>OY770145.1:13293418-14690614 GCA_963669345.1 Gortyna flavago | reverse complement strand
TCCCACTCCATTGCATTGGCATAATAAGCCAGCAGACGTTTGCACTTCAAAAAAAAACAAACGCCATTCAGTGAAAAGGGCGGGAACTTTGCGCGGGAAGCCGGGAACTATAACGCACAGTCATTACGACAAGGCTCCTCTTCTCCCTACACAGTTATCGGCTTAATTTAATTGCGTAGCCCGTGCCCGTGGCTCCTAGTGCCATTTTGAATGGCTTTCCGCCACTGCTTCATTTGTTTGTGTTGTAAATGGAATTTGTTGCAAACACAGGCTACGTATAAATGCGACGCCACCATGCTTTTGAACAAATGAATAGATGTTAAGTAGAGCCCTGGGGAAACGTTGCGTTGATTTGATAAAGAAACGTAAATTATATGAAATTATGGAAATGGAAAATTGGGCATAAACAAAATAGTAGTTGGGTAAGGCTCAAAATTTTTGCGCAGTCGCACAATGGAAAATACAACGGAAAGTGTCACAAACGAAAATACGTTGCACAACGGAATTTGTAAAGCATAGTGCACATGGATTGTAAAATATATTAGTTTATTAACAGTTACTATTATTATCTCAATAACAATAATTAATTAAGTATACATCCCTGCTTCTACTTGGACTTCGAAATAGTGAGAAAAATCAATCCATACCCATAAAAAAAGTTTTGCAAACAATATCCTGTGTTAAAGGTATCAAATGAAAGGCCTCGTTGTGATGGTCTCAAATAATTTTTATTTTATAATTACAAAATTCTCAACTTCATTCTTTCATCTTCACTCATATCTGCTATTTCACTTTTTTTAGCTTTTGTTCTTTCAGCGTTCTTCTTTTTAATTTCTTCATATTTTTCAGGATTAGACTGTTTAAGTTTTTCGCGCGACACCTTTCCGCCGCAGACAAAGGCTGAAAAAAAACTTATTAAGTACTAAGCAATTCAAATCAATACATACGCAAGTACCTAGGTACTTTATCATGCTTTCATAAATATAGTAAAAAGTTGATGGGTACACAGCTTTACAATTTCCGTTGTGACACGTCGCACAATTTTGTGTCAATCGTCGCACAACGGATCAAAAATTCTACAGAACCTATCATAAAAAAAAACATAATTCATAAAATGTACAGTACAACTAATAGTAAGCCTTATATTTAATTAATTAAGTAGGTAATAGATACAACTAAATATCACAAATCAAGAAAGTCATTAAAAGTTCGAAAATATAATAAAGTTAACTTACAATTTCTTAACGTCACACAACACGTTCCGTCACGATCTTCCGTCTGACACAAAAACAAAATGGCAGAAACACGCTGAAGTTAGTCGGATATCATGGATCTGTGCTGCCACTCCAAAATAATTTGATGATCAAGGTAGAATGTCAATGAATCCCAAAATATCGCGTTGCACAACTGAAGTGTCACACTGGATTAAAATTTAGGATATTTTTAAATTACTTGATATAATCAAAACGCTTTGTTAAATATTGAACTTATTTTACTATGAACTATGCAAATAATATTCTGAAGCCCATAAAGTATACGAACTAAAAAAAAACATGTATTTCCTAAATATATTGAATGGACTTTGAGAAGTGTACGTACACGGACATCAACAAATTGTATGGAAGACAAACATGGACCTTTTTATTTGCAAGTATTAAATAGGTATATAATTGGAATATTTAAACTAAAAAAATTAGACATGATGACAAAATAGTCATCTTTCTTGCAATATTATTATAAACAAGTATTTATTATTTTTGATATTTTATTTCTAGTCTTCAAATTCTGGGACAACACATTTTTAGAGAGTGCGCGTAAAATTTGAGCCTTACCCAGTTACTCCTTGCTTTTAACATAATATCGTACGCTTTTTACGTACGTTGCTTGATACTTGTAAATAACACGAAAACAGTCGAGGTTGATCCAAGCATTGAGACAAACATAGGCCTAAGGACAAGGACCTCACTAAAATAGTGACTTTAGCCGAATAGCAAGATTTGATTTGCTAAATGACTCGAAAAAATAAATCTACCATTCATCGACCAAAAAAAGCGATTCATTTGATTCCCGGATTAAATTCGGAAAAGAAAACTTTGAAGAGCAGAACCAACCCTAGTTCAATGTACTCGTAACTACATGTACATAAACATGCTAGCCTGCAGCATGCCAGATTAAAAAAAAAAAAATGTTTATTGCAATAACATACAAATGAAAAACACATTTGTTGTTTGTTGTAGATTTAAATAAAATACAAATGATTGTGCATAAAACGCCAACGGGCATCAAACACCGTTCCCACGACTGAGTCGCACAAAATGCGATACGTGATATAATATCGGAATAGCACGGAAGTTATGTTCCTTAATTATTATTTGTATTGGTATGGTATGGTCTAGATTAATTACTGCAGTTGGATGCACACATTGGGATGATTTCCACCATACGGGTTTCATACCTAGTTCCTACCGTGTTGACTTGTTCTAACTTTTGAAAATGGTTGTAGTTTTGTTGGCTCTTGCATTAGAAGAAGAAGAAAATAATCATAAAACACAGAAGAGGAAAATAAAATTTTGGACGACAGCCGAAAGGATTCGATCGGATACGACGAAAGCCGAACGGAGCCGTAACGGAGCGTCGCGCGTCGCCGTGTCGGAGCATACTTTCGGCTAGAAGACGCCCGCGGTCAAGCTGCTGTGCGCGGCTTGGAACCCATCCCTTGGTGCCTTGGACTTTAAATACTGTGTACACGATTTAATATCGTATAAAGATTGTACAATAGTAAAATCCGTATTGATCCGATGCGGTGCGAGCCGTTTGGTGGAAATCATCCTTAAGCCACAGGTTACACAATGTGCTGCATTTTTGTTGGTAGGTACCCCAAGTAAAATATCCGGGATTTCACATTATACTACAGTTAGTTTTTTTTTTCTCGCAAGGTCCACCCTATAATTAACGACATGATAAATCTTTTCGTCAAAATATCTTCGGAAAAACTAGGACCTACGAAGCTGAGTACCTAGTGCTTAGTACTTCCCTGACTGTAGGTACCCATAGTTTCTTTAATTTTACCAATAGGAAATCACAATTTCCGAAACATAATATTAGGTTTTTATATTATGGAGTAGTGCTAAGCAATAGGTATACTAACCTTATTTGAAAACATCGATGACAATCGTTTCACAACGACTGCATTTGCAGTATCCAACGAGAACTGAGATAAGAATTCTCATTGCTGTGTCAGTATTGTGCTTCTTTGTCATTATTTGTGCAATAAATGCACGACGTAAAGGCAGCAAAAGTTGGCAACACGACAGACATTCGTAGAATGCTCGTTCACAAGCAAGCTAACAATGAATAAGAAATCTAAGCATTTTAAATGTTGGTCTGATGTCGTTTCTGACCTCTTAACATTCTGAGAGGCATCATGAAAACTAAACTAATACTTTTTTGTTTGCAGACCGTAAAGTCCAACTATAAACTAAAATAATTTCAAAAAAATCTTACTTGCTTATCTACGAAAAAATGTATCAAACAAAGCGAATTTGTAATTTGTAACCGAATCGAATTTCGAATTATATAACCTAACAATAAAACAGGTACTTTTACAGAAAAATCAATATCTCGCGTTCGAATCTCCTCATATTATCAAAACAAGGCATTACTGTAGCCAGCCAGCCCTCGAAATGATCCCAGTAAATTCTTAATTAAAACGGGATTGGTAGAACAAACAAATGTAAATTAAACACTCTAACGGTAAGCGTATACTTTGAGATTTATCTTTATTTATCTCTGGAACGTGTAATAAAGTCAAGGCGTTTATTACGGCCCATTTCCCGGCGTTACGTTGCGGGGTAGTGTTTCAGACACAACGTGGCAAGACAGAAACGGAACGTAATCGTGCGCTGAAAGAAAGAAAACTTAGGTGAAGTGAGATGTCAATAGCGCCTACTAGCATCACGAGGAATGACAGCTCACTTCACCAAATTTTTCACGGTGAGATTTTTCAGAACAGACCAGCTGTTTTTAATTTGTTTTTAAAAGGAAATAAACGGTCATAGTAAACAGGTTTTTAATCTGGGTAACGTGTCTACGTGAAAACGAAAGCCCAAAACACAACAACTTTCCTCAAACTGACGAATGAAATGAAGTTCGCTATTTCGAAAATTACGAATTTCACTGTTTTGGGGCGCAAACAAAACTGTTTTTGTGTTGTTACAGCCGATAGGGGTGCAGGCCCTCCTCATTACAAAACGCCTGTGGGGAACCGATGAACCAAGGGCGGCTGGCAATTTAAGCTTCAACACAATTTAACAGTAGCAAGTAATCTGCATGAAATGAACTCGGTACCCTTTCCCCACCTCTACCGATATCTTTATAGGTAGCTTTTCTTTGACCACAATCTCACCTAATGGTAAGAAATGATAAGATGTCATCAGCCGCTTTACCTTCTTTAATTGCCTGGTTTTTGGTACATCTACCCTGTAGATAGTTATTCGTATACTGTTACTACTCCCACAAGGCCAGAAACGATTGCCCTTTAAAGCCACACTGCAAATTGCCATTAAACAAACTTGGTCCTTAAGATATATCACGGGCCGGGGTCCTAATAAAGCCGGTATGCTTATTATACCCGGGTAACCCGTTACGGGGATACCCGATTCGGTTAAAACGCCGATTACCCGCCTGTGGGGTGCTGATAAACCACCCTGCCGTATAATGTGCACGTTAAGAAGGGCCACCCGTGCCGGGGACTGCGCTAATTGGCTTAGGTACGGATCAGATGGTGGTCGCTAGTGTAAAATACTGATATTTTACTGCATTTGGTTAGATTGGAAACTGACTCTAACACAAAGAAAGTTTGAGGGAGTAGATTCACTATCAATTTATCAAATCTCTATGAGAGACGACTCTTGTATTGTCAAGCTTTAAATGTCGAGCAAAGTTTTATAGGGAAGTCCAGCTCGAGCACAAAATTACGAGCTCTTTGACTCTGAAGCCCTCATCAAAATCGATCATAATATAATATTTAGAGCAATAAGCTCTACTTATCTTAAACGAAGCACTTTCAAATCTTCCCACTTATAAAATAAGTGATGGCCCAGTGTTAGCACTTTACTTTGTGTTTTTAATTTCATCACCAATCTGCTCTCAAAACGCGGTGAAAGAAAACATCTTGAAGAAACCGGCATGTTCTAGAACCAGAAATTCGAAAACATGTGATATCCACCAACTCGCACTGGGCCCGCGTGGTGGATTATGGCCCTCTCCTTCTCACAGAGAGGAGGCCTGTATCCTAGCAGTGGGAACGTTATAGCCTGATTATGCTAAGGCAGTTTAAACCTAAACCCACTTTAGTTTTTAAGCTTTGTACGGAGTGGATCTTCTCTACCCATCTATATAGTCCCTACTTTGAGCGTTATCACAGTTTTATAGCGTTAGCCCGCTCCCCCAGCGCCCCCTCGTGGCAGTTCATGGATATAATCCGGTAGAAAAGGGAATCAAATTCAATGGCCGACCCCGTGTTCGCTGACTACGTGGCTAGAGTTTTCAGCTGAGATTGTAACTGCGGCATCGTCGTTGGGCTACCTTTCATTGAATTTTCTTAAAATTTAAACATTCTTAATATGTTTTAGAACTGTGTCCCTAGTTGTTTGAAGTAAAAGGGGAGGCGTAATACGATGGAAGAGGATTCAATCAGTCTAATAAAGAAACCAATCATTTTTGTGATTGATATATCACTACCAAGAATACAAAAATGTATGTAAAATAAATACAAAGGTACGTAATTTGTACTTTTTTTTCAACGTTTTTTTTTGTCCCTCTGCTGGGCGAATTTCTGCTCCATACTTTTCCATTTGTCTTTGTCTGCCTCCTTTTCCAGCCAATCAGTCAAAAATGAGTCTAGGTCGTCACGCCAGCAACACAATCAAACAATCTTTGCTTTGGAAACATCTTCTTTTCGTTCCTGAAAAGGTAACACGGGGAAGGCCGTGTAAGCAGTTTAGTATTCAGTTGAATACCTACTTAGCAAAAAGTACAAACTTAGGTAAATACCTATTCAAAATCAAAATCAAACTCAAATTTATATTGTAAGTAAGTATGAAAATTTCGTTGGACCCTTCAAGTAGAACAGGCGTGATATTTTTTTTATACTTTGATACTAATTTCGATAAATAGTTAAACATCTCACCTTGAAAACTAAAATGAAGTGAGTTCAAAGTGAGCTGTCAATATGGTCAATCTCTAGCATCAGCCGGAATGACAGCTCACTTCACCTAAGTTTTCAGGGTGATATTTTTACAGAATACCACTGCTAGTAATGCAGCGTTTTTAGAAATAGCGACATAGGACATGGTGTTGATCCCTGGCATTAGCTAGTTGACCTTCATGCTCAATTTACCTAAGTTAATACAACTCACTCTCATTCATCACAACAAGTCGGGTAGTGATGTCAGCATTAAATCATTAGACACAGATGTGCGCTCTGTCCATCCGTCTAATCATAATCCCTTCATCGTTTTCCACATAACCTAAGTAAATAGGGTAGGTAGGCCGTTTCGTAATGTAGACCCATCCTCATAATAATTCACCCTCCTTGGGCAATATTAATAAAAAAAAACATAATAAAAGATTCTAATGCCTAAGGGTTAGGTTGAGTCCGTCGAGTAGCATTCGAATATTGAAAATTACCAACTCGTGCATGTGGTATACTTTATTGTGTACCGTAGATAAATAAGAAGTTTTATACAAATATTTTATTGCCTGATTTGGCATGCACATTGCACAGTAAAAGAAAAAAAAGAACTCGAATACTTGTACACACGGCTACACATCAAGCTATACATTTCCAGTTTTAGCTGACCTCGCATTGTATAGGTTTTTCGTATAATCAGAACTCAGCTTACACTGGTTATGTATAGCTTGATGTGTAGCCGTGTGTAAATTTTCACTTTATTGGTACTCAACACAGTAAAATAATAATTGTAACTCGAGACCACTTTCGTCGTGTCTAGCTGAAATGCAAGAGCCAGTTATCCCGCCGCCGTTTTTCTTCAAAAATCATCTTGTTGCCACAACTCAAAAGAATAAAATATTAAAAATGAAAATGTTGCAACCCACAAATAATATTAGTTAAATAGTCCATTATAATTGTGTATGCTAAATTGCTAACAACAGAGCACAATCCCTCCGACTCTCACAACTTTCAGACAGACAACCAACATTGAAAAAAAAAAAAAAACAGAAATACAAATCCAAATTTATTCCTTTCGTCGAATTCCCTAACTTCCTCAACAATACTACTAGTAGGTATCTCAAACAAAATTTAATTCCAACAAAAATTTAATCTAAAAGCTTCCATGGAAATGCTAATCTTCTTTTATTACGAAAAAGAAGCAAACTTTCTGCACAATGTTTTATTTTGTTATGCTTATTTTCGACGGGTGTCCCTGTCATGGCGCCGAGACGTAATGGCGCGCAAGTGAATTATGGCAGGAAAGTATTGTCGAGACATTGTGAGAGAATATGGCTACTTACTTATTTAACTGGATAGATACGGTTGCGAATAAACTTGATTTTAGAGGGATATTTTATTTGAAAGAAATCCGGGGTCGAATGTGTGTTGAAAAAAAAAGAAGATAAACTCGTTGCATTATTTATGGTATTTCTGCGCTCTTTTAAAAATCTCTAAATACACTAGGTATCATCGAACAGGTTTTAGCAATACCTATACAGGAATATTTTTTAATCACCATCCAAACTTTTGTACGAAACAGCTGATTTCTTTTTCGTGATTTCAGAGTTGGTCCCATAGTGAAAGTTGTTCATATTCATGGGTAGAACACCCTGTAAAAATGGATGGTGATTAAAAAATATTCCTGTATAAATAACTCAGTGTTAGTAATCCAAAGCCAGAGACCCCAGATAGAACGTTTACTACCTAGATTACGGTTATAACTTGGAAGGTTTCGTTTCGTTTCCAAAGATTGTAACTAACCAAAGGTCTGATAGGCATAATGAGCTCGAAATCAATATCGACATAATGTAGCAATAACAAAGTAGGTATCATGCTTTCTGATATTGAAAGTGACAGCTACGGCTTCCCGTGCGGTAATGGCGTAACACACTTACTGCAGTAGGAATGGCATTCATTTTGACGGCTTAACACCATAGACTTATAAAAAAGATGGACTCCGCGCCACGCATATAGAAAGTGAAGCACCGTACCGATCGATGTGTGCGTGATTGACGATTGACGCTGTCGTGTGTTTGTACAAACGGTCGTGTGTTTGTACAAATAGGTACTTACTGTGCTTCACTTTCGACATGCGTGGCGCGGAATCCATCTTTTTTTATAAGTCTATGCTTAATACCAGCAAATTTTAGCCAGCTTCAAAACCGTGTCAGGCACTCCGTAGTCTCTCTTCACTCCACAGACCACAACATGAAGAAGATCAAGTAGATAAGCCGTCGCTCGTCAAGAAGTTGTTTGTCTGCCAGTTCTGACAAACTTTTTACATTAAACTCAAGCGCAACAGCATTTACAGCCATCGAGACTTTAGTTCCAACCGCGTGTTACACTTACCTAAATGTGTTTTGTTTTATAATATTGCTTTCTGTGTGAACTTTGAGAGCCAGCAAATATTATGTGGTTATGGAATATGTATGGAGCCTGCGTTTTTGCGAGTATGTCGACCATAGATATCCATGTCGACGCATATTGACAATCTCTACTGGCGAGGTGCGCCACTTCTGCTTTCTAGTACAGCACTAGGAAGCGGTGAAGGACGGGCGTTTTGGTGGACCGACTTAGGCAATTTTGACGTTTATTAAGTTCTGATTCTTAAACTAATTTTAAATAAATTATTTTTAAATTTGTGGCTATACATACACATATATTTGGCTAGTACTCGTATCATGTGCTAAAAATACAAGCCTTTACAAAATTGAAGACCATAGCCAAAGTGCTAATGGGTATACCTCCCAGCACTTTGTCCTCCCAGCACTTCAAGTTGTGATGTTCAACGATTGTATTGTTTCGAAAACCATAATGATTCACCCTCTTTAAAAAGTCTTGAACTTTGAATCTTAAGAAATTTTGCATTAAACTGGGTGTCGACAGCATTCTCGGTTCAAAAATCTTTGCTGTTCCCTCTTGTTAACACCTTCAATTGTCTTTTTCGTCACCAGCGAGAAGACAACGTGAGGTCTATTCGTCGATATAAAATGGATACTTACCACCACCCCCTGTCATCAACTCATCATAATAATAATACTCAAAGTTACGCTCGTAAAAAGTAGTTAATGTGATCGTTAACTACTTCCTGCTGACATGACGACGAAGAAGTAGGTTTATCGTCTTCCGTAACTCAATTTATTAGTTTTACTAGCTTCTGGCCGCGACTTCGACCGCGTAAAGTTTCTTGTTCCCCGACCTACTCCTCGCGTCGCATCACCTGCCCGCGCTTTTACTCCGTTTTCGCTCAGCGTTCTTTCTGACTTTTTTTTGTTTTTGCGCGGCTCCTGATGGGCTTAGCGTGATGTTAGGTACAAGTTTGGACAAGGCCGTAGGTGCAGGGCAATCGGCCTATCTGTCACCAATTCATCAGCTATGAAAATGAAAACATTTCTTCATCCTAGCATTTTCCCCACGAAACAAATCAATACAGACTTACCTATCGATATCATACATCCCGGTATTACATCCCGGGATTTGTCCACCAGGCACAACACTACCTATAGCATAAAGTTACGTCGTAAAAAAGCAATTTGATCGCTCCCGCCTCCGCTGACAGTGGCAGTAAGTGTAATTTATTGTTGCGCCAACTAACTTGATATTTGCGTGAATGCTATCATTTATATACAGGCGTTGGCACTTATTTTCACCCTCTTTCACCCTCAGTGATGCGTGACGATTCGGAACAAACCTGAGGCGAGTTTTTTTATTATGTTATTTGACGGCAAATGCTCATGACCGGAAGATGTGATACCTACAAGGATCTGATGGCGCCAAAAAGACATTGGCTGGAGGCGTTGTTGGTACGGTAACCAAAAATTCAAAGATATGCTATCTACCAACCCGCACTAGGCCCGCGTGGTCGAGTACAGCCCACACCCTCTCACCGAGAGGAAGCCTGTGTCCCAGCAGAGTGAACATTACAAGCTAACTAACAACTAACGATTCTCATGTTTCCTACATGAGAATAATATTTTATAAAAAAATTTGTTCTCCCTACTATGTTGGGGTCGGCTTCCAGTCTAACCAGTATTTTACATGGAGCGACTGCCTATCTGACCTCCACAACCAGTTACTGGGTAATAAACGTACTTTCCAAGGCTCTGAGGGTCTTGGTATGTAAAGATGGTCACCCATCCACGGACCAACCGCAGCAAGCGTAGCTTAACTTGATCGATCGACCCGTGCGGCTGGTATTACTTAGCCACAAGTGTCATTATTTAATTAAAAAGTTCATGTAAAAAGTTAAGTTTTTGTCGCACAGTTAGATAGACGTATTGGTGTACATATGTATAACAAGTTAGAAAAAAAAACAGTGGCACTCCAGGAGTGCCGACAGAAGTAAAAACTTGAACAATTACGTGTGTATTTTTAAAAGCACAGTAATTTTATAAAATGTTTGAAGGTCATTATTCCCAAAGAAAATGTAATGCGCGTTGATGTCTTTATAATGTCCATAACTTAAAACAGATATGTCGGTAACGGTAACAGTGTCGCGATTTCAATAGTTTTTTCTCGTCTCAAAAAATGCCCAACGCGCTTAAAAAAATGTTCACTTAAAAAAAATTGTTTATTTTCAAATGTTCAATTCAAAAATATTGTTTAGAAATAAAACAATAGTAAAATAGGGCTCTAAAAATATTTTCCGTCGCATAATTTTAAGTATTTGGAGCGTAAACTATCATATTTTATGAAATGCTAATTAAAGAGAATCCAATCAACTAAATAAATTAAAAATTACTTTACGGAGCCGTGCCAAGCCGTTGATTTATTTTTTAATTTAACTAAAACTGCTAAATCACTTATATTTTGGTAGTCATTCGATTCAACTAACATCAAACGCATCGCTGTTTTGAACCTTGTTGCCGCAATGCGCTATTGACAATAACCTAAAAATTTGCTTGCTACCTCGCCACATTTGTTTAATAACAAAATAAATAAAAAAACAAAATGGCGGCTTTAGTTCCGATTTTAGCCAAAAGTCATCCTCTTGCCGTTGTAAATTCTGAAGCATCGTACCTTCTTTTTCTGTACTCCGTGCATCGTACGGATGTAGATTGTGTTGTCATGCCAGAGACAAAACTGAAATCTCTCAAGAGCTCATCCATCATTGTGATTTGCGATAATCCCATCTGAAATTCGTATTTCGAAAAGCGACGGTCCTGTCGTTAGGATGACGAAACAAAAAACATCTTATCTTAAAGAAAATGCGAAACAGCCTAAGATTTCCTTTAATCCTAGATTAAGAATGTACAACTAGCAATCCCGTCCTAATCCGTATTCATTGCACCCAACTTGGTCCGGGATTTACTAACACAATCCCGTACTGGAGCGGGACTTGAGAATAACAATTTATTTATGTATGTTACAATCAAGTTTCTTGTGAGACCGACGGAGGAGCTTGCCACTATTTTCTCGAGTGATTTATCCTGCCTTTTTTCCTTAATATTAAGCAGAACTTCAGTGAGCGCTTTTACATTATCCATAGTACGGTCTGTTCCAAAAGCTTCTAATGAAAATATAAACAAATGGATCAGAATATGTACCTACCTGCTGTGGATGTGTGAGAATTAACTGAACAGGGTTGGTGTTTTAAACAGACTATAGTCCTTTACTAGACTACCCGTATACTTATAGTCTTTGTACTATTTTTTATTATTGGACGGGCACGGACGGGAATTTTTTTCCCGCGTCGATTTTTTTTCACGCACTTCATTTTCAACATACTGCCGCCGAGAGTTGAAAATCTCGGTGCTCGATCCAGTGCGCATTATAATCTCGCCGCGATATTTTTACGTTCGTGCGAACAGGGGCTTACATCGCATTCTAAATTCCAACTTGATGAGAACTCAATATTCTCCTAATGGGGACACCATTAGGAGAATTTACCAATTTCCTTAGAATAACTGACTATCAGTCTAGAGTATCGGTTCTCATCTTAGGCATTGCTTGCTTGTAATGGTATTAATACAGTTGACCTCTTATCAGCCGTAACACTTACACTACGACGCCCTTACTGCTGCAACAGAAAGGCGCTGTCAATGTCAAATTGTTACCAATGATGTGCACTATTTGCACAACTCATATTCACCACAAGTTTAAGGGTTATTCCGCCAGACACGCCTTGTCTGCAGTAAAGAACACCCATCTAAGAAGGTCGATTTTATAATGTAGAGTTGCGAAGCTTTAGTCAAGTCGCAACGGATTATGTGTTAATGGCTTTTTTTAACGTATTTTATCCCACCTCTGGGCAAAGGTGGAACGCCACTATTACACACACACCCACGTCATTTGTCATTTGGACCATCCTGTATAGCTATATAGACCACGGGGTTAGCTTGGCTTACAACCACTCTTGGATTCTACTTTATAGCTCCCATATAAATAACGCCGACGCGAAACATTGTGTTATTTACTGGTCTCTCCATTCGATGCTATGAAGACGTCATATTTTATTTTAACGATAGAATGAAACTTTTATGGGCCGTGAATACTGAAAGGGACTGAATTCGTAATGAATTCGAAGTCATTATCGTAAATAAATAACCTTTTATTTAAGTACTTAGCAGCAGTAAAGTAAATCTAAATTTGGATACTGTACGGTAATTAGAAATTTATTCATTACATTTTACGAGTAGGTACTTCACAGCTGGGTATTAATTAATGATACCTTTAGGGAAGACCAATTAAACACGCTTCGCACAAATGTTTGCGCTTAGCTTGGTAGCGGAAACAAGCGGTGTCCCCGTTGTTAAAAAAACCAGTCGGACTCGCGCGCCGAGGGTTTCGTACCAGCATGTGTTTTTAAATTTTCATCGGCGAGCCCTATAATCGTCAGAGAATTTTAACACTGTGGTGTAGAATATTGCAGTTTTAGGTCAACGCCATCTCTTGACCGATAGTGGAACTAATGTAACTTTTGTTGATGATTTCTGGAAAAGTGTGATATTTAGAGACTTCGTTTTTCCTGCAATCTTTACATAAATTTTTATCACAGAATAATTTCTGATTTTTCTCTTTGGAAACTTCGGAGATAAGGGGGAACGGTGTTTTTTTTACATTTTTCATCAAAAGTCAAAAAACTATGCGGTCTAAAAAAAGTTAATGTTTAAGAATGTGCAAATGACACTCTTTCTATGATATCCCACATGTCCTAGTAGCTCCATTTCGAATTTTTAAGACTCGCTTTCAGTCCCTGTTGCAAAAAATGTATATATATTTTTATTTCATTCTTATTTGCAAAATAGTTGGGCAAACGTCATCTAAAACTTGCAAATTTCAAGTTGATAGCATTAGCAGTTCTTGAGACATCCAGCTGTGACAGACGCAGGCGGACATACAGACAGACAGACTGCGATGCACCATAAGGGTTCTTTTTACCATTTGGTACGGAACCCTAAAAAGCCATGATATTAATTTGATGCCGCCATAAGTTGTTTGGATTCGATATACCTCACATAACGTTATTTTTAGGGCTCTATTTCAAGCCCTAAAAATAATGTTACGTTTCTCAGGAGTCTTAGCAAAACTAAACCAGGGTAGACCCAGTGAACGAAATGTTTATTTTCGTTCACTGGGTAGACGGCGAAATTAAAATTTTCTTACGTGTTTTGCAAATTTTGCAGTCAGTGTCCGGGTGGTATGTTAATTAAAATATGATTCGCGACCGTAACAATTATATGACTTTACAGAATTAAAACCATTAAAAACATCAATACCTACAACCCTGTTCATATAAATCCCATAGATTGATATTTCATGAAGGACTTAGTCGTTCAATCTGATTAGGTATATGAAGTTAGAGGGTTGCATTGATCATTATAATGATCATCTCAGACACACTTCCATTGATGGTGGCAATGCCACATGCCTCACAAATCATAGCCACTTAATAAACCGAATGTTTAAAAGGAACATCTCCCTCTTTTCAGGAGTGAACAGTCCTTCAACCGCACAGTACAGTCAGTGTCTTCTGTGGGTGCCCTCTCCGTGCCCTGGTCAGCGACCGACGCGCGCCTCACCATGCCGGCTGCACTCGGGGTCGCTGGCATACCAGCCGTGGTCATCACGGACGGGACAGGGAAGATTCTCACTGCAAATGGGAGGCAACATCTGTCGGCTGATCCGCTTGGATTCGTAAGTAATTAGTATCATAGTAAGTGTACCAACATCCAGTCTATCATTGTGAAGCATTTAAATAAGATCGTCCGGATACGGTAGGTCCTGTAAAATGACCTATTATCCTTTGTTGGAAACCGCTTTGGACTTCCCAGGAATCATCACATATACTTAGCTGGAAAAATACAAATTTTCTTAACTAACCTTATTCTGCTATCTTGCCAGAACTTCCCATGGGCGCAGCGGCCGGTGTCGGTGCTGACTGAGCAAGCGCTCCTGAAGATGGCGCGACACCCAGCAGTCGTCTTATTTATCGGTAAGATTTTAATGTATATACTAGAAAAGTTCATCCAGTTTAGACTGGCCGTCGGCCCTACTAAGGCCCTAACAAACTAGCTGCCTAGTGTGTTTATCATGTCATGGCGATATGACGACAAGACCTTTCTATTCCAAACTAGCTTCTGCCCACGACTTCATCCGCGTGAAATTGCTTATTACCGAAGCCCACCCCGTCGCATCACATCGCCTGCTCGCACTATTACTTTGTTTTCGTTCTTTCTTGCTTTGTTTATTTTTGCTCGGCTAATAAGAGTCCCAGCGTGATGTTAAATAGCCTAAAGCCTTCCTCAAATCCGACCGGAGTTCCGGAGATTAGTGCGGTGCGTTCAAACAAAGAAACAAACTCTTCAGCTTTATTATTAGTACAGATTTAATATGGACTAATGGACCAGTCTCAGACGCATATAGGTTTTTAGTCAACCTGGAAGCCTAGCTAGTTTTTTTTTTCTCAGGACCTAACGCACTTACCCAATAAATAATCACACTCGTTTCTCCTTTCCAGATGACGAAGACTCAGAAATTGAATTCGCCGAGTCTGTGATAACACCTTCAGCGGAATCCTACTACGATGAATGCAGCATCCAGTTCCCTGGCTTCTGTCCCTACCAGAACTCCTCGGATGACGAGACCATGGACTTTGACTACCCGACGTCTCGACACTCCAGGATGAAGAAGAAGCCTTTCAAACACGTCATGTTTTACATTGGCATCGATGGCACAGACAGCGCAGATATGCTAAGGGAACATATAGGTCTGGATGACGCGGTACCCTTGCTTACCTCGATAGATTTCCCCAAACAGCGCATGGTGACCATGAAAAATGGTGATGAGATTACCACGGACTCGGTCCAGAATTTCGTTGATGCTTATTTGAGCGGGAATGCTGATTTTAAGCCGTTGAAGCCCTACAGTGAGAAGTGTTAGTTACCGTAGGTTGTTGACGGAGCGATGCGACTAAGACTGGGAAATAGGGGTCTAGATCCGGCCCAGAAAGAATGTATGGACTAGCCAAACTAGAGCAGTTTGAAGTAAGAATTTTCGATCCAAATAAGCATATGTATAGTTTAATCGCAATTTGTCAAACTATCGAACCTTTCATTTGACTAGCTGGACCACCATCTCTAATGAACACTGAAAAAATCTAAGGGCAACCAAAATTAAATCGCGTTATACTTTTTTTTTTTCCTATACTTAATGTTAATATTTCCCTGAAATAATCATATTTTGAGGTACCTAAAACACAAGAAACATTACTAACTGGTTTCTCAAAAACTGTCAACTAACCTATTGTAGATTATTCTAAATATTTATGTACAACCAAAATTATATTGTGCTATAATAATGCAGTAAGGAAGTAGGTAAGAGTACTTACAAACCCCTTTTTCTGAGATAACGTAATGCGTGAGGGGTACCTGATAAATGCAGCTGTGTTCAACATACCTAACAACTGCGTAGGTAAATAGTAGTTATTCATTCGTGTTATTGCATCGAACGAAGACCTAGTCCATACTCTTGCTTGTCACCACTTCAAGTCGCATTTGGGAACGTTAGTTTGAACCTAGCCTTACATTTGTTATTCCAGTATTATTTCAATAGTTTTCTCCTCTAGAAATCATTGTAAAAATTGTTTTCATGTAAACTCGGTAGTGTTTAGTAAGTAGGTACGTAATTATGTATTGTTTTAGTATCTATAAATAGTAAGTAATTTGTAAGAACGGTGGACAAAACCTCATACATTTTGTATGGATGTTTAAATTGAAAACATTGTTAAAACAAAACACTGCCTATAAAATAAACCATGCAATTCACTGACCTGTATTATACAATTGTTTAATAGAGGTCAGTGATGCAATTTATTGAAAGGAACAGAGTAGACTTTGGCCAACGAAAGCTGACCACGAATAATTTTTTAAACTTTTTTTTTGTTTGTTTTTGCAAGTGAATTTCTTTTAGAATGGAGACATTTTAGGACTGCCAATCCTAACTGTCAATAAATCAATAAATTCGCAATGAATAATAAATAGTATCAATTGCGTTTACGCAGTGTATAACCAGGGTAACAGCGCTCTTGTTTTTTTTTAAATTGCCGCCTTATTTCGTGGTCAGCTTTCGTTGGTCAGACTCTATTCTTAGTATTACGGGCACACTGTATGTTTCACTGATGGCCGCCCATAGGCCCCGTAAGGCCCTTCGGCAGAAATTATGTACCTAGCCGTTTCCAATGAAAAAGATTTTATAATAAAACAATGTGGAAAAATCCACAAAACTTTAAAAAAAAATGTAGACACATTTCTAACTTGTTCAGATTTTTACCTAATAAAATTATAAGAAATAAAACTTATAGAAAGCAACGTTTATTGTTTCATTTACTTTGATTGACTATTCTGCTAATTCTGCCCTCGTAACAGCAAAAAATGCAGTATTAGCAAAATGGCGGTTTCGAGAAAAATACGAGGGCAGTATTGCTGACGCGGTTTCTGATACGAAGTTGGCAAAATGTCAAACCTATTCAAAGGGGAAGAAAACTGCCACTTGCTCAGTTCAGATGTCACTGCTATCCAACCATATTCCCTAATATATTTTTTGGTAAACAAGCGACTTCTTTTACGCATAATTATTAAAGCCCGCTGCGCAGCTGTTGACTGCAAAAATACCTACTGGGACCTAAGTGCAGATGTCCGCACATCAAGCTACCCCGATCTGTCAAATTTCTTTGATAGATTTACAACTTTACCACAAAGGCATAAGGTTCATATTCAATTGGGAAAATTTGACAGATTGGGGTAGGTTTATGTACTGGCCTCTGTACGTATTTTCCAAAGATGTTAGTAAACGAAAATTTTGGAAAAAAAGCTCTCCGAAATAAATTGGAAATCCGATATTTCGTCAAGACTATGTGCTATCCTTTTTAAACCTGAAGACTTTTTGGGAGAAACTTGTCAAAATGTAGGGAAATTAGAGGTATTTTTGACCGATTGAGACTGAGATCAGACTGTGAACGTTCTTAAAAATTACGAGAATTGCCCCTCAGGTGATGCTCCCAAGAGAACTCTGTATGTACAGACGCCAGCACATCAACCTACTACAATCTGTCAAATTTCTTTGATAGATTTTCAACTTTATCGCTACATTGTAAGGTTCAAGGTTGATTGGGAAAATTTTACAGTTTGGGGTAGCTTGATGTGCTGGCGTCTGTACGTCCGTTTTTATTTGAGGTTTTTATTACCTACGCTACAGACACTTGTGGTGTGTCAATGTCAATACCTTTTTTAGTAGAGGCACTGACCTGATAGAGGTCAGTGAGTAGAGGCCACAGAACACTGGCTATCATTCACCACCATAACCATTCCATTTGTCTACAAAGAGATTGTAAACACTTATTTTCAACCATTACAACTTGTAAGAGACAAATGGAATCGCAAGCACCATTTTGTTAGTTCTCGGGTACAACGTATTTTTTTTAATTTTTAACATACTTTCTGAAAATAATCCATATCTGTCAGTAAGCCTACATAGAATAAATGTAACAGTAGTACTAAAGCAAAAAGCCTAGGTTTCAATTTCCAGATTATGCTTGCTTTCCAGTTTCTTAAAAAACGTTGAATTAATTGACGCCAAAACCATAGCCGCCATTATTGTGAAATAAAATTTTCAAAATAAATTTCGCGTGCTTCTAAACGAGCGCGGTTCTTAATTACTACTTAAATTAGTACTAAATCTATAAATCATGGCTGACAACGACGATCTTTTGGACTACGAAGACGAAGAGCAGGCAGATCAGCAGACCACTGACGGGGCGCCAGAAGCGGCGCCAAAGAAAGAGGTTAAGGGATCCTACGTATCTATTCACAGTTCTGGCTTTAGAGATTTCCTGTTAAAGCCCGAGATATTGCGCGCCATCGTCGACTGCGGTTTTGAGCATCCATCAGAAGTGCAACATGAATGTATTCCGCAAGCTGTCCTCGGTATGGATATCCTGTGTCAAGCAAAGTCCGGCATGGGAAAAACCGCCGTGTTTGTGTTGGCGACTCTACAACAGCTGGAGCCCTCAGAAAACCACGTCTACGTTCTCGTAATGTGCCACACCAGAGAATTGGCTTTCCAAATCAGCAAGGAATACGAGCGTTTCTCGAAATACATGGCCGGCGTCAGAGTATCCGTGTTTTTCGGTGGAATGCCCGTACAGAAGGACGAGGAGGTCCTCAAAACTGCATGCCCGCACATCGTCGTCGGCACCCCCGGCAGGATTTTGGCGTTAGTCAACAGTAAGAAGCTGAATCTGAAGCATTTGAAGCAC
The DNA here is from genome assembly GCA_963669345.1 of Gortyna flavago. Classification (NCBI taxonomy): domain Eukaryota; kingdom Metazoa; phylum Arthropoda; class Insecta; order Lepidoptera; family Noctuidae; genus Gortyna; species Gortyna flavago. The sequence goes on along the minus strand of OY770145.1, from coordinate 14,671,625 downwards.
TTCATACTTGACGAATGTGACAAGATGCTTGAATCTCTAGACATGAGACGCGACGTCCAGGAGATATTTAGAAACACCCCTCATGGTAAGCAAGTGATGATGTTTTCTGCCACCTTGAGCAAAGAGATTAGACCCGTGTGCAAGAAGTTTATGCAGGACCCTATGGAAGTGTATGTGGATGATGAAGCCAAGCTGACACTGCACGGGTTGCAGCAACACTATGTTAAACTTAAGGAGAATGAGAAGAATAAGAAGCTGTTTGAGCTACTTGATGTACTGGAGTTCAACCAAGTTGTTATATTTGTGAAGTCTGTCCAACGCTGCATAGCTTTAGCTCAACTGCTAACAGACCAAAACTTCCCCGCTATTGGTATACATAGGAACATGACTCAAGATGAGCGTCTCTCCCGTTACCAGCAGTTCAAGGAGTTCCAGAAGAGAATTCTAGTTGCCACCAACTTGTTTGGAAGAGGGATGGATATTGAAAGAGTGAATATTGTATTCAACTATGACATGCCTGAAGATTCAGACACATACCTGCATCGTGTAGCTCGTGCCGGCCGTTTCGGTACTAAAGGCTTAGCTATAACAATGGTATCTGATGAGAATGATGCCAAAATCCTTAATGAAGTTCAAGACCGCTTCGATGTCAACATCACGGAGCTTCCAGAAGAAATTGAGCTATCAACTTATATAGAAGGCCGATAAATTACTAGATTATTCCATTCCTTTTTACCAGTGTTTGAACTTTTTGAATGCCATGCAACCTAATTGAACTTAAGAATTGTTGGTACAGAGTCCAGAGCATTATTTGATTTACAATTTATATAAAGATATCATGCAGATACATATATTTTTTTGACATGGTAACATGCCAGGCATTCAGAAAGTGCAGTTTTGTCAACACAAGTTTGTTTCAAATTATTTGACTAAGAAAATGTTCACTTTTCTGGGTTGTAGTGTTTTGTGTGGTTTGTTTGAACACAGATTACTCATATCCGGATAATAAAGTAACTCTAGGTTAAAGATTAATTAAAGTAACATTTGATATTGTGATAACCTAGCTTTTATTTTCTTTTTAGAAACATTTTCACACCAGAGAAAATTCATTAAAATATTGATCAAGTGGGTGTAATCGTGAGCTGTTATGATATTATTGATTTAGTCGTACTTAGTTGATGAAGTGTAAGGAGCATTCGAGATCCCAATCAGCGCACATGCGCTGTTTACACTGCGCAAAAGAAGCACCCAACTGAAGTTACGCAATACGATGCCGGTTCGATTACCCACGACATTGAACTTGATCTTGTTTTAAAACCATGCTACACCTACATACATGGCAGATAAAGTGGCGTAAACATAAATTACGTGCAGCGCAATGTATTTCGTGACAAAAAATACCTACGCCCAATCTACGCCTCATAGAACTATTATTACTAGCGTACTACTGCGATTTTCTATCTCCCAATCATTGACATTTTGAAATCATTGCTCCCAATACCTAATAATCTAATCCTATTTACCTAATAATCGTTTCGTTTGTAACAGGGTTGAATATTAAACAAGCAACCCCCGCGTTGATGGATTGCACCATTTATTAGGGAATAACCAGTCATGCATTACCAAGGGTGCCACGACCCGGTACCATCAATCTAATCAAATCGATCGTAAATAGCTTCCGGAAAAACATTGCACAAACAAAAGCTATTTAGCCGGAAATCGAACCGAGGAAGAAACAAATAAATAAGTCATGGTGGTATTGTTAATGTTTAATTTCTAAACAAGAGAAACGGTAGCGTAGCGGCTTCACACGGACACCTACATTGTAATGTCACGCCTCGCGGCTATATTGCCCAATGAGTTAGGTAGATGTTGAAAGGTGCAATACCTAGGTACAGACACCCGGCACCCGTACCTACACTACATTTCGCCAGATTTATTAAAAGCCTGTTTAGTATATCCCACTGCAGCAGGGCAAAGGCGCAGGCCTTCCTAGGTACTTGTACTTTCTTTCCACTTCTCTCAATTTAAAGCTGCTAAGGACCAGGGGGCCGAAAAAGGCCACTTTGGCAGAATCATAAAACAATTCATATCACGCAATTCATCTGTTTGACAGTTTCACACCTATATATCCCTGAAGGGTTAGGCAGAGGTGTACCTATAGCATTTTACGAATCTCCATACAAAACTGTCATATACAGATGAAATTGCGTGATATGAATTGTTTTGATTCTGCCAAAGTGGCCTTTCCGTATATAAAAAGTACTCTGTGGTGGCCTTTTTAGGCCCCCAGTTCTTGTTTTAAGAGTCCAGCTCATCTCGGTCTGGGCCTGCCGCGATGTGAGAGACCCATTGGGTCGTAACTATGTAGGCTTAAAGTCAAATTCAGGTGTATGTTGTAATATTGTCCTTGACAATTCAAAAGTGTCTGTAATTGGTTATTTTAAAATGAATGTAATTGGGAGCTAGCCTACTTCCTACGTAATGCATAAAGTGTAGGTACTTAGCTTGCATGCTTTGTAAAAAACTTGCAAGCCACGTATTCCACCATGGTCAATCAAGGGCATTAGTCTATCATCTAACTAAACAAATAAATAAAACAGTCACTATTACATAATATAAAAATATTTATTCTTATTTTATAAAACGTCGGTAACAAATCCTTTAAAAACACAAACTACAACAATAATTTGCTCACTGGTATGATTTCAAGTGCTGAAAGTAGGTATAAAAAATGACGTTAGCACTTTAACAAAAATACTCGAATGGACAGCTTAGTATCGCACGACAGGTAACGAAATACAATAGGTAAGCAGAAAATATAGGCGATGAAATCATTGACGGAATACAATGATGTTTACGATTAGCTTAGCACTATTAATTATTGTACTTTTACAAACTGTCGTGTATTTTATTCTAGATACCTTTGTGTTTGTATAAATACAATAGATACCTAATGACAGTAAATTACTTGTTCATTGTACATCATGATAGTAACATACATAAGCCTCCTATGGTAATAGGAAAATGCAACTATCATGAGCTCAACTGTCAATAATAAGACACAATAACTTTTTCTATTTGCCTAACAGACGAGGGGTTCTATGGATATGGGATCATACATTATTGCAGCCTTTGTACTTATAGAAGGGAAAGACCAAATGAATTGGGGATAGGCCCCATTAAATGTTGTCTTTTCTTGATACACAATATGTATGTGTTTAAAATGTATGTTTGATTATGATATGACATAAGTACCAGCATCCTTTTACCATCAATTCCCAGTGAGGTGGCTTGTCAATGATGCACGAAACATGAGCATTTAATAGGTGGCCCAATCAATAGCCCCGTTTAATTTTTATAAGCAGTTCTAACAGTTGCTGAATTTTTGCTGTTACATGTACATCATTCACAAGTACCTACTCTAATAAATCCTTAACAATACTCAATTCTATTGCAAGTACAGTTGGTGTCAAATAACTTTGCCATTCTGAGGTAGGTAACAAATCACTGTGCAGAAAGCCTAGCTTCAGAGTGGCAAAGTTATTTGACGCGAACTGTAAACAGCCTTATTGGGGCCATCAAAAGTTTTCTCATGAGTAAACCGTGTAATTAGATCTAGTGCCCATTTGGGCTGGTCCCCAGGCACCATGTGTCCAGCATTTCTCACCAAGATCTCCACTAGTTTGCCAGCCTGTTTCACATAGCCAGCTACCTCCCCATCCACCTTCCAAACATACCTCTTTGCTGACTTATATTCATCGGCTCCAGTAAAGTTGAGATTTTTGAGGTAGTTTACGGTCGAGGGGTATGCGACAATGATGTCTAATTGACCATTATATATAACAATGTAGTAGTGATCAAGGAGTTCTGCTATCCACGGGGCTACGGACTTCATCACATCCTGCTTCAGATGCTTCTCAACTTCTGTCCCATTGTGGAAAGTTAAGTTTCCAACATGAATCATTTTGCGTACTGCAGTCTTTTGTAGCATCGGTCCGAAATCTTCATACTGAGTGTAGTCTTTTGTGTGTAAATAATTGAAGTAGAAATTAAAGCCAGTTAGGTTCGTGAAGATACTCTTGCCATCTATCATGTCACCATTCAACAATGAATCAAATGTGGTAAATGCATCGTCCCATTTCCCTTGTTTGATAAAGTTTTTAGTTTTGTTCTCATATTCTTCAAATACTTTAGCTCCGTTCGAATCTATGAGGCCTATTTGGTACAAATATTTCCCATATACCAACTGATGTTCTGGGTCACTCAAACCATTGCCAATAGCAATTCCTTTCATATTAATTTTTAGTTTAGCAGTAGGATTCTTCTTATGTATGGTGTATGCTAGAGCAGGCACATATTTCCCTCCATAGGACTCACCGGAAACAAAGAACTTATTCTGCTGCAGTTCAGGGAAGAGCTGGAAGAACTGTATCAAAGTGGTGTACAACTGCTCACCAACCTGCGTCTCGTCCGTGCAGTAGCCTCTGCTGTCGTTCGTGAAGCTGAACCCAGTGCCGACCGGGTTGTCTATGTATATCATGTGGTGGCTCAAAGCCCAATTGTACTTCCTTCTCTCGAATTTATTTCTACGAACTCTAATTGGACCGTTCTCCGTGAACAGACCATACAGGGAGGTCGCACCGGGCCCGCCCTGCAGCCACACAAGGACGGGCGCGTTCTTATTATCCGGTACCATCGCAGGGAAGTACCAGAAGAACTGGTTGGAGTCGTAAGTCTTGTTCACAGTGAAATATCCAGCGTAACTCTTGATACGAAGACTTTCCGTGAAGGGCACGCGAGCGAGCCGCCTGCCTTCATCAAATTTCCCACTCTCGACGTACGGAGTGAGAAACAACGGAGGCCCTGGATCACCTCCATCGCGCTCGCCAAGGTTCAATTTCGGATATCGATGGAAGAAACCCTCGGCATTGAAAAATACTTGAAATATTAACAGAACCCACAACGTTCGCGCCATCTCGAACCGAATACTGACCCAATTAATAGTCTGCTTCACCTTTTTATCGTGCTTTAACGAATAATAATAAGTTGTTGTTTAACCGGCTTATCAGTCGTATCATGTCCACAGAGTACTTTTTAATAGAGTCTATCAAAAAGTACTCTGTGTTAATAGAGTGAGAATCATGTCTGCCAGTCATAGCGAAAAAAAAATTTGCTGCCAGCGCAGTCCGATGTCGGTTCCACCAAAAAATACTCTGTGGCATAGAGGAAAAATTTTAATAGGCTCTGTGGTCTCTGTGGTTGTCAGTTGTTCCCACTGACCAGTGACCTTACTATTATACAAGTACTGTTTAGTTGTACCCATTTTTTTCCCTCTTTTCCTTAGAGGTGTGACTAATATATTCGTAATAGGTACAGGTATCATAATACAAGCCACGTATATTCATATTAGGATATGCGAATATAGAATAATAGGTTACCAGGTATTAGTCAAATAATAGGGTCGCGTAATAGCGAGGCGACTGATCGCGGCGATTGATGATAGCGTCGATTCCGATTATTTCCGATCGCGCCTCGCGGCGACTCGCCTAGCTCCGCTCGCTCGCTATGCTATTATTATTTTGCCAACCGCGGTCATCTCACTCACTCACGGTTGTCTCGGCGCCCGACGAGTGAGCGAGATGACTAGACTCGCTAAACCGACCCGAGGCGGGGGAGTGAGCGAGATGAATATTGTGTTGTATGAATAGAACCTGGCTGCTTGCTTTTCGTTGTGCGTGCATAAAGTGTGTATTGTAAAGACATAGTTATACACGTCGGGCTTCGTATGAAAGCTGCATGTGTTGGTTACCAAGTAAGTAAGCAATGAAAACAGTTTTTTTACATTTGGTCTATTGTTTCTGTCTTGTCTAGTTAATGCTAATACGGATAATAGTTTATAATATTTGTAGTGACCAGTGACCAAAGCTCACAGCGACTCCATATTATTGCTGCACGCAGTGATTGGTAACTAATAAATAGTAATAACTATTCATTATTTTGTTAGTGTTTAGTGATTGGGTTGATATTTTATTTATTTTTTACCATTGCCACTCGAAAAAGGGCATTTTATTCATCAATAACAGTGAATAAAACTCTCTTTTAGTCACTGAGTGAATAAAAACATTTAGAATTTGGAACAAGCACGAATATACGAATTATGTACAAAAATAAATAAAACGTGCTGAAAGTACGTACTGGCTGCTTATAAGGAGCTATCCCGTAGAGCTATAAAATTTAATAAAAAAATAATATCCCGCCAATTTAGAAAGAAAGAAAGAAAGAAAGAAAATACATTTATTTAGCACAGACTAGAAAGCACACAATAACTAGAAACAACACAAAATTTAGGTTTTTTTCTATCTGTCATCGTGGTTGTTTTATGTCATTGGAAAATCTAATAACATAAATTATAATAAAATGAGTTCTTCCAGTGACGACAATGAGAAATCATTTCGAATTAAAGCAGCAATTATAGTAGATAATTTGTTGCCGCCAAAATCTCGGGAGTTGTACCTGAAAACACACAATTTGTTCTGCGACTAGAAAACCACGAATGGCGCCAATTCCTTCTCAGAGTCCGTATTTTTTAAATATTTCAACGAATTAACCAAGACTAAGAAGCCGTCGACACTTTGGAGCATGTTCTATGCTAAAAGCCACAATGAGAATCAAACACAACTTTGATATTTCAAACTACTCAAAGTGAGTGATATACATCCAAGGGCAATAAGCCAAAGAAATCTAGAGTGCTAACCTCCCAAAACATTGAACGTTTTCTAAATGATGCGCCTGACCACAGTTTTCTGGCCATAAAAGTAAGTACCTATTTATCTACAAACCTACTAAGTACAGAGGCCAGCACATCAAGTTACCCCAATCTGTCAAATTTATTTGATAGATTTTCAACTTTATTACAAAGGAATAAGGTTCTTATTCAATTGGGAAAATTTGACAGATTGGGGTAGCTTGATGTGCTGGCCACTGTACATCTACTTTAAAAGTTTTATTTTAAATACATATTTTAAAAAAAACTTACATATTTTTTAATTATTGTTCACAGGTTGTGCTAATTTTTGACTTGAATGGGGCCTGTCGCAGTAATAACTATGAACGACATTCAAAAACACTCAGAAAATTTATTACTGATCATTTTAACTGATACGAAAACAAAAATTGATAGAACGTTCGTGATACGGCAAGAGTACGTAAAAATCTTCGAAAAATATCAAATTCAAAATATCATTTACCCTGAATTTCGAAAACTGTTCTAATTTCACTATTACTTTTTAATGTTTATAAATTAATCCTTTGTTCTCTTATTACCGATTATAAAATAAAATGTGATAAATACTATACTACTATTTATTTTCTCGCAGTCAATGGTAAAAAGTAGAGTACACAACTCGTTAAAAAAAAAATTCATCTCGGTCCTTGTATCCCTCGCTCCGCTCAGGATTCTAATCTAGAATACCTCGCTACGCTCGGGATTCTACTCTAGAATCCTTCGCTGCTCTCGGGATCCAACTTAGTCCCTCGAATTAAATTCCCTTTTTTTTCACTTGTTGTATAATCTACTATTGTTGGAGGTTTTGGTGGAGGTTTTGAGGTGGTTTTTGCGCAGCTACGTATGGTATTCCGAAATACCGCTCACCGTAATTGGCCGATGAAACGTTTCGCCGAAAATATTATTCATCGACGGTTGGTAGTCCGAATGAATCCTTCGCCGATGTAACGGTTCACCGTGTGACGTTGCAAAATAGACATTTGTCGCAACAGGTAGCGACGTCTATCGTGGGTCTGTACAGGCTCGTTTAGTGTAGCTTACGCGTCACTAGATGGCGCTAGGTTTATGAAATCGATATGATATTCTTTAGTCTGTGACAGAACATTCCCGAAACTGTCAGATCGGTTTGAAAAGACAACGAGTGTTCCCGGCCTTTACGATCGAGGACACGAGCCAAGAGGTTGACTTGAAGGGACGTATTCCTGGGAGGATCGGGATGTGCCCTAATAACCCTCTGGGGTATTTATAAGTACAGCAGAAGCTGAACCCTGTGAGTATTCAATCATTTTCCTTGTTACTGTTGGTCAACCTTTGGGTCTTACATTTCTGTTCTGACACAAGGTCGTTGTTACAGGTCTGGCTATATGCTAGCCTTTTCTTTATTGCACGAAGCTACGCGCGAGCGATTCGTGATGTCTCGGTGCGGCCCAGTGATCGGATGATAGGAAATCGATCCGGGTGCAGGCGACTCTAGTCTACCCCCTGTGGTGTGGTCATCCGCAGTAAGGAAGGCCTTACCTAGCAGAATGCAGGTGAAGGGGAAGTTCGCCACTCGAGGTAACGACAGCGTCACCTTCTATGCCCGTAGGCCACGTTATTCGTGTGTTCACAGGTTTAACCTGTGAACGAAGCCAAGGGACTTAATCCCGCCAACTGAGGGTAACTCAATCGTCAACTGACGGTATTTCGATTGTTAACTGAGAGGTAATTTGTTATACTGAGAGAACGCTGAGTTAATCTATAGTGTCATAATTTATCATATGAGAGAGTTAGGCCTTTGTAGGAACTAGGTGTTAAGCCAGTTGTTATAGAGTATTGTGTCTCGGGTATTGCTTTGCATAATCGTTATTTTCCCTTTATGAGCACAATCCTAAAAGGTCAATACTTGAACGGTTGAGCTAGAAGTTATTAAGTGGTTCATCTCTCGGACTCGATATAGCGACTCTGAAAAATTGTAATAAGTCTCATTGCAGGCTTTCACCAATACAAGTAGGAACGGAGACTATTTGTATGGGTGGATGCCCAAGTGTTTGGGAAAGGTATATAGTGTAGTGGCTCGCCACATTATTTGTTTGTGTACCTACCTATTTCTATGTATTAACAATAAACTTTAATTGTTGAAGAAGGTACTTGTTTAATTGAATCTTTCCCTAACAGATTATACCTTATAAATTTACTTTAGCACGGAGCGGGTAGTAACTCCAAAAATAGGCCTTTACTGAAGCGGATAGTGACTTCTAAAATAAGCCTTCACGTTGTGTACAGCTAAGCCCACTTGGTTGTTGTTTTCAGTATGGCTGTATCCATATTCAGAAACGGAGCGGGTAGTAACTCCAAAAATAGGCCTTTACTGAAGCGGATAGTGACTTCTAAAATAAGCCTTCACGTTGTTTGTAGCCAAGCTCGCTTGGTTATTTTTTATGAAGCGGATAGTGACTTCTAAAATAAGCCTTCACGTTGTTTGTAGCCAAGCTCGCTTGGTTATTTTTTATGAAGCGGATAGTGACTTCTAAAATAAGCCTTCACGTTGTTATCAGCCAAGCTCGCTTGGTTGTTTTTTTTATGAAGCGGATTGTGACTTCTAAAATAGGCCTTCACAAATGTTTTGTTTAGCCGAGATAGCAACGTTGCTTCGGTGAGACTATAGATAGCACTAGTGCTTATCTAGTTAAGAGCGGCGGGTGACTCTTAAAATAAGCCAAGCCACCAATTTGTTTTCAGGATTTTTTCATTCTGGGAATGTTGTATACGTCCTGCCTGGTGAGTTATGCACTTTGTTTGCTCAATATATGTATCAGCTCGCTGAACATATTCACCAGGGGGATCGTTTTGATTTATTTTGAACAATGCAGAGTTCCACTGGTATACAGACGGAATTCGGGAGTATGCTAGAGGTGGCCTCCTGCGGTTCGAATGCAGGTTGCTACAGGTTGAAAGAGAGGAAATTTAGGGATGCATGAAAGATTGGGGGGGGTTATGCCCGGATAGTAGGAAGTTTTGTTAGTAGAATAGGTTTCCTGGCAGGTTGGATTATTTATGGTTGGTTATTTGCTTTCAGTAGGACTTACTAATTAAATAATTTAATTTCTTTGAAGTTATTTCATATATATTTTTATTAATATTTGAAACCATGCGTTTTCAAATAAATTTTGCTCTTCCACTTAAGTTTCCTTTGGAATTTGTTTACCCACTTCAGTGTTTTAACACCGAGGGCGGTGTGGTTTTTGCGTACCCAAAAACCTTTTTGTGGGAAGAGGGGCATTGTGACGTTGCAAAATAGACATTTGTCGCAACAGGTAGCGACGTCTATCGTGGGTCTGTACAGGCTCGTTTAGTGTAGCTTACGCGTCACTAGATGGCGCTAGGTTTATGAAATCGATATGATATTCTTTAGTCTGTGACAGAACATTCCCGAAACTGTCAGATCGGTTTGAAAAGACAACGAGTGTTCCCGGCCTTTACGATCGAGGACACGAGCCAAGAGGTTGACTTGAAGGGACGTATTCCTGGGAGGATCGGGATGTGCCCTAATAACCCTCTGGGGTATTTATAAGTACAGCAGAAGCTGAACCCTGTGAGTATTCAATCATTTTCCTTGTTACTGTTGGTCAACCTTTGGGTCTTACATTTCTGTTCTGACACAAGGTCGTTGTTACAGGTCTGGCTATATGCTAGCCTTTTCTTTATTGCACGAAGCTACGCGCGAGCGATTCGTGATGTCTCGGTGCGGCCCAGTGATCGGATGATAGGAAATCGATCCGGGTGCAGGCGACTCTAGTCTACCCCCTGTGGTGTGGTCATCCGCAGTAAGGAAGGCCTTACCTAGCCGAATGCAGGTGAAGGGGAAGTTCGCCACTCGAGGTAACGACAGCGTCACCTTCTATGCCCGTAGGCCACGTTATTCGTGTGTTCACAGGTTTAACCTGTGAACGAAGCCAAGGGACTTAATCCCGCCAACTGAGGGTAACTCAATCGTCAACTGACGGTATTTCGATTGTTAACTGAGAGGTAATTTGTTATACTGAGAGAACGCTGAGTTAATCTATAGTGTCATAATTTATCATATGAGAGAGTTAGGCCTTTGTAGGAACTAGGTGTTAAGCCAGTTGTTATAGAGTATTGTGTCTCGGGTATTGCTTTGCATAATCGTTATTTTCCCTTTATGAGCACAATCCTAAAAGGTCAATACTTGAACGGTTGAGCTAGAAGTTATTAAGTGGTTCATCTCTCGGACTCGATATAGCGACTCTGAAAAATTGTAATAAGTCTCATTGCAGGCTTTCACCAATACAAGTAGGAACGGAGACTATTTGTATGGGTGGATGCCCAAGTGTTTGGGAAAGGTATATAGTGTAGTGGCTCGCCACATTATTTGTTTGTGTACCTACCTATTTCTATGTATTAACAATAAACTTTAATTGTTGAAGAAGGTACTTGTTTAATTGAATCTTTCCCTAACAGATTATACCTTATAAATTTACTTTAGCACGGTGGTGAGTAGTGTAATATCAATAGAAACCATCAACATCTTGTTTCTTATTAATTCCTGTAAACTGCTCAAGGGCCGGGTTACAACCGAAAACACTTTTCAACCACGATTGGTTAAACGAACGAATCTTTCGCCGATAGCACTCGTTGTAGGGGAATTCTTTTGCCAAATGGATTGTTTTTCTTTCAGCTTGACAACACCCTTAGGTCTTGTAGAAGTCATGTTAAAAATACAGGTAATAATAAAATAATACATGGAAGAGTGGCAATAGAAAAAAAAACAAAGTTACGTCCGATAATTTACAACAATTACAAAAACACAAACGTCGACGTAGAGTGCAAGAGCAAGCAAAGGGCACCCCGAGGTTCGGTTTGGTTAGGTTACTTTATACCCTTTACACAGAAATAGGAGCCCCGCGTAGCAGGGCTACGTCGACATAGGATGCAAGAGCGAGCGAAGGGCACCCCGAGGTTAGGTTTGGTTAGGTTACTTTAAACCCTTTACACAGAAATAGGAGCCCCGCGAAGCGGGGCTACGTCAACATAGGATGCAAGAGCGACCGAAGGGCACCCCGAGGTTCGGTTTGGCAAAAGAATTCCCCTACAACGAGTGCTATCGGCGAAAGATTCGTTCGTTTAACCAATCGTCGTTGAAGAGTGTTTTCGGTAAACCGTGACATCGGCGAAGGATTCATTCGGACTACCAACCGTCGATGAATAATATTTTCGGCGAAACGTTTCATCGGCCAATTATTTTTTCGTTCAACTAACCGTCGGAGTAGAGTGTTATCGGAAAACCGTCATTTCGGTGAGCGATATTTCGGAATACCATACGTAGCTCGTTTTTGCGGTTATTTACAGTGAACGAAACAATTAGGATTTTGTTTTAATTATGAAGCGGGCGAGAACCAGTGAAGTTTGGACACATTTTACGGTAGATTCCGAAGAAAACAAAATTGCAATTTGCAAAATATGTCAACAAAAGTGCTCATTTAAAACCAATTTAATCACCGTTTCAATTCTTTCATAGTCATACGTGAATAATAAACGTGCAGAATCTCGTTTTTCATATTAATTATTATGGAGACTATTACCGATATTACGCAGATATGCATATGTAGGTATTAGATTGAGTAGCTATAATGAATCGGTTCACTAATATTTGACTAATATCCAGTAATAGGTATGGTATCCTAATATGCGTTAACTAATATATTCAATAATAGGATTACCTAAAAATTACCCTAATATAACATCTCTACTTTTAGTGCTGATTTGCTGAAGCTGAAGTGCTGACCGCACAGATAAGATATTAGTAGGCTGGCCGCAATACAATCATAGATAAGAAAAATACTAAAATTACCTTAGCCTACTATTTTCATTGTGTTAGGAAAAGTATGGAGACGGCATATTCTACCATACAAATAAGCTTTTGCCCGCGGCTTCGCCAGCGTGGAGATCTGAAAATTAGTAAGGATAAGGATAGTAAGGATTTCCAATCCCTTAAATCTCTTGAAAATAGTTCCCACAAAAATATCAATTTTACATGTGAATTTTAAAATCATCCCCAATTTTACTCTGTTGAGGGATTATTTTAGAAAAACGATGAAATACATAATTCGTTATTTGTTACCAAAAGCATTTTGAATTTTCATATCAATAACTTACGAAATAACAGGTTTCCCATACAAAGTTTTATCTGCTATATCCCCCCCTTTAGGGATATTTTTGAGACAAAAAGTAGCCTATGTCCTTCCCCGGGATGCAATCTATCTCTGCCAAATTTTATCGAAATCCGTTCAGTAGTTTAGGCGTGAAAAGGTAACATACATACAAAGTTACTTACAAATTTATAGTATTATTAAGTATCGATAGTTCCTATAACAAAATGTCTGCATAACAAGACGTTCAGAATCAATATTAACATTCCAGCTGCTTTACTTGTAAACTTTTAATGCAATGACAACTTATGAGCTAGAATATTTACAGTGGTGCCCTTTTCACACGCTTGACAACCGCATTACTTTTTCCGGGTACCTGGTAACTAGGTAAAGCTAAATAGCCTGTGGCATGCAAAAGTTGCACCGTCTGAACAATGTTTAGATGAAGCAAGTAATTTTTTTCTTCAATTTTATTGTTTGCCACAGGCAAGAAATTTGCATCGTGTAAATGGACCTTTAGTTTAATAATAACTTGTTCCATTTAGTTGATATTAACAACTATCTTAGTAATAATTTCTATTTGACAAAAGATAGATATAACATTGTTATGTACTATCTTACTAACTATTATAAACGACAGATAGCTGTGTCGCTATCTTATTTTTTTTCTATTACAGCCAAAAATTTGGCTAAACAACTTGCTTCTTTTGAGCAATGCAATGACATTTTAAATAGTTCTGTCAATAATTTGGTTACAATTAGTGACATTGCTAATAATTTAAATTAGAAATTAAGACAATAGAGGCAACCTCTAGCTATAATGTACAGAATTATTCAAAAAAAAGTTTTAAATCAGTAAATAGTATCAACCTGGTGCATCAAAATATTCAAGGTTTTATGAACAAAGATTTAGAAGTAGAATTATTTATGAATTTTAATAGTATTGATATTCTCTGTATAACAGAACATTGGCTGAAAAGCCACCAGTTCTTGTTCAATTTTAATAATCACCAGGTTGGTAGTTCGTTCAGCAGAATAAATGCTATACATGGTGGCTCATTGATTTTAGTAAATAACCAGCTCAAATTTAAAGACCGTACCGATATTGTGAGCCTATCTGTTGAGCGAACAGTTGAAATTGCCTGTATAGAATTGGAGCACTCTATTGTATTAAGTGTGTACAGACCCCCTTCAGGATTGTATGACTGCTTTGAAAAGGTAATGGATGAAGTGTTACACAGGATTTGTAACTCAAACAAGTCCGTTATCATTTGTGGTGATTTTAATGTCAATTTATTAGAAAACTCAGGTACTTGTAGAAAAATTTTGAGTCTGTTCCAGTCCTACAATCTTGTAAACCTATTTTTAGAGCCCACAAGAATAACCCCTACTAGTGCCACATGCTTAGACAATATTTATACAGATATTATACCAAGCCACAAAGAAATTATAAATTTACTAGATTCTGATCATTGCGGGCAAAGGATAACTATTCAAGAAGAAAACAAAAAAGTGGCTAAAAAGGATATCACTGTTAACCCCAAAACTGCAAGTCGCTTGGAGGCTTTTAAAGTTAAACTAAATAATAAATTACCAGTTTTGTCGATTCATGATGATCCTAATCATCTATATGATAATCACACCTTTATTCCCAAGACTATCTCGGTTAATAGTAATGCATCGTTCAGTGATTGGGCTACCACTGGTATTCATAAAAGTAGAACTCGGCTTTATGAACTGTACAATGAAAGGACTTATGTTAAAACTGATGAATTTAATTTGTATGTTAGAAATTATTCAAAATTATTTAAAAAAGTTTGCTATATGGCCAAGTCACGTTATTTGGGTTCAAAGATTAAAACCAGCAGTAATGTAATCAAAACGACTTGGAACATTATTAATAGTGAAACGGGAAGGTCTAGTAACCGAAATACTGACTACAGCCTGTCTATTAATGACAACATAATAAAATCAGACTCTCAAGTCGCCGAGGCATTTGAAAATTTCTTTTCAGATATTCCCGTTTCAACTACTAAATCCCTGAACTCATCACCTTCTGTTGCTGAGTCTTTGCTTAAGGAAAATGTTAATGCTTGCGATTCGGAATTTCATTTTGAATATATTACCTGTAAAGATATAATTAAAACCTTTCACACTTTAAATGTAAAAAAGACAGCAGATCTGTGGGGTAATTCTGTAGAAGTTGCTAAGTCTATTATTGACATTGTAGCACCTACTCTAGCTCTTATCTTTAATAGTTGTATTGACAATGGGGAGTTTCCTGACCTTATGAAAAATAGTAAAATAATACCTTTGTTTAAATCAGGTAGTACATCGGACCCCACTAATTATAGACCTATTTCTGTACTACCAACCTTTAGTAAAATTTTTGAGAAATTAATTTTAGATCAAATGCAAAGATTTTTTAATAAACATAAATTATTACATAGCAAACAGTTCGGTTTTACAAGGGGTCGTTCAACTACTGATGCCGGTGTTGAACTTTTAGGACATATTTATAATGCATGGGAAGATAAATGCGATGCCTTGGGCATCTTTTGTGATTTGTCCAAGGCATTTGATTGCGTTCTTCATGAAACGTTAATCAGGAAACTCCGCCACTACGGGATCCGGAATTCTGCTCTGGATCTTCTTACTTCATACTTGAGTAAAAGGATTCAGAGAGTTGACGTTAACGGGAAAAGATCACCCGGATCTATAGTAACAATGGGAGTCCCACAGGGTTCAATTCTTGGCCCTTTCTTGTTTCTTATTTATATTAATGACTTGCCGTACCTTATAAAGGATAATCATGATGTAGTGTTGTTTGCAGATGACACTTCACTTTTGTTTAAACTTAAACGTCAGCAGTTGGTTACTGACGATGTAAATAGCGCGATTTCGAAAGTAGTCCATTGGTTCAATGTCAATAATTTGCTTCTAAACGAGAAAAAAACCAAATGCATTAAGTTTACGCTACCTCACGTTAGGCAGGTGAAAACTAATGTGTTGATAAAGGGCGAGGAATTGAATCCTGTAGACAGCACAGTATTCTTGGGCATAACTTTGGATGCTAAGCTTCAGTGGGGACCACATGTAGATAAATTGTCAAAAAAGCTAAGTTCCGCAGCATACGCGGTTAGAAAAATTCGTAATTTAACTGATATAGAGACTGCCCGTTTAGTGTACTTTAGCTATTTTCATAGTGTAATGTCGTACGGTATTTTATTGTGGGGAAATGCCGCCGATATTCAGACCATCTTTGTTTTGCAGAAGCGAGCTGTTCGATCAATTTATAAATTAAGTCCGAGACACTCTCTCAGAGACAAATTTAAAGAGATTAATGTAATGACTGTGCCTTCTCAGTAAATTTATGAAAATCTTTTATATGCCCATAAAAATATAAAATTGTTTAAAAAATACAGTGATGTCCATAATATAAATACTAGGAACAAACACAAATTTGTTATCCCTACAACAAGGCTCAAGAAAATAGGTAGCTCGTTCAGATGCCAATGTATACGCTTTTATAATAAACTACCAAGCCACGTTCAAGATCTAAGCCTTAATAAATTCAAATCATTCATTAAACGTAAGTTGTGCCAGAAAGCTTTTTATACCGTTAAAGATTATATTGAGGACAAAAAGGCTTGGGATTGAGCTGCTGCCAATTTTTTTTTTTTTTTTAACATTTTGAATGTTTTAATTATTTTTTTTTTGTTTCTATGTACACATTGACATTAATGAATTTTATTTAAACAATGACATTTGCTTACTTTGTAAAGTATTATATTATTTTAATTATTGTGCATGTGAAGACAATGTGGGTCACATTTTTTAATTTTTATTATTCTCTCTGTTGTGTTAGTTTTTGTCTAGGTCTGGCAGTTTGAGTAATTTATGTGGCCTACCCAAATGTCCTTTCTTTGGTATTGTTCGTCGAATCGTTGAGCTCCTTAAGTTTTGAGTTGAGCTACACGATTTCTGACAAATGCGTGCACTGACTGGACAGGTCCTCTCAATCTGTGTGGTTCTTTCCTCAAAAGACCATCTCAGACATCGATCTACATGGTCTTCATATAACCTGACCAAGATTATGATGTCTGGACTTTAAAAGAGACTGTGACCTCTGAGTTTGTTTCGGCCTTTCTTCTCAGAGTAGTCAGATAGGAAACGCCGACCTCATCTAGTTTTTTTTATAAAAAATATGATTGACGTGTAAAAGTGTTTGTACAAACCTACTTACAAAATAAAATCATTTATCATTTATCATTATCATTTAGTAAGCCAATTGAAATACTGCTGAAGATTTCATAAAGATGGCCTACGCATACTAAAGCAACTGTACTCAAACTGCCACTTCACGGGTCACGATATAAAGTTCATAATTCAATGCTTTACTTTGAGCCCAGTCCATCTGTACCCGACACCCGACACCTATAATTACAGCTCGATGCAAACTGTATGGCGGCTCAGAAAAAGAGGCGCGTCGAGTAACAACTTTACGTGTCAGCTATACTACGCAGCGAGCAGCGCACTTCAGGGGGGCTACTCCCCAAGCCCTTGTCCGTAGATTCGACCGAAATTACGGGGCTTCCTACTCCGTATCATTTATACACGGAGTTTAGGGCCCGACTTAAAACTGAATGACAACACGACAACACACAACAAGTAAGGAAGTAAGGATAAGGATAGTTATACAAATAACTATATTATCGACACACACATGTCTTAAAGCATTCTGTTTCTTTTTCACTAATCAAGAGCGGCATAATTATGAAAAGAGAGACATCTAAATGTTTGTCAAGTATATTTGTTTTTTTTTTTGTTTGTATGTTTTCCCGATTTTTGCACGGTAATTTTGTAGGTATGCCCAGTCCATAGGTTTATTTAGTCATTGACTTTGAAGACTTCCCAATGACAAACCCACGAGTGCCCTCGACCAATGACTAAATAAACCTATGGACTGGGCATACCTACAAAATTAGCGTGTATACCTACAAAAATCGTGCACTTAAGATTCCGATAGCCGATTTCCGATGGCCGATTTCCGTAGGGCTGTTTTTGTTTTTTCTCCCACCACACTGTTTTATACAACACGAGGGCATGATTTTCCTATTAATGGACACCAAAATACCTAGTCTATGGACGTATTTCTCTCTAAAACAACAAAATTATTTTGAGCAATCAACCGTTTGCCAGCACATCTACCCACAAACCCATTCATAAAACTTGGCACTCAACATGGGTACCGGTCACGAATAGACATGATTTTGACGTCACACAAAAGTTTTTTTTGTTCGGCGTCCATACATCGTTTTCCTAAGAACCAGCACGGACGTGAATATACTTTCTGAGTTCTAAATAATGCATATATTCGATTGAAACTAAATTAAAATCACGGACACTTCTGAGAATTGTAAAAAATCCAAAACACTTTCCGATTTTGAGGTTATAACTAACGTTTATTCCAATGCCAAGAAGAAATCAGAGTCCTTTGTTCACGCCAAGTTGTTAGATCATCGACTGTCAGTGTCGATATTGCTCGTTTTACACAGCGCTTTCAAGCGCTTTATACTGTTTGTAACTAAAAAACTTATTCATAGATCAAGCGCTGAGGGTGTTGAGTTTTGTAATTACACTCCGCTGTGTACAAAGTCTTGGCTGAATGAGCTTAATACCCTTTGCCTATTCAAAACGTCAAATTGAAACAAAAAATAATGACGCCCCGGGGAATAAGACCCAACTGCATGCCCTGGTAACTCACGAACAAAATATGATCATGAACTTTTTCTGATTATAGAGCCATCTATACGCCAAGCCAAAGAAACTTTGGTCGATGTTGCCACTTTTTACGTGATTAATGTGACGTAAAATAATATAAACATAATTAACCACTGTCGGCGACGAGACCCTATCTGAGCACCAGGGCGCAAGTAGTGGCCAGACCGCTATGCAAAAAGTAATGTAGAAACTTTGATTTACTAGTTTAAAACCTTAAAGAGAATTATTTCATGTTATTTCTGTTTCTAATTCGTAATCTAGTTTATAATTGTTATTAGTTTTTGTATTCTAAACTAATAAGACTGTTTTCGAAAGGATTTCTTATAAGTGTAATCTCGTTCAAGCATATTTACGTAACTTGAAAACTCACTTTTTTATTTATGGTCAGATTTAAATAATTTTTGTTTAAATGGAAAGGTCTAGTTGTAAAACTAATTATATCGTTCGAATTATAAAAATCGGACCATTAGTTTAGGAATTATAAGGGATTTTGTATAGTGAAAATGTGTCAACCGATAATTTTTGCTGTTTTTGTTCTAAGAAATTTTTATTGTTTATAATTAAGTAGTAAATAAGGTTTGATTGGCAACAGGGACTATGTAAGGAAATATTTACAGTGGAAATTGTATAGAAATAAGGTTAAAATATAATAAAAATCAGGGCTTAACAGATTTCGGCTTGGTAAAAAATAGCGTGCAAAAGGGCTCAAAATGCGCGGTTCCCGATAAGGTAACGTAGCTGAGTATAAATTAAGCGCCATTTGCCGGCCGTAGTCAGTCGCAGCTCAGCCGTCGAAGAGGCAACAACAAGAAGAACAAGCCGAAATCTGCAAAGCAAGAATTAAAGAAAATACTGCAATTTTATTTCTCCGCCTCTTCATCCCTCCGAGGTCCCCCTGGCGGGTTGTATCACCAACACAAACGCATTCAGGGGTGCGTGGTGACGTGTGTAGCCAGCGAAATAAAACATACGTCAAAAACGTGGGAGACTGTCCCAAGCACGGCCGTCAGGTACTTGAAACACCCCGGTCGTCAATAACAACCACATAAACCTCATCAATAAATTAAAGTAAATAATAATATACTAACTTAACTAAAACTATTAACAAATTAAAATGTTTGACATTGGTTTATAGTTGACACCAAATGTTAGCAACCCTGTAACATGTTTTAAAATTAAAATCACAGACTGATTTTAGCGAGTGAAATAAATGAATTGTGTAGTGAAAGTGTTGTGTTAAATAAAACCTCCCGCCGCTTGACCGAATTATTAAAAAATAAGACTTGTTATCGAGCTAAATACAAATACATCAAAAACACTTTCGAAGAAATTTAGTGAAGAAAATTACTAAACCAATTAAAGACTTGGCTAAAAGGTCCCAGCAACCAAGCCATTAAAATATAAAAAAATATATCACCGTATGCTAATGTCACAATGGAGGTTATAAATAAATATGGACAAAGAAAAATTTTTGCAATATATTACATTAATTATAACAGTCCACTTTAATTTCAATTTTATAGAATTTCAAAAGCATAAAGAAGTACTTCTTAATAATTTGCTCCAAAAAGGTGTTGTGTTCTTCATTATTAATTGGTGCAAAGAAGTCAGCAATGTACTTACTGGCAAGTGCTTTTATAATTTTGTAAATCTATCTGATGAAACTGACCGCATTTTCATACAGGCTCGAGAACATTACAATAAAACGAAATGGAAGAAACGAACACGGCAAACTAGTGTACAAATGTCTAATTAATAAATTTGTTGTTACTTCCCTAATATATTTCGTGTTTTATTTATTTCTTATAATTCCAGATTTTATTCTACGAAATTTGTATGCACTTGTGTGAATTGCGGTTCAATTTTGTTTCTTGTACCTATACTTACTTGTTTAGTGAATGTCATATACTTTCAAAAACACATCTGAAAGTATCTAATACTTAAAAACAAAATTGAAACAGCGGCAATTCATGAATACGTAGCTAAGCACAACTATACATTTACATATCAATAGATAGATAGGTACATCTATATACCTACGTATATCTATAGATATTTTAGTTCCACGGCTTGGCGTGGCGCTGATCGTATTCCTAATCTGTCAGACGTTAAGTTGCCAGTCTATCTCATTATATATAGTAGTCTATGCCCAACTGAATGTTTTCAAAATTATGAAGTGTCCGTTATATTCTAATAATTGTAATGTAAATTAGAATAAAAACTAGTAATTATTTTAAAGGTTTCATACGTGTTGATTCATAGGCCATTTTTTACAATGTCCTTTAGTACTTGACAAACATTTAGATGTCTCTCTTTTCATATGCAGCTCTTGATTAGTTAAAAAGAAACAACGCTTTTTGACATGTGTGTGTCGATATGATAGATATTTGTATAACTATTATTTCTATAGTAGAATAGGGCGTCTCCATGCTTCTCCTATCTTAATGGAAAAATCAGAGATGACCTCGCTAAGGTGTACGTGTTCTGTGGAGACGACAGAAATGTCAAACGGTCATCGACATCTTATCGAAACCGAATACAAACAAACAAAAAATCTAAAACTTAAAGTCGATGTAGTCGGTTTTTTTTTTATTACTTGATAATATATTGATGTGACTTGTGTGCATGTCTGGCTGTATGCTGTATTATTCGAATACAACACCATGAAGATAGAGCGTGATTCCTGCACAATGTGGACACGTTTTCTCGCAGTGTTTAGTGCACTTTCTATGGTAACCGCGACTTTCTTTCCAAATGTGTACCCGAGGATAAAACTTGACGCTAAATCAGAGAAAAATGCTGGTAATCCTCTCATGATCACTCCGTACCTCAAAAAAGGTTCAATAATACTCGCACAAAATCTCTCGCGGGTATCTATTACGGATAAAATAGGTTTCCGAAGTCACGCCGGCTTCTTTACGATCGACGAGAACTACAACTCCAATCTGTATTTTTGGTATTTCCCGCCTTTTTCTAAGAATGAGGAGGCTCCCGTCGTCGTGTGGCTACAAGGTGGACCGGGAGGAAGCTCGCTTTTCGGACTATTTACAGAGCTAGGCCCTCTGATAGCCAAAAAAGAAGGTTTTGCTTTGAGGAAATATCACTGGGCTCTAAAGTATCACCTAATATTCATTGATAACCCGGTTGGTACAGGATTTAGCTTCACCGATAATGAAGCTGCATATTGTATGGATGAAAAATGTGTAGCCAAAGGATTGCACACAACTTTAACACAGTTTTTCAAACTATTTCCACATTTGAAGAAGAATGCCTTATATTTAACAGGTGAATCTTATGCAGGAAAGTACATACCATCCCTAGGATTGTTCATACATAAAGAAAATGAAAATGGTTTTGAAAAACTTAACTTACAAGGTATGGCAATTGGCAATGGATACTGTGATCCAGCAAATCAATTAGATTATGGTAACTACTTGTACCAACTTGGATTAATAGACAGTAATGAGTTGAAAGTATTTATAAAGTATCAAAATGAGATTGTGAAACAAATTAAGGAACAGAATTGGGCGGAAGCTGATACACTTTTGGATCGCTTGATGGATGGAGAGTTAACCAATTTCTCATACTTCAGATATTATACAGGCTTTAATTACTACTATAACTACTTACAATCATCAGGAGGCAAAGATGATATGACAGTGTTTACAGCCTTATTACAAAATGACAATGTTCGGAGGAGTGTACACGTAGGAGGCTTACCTTTCCACGATGGTGTACATGTGCAGGTACTTTTAGCACTTGACATGTTGAAATCTGTAGCTCCAGCCATATCAGAACTGTTATCACATTATAGAATAATGTTTTATAACGGACAACTTGATATAGTTGTTGCATACCCACTGACAGAAAACTTTTTAAGTAATTTAAAATTTTCTTCAGCTGAAGAGTATAGAACTGCGCAAAGAGACATATGGAAGGTTGATAATGAGGTGGCAGGCTATGTGAAGAGAGCTGGCAATCTAACTGAGGTCCTGGTAAGAAATTCTGGCCACATGGTCCCTCACGACCAACCAAAATGGGCCTTAGACTTGATCACAAGATTCATTAAGAATGATTTTAATTTTTGAAAATATCATGGTATTGTCATCTTGTTACTTGGCTTAGCTTGTGATTTTTATTCCTAATGTCGAAATGTGATGTTAAAATTAAAACTCCTAGGTAACTCTCTGTCTCTCTCTTGTTTTTGATAATGTTTTACATAATTTAAAACATGGTCTAAAAAATTGTGCTTTAAGATATTTCACATTCTGTAGGTGTTATTATAACCAACATTGGACTCAATCAACCTAAATCCGTAAAGCGATTCAAGTCTCTCAAGATCTACCAACATAGCTTGCAGAAACTGATGAGACAGACCTAGACATGGTGTATTTTCTCACGCAAGAACCCCCAGCCGGAGCGGGACGTTATAGACAAGACTACATGGTAGACTGCAACAGACTGTCAACTTGAGAGATAATACAGTTTGTCGCAAATCTCATGGAGATAAAAGGAACGAGGTCTTCATTAAGAAATGTATGACATCCAACGACGACTCCTAGCCCAACCGACACCTCGACCCAACAGCAACTACGATAATCTGCGATGTCGAAGACGACCTGATAATAACTTAGCACCTCATTATACTAGGTACCCAGTTACCCATAGTAAATACTCTCTACGACAAACTCCTTGATCGATGTCAATATCGCTGTCACTTGAGAGTTGTGAAATTTGCATCATTTGTCTCACTCTATCAAAAAGTACTCTGTGATCATTTGCAAGGAAAAGAAATTGGCTTCCCCATTAAAATGTTTCCTCTATGGCTTTCACTTAACAGTGTTTCAGCCTGATATTCCAAGGAATTTCTCATTGAATAGTGTGGCTTACATGAGCCTCATTAATGTTTTTGGACTATACATAATTGAAGATACATATATTTGAGAGAACAGAAGCTACACCCATCAGGTACTTCTAATCATATGCCATGTTTCTCTCGATCACCGTACTCACCTTGTTGTCGTTCGCTAACACTATGTTCTTACCCATCTATCCGAGGTTGAAACTGGATCCAAAACCAGCACACGAGGCAGGCAATCCGCTGTTTTTATCTCCCTATATTAAAGAGGGTTTAGTGTCCGTCGCCCAGAATCTATCACGCGTGAATTTGACGAATTCGTCAGATATCGAAAGTTACGCAGGTTTCTTAACCATCGACCCAAAGTACAACTCCAATCTATATTTCTGGTACTTTCCGCCTTTTTCTAAGAACAAGACGGCTCCTGTCCTCCTCTGGCTTCAAGGAGGACCTGGTTGTAGCTCTTTGTATGGATTGTTCGTAGAAATAGGACCTCTACAAGCCAAACAAGAACGATTTGTTTCAAGAAAATATCACTGGGCACTGAATTATCATCTAATTTTCATCGACAACCCAGTTGGGACCGGATTTAGCTTCACCGAAAATACCAACGGTTTCTGCGTCAACCAAGAATGTGTCGCCAAGGGACTGTATCAGGGTTTGCATCAGTATTTCCAAATGTTTCCACATTTGAGAAACAATGATTTCTATATAACCGGCGAATCTTATGCGGGGAAGTATATTCCGTCTCTAGGAATTAAAATCCACCGTGAAAACGCTAAAGGACAATTCAGAATTAATTTAAAAGGCATGGCGTTGGGTAATGCTTACTGCGATCCTTTAAATCAATTAGGTTACGGTGACTTCTTGTATCAGCATGGGTTATTGGATGGTAGTGAGTTAAAAGAATTTCAGAAAAGCCAGATTGATATTTATGTTGCAATCAGGAGTAAACATTGGTTACAAGCGAACATTCTAATGGACCGGCTGATGGACGGAAGTGTGACGCATTTCTCGCTCTTCAAATTCTACACGGGGTATGATTTCTACTACAACTATTTGCGTACAGCGAAGATAGACGATAAAACACCTTTCCTAAGCGTGATACACAAGAATGACGTCAGACGAAGTATTCACGTCGGGGGCCTCGCGTTCCACGACGGAGAGACGGTGCAACTGATGCTAGCACTCGACTTCATGCAGTCCGTAGCTCCGGCCATCTCCGAACTGCTATCACATTACCGAATGCTGTTCTATAATGGACAGCTGGATATTATTGTGGCATACCCTCTGACAGTCAACTTTTTAAATAATTTGAACTTTTCGGCATCTGACGCGTACAGATGGGTTAGCAGAAGTATTTGGAAAGTAGATAATCATATAGCTGGTTATATAAAATGTGCGGGGAACCTTACGGAGGCGATGGTACGTAATTCTGGACACATGGTGCCTAAGGATCAACCGATATGGTCCCTGGATTTGATCACAAGATTTATAAATAATGATTATGCGCAGAAAGGTGATTCTGTAAAATCCGAGCGAAAGCCTATGAACTGATTGATATACCGATTGACTGATTGATTTGGATAATGAAACCAGTTCGAGTTTGCCTCGTGATGTGCTCGTAATTAAGAGCTCCGTTCAAGCATGCAGGACCAGTGAAGCTTGTATTGAAAAGGAAATCTGAATTATTGAATTTAAATCGTTCAATAATGTACTTTGAAAGTATGTCATGTTATGAACGTAAGTGATATGAAAGCATTGGCAAGGCCTTTACTTCGAAAAGAATCAGCGGGGCAATTGCGTAACAAATTATCAATCGGAATCGGTTTTATTTTGACAGTTCAACAACATTCATTGCGTTATTTACGTGTTGCGCAGACAGTTTTTTCGAACTTATGAAGCAATGTATTAGCAATTGGTTCAAAATGATTCAGTTTGAGATGAATAGTGTGTTACGCAATTAGGGTGCAGGGCTTTATTGTATCCCAGTTTTCTTTTTTAAGAATCCCTATTTTGGTTACACTTACATAAAAATCAATGGCCGTGCGTTAGTCTCGCAAAAACTAGAAAATGGCTCGACCGATTGTTATGTAACTTAGGTAATTTGTTGTGTGCACGCCGTAGAAGTTGCTTGAATGAAGGTGCATGCCTGAACTAGTATTAAATATATATATATAAGGTGCGTAGTAGGTACTCGCATCCGGTGTGCGTGTATGACCAGAACGTAAACGAAACAAAAGGAAAATGTAAGGATCGTAGCAGGTGGCGTTCTGTAATGTCTGCCTATCCCCATGGGAAGAAGGCGTGAGTTTATATATGTATGGATGTCACTATATTTATTTTAATTAACTTGAAATTATTATACTTCGGATGAGAGAGGAGAGAGTAGGCTACAGCTACAGATGATCTATCTCACGAAGTTCGCTCAGCCTTGGTTGTAGTAGTAACGTGTCCCGATAAGCGTATTTGTATGCGTGAACCTAGGTAGCGTTAGCAATAAAAACCTAACTTGGCTTTAATTATTTATTTTCATTTGAAGAACGAAAATAATTGTTTAAAATATATTATTACAAAGAGAAAAATATGAATGAAAGGCAATAAAAAAACAAAATAAATACCGAGTCGCTGTTGCTGTTGTTGCAATCATCTATAATTATTTTATTTTTTTGTTAATCTATACTGTCCCACTGCTGGGCAAAGGCCAAACCCTTCCAGGAACTCTTCACGGGTAACCTCGAACCACCCCTCGCGATACTATACTGCTGTAAAATCAATTAAGTATTTCTAGTGAACTGCAAAATTGTATTATGGCATTCCCTTGTTTAGCAGACAAAAAATTTATAGAAATTCGTTTCGCAGAAAAATTTTCATATAATATTTGGGCCTTGTATTTTTATTTCGAATATTATTGTTTCAACGACTATTTACTTGAATGAAACATATATCACAGAAACACAATTCAATTAATGTTGTAATCACGTTTTTTTATTTAACAAACTAATTAAATAGAATTATTTTTTAACGAATATTGTTTGTTCGGTGTATTTATCCATGGTATTTAATTTCAACGAAAATGTAAAAATTGACGTTATGCTAGACTCATTCACAGAAACACACTAGCTTGAACTTGAGAACCTAGGATGCCAGAGCGAACGAAGCGAGCTCGGGACTTTGGGCACCCCGAATCGGACAGGTTAGGTTCGAAGGTCATGACGGGCTCGCGTTAGCGAGCGAACGAGCCGCAGTCATCCCCTTCGTGGTAGGTTCCTTTAAACCCTGTAGACAGAAATAGCTCCGTCGACTACGTCCTATTAATTAGTAAAGACAATTAGTTATGTTTGTAATATACAACCTCATTGTATAATGTAAAAATGCCGTGCGTGCATAAAATAGACATAATATGAAGTCACTATTAATAACAATAACAAGATTGTTTTCCTGTTTGACTAGAATTTACCCGCAATGTTTTTGTGAACGCGGTGTTGTAATTTTGTAGGAGGGTAGTGAAACGAAATTCTATGAAACTGTTGTCTATAAAACAACGCACAACCTTGTATTATATGTAAAATGTGTTATTTTTATATCAAAGAAAATAAATACCTATTATATTTTTTATCATCAATTGTTTTATTTCATATTGCAACTATTTCTAAATAAATATTATTAAAACTAAGAACTTATAATTAGAAACACAGTCAATTCAATTACCACAGTTAACAAGATGAAAGAACGGTAGTTTTTATTTTTTTAAGAGAAGTCGATGAACAAATGGACATGCAAGTGACTGGTAGCATGTCCATACATGAAACGGTAAGGGTAATTACAAAGCACAACGGACGGAAAGGGAGTCTAAATGCGGAAAAGGGAGTCCTATAATCATCAAGGGTAATTACATGCCGAAGATGCCTCACTGCGATACCTCGCGGTCGCGGTTTAGCTCGCTACCTCGATGCACAGAGTACTTTTTTATATACCTCGATGTCACCTCCATATAAAACAAATGCATGCTAATAGACACGCACGCACATGCTAGGCATCGAGGTAAACCTTCAAGCAGCCCGCGATGTATCACAATTCGCAGTGAGGTATCCTTCGGCAAGTAATTACCCTTATAGGCAAGAGGTAGGCCCCGATCACGGCCTCGAGTGATGCGACTTGCGTCAAAAGACGCGCGCGCGTCTCCACGGGGCCTAAAAAGGCACTTTAGCAGAATCATAAAACAATTCATATCACGCAGTTTCATCTGTATGATAGTTTTGTATGGAGATTCGTAAAATGCTATAGGTACACCTCTGCCTAACCCTTCAGGGATATATAGGTGTGAAACTGTCAAACAGATGAATTGCATGATATGAATTGTTTTACGATTCTGCCAAAGTGGCCTTTTTAGACGCGCGGATTGACGGACAGGAACAGGGGGTTCCTGTCCGTCAATCCGCGCGTCGCGGTGTCCCATGAGATGCTCTCAACAACTTCTTTTATACAAATAATTATCCGTAATGGTTGTTGTAGACGCGTGCGCTTGAGCGTGTAGCACGTGGCCACGGGAAAAAGGCGGAACTGAACACATTGATCGTGTATCGTAGTCACAAGCTTTTAACGGTTTTCTTATAAACAATTTATAGAAATTCGACTGTTTTTGGATAAAACTACAGTTCTTTTACTTCACATAACAACACATTACACGCTTAATAATTATACAAAAAAAACATATTTATCATAACTGGAAACCGATTTCAAATAAGTAACATAACAAAATACAGGAAAATTATATTGATTATTATTACATAAGGATGACTTGTGAATATTGTTAATAGCATTTTGATAAGAATTAATTTAAATTATTACTTATTTATTTAGAGAACTAATTGATTGTAATAGTGAATCCATTTTTATAGGCACTTGTATTATTATTGAATCATTTAGAAACTATCATATAATTACAGGCACTTTTAATACATTTGGTGATTTTTATCTGTAAACTTATTTAAACCTACTTCATAAAAGACTAGCTTCTGCCCGTAAATTTGCCCGCTTGTCTGTTTAAAATTATCCACGTGAACGTGCTACCGGGACAATAAAGCAGTCCTTCCCCAGGATGCCATCTATCTCCTTGCTAAGTTTTATCGAAATCCATTCAGTAGTTTAGGCGTGAAAAGGTAACATACAGACAGACACTTTCGAATTTATAGTATTATTAAGTATCGATAGTTCCTATAACAAAATGTCTGCATAACAAGACGTTCAGAATCAATATTAACATTCCAGCTGCTTTACTTGTAAACTTTTAATGCAATGACAACTTATGAGCTAGAATATTTACAGTGGTGCCCTTTTCACACGCTTGACAACCGCATAACTTTTTCCGGGTACCTGGTAACTAGGTAAAGCTAAATAGCCTGTGGCATGCAAAAGTTGCACCGTCTGAACAATGTTTAGATGAAGCAAGTAATTTTTTTCCTCAATTTTATTGTTTGCCACAGGCAAGAAATTTGCATCGTGTAAATGGACCTTTAGTAAGCCAATTGAAATACTGCTGAAGATTTCATAAAGATGGCCTACGCATACTAAAGCAACTGTACTCAAAGTGCCACTTCACGGGTCACGATATAAAGTTCATAATTCAATGCTTTACTTTGAGCCCAGTCCATCTGTACCCGACACCTATAATTACAGCTCGATGCAAACTGTATGGCGGCTCAGAAAAAGAGGCGCGTCGAGTAACAACTTTACGTGTCAGCTATACTACGCAGCGAGCAGCGCACTTCAGGGGGGCTACTCCCCAAGCCCTTGTCCGTAGATTCGACCGAAATTACGGGGCTTCCTACTCCGTATCATTTATACACGGAGTTTAAGGCCCGACCTAAAACTGAATGACAACACGATTCGACAGTAATCCCTACTCCCGACCGATATGTTTTTACACATTCACAAAAGTTACATTAGTTGGGTGTAAAGTAAAGTGGCGCTATCTTGACGGAACGGGACTAGGGTGTGATTGTGGAGCTATGTCACATACCATGCTCCACCTCCTGTCCTGTCCTCTGTGTCCCTCAAGTATTTTTTAACTGAACAGACAGCTGTGCTGCTGGGGAATTTGTTGCGCCACTTCTTTTCCACAGCAAAAGCACTAGGAAGTGGTGAAGGTCGGGCGTTTTAGGGGACTGTCTTTTGTGATTTCGAAAAGTGCTGATCTCAGCCTAGTTTGAATAAATGACTTTTGATTTTGAAAACATGGAGCCAATGTGACCTCTGCGCTGCCACCGACGACGCCGTGGAGGGGCCAAAGTTTTGAGAAACCAAGATTTAACATACAGCCGTGCCAGCGACACGAAGAAGAAAAATCGGGAGCAGGATTCACTTTGAAGTTACGAACTACTTTTGGAAGGACCCGTATCTGCATTGACGGAGGCGTCATACAGTTTGAATCGTGCTGTACGCAGTCGCAACATGTAAAAAGGTAGTGTCGTAGCTAGCATCGCAGCGTGTCGCTTTAAATTATGCATACAATGTTCACAACATTCACATTTGTCTGTCATCTCCTGCGATCATATACAGTCAAGCCGCACATCACTGGCAACATTGGCACTACAAAAAGCGCTCTTACTGCTACGATATAAAGACTCTGTCACTGTAAAATTGTTACCACTGATGCGGTTGACTGTACGTTGACGCTTTTTTTTCTAATGCCGGCACTGCATTCGGCGTTTTTGTCCAAATATTTGCAAGCATAACACAAGTCGAAGTTATATTATTATCGTTGCGGTGGGTTAAATATGAAATGCGAACGACTACGCGACGTGGTGCTTGTAGCGTTGTAGCAAAATAACTATACCAGTTGACATTTACATATTTTTCGGCATTCATTTATACATACGCACTATTCTACTGATTCTACATACTTATAACTTAATCAAGCAAAGAACTGTTCTTGTAATAGTAATATTACGCCCGGTTTTTAGAACGAAACTTACCGACGCGTCAAAATTAAACGGAAGTCAAATGTTGTGATTGGCTGTTAATAATTCATCCAACCAATCAGCATGCAACGGGGGCTTGACAATTTATTAGCCAATGAGGGTTTTTTGAAAAATGACGTTTACTAGATGGCAGCACTAAGACGTCAGGTCCGGCCACCTGTCACAAGTGTCAAAGCGCCTATAATTTCTTTAGTCGTGACTGAATGATGAACGAACGAATGAAACGAATGGTGATTGACATCATATATTTTATATTGGAAGACCTCTTGTCAAAGTGGCGCCAACTGGTGTCGTGAATTTTCATGAAAACCCTCATTTTTGTGTTGGTTTTCGTTCCAAAAACCGGTCGTTAGTGCCTGTTCACACGTACCGGTTATCGGGTAGTTGGCGCAGGATAATTTCCACACGTATCGGCAATGTTTACTCGGTTGACCGGGGTATCTAGAGCCGTATCGGCACTCAAATGATGTGACAAGACACTTTTTAGTCATTCAGTATCATTTACTTAGTCAGCCTCAGATGTAGATTTGATCGTGTGGCCATTTTTTTTAGTTGAAGCTGATTGTAACATCAATTTCACAGTTATTCCCAGCTAGGACACCGACATATGAAACCACTACACTATGCTAGTAAGGCAGTCAAGGCGTCGAGGAACTGCGCGCGCTGCGCCAGCGGCAGCGTGATGACGGACGAGTCGGCGTGGTCCGGCGACACCGATATATGAAACCACTACACTATGCTAGTAAGGCAGTCAAGGCGTCGAGGAACTGCGCGCGCTGCGCCAGCGGCAGCGTGATGACGGACGAGTCGGCGTGGTCCGGCGACACCGACATATGAAACCACTACACTATGCTAGTAAGGCAGTCAAGGCGTCGAGGAACTGCGCGCGCTGCGCCAGCGGCAGCGTGATGACGGACGAGTCGGCGTGGTCCGGCGACACCGACATATGAAACCACTACACTATGCTAGTAAGGCAGTCAAGGCGTCGAGGAACTGCGCGCGCTGCGCCAGCGGCAGCGTGATGACGGACGAGTCGGCGTGGTCCGGCGACACCGACATATGAAACCACTACACTATGCTAGTAAGGCAGTCAAGGCGTCGAGGAACTGCGCGCGCTGCGCCAGCGGCAGCGTGATGACGGACGAGTCGGCGTGGTCCGGCGACACCGATATATGAAACCACTACACTATGCTAGTAAGGCAGTCAAGGCGTCGAGGAACTGCGCGCGCTGCGCCAGCGGCAGCGTGATGACGGACGAGTCGGCGTGGTCCGGCGACACCGACATATGAAACCACTACACTATGCTAGTAAGGCAGTCAAGGCGTCGAGGAACTGCGCGCGCTGCGCCAGCGGCAGCGTGATGACGGACGAGTCGGCGTGGTCCGGCGACACCGACATATGAAACCACTACACTATGCTAGTAAGGCAGTCAAGGCGTCGAGGAACTGCGCGCGCTGCGCCAGCGGCAGCGTGATGACGGACGAGTCGGCGTGGTCCGGCGACACCGACATATGAAACCACTACACTATGCTAGTAAGGCAGTCAAGGCGTCGAGGAACTGCGCGCGCTGCGCCAGCGGCAGCGTGATGACGGACGAGTCGGCGTGGTCCGGCGACACCGACATATGAAACCACTACACTATGCTAGTAAGGCAGTCAAGGCGTCGAGGAACTGCGCGCGCTGCGCCAGCGGCAGCGTGATGACGGACGAGTCGGCGTGGTCCGGCGACACCGACATATGAAACCACTACACTATGCTAGTAAGGCAGTCAAGGCGTCGAGGAACTGCGCGCGCTGCGCCAGCGGCAGCGTGATGACGGACGAGTCGGCGTGGTCCGGCGACACCGATATATGAAACCACTACACTATGCTAGTAAGGCAGTCAAGGCGTCGAGGAACTGCGCGCGCTGCGCCAGCGGCAGCGTGATGACGGACGAGTCGGCGTGGTCCGGCGACACCGACATATGAAACCACTACACTATGCTAGTAAGGCAGTCAAGGCGTCGAGGAACTGCGCGCGCTGCGCCAGCGGCAGCGTGATGACGGACGAGTCGGCGTGGTCCGGCGACACCGACATATGAAACCACTACACTATGCTAGTAAGGCAGTCAAGGCGTCGAGGAACTGCGCGCGCTGCGCCAGCGGCAGCGTGATGACGGACGAGTCGGCGTGGTCCGGCGACACCGATATATGAAACCACTACACTATGCTAGTAAGGCAGTCAAGGCGTCGAGGAACTGCGCGCGCTGCGCCAGCGGCAGCGTGATGACGGACGAGTCGGCGTGGTCCGGCGACACCGACATATGAAACCACTACACTATGCTAGTAAGGCAGTCAAGGCGTCGAGGAACTGCGCGCGCTGCGCCAGCGGCAGCGTGATGACGGACGAGTCGGCGTGGTCCGGCGACACCGACATATGAAACCACTACACTATGCTAGTAAGGCAGTCAAGGCGTCGAGGAACTGCGCGCGCTGCGCCAGCGGCAGCGTGATGACGGACGAGTCGGCGTGGTCCGGCGACACCGACATATGAAACCACTACACTATGCTAGTAAGGCAGTCAAGGCGTCGAGGAACTGCGCGCGCTGCGCCAGCGGCAGCGTGATGACGGACGAGTCGGCGTGGTCCGGCGACACCGACATATGAAACCACTACACTATGCTAGTAAGGCAGTCAAGGCGTCGAGGAACTGCGCGCGCTGCGCCAGCGGCAGCGTGATGACGGACGAGTCGGCGTGGTCCGGCGACACCGATATATGAAACCACTACACTATGCTAGTAAGGCAGTCAAGGCGTCGAGGAACTGCGCGCGCTGCGCCAGCGGCAGCGTGATGACGGACGAGTCGGCGTGGTCCGGCGACACCGACATATGAAACCACTACACTATGCTAGTAAGGCAGTCAAGGCGTCGAGGAACTGCGCGCGCTGCGCCAGCGGCAGCGTGATGACGGACGAGTCGGCGTGGTCCGGCGACACCGACATATGAAACCACTACACTATGCTAGTAAGGCAGTCAAGGCGTCGAGGAACTGCGCGCGCTGCGCCAGCGGCAGCGTGATGACGGACGAGTCGGCGTGGTCCGGCGACACCGACATATGAAACCACTACACTATGCTAGTAAGGCAGTCAAGGCGTCGAGGAACTGCGCGCGCTGCGCCAGCGGCAGCGTGATGACGGACGAGTCGGCGTGGTCCGGCGACACCGACATATGAAACCACTACACTATGCTAGTAAGGCAGTCAAGGCGTCGAGGAACTGCGCGCGCTGCGCCAGCGGCAGCGTGATGACGGACGAGTCGGCGTGGTCCGGCGACACCGACATATGAAACCACTACACTATGCTAGTAAGGCAGTCAAGGCGTCGAGGAACTGCGCGCGCTGCGCCAGCGGCAGCGTGATGACGGACGAGTCGGCGGGTCCGGCGACACCGACATATGAAACCACTACACTATGCTAGTAAGGCAGTCAAGGCGTCGAGGAACTGCGCGCGCTGCGCCAGCGGCAGCGTGATGACGGACGAGTCGGCGTGGTCCGGCGACACCGACATATGAAACCACTACACTATGCTAGTAAGGCAGTCAAGGCGTCGAGGAACTGCGCGCGCTGCGCCAGCGGCAGCGTGATGACGGACGAGTCGCGTGGTCCGGCGACACCGACATATGAAACCACTACACTATGCTAGTAAGGCAGTCAAGGCGTCGAGGAACTGCGCGCGCTGCGCCAGCGGCAGCGTGATGACGGACGAGTCGGCGTGGTCCGGCGACACCGACATATGAAACCACTACACTATGCTAGTAAGGCAGTCAAGGCGTCGAGGAACTGCGCGCGCTGCGCCAGCGGCAGCGTGATGACGGACGAGTCGCGTGGTCCGGCGACACCGATATATGAAACCACTACACTATGCTAGTAAGGCAGTCAAGGCGTCGAGGAACTGCGCGCGCTGCGCCAGCGCAGCGTGATGACGGACGAGTCGGCGTGGTCCGGCGACACCGACATATGAAACCACTACACTATGCTAGTAAGGCAGTCAAGGCGTCGAGGAACTGCGCGCGCTGCGCCAGCGGCAGCGTGATGACGGACGAGTCGGCGTGGTCCGGCGACACCGATATATGAAACCACTACACTATGCTAGTAAGGCAGTCAAGGCGTCGAGGAACTGCGCGCGCTGCGCCAGCGGCAGCGTGATGACGGACGAGTCGGCGTGGTCCGGCGACACCGACATATGAAACCACTACACTATGCTAGTAAGGCAGTCAAGGCGTCGAGGAACTGCGCGCGCTGCGCCAGCGGCAGCGTGATGACGGACGAGTCGGCGTGGTCCGGCGACACCGATATATGAAACCACTACACTATGCTAGTAAGGCAGTCAAGGCGTCGAGGAACTGCGCGCGCTGCGCCAGCGGCAGCGTGATGACGGACGAGTCGGCGTGGTCCGGCGACACCGACATATGAAACCACTACACTATGCTAGTAAGGCAGTCAAGGCGTCGAGGAACTGCGCGCGCTGCGCCAGCGGCAGCGTGATGACGGACGAGTCGGCGTGGTCCGGCGACACCGACATATGAAACCACTACACTATGCTAGTAAGGCAGTCAGGCGTCGAGGAACTGCGCGCGCTGCGCCAGCGGCAGCGTGATGACGGACGAGTCGGCGTGGTCCGGCGACACCGATATATGAAACCACTACACTATGCTAGTAAGGCAGTCAAGGCGTCGAGGAACTGCGCGCGCTGCGCCAGCGGCAGCGTGATGACGGACGAGTCGGCGTGGTCCGGCGACACCGACATATGAAACCACTACACTATGCTAGTAAGGCAGTCAAGGCGTCGAGGAACTGCGCGCGCTGCGCCAGCGGCAGCGTGATGACGGACGAGTCGGCGTGGTCCGGCGACACCGATATATGAAACCACTACACTATGCTAGTAAGGCAGTCAAGGCGTCGAGGAACTGCGCGCGCTGCGCCAGCGGCAGCGTGATGACGGACGAGTCGGCGTGGTCCGGCGACACCGACATATGAAACCACTACACTATGCTAGTAAGGCAGTCAAGGCGTCGAGGAACTGCGCGCGCTGCGCCAGCGGCAGCGTGATGACGGACGAGTCGGCGTGGTCCGGCGACACCGATATATGAAACCACTACACTATGCTAGTAAGGCAGTCAAGGCGTCGAGGAACTGCGCGCGCTGCGCCAGCGGCAGCGTGATGACGGACGAGTCGGCGTGGTCCGGCGACACCGACATATGAAACCACTACACTATGCTAGTAAGGCAGTCAAGGCGTCGAGGAACTGCGCGCGCTGCGCCAGCGGCAGCGTGATGACGGACGAGTCGGCGTGGTCCGGCGACACCGACATATGAAACCACTACACTATGCTAGTAAGGCAGTCAAGGCGTCGAGGAACTGCGCGCGCTGCGCCAGCGGCAGCGTGATGACGGACGAGTCGGCGTGGTCCGGCGACACCGATATATGAAACCACTACACTATGCTAGTAAGGCAGTCAAGGCGTCGAGGAACTGCGCGCGCTGCGCCAGCGGCAGCGTGATGACGGACGAGTCGGCGTGGTCCGGCGACACCGACATATGAAACCACTACACTATGCTAGTAAGGCAGTCAAGGCGTCGAGGAACTGCGCGCGCTGCGCCAGCGGCAGCGTGATGACGGACGAGTCGGCGTGGTCCGGCGACACCGATATATGAAACCACTACACTATGCTAGTAAGGCAGTCAAGGCGTCGAGGAACTGCGCGCGCTGCGCCAGCGGCAGCGTGATGACGGACGAGTCGGCGTGGTCCGGCGACACCGACATATGAAACCACTACACTATGCTAGTAAGGCAGTCAAGGCGTCGAGGAACTGCGCGCGCTGCGCCAGCGGCAGCGTGATGACGGACGAGTCGGCGTGGTCCGGCGACACCGATATATGAAACCACTACACTATGCTAGTAAGGCAGTCAAGGCGTCCGAGGAACTGCGCGCGCTGCGCCAGCGGCAGCGTGATGACGACGAGTCGGCGTGGTCCGGCGACACCGACATATGAAACCACTACACTATGCTAGTAAGGCAGTCAAGGCGTCGAGGAACTGCGCGCGCTGCGCCAGCGGCAGCGTGATGACGGACGAGTCGGCGTGGTCCGGCGACACCGACATATGAAACCACTACACTATGCTAGTAAGGCAGTCAAGGCGTCGAGGAACTTGCGCGCGCTGCGCCAGCGGCAGCGTGATGACGGACGAGTCGGCGTGGTCCGGCGACACCGACATATGAAACCACTACACTATGCTAGTAAGGCAGTCAAGGCGTCGAGGAACTGCGCGCGCTGCGCCAGCGGCAGCGTGATGACGGACGAGTCGGCGTGGTCCGGCGACACCGACATATGAAACCACTACACTATGCTAGTAAGGCAGTCAAGGCGTCGAGGAACTGCGCGCGCTGCGCCAGCGGCAGCGTGATGACGGACGAGTCGGCGTGGTCCGGCGACACCGACATATGAAACCACTACACTATGCTAGTAAGGCAGTCAAGGCGTCGAGGAACTGCGCGCGCTGCGCCAGCGGCAGCGTGATGACGGACGAGTCGGCGTGGTCCGGCGACACCGACATATGAAAACCACTACACTATGCTAGTAAGGCAGTCAAGGCGTCGAGGAACTGCGCGCGCTGCGCCAGCGGCAGCGTGATGACGGACGAGTCGGCGTGGTCCGGCGACACCGACATATGAAACCACTACACTATGCTAGTAAGGCAGTCAAGGCGTCGAGGAACTGCGCGCGCTGCGCCAGCGGCAGCGTGATGACGGACGAGTCGGCGTGGTCCGGCGACACCGACATATGAAACCACTACACTATGCTAGTAAGGCAGTCAAGGCGTCGAGGAACTGCGCGCGCTGCGCCAGCGGCAGCGTGATGACGGACGAGTCGGCGTGGTCCGGCGACACCGACATATGAAACCACTACACTATGCTAGTAAGGCAGTCAAGGCGTCGAGGAACTGCGCGCGCTGCGCCAGCGGCAGCGTGATGACGGACGAGTCGGCGTGGTCCGGCGACACCGACATATGAAACCACTACACTATGCTAGTAAGGCAGTCAAGGCGTCGAGGAACTGCGCGCGCTGCGCCAGCGGCAGCGTGATGACGGACGAGTCGGCGTGGTCCGGCGACACCGACATATGAAACCACTACACTATGCTAGTAAGGCAGTCAAGGCGTCGAGGAACTGCGCGCGCTGCGCCAGCGGCAGCGTGATGACGGACGAGTCGGCGTGGTCCGGCGACACCGACATATGAAACCACTACACTATGCTAGTAAGGCAGTCAAGGCGTCGAGGAACTGCGCGCGCTGCGCCAGCGGCAGCGTGATGACGGACGAGTCGGCGTGGTCCGGCGACACCGACATATGAAACCACTACACTATGCTAGTAAGGCAGTCAAGGCGTCGAGGAACTGCGCGCGCTGCGCCAGCGGCAGCGTGATGACGGACGAGTCGGCGTGGTCCGGCGACACCGATATATGAAACCACTACACTATGCTAGTAAGGCAGTCAAGGCGTCGAGGAACTGCGCGCGCTGCGCCAGCGGCAGCGTGATGACGGACGAGTCGGCGTGGTCCGGCGACACCGACATATGAAACCACTACACTATGCTAGTAAGGCAGTCAAGGCGTCGAGAACTGCGCGCGCTGCGCCAGCGGCAGCGTGATGACGGACGAGTCGGCGTGGTCCGGCGACACCGACATATGAAACCACTACACTATGCTAGTAAGGCAGTCAAGGCGTCGAGGAACTGCGCGCGCTGCGCCAGCGGCAGCGTGATGACGGACGAGTCGGCGTGGTCCGGCGACACCGACATATGAAACCACTACACTATGCTAGTAAGGCAGTCAAGGCGTCGAGGAACTGCGCGCGCTGCGCCAGCGGCAGCGTGATGACGGACGAGTCGGCGTGGTCCGGCGACACCGACATATGAAACCACTACACTATGCTAGTAAGGCAGTCAAGGCGTCGAGGAACTGCGCGCGCTGCGCCAGCGGCAGCGTGATGACGGACGAGTCGGCGTGGTCCGGCGACACCGACATATGAAACCACTACACTATGCTAGTAAGGCAGTCAAGGCGTCGAGGAACTGCGCGCGCTGCGCCAGCGGCAGCGTGATGACGGACGAGTCGGCGTGGTCCGGCGACACCGACATATGAAACCACTACACTATGCTAGTAAGGCAGTCAAGGCGTCGAGGAACTGCGCGCGCTGCGCCAGCGGCAGCGTGATGACGGACGAGTCGGCGTGGTCCGGCGACACCGACATATGAAACCACTACACTATGCTAGTAAGGCAGTCAAGGCGTCGAGGAACTGCGCGCGCTGCGCCAGCGGCAGCGTGATGACGGACGAGTCGGCGTGGTCCGGCGACACCGACGCGCCGCACTGCGCGGCCGCCTGCTCGAATGCGGCGCCGAACAAGCTGCGGAGAGATTAGATTATTCATTATATGTGTTATAAAACTACATCAATCTGCCTAGCCTTTTCCAAACTGTTAGGGTCGGCCAGTCTAACCGCATGCAGCTGAATAATACTATTTTACATGGAGCAACTGCATATCTGACCTCTCCGAGTCAGTTACTGGGTAATACCACCATCACCATCAGCGCTGGCTGATGATGTTTTTTTTTTGCTTAAATGCATGCGAACTGCTGAGTTCATGCATCTAAGCAAAAAAAAAAAAAAAGAAGTATATTTAACATTTTAGGTTTAAGGAGGCGTTTACGAATCTAACAAAAATAAGCAGTTTTTCGGTACATTTTGCGGGAAAATGATACGAAACCAAATCTAACTAATAATTACCACAGATAGATTGCTCCTTCGTCTTCAAATATTGGTAAATTTTTATTCGAAAAGTTTGGTTTATAATATTGTAAAAAATAATTTCCGTTGCCTCTTCACACAAAATTGACGATATCGTAATGACTTTAGGTACATTTTTCTTCTATTTATTAACATAAATTTATGTATTTAAAAATATTTTATGTAAGCAGACATGTTCAACTCAAAATGATGGTATAAAGATCTATCAAAATGTTACCAATTGGCTCAGAAAAAAAAAATAAAAATCGAGTCTATTTTTTCACATATTTAGCTGTAACATGTGAATCTTAATGCACTGTATTAAGGGTTATTTTACTGGTCACTGTCTTGCTTTATTACACAAAAATTTGTAATGAAATATTAGTCTGCGCTCAGCCGCCGTCGTGGGTGGACTCTGTGTCGGTTGTAAGCAGCAGCTTGTGCTGAAAAAGATCGCTGTACGGATAGAAAATATTTGACATACCAAACTTGATACTTCACGCATTCTGTATGACTATCGTACTTCTTGACAATTCAAAAGTGCCTGTAAATGGTTTAATTGAAATAAATGCTTTGAGTTTGAGTTTGAAAGATTTTATTCACAGTCTTATATATTATTATTTTTTTAGAAGTAAGTAGGGATTATTCATATTTCGTTTCGGTCATGATGGAGTCACCTGAAGGTGTACTTCGAAGACTGCTACTGGAACTAATAGACGAGCTGAGCTAGGTGTGCCGAGTTTGGGCTCGTATTGTTAGTTATGTTGAGACCTTACCTCCGGACTAGATGGAATGACCTGCAGGTGTACTTCGAAGACTGCTACTGGAACTAATAGACGAGCTGAGCTAGGTGTGCCGAGTTTGGGCTCGTTTTGTTAGTTATGTTGAGACCTTACCTCCGGACTTGATGGAGTGACCTGCAGGTGCACTTCGAAGACTGCTACTGGAACTAATAGACGAGCTGAGCTAGGTGTGCCGAGTTTGGGCTCGTTTTGTTAGTTATGTTGAGACCTTACCTCCGGACTTGATGGAGTGACCTGCAGGTGTACTTCGAAGACTGCTACTGGAACTAAGAGACGAGCTGAGCTAGGTGTGCCGAGTTTGGGCTCGTTTTGTTAGTTATGTTGAGACCTTACCTCCGGACTAGATGGAGTGACCTGCAGGCGTACTTCGAAGACTGCTACTGGAACTAATAGAGGAGTAGAACTAGATATGCAGAGTTTCGGCTCATTTTGTTAGTTACGTTGAGACCTTACCTCCGGACTTGATGGAGTGACCTGAATAGACTTCGAAGACTGCTACTGGAACTAATAGACGAGTAGAGCTAGGTGTGCTAAGTTTGGGCTCGTTTTGTTAGTTATGTTGAGAACTTACACCCGGATTTGATGAAGTGACCTGAAGGTGCACCTTCCAAAAAGTTATTTTTCACTTTGGAGGGTTTTTTTTTTGAAAGTCCGTTGTTTTTTTTTATTTTGGAAAACAATTTTTATTTTTCATTTTTTATTTGTACCTGTCCCACACTTTAAGCAAAATTCATAAAGCCATACCTTATAAAGGTATACCTTATCCTGAGGCATACCTAATATTTATTCCTCAATTTTCATTATTGCACCTACCATTGTTTGTATCTGCATCACCCAAAGGTTGACTGGTAGAAAATGCCTATGGCATTAAGTCCGCCTCTGTACATTTTTGTGCTTGAAGTATTAAATAAATAAATAAATACCTTATCCATTCAAAAATGAGGAATTTGCAAATCCGTCTATAGAGATACATACATAAAAAATAATTACTCCTTCTTTTTTGAAGTCGGTTAATTATTAAATCAATTCATAAACTTTTGTTTGAGAGAATTTGCAAATCCGTCTATAGAGATATGACGGAGCTATGCCCGAACATACATAAAAAGAAATACTCCTTATTTGAAGTCGGTTAATTATTAAATCAATTCATAAACAAAAAGTTATGCCCGAATTTACTTGCAAGATTAGAGGTACTCCAATAACAACTTTGACAGAAATGAGGGTGTACCGTGGTATACTAAACACATCTGCGTACCCCTTTAGAGGGTACAGGCGTGATGTTATATTGTGTGATTGCGTAAACAATGCATACATATGCGATAGCAGCAATCGCGGTTGATTTGCTGGCATTTATTGAAGCCTTCCGTTGTCTGTCTCCGAAACTCTTCATCACTCTTCATCACTTTATTCCGAAATGGTCTATTTCGGAATAAAGTTAATCCTCTTTCGAACAAAAAAAGATTTTTGCAAGTCCGTCTATATATTATTATGACGGAGTTATCTAACCTAACACCCTTACATAAAAAAAAAAAATACGTATAAGCATCCGAATTGAGAACCTCGTCCTTTTTTGAAGTCGGTTAAAAATATTAAATAAAACGAATATAAATAAGCTTTTTTTAAATTATATGTTTTCAAAAAGCTTGTCGCGCAAATTGTAAATATATAGGTACTTGCTTACCAATCAAGTAAGTAAATGGTATCTACTTTTATGAACATTTCACGGTACAAACTTTTTGACAACAACGCATAGTAAACTTAAAAAAATACATGCCTAAAAATTAAATAAAAGTAGGCTCAAGTATCAAGTTGTGTCAGTTTACTCATAATTTCGCCGCTTCGCGCATGTCGCTGTGTGTGTGAGCCGTGCACGTGTAGTAGTAAGACTCAATACCTAAAATTGAAGAGCGTCAATTCGTAAACGCCTCCTTAAGTATTCAAACAATCAAATCACTCAATCTGAAACTGACACTACAAATTGGCATCAACAGGTTCGTTTTCTGAACCATTTGTCTATCAGATATTTTTGGAACAGACATTAGATCAGTTTTTTTATATTTTTTATAAGTATGTGTTTATTTTCGTATTTCGACTTTATAATGATTCTCCGATGATCGAAGATTCTGTATCTTGAAAAACAAGTTAGGCAAATACTGACTTCCTAGGCTCGTGCTGGTACCGCGGCGGGATGCCCAGCAGCAGACAGCTGGCGCGGTCCAGCGCCGCGCTGGCGACCACTGCGCGTGCGCATGCGCCGGCCGCGCTGGCCCAGCGCGCCGCCACGCCCAGCCACAGCGGGCCCTTCACCAGGCGGGCTTCCGGGGTGCCCTGGAACATTATACAGTTAGCGAACATCGCCAGAACTCTTAGATAACACTCGCACAGACCAGGGAAGCATGGCATAAGGGAGGTGGCCTGTGCTCAGAAGCGGGTGGAACAAAGCTGCCGATTATATATTGTTAGCATAATAACAATTTCAACTCGCACGGCCGGATT
The DNA here is from genome assembly GCA_963669345.1 of Gortyna flavago. NCBI lineage: Eukaryota > Metazoa > Arthropoda > Insecta > Lepidoptera > Noctuidae > Gortyna > Gortyna flavago. Next base: position 14,628,942 of record OY770145.1, on the reverse strand, counting down.
GGCTCAAATCACAAATATATTTTCACCTCCTGCACTATAAAATAGCTGAACGGTCCGGCGAGGTGCAGCTTGCGCGCACTGAGCGTGGCATGCACGATCTTGGCCACAGCCTCCAGTGCTCTCTGTGCTGAGAGACATCCCAGTCGTCTGCTCTCGTTCTCTCCGCTCTCCGTGTCGAGGGCTGCGAGGGCATGCTGGAATCCTTCCGCTTTTGAAAAGGACTCCTGGAACAATAAGGTAACAGATGATTAGCTTCAGACAGGGTCCCACTGCAAGGCAAAGAACTATCTTTCTTTTCGCTGGTTTGTAGCGCCACTTCTTCCCAGCTAAGACTAGGAACTGGCGAAGGGATCTTATGTTATTTTGACGTTTAGAAAGTGCTAATTTTCAGCCTAATCTGAATAAATGACTTGTGTCTTGTAATTTTTAAATTTCTGGTTGTGTCTGGGGAAAATTATATAAAAGCCAAATTCTTCCAATAACTTCTCTGTCCCTGTCTATTTATTCGTATCTGTTACATGATCATGGCGTTTCATCCCAGGACAGAAAGTTTAGTAGAATGCAGGTCTTTGTCAGCAATGGACTGCAGTACCTAGATAGTTAATTGATTTAGGTTTATGTTTGAGTAATAGGTACTTCCCTCTCGAAGAGAGGAGGCCTGTGTCCTAGCAGTAGTAACATTCAGTCCATCGCAGCCAGCGTGGGCGAGTGCACGCGTTGTAACAAGAAAGTGGTGTGTGTGGGTGTGGGCGGCTTGTGTTTGTATGTTACAGGTATACGTTACATGTTCCACGAGCCCCATGATCGCGAACACGACGTCCATCGCAGCCAGCGTGGGCGAGTGCACGCGTTGTAACAAGAAGGTGGTGTGTGTGGGTGTGGGCGGCTTGTGTTTGTATGTTACAGGTATACGTTACATGTTCCACGAGCCCCATGATCGCGAACACGACGTCCATCGCAGCCAGCGTGGGCGAGTGCACGCGTTGTAACAAGAAGGTGGTGTGTGTGGGTGTGGGCGGCTTGTGTTTGTATGTTACAGGTATACGTTACATGTTCCACGAGCCCCATGATCGCGAACACGACGTCCATCGCAGCCAGCGTGGGCGAGTGCACGCGTTGTAACAAGAAGGTGGTGTGTGTGGGTGTGGGCGGCTTGTGTTTGTATGTTACAGGTATACGTTACATGTTCCACGAGCCCCATGATCGCGAACACGACGTCCATCGCAGCCAGCGTGGGCGAGTGCACGCGTTGTAACAAGAAGGTGGTGTGTGTGGGTGTGGGCGGCTTGTGTTTGTATGTTACAGGTATACGTTACATGTTCCACGAGCCCCATGATCGCGAACACGACGTCCATCGCAGCCAGCGTGGGCGAGTGCACGCGTTGTAACAAGAAGGTGGTGTGTGTGGGTGTGGGCGGCTTGTGTTTGTATGTTACAGGTATACGTTACATGTTCCACGAGCCCCATGATCGCGAACACGACGTCCATCGCAGCCAGCGTGGGCGAGTGCACGCGTTGTAACAAGAAGGTGGTGTGTGTGGGTGTGGGCGGCTTGTGTTTGTATGTTACAGGTATACGTTACATGTTTCACGAGCCCCATGATCGCGAACACGACGTCCATCGCAGCCAGCGTGGGCGAGTGCACGCGTTGTAACAAGAAGGTGGTGTGTGTGGGTGTGGGCGGCTTGTGTTTGTATGTTACAGGTATACGTTACATGTTCCACGAGCCCCATGATCGCGAACACGACGTCCATCGCAGCCAGCGTGGGCGAGTGCACGCGTTGTAACAAGAAGGTGGTGTGTGTGGGTGTGGGCGGCTTGTGTTTGTATGTTACAGGTATACGTTACATGTTCCACGAGCCCCATGATCGCGAACACGACGTCCATCGCAGCCAGCGTGGGCGAGTGCACGCGTTGTAACAAGAAGGTGGTGTGTGTGGGTGTGGGCGGCTTGTGTTTGTATGTTACAGGTATACGTTACATGTTCCACGAGCCCCATGATCGCGAACACGACGTCCATCGCAGCCAGCGTGGGCGAGTGCACGCGTTGTAACAAGAAGGTGGTGTGTGTGGGTGTGGGCGGCTTGTGTTTGTATGTTACAGGTATACGTTACATGTTCCACGAGCCCCATGATCGCGAACACGACGTCCATCGCAGCCAGCGTGGGCGAGTGCACGCGTTGTAACAAGAAGGTGGTGTGTGTGGGTGTGGGCGGCTTGTGTTTGTATGTTACAGGTATACGTTACATGTTCCACGAGCCCCATGATCGCGAACACGACGTCCATCGCAGCCAGCGTGGGCGAGTGCACGCGTTGTAACAAGAAGGTGGTGTGTGTGGGTGTGGGCGGCTTGTGTTTGTATGTTACAGGTATACGTTACATGTTCCACGAGCCCCATGATCGCGAACACGACGTCCATCGCAGCCAGCGTGGGCGAGTGCACGCGTTGTAACAAGAAGGTGATGTGTGTGGGTGTGGGCGGCTTGTGTTTGTATGTTACAGGTATACGTTACATGTTCCACGAGCCCCATGATCGCGAACACGACGTCCATCGCAGCCAGCGTGGGCGAGTGCACGCGTTGTAACAAGAAGGTGGTGTGTGTGGGTGTGGGCGGCTTGTGTTTGTATGTTACAGGTATACGTTACATGTTCCACGAGCCCCATGATCGCGAACACGACGTCCATCGCAGCCAGCGTGGGCGAGTGCACGCGTTGTAACAAGAAGGTGGTGTGTGTGGGTGTGGGCGGCTTGTGTTTGTATGTTACAGGTATACGTTACATGTTCCACGAGCCCCATGATCGCGAACACGACGTCCATCGCAGCCAGCGTGGGCGAGTGCACGCGTTGTAACAAGAAGGTGGTGTGTGTGGGTGTGGGCGGCTTGTGTTTGTATGTTACAGGTATACGTTACATGTTCCACGAGCCCCATGATCGCGAACACGACGTCCATCGCAGCCAGCGTGGGCGAGTGCACGCGTTGTAACAAGAAGGTGGTGTGTGTGGGTGTGGGCGGCTTGTGTTTGTATGTTACAGGTATACGTTACATGTTCCACGAGCCCCATGATCGCGAACACGACGTCCATCGCAGCCAGCGTGGGCGAGTGCACGCGTTGTAACAAGAAGGTGGTGTGTGTGGGTGTGGGCGGCTTGTGTTTGTATGTTACAGGTATACGTTACATGTTCCACGAGCCCCATGATCGCGAACACGACGTCCATCGCAGCCAGCGTGGGCGAGTGCACGCGTTGTAACAAGAAGGTGGTGTGTGTGGGTGTGGGCGGCTTGTGTTTGTATGTTACAGGTATACGTTACATGTTCCACGAGCCCCATGATCGCGAACACGACGTCCATCGCAGCCAGCGTGGGCGAGTGCACGCGTTGTAACAAGAAGGTGGTGTGTGTGGGTGTGGGCGGCTTGTGTTTGTATGTTACAGGTATACGTTACATGTTCCACGAGCCCCATGATCGCGAACACGACGTCCATCGCAGCCAGCGTGGGCGAGTGCACGCGTTGTAACAAGAAGGTGGTGTGTGTGGGTGTGGGCGGCTTGTGTTTGTATGTTACAGGTATACGTTACATGTTCCACGAGCCCCATGATCGCGAACACGACGTCCATCGCAGCCAGCGTGGGCGAGTGCACGCGTTGTAACAAGAAGGTGGTGTGTGTGGGTGTGGGCGGCTTGTGTTTGTATGTTACAGGTATACGTTACATGTTCCACGAGCCCCATGATCGCGAACACGACGTCCATCGCAGCCAGCGTGGGCGAGTGCACGCGTTGTAACAAGAAGGTGGTGTGTGTGGGTGTGGGCGGCTTGTGTTTGTATGTTACAGGTATACGTTACATGTTCCACGAGCCCCATGATCGCGAACACGACGTCCATCGCAGCCAGCGTGGGCGAGTGCACGCGTTGTCACAAGAAGGTGGTGTGTGTGGGTGTGGGCGGCTTGTGTTTGTATGTTACAGGTATACGTTACATGTTCCACGAGCCCCATGATCGCGAACACGACGTCCATCGCAGCCAGCGTGGGCGAGTGCACGCGTTGTAACAAGAAGGTGGTGTGTGTGGGTGTGGGCGGCTTGTGTTTGTATGTTACAGGTATACGTTACATGTTCCACGAGCCCCATGATCGCGAACACGACGTCCATCGCAGCCAGCGTGGGCGAGTGCACGCGTTGTAACAAGAAGGTGGTGTGTGTGGGTGTGGGCGGCTTGTGTTTGTATGTTACAGGTATACGTTACATGTTCCACGAGCCCCATGATCGCGAACACGACGTCCATCGCAGCCAGCGTGGGCGAGTGCACGCGTTGTAACAAGAAGGTGGTGTGTGTGGGTGTGGGCGGCTTGTGTTTGTATGTTACAGGTATACGTTACATGTTCCACGAGCCCCATGATCGCGAACACGACGTCCATCGCAGCCAGCGTGGGCGAGTGCACGCGTTGTAACAAGAAGGTGGTGTGTGTGGGTGTGGGCGGCTTGTGTTTGTATGTTACAGGTATACGTTACATGTTCCACGAGCCCCATGATCGCGAACACGACGTCCATCGCAGCCAGCGTGGGCGAGTGCACGCGTTGTAACAAGAAGGTGGTGTGTGTGGGTGTGGGCAGCTTGTGCTTCGGCGCGGCGGTCTCGAGGGCGGTCAGTAAGGACCGCCGGAGCTCCACGTCCATCGAGCGGAAGGCCTGGCGAGCTTGTTGGAGAGGTATTCTGTAATAAAAACACAAAATACATACATTTTTTAAAGGAAAAAAAACTAACAGCTTCAATAAAATTGCGACGACAAAGTGAAAAATTATGTAAGTTTCGGGTATTGTTTGTTTTTATGTTAAACATTTATTAGCGCGGCTTGGGGTAAGACCGACTCGTATGGACGGCTTCGGTATGATGCTATCATATGCCGTCATGCCTCTCCGCCGTCGCGCGCCGCTATTTTCAATGTTTCACATTTGCCGGCCATCCCGTAACAGACAATTTTTTTATACATTGCCACCTACTTTCTCCTCCTTTTTTATTTATAATCGGTTACTAAAGGATAATTATTTATCAAGGTTAAGTGACCTTGATAAATAATTATACACAAGCTGGATGGGTTCCGTAAATACTGGAAGAAGGACGCGCGAGCTCGCGAAAGACGAAAGGAGTGGAGGGAGGCCTTCGTCCAGGAGTGGGACAGCGTGGGCTAGTAAAAAAAGTATAAGTATATCTAACTTTGCAAACAGTCACATAACTTTTATACAGCTAAGCTCGGGTACGCACGGGCGCGTTTTTCCAGCGAAGATTTTTTTTCGCGCAATCGATTTTTCAAAAATCATACGTGTCTTTTTGACGCGCTGGGATACGCTCTGTTGGATTCAATGCTCAGCTCATCACCGAGAGTTGAAAATCCGGTGCGCGATAAAATCCCGCCGCGATATTTTAACGTGTCTGTGCGAACGTGACCTAGGAAGTGATCACACTAATAGTATAAAGGCGAAAGTTTAAGTGAGTGTGTTTGTATATTGTTACTTCTTCATGCACAAACGGCTGGACCAATTTTGATAAAATTTGATATGGAGGTACCCGGCACCCTGGAGTAACATGATTGAAAAAAAAAATTGAATGTGATGATCTATCATAACAAGTAAACAAGGATGTTTTGGCTCCTGAGTGATATTGACAGGGGGGCGTGGTTGGTAAACATTTGTGAAATTATATTGACAAAACAAGGTGGCGACGTTAGTACCGATTTTGGCTATGCGACACAATAGCCGGGGGGCACTGTTTGTAAACATTGTTTTCAAAAACAAGATTGACGAACTTAGTACTGTATCCAATCTTGCAGCATTGTACTGTACTTACCCCGTATCCACCAGCAGCTGGCGCAGCCGCGTGTGGCCAGCCAGCGTGTGCAGGCGCAGCGCGGGAGCCAGCGCAGGCGCATGGCACAGCGCCGCCTCCAGCGACCAGCGCCGGTACAGCGGCAGGCACACGTCCTTCTCTAGCGTCACGCGGGCTCCCTGGGGTGGTATTGATCCAGTTAAGCCTTGTTTACACATCATTTATTTTCACTTACGATGAAACGGCTATCTGTGCTATGCTGTGCGCGTCCAGCAGCAGGACACGCGCCACGCTAGCTATGTGTACATGGCACTATACGCACCGTGCGGTCGTGCTCGGGCGGCGCGTGCGTGTGCGTGCAGTGCGCGTCCAGCAGCGCGGCGGCGGGCGCGCGCGTGCACAGCGCGGCGGCGCCTGCGCAGGCCACGCTGGCGGCCCACACGCTGGCCCAGCCGCAGCGGGACACGCGCCACGCGAGCTCCAGGGCTATGCACGCACTCTGGGGAACAAAGAATGGCTATAAAAAGCAAGAACTATAGAGAAACAAGTCATGTGTTCTATGGGATGGGAAGCAAATTCTCAGGTGCCTGAATAAGTTTTGATGACACAAATAACTTTTACTTAAAAACAAAAATCTAAATACTAAGTTTCACAGTAGTATCATCAAAAATGAGAAACTTCTCTGCAAACTTTACCTTGCTCACTTTTGATAATTAAATAACTGTTGTACAAAATTTCATGCTCCTAGACCTCTTTATCACATGAAAAACAGCAATAAACTCACCGGTTTGCCATAATAAGAGAACTGTGTGTAGTTGAACATGAGTGTGTTCCTCCTCTCCTCCCACGCGCGGCGCTCGCGCCTCCTCTCCGCCATCGCCTCCAGGCCCTCGCGGCCACTCTCTGACTCCTCAGTCTGACACAAACAAATGTTCTTAAGGATGCACATTTTTTACGTCTAACTTAAAATGATTTTAGCATACAATAAATAAATACTTTATAGTCTAATCTATAATCTAAAGATGTGTGATTTTGTCTTAAGACAAAATATGATCTTAGAAGAGAAATCTTAACCATGATTTACTATGAAAACTTAATTAATTATTAAAGATTTACCTCCAAGGCCAAACTACTTATTTGGAAATAGGTTTATTCATTTGGAAAGAAAGTGTAACATTAAATTTCTAGTTTATAATAAGCAGTAATTACAATATGAAATTAGGTTAACAAATAGAGTACAAACCCACCTCTTCATCCTCTTCATCGTCTTTGAATATATCATCAAAGTTGGGAATGTTTTCTTCACTGTCCTTATACACTAGTCTCACCTGAAACATTTTTTTTTTCTTAAAAGTTGCCCTATTCACAGATTTATTTATATGGCCCATAGCTGGCCCTTCAGGGACTTGGGTGCATGCGAGATTTGTCTGTAAACACACCAACAATGCACCCCCTAGGGCTTCTTTGTAGATAATTCGTGTCCAGATTCTAGAATGATGTTCAAGCATAACTGATTACTTTTCTGTATTCTATTCCAGTCATAATTTGAGATTATTGCTTGTACATTGTTCATTTTTTTTTTTAAGTTTGAGCAATAACAAGGGCATGCAGCATAGTCTTTAAATTATTGAAAGGACAATAGTTCACAAGTACAGTTTATAAGAAGGCAAAAAAGCATACCTGTCCATCACTATAAACATTGCACACATCAGTCGGTTTGTGGGCGTCAAGCACAAAGAATACAACCTCCTCCTCCGGCTGCAGGATGTCCACTAAGTCTATGGTCCCCCCACAGTTCACCAGCACCACGTACTTTATCTCTTCGTTATTCTCTTCGTAAGCTTGCTTCAACTCACCGATACCCCCCACAGGGACCAATGTATACGACACATTATCACATTTAAACAAACTCTGCAGTATTTTACAAGTACATATAGCGTCTACGTCGTAATGAACTAGTAATAATACTCTCTGAAATAGGAAACAAAGTTATATTAGGTACCGAATTTGATAACAAAGTTTGGTTGTACAAAAACTAATAAACAATGCTTTCGCAATACTCACGTTTCCCAGTAGTAAGTTGTAAAAATCGTTTTTAATATCTTCTATAAACATCTTGGCACGTCATGGACGTAAACACCCGTTGTTTTTTTACCAGGAAATCATAATTATAGGAAATAAAACTGGATAAAATATGAACGAAACAACGGAACTTGATGAAAAACACCTGCAAATTCGAAGTATTCGAACTGTCAGAAATGTCAAACAGACTTTTCCCGCCAAATATATCGGTGCGTTCAAAAATAACATGGGTATCAGTCAGCTGATTTTTAAAACAGTCAATTATTTTAGTTTTTGTTTCTTCATCATCATCTGCTAGCCTTTTCCCAACTATGTTGGGGTCAGCTTCCAGTCTTTAGAGGTGCACAAATACACCTTCTTTCCAATTTTCATCGATATAGGAATGTCTCAAACTCAAAGCATTTACTTCAATTAAACCATTTACAGGCACTTTTAAATTGTCAAGTCGGTCAGTCAGAAAATATGAAGCTAGTTGCCCATTCCGAAGCGTGGGTACCTATGAAGAAGAACGGGCAAGAAACTCCATGGACACTCTTTTAAATTATATTTTTACAAAAATATTAGTTACATCATTAATGTTGAATTTATAATTTAATGTGAGAACGATGTAATAAAATAAAAAAGACGTACGTGTTAAAAGCGTCCAGAGTACAGCAAATAGTACTTAAAACAACAATCTAAAAATAAAATAATTAAAAATAAGCCAAGGCAGCTAATTGATGACCAGCCCCAACTGACGGCGCCCGTTCACGAACATGACGCATAGTACAGCACCATTCAGCTCAACCATTTTGAAGGGAGCTAAATGATCCAACACACACGCCACCGTCAGCGAGACATTTTAGTGAACATTACATACTATTAGCCGCCAGGGCACATTCAAGTCAATGAAAGACATACACACATCAAAAGTGTCTAGGGATCAAGCATTTTTATGCGGATTTCTTGAGATTGAGATGTGGCTTTGTAATAAATTTATGATTTTATAAATTTATATGGATCCTTTTTGGTGCATTTCATAATTTGAATCAGGAACTGTGAATCAAATTCGAGTAAAAGATGAAAATCAGCTGTCAATATTTTCCCTATAAAAACATACAACGCATTGAAGACATTATTAGTGCTACTGTTTCCCTACTACTGATTAAAACCAACGTTATTATGGAGCGGCGACGTCATTTAAGCAGGGAAGAAATGCTCAGAGCCGTGGGAATGATAGAAGCTGGTTCCCGGCAACGTACTGTGGCTTTAGCTCTGAATACAAGTCAGAGTGTTATCAGTCGACTTTGGACACGTTACCGAAGCACTGGTACCGTGGCTGAGCGCCATGGAGGACGGTATCGCTGCACCACACGGAGACAAGACCGATACATTCAAATCTTAACTCGAAGAGCTCCAACAATAACCGCCATGATGTTAGCCGTGAGGCTTCATCACTCTTCAGGGAACTTAATTAGCGACCAAACAGTCAGAAACCGCTTGCATGAAGTGAACCTTCATTCCCGAAGACCGCTACGGGTACCACCTATAGCAATGCACAATCGTAGGATTCGATATCAATGGGCTCTTGAACACAGAAATTGGGCAGAAGAACAATGGCGTTTCGTGTGCTTTTCTGATGAGTCTCGTTTTGGTATGAGACCGGATACAAGACGTATACGACACTGGAGAACCCCTGGACGCCAACAGCGATTAAAATCCTGCCAGGAAGTCCATCCTTATAGTGGTGGAACCATCATGGTATGGGCGGGTATTTGGATCGGCGGAAGAACTGAGTTGATTTGGATCAGAGGCAACCTCAACGCTCAAATTTATGCTGAGACGATTGTATCAGACGTCATCGTTCCTCTACAAGTGCAAATCGGTCCCTTATTTCAGTTAATGCATGATAATGCACGACCGCACACCGCAAGAGTTGTAAGACAGACTCTCGCCGCAGCTAACATCAATGTCCTGCCCTGACCTGCTCAGTCGCCAGACTTGAACCCGATTGAGCATGCATGGGATATGCTACAGAGAAGAGCTCTGCCGAATATGGAGGGTATCCAGTCGCAAGAAGACCTTTTTTTGTTGTTGCAACGAACATGGGCGGCCATTCCACAGCGTGATTTGGATGAACTCATTTTGAGTATGCCAAACCGATGTTCTTGTGTTGTTAGTGTTCGCGGTAGAAACACGGATTATTAATTGTTTAAGTTACCCAATAAAATTTTAAAGAAAACTGTTATTTCAGTCTTTTTTTCGAACTTTTGTGTTAGTGGTTCAAATGTCAAAAATCCCTTTATTAGGAAAATGGCAAATTTCTTTATTAATGCAAAGGTGACTTGGTTTATCGTTACTGTGACAAACGAAAACACTTTATTTGATGAATCCTTAAAGAAAATTTTAATTAATATCAATCAGGAGAAAAGTTATTGCAAAAATATATGTTGATCCCTAGACACTTTTGATGTGTGTATTATTAGGTACCCGGTAAATGGTAGCTCTATAAATAGAACTCACATCTGTGCTATGCAATTATACAATACAAAGGAAATTGAGTTTATACAATGCAAAGATAGTCTTACAATCTTCAGCAGCTCCAACAGTATGTTCAAGTGTTAATCAATTAGTTGTGGTTGTGGAGCTGGACCAGCATTGATCCAGGCATCTTTATCAACGATTTAATCCCCTAACTTATAATATGCCTGCCTGCATAGTGTGCGTGTATACTTACAAGACTTGACATTTGTCTGATTCTGTTGAAGAATGTGGGGAGGTATTTTATTATAACATTTTGTTTAAACATGCTCAAATTTTCCCATTTGAATATGATAACTTTGACATAAAGTTGAAAATCTGTCAAAAAAAAATTGACAGATTGAGGTAGCTGATGTGCTGGCCTCTGTACCTACATAATCTCACGCCTTTATCCAATGGGGGTAAGCAAAAACTACAGAACGCCACCTTTTTTTTTTTTTTTTAATGTATGGGAAATCATCAAATGACCCCTCCCGCTCTGGGTTGAGCGGAAGGGAGTGTCAGACTCTTACTGACTAAAACCCATCCCTGTTCCTTCCTTAGCCCTTTATGTTCCGGGGCAGCGGTAACCCTTTCGGACAATCCCGCTGCCCCAGAACGCCACCTTAGGGTAGCATTAATTACTACAAATTACAATAAAAGCATTGATGTAAATATAAATTTTATACATCAATTAATAAAAGAGCATAATATTCGATTCTAAATCTTTATTCTTTACATACAGAACTCTTTTTGTAATTTTCGGCGTGATGCTTTGCTATCGTGTGCGCTATCGTACCCGGTCGCAGCAAATTAGAAGACAGTGCTTGGAAATAGGATTGTATGAGCGACTCCTCTGTTTCTTCAGGGTGTAAATATTCTTTTAGCTCATAACATAGATGTTCCTCGGGGCAATCAAGAGCTCTTAAACATCCTGCATACTCTGACCACAAAAGTTTACGCCATTTTACGTTGTGCTTCTGCGCTATCGGTACTAAGACACAAGCAGCGAAATTAGGGTCACCATAACTCACTGATTGGAACTGTTCTAAGAACTGCGTAAAAAAATCTTGGAAATTATGTAATCCAACTAATTGTTTGTCGAAATTCAACTTCGATTTCTTTTTGAACAAAATCTCTGTGCACTTCCTCACTAATAGTTTTATATTCGGGTCCAAAAATAAGGAATTGTCGCAAAGGAATACGCACATGATGCGGCAAAGTCTGTCCGTTACATCAATGTCGTTCAAAAGGTCAGGAAAGCATAGTTCATTGAATAATATCCACTCCAAGCTACATCTAATGATAAATTCTTTCTCAGCTGCAATTCTCTCTGCAACTTTCTTTGCATGCTCTCCTTCGATTCTGGGACTATTGCCCACCTCTTGACTCCTGCTATACAGAGTTAGGATCGGCAAATAAATCCAGTCTCGCGGCAATATCGGCTCCTGCCAACTCTTGAACCGTATATTAGGACCTGTATCTCTGTAATTGATATTCACTACTTTGCTATAGCATAGTTTTATCTCCTCAATCGACGTCAAAGCTTTAGAAAAGCCGTCAGCATCCGTTAAGTTCAAAAGATGTAACAATCTTTCAGCTGTGAACCAATGCTTGTTGAATACTACATACCCAAACAGAAAATCTAATTCGTATTTCTTATCATTCCTCAAAATATAACATAGCTTGTTGGCCACAGTATAAAGCAAGTCTTTGCTCCCTTCTGAGATGTCATATTGTGTAGATAGTTTTATCAAACTGAAAACGAAGTTTGTTTCCATTCTTGTAAACCAGTTATCACACAAACTTGGCACTTTATTGCTTATCTTACTTAAATACATCGATATGTGTCTTAAAAATGATTCAGAGATTTCTTTATCATTCACATAAGTCAGTAAATTAAACAGTGAAGCCAAAAACGGCACTAGGGATGCAATATTCAAAATTGGTAAAACTTTCTGTTGTGAGTCTATAACAGACCCTCCCAGAGACATCAAATTCTTGGTTAAATGTAGGTCTTTATTTTCTAACCCAGATAATAAATTCGAACTGGGTATAAGATTTTTAACAATCATTTCAAATCCTCGAGATTGAGACAGAGTCCTTAGAGAGTCATTTAGAAACTTCATTGGAAGATTTTCTATCAAGGTGACAGTCTTGCAGCAGTCTATAGCTGAACAAAGAAGACGCAGATGTCCGCAAGTGTAACTGCTAGCATTTGACAACTGTCCCATCCATTTTTGCACACCTTCTTTCAGTAGGGGATAGATTTGGGTTTTGTAACTGTCCATGCCACCCAAAATACACCTTAGAAGTCTGTTTACTAGCTGTAGAACTACTGCGGCATGTGTTGCTGAGAGAATTGAACACTCCACAAATATATCAGTCCCTTTTACATGCTTATGCAATGCAGTTACAATAACAGGAAACAGAGATATAGCCACCTCAGTTCCTTGTCCAAAACATAGTAAGTTTGACAGAGTACAAAAAGCTTCTATCTGTATTTTCAGGCCATATGTTCTGTCAACCCCAGAACTGATGTACTCTGAAATAGGTTTCAGAATATCATATTTGCTTAATAATATCCTGGTGATGTCAATAGACTGGAGAGACATGATTCTAATGAACTTCAGAGCAGCCAATATTGGTTTTCCATTATACACAATGTTGGGATCAAACACAAAATTAGTGCTAGTAACTGGAACAAAGTTTCTTATAATTGTTTTCATCAAGTGTTCCATTTCTACAATTTTCTGTGCTGTTTCAACTGAATCTCTAGCTAATCTGGACAGGATTTGCAATGAGTATTGTACACAGTTAAAGTTGGGCTTTATCATTTCAAAGATATAGTACAGTCTCTGAAGAATATCTGTGCGTTGCAGTGCTGTCATTATATCAATTTCTGCTAAGTGGTAGTCGGTGAACTCTGATTCTTTTGACTGTAATTCTTCAATTTCTGATTTATCATTTTCTAAGCAAGGCTGCAGTGTGCCCTCTTCGAAGCCAATCAAAGCATCTAAACTTGCTTCATCAATTCTGTTGTAAAGCAAGTTCCTCATGGCTCTTAGGGCAGGTTCTAGGATGATAGCTTTGTTGTCATCCATAGCTATTCTGACAATGAAAAATAATTTACTTATAGGTATTTCAATGATGTTGTTGTATGTGCCTGCACTGTAGTACTCTAGAATACCAGCTATTGTGTTGAGCGCTACAACTCTTTGTTGAGTGATAATTGATCGAGTCAGTTCTACTAGTTCTGTGATAGAGTACCCTGGTCTATGGGGTTCATCACCGTGATGGAACAACGGTTTTGTTTTCTCATTGTACTCCATTGTGTATGGTAAGAGATATCCATTAAAATCGAATCTTGCTTCATATGGCTCATCAGCTTTGATTTTCTTACTCTCCTCTATGCCTTTCATCCATTCTAGTTTATCTTTCTCCAATGAGTCGAAATGAAGCCATTTATTCACTTCAGGATGTGTTAGGACATCATTTTCCCATAGGTAATTATTTTCAGGTATTCCACCAGTAGGGTCCATGTTTTCTTCAATAGTTGAACTGTTTGCGACTTTACTTACAAGCGCTTGTTCTAATTTGTTACTTTCAGACTTAGTAGCTTGTTGTCGTTTAGTTTTTAAAAACTCCACCAGTTTAGGATCTATGCCTGAAAGCAGGTTTTTCCGTTCATCTAGAATATCCTGTTCTGACATTCCACTTAGAAGCTTCATATTTTCACTGTGAATGACATCAGCATCTTTTGAAGATACTATGAAACTTTTTTTTGGCATATTGATGTTTGATAATTTCTTATTGTCTCTACTAGTTGATGGTTCATCAATATCCATATTTACAGTCTCATTTTTACTTATATTTTGTATTGCATTTCTCTTACTTAAGATAATTGATCTCTTAGGAGCAACAGGAAATCCTCGGGCAGGCATTTCTTTAGCATTCCATTCAACAAAATCTGAAATATTTTTTTCGACTATATTGCCTAATAATGAAGGAATAACTTTAGGATAGTAAACTTTATCATCATCAATATCCGGTTCTGTTACCTCTGGCTCCTCCAAGTTCTTTTCCAAGATGTCTCCTACAACAGAAGTGTCCCCAAATCGCGCCTTTTTCTCCGCCTGACCTTTGAGCCCTTTAGCCTGAGCATATTTTGAAGGGTTTTTACCTGTCTCGGTTATGCTCGGTCTTTTTGTACGTTCTTGCGGGCGTAAATTAGTCACTGCAGCAGCAGGCTGTAAATTCTGATTTTGTTTTTCTTTTAAGAACACTTCTTGCATGCGGAGGATATCGTCTTCATCTTCACCGGGTTTTGGACGTTTGAACATAATTTTGTTTATAAGAAATAACTAATAACACAACCATTACGGTTACAATTTACAAGGAACCATAGATCAAGATCAACAACAAAAAATCACTACGTTTTCTCATATCACATCTGACAATTCTGACCTTGGCAGATTTGTCGACATCGGCACCATTGCCATAAAGAAAAATAGAATAGAATAGGTTATTTTTTATTTGTTTTGAGTTTTGACAACACTTTGACATAGCATTAACAATGACTAACCTATGGACTAGGCATACCTACAAAATTAGCGTGTATACATACAAAAATCGGGCACTGAAGATGGCCGCCATTCGTAGGGTTGTTTTTCTTTTTTCTCGCACCACACTGTTTTATACAACACGAGAGCATGATTTTCCTATTAATGGACACAAAGTACCTAGTTTTTAGACGTATTTCTCTCGAAAACAACAAATATCAGTGTTGCCAGACGCCGATGGCGTTTCCTCGTACAGACATGGTCTGAAATCTCGTATTTTGTCAACACAACCTCGCACATACATAATCAGCCTATAATGTTCCCACTGCTGGGACACAGGCCTCTTCTCTGTGAGAGCGAGTGAGCCGTAATCCACCACGCGGGCCCAGTGCGGGTTGGTAGATGTCACATGTCTTCGAATTGTTGGTTCTATGACATGCCGGTTTCCTCACGATGTTTTCCTTCACCGTTTGGAGAGCAGAGATGATGAAATAATTTACACAAAGTAAAGCGCCTGTCTGGGTTCGAACCTACGACCTACAACTCTAAGTCGCGGCCGTTACCACTGGGCCACCACTGCTCTAACCTCGCACATACCAATTATTCTATAAATTTCTAACTGTCAAATGCCGAAAATCGACACGGAAGGAACATGGCCGACTGATCCAGTGCCCAAAATCGACACAAACTTTTTAGCGCGCCCGTTCACACCAATTTGTACAAGTTGTATACAAACACACTTTACACACCGCTGGACAATCTAGTGTCCATGGTCGCAGGTGGCAGGTCGGACAACCGGAATTTTTCTTTGGATACTGTAGTTTCTATAACTATAACTTAAAAACTTAAAAAATCTCCAAGTAGCAGTGTAGTGTTGCAAGCACTCATTGCGTAAAGTTATAGTTGTATCAACGAATCTCGTACAAAATCGTACGAGGATGGATTTAAGCTCGTACCTCGAGCTCTGAATCTTGTACTGTATGTATGTACAGACGCCAGCACATCAACCTACTACAATCTGTCAAATTTCTTTAATAGATTTTCAACTTTATCGCTAAAGCATAAGGTTCAAAGTTGATTGGGAAAATTTGACAGATTGTAGTAGTTTGATGTGCTGGCGTCTGTACACACGGCCACACATCAAGCTATACATTTCCAGTTTTAGCTGACCTCGCATTGTATAGGTTTTTCTTACTATCAGAAGTCAGCTTATACTGGTTATGTATAGCTTGATGTGTAGCCGTGTGTACATATGAGAAACCTCGTACGGATGGCAACACTGACAAAAAATTTTGAGCAATCAACCGTTTGACAGCACGTCTACCACAAACTCATTCATAAAACTCGGCACTCAACATGGCGACCGGTCACGCATAGACATGATTTTGACGTCACACAAAAGTGTTGCCAAATTTAGTACTTGACAAACATTTAGATGTCTCTCTTTTCATAGGCAGGTCTTGATTAGTTAAAAAGAAACAACGCTTTTTGACATGTGTGTGTCGATATGATAGATATTTGTATAAGTATTATTTTTATAGTAGAATAATTATGCGGTATCCATGCTTCTCCTATCTCAATGAACATTACTTACTTTTGACTGGCAGGCGGACCGTTTCGTGAAGATCGTTACAGCCAAAACATAACTAATCCGAAACTTTGACTAAAACATTAGGTATGTACAGAGGCCAGCACATCAATCTACCCCAATCTGTCAAATTTCTTTGATAGAATTTCAACTTTACTGCAAAGGAATAAGATTCATATTCAATTGGGAAATTTTTACAGATTGGGGTAGGTTGATGTGCTGGCCTCTGTACAGACGCCAGCACATCAACCTACCCGAAACTGTCACATTTTCCCAATCAACTTTGAACCTTACGGTGTAGCGATAAAGTTGAAAATCTATCAAAGAAATTTGACAGATTGTAGTAGGTCGATGTGCTGGCGTCTGTACATACTTGAAGATGCACCAACCATACCAAAAGGGCAGTATTTGGTGTACAAACTCACGTCTTAAGTATATTTTCTGGGTTATTCTTACGTTGCTGGTAAGTATATGTAGCAGTTTAGTTACTTTCCATGATGTAAACGTTAACAAAGAGATGTGGAATGATATATCCAAGATGACTGGAGACGTGAAAAAGTCAGTAACAATCATTAAGGTCTGTCTCTATACTCTTTCATTTCAACGGTATCTCTGTAAACGCAAAGCAGCTAAATTATTGACATTAGTCTTGAGTAATCTTGACAGTTGATACTTGCTTGACTTGACATCTGTCAGTGTCACTGTTGATGTTTTTGTTTTCTGTGGTTGACATAAAACAAACACGTGAGTCGAACAAACCTCAAAATGCCTAAAATTAAAAAGGATATTGATAAACTGAAGCATCCAAATAGTAGGAAAACAATTAAACTCATAAGTAAAATAAAAAAGCACGATAAGAAGGATCAGAATAAAGTAGGTACACACATAAAGCAAAACCTCATTGGTGAAAAGATTCTATGGTTCAAAGAAAGGATACCGGAAGGATGTGTGCTTTTAAATAAAGAACAAACTTTGGAGTTGATAGATAGGTATTTGGCGCGTTTTGACGAAGAGTTGGAACAGATTGCTTTGAAGAATTCAATGGGGCAAAGGAGAAACCGCCAACATGCCAGTAGAGAAGACATGATAAATATGACCAAGAAACAAGAGCAAGAAGAGTTTGAAACATGTGGCTTAGAGATGCCTGACCTCCTAGATCGACAACAAATGGAAGTGTTGAAGAATTGGAATGGTGAACTGAGATTCTTACAGCATTTCAAGCTGAAAAGAATAGCTAGAAAACATTTAATATAGCAATAAGATAATTTAACTTGTATTTTATTTATACCCAATTCTATTTACTGAACAGTAGCCTGATTTCACCTCACCATAATTTACTATGTCCCCAGAGTCCTAGGTGAAGGTGAAGGATTCAGCATGTCAGTAGAAAGGGACCATAGCCTATCCTTGTTTTTATTCAGCCAATGTTGTCAGAGATGATGCAGATCTTACACAGTCCCAAATAAGTTGGGCGAAGGACACTGAACAAGACACAATTGAAGTTGTTTTGCTATATGACTGAGGGTGTTGTAGTGTCCTGAAACGTGTTAAACACAAACATTATTTATTCTTTTCTCAGCTCAGAACCTAAGAGGTATGGATGCCATTACATTTATGACCTTTGATTTTTTCTTCTGGCTTCTTGTTCTGTCTGGTTTTTAGTACACTGAGTGTTAATATAACCCAGGTTTGATTCTTCACCAACCTAATAATATATGCTCATATCTCTAAATATAAAACACACTAAAAAAAAATCCTTTATTTATGTAAAAAAGTTAACGAAAATGCCCAAGCATTAGAGTGTGTGATACACCTCTGCTCACTCATTGAGTTTACAGGTGTGATTTTGTTCATAGCTTTACACTCTGCCATTCGAATAGTTTTGGGGTGTCTCCAGCGCTGCTCATGCTAGGGAGAGAAATCAGAAACAGGTTCAGTTTATTACACCCACCTCCATTGAATGACATTGGAAGTAGTTAAGAAAAGAGATCAAGGAAAAAGGGAAATTAAATGGGGAATAGGTGAAAAGGCTGGTCAGAGACTACAGAAAAGACAGAAGGCCATGGGTTTTAGGAATAATTATAGAAGAGTCTATACCAGGTGTTACATAAATAGTTGATGTGGAGGGTACAAGATCAGACTCTGTAGATAACTGTTAAGATAATGTAAAGTTTATGATATTTTCTAACAATTATTGTTAAAAATAAGTTGAGATACAACACTTTAGTTGATGCATTCGTTCATAGATGTTGTTGTCATCAACTAACATTATTTAAAAAATACTTTAGCGATTGCCTTCGCGTACGATCAGATGAACTTCAAGACCTATCTCCCTCATTATTTTATGGGTCGAATTCCGTAAAGACTAAAGTACTTTCGTAATGCAGATTTTCAACTCACATTTCAAGAAATGCATACACGCGATTTAAGTCGAAAATAATTACCGACAAAAGCCCGAATAGGCACATTTTAGGTTGTTCAGGATGAGCGTCAATCTATAGGTTAGGTTAGGCAATATAATACTTTGCCCAACCCGGGAATCGAACCAAGGACCTCATGCACAGCAGTAGCGCTTGCGACCACTAGACCAACGAGGCAGTCCGTGTAGTGGGTACCTAAACCAAATAAATCCCAAAATAAAACTACACGTTTGAAGAAAGATGACTAATTTATTAAGAACTATTTACAACTTCCATATGTATAGAAATAGGATAGTAAATGGAAACCAGCATTGAACACAACCTAAGGAACAGTATATCAGCGTAAATATACACACTATAAGCCCCGATACAGCTTGAGAATGCGTGAGGAAACCCTGCAGAGACAATCGCTATTTATAGACTCGATGCGGACGTCAGAATTTACTCACCGCACTATGTTATGCAAAACAATTTAAAAAACGTATGATTCATTCATCAGACCTTTGTCAATTGCAGTTTAAAAATAATAGCAAATACATGTACTTGATTTATATAGTAGGTGAGAATGACGAATATTATACATCAACAACAACGAGCGCGTTTTTTTTTCGCGCACTAGGTTTTCAACGCACTGATTAGCGCCGAGAGGAAAATCTAACAGTGTGTTTTTTGAAGCGCTGGGATGCCTTGTGGGAACATCCAGTTCGCGATAAAATCCCGTGATCTTTTTACATTCATGGGAACGTGGGCCTAATGATCAAAATACTAAATATGCCAATCACGTACTACATTCCATTATGGTAACATGGGCGTAGTTTCTGGTTGCACCTGTAGTACAGTCAACCTCACATCAGTGGTAGCAATTTGACATTGACAGCGCCTTTATGTTCTAGTTCTAGCAGTAGGTAAGGGTGGTTTTCGTAGTGATGTGCGGTTGACTGTACTACGGCATGAAGTTTATTGCATCAAACCCGAAAGTCTATGATTTCCACAACGCATCCTCAAAAATAAATATACTTACTGATATGTCGTACAAAATCAGTCACTATATCACATGTATACGAATAACCTCTTAAATTAATATTAAAATGAGCATAATTCATGTTATTTTATGTTAAAATAATAAATTGCAAATTTCGAGTTTCGTTGTAATAAAATTAATATAGGTAAGTTACAAATTATTTCGAGTTAGTTTATCAATTCATTTTGATTAAACCTTTGGAAAACAGGACGCGGGGAATAATACTCGAAATTTCATTTTATTTTATTATTGTAGGTAGCTAAATAAAAGTAACGCACAAGTTCACGACAGTCATTCGTTCGTACGATATATCTACTACAAAAATCGCAAAATCACAAGCAAAAGGACTTAGATAAAAAAATAATATTAATCTAGTGAACAAGTAAACTCATTGATCAGATCAAAGGGGCGGGTTTAGGGCTTTGAAAGTCCGTGGCATACATACTGTCCGCCATTTGGATTGTTTTTCAAAATGAACACAAGGTGTAACAGAAAACGCAAGTCCTGAAAGTAGTTTGTTCATAATTGACTACTGATTCGTAACTTATAATACAGGTATTTTTTCAAAAATTATGTATTTTGCCATACTAACCGGTGATTGAGCCAAAGAAAATTAAATCTTATGTCAAATCAATAAGACTCATTTTTAAATGCATAAAATGTTAGGGTCAACACGATTAAAAATAGTTAGCTTTTAAAAAAAATTAGTTTTGGTTATTGTATATGCTTTAACTCAATACTCTAATTGAGGTGTGTGAGGTCTTGCGTTAATTATGTTACACATTGTATATCGATTTATACATATAGGTATCACGCGTGGCAGCCATTTTGAAAAAAAAATAAGTGGCGGACATTGCAGGTACGTCATGCCAGGCTCCATATAAAAATCTTCAAACTCCTTTACAAGTATCAATGTATTGTCCCGGCGCGGGCCAATATCGGCCCATTACAATAGAAAATCAATTGTGTCTCATTAGCGGTTAAAAATGAAAATATAATCCATTTAAAATTATTTCTAATAGTAGGTTCTGGATAACTTAGCGTTGCAGGATGGAAATCTGAGAAAGGACAGTTACCTTGGACTTTGACTTTCTCTCTTCATGTGCAATGAAATTGTCAAAAAAAAAACTGATTTTTAAATGAAAAGTTCTTTAGGCGCACTCTGCGCTCTTTCTGAACAGCATACCTACCTACCACGCGATCCACTTTAGGACCTAAACTGAACTGTTCTTCTGATTCGTAACATGACGTCAGTTTAACGATTCAATTTAAGCCGTGCCATCTGGATACCTACCACGAGCTCTTAACCCTCATTCACTTTCAACGATCCAAATGCCGCTGAGCGTATTGGACGTCATGGTACGACTGTGAGCGATGCAGTTTAAGAACCTAAACTGAAATGTCTTGCTTTTGAATCGTTTTTAAATAGATCATGGTAGGCCTGCAGCGGACGAAACTGAACCGTCACGCTAGGACCGGTGACGCTGTATCGCGTATACTCGTCTCCAGTCGTAAGTTTTCACTTGTATAGTGGGGTCATAAGCACACATCGTCTTTGCCACTGTACATTGTCAGAATCTATGAATGCAGCTCAAAATTTCACTCAAAGCTGTGGACGGTTTCCCTGTAGCTGCAAAGCTGCATTTACTGCCCCATCAATAATTTACGCCTAATGAAATTATTGACGGCGAAGCGGGACGGTTAGCAAAAACATAATAATAAACAAATGGACGGCTTATGCGCTTTCGAAATAGTGAAACCGATATAAAGATATTTTACGATTTACTATATAAAAATGCTCAGTGATTGTTACTTAGCAGTTTTACTATCTTACAAAATTCTCGTGTCACAGTGTTTGTAACAAAACTCCTCCGAAACGGCTTGACAGATTCTTATGAAATTTTGTGTGTATATTCAGTAGGCCTGAGAATAGGACGTAAACAATTTTTTTTTTGTTTAGCAAAACATCGTTTGGGGGGTCAGTTAGTGTATGTTTAAAAAGATGCAATAGAAAGTTATAAACTGATCCAAGACAGACCGATTCGTTGACTAGGTGTATAATAAATGAAATCGTGTTTTTAAGAACGCATAATAAAATAATGGTACCGACAAGAAAAAAAAACTCGGGACTTAATTAACATCGATTGGTCAAGGATAGCTTCCAATAATATTGAACGAAAGGCGCTTGTCTTTAATCAACTCATGAGTTCGTGATCGAATACTAATTGGGTTTATCTCAATTCAATAAATGTTCTCAATTTGAGAGAAAAAACAAAATACTTTCTCTCAGTGAAGTGAACTGGATTAAAAAGTTTAAAATACAAATCCTGTTTTGGAAAGTAAAAGTTGTTCAAAACTTCATAAAAAAAAAATACTATAGAATATTATAATACATCAATAAATTACGTTGTATCAATCTTTCATAATTGGCATCTTAGAAAAAATCCATTAATTCGACAATGATTCTAAATGGATAATATTTTCAAGTCTAGTGAAAATATTGGCATACATGTCTTGTTTAGTTAAAAATATAATAGGCCTTGAGGCCTACCTAAGTACCTACTTACTTGCACCACTAATCACTAAATACGTTTAGCGCTAAACGCATTTAAGTGATTTGTGATGCAAGTGGGTCTAATTAATGGTTCAGTAGTCTTTAGAATTAGCAATGATATCTTGGCGGGAAATTTAAAAAATGACGGTTGCACGAATCTTCCTTAAAATTTAAATTGGAGCTGTAAATGCATGTCAATAGCTATACGTCATAAGGTCCAAGTTCATTTAACTTCACAATAACCAGCAATACATAATTATTTTTATAGATTAAAAGGATTAAATGCATGGTGCCGTAATATGACGGTTTAATGCCATCATAATTCCAGTGTAAGAGAGAGACGGAACTATACATGCCCGATAGCACCATCCCTTTTTCGCACTGGGATCATGATCTGTTCAAATTAGAATTTCCCGCCGAAATTCACAATAAAAGATGGGCATTCGTAGTTTTCGGATTCGTAGTTTTTAAAAACTTACAAAGTCGCTACTGTAATCCAAATCTCTACGTATCTATGCAACTAGGCACTTCAATAGTCTATTAAAATTATGTTTAAAATTAAATATATCACTAGATATTTAGATATCAAACATTTAAGTATTTTGCAGAAAATACATTTATTTCTATTTCTTTCAACTGTTCAATACAATCTGTCAAATTGTAACATTTTAAATATTTAACGTGGTTAATATTTACATAGGTAGGTAATTCTGAAATATCGTAGGACCTCTGTATCCTTGCTAGTTTGTTTCTACCTGTCTTGGATACAGAGGAAATGCAGTATTTTTTATTATTATTGGATATTATTATCATTCATTTATTTAGGAGGACAATCTACGTAACATTCTAACACGATTTAAATGTAGTTTTTAATAAATAGTTCCTCAATATCATCCAACATCATATTCATAACGTTTAAAGGAGAAGCATCTTTCGAAATAGATATTTTTTTCTTATTTATTTTTTATTTTAACAAGAGAAGCAATGTTATAAAACTTACCCTTATTATTCATTTTTTTGTTCACTATCTACATACATCTGATCGATTTAACTTTTTTAGAGAGCAAAACAAAACAAACCGCAAAGCAAACATCTCCAGACATGATATTCGGACTCCTCATATAATTTACACTCATTTTACAAGCTTACACAAACTTAAAAAGTAAAATAAATCAGGTAAATAACGGGAGATGGTAGAAGTCGTAGCCTCTCTGTCCCCGCGCGGCGAGCCAGATGTAGACTACGTGGTAGGCGCCAGGGACGAAGCAGATCATGCCTGCGACGAAGAATACTGCACCTTGGAGGCCGTTCTCGGGCTCGGCGACGGCGAAGGCCCCCATGCCGAGGAGCCCCACTCCGACCAGCAGCAGCACGACCGCCGCACACACGGTCTTCCAGTTCTCCCTGACCTTGGGATGGTTCCAGCAGTACATGGACTGCGTCGCCTCCACATACTCGTGGATCAGCGAGTCTGAATCCCGCGAAGTGGTGTCCTCTGTGCATTTGTAGGTTTTGCTGCTGCAAATAGAACGGGCTTGTTAGGAAATAGCATAACGATATGAAATGTTGCATGATGGGCGATGGCCGTGACTAGCAACACTGATAAGGCTCGATGTTGTAAATTGTATTGGAAGTTGCGAGTACATTAAGATTAGACTATTGCAGGAGGAGCGTGATTTGCAAAATGGTTTCTGCCGATATATTCTGTAAAGATCTCACCGTGATAATTTAAGTGAAGTGAGCTGTCATTACGTCTGATGCTAGGGATTAGGGCTATTGGCACATTTGACAGCTCACTTCACCTTAGTTTTCCCGGTGAGATTTTACGGAATCAGTCGGCAGGTGTGAATGGTAGCAGTTTCTCTGTGGAAAAATCTATCTACAGATATAAAAAAGTGTTCAATTGTTCATCTACACCTTGATACGCTGCGAGGGACCCCAAAACTTTCGAAATGGCTAGGTTGCTGACGAGCAGGGTCATCAAGCTCTGGGCAACTCCGGTTTTTTGGAAGGCTGCATGTTCGGACAATTTGAGAGTAGTGAGTTAGAAAACAGAAATTCATCCATCACCCTAATTGCGTCACACACTATCAGTCTCTATCTGAATCATAATGTAGGATATTGCTAATCCATTGCTTCATAATTATGTTCGAAAAATAATTTGTCTGCTCAACAACGTAAATAACGCAATCAATGTTGCTGAATTGTCAAAATGAAACCCATTGCTAGGTACTGATAGTGCGTTACGCAATTACCCTGCGGATATCGAACTAAGACCCCGAAAGTGCGCTTGCGATGAAACGGTCAGTTTGATTAGTAAAACAGCAGTCGAAGTCGAAGTATGTCGTCCCACATAAATTCCTTGTAGGGCCTATTACCTATAGACGATTAAAATGATGCGTAGGTACTTAAGACGGTTAGCCAATTAGCTGACCATCATCATCATCTGCCTAGCCTTTTCCCAACTATGTTGGGGTCGGCTTCCAGTCTAACCGGATGCAGCTGAATACCAGTATTTTACATGGAGCGACTGCCTATCTGACCTCCACAACCCAGTTACTGGGTAATCGATACCCCTTGGTAAGACTGGTTGTCAGGCTTTCGGGTTTCTGACTACCCGTAACGACTGTCAAAGATCCACGAATGGCAGCTGGGACCAACGGCTTAACGTGCTTTCCGAGGCACGGAGGGGTCTCGATATGTAAAGATGGTCACCCATCCACAGACCAACCGCGGCAAGCGTAGCTTAACCTGATCGATCGACCTGTGCGGCTGTTATTATTTAGCCACGGGCCCCTCAATTAGCTGACCATACTGAGATTAAGTTAAGCATTGAACATAACCTTGGTGTAACATCATATAAAATATTGATCACTTTCATATTTTTGATGCGGATTTGATGTATCTGTCGCAGCCAACTAGTTAAATTAGCCGTTCAGTTAACTGCCTGGCCTTTAGAAGTAGTGCTCGCCTCGCTTCGCTCTCTCGGCTCGTACGCGGTTGATCACAGTTCTAACCTAACCTAACCCATTTGCTCGGGGTGCCCTGGCTTAGTTACTGCGACCAATTCGGCTCGCGCGTGATTGGTTACAGACTTCCAACCTAAACTGTAATTGAATACTATTCAGGCCGTTAGTTGAATGGCCGCCGTTTAGTTAAAAGGTTAGGCGGTTAACTGAACAGCTAATTTAACCAGTTGGCTGCGACATATCTATAAAATTCAAAGTCCTGACTGACTGACTGATATATCAACGCACAGCCTAAACCGCTGGTCCTAGAGACATAAAATTTGGAGGGTGTGTTCTTTGTGATGAGTAGGTATCCACTAAGAAAGGGTTTTTCGAAATTCCACCCCTAAGAGGGTGGATGGGGGAGGGTGAAATTTCACGCGGACGAAGTCGCGGGCAAAAGCTAGTAGCCAATAAATGATGATGCAGCGCAGTGGCGCCCTCATCGTTTGTTTGGTTATTTCTTTTATTTTAGAATGAAAATGCAGAAAATAAGCACGTTAAGTTGTGCTCCGCAAAATAATACGTTAATACTATTTTACACGGTAGTTTTACATTGTTTAGTTTTATTATAATCATTAAAACGGAAAATAGTGGCCCCACTATTATCACAGCAATCAAAATAATAGCATAATAACATTCACTTTGGACCTTGATCCAATTCATAACGGGCTGTTATCATTATCAATATTTTGTTTACTTTTTTTTATCAGGTAAAGTTGTTGTGCGACATATTTCATTCGTGCGTTTACGTTTTTATTCGTGTGCATTATTCAATGTTAGTTGGAATGGGCAACTAGCTTCATATTTTCTGACTGACCGACTTCTTGACAATTCAAAAGTGCCTGTAAATGGTTTATTTGAAATAAATGCTTTGAGTTTGAGTCATGATATCTACATTATTTTCAGGGAGCTCATAAGTATCTACTAAAACAGAACAATGCTGCGAGATCGTAAGACAAATGAGGGCTCCGTTTGATTCCGAAACTAGGCGAAACAATCATTTAAATCTAAATATTTCTCTATACTTACCTATAGTCGGACTTTTAATTAAAAAAATTTAATGACAGCTTATGATTGGCGTATTTTTGTTTTTTCGCGGCCATCAACCAATTCTTGTTTTTCTAGTACTGGGGGCCTAAAAAGGCCACTTTGGCAGAATCATAAAACAATTTATATCACGCAACTCATCTGTTTGACAGTTTCACATTATCCCTGAAGGGTTAGGCAGAGGTGTACCTATAGCATTTTACGAATATCCATACAAAACTGTCAAACAGATGAAATTGCGTGATATGAATTGTTTTATGATTCTGCCAAAGTGGCCTTTTTAGGCCCTTAGAATAGTGTTACAAACGAAACATATTTGACATCCTAACTCTAAACGCAGTCCGAAATGAGTTTTTAAGAAGTGTCATTACTGCAGCTAATTAAAAGTCGGAGTATAGAATGTAAACGATTTAACATTACAACTGTACCTACCTATGTAAAATGTTTTTAAAGAAATTAACAATGGAGATTAATGAGACAAGGAAAGAACAATAAGTACTAAAATTATGTTATTTAGTATTTAAGTGTGTTTTAGTGTAAGTAGTATTTTAGTATTTAATTAACATTTCCTAGACAGACGTGTCTGCCAAACACTACGAATTTAATGTAAATAAACTGATAAATTGTAAGCCACATTTCGGTAAAAGCATTCCATATATTGAGTCGGCATGATTGTATGAACAGAATGCAACTTTATGGCAGATTAGCGTTAAACAAACACACGTTGTAAACAATACGACAGTAATGTCTGCTGAGAACTACAGATAACTTGTAATCATGTTTCAGCGAGGTGTAAGGTCTTTCTTAAAGCCGGCTAAATTATCAATTGCATTAAAAAGGATTTACTGAGATAAGAACACTCTATGCTTGATAAAAAAAAGAAAAAGAAAATGGACCTGTTGTTTTCCAGACAGACATTTACGAAGATGGTATCAAAACTCTTTTCTTGAATGCACTTCATTTCAATACACCAAAAGTACTTTTTAAACAATAAGCCAGTCACTTCTTTATGAGGATATTCTCGACTGAGTAATATAAGTTAAAATGAATAAAAGGAAGGCATTCGCGATGGTATTAGTCATAGGTTTAATTGATGAGTGCTCAGTACATTCATTAGGAACAAGATGTGCAAAGAGGTCATCCTGTGACCTCTTTGCACATCTTGTTTAATTAGAACAAAAGATGGGCCCACTTTGATATTGGGTGAATCATTTGGTATGATTAACATTCCAGAGTTCATTTAGATGAATTGACCAAGATAAATGCAACTCAGCTTCGAAAATGAATGATCATATTTTTGTAAGCTTATAATATCAGGCCTGTATTGTAAGCTTATAATATCAGGCCTGTACTGTCCCACAGCGGTAGTCAGAGGAATACAATCACATTTTGTCAGTTTTGTTTTGTTTATTTGTAAACTTCATAAATTAGATTTTATATGGTTTACAGAGAAAAGTTTCATCACTCATCTCTTCAACCAACTGATATGACAAGGTAAAATTAGTTGTACGGGTAAATGAACTAAAAAATACATGACATTCACATTATTATTAACAATGGGTGATTACCTACCTATTTGTTTATTTATTTGTGAAATAATTTCCTCATAATACTATTGCATTTAAGGAAATATGTAACAAAGAATAGACAATTGAAATATTTTATTTAAGGTACAGTGTGCTTCGACAGTCACTACAGGTAGTCAGAAACCCAAAAGTCTGATAACCAGTCTTACCAAGGAGAATACCCCTTGATAAGACTGGTTATCAGACTCAGTCCAGTCCAGTCTCTAGTCTGGATTGTGGAGGAAGATAGGCAGTGACTCCATGTAAAATAATGGTACTTATTCAGCTGCATCCAGTTATATAGATTGTAGTTAGATGGATTGGAAACTGATGCCAACATAGTTGGGAAAAGGCTAGGCAGATTGATTGTACAGTATGAGGAATTTCAAATATATTAATTTGGACAGTGAATTCAATTACTTATTTTAATCTACAAATTGTTGTGATTTTAATTTACACAGTGTTTGGGAACTTAGTCCCTAGCTGGCTAGCTGAAATGAAACAATTTTGAACAACTGTTATTAAAACAAGTTTATGGATGTTGAGGATTTTATAACACAACAACATAACATTCTAAACCAAATAAATGTGTAACATATCACAAACATACATAAAGTAGAACGAAAGGGTTTCAAAAATATATTTTCAATATTATACAGTGTCAGAAACAGTATGCAAAAAAAAATTAAGGTGTACAGATTACCATAATTCTGTTGCAATATGCAGCTGCACCATTAAATATTTAAGTTATTGACTGGTGACATTTCTGACATACTTAAGAGAGCATACAAGGTAGACTAGTTCGAAGAAGCTTCTTAATTTGTGCTTGCTTTTGCCCATATTTGAAAAAACAATGCTTGCTGTTAAATTGGCTATGGCTTCATTAGTAATGCAACACTTGTATTATAATTTTATTGTATGATTGAATGACTGTTTAATACAGTTTCATAAATTGGCAGGCATTGAAATATGGCCTTTGACTAAACCTAATAAAGTCTAGGTTTCTAGGACATTACAATGTCATGTAGAATTCTTGGTCTTCAGAAATAATCAAATACTTCAAAATTATTACATTATACATTTAGGGACTTAATTGCTTAGCTCGTTATATGCCCCTGCATGCAAACGCGCAGTAGTATTATTTGCAGAACATTTTTATCTCTTTATCAGGTCATTAATAAAATAAGCACTATCAATACGGAAAGGGTCAGCGTACACGTTTAATTAGCGATTGCTAACCACTAATTAGTGCGGCCGTACACCGAACTGTCTGTAAACCAAGTAACGGCTATCAGGTTCAACTGCCTCTGGCCCAGTAAGGAAATATGACTCACGAAAAGGTCACGAGCATACTGACATTCTAACACAAAGAAAAGCATTTTTATACGGAAAACTATGAGTGTGGATATGAATAATGTTGTTTGTAATCAAGTAAATTTGAGTTACCTGGCGATATATTCACTTCCATTTTTGTATTTGTTCTGTAAAGGTGATCTGTCTCCTGTGGCACCGTAAACTTTGATGGCTTCATCGGTCTCCTCTTCGAACGCATCGTCGATTGAAAAACGCTTATCGCTGTTACCGAACGGCCTCGTCATGGTTAAATATTGTTGTTATCTGTCTGGAGATGTAAAATAAACATCACAGCGAGCGTACGGGACAAAACACAGCTGTCAATTTGTCATATCAACATGCGCCATATTGATTGCAATGCCAAATTGCCAATAGACGATTGAAAATCTGCAAGTAGTTTTGAAATTAAAACTTGGATGTAAATTATTAAAAGATGGATGTAGATGTAGAAAAAATTATTGGATGTAGGTTATTGGTTCAGATTACTTGTGAGCAGTCTAAAGAAATAATGAACATGAACTAGAATAAATGAAAGAACATGAAAAATCAATTTTAGTTCATGAATCAAGTCTTCTCGTTTTTGAACGAAAAAAATGAAAATTAAAACTGTCACTTATTTTGATAACAACTAAAACAATCATTGCTCCAAGAACATTGAATTTCCAAGATGGTTCCAAGCGTTCCCAAGAGAGTAATTAACAAAACTGACTGTGGGTGTCTATAAGTGGCTAGAAAGACCATGTATGCTATGTTTATGGTTATTTTTTAGTTGCAACACAATGTCTTTTCTTGTGATGAATGTCAATGTCAAAATAAACAAAGTTGTCTTATGTCAAACGTCAAACCCACATGGTGTGTTTATTTGGGCATTTTGGAGTCGAAAAATAAAAGAAATAAAAATGGTTATTAAAGACTGGGCTAAAATTTCACCTGGGCTGTCAAAGCCCGTGTTATCCTGTATTGAGAAACAGGGTTTTAAGGCCATGACTCCTATCCAAGCAGCAGTAATACCGCTAATCATGTCTTGTAAAGATGTGGTTGCCGAGGCAGTGACAGGGTCTGGCAAGACCTTGGCTTTCGTTGTGCCGATGATAGAAATGCTGATAAAGAAGCAGAAGGAGGCGCCGTTGAGGAAAGACTATGTTTATGCAGTTATTATATCACCAACTAGGGAACTGGCTTCACAGATTCATAAGGTATTCATTTGTCATAACGGTAAGGCGCTCCGCAGACGGCGGTCATTCTGTCCGTGAAAGACCGCGAGAAACATCATCCGACAAACAGTCATTTTGCCCTCTATGTGCGTTGGTTTGGTAGTATAGGATTCCCTTTGCACTATCGTTCGCGGTCAAATTGACCGGCCCGGCCCGCCCCGCTGTGCGTTTCGCGCCTAACTCGACAACTAAAAAATTGGTTGGCCTTAACAAAGTGAGACTCCAATCCGAACTAGTGTGCTTTCTATGGCAGAAGAATAATTTTGTTGACATGTAGCAAAAAATGTGTGCAAGGATTTTGGAACTATTAATATATTCAGGGTGGATTTTTGAGACCAGGCAGTTAGGGTAGGTCGTTGTTCCTAGAGGAAAACGGGTATAGGAGGCTGTTTTTAACTTTTTGAGAAAAATTGATCACAAGATTGATTAGCATGAAATAGTTTTTTCTTCCCATTTTCTTGCTGTTTGTACATTTATTCAAAATCTCTGAATGCATCTAGAAAATGTCTCTTAGTGCTCTGTCAATCATTGTAATTTAAACCTTGTGTCAGTTACTTATCATAAAAGTCACATGACACTCTCATTTATTTTCTTCTTAATTTCCAGGTAATAGAGCAGTTCCTGCAAGAGCCAGAACTGTCCCACATATCGATAGCCCTCCTCCTTGGTGGTAGGCCGGTGGAGGCCGACATAGAGGCCATAGTGAAAGGAGCCCACATAGCTGTGTGTACACCGGGCCGGCTCGGGGATTTACTAGCTGAAAGGAAGCAGCTCAATCTTTCTGGAAGGTTGAGAGAACTGGTTAGTTGACAATAGAATATCATATAACTTTTTGTTGCATCAAAGAAAATAGACAGAATTTTATGACCCAATCCCTGCATTTGTCAGTACTATTCTGTCAGGGAATGGTTTCTACAAAATCAATTTATATAAAAGAAAGTCAGGTTAGTTACACCATTTATAACTCAAGAACCACGGGACCAATTTTTATGATCTTTGATTTGTTGGATTTGTATTCGCCCAAAATAGCAGAATAACTATTAAAAAATGGGGAAAATTCACAAAGAAAAAATAATAAGATTTCCTCCTAAATTTTGTATGGTTTGGCTTGTTTGATTCTGAGGCGGTATGAAGTTCGCCAGGTCAGCTAATAATAGGTAAAACGGGCTGTTGTCCGCAACTCCACGTCAATGCGCGTATTTTGCGTATGGTCAGCTAGTAAAAGAATAAATATATAATAATAAGTATGGGTGCTTGCAATCAACAATCTCTGCCGGAGAACCCTTAGGCCTGAATTCCTGTTACGCTGACGTCGGTCGCGCGTGTGAATATACTTTGTGTTCTATATAGCACCATACTGCGACGCTGACGTCAGCGGCGCGTACGTTGGTACTGACCGTACGCGACCGACGTCAGCGTAACAGGAATTCAGGCCATAACCTTCAGTATGCCCTAGAATACACTGTATTTTTATAATCATCATTTTGGCGCCAATTCAAAATTAGAAATTTACATTAATTTAGGAGCTTTGTTAAACTAATAGGTTTATTTTATTGCTTCTGTTTCTTTTTCTGTTGGTTTAATTTTTGAAGTGAAAACTTCTTTAGCCACGTTGGGAATTTTTTGAGATGGGAAAAAACCATTGAACTCGCGACACTGTTACCGACACCGCACTACATTCGGAAGTGTTCGGCTTCCTCGGGATGTACTCGGTTTTAATGTATATCTGATATGTCAGTGAGTGATGGCAAAGTATTCTGTTTTGTTTTCACTTCTGTCGTCACTCCCGTTTTAAAGTTTTCTTTATAATAATGAGTGGATTTGACTGCTTCATCTTCATGAATCAATTGAGTGACATTTGCTTACTTTGTAAAGTATTATATTACTTTAATTATTGTGCATGTGAAGACAATGTGGGTCATTTTATTATTATTTTTTTGTTTAATTTTTATTATTCTCTTTGTTCTGTTACCTAGTTTTTTTCCAGTTCTGGCAGTTTGAGTAATTTATGTGGCCTACCAAAATGTCCTTTCTTTGGTATTGTTCGTCGAATCGTTGAGCTCCTTAAGTTTTGAGTTGAGCTGCACGATTTCTGACAAATGCGTGCACTGACTGGACAGGTCCTCTCAATCTGTGTGGTTCTTTCCTCAAAAGACCATCTCAGACATCGATCTACATGGTCTTCATATAACCTGACCAAGATTATGATGTCTGGACTTTAAAAGAGACTGTGACCTCTGAGTTTGTTTCGGCCTTTCTTCTCAGAGTCGTGTAAAAGTGTTTGTGCAAGCCTACTTACAAAATAAAAAACATTTATCATTTAGTGTAAAATACTTATTGTTTATCATACTTTTATAATAATTTTCTAGTTAGCTCTGGTAATCCGTCCAGTCCAGCAGAGTAATTGCTTAACACACTAACAGTAGCCTTTCATTTTGACAGTTTATCATTCATTGCATTATTTACCTTTTTGAGTAGAGTTTTTTTAACATAATAGAATATGTAGAAATGAATTAGCAATATCTTTCAAAATTATTCAGATTATGATTGATTGTGTGTTACCTACAAATAAGTAATTACTTATTTGTAGTGTTTTACGCAATTAGAGTGCTTATCAAGAATCTGCTCTTACCACTTCATTTCTTTATTTCCAGGACATCTTAGTCCTCGACGAAGCCGATCGCCTCCTAGACCTCGGCTTCAGTTCTACACTCACAACCATCCTCCAGTACCTACCAAGACAGCGCCGCACCGGCCTCTTCTCAGCAACACAGACCAAAGAGCTACAAGACCTCGTCAGAGCAGGCCTACGGAACCCAGTCGTCGTCAGCGTCAAAGAAAAATCTACCATCAGCACTCCAATCCTCTTAGAAAATTATTACGTCATTGTTGAACCAGAAGACAAGTTTCTGTTCCTTCTAAACTTCTTAAGGAACAGGAAGATAGCGAAGGGATTATTCTTTCTTCCAACGTGCGCCTGCGTCGATTATTGGGCGGATGTGTTGCCAGTGTTCTTGCCAGATATAAAAATCTTCGCGATACACGGCAAGATGAAGTTGAAGAGGAGCAAGATTTTGGAGAAGTTTAGACAGGCGGATAATACTATTTTGCTGTGTACGGACTTATTGGCTAGGTGAGTTGAAGTCTAGCTTTGCATACTAAGGGCTTTGAAGATTCGTGGCATACCTACCTACCTTTTTTTTTTTCAAAATGCGCAATTTTGAAAAAAAAATTGTCAGAGTCTATTGAAACTACTACCTACGCCAGGACAGCTCAAGGTCAAAGTGTTACCTCCACGTGCGCCTGCTGTACCTACCAAAACACAGATTTTTATTTGTTGGACTCCTAGGACCATTTTTTACATTTCATTTCCAACAGCAAAAGTCCGATCGGCTGGCGAACTATACTGAAGATGTGGCGAGACAGTGCTTCCTTACCAAACCATTCCACCGTTCCACCCGATGCAGATCTCGCACCTGGTCATGGGTTGCCTTGGGTAACCTGGAAGTCTTTAAACTGACTCAGAAACCAGGTTGGCCGAAGCAAGGAAAACTTGTTCAGGTGGAGATTCATGGACCACTCCGCCTTGGAGTGTAAATGTGGTGCTGTTTCACAAACGATGGGACACTTGATATCATGTCCTGCGTGTCCGCTGCACGTTACAGGAACTGATAGACACTAGTGATGGCGCCAAATACGTAGCAGAATTCTGGGCCGAGTCCATTTAGATTGCCGTTGACGCACTAAGAAGAAGCAAAAGTCCCATAATTCTCATTTTTCTCTTCACATTACAGAGGCCTCGACATCCCCGAAGTAGAATGGGTCCTTCAATGGGAGCCTCCCACAAACCCTGCCTCCCTAGTCCACCGCGTGGGCCGCACGGCGCGCGGCGGGGCCGCCGGGTGCTCTCTGCTGCCGCTGCTGCCCAGCGAGGACACCTACGTGCCCTTCATCAAAACCAACCAAATGGTGGAGCTCAAGGATTGGAGGCAGTCTAAAGATGAGATCAAGATTAGTCCGAAGTTGAAAGATAAGGTAGGCAGAGTTTACATTTTTTACCTACAAGAATCCGATGGATTCGGGAAGCACAGATACGATCGAAGTGCTTGGGGAACGCCTAAGTTCAGCAGTGGACGTTTTCGGCTGAAATGCTGATGATGAACTACAAGAAATGGCGCTTTTGTTACCTATAATTAATCATCATCTGCCTTGCCTTTACCAAACTGTTGGGGTCGGCTTCCAGTATTATCAGATGCACCTGCATTTTACATGGAGCGACTGCCTATCTGACCTCCACAACCCAGTTACTATATACCCTTCGTTAAGACTGGACTTTTGTTACGTAAAAATGCTGTTTTTGCTAAAAGAAAAATATCGAGGGAATTTAGAACTACAAACTGGAGACTGTTTTAAAGATTTGTTAGCACAATCCATGGTAACAATTTTAGTTTGACAGCACCTTTATATCCTAGCAATAAACGTGGTTTTCGTAGTTCCAAGTGTTACTTTAGTGACTGACGTAACGTGCAGTTACCGTACCACCGTACCCATTTACCGTTCCGTATCTATTAAAAACTTTCTTTCACTAAATAATATAGCAAATATACTATAATATTATAAATGTGAAAGTGTGTCTGTCTGTTACCTCTTCACGCTTAAACCCCTGAACCGATTTAGATAAAATTTGGCATAGAGATAGTTTGAGTCCCGGGAAAGGACATAGGATAGCTTATATATTCCAACGGGAAATTTATACGGCTGAAGCCGAAACCGCGGGGCGCTGCTAATAACACTATAATTTTGAATTGAATCACCTCCGAGATTTACGAAGCCCTGCTGTCGTTTTAAAGACTTTTTATTATTTTTCAGGTACTATCAATGCTACACGAACAGCAGAAGCAAGACAGATCAGTCTTGGACAAAGGACAGCGCGCCTTCGTGTCCCATATGCGAGCATACACAAAACACGAATGCAATCTATTACTACAGTTCAAAGAACTTCCCTTAGGCCACATTGCCACCAGCTACGGGCTCCTAAAGCTACCCCTAATGCCCGAAATAAAGCAGGAACATAAGGACCAGTTCATAGGACCGAAGGACCAGATAGATTTTAACAGTATACCGTACAAAGATAAGCAGAAGGAAGTCAGTAGGCTGCAGAAGTTGGGCGAGTATAAGAAGACGGGCGTGTGGCCGTCGAAGAAGAAAAAGAAAATGGTGAGTTATGAAATGTCCTTTGATTTATTCGTTATGGTGGGCGGTTTTCACTGCCAATCAAATATCAACATTACTACTTTTATAATTGAGTTGAAAATAAATAACCTGAGACGTACGCCTCTGCCTGCTTTGATGCGCGCTCGGATTATTGGAAGTTTTATTTTTATTTTTTCAACTAAGGCTGGAGGTGTCAAGAATTGAAATATTATTAAAACTGATATTTTTTTTTTTTCAGATGCAATCTGAACCGTGGTTACAAGCAAAACAGAACAAAGAAGAGCGAAAACTGAAGCGGAAAAAGCG
This sequence comes from Gortyna flavago, assembly GCA_963669345.1. NCBI lineage: Eukaryota > Metazoa > Arthropoda > Insecta > Lepidoptera > Noctuidae > Gortyna > Gortyna flavago. The sequence continues at coordinate 14,592,686 of OY770145.1, read as the reverse complement.
AAAAGAGCTGAAAAAGAGCGATCCAGAGAGCGGAAAGAAACGGAAACGTAAAGCGGTGACACAGGAAGAGTTGAATGAACTCGCAGCCGATATAGCGCTTATGAAGAAGCTAAAAAAGCGGAAAATTACTCAAGAACAGTTCGATCAGCAATTTGAAGTGTAATAAATAGTTTATTGATCGTTATTGCGTGTCTTTATTTCTTAATTTTTTAAAGCGATAAAGATTTTTTAAAGTTATTTATGGTCAAAATGATCATCAAAAAAAAAAAAAAAGTTTCTAGTACTTATGATTGTGATTGGACAATTTATTACGGATTATCATTGATATATAAAATAAGAAAATATATGGTACGAGCTCCTCGACGTGGACTGCATACATTAGGTGCACAGGCACAATCGAACTGGCGTTTGCGTAGCACATGTGTAGCACATTAAGTAAAATTACAGTAATCGTCTAAATAAGCAGCAACAATGCCTTCCTGTGTTTTTAAAATGTGCACAAATAGTTCAACAACCAAAAACAAGTTCCACGGGATTACTTTTTACTCGTAAATACAGCCAAAAACGTTAATTTGTTGAAAATTACAATATAATATTTAATGTTTGCTTCGCGTCATACTATGTCATTCATAATCGTAAACATTCGGCATGTTTTTGTAAGTATGTTTGCACAAACACTTTTACACGTCAATTATATATTTTTTAAACTTGATGAGGTCGGCGTTCTATCTGACTACTCTGAGAAGAATGGCCGAAACAAACTCAGAGGTCACAGTCTCCTATAAAGTCCAGACATAATCGCCAGGTTATATGAAGTGGTCTTCATATAACCTGACGATTATGTCTGGACTTTTTTTTTCCTTTTTTGTTCCCCAAAAGACCATCTCAGACATCGATCTACATGGTTGTAGATCGATGTCTGAGATGGCCTTTTAAGGAAAGAACCACACAGATTGAGAGGACCTGTCCAGTTAGTGCACGCATTTTTCAGAAATCGTGCAGCTCAACTCAAAACTTAAGGAGCTCAACGATTCGACGAACCATAAATACCACAGGAAGGACATTTGGGTAGGCCACATAAATTACTCAAACTGCCTAGACAAAAACTAACAGAACAGAGAGAATAATAAAAAAAAGGGGTACGTAACAGCGTAAGTGACAATTATTGCTATCTCGTTCCCGCTAAGCCCGCGTAATGTCTCTCTATTTCGGTTGGTGAGCACATGACGCACGACATCGGAAAATGTAGTTGTGTGGGTGTGTTTACATGTAAGTGTTTCTAGTCCATATAACATTTACGTGATGTTATGAGTGGCCTATCTTCCTAATTTTATACATCAATGCGGATTATAGGAAAATTCGTATGTAGAAATAAATATGCGTTTTTGGCAGTTTTCATTAAATCCGAAGATCACGTCACGATCGCAACATAATCCGATCACATTACAAACTTTTGTTAGATGATGAACGGGTCATTCAAATAATACGAACAATGAAAATAGTAAAATAAATATATATTTCTGTTCAACTTTCGTAGCAACATTAATGATCTGAGTATTACTTATCAAAACACAACAAGGCACTTAACACCTATTTAACATTATATTGACAATTTTATGTAAAAGTTATACAATTTTAAATTAGCTCGGGAGCATTTGGCACTGTAACGATAGCACCGAATTAAGGCATAATAATCTTAGATTGTATAAAAATGGATTACATTGATACATTAATAAAATTGAGCTTATATTTGTTAGATTTTTATAGTTAGGATAACAATGCACAGTATAGATTTTTTTAATTGAATATGTTTATTACACGACTTATTGACAATCATGTGGCGCCATTTTAAGTAGTGTAAAATTCATCAGTCACTTTGCAATATACCCGGTCCATGGTGACAGATTCGTGTAGGGTTTAAATATTGCAGAGCCTATGTCTTAACCGTGAGGCGTTGTTGAAACTAATAATCAAAGTTTTCATCAATAAACCGTAGTATAATACTTAAAATAATAACCTTCTATAGGATAGGCTGCGACCAGATTTGTCCTTAAAAGTTTTTGTCAAGATGCTTTAATATTTGCATGTATCAGAAAGGTACTGGAACAGACCATCAAACTTAACAACTTTCTCCATGGGACCAACATCGTAATCGCGAAAAAATAATCCGCCATCCCATACATTTTGGTCGAGTACAGTTGGCTTTTCTGAAACATGTTGTATTGAATAAACAGACACCCCAGAACGCATTTTTATTTCCAACTGATCCATATCAGGGGCGTATTACGTATTAATGCCATCATGTTTCCAGTCCGAAAAGGGGATGGTACTATCGGTCATGTATATCTCCGTCTCTTACACTGGAATGAAAATGATTGCATTAAACAGTCATAATACGGCACCTGGTCACAGCCATTAAAGTCCACGCAATAAACTACACTTCATGACAAGAAACACTGTCATATCTAGCACCAAATTAGTTTACATTCTACATACGTTTTCGTAGATCTGCAAATAATTACATTTTGATACTAGTTTTCAATAAAATTTTGAGTCTTAGACTGTCCAGTCTTTATACATTCTAAGACAACGTTTAAAAATAAAATTGTGCGTCAAATATTTTACTATTTTCAGTTTTCGGCTGACACATTTTCTAATAAAAAAAGGAGTATATATATTTACATTAAAGTGAATATTGCGATTTCGTTTTTAACTCATTCATTTAAAGACAGTTTCATTGTTGACTTCTTCGAAAAGTTGTAAGAGGCTCGATTTAAATACATAACTATAATATTTCATCGAGATTTTTTTCCAAATATATTTTCTTACGTTCTTCAGCTTTCTTTTGCCCATCTCTAAAAAAACAAGTCAACAACGTTACACATGAAATACATTATTATTAGGGAAGCGTCTAAAGCGGTGGTAAGGGAAAAAAAACACCATTACAAATTATTTAACGTCAAAATATTAACAGTCGAAATCTTAACATTAGGGGAAACGTCCAGCGAATGTGACATTATGAGGAAAGAACCCTGTACTTGATTCTCTATAAAGATTTGTCGCCAATAACAATTTTTTGAGTCGGTAAATCTGCAGACATAGTTATCTTGTGTTAGCGTTAACGACCGAAATAAGAACAATCAATCAAATCACTAGATTGAACAGTTGAACAGGATTTTGGATATCGCAGGTAATTTTGTAAGCATTTAATAAATCTCATTGAATATACCTACGTCACACAGTTTTTGACTATAATATTTTTATCTGAGAGTTCTAGCTCTGAGATTGTTCTTCCCTATTATTTCATAGGTTCGATATTTCTCCCAACAAATTCGGAGGACAATTCGCCTTCTTGTCGATTAAAAAATTTACACTAAGTACATTAAAATAGCGCGTATTTATACACAAAAGGTTAAAAAAATGCTAAGAAAAACTCGATTATGAAAAAAAATACAAAAGCGTCACTTACAAATTGGAGAAGTGTAGGGCGAAAGGACCAATTTTGTACCGTGCCAAAATGAAGAGCTGTAAAATATTTACACTTTTTGAAATATTTATAAGTACGGTGCAAAATGTGACCTCAACCATAATTTACACAAATATTCATAAAGGTAAAATCAATCATTTTTACATACAAATTCATACATTGCTTTGTCATGATACTAAAACGAACTTCTAAGTTTACGCCATCATAAATTACATAAGAAAAATAATTGTCGTAATAATACTATTTAAAATTTAAACTATAATACTAACTGTCGAGGTGACAGCGCGACTTACTGTCAAATGTCAAATTTCATAACTGACATGACTAGCTGCCAAGGACCATAAAATGTATCCAGTGATATGAAATTAATACTTTATATTGTGTTAATTGAAAACCGCGTCCTTTTGTTGACAATCTTATTTTATTTGTGAGAAAAGAGATACTAAATACTCGAATGACGCGCTGGTGTGTTAAAATTCAAGATGGCGTCAGATTTCGGCGCCGAAAATACGAAAAATCTTACAAATCATATAATTAAAACAGCAAACTTATATTAACTAGAATAGAATAATAGTAGAAAATAATTATTAATAATGCATTGAGCCAGCAATTTGTTTAGAAGCGTTGCGCCTTAAGTTATTTGAAAATATAAAAGATATACAAAAGCACCAAGTTACTGGACTCTTAAGCCTAACTTACAAAAACCTTATCGAATTTGACTTTTGGAACCAGTGCAGTCGTATCTATGAGCGTGAACACTTTTCGTTGTATAACAATATAAGTCAATTATTGATAAACATTGGTTGATGAGGTCAGATAGACAGTCGCTGAGTCGCTCCATGTAAAATACTGGTACTCACCTACATCCAGTTACACTGGAAGCCGACCACAACATAGTTGGGAAAAGGCAGGCAGATGATTATGATTAATTAATAAACACCAGTAACATACAAAGTACATTGTTGTCGCAGGTTCTCGGCATAATATTAGTCGCTCCTGAAAGATTCCAACTGTCCAATTCGAATTTAAAGCCTTATCCACACGGGTTTTCATATTGACAGTTCATAACATAGTACATATAAAGATAGTGGGTTCATGAGAAACATGTGTGAACTAGGGTTAATTCTAGTATTATACGAATATGTAAACATTTCATAAGTTCGTTAAATGAAATAGGAAAGCTGGATACGAATTGGTCTTTTGCTTATCATAGGACCAGTTTTTCACCCCAGTCAAGTAGACATTGAACATTGAAATGATAACGATATTAACATCAAAACATTGTCTGTTGCTCATTTACATAACAACATAACATCACGCCTTGCTTCCAAGAAGGGTAGGGCAGAGGTGTACATATAGCACACCCACATTATGTTTAAGTCCCATGTAATAGGGAGCGAGCCTATTGCCATCAACCGGGCACACATCCAGACTGTTGCTCTTGTCAAACGTTTTTCTGCCACATATCAAAACACTTTACATTCGCATCTATCTGCTTTTACAATATACTGTTCACATATTCGTAAGACACGTAAAAAATAAATTAAATTACCTTACTACTACCAGCGACGTTTGTGTGCCTACGTTAAAACTATAATTGATTTGTTCCTACTATATTATTGTGAAACATAACATTTATATATATTTAGTTATTACGTTTACATTGTATTATTTTCAGAGTAGTTCTCTTTATTTTGATAGTCATAGTAAAACCTCATATATTTTGATTTTATTTTGACGAAACACTGATAAGCTACAATTTGTTAGGCCCTTTGTACACACACATTTTTGCTGTCGTGAAAAATTACGGGTTATTCGCCGTGTGTAGGCACGGTCGTCAGTATTGTATGGATCACTATAGAAGCTTATTGACAGACATGTTTTTTCTACGGCGGGTTTTATACGCCGTACCGTAAAGAAACCGTGCCGTGTACAAAGGGCCTTAACTTTCCTGTTACTAATAAAGATGTTAATTATTTGAAGATAACACAACTAGCCCTAAATGTAGCGTTTAGTTTTAGTATCAAAGTAAGGACCTTCACGACTTTGAGGAGCAATATAAATACCAAGATCACATGTACTCATCGTTCACATGAGGTCTTTAAAAACAGAATCCCTTCACGAGATTTTCAAGTAAAAAAACTTATGGTCCTTTGGGAGACGAAAATTCAACACAGTCGCCATTTACAAATCCAGGAACCTGTCACACTATGGTTACATTCCCCAGTCAGTATTTTATTAAAAAAAAAACCGTGTTTTCAATTCCATCATTGCTCCGCTAGGCTACAACTTAGTCTACATTACTACAGCGCCTGTGGCCTGTGGCTACACGACTAAAGGCTATCGTGCTAATATTGTCAAAGCACTCAAAAATGTACACCACCAATGATTAGTATTACACAAATGACTTTTGACGGTAAATTATATAATTAAATGAGTTAAGGCACATAATTTTATTCCGCGTTTTTATCACTTCACTATACTTACTATTTACAAAATTATTTATATAAATAAATAGGGGGAGTGCACTGGCGGACAGGAACACATCTCTATTTGTATTCATCAGAACTGAACGTACATTAAATGTGTCCGTGTTACAATTTTATAAATAGTCTTCATATTCACTTCATAGTCACAAAATTCCCCAATTTATGCACTCATCTAACAAAAATATATTAATATTGAGACACTACCTAAATATAAGAAAAATGTGGTGCAAATATTTCTGCACGCCAGTCTACTCCTATTACGAAACAATGAAAGTTCAAAACATTTATATTTTTACAAGCTCTTACTGTTTACCCCAATCCTAATTACAGTATAATATTATTATCAAGTTTTATTGTATTATATTCAAATGTAGTGACTTTTCATCATTCATTTAGTTCGTCGATATTAATTCTCAACTGCCTTTATTTACTCTGTTAAACTGTTCAGAATTTATAATCTGTGACAACAGATGTCAAATCAATATCGACACGTCAACTTTGTGTTTTTAATCCAGTGTACTTTTTACTGAATTGAAATAAAAGACATTAGAAAGTGTTTGAAAATTCGAAATTCAATATATAGACAAGTATTCCGAAAGTCACTTTTTAACAGAAATTTTAATTTTTTAATATTCCATAAAGGTGCGTTGTCGATATAGGTACCGCCTCAAAACAATCGATGGTCCATCAATGGAGGTAATCTATCTGTTTAACCTCCCTGGATCGAAGTTATCACAATCTAGAGGCACCTTTAGTTCTACCTTCGCAAATTCCATTCTTGTTAATGTAGTATTTTTTACAAAAATAAGCTGAGAAATATAACGATAGACAGTAACAAAACAATATTTCCATCTCACCTCTGCCCCCACCAGATTAAACAACACAAAGCGAGTTACCTACTCCCGTCTCCTCAGACCTCATCCGGCGCCATGCCGTCGTCTTCGTGGTTGTGCTGCGGGCTGGCGGGAGGCGCGGGGCGGGGCTCCGGCGCGGGGCGGGGCTCCGGCGCGGCCGGGCCGGGCGACGCGGGCGGGCCGGGCGGCGCGGCCGGGGCCGGGGGGGGAGCCGGAGCCTTCACTGTCGCCTCCAGGGCACGGATACGGTTCTCTTGTTTGACAATGACGGATTTCAGTTTGCGGATCTCGTCGACTAGGTCTGACAGTTGTTTTTCCTATAATGGTTGGAGAATAGAAAATTATTTTAGTTTAGTAGAGATTTTTTAGGTTGTAGAAAACTTTGTTATGTATAGAACTGTTTAATGATTCTTCGATACTAGGTAATAGAAGATCGACAGGTGGCTTTATTAATTCATGAGAAGTACAAATGATGAGATCTCAAAAAAGATCTACAATTTGATTATGAATAATTTCTTTCTACCAACTTGTACGTGGTAGATTATAGCCCACTCCCTCTCGAAGAGAGGAGGCCTGTGTCCCAGCAGTGGGAATATCATAGGATGAAAAATTTCTTACAGAAAAATTCCAAAATTTAATTCAAAATTAAATAAAAATTAAATTCAAAATTATTACAGCTGAAATAAAAATACGTACAATAGCAGCACTAATCGCCGGCGGCGGTGTAGCAGACGCCGGTGTCCCAGCATGGCTGTCGTCTCTCTTGTGCGCAGGAGTGGGCGACCTATCTTTGTCCTTCTCTCTCTCCTTGGCCCCGGCGAGCGCGTTGGCCTTTTTAGTGACGTGCAGGTTCTGCGTGGCGCGGCCGGACACGTACCCGCCCTGCACAACGAGAGCGCGCTCCTGTAGTTTGGTTAGGGGGGCCCTACCTTATAGCATCTGTCTTTGAATGAGTCTGTTGGCTTTGGTGGAGGAGTTGGTGTAGTGTCTATGATTTTAAAATTACTTTCTTTCTTTTTAGTTATTTAAGAATCAGTTCTCCCGTTGGATTGGCAATATGGTTTTATTTATATATTGTAGACTAATAAAATACTTAGAAGAAGCCTACTTTTTTAATGTTTTAATTTCTATGCAAATTATAATAAAAAAATAAACGGAAAGTTATAACTATAAGTTATGTTTTTATGTATATTAATAAAAAAACTTATTTGTGTTAAATCAAATCACTTAGTTATGTAAGTATTTTTCTAATGTAACTACATTGGTCTTGGGGACCTCGACGCAGTAAACCTGGCCGTGAACGGGGCCTATTTGGCGCAGTCGTGAGGCACACATATTTTTTCTTACATTTTTTTTTACTGCCGAACAAATAAATTTTCTTTTTTCTTCAGCAAAGTGCCGCGTAACCTAATACGCGTCGCATATTTGGCCGGAACGAGCAACTGGCCACGAAGCAGTGCCCGACTAGTTGTGGCCAAACTTTGTGCACTTTATTATGAACGTCCACATCTTGCTCGGAGCTTCTGCAGCCGAGGTACTGCGACTGCTCCTATACTACCCTAGACTGGTTAAAATGTTTGTTTTTCCTACACAACATCACGCCTGTATTCCTCAAACGGTTAAGCAGAGGTGTACCTACATAACACCCACATTTCGCCAGTTATGTTCAAGTTCATGTAGGGGGCGTGCCTATTGCCATCAACCGGGCACAAATCCAGACTCCGGGCTCCTACTGAGAAATTACCCGACCTGGGGATCGAAACTAGGACCTCATGCTCAGCAGCCAGCAACGCTTGAGTCCGCTAGACCAAGGAGGCAGTCTTATTTATGTTTTTACTAATTAAGTTAAAATTAGTGTTAAGGCCGGCTTCCCCAGGGACAAGCAGAAGAAAGTTGTCAAGTTGCTTTAGTTAGATCATTAAGTTTAGGCGATATTTGATAGTGTTATTGAATGATAGAAGAGAAGTCATTTGATTTAACACAAATAAATACTATTCTCCATGATTAAAGTGAAATTGAAAAACCCAGTTTACTTGTTTCAAGTAGATACGTAATAATTTTTTGATAGACTGAACTATAGCAAAAAGAAAATTAAAAATATGTTTCCCATAGCGTAAATAATCTTCATATTTTATAAAAAAAACAAATATTAAAATTAACATAAATCAAAATGGTTAGTTACACGACAAAAAAAAACTCAAACTCGATTAAAAGTCGCGGTTATTGATACACAACACACAACAGACACAAAATAAAGTCGTTAGAGCAAGCCAACAGGTACATTCAAGACGACACTTACTGGTCCTCGGGACCGGGGGGGTGATAGATATTCGTCACCTTGGAGTTTAAGGGTGAATTTTGAAGGGTTAAGGCGAAAGCGCCAGAGCAGCCCGAGATGTAATTTTTCTTATTCTTTTTTTGCAATTTGCAGTTTAGTATCAGAAATCAGAGGGGCAATTCTCGTAATTTTAAAAACGTTCACAGTATAATCTTAGTCTCAATCTGTCAAATATACCTCAAATTTCCTTACTTAAATCTTTGTAATTTTTTTGTCACCGAGATGAGACTGCAACTAGATTTTGAACGTTTTAAATTACGAGAATTAATACCTAATTATGCAAATTATATTTTGATCAACATACATACAACCTGACACTGACCTGTAACTTGCAAAAACGTAATACAATTGAATTTTGCGAGCTACCTTAGCGCATCGCCCATAAGGTGTCTCATAAATGTCATCGGTTGCATATAGCGTCTTGCTGTACGCTGCGTCAAGATGAGTGCAATAGAGAAGTACTCTGACACGCTCACTACAGCGTCTGCATAAAAATATCTTGCGAGGTACTCTGACGCCAGATGTCACCGATCACGTTTATAAGAAACTTTAATAGAAATGTCTGGACCTTCGATACAACTTGTCAAATAGTGAAGCATCGCAAATTGTTATATTTGTTATTATGTATAACCCTGTATACTGGTAAATAATAGGTATTTCTAGAAAATAAGCTTGTTTAAGTAATCGTAGCAATATATGCAAATAAATTTTACTATAATCACCACAGATTTGCCCCACGGTGTCTGAAAGCCAATTTAGAAATTCAGTCTGTTGTAAAATCTCATGTCTAGTAATTTGACTGGCAAACCAATCACAGCGATTGACATGAGATTGCCAGCCTGTAAGTTAATTTTTGTGATGACCAGCCTTTCAGACCCCGGGTGATCTGAGTGGCAATGCCCATATTTTTAAGAATGTTTGCAATCTTCTCGCAGATTCAATATGTCAAAAAAAACCTTAAACTTAATTTTTGACATTGTTCATTGATGAGATGAGACTGAAAGTTTTTAATTTCGGGAATTGGCCGTCTGCTAACCTCTTGTGGTTTTGGGCATCATTGAGATTTTAAAAACCAGTAAAAGATAGTTTAAAATTATACCAAAAATAAAAAAAAAAGCATTTTGAAAAATTCTGGCCGATATTCATGGCTTGTTTAAATTTTTTGATGTCCCAAAAGTTTTTAATTTACGAATGTATGCAAATAATACAACATGCTAGTTTAATGACCATTATTCATTAAACAACAATTAATGTAAATAAGCCATTATAGGGTGACAGAGTTAATTAATTTAATATAAAAGCAAACTTACCTGTCTGAAAAATTATTGCGAAAAGACAAACTCAGATTATACACAAGGCATGCCTATTGAAAAGTGTCATAGTGATATTTAAAAGTTAAAACTATTCTACTAACCCTATAAATTGTATAAAGTAACGCGAAATTCAAGGCTCTACAGGGCCAAATTAAATTAGCTAGAGAGACTTTGCAGACGAGATGGGTATCAACATCTGAACACGATAAAACAAAAAAGAAGAAGACAGAAGTATACGATAAAATAAAAGAAAACAGTTTTTCACATACTTCAAGTAACAACCCTCCCAGCGATCGTAGACCCCCAAAACAACATTTAAAAAAATATGGTGTATAGGTATCGATACCCACCACGTCTGCAAAAGTTTCGCTAGCTAATTAAATTTGGCCCTTTATATGAATCCGAAACTTGGTATAACCCAACTAGAATCAGAGAATTTGTTCTTGAGTTAGAAGAACCTTTTAATATTTAGAACAAAAAAAGTCGAGAAGTCAGTCGGCGGGGTAATTGCGTATAACACTATCAGTAGCAATGGGTTCCAATTTTGACAGCTCAACAACATTCATTGTTTATTTACGTTGTTGAGCAGATTTTTCGATAATATGAAGCAATGGTTTAGCAATATCGTTCAAAATTATTCAGATTGAGTGAGATTGATAACGTGTTACACAATTAGGGTGCCGAAGCACTATAGTCGGACTTATAATTAGCTGCAGTAAAATGACAGCTTATGTGTTACTTAAATGACTGAAATTTGCGTCTTTTTGTTTTTTCGCAGTCATCAACCAAATCTTGTTTTTCTAGTACAGAATAGTGTAACAAACGAAACTTATTTGACATGCATATCTCTAAACGCAGTCCATAATGAGGTATTAAGAAGTGTCATTTTACTGCAGCTAATTAAAAGTTGGAGTATAGTTCGATACGTCTGCAAGGACTGCCTGTACCAAGCCAGTTCCAGTCTAGCCCAACTAACCTAACCTTCTTCCTTTCATATTTGTCAAAGTCAGTCTGTGACGTATCCGTTCAATCTTACGGGGGAACCATCAATGTAGCTCGTGATATTAAAAATTTCTTATGTTTCTCTCAAATTATACAGGTTGAAATTGAATACATGCGACAAATCGAAATGGGAGATTGTACTCATCATTATGAACAACTTTTACCATGGGACCAAACATGAAATCGCGAAAAAAAAAAACAGCTGTTCCCTACATTTTGACGAGTTATGCGAACATAAATGTAGGCAACAGCTGATTTGTTTTTGCGATTTCATGTTTGGTTCCATAGTAAAAGTTGTTCATAATGATGAGTACAATCTCCCATTCCGATTTTGAAAACATGCGACAATGTTTTCAATTTCACCCTGTATACATTTCAATTTAAAACATCAGTAAACCTCTCGAAATTATATTTGCAGTATTATAGTCTTATTTGTGATAAAACTATTTCGTGAAAATATGACGATTTTCAGCAAATATAATTTGGAGAGATATTGATGATTTAAACGATTATAATAATTATTTTATCATAATTACCGCGTAATGAATTTTGATCAACATACAACGTAGAACATCGCCGCAATTTAAAAAAAAAACTTAAAAATTTTGAATTTCGCGGGTCCCACTGAAGGATTCACCTTAAAAAAATTCTTCTTCACACTTCCTTCTACCCTTCTTTTCATCTTCCGAATTATCCTCCTACATAATGAGTCCTACACTTGACCGTGGTCCTATATGGTACCTTTAGCGACATGGTGCAAGGTTCCGCGTCCTCTCCAGCCAACCACTCATCAGCCGTGAGACTGGCTTCGTCGCTCAGCGTGTCGGGGTACAAGTCCTCTTGGAACAGCTCCGATTTGCGCGGCACTGTCATTGATACCACCTGTCAAATGAAATACACATATATGACATCACGCCTGTAATCTCCAAAGGGTAAGGCAGAGGTGTACTATCGCGGACACTCCCGCCTAACCACCACTAAGTTAATTTTTGCTTGCACTCAAAAAATAGAAGCGCTCTCTAGTAAGCGCGCCAAGGTCAAATAGTTCGTCCGTAAAATTCACAAAGGGAGTACACGTGATGCGTCACTAAGCTGCGAAGTGCAGGTTTGCTTTCCTAATAGACGAAAACTTTAAGGGGGCGTGGCTTGGCGCCGCCGCAGGATATAGGCGAAAAAAATTTTAAGTGGTCAGGCGGAAAAGGCCGCGATGGTACCTTTAGCACACCCACCTTTCGCCAGTTATATTTAAATCCCATGTAATAGGGGACGAGCCTAGTGCCATCAACCGGGCACAAATCCAGACTCCGGACTGCTACTGAGAAACCCCTGATGGAAAAACCCAATAAAACTGCCCAACCTTGGAATAAAATCCAGGACTCCATGCTCCAATGAGAGTTTATAATCAATCGTACAGCACCCGGGCATAAATATGACACAGAAAGGTTTAGAAAAAGGACTGTTGTTAAATAGGTACAGTTTTTTTTTTATCTCACGAAGTGATGCGCGCTTTAGTTGTGTTAACCAAGTGTACACACACACACAAACGGCGCGTCGCTTCGTGAGGTAAGAATACTACATGAGTGACAGAGACAACATTCTACAACGGCATATTAGATGATCGCACTCACCTGACACAAGCCAGAGTTGTTAAGTCGGTAGAACTTGGAGATCTCGCAGGTGGCCACGTCGCAGCCTCGCTTCGGCATCATGCCGATACCTGGAGAGGACCATTGTTAATATAAAATTTTAATAACATCTGCTCGAAAAGTCAAATTTTACGTCATTTCAACGTATCCCTCAACTAAAAATTCGTATAATCATAAAAAAAAAATGATTAAGTTTTTTGTCAATATGAAATGTAGAGTATCTCGGGGGTGTCTTCGTCTTGGGCGAGTTTGAATGCAGGGTGGCAGGGACATCAACGCGTAAAAAAAATCGTTTCCTCAAAGAGTCGATGTCCCTGCCATCCTGTTTAGCGCCCGGGACATAAGACACTGCGTGGTTTCGCACTACGTCCGATCCGAATCCGAGAAATGCCGGTCCGAAGTAACCATAGTATTATTTGTATGCGGGGATGCGCACTACATCCGAACTCTATCCGTCCGAATTTAAAATATTTCCAATTCGGATTGAAGTCGGATCTTTTATTCGGATTCGGATCGGACGTAGTGCGAAACCACTCTTATTGTGAATGGTGGACTTTCTGAACGACTTTTTTTTTGTAACTTTTGATGTCCATTATGTTCATATTATTTTAATTAGTTTTTTTGTTTAAATTAATTTATTTCTCACCTCTCTGTGGGTCCGGAGTTTGGAAGGTATTGATGTAGTGGACGAATGGCGGCTCTGGTGTGACCTGTAATAATAAAATTGTCAGATTTAAAAATAAAATGGAATAGACACAATGGACAAACGTTCGGATTTCCAGGTGTTTTCTGAAGGCCAATTCCCGTAATTAAAAAATTTGAAACTTATCAAAAAGGTAGGGAAGTTACGAGGTATTTTTGACAGATTGAGAGTTGAGACTGAGTTCGTTCGAACTGTGAACGTTCTTAAAATTACGGAATGCCCCTCTGGTCTCACCTCAAAGTAGCGTATGACGGAGTCTCCCTTGCCGCACAAGTAGATCATGTTGGTGTCGGGGTCGTACAGCGGGAACATGACGCCGTTGCTGGTGTCTATCTCCACGGTCACGATGGGCTCGTTGAGCGCGTCCGGTGTGCGGAGCGAGTACTGGCGCTCGGACATGCGACTGAACCTGATTTATGAACAAAAATAATCATTAGTTATTATCATTAAAACATCGTGTAGTCTACAGAAATCTGTGTGGACCTAAGCATGAATACGGAGTAGATGGCTCGTTGGAGTCACGCTCTTCCCACCAATATTTACCTTCAACTCATCTGCTCAAAGTACAAAATTGATCGCGGATTGTCATAAAAAAAAGTAAGTTTAAACGTACTATGTTTTTTATGCCTCCTATGCGTTCGAATATTGGTCCTTATATGCGAGTCCATAAGGACCAATATTTTATGTTGATTTCAGAGTGACTAGCACTATTGAAACAGTTATAAAAAAGGTTGAAGATGTAGCGTAAACTAACACAAGCATTAGGTTGCTTAGCTTGGGACTATACAGGGTGTCCAGTAAATAGCACGACATACTGCAGGGGGTGATAGCTTGGGTCACTACCTATCAATACAACACAATATATGTTCAGCAAAATCTTACGGATTTACAGTTTTACAAAATTTTCCGAAATATCGAAAAATCTCTACCTTGAAACAGATTTTTAAGCATCTCGTAATGAAAAAATCCTTTTCTAGAACTTTTTTTACATCAAGTTATTCGTGAATAGGTTACTCTACTCATTATAATTTTTTTTTTGATCAAAAACAAGAAAGTTTTTAAGAAATAGTTTTTTTTTTGTTAAAATTTTCACAGAACGATTTTCTTTTCGCATAACTTTAACCTACAGTGGTGAAAAAAAATCCGTAAGATTTTGCTGAACATATATTGTGTTGTATTGATAGGTAGTGACCCAAGCTATCACCTCCTGCAGTATGTCGTGCTATTTACTGGACACCCTGTATATAGCGTTGTGTGAAATGTCCAAGGATATTATTATTATTAAACTGTACTTTATTGTGTAGAATTTAAAGTTATTTTTCCATAAACTCATATTTGTTAACATTTTTGGCAAATAAATAGCGAGTGCTAATTATGAATGTAGTGTATAGATATTAGACTAAGCATTCTAAAGAATGAATAAATACGTACCCGGTAGTGAAGACGAGTCCATGCTTCAAGAAGATGGCGCGCGACGCCTTGCTGCCCTCGTGAGCGATGGCCTCGGCCTCCACCTCGCCCTTGCGGGGGTCGATGATCCTGCATAACGGAAATACATAACAGTTAGGAATTTTCATTTTATCTTGCTTGGTTGAATAATCATCTTCCTAGCCTTTTCCCAACTAGGTTGGGGTCGGCTTCCAGTCTAACCGGATGCAACTGAATACCAGTATTTTACATGGAGCGACTGCCTATCTAACCTCCAAACCCCAGTTTCTGGGTAATACGATACCTCTTGGGTAGGACTGGTTCTCAGACTTTCGGGTGTCTTGACAACCCGTAAAGACTGTCAACGATCCAAGAATGACAGCCGGGACCAACGGCTTTACGTGCTTTCCCAACTACGGGGGGCTCTCGATATGTAAAGATGGTCACCCTTCCACGGACCGATCGCGGCAAGCGTAGCTTAACCTGATCGATCGACTCGTGCGGCTGTTATTACTTAAACAAGAGCCCATCAAACATGAATCTGTATATAAATAATATTAAAATGCTGAAAGACCCATAAATATGTATTAGTTTAATTATAGGAACAATTTCCTCATATACATAATATAGATGTATGATGTCAGAGGACAATGTTAACATAATTCTTTAATATAGATCAACAACACTTTATTGTAACATCATCATGTAATATGAATACTCAGCTTGTATCAGAAAGGTTTAGTCAAAATTAAGGGTGTGGTACACACGGCTACACATCAAGCTATACATTTCCAGTTTTAGCTGACCTCGCATTGTATAGGTTTTTCGTACAATCAGAAGTCAACTTATACTGGTTATGTATAGCTTGATGTGTAGCCGTGTGTACAGACCATCACACTGAACAACTTTCTCCACGAGACCAACATGCCAGGATTTTCAGCCAAATCTTTTTATCATGGGACAGTTATTTATAGGCCTGCGCAGACGATGGATAATTGGTCCGCGGCGATAGAACGTACGAAAATCTATACAATAGCGCACACGAAGGACAAGTAGACTGCTGGGATTTCCATACATTCTATCGTTGCGGACAATTTGTCCGCGTACAAATTGTACATCGTCTGCACAGGCCCTAATACACACTTATTTTTACCTAGATTCAATACTCAGTTCCCAGTTAGTCATTACTAAGATTCTGTGTTGGCAAGCGCATCATTTGAGAACGTCTGGGCCGTTTTTTTTTTAGTTTACTATTATCCGAATAAGGAAAAAACTGAAAGAGGGGCATTCATCTTTTTGAGGCTGACTGCTGACATGTTTAGCAACATAAGTTACCTGATCTTCTTGTCGCGGCAGGTGGTGAGCAGCTTGGAGCCGGTCCAGTTCCAGCAGGCAGAGTAGATGAGGTCGGGGTGGCAGTCCAGCGTGAGGAGCACCTCGCCCGTGCCCACGTTCCATATCGCAATCTGTTCAGAGAGGTTGTCAATGGCGAATGGAATATATAACAGGTGTAAAAAGACGCTTAACGAAGCCGAGAGTCACTTACACTGTATTTTTTTATACTGGGTCATACCTGGGAACCTTCTGGTTATGGAGATATTGAATATCAAAGTACCTTTAACTTTTTTGGACGTTTTTTGTACGAATACAAGTTTTAAATTTTGTTAATTTTAAATAGTTACCGTAAGTAGTTGTCGACACTGTGTTGCGTGCGTTATATTACTTGAAGCCCTAAACACACCTAAAAACAATATTCGTTTCCCAGCAATTGTTTTTCGCAATGTTACTTTGTTTGATGTACAGGATGCGTACCTACAACTGACACACCATTACCCATTTAGGAGATCACGCCCTTTTGCCACAATGGTTTTGGAGTTGTCTTGGTATAGTTGACTGCGTCAGGGTGTACCTGACCGCGCGGACATAACAAACTAGCCACTGTACCTGGTTATCCGAGCCAGCAGTGAGCAGCACGTTCTGCGCGGTGGGGTGCCACAGCACCAGCCCCACGCGGCGCTGGTGGAACACCAGGTCCACCACCGGCTCCGTCAGGGTACGCGACAGGCCGCCGTCTGGGATCTGCCAAACCTGGATCACGAGAATAGAGAGGTTATAGGGTTCTTGGAGTCGGGCAGTAAAAAAGACGAAAAATCCGATGCTCCCCGTTTAATAACTGAACATGACGTGATTTTGACGTGAATAACACGTTATTCAAATTAAAATCCTTGCAGCTTGCACTTGGATTTGATCAGAATTTATTAACTACTTTGTGGGGGTTGCCTCATACTTGGTCCATTAAATAATTCTTTCAAAAAAATTCCTTAGCAATATTTAATGGCTTCTTTTCTGGTATTTATATGCGTAGTATTTCTTACCTTAACGACGCAATCCTCAGAGCCGCTGGCGATGACATTGTCGTTGTGTGGGCACCACGCGATGTCGAGAACGGGGCCCTTGTGCCCGCCCACAAGGGGATGGTCCGCAGGGATGCGGCCAACCTGGAATAGCCAAATACATCGGTTAAAACTTACAATGTGTTCCATGAGCAAGAAAACAAGGTGTTATTGTCCTTAGTAGCAATTAAATTTTATTAATTTATTTCAGACTAATTATTTACCACAAAGGTCTAAACGTTATTAATTAATTGTTTGAATAACCAATTTGGATAAGAACAAGAGGATGATGAACCAGTTTACGTATATTATTACGTTGTTCTGTAAACAATTTTATTCGTCTGGTAGGACCAAAATTACAACAAGAATTTGATCCTGAGGTATAAATCCTAGTAATATTATAAACGCGAAAGTTTGTGAGGATGGATGGATGGACGTTTGTTACTCTTTCCCGCAAATACTTAGGAACGGATTTTGATGAAACTTTACAGTAATATAGTTTATACATCAGAATAATTAATACATAGGATACTTTTTATCCCGATATTCCCATGGGATCGACACTTAAATGCGGGTGAAACCGCGGGGCGCTGCCAGTAAATACAATAAACTTATACTGTGTTATACATACTTGCTTCATGTTATCACAAATTCGTCAAGGTTTAGATCGTTTAATTTCAGTCAAATGTTCCATTAATTTGATTTAGTCTGGTATTTACTATTCAATACTTATTCCTAATTTCTCTTTCCCAACTCACAAAAACAATGTGAAAGTATTACCATAAAAGAATACACAATTTAATTATCTGTAAACTTGTCCGCCAATTAATTATTTCGCGTTGTCTCTGAAAATTATGGGCGCGAAAACTTTCACATGCATTAACAACCTAGTGAAAGTCGGTCATCTTATTTACGAAAAGACGTAATTAAACATTTTTGGCGCCACAACTAGAGTATAAATTGCTAATGTAGGTCGCACACGACGACATGGCGACATTTGAAACTTAATACAAATAAATTTTATAATATATAATTAATACATACTAGCTGTAAGGTGCATCAGTGTATTTTATAATATACATAGTTTATTTACGAGCACAGATAATGATCTACTAATAGCATCGTTTATTAGTAAATCTAAAGCTATATCATAATAGGTTTGTAATTACGAGCATTTAAGTAAAATATGCTAATGCCTGTTTAACATCCAGATTACAGGGACAAACGGGTAGTTATCCTCATCGGAAGCAGTTTAGCTCTCTTCTATTTCAAAGAGACATTTAAATAAACTAACTTATTTCTGAAGTAAAATATGTTCTTACTATTTATTGCTACATTAACTTTGTTTACAGTTGCTCTAAATGCAGCTAAGTACCTATTTTTCACGACATGCAACCTCCACAACTCAGGATGAGAGTAAAAAATATTAGAATGACAGTGACGGTCAACTGCAAATATTATGCATGTAATATTTTCCTTTGTCCAAAATGTCTTGAAAACGTGAATCGCAAGTTTTCTGACCACAATATAAATAGGAATTCCTAAAAAATTGGATGGCCGGCATAAATATAGGTTACGAAAGTGTGAATATTTTTAGGTTATTTCTAGCACAAACAAGAACATCTCGTTTGTATTTAAGATGAGTTAATATTCAAACAGATTTTGGTCTGTCATCATCAACTCATCTGCCTAACCTTTTCCCAAGTATGTTGGGGTGCACAGTCTAGCCGGATGCAGCTGAATACCAGTATTTTACATGGGGCGACTGCCTATCTGACCTTCACAACCCAATTACTGGGTTATACGATACACCTTGGTAAGACTGGTTGTCAGACTTTCGGGTTCAGACTACCCCTAACGATTGTCAAAGATCCACGAATGACAGCCGGAACCAAAGGTTCAACGTGCTTTCCGAGGCACGAAGAGATATCGGTATGTAAAGATGGTCACCCATCCACAGACCAACCGCGTAGCTTAACTTGAGGGGGAATTCTTGTAATTTTAAGAACGTTCACAGTCTGATCTCAGTCTCAATCTGTCAAAAATACCTCTAACTTCCCTACATTTTGACAAGTTTTTGACATTTGTTTGTCGCCGAGATGAGACTGCGACTAGATTTTGAACGTTTTAAATTACGAGAATTGGCCTTCTGATCGATCGACTAGTGAGGATTGATTGATTGGGCTAATAAGGGTATTAGCCCAATCAATCCTCACTGGTCAATGTTTTGTGTTTTGGTATATCGAACCATAAATGTCAAAATATTTGTCATTAAACGTTTTTTGCTAACTAGTGCTAGGATCCGCATTTCTAGAAAGCATCACCGGCGAAAATAATTATTTCGTCATAATAAATATTTCCGACAACATGGCAACACTTATCGGAAAGTTTCATCAGAGATTATCTGTGCCCTGCAACCTAATTGCGTAACACACTATCAATCACAATCAGAATAATTTTGAATGATATTGCTAATACATTGCTTTATTATATGTTCGAAAAATTTTATGCTCAGCAACGTAAATAACGCAATGAATACTGTTGAACTGTCAAAACAAAAGCCATTCCTCGCAATTACCCCGTCTCGAGTACTATTGCTGTGGTATAAAATTGACCACTCTGCGACGTTCATACGAAGAGGGTGCGGGTGCACCGGATATGCATCACAATCTCGTGGAGGCTTTTTAATGCACACATTTATATACCTACTTAAGGATGAAGAAGATGACAAACCCTAAAGCTGTCTCGTGTAGTAACACCAGAAGAGTACTTCTGGAGATTTTTGACAACTACCAATTCTCGTAATATAAAACGTTCAAAATCTAGTCGCAGTCTCATCTCAGCGACAAACAAATGTCAAAAACTTGTCAAAATGTAGGGAAATCAGAGGTATTTTTGACAGATTGAGACTGAGATCAGAATGTGAACGTTCTTAAATTTACGAGAATTGCCCCTCTGATATCAACGCATGTTTTCCGTTCGAACGAGTCAGATCTTCCAACAAACTGATCGAGCGATCTTCATCAGATTCAAAGTAGGTATCCTAGCTACGCAAGATCGGTATAAGTAATCTCAAAGTTTCAGTTTCAGGTGCTCCAGATTACATCATACCGTAACATTTGATCAAACATTTGTCCGAATATTTATGCGTTTCGCCATGTTCCGAGTAGATGGCAGGACGCCAAATGGCCATTATTATTACAGTGCGAATTCCCGCGGTGTTCCGGACTGCTACAGTGCCACTGTGTCACACATTCTGGTACCAACACTCACTAATGGTACTGAATGAGCGGTTGGCACATTAAGCCGGTAATTATTCAGAACCGTGTCAATTTCGTGTTGTTTTGATATTTGTCGAACAACGTGATAATTTGAGTGTCAACGCTCAACCGTGATGATCAATGTTTGAGGTTGTATTTACAGAGTTTACGACCGTATCTACCTCTGGTTGATAATAATCTCAGAAAATACCCTGAGGGATTCCTCTTTTCTTTACAAACCCATGACTCGTTTTGTTAGCCATGCGTGAGAAAGAGTCGCCCGGTTCTATTCTAATTTGGCAACAGTCTGAGCAACTCCAGATATTCGATCCGGTGTTGTCCGGAGTTTAGGTCACAGACATTTTGGAGCTGAGTCTCGCGTTTCTTGACACAAGACATTCCCTAAACGAATTATAAATCGTTGAATAACAATTTCGATCTCAAATATCCAGCGGTTCAAATCTTTTTTTAGCTTCCAAACCGCCAAGAATGTATCCTATTAATAAATCATGTGCAAAACAATCAAACGGTTGATTTATCTTCATCGGGAGCGCGGCGCACAGGCAGGTGCGATTGAGACGTGTCATTGCAGATGTGCCGGTTGCTAGAACACGAGGGGTCGCGTCGTACTGACAGTTGACTGATGTACATCTTTTAACTTCCACAAAGCGAGGGAAATGACCAACACTTGGGAACGAAATCAGTGTTTTTTTTTCATAGGGTTAAAAAACTCAATGTGATTGAGATAAGTAAGGACCTATACAACAGTGCTTGGCGAAGCTGTAAGCTTCATATTTTGTTAGGATTAGTGTTAACAGTTCGGAGATCGAGTTATCCGACTTTCGACCTGTAACTGCTTGAACCAGCTGACTGCTTTTCAGAAACAGGATCTGGAGAAGCAGTGATCGATCTAAACTTGGAGACAAGTTAACAAGATCATATTGAGGGCCGAAGGGGTTTGGGGTTTGTAAGCATTACCAGTATTCAACTGCGCAGGACTTCTTCGGCCACGAGTTTCTATATTCTCTATTACATGTGTGACAAACCCTACTTTTGGCAACGTCTCACATGACGGTAATCAAATATGAAACTTAAACCCCCATGCAATACCTGTGCATCAAAATGTTGCTAATCGCGTTACACACGCCGCGCATTGCACACGTCGCTACGCTTTTCTCGGCGTGCGTAGGCGGGCCCTCGATTTCCGTCTGCCGAATTATTACCCAATACACAAACATACATAAATAGATTCCTTAAATAATAAGCTAATTATAGAACGTTTAAACAATGTTTTGTACATGTATTGCGCGTATGTTAAGCTTGAGCTATGCTATTCTTTTGTTATATCAAGGGCGATTCGTATTAGGTGTAGCTTTCCAAATTTTTGTCAGCGTCGTCATTACTAGTCTGCCAGTGAGAGAAACGAGAAGTTTAAAGGCTATCAGAAAATCTCTAGCTTTAAAAAAATGAAAAGCCAGATCTTTTAATAGTACAGCCATGCAGTTTGCATAATCATCTCTCTTAGAGGTTGGGGCTATAATAAATCAAGCGGGCCCATGTAGTTTGAATTGCCACCAATATTAATTCTCAGCTTGCACTTGATTAAATTAATGCTAACCTAAAAAGTTCTAAATTTTTTGTAGAAGATATCAGTTTAATCATACAACGCATTACAGCAACAATGAAATGCTACTGTTTATATCGCTAATAACTTGATTCAGGCGAAACAATCGTCTCACACTTGCATCGCAATTTGAATCGAAGGTGGCCATTTCGACGACCAACATTGGATAATTCAACAAAATGATGTCTGAATCGTGATCTCCTAATAATAACTTATAGTACAATGTTTGTAATTCCTAAATATAGGATAGGGTAGTCATATATTTGTGTGATAGCCAAAAATCACAGACATTAGTCATTATTATCGATGCGTCTTGTATGGTGTACGCATTGATTTGTACGTGCGAATATATCTGAATCATCGATGCGTTGAGGAATATATTTTTGTGTTGGCATGTTTAATGATTAATGCAACACTGAAAGTTTTGCACGCCAACGCATCTACTCTTAATTTGTCAGTATGGGTAGAATACAAATTAGAAGCAGATTCGAAGATAGAAATTTATGTCGGGAAAGCTCTTTTGGAGTGATTATATCCTGGGTCCCTTCGTGTTTCTGAGACCCATCGTTGGGAAATACAGGGATTTTATTTTGATGTTCAATTTAATTTACTAAACCACACTGAACAATCCCAATTACTGACGTTACACGGCGCAGATTCCTTTCATTCAGTCCGCTATTTAGAATTTTACTAAAATGAGGACCTTACTATTATAGGCGACAATATTTATCTACAGCATCCGCTAGGGTCCCTATCGCCTTTCCGTCCACTGTCTCTCACACTAACACAAGTAACAATGATAGCACATGAGCAGTCATTACAGAACGGAACATCTAATCAGAAAGCCGTCTGTCCATGTCCAGGCCTAACCTTGTGTAGCATGACCTAATGTACAGGAATAGCCTTGATTGTGAATGAGATGATGTAAATTATATGACTGGGGATATAATGGAGATCTATTTGAGTAGGCGTTACTTGGCGGAAAGCTTTTTTGGGAACCCGAATTTATTTATTTATTAATAACCAACTTATATTAACAGTTTGCACCACACATATATGTTATGAATTAATGTGGAAGTAGAGAATTCTTTAGAAAGGAATTTTCGGTAAATAATAGCAAGCTGTTCATTTAGCTAGGAGGTTTTGGGCCATAAAAGTTACTAGGTTCTTCAAAAACGCGATTTTACTTTGAACACGCCAGGATTTTACGGCCCGCTCCCTCTTGCATAGAGGAGCAATGAGAACCTCATAGGCTGATTATGCTACGCTAGGATTACAAACGTGGAAATATTCAGTACCTAGTCTTCAAAAATCAAAAGAGGATTCGAAATAGGCGATCAGTCGCTCTGTTCTGTAAAAATATCACCATAAAAACTTAGGTCAAGTGCGCTGTCAATTCAACTGATGCTAGCACAATCAGCCTATAATGTTCTCACTGCTGGGACACAGGCCTCCTCTTTGTGAGAGGGAGTGGGCCGTAATCCACCACGCGGGCCCAGTGAGATGTCACGTGTTTTCGAATTTTTGGTTCTAGGACATGCCGATTTCCTCGCGATGTTTTCCTTCACAGTTTTGAGAGCAGTGGTGATGAAACAGTTTACACAAAGTAAAGCGCCAGTCTGGGTTCGAACTGGCCACCGCTGCTTCATGGTAAGAATTGACAGAATAGATCGTGCTATTAGTTACAGCGGCATTGCTAAACAGATCTATTAAAATTACATAAACTCACCCACACCATTTAGCGTCCCAGCTAATTAATTTATAGCAATTGACTAAAATTTATGACATTTTGCTGTAGAAATATTTAGTCAGCCGTTTCTAGGAATACTATATTTAGGTCAACGTGTGATAATTAATTCTGAGAATATCTCTATAGGGTTCCAGAATAATTTTAAGACGCAGAATTTAAAAAAGTTAATACTGTAATAAATAAGTCTAGCTATGATTATTCTATTTTAGTAATAGTTATATGGGTTTTGAGAATACGTAATTTGAAACAAAATAAATATCTGGCAGTCATGAACGTGGCGGGGATAAAGAGGCATATGGTACAGACTTACGCGGACGCGGATAGACAGACCAATTTCTTTTTTTAAATCTCATCTTTCGAGCTAAGAAGTAAGTAAGAGCTCAGAAAACTAGCGACACTACACTACAGTTTCATCATTAAAGATGCCATCTTAGTTATCTGAAAGCAATCCTATCTCTCACCGAACAAAAAATCGTGAGAACCACAAACCAGTGTGAGAAACTGCGTCGAATCTATTTTCCGTGCGCGTACGCAATGTGGGGCGCGTTAAATTTACGTGTTTCGTTTATAGACATGTCCAGCGGTTTCCACACGAACTTGACACGTTGGCCTACGGAGTACGGATGCTCAACTGTAGAACCCACTGTTACTATGCCATTACTTGTCTTGGTTATGCAACCACTTGTCTTGGTTCTAGACTTCTAGACTTTCCTGGAGAATGCTGAGATCAGATTTCACTGGCTTCTGTAGGAGTCTTAGCTCCCTTAACGTAACGACGGCAAACAGTCCACTTAGAACCCACGATACGTAGAACAACACAAAAAAAATGTGATGAGATGTCACTTTATTCCGCATTGAGAGCTCTACAGAGTAATGCGAATAATCTGTCATTTAAGGCTTATGGCATAAGCATGTAATGACTGGAGTGGCCAGAACCTATTCATGGACCAAAAGACCACACAAACGGTATCTTAAACATGTTATTGTTGTTAAAACAGTAGCATTGTTTAGGACATTGTCTAACCGGCGCTGTGCTCCCACTGAAGGTCGAAGATTAGGCCTTATCGGAAAGATAACAATGGTATGTAAAGTTGAGTGAAATTAATATATTAGGTCCTTACATATGAAATTAGCGTTTCGTCGTACTGACCACTTTGATCTGAAATATCTCCTCTTTGGTTAAGAATTCCAAATTCAAATTTATAAATTCATTTAGGTGGTACATTTGAGTTTTTAAAACAGTCATTCATTTGTTTTTTCCTCATTATTTTTTTCTTTGATGTCGCTTATTACCGCACAATGGAAAACATGAAATATCGGTATATTTACGAGTACGAGTTCTACCGTGGCACCAGTGCTGCAGAAACAGCTCGAAGGATTAATGATGTGTACGGCGCTGGTGTCGCAAAAGAAAGCACGGTACGTTTTTGGTTTCAACTTTTTCGTTCTGGAATTTTCGACCTTCAGAACCAACCCCGTGGACGCCGGAGACCAAAGTGGAAAATGAAGAATTAAAGGCTATTGTGGAAGCGGATCCATCACAAAGCACTTCAGAGATAGCTGCAGGCTTCGGGGTAACTGATAAAACTGTATTAATCCACTTGAAGCAAATCGGGAAAGTAAAAAAACTTGAACGATGGGTACCTCATGAATTGAGTGAATCGAACTTGCAAACACGCGTCGACTGCTGTGTTACTTTGCTCAACCGACACAATAATGAAGGGATTTTAAATCGAATCATTACTTGTGATGAAAAGTGGATACTGTACGATAATCGGAAGCGCTCGTCGCAATGGCTGAACCCTGGAGAACCAGCCAAATCCTGCCCTAAACGAAAATTGACGCAAAAAAGTTACTTGTGAGTATTTGGTGGACTAGCGCCGGTGTCGTTCACTACAGCTTTCTAAAATCTAGCCAAACGATTACGGCAGATATCTATTGTCAGCAACTGCAAACCATGAAGAACTAGCTGCTAAACAACCGAGATTGGTCAATAGCTCTAGGCCATTGCTGCTTCACGACAACGCAAGACCACACACTGCACAACAAACAACCACTAAGTTAGATGAGCTACAATTGGAATGTCTGCAACATCCACCGTACTCCCCGGACCTTGCTCCAACAGATTACCATTTTTTCCGGAATTTGGACAACTTCTTACAAGGAAAAAAAATTCAACTCCGATGCGGCAGTGCAAACCGCCTTCACAGAGTTCATTGATTCTCGCCCCCCATGGTTTTTTTAGTAAAGGGATCAATGAACTACCCATGAGATGGCAAAAGTGCATAGATAACAACGGTATATACTTTGATTAATTAAATATATATTATATTCCTCCCGTACAAAACGCCAATTTCATATGTAAAGACCTAATAAATAATTATAGTAGATAATGGACATTTGTAGGCTTGTAAAATGTCATACGAGGCAAACTGTAAACGCTAAATCAACGTCATCAACACCTAGGATCCTGGCTTTGTAGGAAACGATCCCAGTGACTGTTCTCTTCGTCCCAGGCAAATTACTAGAAAATGAAAAGGCCCGGGGGGCGTTTTAGGGCCTATGTAATTTTTTTACTCGGAAACGTGCCGATTCGCAGTCTTATCTGAATAAATGCATTTTGAATAATCCATATACGTAAAGTTATTGATTTTTTTAATGCTGAGTCACACTGGTTATGCTGCCCGTCTAACAATGCAATGTCTGCAATGCAGGCAATGTATCGTGGCTCTCAGTCTGCAAATCGGGAGGCAACGACTGCATTTATCAAAGCAAACTAATGATCCACGCCGTCTACATCTCTGTAAATGACGTGTGAAATTGAGACAGTACCTTTATAGTGATAAATGTGCATCTGATTATGACAAAGGCATTCTATGCCTATGACGTATTCTACGCTATCGCATATCAATATGCATTGTGAGTTCATGTTGATATGCTATCGAAATACGTCCGTACGAAAGGACTAATATTTTTTCCATAAGGTTTACTCAAATATTTTTGTTTGAATATCCTTGTTTGTTGGCTAAAGATAAGATACAGGAAATATCTACTTTCCAAGCCCGTTTTCAAAAAACCTTCTCCTGATGGTTTAAAGATTGCTGACCGATGTTTCTTTTGGTAGTTACAGAAATCTAACACCAACAAAAACATTTTCATGCAAAATGTTGCCAATACGAGACCATATGGCTCGCACTGTCAAAAAATTGTCAGATCTCATGTAGAGCCAAGCTTCTAACTCTACACGCCCTAGCTTCACAAGCTCTATACCTTAGTCAAAATATGAGGCTCGGCCTATAAGAACTATTGTATAACAGAAAAGTAATGAACAAGGAATACATTTTTCACCTTACGCCCATGCTATGTGACGGTAGCGAAACGGCCAAATTTAAGCTTTCTAGGACTTCGGGAAGTACCCTAAGAATTTTGATGATCATCAGTGAATCAGTGACAAAATGGGGGTTTTTTAGATTTAAAAAAATCTAAAGTGTAAAAGCTATGCAATTGAAACTTAATAATATTTAATAAGTCCACTATTGACATCATATTCCGAGAATTTGGTTTACTTATCTGGTATCATCCAAACCAAAGTTATGAGCGTTCAAACAAAAAACCACGAAGCGATTCGAGAAACGGTAGGTAGTGCATTTGCGCTTCGCTTGGCTCGTCTTGGCGGACTACCGTGCTCCCAGATAAATTAGCACTGTTAACCGATTCATAAAATACTAGTTTCTGCCCGCAACTTCGTCTGCGTGAAATTTGCTGTGCCCCACGCCCCGTCGCATCGCATCACCTGCCCGCGCTAGTGCTTCGTTTTCACCTAGCGTTCTTTCTGACTTTATTTATTTTTGCTAGGTTCCTTAGGGTCCTTGCGTGATGTTATATAGCCTTCCTCAAGAATTGGGCTATCAAATGCAAAAAGATTTTCTCAAATCCGAATAGGAATTCCGGAGATTACCCCCTACATACAAACATACAAATTTTACCTCTTTATAATATTATGTATATGTCGCAGCCAACTGGTTAAATTAGCCGTTCAGTTAACTGCCTGGCCTTTAGAAGTAGTGCTCGCCTCGCTTCGCTCTCTTGGCTCGCACGCGGTTGATCACAGTTCTAACCTAACCTAACCCATTTGGTCGGGGGGGTGCCCTGCCTTAGTTACTGCGACCAATTCGGCTCGCGCGTGATTGGTTACAGACTTCCAACCTAAACTGTAATTGAATATTATTCAGGCCGTTAGTTGAACGGCCGCCGTTTAGTTAAAAGGCTAGGCGGTTAACTGAACGGCTAATTTAACCAGTTGGCTGCGACATATAGATGAAATCCACAAATAAAAGGAAGGAAAAATAAGGAAGCGCCTCATAACACGTTGATATAATTTGATGACACAGCGGCGAAGCATGCCGTCAGTTAGTAAACATTCACGCCGCAGGTTTTTGTCAGCCCATTGTGGACGCCATTGTCTTGTCCTAAGTATCTGTTGTGGTAGACTTATACATATTATGCCTATAAATGTATAATACGCTAAACGTTCATTGCGACGGTGAATAATTGTACAAATGCGACGTTTAAAAAAGTTAGTCATAGTCGGAGAAATGCAACGGATTAGTAATGCTTGGGATGGAATGAGAAGCTAATGCTACCAATACTGACAACCTTTTGAAACTTTCCACTCAAAAGGACCAAAATTATTGACACTGTTTGGTCCTAGGTGTCTAATCTGCGAAAAACATTAATAAAAGTAAAAATAAAATATGAAATACACACAGTTAATCAAAATTTCAAGCATCGCATCACACATCATAGAGGTGAGCTTCGCATAGCTACGTAGGATGACACCGAGGGCTGGTGGATGGCGGGAGGAATCTTTCAGTCACAGCTCGGTACGTAAATGAAGCTAGCAGAGCCAGAACCCCTCATTAATATTAGAATTTGATACCATCTCAGGCGAAGACGTGGTGTTAGACAAATCATACTGTTTGCGTGAACGTTACGTGAACATCTACCGTGTTACCTATTTATTTATTACAACACCTCAACAAAAACTTGTCATTCCCATACTCAATAGTTTTTGCTGTGATGCGTGCGCGCATTGTTTGGGGCCATTGTTTATCCGTATCTGTTGCACAATGAACGCTATCTGTCACCTCGGGGCATTGTTCGACTGATAAAAACTCGCCGCAAAGAAAGGGAAGGCTGTATTGACGTTCTATTGATAAGGCTGTCTGGTAATGCTTTGCAGGGTTCCGCAGTCCTGGGAGAAATCTATTAAGGCCAAGAATTGTATGAGTCAGTTTCGTGTTTTGATAAACGGTAGTCCTAAATACAGGCGAATATATGGAGGGCGTGTTTTTAAAGATAACATTAGAAGAAAATACAGGCAACAGTCTAGCTGATGCTGATATTCTATCCAAGGGATTTTTAGAGGTTTTTGGGGTCAGAAAGAGGTTCTTAGATAACCCTTTGGACTAGGATTGACTGGGATTTTGCAGCAAATTGTTGTAATAAGAGGGGCGGTACGCAAAGTGCGAGAAAAAGGACCAAATATGATTTTAATCGCCGTACAAAACAATTGAATGTGTTGTTAGATATAAATTCGTGGCACAGGTACTTCTAGAGACGTTATCAGTATCCATAAATACAAATAGAAATACATCATAGCTACAAGAAAAAATAACATATTATCTACCTCTATGTAAATTTACAACACATAACATGATATTACGTACAAAACCACACAAATGTTTATATTGTGATAAGTAAACAAACCACTTGTTCCTGCTGAGGAGATAATGCATACATTGTTTGACAATTAGAAACATAACCTTTAGAACTGCAACTGAACACGGTAATGTTATCATTACTGTGGCTAAGACGTGATAAAACAGGAGTTTGTGGAGCTCACACAATTTAGGTTAAAGTTAATTACTTGTGGCTTTGTTATTTATTTATTTTACTTAAAAGATCATCATCACTTGCCTAGCCTTTTCCCAACTATATTGAGGTCAGCTTCCAGTCTAACTGGATGCAGCTGTATACCAATATTTTACATGGAGCGACTGCCTATCTGGCTTACCAGCCCAGTGACTGGGTAATATGATACCCTTTGGTAAGACCTTGGTAAGACTGGTTGTCAGATTTTCAGGATT
Organism: Gortyna flavago; assembly: GCA_963669345.1. NCBI lineage: Eukaryota > Metazoa > Arthropoda > Insecta > Lepidoptera > Noctuidae > Gortyna > Gortyna flavago. Next base: position 14,562,250 of record OY770145.1, on the reverse strand, counting down.
CTGACCACCCGTAACGACTGTCAAAGATCCACGAATGACAGCCGGGGCCATCGCGTTAACGTGCTTTCCGAAGCACGGAGGGTCTTGGTATGACACACGCACAGGAGCGGCCGTACGGAGTAGTCAAGTAATTTGTTATAACATAACCACCACCTCCAACGGAAAAATGCCTAAATGCGATAATTGTGATAAAACTATAACAAAAAAATCACCTGGGCTTGAGTGTAACAAATGTGGCAAAATAGTTCACGTAAATCAACTATGCACAGGCCTATCTTCTAAGCAGCTGTCAGCCCTGCGGAATGCAGAAAACTTGGAGTGGACATGCGAAGAGTGTCACAAGGAATCTCCTCACCGCAAGTCCTTCGTAATTCCAGAAGATGACGAAAATGAGGATGATAATGTTAGTGAGCTGGATGGGAACAGTGCTGCGGTGAATAAATTGCTACGTGATATTTCAGTCGAGGTTAAGAAAGCAGTGAAGAAAGAACTGGCATCAGTGAACGAGTCGCTTAGCACTTGTTGCATAAGAATGACTGAAATAAATTCGACGCTGGAAATTCTTGCCGAGAAAGTTAAAGAAATGGAGAAGAAAAACATATACCTCACGAATCAAAACACACACTTGGAATTAAAAGTTGATGCATTGGAACAACATATCAGAAACGTTGAGCAAGAAACATTGGCCAATGTACTGGAAGTCACTGGTATTCCTGATAAGGAGAACGAGAACTTGGACATCCTCTCAACTAAAATAGCTTCGAAGCTTAACATTGAGAAACGCCAAGTTGCAATGGTCAAAAGACTTAAAGGCAGGAATGGTAAAGAAGGAGTTATTCAGGTGATCTTGCAAAATGAGGAGCAGGTGGATCAGTGGATTCGTACAGCACGTAAGGAAACAATTGTTGTTCATGATGTAGTCCCCGAAGTCAGTCCTGAATTGTCCAAGTCAAAAGTTTTGTTTCGATATGCTCTTACCAAAGCGAATAAATCACTGCTGTGGCAAGCTAAACAATTATTGAAGGAAACCTTCAAATACATCTGGTTTCAGAATGGCAGAATATTGGTTCGTAAAATCGAAAACGACAAGCCGATTGTCATTAGGAACACTAGTGATATTGATAAAATGGCGGTTCAGAAAAATAATTGTCGATAATAGTTAGACTCAGTGATCACGTCAGTATTTTCACCGGAAATATCAGAATTCCTTGAGTGTTCAACCATCAATGAGTTTAGTAATCACCTTCCAAATAGTAAACAAAAACTAAATATTGTCCATATTAACATACGCTCGATTATTAAACATTTTTCCTTAGGCCTGAGTTCACCAACATTCTAACCATCGGTTAGGTATTTAAACAGTTGATTTCCTTAGGAAATTTGACATAAATCAACTGTTTAAATACCTAACCGATGGTTAGAATGTTGGTGAACTCAGGCCTTAGTCCTTCAATTCATTGATTCTTCTATAATTAATATTGACGTTATTATTTTAACGGAGGTAGGTATTTCTAAAAAAAGTAATCTCATTCAATTCTTCAATATAAATGGCTATGAAAAATACCATACGCTGCGGGAGCAACGTAGGGGAGGTGGCATTGTGATGTATGTTAAACGTACCAACAACTTTCAAATCATAAATAATGTATCACTAAAACACTGCGAACACATAATTGGACATTTGACTACATCATATCACTACACGACATCAATCTGCACAGTGTACAGACCTCCGAAAGATAGTAAGCACTTGTTTATCAAGGAATTGAAGGAGCTATTATGTAAGGACACCTTCAAACACTCAGATTTATACTTGTTAGGGGATATTAACATTGATTTAAAATTGAATGACAACATACGAAATTATTACATAAGTTGTTTGGCTGAGTGTGGTCTTACAAGCGCGATTTCAGATTACACAAGAATCGAAAAACGGAATGATAGTATCACTAAAAGTTGTATTGATCATATTTTTGTAAGATCGCGCTCGTTAGACCTTTACTCGGCGGCGCTCGGTACGGTTTTAGCAGACCATCGTATGATCGTGTTGTCTTGTATTGGAGGAGGAGTTAAAAACGCTGTACAGGATGTTGCAATAGTAAAGGAATTAATTGATTACAATAAATTAAAACCAAAGTTGGACGCCATAAATTGGAATTTAGTTGATAGTATGCAATGCCCATTAGAGATATATAACTACATCAAAAGTAGCTTTGAGTGTTGTTATGAGCAATCAAAGTATTCAAAAATCATTCATACCAACAGCAAAAGGAATAAAGAGTTGTGGATAAACAGTAAAATTAATAATATGTGTCATAAAAGAGATTTACTTTTCAGTCAGTGGAAACAGGATATGAATGATAAAATACTTAGATTGCAATTCAATAAACAAAGAAATAAAACTAAAAAATTAATAGAAAAATCCAGAAACCAATATTACTTTAACCTAATCAATGAAAATAAAATGAATAAAAGGAAAATGTGGGACATATTAAACACACTAACTGGACGATTGTGTAAGTCAGTAGACGAAGCAATTATCAAAGCATTTAAGAAAAATAACTTCACTATAAGTACAATAGCTAATAATTTCAGTAATGGATTTAGCGAAAACGTTAATAAAATATTACCTAAATGCAATACAAAACTAATCCCTGGATCAGAATACATTTCTCCAATTAACAAGTCCATGTTATTTAAAAAACCTACCGTTCGTAATATTTCAACTATTATAAAAAATCTTAATGTTAATAAATCAGCTGGTGTAGATGGCATTCGATGTATAGACGTGAAGGCTGTAAGTGATAAGATATCTCAGGTCATAGTTAAGCTAATAAGCACTAGTATACAACTTGGGAAATATCCTAAAGAATTAAAATCAGGTATCGTTCGACCAATTTATAAAAATGGATCGCATAATAACTATGACAGCTACAGGCCCATTACAATATTACCAGTAATAGATAAGGTAGTAGAAAAATACGTGTGTCAACAAATTCAGAATTTTTACATTAAAAACGATGTCTTATCAGACTCTCAGTTTGGCTTTCAACCTAATAAATCAACTTCAATTCTGCTTTCTAAATTCACAGATGAAATAAACCAACACCTAAATGATAAAAAACATGTTATCCTGTTATTCATTGATTTTAGCAAAGCGTTTGATACTCTCAGGCATGATATACTTATAAACAAGCTTGACAATACAGGGGTTCGAGGCCCAATATTAAACTGGTGCAGAGATTATTTAAAAAACAGAACATGTCGTGTAAAGATCAGCAATGAACTCAGTAACGAAGCTATAGTAGCTACGGGTACAGCACAGGGCTCAGTTATAGGACCCTTGCACTATTTAGCCTACGTCAATGACATGGAAAATGTTATAAACAATTGCTCAGTCTATCAATATGCGGACGACACCTGTCTCGTAGCAGCTGATAAAGACTTATCAAAGGCTGAACTAACGATACAAAATGATTTTAATAATTTGTGTAAATGGTCTCATGATGCTGGACTGGTGCTCAATGCTGGTAAAACTAAGACTATCCACGTTCGTTCTAATCATTTACTCAACTCTGATAAGCCAGTTAAAATAATTGCGCACACTCACCAATGTTTGCATGAAGTGCAATTATCTAGGCTTGGTTGTAAATGTGAACCCTTAGATCAGGTTACAAATTACAAATATTTGGGTTTAGTGGTCGATGACAGATTTAACTGGGGCTGCCACATTGACGTCATTTGCGATAAACTGCGAGCAATGCTAGCAAAATTTGCAATAATTAAATACAAAGTACCTTTTAAAATATTACTAAACCTTTATAATGCTCTCGCAGAATCAATGATTTCTTATGGAATTACTAGTTATGGCAGAACGTTTAAAACTTATTTAGACAAAATATATAACCTACAACTTCGTTTATTAAAAATAATTATACCAAATAAAATAAGAAACACGCTTTATGGTGGTGATGACGTTACAGGCTTCTTTAAATATTGTAAAATCTTGCCAATACACATTAAAATACGAAAGTGGTTATTAATTGAACAGTTCACCAACAAAGAACTGCAAATTAAATTTAATCATAGTATAGCAACAAGAATGGCAGCCCATTCAAAACTGGTAGTACCGAGATACAAGAACTATTACGGGAAACGAACGAACGCTTATTTAATACCTACTCTAATTAATGATGTTCCAACAAAAATCCAATCGGAAATAACAAACAGTAATTATAAAAATAAATACAAAAAATTCTTTGATTCTATTTGAAAATGCAACATGCTGTGTAAATTTCATTCATTAAGTGATAAGTATCGTCGTCGTTTTTGTACATTATGGTTGTTATTTACTTACTACCTCACAATTTTTATTTTTTTCATAAACTATGTGTTATTTGTATATTAACTAGGTAAGTATTAAGTTGGTTTTTATGATTGCTTAAAGTGTGTCAACATCCGGACAAACCTATTGAGGTTTTTGTGATGTTTATGTTTGTATTTCGTTTTGTATTAATTACTAAGCAATAAAAAAAAAAAAAAAAAAAAAAAAAAAAAAAAATGTAAAGATGGTCACCCATGTTCCTTCCTTAGCCCTTTATGTTCCGGGGTAGCGGTAACCCTTTCGGACAATCCCGCTGCCCCGGCAGGAGGAGAGTACCCCTAGGACAAGCATATCTAGCTTTAGTTCAAGAGGTAATGAGTATTATACCATTAATATGAAAGAAATTGAAAACTCACTCTAAGATCATCTTCAAAACAAATCCAGGAAATCCCAGACAAATGGCAGCCCAAAAAATAGAATTAACAATCATCCAGCCCTTATCCCAATTTATTTGCATGGGTGTCTGCGAAAAAATAGTATTCTTCGATACTTCTCTATTAATCTTCATCTCTGTAGTCACCCCATTTCTAGCCATATTATCTTTCACACAGTCCATCCATTGTTTCTTTGGTCTTCCTCTACTATTACAGCCATCCACATTCATACTCAAAACTTAGCGGCCGCCTCCACGTGCGAGAGAATCGCGGCGATATTATCGTCGTGCCACGTATTTCTATATGCTCTCTTAGAATGTGTCTCCACCGCCGCGAAAATTTACATATCATCGCCGCGAAAATTTGATGGCACGGCGAGACTATCGCCGCGATTCTATCGCTCGTGGAGGCGGCCCCTTAGGTATTAACAAACATCACAAAATATTAAAATCTTTGCCTCTCACTAACATTCACAGTCCTGAGACATAGTAGTATGCTTTCATCCGTCTATCTGCGCTAACAGTTAAAATTTAAACAATCTTTATTACACTGATTATCATATTACAAACATAGATAGAGCAAGCAAATTACTGTAATTATCCACTAATTTGTGATCAATTAACATTCGTAATTATAATGAAACGCTAGAAATTAAATGTTTTAATGAATTTGAGGTTTTTCATGCAGCAAGATGAGCTGAATGTTTTATATTTTATAATATTATGATAACTCATATTTCTCTTTGTAAGTCTGACGGTATGGTAATAAAAATGTATTCCGGTTTAGACAGTTAGATACAGTACTTACCCTAAACATTATTTTAAATTTTTCATAAAAAAAAATATTTTTGTTTTCCATCTGCCGAAATATTGTGACTAATGCATGAATTTATAGTGTTCAGGAAACACCCATACACTCAAAACTTGATAAGATTGTCGACTTCCTCTCCCATTTATAGAATTGTGACATTTATCAGCTTTTGATAAGGATACTGATATTTAGCCTGCTCTAGTAAGACTCAAATGTGGCCCATTGGGAACGATTGGAAAAGATTTGATGCATGGTGGGAGAAAATGAAGACTTAGTAACTAGTTTCAAGAAGGTTAAATTAATATGTTTGCATTAAAAAATAATAATTATATAATTATTTCGTTATCAATACCTAATTAACTGATAATTACTATACTATATCAAATCTCCAATTCATAAGAGTAAAAATATTCTTATTATTAAGGCTTATTATGCAAGATGTAAAGAAATTGGATTTAAGATACAATGACTCCAGTGCAAATTAATTTTAAAAACTGGATTGAAAAGTACTAAAATAGTATCAGTGGTTAGTGGTCAGGTTGGTAGTAGAAATGGCTGCTATTTACGAGTTGTAAGTCGTAGGTTCGAAGTTTCGAACTCAGACAGGAATTTTTTATGTGTAAATGTCATCACCACTGCTCTCAAAACAGTGAAGGAATACATTTTGAGGAAACCAGCATCTCCTAGAACCAAAAATTCGAAGACATGCGACAAATACCAACTACCATCTGGGCCCGCTTGGCAGATTACAGCACACTGCCTCTCGCCGAGAGGAGGCCTGCGTCCCAGCAGTGGGAACATCATAGGCTGGCTTATGTGACTGAAGAAAATGACTATAAGCATTTCACATCTACTGCGGGACATACTCAAATGAAACAGAACTATAAAGCAGGATTATTTGGACTTCTACATGCATTGCATAGAATATTATTCTATTTGAATTTACACTACAATTAATTAATTCTGTCAATACTAGACTTGTAGGACAAAGTCTGGTATTGTGTTACCCAGTAACTGGGTTATGGAGGTCAGATAGTCAGTTGCTCCATGAGAAATACTGGTATTGAGCTACATCTGGTTAGACTGGAAGCGGACCCCACCATAGATGGAAAAGGCAATGCAGATTGATTGTATAAAGTCTTCCATATTTAAGTTGCTGCTGGAGTTTGAAACTAAATGCTCCCGGTTTGTACTATTCAGATTTGACAAACACTTCTGGATATATAATTGAAAATATTTTTTCCTACAACTTGTACAAGCTGCGATTACGATGATAGCTTTTATACTAATGTTATTTTGACAGTTTCAAATATGATATCTTATCAAAAAAGAATACTTTGGAATTTGGATAACAACAAGTAACTCTGGAGATTATTGCTGATCTCATCATGTAAACCTTACATGAGATCAGCAAAGAAAGCATCACAAAGCATCACTTTTAAAGGTTTTCAAAACTTTATAGTGACTCATGTTTCTAACTTTTAAGCTTCTGGTGCAAAGGTCTCTTTTATATTTTGTGTAATATAAGCTATCACAATAGAACATTGAATATATAATTACTCTAAAATATACTCACAGACTACAATTCTCACTTGTTAAAAGATTTTTAAGAGATTTTCCTCTAACAAAATCAGGTTTGCTTTAGGTTAAAAGTGTAAATTTCTCATGAAAATCTGGCTTAATACACACTTTCCAAGCAGTAAATCTCGAATAATATTCTGAAGTAGTTATTTATAAATCAGCAATGTGTGACTAAGCGTCTTAATATAATATATCCAGTGTTATATTAGGAGTAAGATAGCAAATATTTTTTTACTTTTCAATCTGTGAGAAATGAATAAACTGTTCAATGAAATAAACTCACCTTATTGTGTGGCAGTACTATGAAGGCGCCTCCGCCGGCGGACTCGACGATTATAGCCAGAAACTTAGGATTCACCGCACAGAACGTAGAGTCCCAAGAACTTTTTGACACTCTTATATTATCATAACATTGCTCACGTTTCAGGGCCTGCCCGTAAACGTGGCGGAACTTAGAACTGCGCACCACCCTAAACGACATCTGTAACGCGAAAAGTAACCAGTTAACAACAATACAAACAACAGCTATCCGATTATTTCACATATAACATAACCTATACGCCACTGTGACCTATATTTTGACACTACAATTATTAAAGAACTCGCAACTCACGTTTAATTAAATAGAAGAAATGATTATTATTACACTAGAAAATGCAATGAAAACATTTGAATATAACACAATTGTTTAAAAGAAAATAAAACTGAGAGCTACTAAGGATCGAAGGGAGGACGGTTGGGAAAACGAGCAAACTCCATATTTGGTAATGCCTGCAGCCACTACTTTTAGTGATGATAATCTCCTTTTAAAAGTAAAAAATAATAATGAAACGGCTATTTATATAGTTAAAATTTTTAGAAGAATTATTTAAGTGCTACAAATAATTATTTTACTTATTATAAAGCTAATATTTTAGTTTACTTTTTAAAGACGCTTCGTTATTTTTGAACGCAACTCTCAATTGTCAAACTACTGTCAAAATGAGATACTTTGGGATGCATTCGTGGATAAATGATTGTTATCGTTATATTTTATTCCGTGCAATGTATTCAAATCTTTTTTATGAAAAAACTAAAAACTAAACTTCTTGAGTAAAATAATTATCATATTTGTACATACAGTTCACTTACTTTAGGAACATCCAATCTTTCGGCAAGTCTTTCGGCATATTTGGATGCTTTTGGTGTTTGGGCATGATAACTGTGGCAACGTTCTCTCCCGACTCTTTTAGCCACAGGGGCTCTTTTGATATCGGGGCTTGTAAAACTGTTATGTCTTTTGACATTGTTCTAAAAAATAAAAAATAAATGTGTTTAATGTGAAAATACAATAAATTCTAGACAACGCATACAAAATATGAAACAGCACTCACCCTGTCCACAGAATCTACTTCCATTATGACAATAATACAAACAATAATACTTACGAATTGTTTATTAAGTGATAAAGATTATAATACTTAGATTTTAAAAATGCATGAATAGCAACGAAGACTTAAGTTACAAAAATTTCACTACCTAAATAATGTGACGAAAGAGAAGGTAGTTCGTAAAAAATTGATTATTCAGATCATCTTCTAAATTTGAGGTCGCATTTTTGCATTACAAAATTTGTCTTATATCTATAAAATTAATAATTCCTCATTAATTTTATAAACAAAAATTGTAAATTTTACAATTTTTTTCTGTAATAAAAGGTGTCTTTTTGGACCATATGTGCATACCCGATTTTGACCTCAGACTGAGGATTTCCTTAGTCTGAGATTTTGACATATTGACTAAATACAAATTGTCTGCAGTCTGACAGTGACATATTATTTTATCTGTGGTAGTTCTAGTAAATAGAAGAATCGTGGAAATCGACGATTGCCGAAAATCTGTGAATTTTATTACATTTTATTTATTTTCCGATTAATACGCACAACATACAATGTTTTAATTCGATTTTGTTTTATATAGTGATATTTTAAAGGAATAATCATGGAAGCTGCAGTTTCAAAGGTAAGAAATCAATCATATTTTCATGATCTTTTAAAATTTTCTTTTACATTCTTCTACAGGCTTTTTGGGTTTTTTACGGAACTTGGATAGTGAATGCTCTATCGTAGCAAGAATTAGCTTAATGCTGTTTTTAACCAATTCAAGATACAAAAACGAGTTTGTTCATTCACCTAAGTTCAAAAATGAGGCTTTTTTTCATACTTTGCTTGTGACGAATACCTAAATATAGTGGTTCATTTCTGTACCTTTTATGTTTAATTTTTCTCATATTCTTTAAACCTACTTACAGTCTATTTTATTTTTTCACACTAAATATAATCATTACACCATAATTTATGTGGTATTTCTATTTTATTTCATAACAAGTAATTAATTTCAGCTCAATGTTATTTTTTTATAACACAACACTATGTCAAGCACTAGAAATGTTCATATTGGAAAAGGTTTGAACTTAGAACCTCATTACATCTTCTGCTGGTTTATGTAAATTCCATCAATTATCTTGGAAGTGTTTAATTTAGTAGTACTTAGGTACTCCATGATTTCTCTTTTGTAATCTTTGCCCCATCTGATGTTTCTTATGTAAATGTTTAAAAGTGTGTCTCAATTACATAAGTATTTTATGTTGCTGTGCCTTCTCCGTCCAACTGGTTAGAAATAAGTCCAAATCATCACGCCGCCGTTTTTTAGGCCTGCCTTGGTGACGACGCAGAAAAGTGGGAAAATATGGGGGAGACCTTTACTCAGCAGTGGGACAATGTAGGTTATTGGGAAAAAAACAAAAATGTTGAATATTTGTCTTGTAGACTTCCATGATGGCAAATGCTGTCTGTGATATTATCATATTTATTATGTAAATGTTTATTAAAATCAACATGCTCCTGCCCTTATCCCAATCTACTTGAGGATGGTACAGTTCATTCTTTTCAAAACATCTCAGTATTTTCATACAAGTAATAAAGTTGGGTTTTAGTAGAGGTATGTTGTGTTGTTGTTGTGCTAGCAGGGTTTTCTAGTGTCCTAAAAATCACAGTATCCTGGAATCATAAACTGATTTTAATATTTTTCTTACTATTTTAGTGCAGCAGTCTTTGCCCATCTTTTTATTCCAATAAAGATTTTTTTAATTATTTTATTCATCTTTCTGCCATGCCGTAATCTGTTGGACACAACAAAAAAGCCACTTCTATGTCTGATACTTGTATCTGTTTACCCTTTTTAGCTTGGTGAGACACTTCTCAGGTAGGTGTCTCATACCATCCTGACGACTCTATCTCGTAGGGTTGAAACACATGTCTCTTTAATCTTCTATGTTGAAAATCTTGATCTCTACTCAGTCTGCGGGCAACCTCATTTTTGTCTTTTGAGAGTCTTTTCTGGTAGTTGGTGCTATATTTCACTATCTCCTGTTTGACAGTTGGTACGTACTTTTAATTTTTTGTTATTTTGAGGCATATTTTTTTTTTTCAATATGTATTTACAACCAATATTTTTGTTTAAAAAGTATGTAAGTAAATAGGTATTTATTTGCATACTTTTTAAATTAAAAGATTGTTTAGGTCTTCAAATTGGTCTGGCTGAACTTGCGATTCTTCAAATGTCAAGTTCATAATAACAAATACTCCGGTTATCATCCAATCTTGTCAAAATATTGCTTTATCTACATATATATATATGTAACTTACTAGCGGCGCCCCGCGGTTTCACCCGCATAAGTTTGGATCCCGTCCCGTGGGAATATCGGGATAAAAGTATCCTGTGTTAATCCTGGTTATAAACTATCTGTGTGCCAAATTTCAATTTGGGTGCGGTCCGGTACGGTCTGGGTTTACATATAAGCACCGTACTCAAATACACGAGCGACACGTTGTTGGCGGCAGCCGCCTAAGCGTCGTTGTCGTTTGCAGTTGCCTCTGCTCTGTCGTCGACGCGTGTCGCTCGTGTGTATGCACACTAAGTTAACTACTTCAAGGCCTTTTGCAAATGCGCATTCAGTACATAGGTTTATTTATCATTCAGCATAGTTTTAATGACTGAAAAATATTTTTCCATCATGTTCTAGTTTATTTTACCTTATCTGTACCGGTAATCGTAATTGCTTTTACCATTTGTTGTATTTTTCCTGTCATTAATGATAATAAATGAACATAGTATAAGTTATTTTCTCGTTTTATTAGTATTTCTTCGTCTACCGTTTGGCGTGTTTCTACCATACCATGTGGCTAGGATTCGCTTTGATAGATCAAAGAATTAGAGTAAGTAGGTACATCAGGAACTCTTATTTAAACACTAGCGACCCGCCCCTGTTTCGCAAGGTCGACTTGATTGACAAAACATCAATATTTTTTTATTATACATTTATACATAAATACGGATTTTACAAAATCCGTTGCGTAGTTTAGAAGAGCAACGTGACACACGAAAAGCTAGCTTTAGCTTTATAAAATGCAGGTAGAGTAGTAGAAGAGTTTCTATTACTTAATTATCTGAATTTAATAACTGTTTCAACTTTAATTTATCTGAATAATTTGCTCAAAAATTATGTTTAAAAAGAGTGACGTGCTAATGGAGTTCAGTTGCTGACCATACTTACGAACCCACGACCCATCTGATGTCAATCCTAATGACCGAAGTTCACAATCTTTAAATGACGTAAAACCATTAGTAAGTCAGTGCAATGTAACTCTTATCTCATTGTAATAAAGTATAATTCAGATTGGAAACTCACGGCAATCCGCGTGATTGATAAGTTTCTCGACAATAATTCTAATTTTTTCCTTACTAGCTGCACCGTGCGGTTTCACCCGCATAAGTGTCGATCCCGTGGGAATGTCGGGATAAAAAGTATTCTGTGTTAATCCTGGTTATCCACTATCTGTGTGTCAAATTTCATCCAAATCCGTTAAGCCGTTTGTGCGTGAAGAAGTAACAAACATCCAAACACACTCACAAATTTTCGCCTTTCTCTTGACTGTACTTACCTGTCATAAAGAGAAACGTAGATAAAATTGGATCAGAAAGATTTCAAAACAGAAGAAGAACTAGCAGGAGATCGAGGAGAGGGGGAGGGGGTGGAGGGGGGGGGGACTCAGGGGATCAGTCCGGAATAAATCTTATAATATTATTGTGATAGTGTGATTTTACCGAGATTGATTTTACATCATAGGTACCTAAGACCTTAGCGTACCTAGACAAACTAGGAAACCAAGTATGCGTCCAAGACAATTACAGGTACCTAATTGTGCAACTGTCGCGAGTAGCTTCATCAAACAGCGCGGAGCGTTTCAGTCTATTATTACCTTAACGTGACATTAGTTGCGTCAGACATGATTAGTCGAATCTAGTTTATCTTATCTTCGCAGCCTCTTATGTAAATTACTTTTATCAGTAGAAATAGCACGAAATCTTTATCTGGCCAAAAGGGCATCAATCTGAAAAGTATTTAATTAATAATGTAGGTACCTAATGGTGGACTATACTTGGTTTGAAGAAGTTTTTTTTTTAGACCAACGAGCCATGTGCCCGATGAGATTTCCCGAATTTCGATACATACTTTCATCCCCTCTTTTAACCCCGTTAGGGGGTGAATATTTAAAAATCCTTCCTTAGAGCTCACTTTTGTTATAACAAAGAAGTATTGCACAAAGCTCAAAGCTTCTAGACACTTGCGTTGTCTGTCAGTGAATTTATATTTTTATTAAGTCGATTTTCGATCTCTCGGTCAATTTCAACGAAGACCAGCCAATTCATCAGAAGATATTACAATGCAGAAGTGTTTGGTCAAACACAGTTCCACTCTATGTTTCACAGAATAGATACGGTCAACGAAGATACGGGCCCGTCCTAAAGGGCCCCAATCCTTCGGAGTGTACCCTACTCTAGATTGATTAACCTTTTCGGACGAGTAAAAACACACCGGGAGTAAGGACAACTGTCAAATCGTGTTGTCATAACGGAATATGAAACTCCAGTAACTTCGCCTAAAACTACGGACTTCGTGCTTCGGGAGTAGACCTCCTGGGGCCGTATTCAATAGGACACAATGAACGAAACCGCGCGAAATGAACGCGAGATTGGCGTGATTAGCTAAGCAAGGAGTTCGACGTAAGGAGTCGTTAAGCGGTCATAGTGGATTAGGGCCGTTGGTCCCGGCTGTCATTCCTGGAGCTTTGACAGTCGTTACGGGTCGTCAGAGGCCCGAAAGTCTGACAACCAGTCTTACCAAGGGGTTTCGTATTACCCAGTCACTGGGTTGTGGAGGTCAGATAGGCAGTCGCTGCATGTAAAATACTGGTATTCAGCTGCATCCGGTTAGACTGGAAGCCGACCTCAACATAGTTGGGAAAAGGCTAGGCAGATGATGATGCATGATGAGTGAATTAGGGCCCTGTTGTGACTTTTGACTGTTCGTCATTATAATCTCGTGGACGTGGCCCTCGGTATTGGGCACACGACACACATTCGTAAATTCGATGGTTACGTGGTTTAACACGTAATAGCGGATTTACCCACTAAGACTCACTGAGACTAGCCAATCCCTGACGTTTAAATCGACTAACTGACGTTTGACCAATGTGGATCTATCAGAATTATATTCGAGAGTAAGCACCCAGTTACTGGGTAATACGATAGGATACGCCTTGGACCCTTGGTAAGAAGACTTGCTGTCAGAATTAACGGCGTCTGGGTGCAGTATTTTGTTACAGAGTTAAGTATTTTATTCTTTCTCTTATTAAAACTACTTAGATATTTTATAATTCATATTATTCACTAGCTTCCGCTTCTAGCGTTTACGCTTAGCGCTGTTTCTGACTTTTTTCTTCTTGCTCGGCTCCTAAGGGTCCTAGCGTATAGCCTATTGCCTCCCTCAAGAATTGGGCTATCAAATGCAAAAATAATTTTTCAAATCCTACTGGTGGTTCCCAAGATTAGCGCGTTCAAACAAACTTTTCAGCTTTATTATTAGCATATTATAAAATACTAGCTTCCGCCCGCGGCTTCGCCCGCGAGGTATGTCGATAAAAACTATCCTATGTCCTTCCCCGGGATGCAATCTATCCCTCTGCCAAATTTTATCGAAATCCGTCCAGTGGTTTAGGCGTGAAAAGTTAACATTCAGACAGACAGACAGAGTTACTTTCGAATTTATAATATTAGTATGGATATAGTATAGATAACAACAGAGTACGAGTAAATATTGATAAACAATGACCTATCACCAGGTCAGGCAAAGGGACGTGCTTCTATTGTTCAGCAGCTCGCTGATAATATGCGAATTCCATGCGAAACTCGCATAAGTTAGGATTGCTAAAATGCCAATAACTATTAATTAATCAAGCTCATTTCTGTCCTCATTGAATTTTTAACCGACGAAAAAACGGAGGAGGTTCTCAATTCGACGATATTTTTTTATGTGTGACCACGCATAACTGTTTACAGCGTAGTCCGATTTTTTTAATCTCTATTCTATGTTATGGGTTTGGTTTCCACACTTAGTCCTTCGGTGGACCATTGTGCATTTTATCTCTATTACGAGGTGCATTCAATAAGTACCTAGCCTCATCGCCAGAGGGCGCTGTAGTTTCAAAAGAGTTTTACCACAGTGTAACACATTCTTTTTTAATTCTTTTTTCAAATTTTCATTCCAATCCCTTCATTTGTTTTAATTTGACAACTTATGGAAGCGAACGTGTCGATCGGTTTTACAAAAATGGAAAAAGAGCAATATCGTTCGGTGATTCGATTCCTATTTTTGGAAGGGAAAATGCGCATCGAAATAAAAGAGCGCTTGGATGCTGTGTACGGTGACTCTTCTCCATCGATGGCCACCGTCAAGAATTGGTTCAACGAGTTTGCACGTGGCCGTACGTCGGTTTTTGATGAACCACGTCCAGGTGCACCGAAAACAGCTGCTACGGAGGAAAACATAAAAAAAATCCATGATCTCGTATTGGCAGATCGCCGATTGAAGGTTCGCGAGCTAGATGACTGTAGGCATTTCAGAAGGAACAGTGCATCATGTTCTTCACGAGGAACTCGGCATGAGAGAGCTGTCGGCGCGATGGGTGCCGCGTTTACTCACACCAGAAAACAAGCGCAACCGTGAGACCACATCGGAGACGTGTTTGGCGCTGTTTAAGCGGAATCCAGCGGAGTTTTTGCGTCGTTTTGTGACCGTCGATGAAACCTGGATTCACTGGTACGCACCAGAGACCAAGGAGCAATCAAAACAATGGATCCAGACGTGCTCCAAAGAAGGCGAAAACTGTAAAATCGGCCGGAAAAGTTATGGCTACCGTTTTCTGGGATTCACAAGGTGTGATCTACATCGATTACCTCGAGAAGGGTAAAACAATTACAGGGCTTTACTATGCCGATTTATTGGGCCGATTCGACGCCGAATTAAAGAAAAAACGACCCCATCTGGCGAAGAAAAAAGTGCTGTTTCACCACGACAACGCACCGGTTCACACGTCTGCCGTTGCCATGGCC
Organism: Gortyna flavago; assembly: GCA_963669345.1. Lineage (NCBI taxonomy): Eukaryota > Metazoa > Arthropoda > Insecta > Lepidoptera > Noctuidae > Gortyna > Gortyna flavago. The sequence continues at coordinate 14,546,608 of OY770145.1, read as the reverse complement.
AAATTGGTCGAATTACGCTACGAATTGCTGCCCCATCCACCGTATTCTCGAGATTTGGCCCCTTGTGACTTCTTTCTGTTTCCTAATCTGAAAAAATCACTCGCCGGGAATAGATATGGATCAAATGAGGAGGTCATCGCCGCCACGGAGGCTTATTTTGCAGAGTTTGACAAAAACTATTTTTCGGACGGGTTAAAAAAGTTGGAACATCGCTGGGCTAAGTGTATCGAACTAAAAGGAGACTATGTTGAAAAATAAATTGCCACTTTTCCAAAATTTTCGTTTACTTTTTGTAGACTAAGTATTTATTGAATGACCCTCGTATAATTCCTATTAAAATATTTGCTCGTGGCACCTTGACTAATGACCTCCAAAAACGCAAAAAACTATCGCGTTTTTGATATCTTAATATTCTATTTTATGCAGTGTGCTGAATCTCTACGTATATCGTGTTTTTGCTAAAGGTTATTATAACTGCATTGCTTATGTCCAAGGTTCGGAGCGTCGGTTTCTTGCCGTTTCGGACGGGGTTATAAGTGTCCAAAAAAGCCACGAAGTTTTTGCCAACTTTTTCATTGTGTTACCGCTAAGGATGCAACCTCGCAATGTTGGTGTCACGACGGTACAGCATCGGCAAATGGGTGTGGATGCGAAGCTGTGGTGCAAACCATGTACGACCGCCTATCATGCACTCGCCTTAAAAAATTCAGCCACAGCGACGATGCCTAGGAAGTGGCGATGTTTTGGGCCACCAAAGTGTAGTACACTGTAGTGCCACCGACACGACGAAATAGAAGAAGACCGCTAAGGATTAGGTATCTTACCATGTCTGTTTACCAATAGCTGTTCCTTCTCGGCACGCAGGTTACTTCAAGGCAAACGTGCTATTGATGACACCATCATCGCTTACCATCAGATGAGTACCTAAGTGGGCAATCGTAAGCCACTACGTACATAGATGAGAGTATCCGATCTCTTGAAGCCTACTTCAATGCACAAACTTTCGTTCGTCGTGTAAATGCTTTAATTAGCACATCCGAGCTGGTGGATTCTGCCTACAAATATGTGAGGCATTGTCATTGCAACAAGATAAGCAGATAGCAAGAACCCTTTCAGCAATCAAATCTATACTAATTATGAAGCTGAAGAGTTTGTTTGTTTGAACGCGCTCATCTCTGGAACTACAGGTCGGATTTCATTTTCTTTTTTTCTTTTTGCATTTGATAGACCAATTTTTGAGAAAGGCTATATAGGCTATTTAACATCACGTTAGAGCACTTAGGAGTTAGGAGCCAAGCAAAAAAAAAAAACAGAAATAACCCTAAGGGAAAACGAACTCATAGCGCGGGCAGGCGATGCGATGCGACGGGGTTGGTCGGAGGAACAAAAAAATTCAAGCAAACGAAGTCGCGGGCAGATCCTAGTGATTACATAAAGATCTGTTCATCATCTTGTTTTGAAGATCAATCAATAAATAGGTACAATTTACAACTGTTGCTTAGCGACGCCAGTGCACACGTACTAATATAATCAGCAAGTTATTTTTATCTTCCCGGTAAAATAAAATACTATTTTACATCGTACGATAAACAATCACATTTATCATGAAGTCGTAATATTAACAGGTCAAGGATGTATTCGGTAATATATTCATAAAGTTGTAATAGATAGATGCTCATAAAATCAAACAGGTTTTCCAAGTATTTTCAAGCTCTTAAAATTAAGACTACCCGTTCCGGTGGTTGATCCTAATCCAGATATTTCGAGCTCTTTGGAGTCCTTATTCGTATCTTTGCTTGACCGTACACGACGTGGCTTGGCTTTGGAGGTTTCAAGAACATTCGAAGGCCCCCTCGTGATGTAACTCCAGGCCGCCCAAACGATTGACCCACTTTCTTGCCTAATTTCAAGAAATAAATCTTGTGTGTCTTGGGGCGGTAAGGTAACTACTAAGGAGAAGTTTTGGTTGAACGAAATTGCTTTTTAGCTCCCCCGGCGTTTTCTGTGCCTAATTTTCTGGGAAAAGAGGCTCACTAGACCTTTTTACGTATTATCAACTACTGGAAAAAGTTCAATCTTTGAGTGATGAAAAATTATAAGCATGCAAGGTTGCCAAAACGGTTGTATCTACAAGAATACAAACAGGACATTCAATTTCTGTCCCAAATGAATCAACGAAATTGTTCCAAATCTACTCTATTGAAGAATTGAGTGGTAGAATGTCAGTGTGATCACACTTCAATATAGGTACTTACTCGGTTACGGTTGCTACTCATTTCGATGATAAAATCGAGTGAGTCACTCGGTCACACCATCGCATCGACCTGTCTGATTATTACGTCACGACGTTGTTTCATACGTTAAAACTTTAGAGTTAACTTATTATGAGTTCTTTGTATTAACTTCATAATTTTATATCTATAAGGCATATTATGCTTTATTTAATTGTCTAGGGAGATTAGGTCTTATGCAGATGACTGTTTACAAAGTTGTTTATTTGTTAAATAAGGTATTTGAATTTGGTCTCCTCTGTTTCTATATCAGCCAAAGTGTGGAATTCTCTGCCAACGACTGTGTCCCTTCCACATTTAGCCCGTTTGCCTTCAAAGCAAGAGTGAACAGGCATCTTCTGGGCACGCTCGTTCCATCATAGACCTCATCCTTCACTTCCCATCTTTAAAAAATATAAAATAATCATCATCATCGGCCTAAATACCATTTTACTGCTGGACAAAGGTCTTTGTACTAACAGGATATTGAGCTCAATCCTCAGCACCTCCTAGCTAGCCTGACGGCAGCGGCACTCTATTCTACGTTACTATTACATATGCCTAAGGGCGTCCTCAGGAGGACATGCACCTGACACTTGATTGATAGCATTGACACTAACTTTATAAGTTGTCTATACATAACTAGTGCGTAGGAGAATTCATCACAATCAGCCTATAATGTTCCCACTGCTGAGACACAGGCCTCCTCTCTGTGAGAGGGAGTGGGCCGTAATCTATCACGCGGGCCCAGTGCGTGTTGGTAGATGTCACATGATTTCGAATTTTTGGTTCTTGAACATGCCGGTTTCCTCCCGATGTTTTCCTTCACCGTTTTGAGAGCAGTGGTGATGAAATTATTTACACAAAGTTTAGCGCCTGCCTGCGTTCGAACCCACGACGGCGCCATTACCACTGGGCCACCTCTGCTCACTTTTAGTATAATTACGCATTGCTTATTATTACAATATTTTGATTTAAGAGAGTGTCCATGGAGTTTCCTGCCGTTTCTTCTCCATTTTGACTGACCGACTCCTTGACAATTCAAAAGTGTTTGTGAAAGGTTGTGAATTTTGAGTTACGGCGACAAACAGTAAAATACATACATATACTGCGATAAATAGAAGATGGATGTGGCGATGGAATGACGTTTTATACGGTTCAGGGTTTAAGGTGCCACACAATTTATTGGGCGCTGTGTTCTGCTTATTTCCCATAGGTGATTAGGTGTAAGAAATATAGCTGCGTCATTTCTTGTTTACTGTGTTTATCTGCATTTATTAGTACTTAATACTCACGCTATAAAACAATACTAATTATAATAATTATAAGTGACTCTTGTCTTAGTCATAATTATTGTCTGAAGTGCTCCACGTACCACGAGGTTCTAATTAAACAGCTCTCATGCACATTCACAACGCAAAAAGATATACCTGGGAAGGGTAATATCAAAGGTGTATGTACACACGGCTACACATCAAGCTATACATAACCGGTATAAGCTGACTTCTGATTGTACGAGAAACCTATACAATGCGATGTCAACTCAAACTTTAAATGCATAGCTTGATGTGTAGCCGTGTGTACGTGTTGTAAGGCCAGATTCTCCTAGTAAGGCCACGATGGAAGTTAGCTACCTCTCGAATCTGCCGGGGTACTTGTTGCGCCGCTTCTTCCCAGCGAAAGCATAACTACTATGATGACATGCAAAAAACGAATAAAGCTGTCTCCTCGGAGTCTCTGTACCGTTTGTATTTTTTGGTCAAGTGTTCTGTTGCTTGTTACAGACAAAACATCGCACGGCGATGGGGATTCTGGCAATTTGCAATGCTGGCTCATTGGCAGCAGCCACCAATCTGGTCATCACGCTCAACCCTGAAGACAAGTAAGTTATACAAAAAAAGTTTTATGACTATTTTATATAATTATGCCAAAAATGTTATCAGGGCGAACTTTTATCGCGCGAACTTTCTTCAGGATATCGTTACTTTGACCAACAATTCATCGGTCAATCGGTCATTCGGGCAACCTCTCGTCGGATACTCATTACAAGCGCAGATAGTTGGCTATTTTTAGGGTTCCGTACCTCAAAAGGAAAAAACGGAACCCTTATAGGATCACTCGTGTGTCTGTCTGTCTGTCTGTCCGTCCGTCTGTCACAGCCAATTTTTTGGAAAAACATTTTATGCAAACTAAAAAGGAATCTTCTTGAACTCTTTTATTCTATAAATAGCGTTTCAGACATTAACTGTCGGTGCTGTACCTACAGTCATAGAACAGTATCTTGTACCATGTGCTCAAGCATATAATAATAATATATGAGTAATGACAGGGCGTGCATCGTCATCGACGACGCAGGCCTAAGAAACGCTCGCGCTGGCGTGACGATTTGGACTCGTTCCTAACCGATTGGACTGAGAAGGCACAGCACAAGGAAGAACATGGGGGGGGCATTTGCCCAGCAGTGGTTGCCCATCAGTGGGACAATATAGGTTAACAGAAAAAAGTAGAGAGAAGAGAGTAATAACTATTATACTACCTTTATCTATACAAATAAATAACATTTAAGTGTCTGTTTTTAATGTCAAATTAACAGTTTTTTACAAAATACATACACGATACTTATAACGAAAAAACAATTTTTAAAACTACCGTCAATTTCCGAAGCGGCTGGACAAATTTTGACGGACCTTGGACTGGCAGATAGCTGATGATATAAGGAGTAATAACTCAAGCTACTTCTATTTTAGAAAAGGAATAAGGGTTCTGTGCAAAAAAAACCCACGTAATCCAATTTGTGTTCCGACATGTACACGGATGAATTCGCGGGCACAGCTAGTAATACATAACAGTCCGGAAGTTAACTGACAGGCAGGTGTGAATGCGTCGCATGCGTCAGGTTATAAGGGTCACGCAAGTGACGTCATAGACAGACAGACAGCAGTTCCGGAAGGGAAGACAAAGGACATAATAATCATAGTCCAGTCTTTTATATTTTCGTCACTTTTCAAATTCTTTTTATCAAGTCGGAACACATTATACCTTTTGAAGCTACGAGCCTGAGGCCCTGAGCAGAGGTTGTCTATTGTTTGCCCGAAGATTATATGCCATAATCATCATTTACCCGAATTTCATTTGCCCGAATGTTTCATTTGCCCTAAAAGACATATGACATACTTTTAATGGCCCGAATTTTAGATACCATAAGATACGAATGCCATAAGTATTGTTTGCCTTATTTTTATGTGCCATAATAATTATTAGACATAATATTTAAATGGCATAATATTTAAATGGCATAACAAGTATTAGACAAATATTTAAGCCCCGTAATAATCATTACTTTATTCTGTGAATGTTTTTTTTTTCTGTGCATGGTTGATGGTGGGCTAGGTCGACGGAGCCCCGCTTCGCGGGGCTCCTACTTCTGTGTGATTTATAAAAAAATAACCACGAAGGAGATGGCTTGGTCTATTCGCTCGCTTCGCTCGCTCACACGACCCCGCCATCCCCTTCTAACCTAACCTGTCCGAGTCGGGGTGCCCTAAAGTCCCAATTGCATCCAATTTCTCTTGATATAAACAACCGTTACACACCCGATGTCGATGGCAAATTATGTTATGGCATATCATAATTATGGCATGTGATAATTAGGGCATGTGATAATTAGGGCTTACAATGATTATGACAAATGATGTTATGGTAAGTGACTTTATGGGAAACAATGATTCTGGCACGTGACTAATATGGCAAATGAGAGTAGGGCAAATGAGTATTATGTCGTATGATATTATGGCTGTTGACTATTATGGCAAATGATATTAGGGCAAATAAAATTCGGGTAAACAGCGGTATACCCTGAGCAGACTATTTGCATAGATAGGTATATTGAATTATTACTTCATAATAAAGATCGATACAGCATACACCTTCGACTAATGTCGAGTTGACATCAACAACTACAAAGTTTTAATGGCCTGGAAAATTTAAGAAATTAATGAAAAAACAAAAAAAATCGGTCATATATTTAATTCGGTCTGACCTCGTCACTGGGTCTGCCTTATAAAGATGCCAGAAATCCGCAGAATGTCATTCTGCGGTATTGACATTACGACGCAATGTACCGTCTGACTTTTTTTACCGTCTGGACAAAACTGGGTATAAAAGGTGAACGGAGTAGAAGCCTAAGCACATTTATTTTAATTTTTTTCAAACCTCTTTTCCTACTATTCACCAATCTCAAAGCAGCGGTGTATGTACCTTAACACTTTCGACTCCGCCCACTTTTCATAGAGCTCATACGCCATGCCGCCATACATTTTGCAAATGGACCCTCCAGGAGGGTCACCGGCATTACGTTTGCGCTAAAGTGAACCCTCGAGGAGGGTCGTCGGCATTAGGTTTGAAACCGTATTATAAAACACTATAAAAAGAAGTACATTAGTGTTTTCAGAACGTCTTGTTGCTTTAATTAGTATCTCTGGGGGTATTTATATGTGCTAGTGGCGTGAAGACGTCAAATATAAAAAATAAAAAATTGAAGAAAAAGTATAATCGCTCGCTTTGATCCCGTGGCAGGGGTGTCCAACCTCTTCTGAAATTTTCATGCAATGTAATATTTTTTTAAACAGTAACATTATGCAATATTAATATTTTTTTAAGTAATAAAACGTTATTATTTTGTAACAGCTTATTAACTTACGACTTACGTATGTGTGCCTCGGCTTCGCCTCGGCCCACATTTACACGTTCGTCCATCACTGCCTAGTTGTGGCCAAGGCTTGTATAGTACTTTTCTCAAATAATGCGCGGAAATTAAAATACAATTACTTTCAAAATCAACGACGAACAACGCACAACAATAATTTTTCCCGCGTTAAAGTGATAATTTTTTTTTTTTTTTTTACTTGGTTGCCATGTTTTGGAGTAAAAGATCGTTCCATTTTTAAATAACACGACATATATGAGTTTACCTACTATGTTTATTTGGCCGCTAAACCAGGACAGATATGGATTTTCATACAACTTTTGCCGGCCGCTGCTCGCATGTATGTGGCCAGGGGGCCTAAAACGGCCACTTTGGCAGAATCATACAACAATTCTTATCACGCACTTCATCTGTTTGACAGTTTCACACCTATATATCCCTGAAGGGTTAGGCAGAGGTGTACCTATAGCATTTTACGAATCTCCATACAAAACTGTCATACAGATGAAATTGCGTGATATGAATTATTTCATGATTCTGCCAAAGTAGCCTTTTAGGTCGCCTGTACAGCAATTTCGATTTATCTCAAAAAAGGTTGTCAAAATAATGCTCAAATTTCCAAGCATTTTTGAGAAGACATTTTTTTTAAATTATGTAATTTGCCCACTGACCAGGTATTATACAAGCTTGTTTATTAGAGGTCAGTAATTTTGCCATACTGACCGGTGATTGAGCTCAAGAAAATAAAATGTTATTTCAAAGCAATAAGACTATATTTTAAATGCATAAAATAGTGTTACGGTCAACACGATTTTCTTAATAATAATAGAAGTTAGCTTTAAAAAAAATTTTTTGGGTCATTGTATTATGCTTTCAACTCAATACCTACTCTAATTGGGGTGTATGAGGTCTTGCGTTAATTATGTTACACATTGTATACATGACCACAGATAATATAATACTCTAATGACAAAACCAAACGACTTGTATGTAGCGAAGTATGCTCCTGAAATGAGCAGCTGTACAAACGAACGGACTGACAGTCAAACGAAGTTGCGCCATGGGTATGGGTGTTCGTTTTTACCCTTTTGATGCTGAAGCTTCTATTTATAAACTCATCCTCTTAATTTATAATCTCAAAATAAATATGTTTATTTTTAGTGAATATTTGTACCTAAACGTAAAACGGTTTACCATCCCTGAAATATGGGCATCCCAGCGCCCAATTATTTTTTAAAATAAAAGTGCTGGTATTTGAAAACCAACGATTATACTAATAAATCTTGTTAAAATATACGACTAATTTTATTTTCATAGTTTATAATGCTATATTCGCTAAGAAAAACGTACATTTAAAATGAGCCCTCCGCGAGGGCTCCCGGCATCCCATATGCGATTTGAGTGAACCCTCCAGGAGGGCTCCCGGCACTGAACGTGTTAACAAACTCCCCAAGCAATGGAATCAAAAGCAATCTAGCTGAGTCAATAAATCACAAACTTTGAAATAAGTTTCCTTATGTCGTCTATGCTCTCGGTTTTAATCAATCGAATACCAATGGAGCCTGAAGTAGACGAATATTGATACAAACGAAAATATCAATACGTTTCCGTTATTCCGAAATGGTCCCATTTAAATTTCGTAAAGATCCCGGTTCGTAAAGATAAGTGGCCCGGCCATGTCTGCCAAAGGCCAAATTTCGTATAGGCTTTGTTAGAACAGCCTATCTTATGAATGTACGAAGCTACGATATAACCGGATGCAGCTGAAATTATGAATACCAATATTTTTCATGGAGCGGCTGACTATGTGAGTCCCACAACACAATAACTGGGTAACACGATACCAAACTTTATCTTACTACAAACTGTAATTGACAGAATTAATCAATTATATATCAGTATTAAACCCCAAAAATAAAAATTTTGGAGATGAATATAAATTCTAATACGAAATATATATTATTTCTAATATAAATATTCTATGCAATTAGTCCAAATAATCCTGATTATAGTTCTGCACCCTAATTGCGTAATACACTAAGTATCAATTAAAATCTGAATCATTTTGAAGGATATTTTTAATTCATCGCTTCAGTTCGAAAAATTTGTGTGTTCAATAACGTAAATAACGCAATGTATGTTAAAAGCATTATGGACGATGCAGTAAAATGTTATAGCACAACAAGAAGCTCTGCAATAAGATAAAGTTACACAGTAAGAATATTAGCTACATATTACCCTATTTCCCCTTTAATAAAATCTTCCATGTTTGTTTTTCCTACGATGTGGGTCGGCCGTCGAAAATCCGACCTTGACATACTCTAACAGCGTCAATATTTGTGCTGATACACGTGTGATTAACGCCTTTGATACAACATGCGATGTTTTAGGAGAGGTCTGAAGTCTGACGTCACTATCTGAACTCCGTTGTTTAAATTGATAATATGATAATACCGGATGATTCTGGTATCTTGAAGATTGGTGTATTGTTTGATCTTGTTATGTAAGTTCTATTTGTACATTTGTGGCACTTCTGGAAGATGAATAACATTCCTTGAAAAGACTGATAGACAGAGATTATAGTTTGGTAACCGTATGTTTTAAGTTCCATGTCAAGCCAATTCTGGGCGCTTTTAATGTGTACGTAATTTTGACATCGTTCTCACATATAATTGTAAATTCAACTTATATTTTTGTAACAATATAATTTAAAAGACTGTCCACGGAGTTTCTTGCCCGTTCTTCTCGTAGGTACCTATGGAGAAGAACGGGCAAGAAACTCCATGCCAAAGCGTAGTAGGTACTACGCTTTGGCATGGGCGACTAGCTTCATATTTTCTGACTGACTGTCTCCTTCAAAAGTGCCTGTAAATCGTTTAATTTAAATAATTGGTTTGAGTTTGCCATTGGCAAACTCCAGGCGGGCCCGGTCTTCTGTTGAGAATTTCTGATAAAACCCCAATTATAATTATATCTATGCAAATAATAATAAATGAATAAAATGTGCAAAATTTTGGTCCAACCTTATGAAGAACTTGGTACCTTGAGTCAAGGCTCTCTACGATTCGTGTGCGACCTTCTACTCAGCCCCGTATCGAGAGCCTTGATCACAGTCAAGCTTGTGGCATAAGAATAATAAATTATACACTTCGTGGTTGGCATGGCACCCAAGTCACATTTTGAATGTATAGATACGCCAATTTCTTAGTTGAGTTTTCATTACGAAATTCTTAGCACACAGGCCGGTGTATAGAAGTTGGCGATGTGATACCCCCTGTTTCGGTGCGCACGTTAAGCCGTTGGTCCTGCGCCAGATCTCTCCCTGGTCGTGTCGGATCGCCGCGCGCCGTCCCATTGGACTATGAGAGTGAGGGCAAAGTGCAGGTCTGTGTCTGCACACACACTTGTGCACTAATATTTCCCGCGCCGATTCTAATCTTCGCTAAGATGGTTGAAATTTGGTCTGGAGGACTATTATCGACGATCATAGAAAGTTAACCTGCAATTTTACCGACACTCACTGTTCAAGGGCACAGCATACTTCCCGGACAAGAGTTCATAAAGAGCTTGCCATATAAATTACAGATATAAAGTGCCTACTTTACTTTTTACTTTACTTTTTTGATGTAGTTGAAGTTTTGTAAGAAACCGATGGATTTTTGAAATAAAATTTAATTTAAGTATTTAATAACAAGCAAACAGTTTCTTTATCAAATAATCGGGATTGAAGGTTTTTAATGGAGCCTGGCATACCTACCGTCCAGACATTTTTTTTTTCAAAATGGCGCGAATTGCTGTTAGCTTTCGATTTATATAGATTACTAAGCGTTTTTGAAATTTGCCATTTTGAAAAAAAAAAAAACAACATGGCGCGACATTAGGTAAGTATGCCACGGATCTTCAAAACCCTTTTATTCGAAAACATCCATCGGTTTCTTACTATGTACATAATGAGCATTCTATCTATTTTCGGCGAAGCTTTGTCCAACTCTAGGTTAACTAATTAGTGGTTGCTATTAATTCGTTATCTCCCTACTTTCCAGGATAACAGCGAAACGCGGCGGTGCGCTAACAGCCCTCGGCTTCGTCTACTTCATGACACTGTTCGAGCTCTTGAATGCGTTAGCGCTGTCCACCGGCGCTGGCGCGCGCTTCCGCCACAAGTACCGGCTCAGCTGCGGCGATGTGCTCGATATTACTAACAAGTACGTATAATAGAATGCAAGGTGGATAACATTCTTCATTCCCATCAAGCCCCGTGGTATGGTAAACAAAAGTTTATTGCGCAAGATTATTGTAGTAATATTTCTGTTGCTTCATACATGTTTCAGACACCAGCCCTCTTATTACAAAAAGGTTTTTTCACCTAGCCAGTTACTGAATTAAGAACCTAACTGTTATAGAAATGCAGTTCTTTAAACAAAAATGAATGATTTCAAAATTCTTTGGATTCTGAAAGAAAGTGTGATACGCAATTAGGTTGCAGGTGCTTCTTCTTCTTATGATATTCCCTGCTGTTTAGACTGGTGTCGGCAGTGCAGGCCGCCCTGTCGTGCGTGACGGGCGCCATCGTGTGCTTGTGGTCGTGCACGCGCGACTTCATGCGCTCGTCTCACTACATGTCCGAAGCCTACGCGTGGTTCGGAGCTGCCTACTTCTTCTATGACATCTGGAGTATGTATATGGTGAGTACTAGGAGTGCTTCTAGTTTTGACGTTTGAAAAGTGCTGATTTACAGACTATCTTGAATTGTTCTTATTTTTTATTAATATTATGCACAAGCTTCGATCAATTTGATCGAAGTGCACAAGTATAAAAAACCGTACAAAAGTGCCTCAGACATTTCGACCAGTCTACCTTAGGGTGGTGCAGAGACAAAACGTAGTAGGTGCAACATGATAGACAATTTATTTGCCTCATTTACACGATTCAAGTTTCTAGCCCCGACTTATTTCATCACCACTGCTCTCAGAACGCTGAAGGATAACATCGTGAGGAAACTGGGGCCCGCGTGTTAGATTACAGCCCAGCCCACTCTCTCTAGAAGAGAGGTGCCCTGTCTCCCAGCATTGGGAAACATTATAAGCTGATTATGCTTGCGGCAAACAGTAGTGGCGCCAACTAGTTTTAAAAATGCCTTAAAATATCTACTCACAGAAATAAACATAAATTCATTTCATATCAATAAAACGGAAGCAACAAATTACTTGCATCGTCTAAAAGCTGTTTAAATGCAATTTTTATTGTTGCTTCAACTTATGGTATGTCACTGGCAATTAAACCGCTCACCGTGTCAATCAGGCTTCAATCTAATATTACAGGTACACGTCCAAATGAACTCAGGCGCAGACGTGGCTGCCCTCAAGCGACGGCCCTCCAAGAACGGCTCAGCGCCCCTATCATCAGGAGATATCGCAGTAGTCAAAAAGACACAAGGCACCTCCTTCCTGGACTACTGCAAACACGAGCCTGTCATCCTGATGCACCACCTCTTTATTGGCGGCTTTGGCTTCCTGGTCATTGTGGTGAGTGTAGCTATAGGAACAGCTCAGCGTGTTAGATGGTGCTGAAGTCGTGCCGACTGAATTGTCAAACGAAAAACATCTTTATGGTGATTTAAAATTATAATTTTGGGTAGTAAGTATTGAAAAAAATCAAATGAAATCACTGAATTTGTAAGTGGCTCTACAAATTGCCATCCATAGGCACGTTTTCTGACACATTTATTTACATTTTCATCAGATACTTTTTGAAACACATCCTACGATTTTAAAAGTATTAGTAATTATTATTTATAATTAGTAAATTATTATAAGAAATTTTATAAAATGTATCTTAACATTCGTAAATACTTTTGATAATGTAGAAATTATTAGTTAATATTAATAACTATTATAAGTTAGGTACGGTACTTATCTAGATCTTAATACTTTCTTGGACGTTGGATAGCAGCGACATCTGAAGTGAGCAAGTGGCAGTTTGTATCCCCATTGCTGTGTCCTTACAGGGTTCATGTTAGGTGACGGACTCCTTGAATGTAACATCTTACCACATGAATAATATTTAATTTGTGTGTATTTGAATAGACCGTATTGATAGTGTGCTGTGCTGCTGGGGAGTTCGTTGCGCCACTTTTTCCCAGCGAAGGCACTAGGAAATGGTGAAGGACGGGCGGTTTGGGGAACTGTCTTATGTAATTTCGACGTTCGAAAAGTGCTGATTCTAGCCTATTATTTTAATAAATGTTTTTTTTAGTTTGATAACACCGTGTCTGTTTCTTCCGCAGTACCTGCGCGGCAACCTAGGCGACTGTACATTCGGCTTCGTATACCTGATGGAACTTTCCACCCCGTTCGTTTCCTTCCGCGCCATTCTCTCGCGGATGAAGCTCAAGTCCTCGCGCCTCTACGTTATCAACGGCGTGCTCATGCTGCTCACGTTCTTCGTGTGCCGGGTCATCAGCCTGCCCTACGTGTGTCTTATCTACAGCAGGGTTATGGGACTGTCCTATGTCGATGTGAGTTGTTTCTTGCTTAAGGTAGCCTGCGAAATTAAAAGGGGTTGAAGATTTTTATATGGAGCTTGGCATACCTACAGCGGCCACCATATTTTTTTTAAATGGCCGCCGTGCTTGTAACCTATATAAATCGATAGCTGACATCAATGCTAACAGAAAATATTAAAGGACCAAACCTCATAAAGCGTCACGTTTCTGAGATATTACCTCTCCCCATGACTTCCGGCTCTTTCGATCAATTGCTAAACTGGACTAGTGGTCGTTTGTTTTCTCCAGCTTGTCCCGCCATCTCCTATGGGATCCTAGTGACATTACATAAAACAATTTTTTTTCATATTCACAGGCAATAAAGTCCCTCCCAACGGGCTGCAAAATCTCCATCTGCATACTCCTGTTACCTCAACTGTACTGGTTCTACTTAATGTCCACGGGTGCCCTGAAGATCTTGGTCGGTTCGAGCAGTTCGCCAGCCCTGAACGTGGACCAGGTGAAGAGTAAGCGCAGCTGATGCCAGCCCAGGCGGCGCGGCCACAGGCACGTCACGCACTAGGGGGGACACCGACAGGTATATTTTTCTTGTTTGTAGATGTTATGAGTAGATATCCGTGACTAATGCGAGGTGCCATCGCAGCGACTTTGATCGCCGCCGACTCGATAATCTGTGAGCGGGACCTTCACAGTATGAAGTCGTCAGCGAGTCGCTACGTGAGCCTAGGCTAATTATATTTGTCGATGTCACTCGAAATTGTTCGCAAGGAATCATAGTTATGAGCTTTGGTACTGCCGCTCGGTTCCTGCGAACAATGATCATTCGAGCCAAAGCTTCGTATGTGACTGTGTGTGTTACTATTGCTGTTGTTCAGCGAGTGCACAATCTCGAATATTTCTACATACAAAACGATGCTACAACAATTTGTACATCGTATACAAACGAAATAGCTTATGAAGCGATCTTAAACGCTAATGGTTTAGTCTTTTTGGATATCTATTCATATAATATACCGTTATATTATGAAATTGTAACTTTTATTTATAGCAAAGTCGCGAATAATATAATTTTCGTACAAACATAAGTTTTCATCATAGTGATGAAAACAAAATTTTTGTCATAAATGTTTCCCAAATATTACGCTGCCCATTTAGGACAAAATGTTTACATTGTTATTTATAGCTTTGTTTTGGAGCTTATGTTGGTACCAAAATGACACAAAATGCCGTGGACTAGAAATGTCGGGAGATGGCGTTAGTAGAGTATAACAGGGTCGCTCGAACGGGTTTTTATGTAAGATTTAACGCCAAACTGTATTTATTACTGACGCGACTTTGGTCAATGTTCAACCCGTGCCTATCTGTTCTCGGTTTGTAACCCCAACATTGGCTCCAATCAAAGCGTAGACTGCAAGCTTTGTTGGTGGCTCCATCTGTCGATAGCAAATGTAGTTGATGTTGTTTGTGTCCGACGATAGATGGCGCTGTAATTAATTTTGGCAAGTACCAAAATTAAGACGGGCTCATCGAGTATAGTCGGTTTAGGTAGATATATAATTATAAATTGATATGGCCACGTTAAAAGAATATATATTTCTAAGTCATTATTATATACAGAGTTCGTAAACGAATGTCTCGAATAGAAATATATTATGTCTTCGAATAGTTACCGATAATCTCGAATGTTGCCTCAATTTTTTCTAGAATTTGGCGTTTGAATTATAATTGACGTTTTACGGCGTAGCCGGTATTGTTGCCTGACATAAAAAAATGCTAGAAATTCTTTATGCGACGTCATAAATTAACAAATCTTTATTTTCTTGATTATTTTTCGAATAACTGATCCAATCTATTTGATCGCAACAGACATAGTCTAATGCCTAACAATTTCTTCCATTTTAAATACTTTATTATGACAACTGATTTGACATTACTATGCTTCCTATCAAGTCTTCTATATGACTAGAATACTAAAATCCAATTTTTTATGACAATTGCATTCATTACGCATTTTCTAACTTTATCTCTGTATTTTTTTATAATTATCATCTCATAGAATTGTTAATTATATATATGCAGGTTAATCTAGCTAGATAAACTAGAATCGATTATTAATTCTGTAAATGTGAAAAACTATCATGTATCAGGATACTTAATATCATGATATTTAACTGAAGTATCATGATAGTAAGATATTGCAAAAACATGGGCATTTTATTGAAATATTTCAGAGATCTATTTAATTTTGTGTAGTTCGAGTATATTTATATGTGGCTTAAATACAAAATATATGTGTACTAATAAGTTTCATAGCGCAACGTATGTCATAGACGTAGCTTACTGCTAGAGAATTATTGTTTGCATGGAACTCACTAGATGTCTCTAGCTAGGTAATAAACGTTTCTTCTTGATAGTAAGGTACGATAATCCATCCAGTTTATTCTGTTCGCTCCGAAAACAGTTTCATAAGTCGACAGTCGAAGAGTTTAATGAATCAAGAGAAAAAGGTTATTTTATCGATAAACAAAGCGAGAAATTAATCTGAACAAAAACAGAAGAAACAAAAAGTTTAAGGTGCCGTACATTCACAAGAAGTCATCAAAAAAAAAAAAAAATTGTGATACGAAGTTAAGCGATTCGCATTTACTGATCTATGACAGTACATATTTTTTTTATTTGGAATTATATCGAAAGACCCTTAAAATTCAAATATCACGAAAACTATAAAGTAACATATTATATAAATAAATACAAAAACAAAGGACACTTAGGCGTCGAAGTACTCGTCCGCATCGCTGTCATCCGGAAACGTGCTCAGAAGACTGGCACTAAAACTATTGAATTTCGGCCATACTTAAGGGGGGGTTCAATTTGTTGCATTTTAGCCCCCAGCTATCAGCTCCTGACTGAAATACATCGAATTACAAGTAACCCTGTATACCTATTCTGCTAACAAGATCTTCTGGTTCTTGAACATGGCATGGAACATGAAATTGACAGGGGCATTTGAGTATTGGATGTCCTGCGTGTCCGGTCAGCTGCACATTGCAGACACTGCTGGACGCTAGTGATGGCGCCAAACACGTAGCCGAATTCTGGGCCGAGTCCATTTAGTATTGCGATCGAAAGACTAAGAAGAAGAAGGGGCGTTGTTTCGATTTTGGCCACGCGCCAAAAGATATTCGTATGTTTATGTGATATTAACAAGAACCATTAATGAAGAGTAGTAATTTAAACTATTAATAAAATTGTCACATTGACTTACCCTGCAAATGATTTTGAAACTACCTACCTACCTTACTATAAAAAAGTGACCTAAATTAAATATGGGATGTACATTTAAGAAATACATGCACAAATCTGTCGATGTTACTGAAAATCAATGTAAGGACATAACATCAACTTGTGCGTAGTTCATAAAAATGATTTATTTTTGTAAAAAAACTCGGGTTCTTCAGGCCTATTGTAGTATAAATAAAATCTGGCTGTTTTAACTGACTGGTCTTTGTAACAAGGTAATAAGTGGAAAACTAATATGTTTTTAAGTAATCTCTAATCTGTATTTATTGATATTTTCTCTCTAAAAATACTTATAAATCAATTTAAACCTAATCTTTCTGTAGAAGCTCGTCAAAATAATGTAGTGCTTAGTTCCACATATTACCATTTTACATATTATATTTTTATTTGAACTTATCGAATGATCCCCAACTTTAATAGCGTATTCAAATAAATCTGTTTCTAAATGTAATTTCTCCTAAATGTAAGATTAGTCATGATGATAGAACTGACGTAACATTTACTGAGGCCCTATTACGACGTCACCGAACCATGATTGTGCCGTTTTGAGAAAGAGATGTAGCTATACAGAACGCAGAGCCGTTGCTACCGCCGGCGCCGTATCAATGAAACGAGGCCCCCAAGCTAGAGAATCGACGTGTGTAAGCGAAAATCTGTAAAATCTTATCTCCAACACCTCAAATTCTTATTGATGAGAAACCCGTAATGAACGTATACCTAAAGAAAATATGAAAACTAAAGTAATTTGTTTATGGCTCCAAGCTGCAGGTGTAGGCCAATTCTCAAAGTCTCACATTTATGTAGTAAAATCAAAAAAAATCAAACCTATCCGAGGCAGGATGCCATACAATGTGTTAATGAAATAACCCAAAACCTCAGACACCCCAACCGATTTTTATATTAATAAATTGATATGACGTATAATTATTTATTTTCATAAATTATTGTAAAAGATATTTGTAAATGTTGTTGTGGCGCTACAGATTCGTAGCTCTATTGCCGCGCCGCTGTCAAACGTTCGTTGACACGGGAGCACTGTCGTTTGAGGTTAATCCCCCCTCCTTCTGTTATTAAATAATGCGTATGTTTTGCTTTGGAATAGAAAAGTGATTCAAATTATTCCATCACACTTTTTTTTTTGGAAAAAAAATAACCTATATTAAAAATTATTGTACTTACTTATTCGATTTTGCTGCCGATTCTAAACAAACTAGTTTCAGGTTTTGGGTTATTTAATTAACACATTGTATACTCTGAAAAAAAAAACAATAATACTGTCCATTTGAGCTTCGTCGCAGTCGGGTAAAAATTGCCCTCAACAAATTTTGATACAGGGCCTTTTAGGACTAAGTACGCCACTGACAGGACGGATAGCTCCATCTCTTTCTCGCAACTCAACTATGATGACTGTAATCATTCATGAATACGGCCTCTGAAGACTTGAATGACTTTTATAAAACTGAGGTAAGTTCGACAAGATATAGTAAGTATTTACTGTTAATCTTAACTAATATCTGTGTCATTGTTATTGATAAGATATGTAGACGCGCAAAGATTTAGCGTCAAAAATATAAATATATTGTCAAAAATATGAAAAAAAAAGTGAATCTCTGTTTGAAAATTATGTTTAAATTGATTGCGTGGAGGCTAATTTTTATTTTATTAACTTAGTTATCTGTTTACATGTTTCCAGTCGGTACAGCCCGATGTACTGCGCAGTGACTAGCGCACTTCAGAGCCGCCATAAAGTTTCACACGTACTTACTAAAGTTGAGTTCTTGTTTATAGTTTGTAAATTGTTTATAACAACGACTGGCTTAATTATTACTAAAGTGGTTGCTAACACGATTTGACAATCAACAAAAGACTAAAGACGGTATGTCCTTGAATTTGAAAAATTCGAAGACATGTGACATCTACCAACCAGTACTGGGGGCCGCGTTATAGATTACAGCCGACTCCATATCACAGGGAGTACGGCTGTATCCCAGCAGTGGGAACATTATAGCCAGTATAATCTACCGTAGAACAGTATAATCCCCCACGCGGGCCTAGTGCGGGTACACACCGGTACGGTACGGTACATGCCGGTTTCCTCACGATGTTTTCCTTCATCGTTTCGAGAGCAGTGGTGATGAAATCATTTACACAAAGTAAAGCGCCTGTTTTGCGTTCCGACCTACAACCCGTAAGTCGCGGCCTTTACCACTTGGCCACCACTGCTCCATAGACTGGAAACGTGTAAATAGAGCTTATGGATTGTTACTAAATTGTTTCTGTGCTGGGTTTTCGGTTTATTCGTAAAAAAATAATTCATTGTACGGTGCGTTGTGGCTTTATTTTCATCGTTTTCTAGCTGTAACGTATTTTAATTTATTTGTTATGTCTGTATGTGTGTGGATGCGAACTGAATTCTTCCGATACTACCTTACTTCCGGTATGCCAAATTAAATTCATTCCAATGCAACTTGTTCAATACAGAGTTGTTTACTTAGCGCATTTTATAATAGACATAAGACCTTATGTGTAACATTTAATGCTTATTTACTTCTTAGATTGCGGAATTACAAAGGGCTTTGAAGGTCCGTGGCATACCTACCAGACCGCCATTTTTTTTTGAGCTTCATTGCGGCCGCCTTTTTGAAAAAATATCTAAATGGCGCGGCTGTAGGTATTCCAGGCTCCATATAAACATCTTCAATCCCCTTTTTAAAACGTCGGCATCCTGATATTATTTGTAATCAATGTGTATACTTGACATAAATTACTTCTAACAAACAAAATGCCGAAAATCATTTAAATAATACGATACTTATATTGAATTCATTTATTTTTATAACCTTATTTAACCAGCATTTATTACTTGTATACTAAATAATAATAATAATTTTAAATTACAGCGTAGATACATCGTTACTATAACGTCTATCTGTAAACGGATCTTAGAAAATTTGACTTATTAACTCAGGTTGCGCTAAACTTTTTGGTCGCAGAGTCAAGAACGCATCAACTTTGGACTCTATTGGAAGTGTCCCAACGTTCAATCTGTATCGTCCTTAGCAGCCAAAAAGTTGAATGTGACCCGTACTAGATTACGGTTTTTATATTAAAATAAATGAGCTTAAAATGTAATAGGGTTTGATGCACTTAGTGAAATATTTGAAGTTTGTGTGATGGTTTAAGTCTGAATGTTATGTTCCTATAGAGGCCTATGAAATAGGTTCTGAGGCCTAATTCTAGAGAAAGAGTAAATTATTGTTTTAGGGTAATATAGAGGTGGTTGCGGGTTTCACACGGCTTTCTGCATCGAAACACGATTTGGAACTTTCAACATCACACTGTAGATCTGTGTCGCTTACATATTAAAATTATTAATTTCATAATCTGAATAGACAAATTTATACATAAAAATATTTATGGTGTCTGTATATAAAGAAAAGGTGCTTGCAAAGGGGCATGCGCTAGGTAGCCCGCGAATTTTTCTTTTTTTGTTACGTATTTTGCAATTTGCAGGTCAGTGTCATGATAAATGAACTTGGAGGGTTGTATTGGTGATTTTAATGATTATAAATTCTGTAAAATCATATTTGTTACGCTCGCGAATCATATTTTAATCAACATTCAACATGAAACTGACCTACAAATTGCAAAAAAACGTAAGAAAATTTTAATTCCGCGGACCACGCGCTTCCCCCTTAAAGACTCATTGATTGAACTTCTAACTGCGTTGAATAATATTATGTTAACTTTGAATCTAACCGATAATGATTTCTTAGATATTAAATCAGATAGGATTTTGTCCTGATGACCTGATGCATTATCTGTACCACAAAAAAAAAAGACTGTTCTCTCCATTGAAAACAGTAACAATAAAGTCTTGGTGCAACAGGCCGTCAATATCAATCATTGTTTTTTATAATTATGAATATATTGCAGCTATAATAATGTAAACAACACTAATTGTGAATAGTGACTTGAAGTTATTCGAATTTGTTTTGTTTCTAGCAATACGTGAGGTGTTGTGTACAATATGTACGAAACTAGTGTTACCAGTGTTAAAAAATCTAATTATGTAGTTTATTGTTTAGACTGGCAAGCTGGGCGGGTGGCAGATTTTTGCTATAAGTTATAAATAACAAGGTACTATCCTAACGTTTTTAGGCAAAGAGTCTTTGTTAACAATGTTGTAGTTACTTTAATGTGTAATGGTAACAAAAAAATTGTAGAAGAATTATTATTTATGATAAATTCTGGAATAAATACGGATTACTAATTACTAGTGTAACATATTTTCATCATTACGCTGAAGCTACACTATCGCGTTATGACGACTAAGTTTAGTATGTGCGCAGAATAGTACAAGTGTATGCGCTTAATTTAAAGAGAAAAATAAAATGAAGAAATCCGAAACTTGACATATCTCACCCGCATAAACATTTACAAGGTATTCTATATTTTAATTTATTTTTAGTGGACGTGTTACCGTGGAGGTTGGATGGTGTAGCCCAAGCATACTTATTCTTAAAAGGGCTTAACTGCGTAATAGCCTTTCAAAATGAATGTTCTTTACGCCCTTTCAGCCTCAAGTTAGGATAATTTATTAATATAATAGTGCCACGCCGCCCAGTTTACAGTTAGTCAACGTGACGGTATATGTGATAACTTGTTGCAATGACTGTTTTATATTAAATGTATCTGATATTGATTCCATGTTTTATTTGTTTTCCTCTCCTGTATACGGTTGGGTTGTCTTTAAAAGATCGGTTTTAGCGATAACACCGGCAATTGTGTCCACCCTACGTAAAATTACAACATTGTACAGACGCCAGCACATCAACCTACTACAATCTGTCAAATTTCTTTAATAGATTTTCAATCTTATCATTAAAGCATAAGGTTCAAAGTTGATTGGGAAAATTTGACAGATTGTAGTAGGTTGATGTGCTGGCGTCTGTAAATATTAATTATTCATACAAATATTTCATTTCATAATCAAAATACGTAAAATGAGGTAAAATGGGACCAAATGCGGCAATGACATTGCAAAACAATGTAAGATCGTGATCTTTAGGTTCCCAGGGTCTCCAATAGGTTTCGCAGTTCAACCTATAAGGTTGTCGTCTGCTTAACCGGGCTTGTCTATGGATGCTTCAATAAATTAAGGCCTGCCACGGCTTAAAAAAACTTAAAAACTAAGCGACTGCACGCTAAGGGGGGCACCCCCTGTAGAGTACGGGCCTCGGCTTAGGGCGTCTCTGGGAGAGGGCAGCAAATGACAGGCTGGATCGGTATTATTTAGGGATGAATTTAAAACAACAGTCTCAGCGGCGCGGGCTGGCTCGAACAAGGTTCGGGGCGGACTTGGCATGGGGCGTCGCGACGGGCCTCAATGGCGAGAACGGAAGGACGGCGGTCGGGACTTGTACTTTCTGAGAGTACTGGTGGTCTCTCCTGGAGGAGGGTCGTGGCGTCGTCGGGGATGGCCTCCAATAGGTTAAAGACGGCCCAGCCTTTATGTATAGGTGCTACAAAACTACATGCTTTAAGTCACGTACAGCTGCGGTCACAATAGTTTTGTCACGTAAGTTGTGAGTCAGAGCGACACTGTTGGTTTTGTCATTGCCTATGTAAACAGTAGAAGGTGTGTAATAATGTGACGTGACTATGTAAAATTGTAAGTAAACGTATTTTGAAATAATGAGCTTACATCACGTCACACTTGTGTGGCAATGAAATAAAGGGCACTCGATACTTACGGTAGGTACTTAAACTATAAGTTTTAACTTTTAAGTAAGTAACTGAGCAGTGGTGGACCAGTCGTAACGGCCGCGACTTACGGAGTTGGAGGTCGTAGGTTCGAACCCAGACGGTAATGGAAAACATTGTGAGAACCAACAATTCTAAGACATTTAACATCAACCAACTCGCACTGAGCCCGCGTGGGCTGCGTCCCAGGCTCCCAGCGGTGGGAATATTATACTTAGGCTGATAAGTGCTACATTATCAGTAGGAATTATATTTATTTAAAGCTTCAAACATTACAAAAAGTCCTAATTACATAGGTATAAATTATGAAGACGTTTTAAAGATTTCTCTATTCTACTATTTTACTATGCCTGATTAGAATTGATAGTGTAATAATCTCATGAAATTTTAAGTTACCACAGTACACATTGTGGAATGCAGTAAAAAATGACTAACTTCATCAGCTGAAAGACGTCCGCTGCTGGACATAGGCCTCCCCCAAGCACCTCCACTTCGACCGGGTTTGTGCTTCTCGCATCCAACGGGTTCCTGCGGCCTTTTTTTTTTTTTACTTTCTAGACAAATAAATACAAAAACAAAGGATACTTACGCGTCGAAGTACCTACTCGTCCGCATCGCTGTCATCCTTAAACGTGCGCAGAAGATTGGCAGCATTGCAAGTATAAAAAATAATTCGATGTCAGCTTTCGTTGGCCAAACCACAAACTCTACATACATAGGTATGTGACGTATGACGGCGCCTTTAAAATCAGTATTTCCCAATAATTAAAAAACATTGTTCCGATTGTTATCGTGACTTCATGATTTCTAGCCTTATCATTGCAGATCGAAGATAATAGTTGTTTTTGTATAGGCTTCTGGTTTTCGCAAGAAAAGATTAGGAAATTGACAAAACAAATAATAATTGTGATAGATGAAAATGAAAATCCAACTATAGGTAGGTCCTGTAATTTATAGAGACTCGGCTGACCCAATTTATGAGGAAAATGTGGGCGAAGAATACATCTCTTCGGTCTCTTTCTATAGGGACCCATTTGGGAAATAACGTGATGTTATCTATGAGGAAAATCACTCATATCAATCTAGTTACTTAATCATTGCGTGACAAAGCATCACACAATGGGGCCTATATATCTACTTATAAGGAAAAACTCTCTGACTGACCGGCCTAGTCACGTGAAATTACGCACTCACACACACACACACACACACACACAGTAAAAAACATAACCCTCCTTCTGGCGCAGTCGGGTAAAAAGAAGGGATTTTTGGATATTCGATCTTTACGGGGGTGAAAAAAGACTCCGTTTGTATGAAAAATCTTATTTCTTGATTTAATAAACTTAAAATCAGTAGATATCAGTATAATACAGTATAACTTATAAGAGTTATAAACTTATAAATCATCATCAGATCATCATCTGCCTAGCCTTTTCCCAACTATTTTGGTGTCGGCTTCCAGTCTAACCGGATGCAGTTAAATACCAGTATTTTATATGGAGCAACTGCCGACTACCATAATATCTACAGTATTAAGTACCTATACCTACTTACTAAATTATTTTTCCTTTAATCAATAAACTTGATAATTGGCCCAAATAATACAAAGACTGCCATGTTTGCAACCACTGCAAATCCTGAAAGCCAGAATTAACAGTGGCGGCCGCCGAGGCAATGAAGCTCGACGAGTCCCGGAGAAATTAGTCGAAACCATAGAAATGTAAAAAAAAGGCTTTTTTCAATGGTTGAAACTGTCTTTGAAATCCACAAAGAAATTAATAAGAAAAGTATAACGGATGATTATCTTTGGCCGAGGATTCCATCCAACCTTAGGTACAGCTAGTAGGTAACGCGCGACCGTAAACCGAAACCGACCTACAAAAAACTTTTTTACTAAAAAAGTTTTTTATTTTTCACTTTTTAAGGTTCCGTACCTCAAATGGAATAAAACGGAACTCTTATAGGATCACTCGTGTGTCTGTCCGTCTATCACTTCCAATTTTCTCCGAATCTAATGGACCGATAGGTGTTGTTGTCTGAGAGTCATCACTTCATGCTGCTGAGCTGATGATAAGTCAAAGTCAAATACTTTTATTCAATTACGCCTTTTACAAGCTCTTTAGACAATTATAAGCCCTTACCATCATCAGATGCGGGACCTGCTCGTCCCGTTACATCATTACGAGGAATGGAATGATGAAGACGATTGTCTTCCAAGTCCACGTCTATCCAAGAAGTGCTAAGTAGTTTCTGTCTACATATTGCCGTATCTCCTAACTCCTAACAGTTAAGGAGTGCTGTGGCTACCATCAACGGCTCGGTAGCATTAGGTAAGTAATGACTCTCAGACTCAAAATCACTTGAATCATCACTAGGTTTCATTTGATTTGAGAGAGTTCAACTAACACACTGTATATGCCTACAAAAGAGGATTTTCTTCGACTTTCATGGGATCCCATCATCAGACTCTGACTTGGTAACAATGGCACCACCTCGAGAGCATACCCTTTCAAACTCATCACCTGTTACAAAATATTGCTTTTTCCCGATGCGTTAATTGTTGAGGAGTTCTCCTGGTAAGAACCAGGAGAACTGGAGCTGATGGTGAAGTCACCATCAGCTCCACTTCACCATACGCATTGTGACAAACATAAATTGCTTAGCAACCATACGAATCGCAACCCGTGAAATATATGTATCATTGAGTAGTTCCTACGGCTCGGGCTAGCAATATCGCCTCGGCTGTAATTTTCAACTTACCGCACTTATATCATACCGTACTATTATCACATTGTAGTTTTTTTTTTTGGAATTCGTTTTTTTTTTTTTTAAATAGTTTTTATTTAATGTGCATTTAAAAATAACCCAAAAAAAATACAACCGAATTGAGAACCTCCTCCTTTTTTTGAAGTCGGTTAAAAACGGCATAAAATAGCTCGTAAAGACACAGGAGAAATCACGAATATATGTTGTGGTGTACCTACCTACATACTTATAAATTAGTCGCGAGTCATTTAATGATAATTATCAATCTGTATGATCATAGCCGAATACTATGTTTATCATAGATTAGTTTTGACTATCGAATAAATCAACTTACCTCTATTCGTGCGTTAGTTTTCCCCATTATTTACTTACATCCGCGAAACCACTGAACTAATCAGGGCAGCGATGAAATAACATCAATAAGGAAACATCGAAGATTGGTTTCGGTGATTGTACCTACGGATAATTATCTTCATTAGAGTCACTGATTAACTAACGATCTGTCGGGTTATTCCCGATAGTTAGCGAACTATAAATCGTAAAATCATTAAAATGCATATCCGTAGTTCAGTGTAGATGTTTGCAAATGAGATTTATTCATGTCTTCGTCCTACATTCATGAAATACATATGTACGTGCGTTAGTATATTATGTATGTTAGTAGGTATTGCCGACAGCAAAACTACCGTGCAAAGGACACGCATATCTAAGCTAGAAGCCTAAATCCTCTCCGGCTGTAGGCAACGGACCTACGATTGATCCCTGTGGGATACCGGAGCTTAAGTCGTAATAAGCAGTTTAAAACTTGGTTTTAATCGTGGTTTTAAATTTTAATTATAGGTATGTGGGGCTGAATTTGACTTCTCACGATTGTCGGTAAGGTAATTTAATTTAGTATTGCTTAAAATAAAAAGATAGTGTTTTTAAAACTGAATCTTCATAGAGGCAAGTTAATTTGTTAAATTGTTAGATTTTTAGGGTGTCGTGGTTAAATGATAACAGCCGCAAAAGTTGATCAAAGGTTAAAAACCTACGCTTGGCGCGGTCAGTTCGTAAGTAGATGGGTGACCATCCATCTCATCATCATCCGGTGTATCGAGAAATCGAGACCCGTTCGTGTCTTGGAACATTGGTCCAGGCCGTCATTCGTAGATCTTTGACAGTCGTTACGGGTATCAGAAACCCAAAAGTCTGACAACCAGTTTACCAAGGGGTATCGTGTTACCCAGTAACTGGGTTGTGGGGGTTAAATACGCAGTCGCTCCATGTAAAATACTGGTATTCAGCTGCAACCGATTAGACTGGAAGCCGAAGCTAACGTAGTTGGGAAAAGCCTAGGCATATTTATTTTTTTCTGCAGATTTCGTCACAAGTTCTGGTGACTATTCCCAAATCGTGTAAAATTAGGTAAGTTGATTAGATAAGGATGACAGCTGTATCGAATTGTCGGCAAATGTTAAAAAAACTCCAAATAATTCATCCATCTTATCGTGATAATTAATTGATATTAATCTGTATAATTAGCGTGATTGGAGCTTCTAATCCTAAA
Source organism: Gortyna flavago (assembly GCA_963669345.1). Lineage (NCBI taxonomy): Eukaryota > Metazoa > Arthropoda > Insecta > Lepidoptera > Noctuidae > Gortyna > Gortyna flavago. The sequence continues at coordinate 14,519,747 of OY770145.1, read as the reverse complement.
TGGAAGTTATATGGTAGACGCGTTTTTGGAAATTATCAGTCGTATCTAAGATGTTAATGAAATCGGGCTTGCTTCTGTTACTGGTGACTGTTCTTCAGGTAAAGTTAAATGATAGATACTTAGAGTATTCAAAATATATGTACTGCTTGTACCATTGATTCCTATGAGGCGTTTTATGTCAGAAGCATCCTAATCATCAAATCAATTACTATTCTGAGTGTCTCTGGACTAGCTATATGCATCTCTAATTAAAGAACTGCTTCACCGAATCAAGCCTTTGTACTTTTCAGGTATCCGGACGTTACAAAAACGTGGAACCAGACTTCATCGAGAATGTAATCAAACGCGGTAAGTTCTATTAAAACGTCAATCTAAGTACACAAAAGATGGCAGAGGGCTGGCCTATTTTTTGGCCACAGAATCAGCATTGCCATACAACGTGGCAATGCTGGCAGCCTTTGGGCACGTTTCCTGTTGACAGCGATGCGGACGAATTTTTTGATGCCCTTTGATTATTTCCCTTCCCCTTTTTATATACTTGTACCTACGTAGATATATTGTTATGTTAAGACATATCAAATGAAGTTTATAATAAGTAACACAAAAGATTGTGTCTCCCGTATCTACCGATCACTGGAGGTTCAATCCACTTATTTTCATTTTGTGCCGGTTCACATTTATTTAAGGTAGGTACTTCCTGCCATTTTTCTCTCTGAGAACAAATTAGTATCACAGTTTCTTGTTCTCCTAGAGTCCGAGACGCTAGAATCGTCACCGTTGGGATCACGTATAGTGTCAGGATGGGAGGCACAGCCGGGCCAGCACCCCCATCATGCTGCTCTTCGCATGGTGAGCCCCATCGGTGGCGTGAGTGGCTGTGGAGGCTCCATCGTGTCTAAGGAATGGGTCATCACTGCTGCGCATTGTACTGCCGGGTAAGGAGCGATCAAACGCATGTTACGTTTTATAGCGTTCTAAAAAAAGTATAGCACATCGCACTTTGCTATGACATACTTAGGTACTTAATGTAAGTAATATAAATGTTAATAAAAAATATTCACCTGAGGTCATCTTGTTCATCGTTGAATGGATGTTGGGAACTTACTACGAAAGTTTGTGCACCCTCCTCTCACAATTTAAGTAAGGGGACAAATTAGAAATACTTATATGCTAAGCCACATTGCTAGCTGCTTTCTCTTGACAACATTCGTGTGTTCTGATTGAAACTTCTTTTTTAATTTCAGCCGCATAACTGTAGTAGTCCGCGGAGGCGTGGTGTCCCTCACCAACCCAGAGTACATCTTCGAGACCACGGAGTACTACAACCACCCTCAGTATAACAACGACTTACCAGCCGTGGTGCAGACACACGACATCTCACTTGTGAAGGTGCCACACCCCTTCGTTTACAGCAGTGAGTATTCTTCTTCAGTTTCCTTATCATTATCATACAGCCGAAAGACGTCCACTGTTGGACATAAGCCTCCCAGGTGACCCAAGCTTCGCCACAATGACCGTTCCTGCGCTTCTCTCATAGTTCCACCATTGACTAGATGCGCCATTTAACAGTACGCAAAAGAACATAGACAAATACAAAAACGAGTGAAAACACATTGCCAACGCACTGCGATGCCTCTGCTATTGCAGATGTCAATAAACGAGACGGCGTTAAACCTTACTCCTCAGTCCGTCTGCTGGTTTTCGTCTAATTGTTCGAAACAGTTTGTTCGTCTTATTCATGATACTTATGTACATGCTAACTAGTTCAGCAGTCTGCAGTGGACTAAAGAAAGGTCCTTAGTATTTTGTCTTTAATTCTGACGTGATATATCCCAGGGTTGCTGAAGGCCATCCGCGTGCAGTCGCGTGCTGATGCGTACCGCGACTACAACAACGAACAGGTCTACGCCAGCGGACATGGCAGGACATGGACATTGGGTCAGTATCTCTGTACAATAAACAATATTTTAGAGTTTTCCCGCAGGTTATGTACCTACTATTAACTGTCCTTTGAACAGTAGACGTGTCACGTGGACGTTGAGTAGACGTAGTGGCTAAAGTACGGTCTACTTCAAGTATTGTATGTAATGGAAGCTGGTATAATTACATAACTCGGGCACACGAAGTCTGAAAGAAGGTAGCGGGGCCCGGGGTGATTAGGTTCTCTATTCACTTGTTTTTACGATTCAAAACACGTCATCTTTAGGAGGAAAAACATCAATAATGCTATCATGGCAGTGACTGCCATGCAGCGATAATAATCGCACGATTTATTAATCACAATTATTTTGGTTGAAGGAATGAAGATAAGTTTTAATTAAATTAAGATTTGATATGATAATAATATCAAGATAAACAAAATACTCGTAATCTAGATCGAAAACCCAGTGGCGTATGTAAGTTTGTACAGATAGGAAAAGCAAGAACTACTCACTGCAAATTGTAAATATACTTAAGGCTACATAGCCGCTACTGAAACCACAGCTGCTTGTTCAGAGTAATAATTTCTCCGAATATTCTAGGATCCGTAAGCGAGGTGCTGAGATGGACATACCTACGCGCGCTCTCCAACCCTTCGTGTGCTAGCACATTTGGGACCAGCCTAATCATTGACACTACCATCTGCGCACGATTCTACAATGTCACCTCACAATCTACTTGCCAGGTAAGCCTACCTAGGCCACATTTTCTGAATGCAATGCACAGCTATAGGGTAAATATTATAACCGATACAGCCGCCCAGCTGAGCCGAATCATGCAGATCCGAACAATAAGTGTGTTGTACCCCTGATACTTTTATACATGTGAAAATGGTGTTTATTCTCCTGATACTGAAATTATAAGCAATTCTGCGACGTCTTCTTCCTTTATTTTGTTTAATAATAGGTACTCATGTTCTTGTTACTAGGGTGACAGTGGTGGCCCACTGGTGCATGTTGACTCCGACGGCGTTCCGACCCTCATCGGAGTAACCTCTTTCGTAGCAGGCGGAGACTTCGGCTGCCACTCTGGTTTGCCTGCGGGTAAGATTTGTGTTTATTTTATGCCTCATTGATTTGTGTACTCAATGATGGCTGAGATCATGCCGTTGAGTACACTTATAATTCCTGCAATCTGTAGGTACCTAAGTATTAAAACACATTTATTTTTACCAGGTTTCATTCGTCCGGGACCTTACCTATCATGGTTTGAACAGGTAACGGGTATTGACTTCGAAAATCTACAAGAAGATGATGATAGTGTAGAAGATACGCCTGCCCCGCCCGAGGACTCGGAAGAAGATGATGATAGTGTAGAAAGTACCCCTGCACCGCCTGAAGACTCTGAAGAAGAAGGGCCTAGTTCACCAGAGGATTCATCTCCTGAAGAAGATAAACCTGAACCAGAGGACTCAGAAGAGGACAAAGAAGAAGACTCGGACAGCTCAGAATCTAATGACGACGAAATGTCGCAACTTCTGAAACGCCTTGAAGTGAAAGTCAAAGTCAAGGTCAGGTTCAACAAATACAAAGTCAAGAAGGATTTAGAAAAAGAAAAAGAGATTAAGAAACATCATTGATTTGAGTGAATTAAATAAAACTGTATATGTTTATTTATAGTTTTTTTGTTTATTTACTTTTTTTCATGTTTACTTGACCTTTGTATGCGTAATGAAACGTAATCAAAATAGTAGTGGTGTTGCCACATTTTACTTGCTTGAAAAAATTTGTAATGATGGAAAGGACCGCAATCTAAGTAAAAAATAAGAATAGTAGTTTCCAAAGCTGTCGCCTCATTAATTAATTGTGGTGTTTTACAAACCCTTCATTTTGCTATCTTAAAAACTGCAATAAATAGATCAAGATTCCAGCAGATAGTTTTATTTCTTTCTTACCCAGCAGGATCTGTTTCAAAAGCTAGCAACATCCACCCGTTGTGTCATCTAATCATCTTATGTCTTTTACGTCATTCTCAAGTCAAGTATTGGAATCTCAAGCATGTAACTATTTGCGATTTACCATACAATTTATGTATAAACATTCCTTTTTGAAATGAAATGGAGGGACCGAATACTAAAGGTAAGTTTTGGTGCCGGATATAACTAGTACTGAAGTGTATAAAGCGAATATTTAGTCATGTTTGGGTGCAGAACCTGTCATGAGAATGTGTGGGCGATTCTTGTAAGTTAACGTGAATTATCTTTTGTTTGTCCTGCGCCTCGCCTTTTGTAACTTAAGTCTAACTTGCTGCTGATCCGTTTGCATGAATTTATATAGAAAAAGCCTACAAATAGAACTTAAAAACCATTCTGAAATCGCTTTAGCTAGTTAATAAGTAGCTATGTTTACTTCCGCGTCGTAGGATCTAAGTTGAAGGATAAATTGTAATTTATATTTTGCCTCTTTAGAACCAATATATTAGAAAGGTATTTGACATTCAACTGCAACTGTTTACGAAAAAATAAAGTTTTACAATAGTCTTATAGATTAAGATCTTTGACTCAGGTAGCCTATTTAATTTATTCAACGAACCACCAATAACAACTAACATGACTATTAAACTGGTAATTTGCATCAACAAAGCCGAGCGTGGCCTCTAAAATGTAATATTCATATTATTATGTTTTAAAAAACATTGATCTTAATTTGTTAAGTGTAGATAAGGTTCTGATCACTACAAATGCTATTTTTTGTATTCATAAGAATAACATTCTCTGTTCTTCCATTGTTAATTTAACGCATACAACACAGTTTATTTGTTCAGGTCGATCGATCAGGTTAAGCTACGCTTGCCGCGGTTGGTCTGTGGATGGGTGACCATCTTTACATATCGAGACCCCTCCGTGCCTCGGAAAGCACGTTAAGCCGTTGGTCCCGGCTGTCATTTGTGGATCTTTAACAGTCATTACGGGTAGTCAGAAGCCCGAAAGCCTGACAACCAGTCTTACCAAGGGGTATCGTATTACCCAGTAACTGGGTTGTGGAGGTCAGATAGGCAGTCGCTCCATGTAAAATACTGGTATTCAGCTGCATCCGGTTAGACTGGAAGCCGACCCCAACATAGTTGGGAAAAGGCTAGGCAGATGATGAACACAGTTTATTTGTTGTTGAGTCTTCCTTTTTAACCTAATCTCGTTTATCAATAGCAAATTGTTTGTAAAACTTTAATTAAGAGTATTTTATTACAACAAATTTTTTTATAGGTTATTCTAGAATTAATAAAATTAACTATGAAAATTTTTAAATATTTACCTAATACTTTTTAGTAGGATAATTTAGACCAGACTTACTGTGGTAACTAACAGAGGACTATGTTAAAATAGGATTATTGAACCTACAACATGTAGCTGTTTGCACGGTGTTTCAAAAAGTAAATAGGTATATAAAATATTCACCAATACTCATTGTAATATACCATATTGAAATTAATTAGCAGACTACATTAATAATATGGTTCCCATTTTGAATATTATAAGCCCACATTCGCATGGACGTAAAAATATCGTGGCGGGATTTTATCGCGCACCGGATTTTCAACTCTCGGCACTAAAGAGTGTGTTGGAAATCCAGTGTGCGAAAAAAAAAACGCCACGAGAAAACACGGCTTCCTTAAAAACATAGCAGTGTACTGCCATAATCTTTAAAAAAACTTCTGTAGCTCAACTTAATTGATGGCTATTGGCTACTGGTTCTACCCTTTCTAAGGACTCTAGGAAGCAATCCATTCTTCACCAATTAATTTTTAACATCCCTTTGAACATTTATTTGATGATGATGATTACTTTCAGAGTCCCTCAGCTGCGCAGGGTGCTTGAACGACATTGGTGAGGACGACTATGTGTCCGCACTCAACCAGGATTGGCACCAAGACTGCTTTCGGTAAGTTCTTAATATTAGTTATGAAATTGATGAGTTTCAGAAGTTCAGAACTAGAGCCGTAACTGTTTCTTTGGGAAGGAGAGGTCTCTTCTCATTCCTCTCTCATTTGCATCTAGTATGTCCAAAGGAAGATATACATGGCTAGCTGCGCCCCGCGGTTGCACCCGCATAAATCTCGATCTCGAGGAAATATTGAGATAAAAATTATCCTATGCCCTAATCCAGGTCATGGTCTACCCATGTGCCAAATTTCATCCAAATCCGATCAGCCATTTTAGCGTGAAAGTTTAACAAACAAACATAGAAAACATTTAATCATTCCTCTTTATATTTTAGAAAAACAAAAATTCTTAGAATTCTTATGTTCTATCTCAAACTCAGCATTTATTTCAAATAAAACAATTACTGGCACTTTTGCATTGTCAAGGGATTGGTCAGTCAAAAGGATGAAGCTAATTATGTTCCCCAACCCGTTGTAAAGTTCCCAAAGTGTAGTAGGTACCTATGGAGAAGTATGGGCAAGAAACTCCACAGATATTCTTTTAAATCATAAAATTGTGACAAAACATTGGTTACATCATTCATGTTAAAATTATAAGAACGATGTAAACGACGACGTGCACGTTAAAAGCGTCCATAGCAAAATATTTAATACAAACATTAAAAAAAAACTATAGTAATTATAAAATAGTAACAGAAATAAACATTCACAAATTATAGTAAGTAAATGCATATAGCCATAATGCAGTTTTCATCAAATTAACAAAAATAGGGCCAAAAAAAACAAATGAATCCCTCTGCTTATTTTGAAAGAAAAACATACTTAAATAATTTTTTTTTTGAAGATTGGTAATATTCAAAAGTGTCATACTAATTTTAGTTCGATTTCATAACATTAAAATGATAAACAGCTAATATTAGTAACGAAAATAACAGGAAAATTGTATCATAATTTATTTATTAACCAAGCTTATACCTAGGTATTTCAAGTCACTATCGGGAAATAATATAATATTTTGGATTGAATTAATAATTTCTCTTCTTATTTAATTAATAATAATTTCTTTACAACTCCTCACACATACGCGCTTATAAAGGACATCATTAATTTCGTACTCAAACTTTTAAAGTACCATTTAAAAAAAAAAAAACAAGTGCCAGAAAAAAAAGTACCGTTTTCTTATGGGAACCTCTTGAGCATTTTTTACTATTACATCGAAAGTCTACAATTAACCCCGCGGCTGCTATTTGAGATTGATAATGCCAAAAAACCATATTTTTATAACAAGTTTATAGTTAAAACATGTTGAGGATGTTAAATTCAATGAAAAGTTGGTATTTTTTAATGTTATGCTTAAAACATTTTTGTTATAAAAATATGTTTTTTTATATTTTCAATCTCAAAAGAAAAAAAAATAGAAAAATATGATGCGCCTCTCTGGTACGCCGGGTGCGGGCCAGCCCCAACATTATACTGCGGTGTATCGCGAGCAGACTGGACTGCTTGTATGTGAATCGCTGCTGCAAACTTTCCACATCGGTGTTGAGCTTGTAGCAGGGATTCGCATAAACTAAGTATTTTGCAGTGTTAGGTTAAGTTTACTAACGTAGTTGTTAAGAAATATTGTTACTAACATGTTTGAGTCCTTTGTTACTTGTTATTAAATATAAATAAATAATAATAAAAGCAGCCCAGGGCTTAATTGTAGACTTTCGCTGTAATACTAAAAAAATCTCAAGATGTTATTTCCCGTAAGAAAATAGTACTTTTTTTTATTTGAAATGGGTTTGCTCTTGACTCTAGTCTAGGTCAGAGGTGACAGAGACAGAGTCGACGATGGAGTGAGCTTACACAGAAGAAGCCTATTCACTCTCAATATTTTTTTTTTCTGGCCGTCTCTTTAACTTTTGGGTATAAAATATTCGACACTTGAATGATGTCCTTTTTCTTTGCAATTGCGCGGTCCTACACACAAGCTATCTGTAATGAAATTAAATAAAATTATTTATTCTGTAAATAGAATATCGGAATCACTTTTACACGTCATATTATAAAAAAATAAAAATAAGATGAGGTCGGCATTTCCTATCTGACTACCCACTCTGAGAAGAAAGGTGAAAACAAACTCAGTGGTCAGTCAGATCATGAGGAAACCATGTAGTCGTTACCTTTAGTAAAAAAGTTAATTTACACTTTTAATTTTTTTTTTCATAGATCTATCAGATTTCCAAAAATTTTGACTGAAGAACATAAACGAGGCAAATTGAGTATGTAAGGATCGTAGCAGGTGGCGTTCCGTAGTTTCTGTTTACCCCCATGCCCATGGGAAGAAGGTGTAACAGTTTGTGTGTTTGTTTGAACGCGCTAATCTCTGGAACTACCTATAGGCTGGAAGAAATCTATAGGCTATTTAACAACACGCGAGGAGCTTAGCGAAAAGAAACAAGTCTAAAAGAACACTATGCCAGAAGGAAGTAATAGCGACGGGGAGTTTTATAAAAATGTGGCTGTTATTAATTTTAGTATAGGCATTGTGTATCTTAAGCTAGTGTATATAATATTCATGCAAAAATAGCATAACAATAATTAAGTCCAGTCCAGTTTGAATAAGTGCTAAAGCTATGCTACAAACAAACATGCTCTCTTTATTAGTACTTAGGTAGTTATGCGTAATTTAATAATACATAACAGCATGCAATACTTCAAGGGGGTTCCCCTACTAAAGGTTATACGCGGTCATTATGCCTTTTACTACCGCACGTATTTTATTTCTCGGAGGCATAGTTACGTGATGACGTCATAAGAAGCACGTCATGCTCCAGAGAGTTATGGGGTCGCAACATTATGGCTTCCTATAAACCTAATGCCTAGCTATCGACCGATTGGTTGGAGCTTACATTCTCGTTGGTATCTTCGAACGTATTCAAGGGATATTATTATACCAAGGGACATAAGCAAGTAAACCATTTGCAGCATAAGCCTAATAGCACAATCATCCTATAATGTTCCCACCACTGGGACCCAGGCCTCCTCTCGGTGAGAGGGAGTGGGCCTTAACCCACCACGCGGGCCCAGTCCGGGCTGGTAGATGTCACCAGTCTTCGAATTTTTGGTTCTAGAACATGCCGGTTTCCTCACGATGTTTTCCTTCACCGTTTAGAGAGCAGTGGTGATGAAATTATTTAAACAAAGTAAAACGCCTGCCTTGATTCCAACATACGACATTCCAACATTCCTCCACCACTGCTCTCAATACCTACTCAATTCTTTATTGCATTCCACAATGTAGGCTTAGGCGGTAACGCCAACGTATTCAAGGGATATTTATGATACTTACCTAGAAAAGGTTTTTTGACCTTTTACCTAGAAAATTTGCAGCGTTTAGGGGTTAAATTGCCCCCGATTTCAAAGAGTGACGATTTGTAAGAATAACTCCATGTTTGGAGTTACTAAGAGGGCATTACAAGTCTTAGGTTATAAGGCACGTGACAAGTTGGCGATGTGTGGCGAGGTGTGCCATGTCATAGTATGCTACCTTTTTTAGCCTATACTGTGCCCTGTTGAACAAAGGCCTCCCCCAAATGCCCCCCCAAGGCGGCGCCGTCTGTCTTCAGGCAGCCATTGTGTGGAGACTTATGCCCGGTGGTCATCTGCATGCGGCTGATGTAACCCGCCCAATCCCATTTGAGTCTGGCAGCCTGCTGTCCTACATCCAGTATGCCCGTTTAACACAGCGTGGTGGCCGAATTCTGTCCTTATATGTATCTAATCTTCTTATATAAGTACATAAAACAAAGTTGGGTTAGTTACACTTACACCATTTATAGCTCAAGAACGGCTGCACCGTGTTTTATCATATTTGATTTGTTGGATTTGTCTCTGCCACGAATAGCAGAATAAATATTAAAACATGGGAAAAGTTCACGGAAAAAATATTGTGAAGATAATTTATTTTCTCATACATTTAGACGGTACGAAGTTCGCCGGGTCAGCTAGTTATAATTTAATTGTGCTTTTGTGTGTTGTGTAATTTCTTTTTCTTTTGTGTGCACTAAATAAATCACTATCACTACATATTATAAAAAAGTCCCCTCGCGTCTGTCTGTCTGTTTGTCTGTCTCAACGCGATAAACTCAAAAACAACCGAACGGTTTTTTATAAGGTTATCATCAATGGACGGAGTGATTCATGAATCATGAGGAAGATTTAGGTGGATAATTTCAATCGGGTCTTGTGTAAATTTGCTAAAATATGACGATGATTGCTGAAGATGTCGGAGAAAATATGTCGACTGGGAGCTTTAATGTCGTGCGCCGCAACCAATAGAGTTCATTATATAAAAACTAGCTTTCGCCCGCGAGGTATGTCGATAAAAACTACCCTATGTCCTTCCCCGGGATGCAATCTATCTCACTGCCAAATTTTATCCAAATCCGTTCAATGGTTTAGGCGTGAAAAGGTAGCATATAGACAGACAGAGTTACTTTCGAATTTATAATATTAGTATTAATAATGTTATTACTAAATTATTCCTCTTAAAAGGATCTATTAAACGTTGTAGTACGTTTCCGTATGATAATTATTTCCGACCTTCACACGGGTCAAGCCGCGGCCAAAAGCTAGTGGTTTATAAAATACAACTCTGCGGACACTGCCTACCCTTTCGGTAAATATTGGCGCGATGTTATGTTATGAACCGGTCATTCACCCGTCGATTTGATTATCTAGCTGAACACAAACAAATTCTCTGTATTTCTGTACTTAAGTACTTTTGGCAATCTCCCTGCTTCATGAACTTGACTACCACGCCAACAAATAAGTTTCCCAAGCTATTCGATATTTTCTTTTTACGAACAGTTGCCAATTTTTTTTTTCTCAATTCTGAGCTAAGCAAAGGTCATTTACTTTGTTGCCTTGAACGGGAAATAAGGTGCCAAGTTTTCCGAATGAAACCTCTCAAGTAAATACTTTCGTCATTAATCTGCGTGGCAGACGTTTTGAAGATTCAGTAGGTTTTCGGGAAATATTCTTAGTTTTCAAGAATATATTTTTAAATCAATAATCAATTGTAGTTACTCACATCCTTTACTCCACAAATCAACCAGCTACTTTTCAACTGACTTGCATTGCATATAAGTATATCCAATAAGTGTTTTATTATACTAGACAAGTGATACCCGAGTGTTTAGATATCGATGCCCAACACGACTGCAGAGTTCTGCTAGCTAATTTGACACTGTTTATGGAAATCTTGTGCGAAATTTAATTCTTCTAAACTAGCGGTTTAGGTTGTGCGTTGTTGGTCTGTCAGTGAATTAAAAAAAAAAAGATTTTTAGTAGAGACAGGCTACAACAGACTGGACTGGGAGTCACCCAGTTCTTGAGCGGTGTGGACCAAGTGAAGCTCACAATGTAGCCAGAGTGACCTCTACGCTGCCACCGATATCGCCGTGGAAGTGGCGAAGTATCGGACCAGCAAAATTTAAATAACTGTCGTGCCGCTACACGACAAGAAGAAGTGAAGCTATTTTGATTGTAATGCTCAGGTGCTCAGTGTGCGACGCTCAGCTGTCGACGTGGTACTTCGAGAAGGCGGGCCTGCTGTTCTGTCAGAACGACTACTGGGCGCGCTACGGCGAGAGCTGCCAGCAATGTGCACAGGTACTATAAACTTAACTGTATTGTGCGCATGCATATGTGCCAAAAGCGTGTGCTAATCCTCTTGCCCTTTTATAATCATCATCTGCCTAGCCTTTTCTTAACTATGTTGTGGTCGGCTTCCAATCCAACCGGGTGCAGCTGAATACCTGTATTTTATATGGAGCGACTGCCTATCTCACCTCCACAACCCAGTTAGTGTTCTGACACACGAATGGCACGCGTTAACAGCAGAGGCAACTGCTGCCGTCGACGACGTGCCGTTCGGGTATTTGAGCACGGTAGGTACTCAAATACATGAGCGGCATTTTAGATTGAGATCTAAAATACGAAAAAAAATACGAACGCTCGATGATGAGTCATCGCGCGTTCGATTTCCGAAGATGGACGATGATTCACGAAGTCATATTTTTCTTGGAATATCTGAACATGTGTAGAGTATGATCTATATTTGTGTGACCAGGTGATAACTGGGCCGGTGATGGCTGCGGGCGAGCACCGCTTCCACCCGGAGTGCTTCGCGTGCGTCGCGTGTGCCGCGCACATAGAGGACGGGGAGCCCTACGCGCTGCTCGAGCGCTCCAACTTGTACTGGTCAGTTTGTTAGAGCAGGCGGCGCTTGCACCAACTTGTCATCATCGGCCTGATCTCTTCCAGTAATGTTGGAGTCGGCTTCCAACTACCGGTCACATCTAAAAACAAACTCGCCGAATACATAACCTCCTCCTTTTTTTGAAGGCGGTTTAAAAATTTCGAACTCAATTTGTTCGGTCTGGTATCCTAGATTCTTTGTAAAAGTTATAGCTGCGTCCGTGAACAGCATAATGCGTGTAGATGAAGATCAGATGCAGCTCTCAGAAAATACTGGTAAGTTTATTTTGAAAGGTGGCGCTTCCATCAACTTGTCATCATCATCTGCCTAGCTCGGATGCAGCTGAATACCAATATTTTAAATGAAGCAAGTGCCTGTCTGACTTTCGGAACAAAGTTACTGGGCAAAGGGATACCTACTCCTTGGCAAGATTGGTTGTCAGACTTTCGGGCTCTCACTACCCACTCCACGTGCTTTCAAGCGGGAGTGCCCCGAAAACTGGCAACCTCCTACTTTTAATTTATTACTCTCAGACATCGACTATCCTGTTAACTTAATAAGCTGGACATTTGTTCTTTCTCGTCCTCGTAACATAAGGTCCAGTCGAAAACCAGCACATGGGCACACTCAAACAAATTTATTTTCTGTCTTTATTTTCCAATCCTCAAGATATATTTTATATAAATGTTCAATAACAGTATAAAGAAAGTACTTGTTCTCTTGCAGCGGTAGTTGCTACGGCAGCTGCGCGCGCGCAGCGTCGCACTGCATCCGCGCCGTGACCGTGCCGCCCGCCAGCCTGCGCCTCGCGGGCGGCGCCGCGCACACCATCACTGTCAAAGAGTAAGTCCACTACACTATCACTGTCCGGGAGTAACTCCACTACACTATCATCAAATAAATGTACTTTCTTTCTTGTCTTTCCTTTCTATCACTGCCAAGGAGTAAGTGAAGTTCACTTTCACTGAAGATACTCTTCCAAAGACGAACGCAACCGCAAGCGGCAACGTCTTCCTATCGCAATGACAGGTGGCAGCGACAAGACTAGTTTCTATGTAACTCTATGAAAACGCTTCCGTAAATGTCGACATTGCCACCTGACGCTGCTGTCGAACGTCGACCGCAGACCGCAAACCAGTAGGGCCGTCACTAGCTGTCGCTTACGTTTTTTTTTGTTAGGCTACGGTCTGTTGTTGCGATTGGGCGACGTTGCCGCTTGCGGTTTGCCGTTGCGGTCGACTTGGGAAGAACACCTTTAACAGCCATAATTATGTAACTATTATAGGTAAGTACATTGTACAGTCACATAGACGTGAATAGAACATCTAGCTTTAACTATCAAGTTATTAACTGTTAGTCATTTACTGACAAAAATAATAGCAAACACTGGCAATGCTATGCAGAGGGTTATTTTGAATTCGTTCATAATCAAGAACAACTCTGTGTAATTTCCTTCTTCCTTCATAATAATCAAAGGTGGCAAGTCTATTGCCACCTGGCCACTAACATGGTACTAACCCCGCTAGCGGTCGGTGCGGCGGCAAGCTGTCGGCGGCTGCGCGGGCCATCCTGCGCGCGGTGCTGTCCGTCTGCATACAGCTCACTTGCCATAGGTACCAACAGCCTAGCTTCATATACTGCGCTGGGATTGCATGTGTACTCCAATTCAGAATCTTATATAATTGACTTTCCATTGTCACTTACTCAACTATCTACAGATCTCCAGGGAAAAATATGAGCTTCGGGAATCATCGTCTAACTTCGGTAAAACGAACGCACGATGACGAGATCTAATATAGAGCTGTTGCAACCATAGATGTACTGGCCTATTACCATGATTACAAAATTATAGTTTGACAATTCTATGAAATTCCAAATAACTTTTTAAAACTTTTGAGTATCAGTCTTAGTTTTTGAGTAACATGGAGTTTGTGGTTCCAAGATTTTATAATTATTTAGGGTTCTGAATTCTAGTTTAGTTTGTTAAACTGTGGTGTGCCCGCATGATGTAGTATCTAACGTGTGGCTTGTGACTTAAAGTTAAACAAATATCAACTTTATTGTAATGGTGACTAAGTTGATTTCAGAGTGACTAGCACTATTGAAAACTTATAAAAATGGTTGAAGTTGTAGCGTAAACTGCACTTTATTGTGTAGGAATTAAACTACTTTTCCATAAACTCATATTTGTTTACATTTAAGGCAAATAAGTTAGTATGCTATTGCCGGTTTCTGAAATGTTAATGAAGGCATTTATCGCAATATCGCATTGTTTTTGCGGACAATGTCTGCTTTACCAAGACTCTGATCAGTCAATCTGGGCCCTAATTACTTCGAAACTTAATTATTACACATAATTAATTCCTTAGTTAATAACAACATCTGCTATTAACGTATTCTATATGACACAATGAACGAAACCGAAAGGTCAAATTGAAATTTTCAGTAGATGAGTTTTAAGAGTTTAGAGAACACAAAATGCACGTTGATATAATTTCGGTGCCTTCGCTTCTCAGCCTTCTCTAACTTTATGCAACTGGCAACACTTCTTTGATATATGTAGGTATGTGTATCAGCGTGTTCGGAATGTTGCGTTTGTACTGTAATAGTTATTATTTTATCAGTGTTATTTTTTTATCGCTTTACTTGTGGTAACCATACTTGTACAAACACGCTATGTATGTGTGCGTGAAGACGAGTAGCGTCAGCACATAGCACGCACACACACACACATACTTCCGACTTCGCCATTGTCTAGGACGATACTGAGCGCTTACACACAAATTCACAGCGTTTTAGTACACTTGGTAACTACAAATAAAGCGCGCGTCGCTACGTGAGATAAAATACTATAACTACGGCTCTTATCGCTATTAAATGAAGTCGCTGTATAACCCAAACTGTTACCATGTATGTACGCACGGTGACATATCAAGCTATACATTTCCAGTATAAGCTGGCTTCTCATTGTACTAATTAGTCTATACAAGGCGAGGTCAGCTAAAAATGGGAATGTGTAGCTTTGATATGTCATCGTGTGTACTTCACAGTGCTACAAGGATGTCGTGGTGCCTGAGTGATTGACAGGGATTGAGTGATTGACATTGACAGGGGGGCGTTGTTGGTAAAAATTAGTGAAATTCTCACATAAATTGTATTGACAAAACAAGATGGCGGCGATAGTTCCGATTTCAGCCACGCGCCAAAACTTCCTTGTAGCGTCGTACATTTGACTCTAGCTTACCTATTGCTAACAGGTGGACTAAATCAAGTAAGTATTGCAGTTCCAAGTACATTGCCCTGATGAAAACTTATGAATTCAACATTTCATTGACAATAATTTCCTTATTTCCAAGGCTACCTCACCACGGAATATACAGGATAAAATTTTAACCAGTGCGCAAACAGTAACCATGAATTCAGCATATAATTCTAGAGCGTAGAAATTTTTCGCCGATTACAAAAAAATAAAGTTGTTCCATACATTTTGACCGCGTAGGTCGACTTTTCTCACTTTTTGTGGAAAGCATGTTATTTTCCAGGAGAGCAGTGGTAGTCGCCCAGCTCCGACTTACAAGTTATGAGCAAGCAGGCGCTGTAGGTACTTTATGTAATTTAAGTATTTGGGTTGCTAGACATCCACTTCCTCTCATCGACAGGAGGCCTGTGTCCCAGCAGTGGGAACATGATAGGTTGATTATGTATATTATTTTCCAAAGCTCCCTATATACGAGCCTTTATGTGCGCGGTGAGCCACCGATGAGTCACTTGCAGCGATTACTAAGTACTTTTTAATATTCATAAATAGGCATTTAATTGACGATAAAACAGTCACGTCCGCCTAATTTAGGTAAAGTGACATCTTTTGATATAAATATACAGAGGTTTTATTCAAAGGAGATCAGGTACGTTTCATACAAAGTTGGCCCAAAACCTAAACCCAAAACCCACCGGCCAGCGAAAAAATATTTGTAACCGTGGTCAAGGAAGTCCTCCTTATCATTTTTTATTATTGCGCCGAATCTCTACGACCATTCCTTCAGCTGTTTTTTAAAGTTTAATAATATAGTTTATATAAAACTAGCGATTGCCCAAAATAAATGAAGGCTGACCTCAAGTATTACCTACTATGACAACATACCTCTGCAAGTGTTCCTATAACCATTTTTTTACATATTTAGTTCTAAAATCAGGTTTTTTAAGTGTATGTAACTTGAGTCACACGCTCAGCATTGCGCGTGCGCCTGCTAAACCAATGGGACAGTAATTAATTTTCCTTACTTACGCCTGATATTCTAAAAGTTGTCATCCCTGGAAAATACAAATGTCTATGTCATTTATCACAGTGTCTGTCACACTCACGCAGTACTTATTATGTCGCAGCCAACTACCTTAATTCGCCTTTCAGTTAACTGACTGCCTTTTAATTAAACTGCGCCGTTCAACTAGCGCCATGAATGATATACAGTCAATACATCTAAAATACAACATTTATTAAACTGGCTGGCTGATACTTAGGCCATTTATATGATAGTGTGTTAATAAACCACTGAAAATTACTACAATAAACAACTGCCGTTTTAAATCAATCACCAATCAATCAATCGCCAATTTTGCTTAGCTGTTTGATCGAATGGCTGAATATCATTCAGGCCGGTAGTTGTACGACGCCGTTTAGTTAAAGGTTAGCCAGTTAACTGAAATGATAATTAAGTCAGGTGGCTGCGACATACACATCATTTCATATTATTTCACAGCGATTGGTCAGTGATTGTATTTGTTAGTCATTATGGTTTCCTGGTGGAGGTCTGGTTAATTACTCTCTATACAATATTTTGGAGTTATATGTGTGTTGTTAGTGATTTAATATATAACATGGTGAATGTTAATTTAAGGTAATGTTGAAGTGTTATTTATATTATAGTGCATATTGCGGATAATATGCTATGTTAGGTATTGCAAACAAGGCAAAATCATAACAAAACCATTTTTTTTTTTCAAGATTTATTTGTATAAGCTGGGTATAGTTTTGCATGTGAGGAGGGGCTTGTGGCTAAGTAATAAAAGCCGCACGGGTCGATCGACCGAGTTAAGCTACGCTTGGCGCGGTTGGTCCGTGGATGGGTGGATCTTTATATATCGAGACCCCTTCGTGTCTCGGAAAGTACGTTAAGCTACTCCGCCGGGACCAACGCGTCATTTGTTTATCTTTGGCAGTATTTACGGGTTGTCAGAAGCCCAAAAGCCTGACAACCAGTCTTACCAAGGGGTATCGTATTACCAGCAATTGGGTTGTGGAGGTCAGATAGGCTGTCGCTTCATGTAAAATACTGATATTCAGCTATATCCGGTTAGACTGCAAGCCAACCCCAACATACACACATCAAAAGTGTCTAGGGATCAAGCATTTTTATGCGGATTTCTTGAGATTGAGATGTGGCTTTGTAATAAATTTATGATTTTATAAATTTATATGGATCCTTTTTGGTGCATTTCATAATTTGAATCAGGAACTGTGAATCAAATTCGAGTAAAAGATGAAAATCAGCTGTCAATATTTTCCCTATAAAAACATACAACGCATTGAAGACATTATTAGTGCTACTGTTTCCCTACTACTGATTAAAACCAACGTTATTATGGAGCGGCGACGTCATTTAAGCAGGGAAGAAATGCTCAGAGCCGTGGGAATGATAGAAGCTGGTTCCCGGCAACGTACTGTGGCTTTAGCTCTGAATACAAGTCAGAGTGTTATCAGTCGACTTTGGACACGTTACCGAAGCACTGGTACCGTGGCTGAGCGCCATGGAGGACGGTATCGCTGCACCACACGGAGACAAGACCGATACATTCAAATCTTAACTCGAAGAGCTCCAAAAATAACCGCCATGATGTTAGCCGTGAGGCTTCATCACTCTTCAGGGAACTTAATTAGCGACCAAACAGTCAGAAACCGCTTGCATGAAGTGAACCTTCATTCCCGAAGACCGCTACGGGTACCACCTATAGCAATGCACAATCGTAGGATTCGATATCAATGGGCTCTTGAACACAGAAATTGGGCAGAAGAACAATGGCGTTTCGTGTGCTTTTCTGATGAGTCTCGTTTTGGTATGAGACCGGATACAAGACGTATACGACACTGGAGAACCCCTGGACGCCAACAGCGATTAAAATCCTGCCAGGAAGTCCATCCTTATAGTGGTGGAACCATCATGGTATGGGCGGGTATTTGGATCGGCGGAAGAACTGAGTTGATTTGGATCAGAGGCAACCTCAACGCTCAAATTTATGCTGAGACGATTGTATCAGACGTCATCGTTCCTCTACAAGTGCAAATCGGTCCCTTATTTCAGTTAATGCATGATAATGCACGACCGCACACCGCAAGAGTTGTAAGACAGACTCTCGCCGCAGCTAACATCAATGTCCTGCCCTGGCCTGCTCAGTCGCCAGACTTGAACCCGATTGAGCATGCATGGGATATGCTACAGAGAAGAGCTCTGCCGAATATGGAGGGTATCCAGTCGCAAGAAAACCTTTTTTTGTTGTTGCAACGAACATGGGCGGCCATTCCACAGCGTGATTTGGATGAACTCATTTTGAGTATGCCAAACCGATGTTCTTGTGTTGTTAGTGTTCGCGGTAGAAACACGGATTATTAATTGTTTAAGTTACCCAATAAAATTTTAAAGAAAACTGTTATTTCAGTCTTTTTTTCGAACTTTTGTGTTAGTGGTTCAAATGTCAAAAATCCCTTTATTAGGAAAATGGCAAATTTCTTTATTAATGCAAAGGTGACTTGGTTTATCGTTACTGTGACAAACGAAAACACTTTATTTGATGAATCCTTAAAGAAAATTTTAATTAATATCAATCAGGAGAAAAGTAATTGCAAAAATATATGTTGATCCCTAGACACTTTTGATGTGTGTAGTTGAGAAAAGACTAGGCAGATGATGAGCTATAGTTTTGCATGTTATTTGTTTTGTGTTCAGCTTGTAGCATTTTGGAAGCATTATATTAATAACAACATGTGTTATATAATGTGAAAAACCTACTCAGAGAACATTTGACTAATTGAAATTGAAACAGATGATTAAGGCGCAGATATACGACTTCTAATGATTTTAAATTCAACATCACGTCTAATCGACCGGACTGATTTCTTTGAAAAAATAAATGTTATACAAGACCATTTGCTTCGTAATTTGATATGTGAATATTTGCCATTATATTTTTTTAACACGTGTATTAATTTGTAAAGTAATGTCTACCGCGGACATAAAAACGATAATCACACAAACACTATCGGGTGTATTTTCATAAAACTTTCACCATATAAAAGACAATTTAATTCCCCGAATTTTTGTATACGGTTTTTATTTGTTTGGTGTTTGATAAATCAACAATAGATGATTGTTTCATATTTTGCAATAAATTACCAGCGTTGTGTCATCGCGCTTCTCTTTCTTTTCTATGCAGTCCGATAGTGACCGCGTTTTAGGTCATGTAGTCACCTTAATATGTAATTATTATAAAATGTCTCGTAGGTACTTTATGACAAAAATGATGATGAATGATGATGACCTAAATCTCGAATATCCTCGATCCACACACAATACCTAATATCTGTCGATAAGGAAAAGTATCACATGTGTGTAACAATTTGTATAATGCTTTCAAATTAAACATACAAATTCCATTTTATTTATGTTTTTACATACTTTGGTGCATGGCGTCTTGTGGCTGTCTCGTTGTACTCTGCCAGTAGTTGTTCAGCAAACAAGACAGAAACCCCTTTATTCATAAACGTTGCTTAAAGTTAAGTAGTGATCTGTTAACCTTACATTTTTGACGTTTAAACGTCATTAAACTTTCCACTCTTACAAAGGGGTATCATGTTACCCAGTAACTGGGTTGTGGAGGTCAGATAGGCAGTCGCTCCATGTAAAATACTGGTATTCAGCTGCATCCGGTTAGACTGGAAGCCGACCCCCCAACATATTTGGGAAAAGGCTAGGCAGACGATGAAACGTCATTTAACTTTAATCGTTGTTTATAAATAAATCCCTGAATAAACAAGACAGTGAATACTCATAGTTGAGTTTTTCACGGAGTAAGTGGCTTTCAGCTGCGAAAAGCGATACATTTAGTGCAGTAATTTTTGACGTGTCAAGTTTCAAACTAGCCGTGTCAATCACGATGAGAATTCCCAACGGTAAATAAGACGAAATTCCATACAAACTTTGATCAATCCCTTTATGATAAAAAAAAATATCTTGCTTGTTGCTCACCTCGGTTTTAGGAACTCTTGTGCAAAATTTCATGCCCAGCTATTTAGAATTTTTGGGCTCTATAATTGTATGGGAAATTTGCTACTCTTGGCTAAATGTACAACTTTTGTAAAAAAAAATATAAAAATAAAAAACTTGACGGTGACACAGCGGCCGTCATGTAGCGGCCACCGCTCTTCTAGGTAACCCAAAGGTAAGTATATACATATTTCTCACACATCCAGATATGCTTATTTCAGGATCGATTCATCATGCGGTGTGCTCACACTCCACATCGGAGACAGGATCCTCGAGATTAACGGCACTCCTGTTAAGAACAGACCGCTAGATGAGATC
Organism: Gortyna flavago; assembly: GCA_963669345.1. Taxonomy (NCBI): domain Eukaryota; kingdom Metazoa; phylum Arthropoda; class Insecta; order Lepidoptera; family Noctuidae; genus Gortyna; species Gortyna flavago. The sequence goes on along the minus strand of OY770145.1, from coordinate 14,499,005 downwards.
GAACGGGCGCTGGGCAGACCAGACGCGGTCATACAGGTAATTAAATAACTGATTTTCTCGATTCATACTTCAACTACTCTACCAGCGGTCGGTGACCCAATAAAGAAACAATATTAATTTTATTCTTTTATATCGATACCCAAGTTTCGCTAACTTATTTAATTTGACCCTGTATAAATGTTATTTGAAGCCCCCTTAAAATAATAGAACGTATCCTATTGATTGATATTTCATGGAATAGTCATTCAATTAGATTATATGAACATTGATGGTTGTACTGATGATTTTAAAGATTATAATTCTGTAGACTCATATTTGTTACTCTCGCAAAGCAAATTGAAAAAAACTAAGAAAATTTGAATTTTGCGGTCTACCCTGGTGCTTCCCCTTAAGTAGTTTTTAGTAAATATTTGCGAAACTCTTGTACGTAAATCTACAGAAGCCAGAGAGGAATATGGCTAGAGTTAAGAGCGTCTACGACGCGACGTACGGCATTTCATACAAACTTTCAAGCCCTTGTTTTTAGAAATAAATGAACCGATTTTAATGAAACTTCATACGCGTAAGCAGTATACAAAGGTCTAAAAAGTTAGTAAAATTAAAATCGGTTCATTGATTTTGAAAAAAAAAGGGCTTGAAAGTTTGTATGAAATGCCGTACGTCATAAACGCTCTTAAATAAAAATATTTACCTTTGCTCTAAGCTAGGTGACTGTTGGTTCTGTAGACTGAGCGCTCAAGTCCTCCTCAGCTTTACCCTAAACATCTGGTGACACATCTTCGACCTTCGGAATTGCCTCGTTCAACCTTCTAACAACATCCACAGTTTAAAATACCTTGACGTGACTAAGAGAACAACAAATAATATTAACTACTGCCTACCCAAATGAACGTCCTTTCTTTGGAATTGTTGTAATCGTTGAGCTTCTTTAGTTCTGAGTTGAGTTGCATGATTACTGATAAATGCGTGCAGACAGGTCCACTCAATCTGTGTGGTTCTTTCTCCAAAATACCATTTCAGACAATAATCTACATGGTCTTCACAAGATTATGTCTGGACTAAAAGAGACTGTGACCTCTGAGTTTGTTTCGGCCCTTCTTCTCAGAGTCAGATAGGAAACGCCGACCTCATCTAGTTAAAAAAAAAAGATGGACGTGTAAAAGTGTTTGTACAAACATACTTACAGAAATAAAATCATTAATCAATTTGTTAGTTACTTTCGTATGTATTGCAAATCAGTGGGTACAATTTGACAGTGACACCACCTTTATATCGTAACAGTAAGAATGATTTTTGTACTGCAAATGTGACCACTGATGTACGGTTGACTGTACTATGCTACAGATAACATGTATTTCATATAATCTTTTCTTTACAATTTCAGCTAACCATTGAACACACTCCAGAACCAAACACAAAACGCACACAAACAAACACGACACAAACACAAACAGACGAAGACAAAACAAAACCCGACAGATCTCCCGTCGAAAGGAAAATCAACACCAAAGATAACAATCAGAGACACTCGTGCGAGAAAGAGAGGAGAGATGTGGAGGGGAAGAAAGAGAGACTGTTTAATAAGAGGAAGGGGGGCGAGGATGGGGGGAAGTGGGTGAACAAGAGGAGACAGACGCCGTCCTCGCCGTTACTAGGGGATAAGGAGAAGAGTAGCAGTATGTCTAAGTTGCTTGACGCGTAAGTATTAAGGCGCTACCTTGAAAATCTAAAATCCTCGAAAACCTACTAAGCGAGCGAAAGTGATGCAATTACTTTTGAAACGCAAAAGAAGAGAGATGGCTATAATGTGCGTGCGCTCGGAATAAAACGACGTATGTGCCAAAACAAATTTACTCATAAATTAATTAAATTTAAAACACCTTTGAGTAAACTGATAATTACGATAATTCTCTATGTTTTAAAGTAAATCCCATTGAATAACTCTGCGTTACGCCGTGATGTCGAAAAAAGTAAAAATATTGATATAACTTAGCATTTTTTTTTGTATCGAGGAAAATTCATTGAATCGTGTATTTCTTTTACATGATACTAGACCAAAAAGTCAAAAAACATATACCAAAATGTTAATTCCCTATTCCACACTCTTAACAAGTTACACGAAATAGAAAAAACACATTTTTTCAACACAAAAACACATTGTGTCCCCTTAATTTGCCTATTTTTAAATATGTGGATATTTTTATTCGGACTGCCTCGTTCGTCTAGTGGTCGCAGGAGCTACTGCGCTAAGCTAAGCGTGCGGTCCTGGGTTGTATTCCCATTTCGGGCAAAGTGTTATTGGGTTTTTCCATTGGGAATTTTCTTAGTAACAGCCCGGCAGTTGGCGGTGTGATACCCTCGTGGCTCGGTAAATCGTTGCTCCTGCAGCTGATCTCTCCCGCGAGTGTCGGCTTGCCGTCCCTGACGACTGTGAGAGTTAGGGGAGGAGATAGTGCACTTGTTTCTGCGCACACACATGTGCACTATAATATTTCCCGCACTGAAAGCTTGTCTCCGCTAATAGATACATAAATTCACCCATCTTTTCTTTACTTTTAAGTTGGGGTTTAGTTTATAACTTTCTTTTATTTAAGGTTTGCGAAGCCAGTAGGTGGTTTATCAATGAAAGGTGAGGAATGAACTCATAGTTGATTTATATTCCCAGTGTGGACGGCGATGAGCCAAGCGGTGTGCTGTGTGACCTGAGCCGCGCGCGCTCGTTCCGAGCCGAGCCGGCGCCCGGACAGAAAGTGTTCAGAGCTAGCGACCTGCTACAGGTAACTATTATCACCTTGATCACCTCGATCCTCATCCTTTCAAATCGCCTTCGGGAAGTCTGCAGTAGCTAGAGTCCAGCCTTTCAAATATCCATATACAAATAGATAAAAAAAAAACTCAAAGCATTTATTTCAATTAAACCATGTACAGAGGCCAGCACATCAAGCTACCCCAATCTGTCAAATTTTCCCAGTTGAATATGAGCCTTATTCCTTTGTGGTAAAGTTGAAAATCTATCAAAGAAATTTGACAGATTGGGGTAGCTTGATATGCTGGCCTCTGTACATGCACTTTTGAATGGTAATAGTCGGTCAGTTAGTCAAAAAGTTGAAGTTACACTGTGCTAGTTTGTATGTGTTGTATGTGAAGGTTTTTATATCTAGGCCACAGCTTGAGCTACTATTATATGACTTCTATGGTTTTTTTTTTATATTACAGGGTGAGCTGCTTGGCTCTGGGTTCTTCGGCGAAGTGTACAAGGTGACTCACCGGGATACTAACGAAGTGATGGTGCTCAAACAGTTGTACCGAGTGGACGAAGACGCGCAGAGAAACTTCTTGAAAGAGGTTAGTACATGTCTGTTCCAAAACTGTTCAGGTTATTTCTTACACAATCACACGAACGAAAATCACGCATTTCGAAGGTTTAACTTTATATCTCATCAATTTTTCCGAAAAATACTGTTTGAATAAGACACAATATTCACGAAAATTGAGATTATAAAACTAACCTCAATTGTCAAATGAAAAACATGTTCGTTAAAAGTAAACTCATTTTAAGAAGCACATTTTATTCAAAAAAGCGTACTTACACCATAAGAAGTTTATAGAGGATCAAAAAAATGTTTCCTGTTTGTCCTGCAGGTAGCGGTACTGCGGTCGCTGAAGCACCCGAACGTGTTGCGCTTCGTGGGCGTGCTGTACAAGGACAAGCGGCTGCACCTCGTCACGGAGTACGTCGCGGGCGGCACGCTGTACCAGCTGCTGCAGGTCATTACACTTGCATTCTCTCATTCTATTGACAATATCGTCTTCTGATGTCTTTATTGATTCACTCACTTTTGGTTGGAATACTTACGTGACTTTCGTTTTTTCAGTGATTTTGACAAAATCTTGATTTTATTTATTTCTGTTTGTTTATTAATTATTTAACTTGATTTTTTTACCGACATTAAACAAGGAGGTTTTTTATTCGATTAGTAAGTTTATGTTCGTAAGTCCGCGATTTTCTCAAACATGAATGATTCTGTTTTGATAGGTAATTCTTTTAACGTAATCTTCATACTTTCAGAAAGGTTTTAGTATAAAATATATTAGGTAATGAAACTTGTTATTTTGTTTCACTTTATGTCGGTATGTCAACGAGTATGCTAATCGTGCGTATAACGTTGCTTGCGGGATGTCGTGACGCCAGCGGATGTGTAGTTCACATATGGCGTTGTAGATGTCGCCCCAATTGTATTAGATCTTTATTATTGTCTTATGCTATTGTTTCATTCTTTTACGTATACTGTCATATACATTGAACAATGTTTCCTTAGGACACGCGAGTGCCCTTGTCGTGGCGCGACCGCGCGCGGCTGGCACGCGACGTGTCGTGCGGCGTGGGCTACCTGCACCGCATGAACGTCATCCACAGGGACCTCAACTCGCACAACTGTCTCGTGCGGGAGGTACGCTGGCACACGCTGGCCCACGCTGGCCCACGCATGGTGGACCATCAGCAAATTAACTTACTACTTAAGGCGAAAGCGTAGCTCGCGAAATTATAATTTTCTTACGTTTTTGCAATTTGCTGGTCAGTGTCAGGTTGTATGTTCATCAAAATTTGATTCGCGATTGTAACAAATACGTATTTACAGAATTATAATGATTAAAATCATCAATACAGCTATGTATGGAAATTGCAGAAAATGTAAAAATAAAATAATTTTGCGGGCTACCTTAGCGATTCTTCCCCAAAAAATCAACAATGTCTATTAACTTTTCAACTTCACAAACAATTTGACGTTCTTTTTACTGCTTGTGCTAGAGGCGCCATCTATGCACCTTGTTTCGCTAACACTGTCCTATTATCTTGTTAATAGCTTCCGCCCGCGGCTTCGCCCGCGAAGTATATTGATAAAAACTATCCTATGTCGTTCCCCGGAATGCAACCTATCGAAAATCGAAATCCTTTTAGTGGTTTAGGCGTGAAAAGGTAACATACAGACAGACAGAGTTACTTTCTTACTTTCGAATTTATAATATTAGTATGGATTTTCCATATACAATTACAGTAGTTTATGAAACTGTTGCATAACAGGGATTATTAAAACATAAGTATGCGTTCATATAAATTTTATCAAAAACACAATTAACACCTAAATTCCACTGCCCCTCCACAACGATTCCTGCGTTTAGCGCTAAGCATATTTTGCTTAAATCGCTAAACTCATTGATACGTTATCAGAAAAAAAGTAATTTTAAAGCATTGTCTTGATAAGGAGTGTGTTTATAATAAAACTTTGTAATTTCACGTGTAGAGCAGCGGTGGCCCAGTGGTAACGGCTGCGACTTTCGAGTTGGAGGTCGCAGGTTTGAACCCAGACAGGCGCTTTATTTTGTGTAAATTATCTATAATTACCACCACTGCTCTTAAAACGGTGAAGGAAAACATCGTGAAGAAACTGGCATGTCCTAGAACCTAAAATTCGAAGTCATGTGACACCTACTAACCCGCACTGGGCCCGCGTGGTGGATTACGGCCCACTCCTTCTCACAGAGGCTTGTGTCCCAACAGTTGGAACATTATAGGCTGATTATGCTATATGCTCATTTCACATGGATAAAGTCTGTTTTAATGGTACTGTTTTTGGTTTCGTAATTAGAACTTTAACAGGTTTCGGCGCGGTACACGAGACAATAGAAGCTTTATTGTTGTGACGGCTGTAGCCGTATAGTGTCCTTCACAGTGTCAAGATATGAGCACAGTATAAAAAGAAACAGTAGGACGACGCCTTTGATCTCGTGGTAATTGCCGTCAACATCTAGGTATTGTCGCGATAGTTAGGGTTGTCTCAAATAAACAACAATATTAATTAATTTATTTGAGATCATCAACATTATTATTATAGTGGAGTCAAAATCATAATTCAGCGTCCTCGAAAACCATGGGGACTACAACAATGACGAAAAATTTGAAGTTTTTCGCAGCCGCCATCTTGGATTTTCATTTTGATTTTATTGTCGGCTTTAACGTCCTCGAAATCCTTGGAAACGACACCCATGCTGAAAAATTTGTTTTTTTTTGCATCAGCCGCCATCTTGAATTTTGATTTTGACCCCTTTATCGTTATCAGCGACCTCACAAACCATGAAAATGACACCCATGTAGAAAAGAAAAGAAAAATAAACTGAAAAAAAAAAGTTAAAATACTTATTACCTTTTGTTCGTGTGAGGATTTGTTGAAATCGCAGATCTTTGTTAATTTTAGATGACGACTTCCAATCTTTTACAATACACGTCGTACGCATCATTTTAATTATTTATTATGCATAAATAGAATAATAATAAAATCAACACCGAAAAGTTGAAATCATCAACCCTGAAAGTAGTGTCCCGGACTACTAACACGGTGGCAGCCCGCACGATTGCCGTCTACACGTCTTCGTCGGACGAGTGTATGATGTATAGACTGTGGTATGAGTGTGGAGCCAGTATGTTTGTTGTGTCCAGGACAAGACGGTGATAGTGGCCGACTTCGGGCTGGCGCGCATAGTACAGCGCACGGCCAGCTCCTCGCTGGACAGGCGCCAGCCGCACGCCACGCTGCGCAGGAAGAGGTACACGGTATGTACCGGCTGCTCCACACTAGCTCATCACAATGTTCACAAATGGAGATGCCAATTTGTAGTGCCACATAATTGAGAGCTTTGATTCGTATGTTTGAATATTTAAACCCGAAATTCTAATTTTAATTCACCTGAAAAGTTCAGCTGTTGGTCCCGCCTGTCATTTGTAGATCTTTGACTATCGTTATAGTAGTCAACAGCTAGTCTTTAATCAAACAATCAACCCAGTGTATCGCAGTCCACAGCTGGACATAGGCCTCCCCCAGACTGCGCCACAACAGCCAGTCCTCCGCCTTCCGCAGCCAGTCTGTCCCTCTGCGCCACCTTCTTGAGTTCGTCGATATATCGTCACTGAGAAGCGTCCCACACTACGCTGGCCGGTCCGCGGTCTCCACTCCAGGACACGTCTGCTCCACCAGCCAATGGTCCTTCGACAAACATGACCAGCCCACTGCCACTTCAGCTTGCTTACTCTGCAAGCTGTGTCCGGGGTTCATTTCCGGATAATTTAATTACAGCTAGTCTTACCAGAGGGGGTCTTGCCCAGCAACTGGGTTTTGGTCCAACACCCTACTCTAGTAACTGGGTTAGATAGACAGTTGCTCTATGTCAAAAATTGGTATTCAGCTGCATCTGATTAGACTGGAATTTCGGCCATGGGGACCGACCTCAGCGGAGACCCGTCGCAACATGTGTGTGTGCAGACACAGCTGCACTCTGCCTGTCCGATGAGACGGCAATCCGACACGACCGGAGAGAAATCAGGCAAAAGATTCGGCAGATGATGAACAATATCCGTTGCGTTGTTCAGTCTTAATACTAATATTGTTACTCAGGTGGTTGGCAACCCGTACTGGATGGCGCCGGAGATGATGAACGGCAACGTGTACGATGAGAAGGTCGACGTGTTCTCCTTTGGGATCATACTGTGCGAGGTGAGTCCACAACTCTATATTTATACAATACGTACTATCTTTTGTGCAAAATTTCATGTTTCCAGCGGTTTACGCAATGCGTTGTCTGTCAGTAATTTCATAAATTTAAGTTTTATTTATACTTGTGTTGCACAGATAATAGGTCGCGTGTCAGCCGACCCGGACTTCCTGCCGCGCCGCACAGACTTCGGGCTGAACGAGCCGCTGTTCGTGGACAAGTTCTGTCGCGTGCACAACTGTCCCGAGCCCTTCTACCGGATCGCCTTCCTGGCCTGCGATCTGGACCCTGATACTAGGTATTGTGGAATATTTGATTGTAACTAAACGAACAGTTCACTCGTTTATTTCATTCATTCGTTATTTTGTTCGTTTTTATTTAAAAACACGCGATTTTCAAGCATAGGCATTGATAAACGATTTTTGTGTACTCTACAGGCCGCCGTTTGAGGTTATCGAGATCTGGCTGGAGAGTATGGTGATGTACCTGTCCCAGCCTGGCCCACTGCCGGCCACGCTGCTGGCCGACATCGTGCAGTACTCGCGCGGCTCGGCGCAGCGCGGCCAGGGCTCGCCCGACTGCTGCCAGCACAGGTACGCATGTCACTAGTGTGATGTACTGGCCCAGCCTGGCCCACTGCCGGCCACGCTGCTGGCCGACATCGTGCAGTACTCGCGCGGCTCGGCGCAGCGCGGCCAGGGCTCGCCCGACTGCTGCCAGCACAGGTACGCATGTCACTAGTGTGATGTACTGGCCCAGCCTGGCCCACTGCCGGCCACGCTGCTGGCCGACATCGTGCAGTACTCGCGCGGCTCGGCGCAGCGCGGCCAGGGCTCGCCCGACTGCTGCCAGCACAGGTACGCATGTCACTAGTGTGATGTACTGGCCCAGCCTGGCCCACTGCCGGCCACGCTGCTGGCCGACATCGTGCAGTACTCGCGCGGCTCGGCGCAGCGCGGCCAGGGCTCGCCCGACTGCTGCCAGCACAGGTACGCATGTCACTAGTGTGATGTACTGGCCCAGCCTGGCCCACTGCCGGCCACGCTGCTGGCCGACATCGTGCAGTACTCGCGCGGCTCGGCGCAGCGCGGCCAGGGCTCGCCCGACTGCTGCCAGCACAGGTACGCATGTCACTAGTGTGATGTACTGGCCCAGCCTGGCCCACTGCCGGCCACGCTGCCACACGGGTACACATATGTAACGTCATCAATAGCTACATTAGCACTACGGAAGCAGCCAGCTAACTAGTAAGTCAAAAACACCTCTGACGTCACAGAATCCTGCATCGCGCAAGAAATTTATCACCGAGATCGGTATATATACAGTTGCCCAACTATTATTGGGTAGTAGCCAGAGTTCGGCTGGGATTTTATTTTCGGCTAAACAATTAAACGAACGAAGCTCAAACGGTCAACGAAAACATGAGGAAACCGGCATGTCATAGAACCGAAAAATTCGAAGACATGTGACATCTACCAACCCGCACTGGGCCCGCGTGGTAGATTACGGCCCACTCCCTCTCATAGAGAGGAGGCCTGTGTCCCAGCAGTGGGAACATTATAGGCTGATTATGTATTTATGTAATTAAACGAACGAGTTTTTAATTTTATTATTTGTCGATATGTTCTTCATTGGTGTTCCGTTTATGCCGCATATTTTGACACTTGCAAGGGAATCAAAACCTATAAGGTACTTCCCGTTGACCTATTTTTTTGTAGATTTTAAAGAAATGCAAAGCACTAGTTTTGACAATAAAAATAATATCTTACCTCGTTCTTCCACCATCAAAATATAATCAATAGGTATGATGACTAATATTAGAAATGTTCGAACAAATAATGTAATTTCACGGAAAGCATAGTCAAACGAGATAACAGAAAAAAAATATGTAAAATCGATGGAAATTTGGAGAAGCTACACACTTCAAAAATATATTATTGAGTAGCGCGGTACTACTAACAATGTATGGCGCTAGTCTGAAGTTGCATAGTCGTGACGTCACTTCAATAGTAGTGCCGTCTTTGTCTAGCAGGTAGTTTAAATCGTTTATAACTTGGCAATTTTTTTACCTTTTAGAACTTTTTGTAGTATAGTTTGCACAATTTTTTAAAACAAATGTTTTTATTAGTTTAAAATAAAAAGAAACCATATTTCCTGTTGTTTTCTAGTAAATAATTTAATATTGCTTTGTTTCTGGTTCACAGGAAGGACAGTTGCTGCTCTCGCCTCAGTAAAGCGGAGAGCGAGGTCAGCGTGCCGGACGCGGGCGTACTTAAGGTAACGCTAATCGATCATTTACGCCTAGTTTAAAGTTGATATTACTTATTAGATCACGTAACAATCATGAGAGCACAAGATTTGCAGAACATAATGAAATTTTGGATCTATGTTGTATGTGTTTTTAAGTGTGGTTATCGTTTCAATACAAATTATCTATTTAATAAATATCTTACATTCATTCACAACACAGCCTGAACCGCTGTTTCTAGAAGCATAAAATTTTGAGTATCACGATGTCAATGAGTACTAAGGAAAGATTTTTTAATATTTATCTCCTAAATAATGTCACTCAGGCTGGCTGGACAAATCTTCAAAATAACTCGCATTTAACTAGGTTAATAGGGCATTTTATGTGACGGCTAAACATCCTTATTTCAGAATTTGTGACGCAACAGAATCTTAGATAATCGATCGAAAACGTGTCCAGCCATCTTGAAAAACCACTTTTCGCTGGTCTCTCAATCTCGGTAACGGAAGTGATTTTGACGACATTTTGCTTATCAACGTTCGTCACATAAATTTGTGACAGGCATCGAGCTAAAAGTTTTGTGATACGTACAGCGGTTTAGTAGAAAAATGCAAAAATCTGTGTCCAGCCATCTTGATTTTACGTATAAAACTTTTGGCTGGCACTTCCGAATCTCAATAACGGGAGCGTTTTCGAATATGGTTCCTTTACTAACATTTAGTGACGCAATTTGTGACAGTAATAACGTTTGATTTATGGCGTCACATGTAGGGGTTTACGAGAAATCAATAAAAACTTAATGTCCAGCCAACCTGAGCTCAAGCTGGCTGGACACATGTATCTCCGCTGCGTGATGATCTACGGCCTTCGAAATATGTTCAAATTTTTGTGACGGGGACGATAATGATTTACTGAATTTGTGACGGAGAAACTTTGAGTAGTTTCAAAGATATTGATCATTTAAGTTTTCCCATACAAACATCCATTAATATTGTGAGGTGACCATCATTTTACATAAATAAAGGATTTTTTTTAATCGACTAATCGGACGGTAGCAGCCACGCCTGCTTTGTATTTGATTTTCATAGATGGCGCTGAGAAAACATCGTTCTTAAGAACAATGTTTCATCGATGTTACCAGTTTCAACATCGATGTTTATGAACGATACATCGATGCGGCCATTTATTTAATTTCAACTACAGATAACTTATTAGAATCGTGGATTCTTATTGGTTTTTTGGCATAAAAATACCACAGCCAATTACTCTACTAAAGAAAATAGAATTAGCAGCAGGGGTTACTGAAGCGCAAATGGAGTTGATTGTCGTCATTTGAAACGCTCAATAAAAAGTACAAATCAATAAATGTGATTTTATTTACAGCAAACATTATTTTTTCATTTAAATACCTTCGAGCATTAGTTATCCTGACACAATCATATGTACTTACCATGAAAAACACCAATACCTACCTACTAAAAATAGTAGGTATCTGCATGTAAATAAGCAATAACATCAAAAAATTACCCCTCCCCCCTTCCTCACTTCTACACTTTTGTCTTCTATCGATTTAAGGAGGAAGCGCTAAAGTAGCCCGCGAAATTCAAATTTTCTTACGTTTTTTGCAATTTGCTGGTCAGTATTAAGTTGTACAATGATTAAAATATGATTCGCGGCCGTAACAAAATGTATTTACAGAATTATAATCTATAATTCATCAACACAACTTTCTAAGACCAAGTGACTATTTCATGAAATCTTCACATTTGGGGATTATACTAAGTTAACAAGTTGTATTACTGATTGTAATGATTATAATTCTGTAAATACATATTTGTTACGACCGCGAATCATATTTGAATCAACGTACCACTTAATACTGACCAGCAAATTGCAAAAAACGTAAGAAAATTTGAATTTCGCGGGCTACTTTAGCGCTTCCTCCTTAAATACCTACAGTTGTTCGTATTAATATCACCAAAACACGGATTTTCATCCATTAAAGAAAACACCTTAAAACATACTTAGTCCTACATAAAACCTACATTATTGGTAACCCTACTGCAGTGTTTGTATGGGAAGATTTAAATGATCAATATCTTTGAAACTACTCAAAGTTTCTCCGTCACAAATTCAGTAAATCATTATCGTCCCCGTCACAAAAATTTGAACATATTTCGAAGGCCGCAGATCATCACGCAGCGAGATACATGTGTCCAGCCAGCTTGAGCTCAGGTTGGCTGGACATTAAGTTTTTATTGATTTCTCGTAAACCCTTACATGTGACGCCATAAATCAAACGTTATTACTGTCACAAATTGCGTCACTAAATGTTAGTAAAGGAACCATATTCGAAAACGCTCCCGTTATTGAGATTCGGAAGTGCCAGCCAAAAGTTTTATACGTAAAATCAAGATGGCTGGACACAGATTTTTGCATTTTTCCACTAAACCGCTGTACGTATCACAAAACTTTTAGCTCGATGCCTGTCACAAATTTATGTGACGCCCGTTGATAAGCAAAATGTCGTCAAAATCACTTCCGTTACCGAGATTGAGAGACCAGCGAAAAGTGGTTTATCAAGATGGCTGGACACGTTTTCGATCGATTATCTAAGATTCTGTTGCGTCACAAATTCTGATATAAGGGTGTTTAGCCGTCACATAAAATGCCCTATTGACCTAGTTAAATGCGAGTTATTTTGAAGATTTGTCCAGCCAGTCTGAGTGACATCCTAAATAGGGGATGAAAGTTTGCACGGAAGTTCATCATTTTTATTTTTGTTTGGGACCGTGGAAGTAGGTTCTAAGATTTCTATGAATAAGTAAAAGTATTTCTTCTTTTTTTGAAAACTCAACCCCTAAGGTACCTGAGAAGTTGCTGATGAAAAATTCACATCAGGCACACAGCTTTCTGTTGCAGAAAATATAACTTTAACAACTAGTCGGCGCATGCCATAGTGATTGCAAACGATCGTGTTTGTTGCTGGTAGACTGTCCCAAGGTTATATGAACATGAGTGGCGAACGCGCGCTCGTCCTGTCGCCTTCGCTGCCGACGTGATCGTGAAGCATTGTTCCAAAGAACATTACCGTTACCCACTATTACCATTTTTGTTCGCATTTGCGTAGATGAATTCTATGCCAAATATAATTGTACTTTTTATCATTGATACGCTAAGAAGAAATAACCGCGTCCCGCGTCGGGCCGCACGCGTTCCTCGTGTTGTACACACTCCGTGCGCGCCTACCGTACACGCAGCGCGGGTGCACACTGTGTTGCGACGCAGTATGCACGACACCCAAAATAAAGTGATAACGTCATATTAAAACCTCGTAAACATCCTGCCAACCTAACAAATATTCAATCTACCATTCCAGTCGAACTCCAACGCGACTCTGTCGGTCCCGGAGCGAAGCTGGCGCCTCGGCAAGTGTATGTCGGCGACACACATCGCGCGCCCTCGCGAGTGCGTCGCCAGCGCCAGCCGCAGCCAGCACGCGCTGCACACTGCGGGCTACATCGTGCACGCCGCCGGCAACATGATCAACATTACTAAGGTCTGAGTTGAGATTGTGGCGACGTCTACATCGCCTCATGCTACATACTGACGTCACGCAAAATTCTGCATCGCGCAAGCAGAGTTTACCGCACAACTAGCATACATTCAACGCCCCGACATCAATCGTCGGGTAGTAGAAGTAACGCGGAGCCGTGGCTGCGTTTTTTTTAATAGGTAGCATAATATGACCTTTTCCAGGATGCCATCTATCTCCTTGTCAAATTGTATGAAAATCCATTCAGTGGTTTAGGCATGAAAAGTAACATACACAAACACAGATAAAATTACTTCAAAATTTATAAGTTTAGTATGGATTAGGTAACTTTTAAAGTTCTTGGTTCAATTGAAGTCATCCTCCAACGGCTTTCCAGGTGGATGACATAACAAAGTGGCTGGACCCTCCGCCCCTCAAGCGCACCTCCCCGGACACGCACCTCAACAAGCTGCAGGAGAACAAGTCGCGCAAGGTGGAGCCCTGCGAGTTCGACGGAGCCCTGCCCGCCTTCCTGCGCAACCAGTCTGTGGAGGGGCTGGAGTCCCAGTATAAACATGAGGTAATTAAAAAGGGGGAAAAATACATTTCGTCGCCGTGCACTGAAAACCTTGTGATGGCAATAAACGTTAATATACAGGGGAAGATAAATCCTACCAAAGGGTATAGGTATTACCCAGTAACTGGGTTGTGGAGGTCAGATAGGCAGTCGCTCCATGTAAAAATGTAAAATACTGGTATTCAGCTGCATCCGGTTAGACTGGATGCCGTCCCCAACATGGGAAAAGGTCAGATAGATTGGTTTATACAGGGGAAGATAAAATTGTCCGTCGTTGGTTCTCGTTATCCTCATCACCATTAGAAGACAGAACCATCTCAGAGCTGTGCATGTTTGTTCTTAATATCCATTCCGAGGTTAAATAGAAAGTTTTTTTTAAGAAGGTTTTCACTGCAAGGCTACTGTTTAGAGCTTACTCACGAAGCGGGTACGACCTGCACTGGTCGCAATACCCGACCGCAATATTGGTCGGAGCTTCTGCGACCAAAGCATCCGGTCGCACGACCAATCCTGTTTTCCTGCGTTAACTGCATAGAGAGCGACGTCCTTATTCAGTACAGACTAAAAGACAAATCATTCTTTATAAAATAAAAACAAAAAATATTGTATTACAGGTAGACGACCCCTTACCCTTCTGTAGACACATCAGCATCCCCAACAGTACCACAGTCCCAGACGACGCGGACACAGACTCCTCAGATGATGATGACGAGACCATCAGCTCGTGGCATCGCAATGTACAAATATTCGACAAAATGGACGTCGACCCCAAGAAGACCATCGCAACTATCGTTAAGAAAGGAGAGAGTCTACTATCCAAGAAGTCCAGTTACGACGTCACTGATGTTGTGCTCAGAAACCCAGAATGTTTGACTCATGAAAGAAAAATACCCGAAGTCGATTGCAGAAGGTTTAATATCGACTATTTAACTAAGAGTCCAGTTATGGCTGCGGGCGTCAAGAATATATCTAAGACTGTCGAGAAAGAAAAACCGCAGGAAAAGACGGGGTTTTTCCAAAAGAAGCTGTTGTCACCGAAGCTCAGTAGACTGTTCAAACCAAATTCTGCGGAAGTGGACAGAATTAAAGACGTAGAGGACAAAGACAAATCTAGGAGCAAGTTCTTCGTTCAAAGACCTTCGTCGCCGAGTAACATTGGACGCTCCCACAGGGTCAGACCGTCAGAGTCTGACAAACCACTCCACCACGACGTTCTGAAGTCAGACATCAAACTAGCCAGCATGGGCAAGCCAATGACACCGATATTCCGGCGGCATTTAGCTGAAAAACCCGACTTCGCAGACGGGAGGTTTAGTTATAGAGACCGCAGAACTAAATACGAGCCGAAACCTACCGAAGATTCTAAATTCATAGACTTAGGACGCAATAGAATTAAGACCCCTCTTAGTACGTTAGAACAGGGCACAAAGTTAACCCCTTTGATACGAAGTTCACAAATCAACAACATAGCGGCTTTAGCCACTGTGCCCGAGAAAAAGCACGTCGATAAGAAAGTGACTGATGACCCCGGTCTGCCCAAGCGCCGGGAGCCGGGGATTTCGCGCAGTAACTACGTGAGCTTGGCCAATCTGAAGATCAACAGCAAAGCGAAGGATATCGACGACAAGTGTAGGCAGGGGCTGAACGAAGACTCGCCTGTTGAACGAGTTATATAGGTCGGTTGGCTTTTAACGGCTGTTGTTGATGACCCAATGGGCGTATTTCCACTGGCTGTGACATGACAAACATGCAGGCAAACTTTAAGGTAACTTCATAAAATGTATGCCTCCAACCTAACCGTACCGTCGCCGCTGTTTGGCACGTCACTTGGCATATTTGACCAAATATGCGAGTTACCTAATCAATACAAAATGTACTTTATTGTTATTATGATAAAGTTCATTTTGTATTAATGAAATAACACGAATATTTGCACAAATACCCAGTGTTGTGCCAGCATAAAACATTGTGCCCATCTACAAATATATTTCAAGTCTTGCCACGTTACAGTAGTTATACAATTGTTGATTCGTTGTACTTATCACGAATGCTTTCCGAAAAAAATTGTGGATACTTTAGGAATATCATAATTGCACGCACAGGTCCATAAATGGTGACATGTTAAAAACTCTTTTTTTTTTCTGACTACAAGCTAATTTATTGATCTACTCATTCAATTAGAATATTTTGTTGTTGCACATTTCAATACAAACCGTGACTTAAAAACACAGACAAAGGTTATTTTTGCAATAGTATTCTAAAAACGTACAAATGATCATATAAACATGATTTTGTAAAGTTTCATCAATTTAAGCTTACATTGAGCATGAATGATGTATAGAAATACTATATACATTGGAACTACCTTGTTGTGGTAGTGCCTCCCGAAAAGACTGCGTTATATAAGACATTAATTTTTCAACAATCTAAGCAAAATAATTTTATGAAACGGATGCACTCATTTTAAATATCAAAAGAGTGATTAAAGATGATTTTTTCCAATATGTTCTTGTTTACATTGTTGGAAACTAACAAAATACATGTTGACATTTGATATTTATCTTCAATATTTGTATCCATGCTTTTTTATTCCATAATCTTTTATACCTAAAATATAATTTTTCAAAAGATTTTATTATAGAAATATTTTGATTGAAACAGCTTACCGGACTGATGAATATAATCTCATTTGAACACATATTAATGTGCTATATATTGAATTGAAACCAAAGTTAGATGTTGGTATGCCAGTTTTATTCCTGCATTGAGCTTTGGATAAAGTGTCAATTAGTGAAAACATTAAAAGTTTTCTACAAGATGGCGCTGTAATTTGGTATAATACAGTATAAATGTATTAATATTATATAGTTTTGAACCACTGAGTTGAAAAGTGGGCAAAGTCGTATTCTTCTAAAAAGGTGACTATTCAAAAGGATTATGTCGGTCTAACATTAACCTAGCAGAGGATTTTGCAGACGTGCTAAGAAGCTTAAAACTGAGGACTTACTTTGAAATTTTGCTCCAGTTTTGTTTAATATACAAAATAAATTGATATGCGAGCAGTTTCACCACAGTTTGTGCTCACGTGTTCGTGCAGGTTTATGTGCACCTTCGACAAAATGTAATGCCGACCGGATAACGTTAGAACGAAATCATCCTTAAAGTATGGTCATTACTGAAAGAAAACGTACCAAGTATGGTGCTCAAAAATACACGAGCTGCGCGTTGTTGTTTTACTCAACAATTATGTGCTGCTTGTCGCAATGTACGTATAATATTATGTATTTGTATATTATTAACAGGTGTTTAAGTAGGTGCTTTTGTTGAAAACACATGTTTTGCTAGTTATGAAAACATAAATTAATAAATTGTATAACTTGTAAAAGTACTGAAAGTTTTGCAGTTTAATTACTAAATAAAACTAATTGGATCAGTATTCGCTTGACATGTTCAGAGTCAGACATCAATTGTCAATGGACTCTAGCTTAGAGTCTCTAAGATTCAATTTGCAACGCAGTTAGCTTCACGCATTTGTTATAGTGTCTTAAGCAGATATACGGAAATATACACAGGTTGTTTTCTATAAGTAGTTATATTTGTACCGTTTTTATATTGTAGACAAAATGTTTGAGTATTAAATTTTTTCGACGAGACATTTTCCAAAAAGATATGTACGCTTTATAAAGCTCAGTTTGATAACAACATGAATAATGCCAACTTTTTGCCATTAATTCCCGTCTATCTATATAGTATAAAAATCTTACTTGCAATAGCAAGAAGTCCCAAAAAAACTGTCCAAGGAGTCCACATGAACGTTATAATGATTACAAATGAAATATGAATATAAATTATTATCTATCTATACTAAGATCCTAACGCAAATCTGTGCCATTTACATGCTAATTTAACAGTCTACTTTTGCTGACTGTACGTTACAGTCGATGGGAGTTTCGCTCAGGTATAATAGAAATAGAAATAGAGGCATCAAGCGATTTGGCAGATTGTAATTTTCAAATCGAACTACGTCTTTTTAAAGAAGATTTATAGCACTGTGTGTCCTAACCCCGCACCTTATCTATGACTTATGTAGTCCATTTTTAAACAGAAAAGCGTGACTAAAGCGCGAGTTAAGTCACACGTGTTATAAAATAGTATACGATTCGTGTGTGCACAGCGTTTAGCATGAATAATAAATAATAACGGCGTGCAATAATGAGACCTTCAAAGGACCTACCCCTTAATATATTTGAGTGACACATCCATCTTCTCTTTACTAAGAACTCAAAGTCCACGTGAAAACTTACAAAGCCACGACATAGCTTAAGTTATTGGACAATACTTAAACTGTATTAATTTATTAACATTTTAGATATTATTACTATAATGTAGTAGTTAAGTTTATTTCATAGATATTTTCATGAAGTCTGATTTGTACTTTTGTGACACAGGGTGCCATTTTTTTATGTAAACGATGTTAAATGATGCTATGATTGGAATTATAAATGAAGACAATTCGAACCTGCCGTGGTTTATGTTGTTTTTTTTTCTACAGTTCTTGTGGCCAGCTTATTTCATAGGTTCAAATTACAACTACTTACAACTTTTTGCTCGTTCCTGTAATTGTTTAGGTATTTACGACGAAAACCAGTGAAATCTATGAAACTTAATTATAAAAATATTCCAACATGTAAAATACTGGTATTCAGCTGAATCCGGTTAGACTGGAAGCCGATCTCAACATAGCTGGGAAACGGCTCAGATGATGATTTCAACATCTTTTTGAAGAAAGTCTTTAGTTTCAATCATAGCATTGTTAGAAATTAACATAAAATCAGGACAAATTCAATCTCATTTTTATTAATTCTAATTCGTACGTCCGACATTAGGTCGAGCTCATATTTACCTTATCTGTGATACGTTATGTTTGTAAACGCCGCAATAACAAGTATTATAGGTGTCCTTTAGTTTTTAATCTTGAATTTTTTATTTTATTATTATTAAGGATTGATTGAACGCCAACGACGCTTACCATGCACGTGCGCAAGTTATGACAAAATCATTTACGGTATCATTTCCTGCGATATGTAAATCTTTTGTCATTATATTGATTAGCGCTTGGCGTTCAAAAGATATATCTAACACAATATTAACAGTGGTGTAACATCGAGTATTCCGTCTCCTGCATTCCAAGCGGTTTTGTATAGTTTTCTTTTGTATCTGTTACTAAGTACAAATGAATAAAGGAATATATTCAGATTTTGTATTTTTATTACACATACCTAAGTACATAGGTCACAATAAAGTCACGCTTTTTTCCATGAGGCAGAATTTACAGAACGCCAACGGTATGCCAAACAACCAACCATGCACCAATCATGCTAAGACTACATTATCGCAATAACGCGAACTCCACTTCGCGCGCTCTATGTTGTACAGTGAGACGGCGAGCGGCGTGATGCTATGCATCAGATATAAATCACTTCGCGGCTGTACTCACAAGCGAGTCAGCTGATATATTGTCGAACAGAGTGGTACGTGGAGTACAGTATTCGGGGTTTAAACTGGGCATACCTTACTCCATGGCTTAAGGACGATTCGTAAAAGAAAACACAGATAAACCGTAAAATATTCTTTATTTGTAAACTTATTCGAAATCGGGTACTCAAATATAACGGTTAGAACGTACCTAAGGAACATAGAAAATATATTGCGATCTCAAACGATATCAGTACTAATTTAGTATCTACAGAATATAACACAATCTATCGATAAAAGTTTATCGATATCGATAGAATTATATAATCATTCAATCTTAAAATCACAAAGACATTCAGGATCGCTTTCTTATCCGACGGATAAGGTAACCGGAATTTATCCGGTGGTAGTGAATATTTAACCATATCAGTGTTTTACATAAGTTCTCGCCCCTTCGCGATTTCCAGAATATTTCCCGAAATATAAAAATTAAACTACGTTAGATAGGAATAGTGTGCACAATAATATTGTCATACATTGGACATCGAGATATAGTACGTACCTAAAGGATCGAGTTTATCAAGTGGAAGATGACGTAGGTACTAGGATGTTCGTTTTTCATAGAAATGGGTTTTTACAAGAATTTTATAATAATTATAATAGTGTTATCCTAATATCATAACCTTTAATCATTTAATAAAACAACAGTGCGTCATAATACTGGAGATTAATAATTATTTTATTTCTAAAGCAAACAGAACAATCGAAAAATATATCCCATTTTTATACAGAAAATAAATGTACTTGACATTTATATACGGAAATGGATCCAGAATGTCCGTTTCCCAAATAAACAATCTCCCGGAATTTCCAATTACAGGTATTTGTAGTAGGTACTGTGCGTCTAGCAACGCGCGGTTGAAATTGAAAATACTCATTTATAGCACCGTGTGACCTAAACCCGCACTTAAGTCATGCAGTCACGCTTTTCTATGACATAAGTAGTCTATTTTTACACAGATAAGCGTGACTTAAGTGCGGATTTAGGTCACACGTGCTATAATAGTATACGGTATGTACCTATGACTTAGTAACATTTTAGTTACTTAGTTTTAGTTAGAGATCTATGGATGATACTAATTATTGTTGTGATTGTCGCAAAATCCAAAATGCTATATGGATAGTTGTATATTCAATTTAAAAATCATTGAAACTTACGCTTTGGTCGCGCGTTCGTGTTTGGGCCTCTGTTCACAAGTTACTTAATGTGGGTAGTTTCGATTTTGTTATTCATTTCGGGAATTAGACACTGTCGTGTAGGTACGTCACCATTGTTATGTTCATGCCATTTGATTACACCCAGAGAATAACTAAAACAGCAATATAGATAATCACAACGCGTTGATAGGAATAATATTCGTGCTGATAATAACGTACGGACGTGCTTACAACTAACAGAGAAGTACGATGCATCGAAAAATAAGATTCTGTTCTATTCGAGAATAAAATACTTTTTCTAGCTAATCTATTTAAGTGCATTTATTTAATATTAAGTAACTGCTTTATAGAAATAACTATAATGGAAGAAGCTGCCTGTATTCTGGCTGCAAGCATTCTGCATCATCTTGTGGCATTCCTAATATGCAGTTGGTACAATGTCGTCAGACCAATTCAAAATTTGTTTTAATCCAACTTGCGTAGCGGTAGATATAATATGTTTCGCTCAGGCGGATCTCACACTACAACGCGCCACGCAACGATGCGCGGGAAACGGAGTCAAATGCCCCTTTTTTAGGCATCTCGCAGTTCAATTTAGGAGGTTGTCGTCTGCTTAACCGTAAGTCAAATGCCCCGCAAGGAAACGCGTTTGTATTGAATATGTACGTAAAAATTAGCGAGGGGGGCACGCGTCCGCGCACCGAAGCGTGACGCGTGTGAGATCCGCCTAATTTTGCGAATGCTGTAAATGGCGCCGTAATCCGTGGACTTACGTTCAGCATTTAACAGTTTGCAGTCAAAATACAGTGCGTCTCAATCTCAATACTTGCTTAAATTATTGAATTAAAAATTATATTTATTTTTTTAGTTCAGTTCATCTTAAAAGTCATCAAATGGACTGCTTTGACACAGCTCTTGATGGAAAATGGTTTATTACCGAGCCTTAAACGGCAAAAGAAAAACAACATGCAAAAAATCATTTAAAATAGAAGTCCCAATTCTAGTTGTCCACAACACCGACGCTAGTGATTCTCTAATCAACAACTAAACACTACGTTACAAGTTCGTACTACCCTCTCTTCGTAAGTTACAACGTACTGATTTAGCGACCCTTGTTCACGATGTGTCACGATTCCTGGCTCGTTTGTAGACTGTTTCCGATGTTGATGGATAAACCAAACGTAAGAAAATAATATAGTAGAGTGACGGGTCGTTGAGCTGTTTGAATAAGATGTTGAGCTATACGTTTATTGATGCATGCTGTCAGCTGCAATGCATTACATTTCTAAAAACAAATTCCCTGAGTTAATATAGCTCTTACCCCATATTTTTTTATTGCTGGAATTTCAAGCTGCTTCGACCGAATGTGCTGACCGACTTTGGGTATTAGTAAAGTGCATGTAAGTTAATTACTGCAACTTCATTTCTGATAAGAAAGTATTTGAAAAATAAAAACGCCCATCACGAAGCCGTCATCTATGCATTCTGTACACACGGCTACACATCAAGCTATACATTTCCAGTTTTAGCTGACCTCGCATTGTATAGGTTTTTCGTACTATCACAAGACAGCTTGTATATCAAACTACTTCACATTGTGAAAAAATAATTGCTGGAAAACGAATTTTATCCCTATTTGCAATTACAATACACGCAAAGCACCAAACCAAAGCGTTGTGGTGCATGCAACGGCACAGGGATCTCGGGAGTATTTAAAGTTAAGAATTTCCGTAACCAGGTGTCCAGGTTATCTACTCACACAAAATCCGTAGATTCGGCCGAAGTTACGGGCGTTTCCTACTCCGTATCACTTACGGACACTTAATGAGTTCGAAGCCCTAAATAAGAATTAATGACAACACGTATTGATAGATGTCTCTACTCCCGATATGTATATACGTCTGTCAAAAAATAGAATTTGACACTTGTTTTTGACGAATTAACGACTTTCAGACTGGCCCATATCTTCTTTGACGGACTAAGAGAGTAGACACTCAGGTATGGTTCAGTATAAAAAAATGAACATAATAACGGGAAGAACAAGCGACTCTTGGCTTCGTTAAAGTTATTTTTAGAAGTACTTATCTATCAAAATCGACAGTCCCATTCCATTGACATTTTACGTACATCCCCTCTATAGTGTAAAACTATATAAAAAACCATAACATTGAGTCTATAACTAACTAGTCTAGATAAATCAGGTATACGTGGTAATTTAGACATTACTTACACATAGTATCAGACATGTATTTTTCTTAAACTACAACTAGTATTTTGACTAAGTTTAGGTGAGCTGTGTGTCTTGAAGATGAGAGCTTTCAGGTGAACAATTAATTAATAACACTTTAGAAATATTTGAACATATTTTTAATAATGAATAAGTAAAATAAGACGTGATTATTAAAATCATAATCAGCCTATAATGTTCCCACTGCTGGGACACAGGCCACCTCTCTGTGAGGGGAAGTGATTATTAAAACAATAGAATAATTTAATACAACCCAAGAGGACTTTTTACGAAATACCAAAAAAAATTTTTCAACGTGAAGCTCTCATCTTTAAAAAAAAACACTAATATTAAGACTTCACATTTAAAGAATTCCAATTTCCTTCATAATGAATTCTTTGAAATTCTTTGAATACAAAAGCCATTTAATTTATCCTCCCACCATCCTAACTATACAATAATAAATGTGTAAGTTTAAAACATGCAAGTGCTTGATATGTGCGATTAATTTGCTAAAATTGTGAATTATATTGCTGACTGAACCTTACGACTACTAAAAAACTGAGATTGTTCGCCCGAAGACGTTAACAGTCTTATTTATGTAAATAAACAGGGTCCCTTGTTTGACCAAGGAACATAAAACGTGTAAAAGAAATCTACTAAAATGTAAATTACTCTGAAAAAAATAATATAGCATAATCAGCCTAAGGTTCCCACTACTGGGACACAGGCCTCCTCTTTGTGAGAGGAAGGGGCCGTAATCTACCACGCGGGCCCAGTAGGGGTTGGCGGATGTCACATATCTTCGAATTTTTAGTTCTAGGACATGCCGGTTTCCTCACGAAGTTTAAGTTTTCCTTCACCGTCTTGAGAGCAGTGGTGATGAAATAATTTACACAAAGTAAAGCGCTTGCTTGGGTTTGAACCCACGACCTACAACTCGTAGTCGCGGCCGTTACCACTGGGCCACCACTACTTTCAAAAAATGAAATATGAAATACACAAAATAAATGAATAAATGGCTTATAAGATGTCATCTAAATACAAAATTACAAGCTTCAAAGCTACATTAAACGGAATACTCAAATAAAAAATATACAATCTATCCAGTACTTATCTTCCAATCTTCCTGACTGGTCGGAAGACATTATGGTAGTCTATAGGACCTGGAGACGGCATTTCTGAGCCTAAAATGACTATTTTTTATTTCGTGCTTTGTTGGGGAGGTAAGGTTAAAATTGTATGCACAAATGATTATTTTTCTATACAATTTACGGCTAGTAGTTTTATCTTTATATGCCGTCTCTAGCCCAAATCCATAAGAATATAAGCCATTTATGATCTTAGCATACATACATCGACGCAAAGCCATATAAATAAACAAAAAACTAAATATTTAATAAACTAAAATTTTACTAATAATTCGACTACATTTTATTATCATTATTCGTTTAGCACTCGATTTTTAAATTCGTTCCAGCTGCTCCTACGAATTGACCTTGTAATTTGATTCTAAGGTCAAATATTGCTTTCTATGGTAGTGCCTGGACCAACCATTCCTAAACTTTCTCTCATGACCATACATTTCGATAAGACACACGTATTCATGACATAACTGTCTTCACTTAATTAAGGAGATATTTTTAAACTCATAATTTTTGATGTAAACAATTTTAGATATTATTTGCATAATTTGTGCAAGTATTTTTGTGAATTATCTTTTAAACACAATGTTACAAGAATTTTGAGCTAACTTTTTTTTTTTCAAAACCTTGCAATTGCATTTAAATATCCCTCTTTTAAGATAATTGTGCCCCCACTACATCGCTGGATCCTACCCTCTTTCGCCCCACAACACCTTACGACCTTCCGCATTCGTTTAGCACCGACTTACTACATACAAACACACCTATTGGGTCTCTAACAGTAACTAAACAGTTAAGGACTAGTGAGGCGAGGTGTGGCGACATTCTGTCTTCCATACAAAAGTCATAAGATGCTGATATTGAATAAAAACATCAATATTATTATGATATTTAATAAGCCGAGCACGAACTTTTAAATCCCAATCCTATAAATCAGTATAAATGATTTTATTTTTCTGGGGTTTAATTGAGATCTGGAATTTTACTTTGTTTTCATAAATCTTTAACGCACTGTGTGGCCTAAACCCGCATTTAAGTAACGCTTATCTGTGAGTTAAGTAGTCCATTTTTCGTGCAATAGTGGACTACTTAGTCACACGTATCGTAATTTAACATTTTAAATGTCGTCTGATCAGACTATTTTTCTTTTTAAACAAATAAAAAGATTCTGCTAGTAATACTAGCAAAAGTTTTAAATCACATTCTTCTTCATCAACAGGAAGTTATTAATATTAATGTCACATGCAAAGAAACAATTACTAAAGTGTGTACCCCGCTAAACAAGTATAGATTTTGAACTCTGTAAGGCTAGTTTTTGTATGAAAAACAGAAGTTTTGAAAGTTCCTCGCCACAACCTCGGCGTGAGATCAAGAAGTGCTCAGTGCCGTCGCGCTTACTGTTACAATCTAGTAATATTGGCACATAGTTACGATAATCTCATACTTTACTATAGGGCACTAATCATACTAATTACTTGAACATAGTTTTAGGAGGCCTCTCATGTCTTCGTTATAGTTTTTAGGATTTCTATGAATTTAGTTAGCTATTATTTATATATTTTTTGTTCTCATTAATTATTGCAGATTTCTGTCGTTCTACTTAACTTTTATAATTTAGAATATATTTTTAAACGTTTTGGTTAATTATAACAATTAAAAAAAATGAATGATTGCACACAGAAGTTGATTAATTAGGCCCGAATAACTTATTCATAATATTTGAATAAAAATAGACATCGAAACACAGCGGTTAAGCTGTTTTAAAATACCATATACAAACAAGAAACTCAACATCGAAAAAGCATGAATATTACATAGAAAATGTCACAAACTCTGAGACACTTTAATATATTTAAAAAAAGTTAAGTATATAATAAATAAACTTCACCTCGAATCATTAGATCCATTCAAAGTTATCAGAAGTCTTCATTTCTTCTCGAAAATTCAAGAAACGTCAATAGTTTCTTAAATCCACCTTATTGGATATAAATTTCTCATTTCACCGTTAACAATTGAAATAAGGCTCCACAAAAAATTCTAAGTCCAACCCAGGATACGGGATGTAATGTCACTTAAGATTTGTGAGACATGAGAGGAGTGGAGGTAGTTCAGCGAGGCGGGGAGGCGGCGGCGAGGCGCTGTCGAAGTCTCGCGAACTTGCCGTGCACCAGCCGCAGTTGCGTGCGTAGCCTCGAGGACAGCTCCCGCTGCAACGCCTGCACTTCCACCAGCTCGCGCCGAAGCTGCTGGTAGTCCGAGCGCACCTGTGTGTACAGCCCAGTGTTATGGGATGATCGTGATGGGTAGGTCAGCTCCGGCTAACGCAAGCGATGGCTTGGAGGAATTTCTCACGTTTACACTTTTGAAGTCTAGTATTTTGTGCAGTGGAACTTGCATTATTTTGCAAAGTTTCAGCAGCGAGTAATTTTTTTTTTTTTTGTTAGTCGGAGTTGACTTACTATTTTATAAAATTGACACAGTCAAAAACTACGAAATAATAGTTTGATTTCGGGTTGAAAAATTAAGTCTAATATTTTTGACCCTCAAATCATTTTTTGAAGTGAGTAGTCGTGTGACATCTTGAAACCAAGATTTTTGTCTGTGTCAATAGTACGCACAAGACGGAAAGAAAACAACTAATGGCATGAATATGGTGTCCCATATCTTGAAGTATCCTGATGGGTTCGTGAACAAGAAGTAACGAATAGGAGAGAGAAAATGAACATAATATAGAAAACGGAAGCTGGACAGTAGACATAACATATACATGAATATCATCTATTTTGTTACAATTACACGAGGCGGCTCGTTAGCGTTACTGCCAAGGAGGATTAGAATCCTCATAATTATTATTCTTCAAATAATAATAATAAAAAATATAGGTATTGCGGTTTCGATAATAATCTGTGTAACATCATCAAGTCTTAGAGTTGTTGAGCTCCTTAAGTTGTGAGCTACACGATTTCTGACAAATGCTTGCATTGACTGGACAGGTCCACTCAAATCTGTGTGGTTTTTTCCTCAAAAGACCATTGCAGACGCCAATTAACATGATCTGAGCAGGATTATGTCTGGATCCTAAAACAGACTGACCCCTGAGTTTGTTTCGCAATTTCTTCGTAAATGTCGACTTCATCTAGCTTATTTTTTGTAATATGACGTGTAGAAGTGATCCCGACATCTTATATTACATAATAAACTATTTCATTTCAAGCATACCATGTAATTATTCACCAGGAATCGTCCCCTTATCAGTAACGAGCCGCCTCATCTAATCAGACGCAAATCGAAGTCGCGACACTTGAAGTCCGCAACGCCTAGTTAAGCCGTAAAGCGGCCCCGACTTCAGAGGCTTTGGACCAGGCTTCGACTTCGTACCACAGTCAAGCCCAGCTGACAGCTATATATCGATAAGCATGACCTTGTGGCTTGTCGGTTTCCATAGAGAACGGTGGAAAAGTTTTTTATACTTTTATTATAATTTTTATTTGATTATTGTTGCACTGAGTGAACTGGGGAAAAATGGATATGGAAATGATTGAGCACACTGCAAAAATATGTAGGTACTTATATTTTGTTTGTTTTCAACTGATGGTGGCGTGTTGGTCGTGAGCTAAAGTAGCATATTTGGAAAGCACTGAATCGCTGAATCGATTACGTCCTCAAGTAGGCCGCTGCGAACATGATCTGGCGTAATGGAGTATTAACGTTTCATCCAACATCCAGTGCGAGTGAAGTGCTCCTGATCAGTCTATGCCCTATCTACTAGAAGGTCCCAAATATCAGTTTACCTGCACTCTTGACGATCGGAACAACGCTTCTGACGCTGCAATAAAAGATCAACAATATAAGATCTGATGGTTGGTGCTGGAAATTATATTTTTCTTCTTCTTTTCGTATCAACGGTACATCAATATTAAATTACTATTAGGTGGCCACGTTTATTGCGGTGGCAGAGGCATTACTCAGATCATCAATGGTGCAAGGTGAAATTACATTGTAAGTTTGGGATAAAACAGTGAAAAATGGCCTCGCTGTCCTTCCGTCCATCCGTCCGTCTATCTGTCAGCAAGCTGTACCTCATGAACCGTAATGGTAGACAGTTGAGATTTTCACAGGGTGTGTATTTATAATGCCGCTTTATGAAATAATAATAATTAAATACATTAAAGGGGTCTCCTTACAAAAATCGTTTTTTTTTCGGCGTTTTTGCCTTGTGGTACGAAACCCTTCGTGTGCGAGTCCGACTTACACTTTTTTTATACAGGGCTTTTCAATGTCAAACTTCCCTAATAATGGCAGTGTTGTGTTTTTGTGCAAATAAATGAAATTTAAGCAAAATAAATGGAATTTAAGAAAACAATAATTGAACAAAAACTGACTCAGTGCAACATTACCTATTGTAATTTTGTTTTATCTGTAATGAATTACTATGATAATAGAAAAACAACAAGCCATAAGCAACATGTCTGTATAATCAGTAATCTGACCTGTCACGACACTAACGCATTGGCTGAAAAATAAATATTATATTTATACATAAATAATATATATTATCTTCTACATTTTGGGTTGACCGTCGCTACATTTAGTTAGAGCGCGTCATATAGCAACACGGACACGAACACGGTGTCCGCCGGTGGCCCGTGTTGCTCTATGGTGGGCGTATGCATAATGTAGATAACAGCTCAACGTGAAAAAACAGGAAGAGGACAATAAATGCTCTTCGACAATAAGGGTTTTTTTTATAAATGTTGCTTAAAGTTAAGTAATGATTAGCGACTGTTTAACCAA
The DNA here is from genome assembly GCA_963669345.1 of Gortyna flavago. Classification (NCBI taxonomy): domain Eukaryota; kingdom Metazoa; phylum Arthropoda; class Insecta; order Lepidoptera; family Noctuidae; genus Gortyna; species Gortyna flavago. Next base: position 14,470,241 of record OY770145.1, on the reverse strand, counting down.
TACAATTTTGACGTTTAAAGGTCTCTTAACTTTAAGGCGCAGATATACGACTTCTAATGATTTTAAATTCAACATCACGTCTAATCGACCGGACTGATTTCTTTGAAAAAAATAAATGTTATACTAGACCATTTGCTTCGTAATTTGATATGTGAATATTTGCAATTATATTTTTTTAACATAGTGTAATTAATTTGTAAAGTAATGTCTACCGCGGACATAAAAACGATAATCACGCAAACACTATCGGGTGTATTTTCATAAAACTTTCACCATATAAAAGACAATTTAATTCCCTGAATTTTAGTATACGGTTTTTATTTGTTTGGTGTTTGATAAATCAACAATAGATGATTGTTTCATATTTAGCAATAAATTACCAGCGTTGTGTCATCGCGCTTCTCTTTCTTTTCTATGCAGTCCGATAGTGACCGCGTTTTAGGTCATGTAGTCGCCTTAGCAACGTTTATGAATAAAGGGATGTCGTTTGGATTTTTTTTATTTATTAACAAATACTTAGCCTGGCCTAGCCAGGAATTAGGTCTGATTTAGAACAAGGTAAGATAATGTATACTGGTATAGGATGTTGGTGTTTTTGTTAGACCAAGCTTATGCTCAGTTAAGGCTAACGGCGTGGACCAATTTAGGCGCGGCTATGTCCATCATTATTTCATCAATAAGGCCGCATTGCTGCAACTGCATTTGTTCAGTTCACAGTTCCAAATTCTATGAAAAAGTTTTGGTAATTTCCTCAATACATTTTATTACTAACTTAAGAGTCCCTATCAATTTCACGGTCTAAACACAGAATATTCAATTTTTTCAGCGCATATCTCACAGAATATTAAATTTTTTCAGCGCATATTTCTCAATAATCTTAAGTTATATCGCTTTTTTTTAATACACAGTTATTTATCACCTATTTATCTAGTAAGTCAACAAATTTAAATTTTGATAACTACTTAATATAAATTACGAAAAATAAAAATCTAACACACGTTTTTACGTAAGTACGAAACACCGTGTTTTTCAATTGCTTTCTTAGCTTACTGGTAGCAAATAACAATCTGAAAATAAATCCTATATTACTGGGCATATAGTATGAGTAGAGAGTGAGAGTGTGAGTTGTAAGTCTACATATTTTTTTTGTTTAATAAATTAGTACTTGTAAAAAAATTTTGACCACACTGAAAAAACCCAATAAAATCAAATGCAAAACCTTCGTCTACGCGTAAAAAATTATTGAAAATAACAATAAGTGTTAAATATTTTAAAATTTGAGGTGTTTGTCTACCAAAATCAATTTTTATAATTTAATTTGGACTACTTATTTAATTAATATAATAATAATATCCTTGGACATTTCACACAACGCCATATAGTCCCAAGCTAAGCAACCTAATGCTTGTGTTATGGTAACGAGATGGCTGATAAACTACTTATATAATATTTTATTTTTTGTAAAGTTGTAGTAAAATATCTAAATAATGCCAGAAAAACTTAAATTCGTTCGTTCGTGTACTAAAATTTAAATTCGTAGACTTACCTACTAGATAAATAGGTGATAACTAACGGTGTATTTAAAAGAAACTAGATAACTTAAGGTTATTGAGAAACTTGCGCTGAAAAACATTGAATTTTCTGTTTTTAGACCGCGAAATTGATAGGGACTCTTAATGCTTTTACATATTAGTTAAAATATTTGAGCTGCTGTCTTTTTCCTGCACTAATTGCTATAAATAGCCTATTGTGTTGTAATATCTTCATGTATCAAAGCAACCTCAACTCGAAACATGCGCAAGTACCTACTAAACTGGTCACACTATCAGTGGAGTCATAGGGAAGTGACTAACCCATTGTTAGTAACGCAACGTCATAAGAATTTGTATGAGGCACATAATGGACGATCTCGTCCACATTCCACACACACACACACCCTCGCACGCACACATCTTTCCACACATTTCTAGTTTTAGTTGACCCCGCACTGTATAGGCTTTTCGTACACACGGCTACACATCAAGCTATGCATTTCCAGTTTGAGTTGACCTCGCATTGTATAGGTTTTTCGTACAATCAGAAGTCAGCTTATACTGGTTATGTATAGCTTGATGTGTAGCCGTGTGTACAATGAGAAGTCAGCTTATACTGAAAATGTATAGATTGATATGTCGCGGTCCGTACGTTGGCATAAATAATTATGCTAATTTTATTTGTAAAAGCGCGCAAATTAAATCTTGTGCCTGTGTCCTACTTTTCCACTAAATTACTTGTGAATACGGCAAAAGTATTAAAAGAAGGTAATTTATAAATGTACTGGTTGCAAAAGGGAAGGACTTAAAAAGGCGGAAAAGACGAAATTATACATAAGTAATTTCAAGTATTATGAAGCATTTAATATATAAAATGTTAATATTTTTAACAGTGTATTTATTTTAAATTTCCTTGTTGTTATAATTATTCAGAGTACTTGCCAGTTTTTAACTAAATATGTTTTTAGAAAATTATCCTAATTTCAAAATATTTTACTCATTACAAATATAAAATATGTACCTATAAAAATCATAAATTCCGAAAAAAATATATTATAAATTCCCCACTCAACCCCATACATAAAATGTTTAGGTATATAAAATCCCAGCTGATCACAAAGTTACTGTCACCTCAGAGACGGACTTGAGCAGATGCATGATGCACATGTCCTGTGTGTTGATGGGCGCCACCAACTCCTTCTCCACATTGTCCATCTTCCACTCCATCAGGTCCAACTGCTCATCAGTCCGCTTCACCTAACACACACACACCAAGTATAGGTGCTTTATTTTTTTTGAGAATAATTACAGCATGCTCATATACTAGTGAATGGATGACAAAAAAACAAGCAGCAGAGTATACATATAATGTGTAAACTCTGTACAATGAACTTCTATGTTACAAAAAAAACAGAAAACATTTACAGGCACTTATGAATTGTCAAGGAGTCGGTCAGTCAGAAAAATATGAAGCTAGTTGCTCAGATTATTAGGTACCTATGGAGAAGAACAGGCAAGAAACTCCATGGACACTCTTTTAAATTACATTGTGACATAACACATTTATTAAAACACTTTAAAGCATAACAACCATATAGAGTAAATATTTCATATGATATAGAGTAAATATTTATGCACAATGGGGTTCTCAGAAATGTGTTAATTTTTTGTTGTTTCTAATTGCATAGCATGTGTTTAATTATTGTACTTCTACTGTACAATTGTCTTATTGCTATGGTTTGTCTTTACGTTATCATATTCTTAGATGCTTTTTTATATTGTTTTCTTTCACTCTCCATTTAACATCTTTATAATGCAATAAAACTAGATTTCACAATATAGTATAAGGAATCATTGCACTAGATTTAAGAAGGTTAAATTAAAATATTATGTAATGAGCACTCCAAAGATGGAAAACTGTCATGGCTAACCGCCTACCAAATATGAGACCCTAAATTACTTAAAATAAAATATAGAACATAGATCAAACTACATAATATTTACACAAGAGTTCCATAAATAGTTAAGCGGATGGAAGTTGGTATTGAAATTTGTAAGTTTTGCCAATACAAAATCCCAATCCCATTGAGCTTGTAATAACTTACACATACAATTATATTATAATTACTGTTACTGTTAGCCTGCATCATCCCACTGCTGGGCAAAGGCCTCTCCCCATGACTTCCAGTTCTTTCAATCCAGGGCAAATATAATTAATGCATCAATATTTTAATAGGCTTTGAAATATATCTTGATATATTTGCATTTATGTGTGTGGGTCATTGAATGAAAGTGACACCCGCGCATTGAGAATATACCTGTAATATGTGTGTGCGCGTGTTGAACACTACGGCTGTTTTATGTGATGTGATAACGGGCATCACATGTCACATCAGAAGATAGCAACTAGACAACACAAAATGATCTGAGAAATAATATTTTCTGAATGAACTCAAATGGCAGAAACCTTCACCAGAACTGTATGTTAATATTCCACTTTAAATAAATTGCAGTTAAGGCTTCAGTATACAAAATTATGTAAATATATGAAGAATTCGAATGAGGATGTGTAAACAAAGTGTTTACATTCCTACTTAATAGTGTTGACCGATTTTTTTTATAATATCGTGAGTCATGACGCCAGGGTATGCTAATAGGGCAAAGGATACATGCTTCATTCAGCCCTCCAGCTGTATGTTCCAAAAGTTTATTATTTATTTTATAGTGATGAGATGCGGCTCTGTGACCTACATTTCTATCCGCGAATAACTGTACTTTATTAGCTAATAATATCAATAGATGAAACTGTTGACTCACCGTTTCTTCGAGCTCTTCTACAGAAATTTGTTTGTCAGTCATCTTGAGACACACCTATTAATTTTTTAGTCAAATTCTAAAAGAAAACAACAGACTTGAGCAAACCGACCATTTTTCTACTACAAAAATGACAAAATTGACATTTCAGTTCAGTTTCACATCAGCTATTGAAAATGTCAAGAGTGTTAAGACAACAAAACGCTACTAAAACGTCATAACGTCATCATCCGAAATTTTATTAAAACGTAGAAACAAAACGTAGCTTTAGGCGGGAAACATGAAATTTTAATGGTGGTCATAATTTTAATTAGAATAGTTCTTGTACTCTAACAGTCCTTTTAGTTATTTTACCATTTAGCACAATTATGGTAACATCGTTGCAAATCACTGTGATGCTAAATCAAAGGGAAAATAACGCTAGTGTTTACATTCTCTTTGAAATAACTGTAAAAAGATTAGATCGCATTCGTTCGTTCGCAGGCTCGTGCTGTTAACGCCCATTTTACGTTTTTTTGCGTGCTGTGAGGTAAAAATGAATGATAAATGTTTTTTTTTGGAAATAACTACTTCATTGCGATAGGTCGATCTTGGCTCAAGATTACCGGTGCAATTCACGATACGATGGTGTAGACATCTCATTGGGTAAGTTCCTGTTTATTTGCTTTTTATTTACGCTAATATCATATGAAATTCGAAATGTAAAGAAAATACACTTTATGATGCTTGGTTGTAACAAAATATGCTCGGTGCTGCTTTCTCAGTAGGCTATTAAAAAAAAAACCGGCCAAGTGCGAGCTGGACTCGCACACGAAGGGTTCCCACCACCACCACCATACAATATTTAACACTACATATAAAATAACGGCAATAAAATCACGTTTGTTGTATAGGAGCCCCCTTAAATATTAATTTTATTCTGTTTTTAGTATTTGTTGTTATAGCTGCAACAGAAATACACATTCTGTGAAAATTTCAACGGTCTAGCTATAGCTATCACGGTTCATGAGATACAGCCTGGTGACAGACAGACAGACGTACAGTGGTCTTAGTAATAGGGTCCCGTTTTTACCCTTTGGGTACGGAATCCTAAGAATGGTAATTCCATGACGCTATATTATTATACTAGTAGCGCCCAGCGCCCCGCGGTTTGACCGGCATAAGTTTCGATCCTGTGGGAATATCGGGATAAAAACTATCCTATTTACTTTCCCGAGACTTAAACTATCTCCATGCCAAATTTCATCTAAATCGGTACAGCGGTTTAAGCGTGAAGAGGTAACAGACAGACAGACTCACTTTCGCATTTATAATAATAGTATGGATTGATCAAGTTGCAGTACCTACACTGCCAGTGTGGCTGTGTGGACGGAGCTGACAGTTCTAATCTTTGCCAGTTTACCCAACTGCGGCGCATCCCAAAATGTAGGTTATGTTTTTAAAGTTATGAGTTTCGTAAGAATTCTAAAGGAGAGTAAAATAAAACCAAAACTAAATTATATACACATTTATTTTTTGTCTTTAATTTTTACACATTTAAGAAATGTCGACGAGATTTAGTGATACTATGGAACCATTTTGGCCATTAGACGTCCCGATATTAATTACCCTTTATACAAAATTATGGTTGCGTTGTAGCAACTACATATTAAATTCACGTGTCGATTATATTCATATCCGCTTAAATATATTCTACTAGGAGAATATTGAAATCGAAAACACTTTCCAGTCCAATGTTGTTTATCGTCACTATTTTTGTCAATCTTGCAGAGAACGGAACAGAAGAATGCTTCGATTTAAGTACTTTCCTAGTGATTCTAAGGTATTTTAACACTTAGAACATTTAGTTTTGACACTTCTAATTGGAACAATATTAAAATAAGCCGTACAAATTAATTGAGAGTAAAGTAACAGCATAGGTACAGAATATCTTTGAGTAATTTGATTTTATGAAACATATTTAATACTTAAATTCAGTTCGAGACAATACAGAGGCTGCAAGAGGTCATTATGTATAGACAACATAATTACTATCTGAAGTAGAGTAAGAAAACCGAACGGAACATTATAATTTGCGTTTGGGAATGTAACTAGAGTGAACGGTGCAACTTCTATATTCTGTCGAATCGATTTAGTTAGATTACACAGACTAGCAATTCGATTATAATTTAAAATCACCATAATAATTATGAAACATGTCTGTCTACAATCAAATCACATTTTTTTTTCGTGCCTCGCTTTTGCGCTTAGTATTTTCATAATTAGAAAGACTGGTGGGAACATAGAATACAATATTGCACGTGCATTCGATACAAATATAGTATGCTAACATCCGATAAACATACAATAATTAGTATTTATATTAAAACTATGTTACATCCTCGGATTGTCTGCGACATTCGATAAGAAAAGTAAAGTAAAAGAAACTATAACATCGATCAATTAAATAAAAAAACACTAGGATATTTGTACAAAAAATTAAAATTCCATTTAATTCGTATACAAGAATGTACCGCGATATTGACTTGGTCATGTATAATAATTGAAAGTTAAAAACATATGAAGCGCTCAAACGGCTTGAGGTCCACGATCGTAAAGTATGAATAAGTAAAAATACGTAAATTACTTAAAATAAATCTTATGCACTCGTGCATGTAGATCATTCTCACTAAACTTGTGTAGTGACGTCATCACATACGCCGTGCGTGCGCGCAATTCATCATCATCAACCTACACCAGTCCACTGCTGGGCATAGGCCTCTCCAATTGCACGCCATTCAGCTCGATTCTTGGCAACTCATACGAAATAATAATTACTTGTCGTGACATATTATCTAGTCTATGATAATCATTAATAACAAATATCCAATAAGCTAGATTGACTTTACAAATATTTCGTCACAAGACAAAGTATGGGGGGCAAGAATAAAGGGAATAAGCTAAATATACCGAGCCGATCACAACATCAATTTGACACTGCGACCAGCACGCACCGGTGGCATGTACCAAGGTAAGACATATCTCACACAAGAATGACACATGTCTTGTTGCTAGGCCCGTTCTACCGCAGTAGCGTCACGCATGGCGTAGTCGTGACGTCACCGACACGCCACCTTACACAATCACGCCGTCTCGAAACCGACGCGTCCCCTTTCAGTGTTTGCGAACTTCCCTATAATATCATAGATGGACTGTGTGTGTTATATATCTTCAGTTCCAATACAAATTGACTTACGATATGTAATACTTGAACATAAACATTATGTTACGAGGCAATGGTGTGTGATATGGGAGTTATTTTGTAGTACACAGCTGAGAATAGCACTATTTTAAAGTAGAATACTCTTAGGATTCATATTATCTACTATTATTTTGTGAGTTTTAATTGCTAGTGACGATCATTAGGCTTCCAATTTGAAGCCGTAATCAAATACTAAGCCAGCGACAGCTACATACAAAACACAATATCTTTAGGCCTTCCTTACATAAGCACGACACACTACTTACATCAACAATAAATATCTCGCCAATACCTCGCGACACACAGTCCGATTCGAACGTCAGTTGTCAAACACTCAAAGGGTTCTATTAATCAGTCGTAGCTCCGCGACTCAGTCAGTGGCTGAGTGTCGACCGAGCGGTCGCGCCGGAGAGTAATAAAACAAAGAGAGAGAGAGAGGAACTATGGTGCGGTTCATTTGAGCACGTCTGTCTGCTCGAACTTCTGCTCGCTGACTGACACCGCGTCAGACGAGAGCGCCTCCTTCAGCGGCTCTACACAGTTCTTTGGAATCAGCGTACCTGGAACGTGACGGTGTTGTGTTACCTTATATCTCTTACTTCATCAACTTAAATTCCCTGATTGACAACGCACAGCCTAAGCCCATGTTCGCACGGACGTAAAATATCGCAACAGGATTTTATCGCGCACTGGATTTCAACTGTCGGTGTTGAGTCGAGCAATGAAAATCTAATAGAGCGCATCCCAGCTCGTCAAAAAATAACAATATTGGATTTTCAACCCTCGGCGCTAAGCAGAGAGTTGAAAATCCAGTGCACAAAAAAATATCGCTGCAGGAAAAACTCTCCCGTGCGAATCTAGGCTACTACAATTAGCTGACCCGGCGAACTTCGTACCGCCTCAGAATCAGAAAAGCCGATCCATAGAAAATGTATGAGTTTTTTTTTTTGTATATTCCCCATGTTTTAATAGTTATTCTGCTATTCGGGACGGAGACAAATTTAACAAACCAAAGGTCATAAAAATCGGTTCCATGGTTTTTAAGTTATAAATGGTGTAACTAACCCGACTTTCTTTTATTTATTTAGATTATCCATCTGAGAAATAATAGACAAATTTTATCTCAAATGAGACTGGTGGGATCCCAAGGAGTTACTTTCGCATTAATAATAAAGTCTAGACGTGTCGTGTGTAGTACGTACCGACGATCTTGAGTCCGTCGTCGGCCTTGATGCGCACGACCTGCATCTTGTTGAGGTGCGCGCGCGCCGCCAGCACGTGCTCCACGCGCGCCCACACCGCCAGCACCGAGCCCGACAGCACGTGGTGCGTGCGCACGCGCAGGCCCACCTGCACACAAAGTAGAACTTAACAATATGTCTGTGTTAGATATAACGTGTGTAAAAAAACCCATTGAATAGCTTTATCTACGCATTCGGACGGTATAGGGTTTGTTAGGTTATTTCAGTTATAACATTTTAAAAAACCGGCCAAGAGCGTGTCGGGCCACGCTCAGTGTAGGGTTCCGTAGTTTCCCGTCCGTCACAATAAGTGTTCCCACTTATGAGTTTAAAGGTGGGTATCCATTAAATTCGCGCTCCAGCAGCGCTCCGCGCTCCTGCAACTGCTCCCGGTAGTGGGTACGTGCGCGAATACGGAGCGTGCAACATTGCACGCTCCGTGTTCGCAACAGTGCGCGCGACGTATTCATTAGAGGACGCATACATACCTCGCAGTCGGCCGCGTTCCTGCAGACGGCGCGCCAGTACGCGTGGCTGCACACGCGCTGCGACGATAGCCGACGATGTCCGAAGCGCATACATACCTCGCAGTCGGCCGCGTTCCTGCAGACGGCGCGCCAGTACGCGTGGCTGCACACGCGCTGCGACGCGTTGTACTGCGCGCGCCACCACGACTCTGCTTCGCTGCTTTCCACTTTGCGGTACTTCTTGTCGATCTCCGCTAGAGATTCCAATCGCATCTGTAGACCGGTGTTGGGCCTGCAAAATCGAAAAAACAAGCTGTTTAAACCTAGATTTTACCCACGGCTTCGCTCCCTCGGATTACCCAAATGTGCATTTTTTCGAATGAAAAATACAGTCCTGACATAAGTTATTTTACCTATGATTTTACATCAAAATCACAGCAGTCTTTATTTTGGTGGTTGCTGCCACTGACAAGTCTGTCAAAATCAGTAGTTTTTATCCTCGTTACACAAGGTTGCTATTGGGATGCTGCTGTCAGAGAAAAAATAACTGTGAAAGGACTGTAAGTAGGATATTAGGTTGAGAGTCGCAACTTGCTCAAAAAATGCCCATCCGTCACCGCGTCCTACGCCTACATCGGCGCAAGTAATGTCGATGTCGCAACTGACCTGTATATCTGGAACATGATATCCTTTTTAGTGATCTTCTCCTTCTTCGTGCTCACGATGGCGGACACGCACAGCACGGCCGTGTACTTGTTGTTGCGCGCTTGCTGCGACACGTAGAACCCTTCCTTGGGCCCCGTCAGCTCCGACCACTTCTCTAGGGCTTCGGCCCAGTCCATGCCGCGCTGTGGATTGAAAATAATAAGTTAGAGTAATGTGCAATATACTGAAAGAAAGAAAGAAAAGAAGTACAAAAAAAAGATCACAATGTCGGGGAGTACAAGTGACTCTCGACTTCGCTAAATGTATTTTTACACCTGTTATGTGAAGACGACATATCTGGAGTAAAATGGGTAGTTAGAGTATAACATGCGCGTACCTCGGTGTGCACGGTGTGCAGCTCGACGGGCGCGCGGCCCGTGGCGTGGCGCCGCACGTAGCGCAGGCAGCGCACGCGCCGCACGCGCTCGCCGCACGAGCCCAGGTCCAGGATGCCCAGGTCGAAGCGCCCGCTGCGCTTGGCTGCGAGTGCGCCAGATATTAGTCCAGGGAGCACGCCCGATTTTTAACTCTTATGTACTATCGCGCACTTGGTTTTAATTCGGTGTTGAGCTGCGCATTGAGAATCCAACAAAGTGCATCACAACGCGTCAAAATCTACACTGTTGGATTTTCAACTCTCGGCGCTAAGCAGAGCAGTTAAAAAATCACCTGTGGGTACGAGGGCTTAGACTTTTCAAAAACGAGCGAGTTATGTGAAAATTAAAATTCTGACGACCTTTTGTATATTTTCGGAAAGTCCATAATTAAGTTCTAGAAATTCCATCGGGCACATGGCTTGGACACTGATAAAACAGATATGTCAAGTTATATTGATCAACTAGGTTCTGCCCGTGAATTCGTCCGCGTGAAATGTCTTGTTTTAACATAAAATATATTCTATGACACTCGGCAATACTGTAGCTTCTCATTAGTAAAATAATTTCGGAATCAGATCAGTAATTCTGATGAAGATTACCCCCTACATACAAACTCACAAATTAATCCTCTTATAAATAATCCACCTCAGAAATAAAACTAAAGAAGAAAGATTAGTTTATTGCTATCTCTATGTAATAAAAAGTAATGCTGACTGACCTTGCTCCATAACAGCGGCGAGCGTGTCAGTAAAGTACTTGAACAGCCTGTTCTGCAGCTCCACTGGCATGCCTAGTATCCTGTTCAGGAACTTGGACATGTTGTTGTAGTCCTAGAGACAACGAACCAACAATATTATGAAGCTGAATAGTTAACAGGTTACTGAAGCTCTCACGACATAATATTATGGTCTTGTTGATTATACAAGGTTAAATTAAATCAACTGGCGAATCGACCAAAACTGTACAAGGATCTTTTGGCGCGTGGCTAAAAGCGGAACTAACGTCGCCACGTTGTTTTTTTTTTAATACAATTTAAAGAAAGACAAAATAAGTATGTTTGACCCAGGTTCAGTATTCAATTATGTTTACCAACAATGCGGCAACGCCCGCCTGTCAATGTCATTCAGGCGCCAAAGATAAGATAATTTACTTGCGTAAAACTTGGTTTATATAGGTTTAATTAAAAGCAGATTTTACCAAAGTCACATATCTTTTATTCGTGGAATAAAATTAACGTCTGACAGTTCTAGTATGGAAAAAATGTCAAAACTTCAAAATGTATTCGCAGGATAAGACTTAATTTATGTATGAAAGTTTGGTAGTATGCGCCTTAAATCGTACGAGATCACACATGTTTTGCTTAAAAATTAAAGCATGCAAACTTCACGAATAAACAAATTTTAATTAAACAAAAGATCCTTGTTGCGATGTAGGTGAATAGGTTCAAAGTTACTGAAGCTCCCACATCCGATTCTACAAGATTTAATTATAAGAAAAAAACTTCACACACGTAACGGGTATCAATATCAGAACATGATAAAATAAAAAGAAAATTGAGATAAATACTTTACTTAAAAAATATAAAGGTATTAATTAAATACCAAAATTAATTTCATAACTCTGCGGGAGAGTCGCAAAGTTAGGAGCGCGCTCATTCCCCGGGACAGCCCGTCTGCCACGCTGCATTAGATGTTTCACGTCAAAGAGTATCATTTTCCATAGTTCGTGCGTCCTGCGGCCGTTGACCCCCAACAGCTGGTAGTAGCCGAGAGGTAGGTAGGGAGAGATCTATGTCCAACAGTAAACTGTTATCGGCTGATGATGGTGATGTAGTGTGCTTTATCCAGCTGTAGCAAGCTTTAATTTCCCTACGGTCGATACTATCAAGTATTGCAGGTTAGCGCCAGTTCTCTTTAGCCAAGGAGAGTGGGGTGAGGCCCATGTCCCAATGATGCTGACCTTGTCCAGCTGCAACACGCCGGGCGCGGCCTCGCTGTTGACGATGAGCCCGACGCCCACGAGCGCCGACGCCACGTCCTGGAAGAAGTCGCCCGCGTAGTCGCTGGGCGGCGGGACTAGAGGCGTCTCGTACTTCATTATGGCACGCATCACTGCTTCCAGAGCCGCGCGACCTGTAGCCAACATAATATAACAGGCAAGTTTAGTATGTAACTGATCAGCATAGCTATTCACAACCATCCGACAGGCTATTGTATCCGGAAATGACACATTTCGATAACCTGATTTGCCTTGCCCTCGACAACAAATAGCTGTCGAAAGAATAGCGGTCGTTTATTTGATTTAAACAGATAAAATTTTGGGGTTTTAGATTTGTAGACAGCGTTTAGAGGACTACTACGATAACATTAATTGATGTTCGATTCGGTACAGAAGAGTATCGAATGGTTGTGAATAGGTATGCGGCTTAGTATTTACAGCATGTTCACACAGCAGTTCAGTATTTACAGAAAAGTATTAAGCAGGTCTATGATTTTTTTTTTTTATTAATTGACGAAACTTCAGACTTTATGAATATAGAATGTAAGAGTAAAAGCATTAAAAAACCAAAAATTCACTACTAAAATAACATTGGATCCGAACAGTTTCTCTGTGAATGTTATTAATTCAACACAGGTGTACGAAATTCGAAAAATTTAAATCAAATTACAGAATTGGCTGTTCCATACATTATGATCGTGTAAATTCAAATGTATTGTACTTTTGTATGAAACAGCAGATTTTTTGATGAAAAATTTCATTGCCATCGGGTATAGCATCATGTACTGAAGTCACAGTAACAGTCTGTTCGTCGTTGTCTCTTACACCGTGTTTACTAATTGAACAGGTAACATTTGGAAAAGCGAGTAGATCATCAAAGGAAATAAATCGGGTACCGTATTTGTTGTCGATGTTGAACTGGCTGAGGTCCCGGGTCTCGGTGGCGCGCCGGTCGCCGTGCGTGAGCGCGCCGAGCGACTCCAGGCGCTTGGCCACGGTGCACGCGAAGCGGCGCTCGCCCGCCAGGTCCGAGATCAGGAAGATGTACTCGGGCGCGTTCACCTGGTTGGAGCGGTGCGTGCGGCCTGCGGGCGCGCATGTGGGCTACTCTATGCGTGCGAGGCCCGCGCCCGGCGGTACACGTGACGAACTTCCATACAAACTTTCATCCCTTATTTCACTTCCTTAGGGTGTCAATTTAGCAGCCTCAACCAGCCAGCCGAAATTTTGCACGAGAGATCGTATAACGAAAATAATACTTGGACAGCAAAAATATTTTTCAAAATTCGTACCCTACGTATGAAAGTTTAAATAGTTTTATAAATAGGGATGAAAATTTGTATGGAGACTTCATAACTTTTTCCTCTTTTTTAACCCCCGACGCAAAAACGACTTTGATTTTATTATAAATTCTCGATGTCTTGAAAATTCACCACATTAGCAGTTGCTATCTGCTAATGTGCCGTGCAAAGCAAGAGCAGATGGCTAGTTATTATCATTTTAAAGGTAATCGTAATCAAATATTGCACTCACCAAACTGTTGTATAGCTCTGTCGGCCGACCACGGTAGCTCCAACGTTATGTGCACCCTCCGCCTTTGGTTTCGCGCTCTGGCAACAATAGGGACATTTTAATACACAGTTTTAATAGTAATACTATTAGGAAACATTGGGCTCGATCCTAACAATTAATTACCAAGGTTGGTCCGTGAATCCTTCCATTACACGCCCTCTGTGCCTCGGAAAGCAAGTTAAATCGTTGGTTCCGGCTGTTTGACAGTCGTTACGGGTCTGCTTGACAGTCAGAAACCCTAGACTAACAAGCAGTCATGCCAGGGGTTAACGTTACCTATACAAGAAATTTTACGCGAACGAAGTCGCGGGCAGGAGCTAGTATCACGTAAATTTTGAACGCAGTTTACCTCCTGTCGCTCTGTAGCGATATACCGCTGGAGGCCGCCTCGGAAATGATGGCCACGTCCTTCATGCCGTCCATGAAGCGCTGCTTCTCTGTCAGGTTGAGGGTCTCGAGAGGCACGTCGGCTTCTGAACGACTCTCGTATAGGATCTGACCGTCTTCTGTTTGAACCACGCGGCCTTTGCGACCTGTCATCTGTGGAGAGAAAACTTCATAAATTAAATAGGGTGGATTTTTGAGATGAGCAGTAAGGGTATGTAACTTAACCTTTGTAGCTATAGGAACACGGTTTTAGGAGACTGGCCCTTTATAAGAAATTGTCAGTTTTCACAAAAACTAGGTAAGTACCTCGGCCACGTTGTCGGTGCCGCCCAGCTCGTCCACCAGCTGGTCCAGCGTGTTGGGCGGCAGACGCCTGCCCAGACGCTCCACATGCAGCAGCAGCTCCTCCTTCATGCTGCAGGCGCGCTCGATGGCCGAGCGCGGCGGAGGCTGGTTCCGCGCCGGACCTGCACGACAATCATCATTCAAAATCACAAAGTCATTACCACAAACTAAACGCAAATAAAAGTTTTATTTTTATTTTATTCAAATTAGGCTGAGAATGACCAGTTTTTAAACGTCAAAATTACATAATAATAACAGTCCTCCAGAGATATTGACACTGAAATAGATACATTAGACTTCGCGCATCATCGCGCGTTCGTATTTCCGAAGATAGTCGATGATGGCCGAAAAGCAGTCTTAGCGGGACATCTGTGTGCACTGTGCAGTACTGACCGAGGTACAGCCCGTTGGTCCCGACGGGTGTGCCGGTGAGGGAGTGCCCGGCCGGCGTGGTGACGGTGACGGAAGGCGCGGCCGGCGTGCTGTTCTTGCGCTCGAACATGGTCTCTATCTTGTCCTGCGTCGTGGACGCCTTCTTCTTGGGTGACGCGGCCTTCTTCTTCTTCACTGGCTTCTTTTTACGGCCTAGCCATGGTTCTGTGGGAGGAAGGGGTTAGATAAGTAAAAAGCACTCTAAACTGAGATTGTAACACAGTTTATATAGGAAATTAAAAAGTAGGAATAAAATTGTAGCATTACTCATAATTGGCCAAAAGATATTCTTGCGTTGAACATAAAATCAAACAATGTGAGATATTAAAGAATAAAGTTAAACTCAAAGCATTTATTTTGACTTAACCATTTACAAGCATTTTTGAATTGTCAAATAGTCTGTCAGTTGGTCAGAAAGTTGAAGCTAATTGCCCATTCCAAAACATAGATCTCTATGGAGAAGAACAGGCAAGAAATTTCAATATATTATTATTTATTATTACAGTTATTCATCATAACAAATCATATAGAATTAAAACTTTACATAAATTGAAACTTTACTGAGAGTAAACCTAATTCACAATATCTGGTTAGTAACACTCCATTACAAAAAAATATTACATAATATTACCTGTTAGATAAGTTTTGTATAGAAAACATGTGCAATTGTCATATTAATTCTTCAGATAAAATGCCTTAATCCGGAACATATTCAGGGATATTATCTGAAGAATTAATATGACAATTTTACATGTTTTCAATACAAAAACTGTCCAACAGCAATTTTTATTCCTCAAACAAAAGTTATCTGAAGATTGAAAAATCGGTTCTTAGTTTCTTAAACTGCTTACCATCATCACTGTCACTGCCTCCATGGAACGGGTTGAAGTCTGACAGGTCGGAGTCTGACCCCGGCGGCCGTCGCTCCTCATCCGACTCCATCTCCAGCTCATCATCAGACCCTCGCACGAACTCGTCGGAGGAAGAGCCTCCCCGCATGCGCTTCGCTGCTGCGTTGGCTTGCTGGCGAGCCGTTACTGTAATCAGTTATAATTTTAATTAGGTACTATATACGGGCTGATTTTTTTGCCGTATATCATTACTTCCCAGAATTCGATCCTTTTTAGCGACACTATCGAAGTGTTTTTTTTTTTTCTTCAAAATCTACAGGTTCGATTCCTGGCTAGAAATGTTTATTTTTCCAAAATCCAATGATGCAGTTTTAGTTTTCATTAAAATCGAGCCCGAGACTTCTTTGAGTACTTTTCGCTATTCCTCATAGTTCCGGATTTGGCCATCCACGCCCACTTGAAAAATTCACCCTGTATATATTTTAATACTAGTGACCCGTCCCCGCCCGTGTTTAGCACGGTTTTCTACTACTTGATAAAACATCGAGATCTTTTTATTTTATGTATCAATTTTTTTTAATAATAATGAAATATTCGTTGGTAAGCACATCACTTAAGAACGGCAGGACTGAATTGACTATTTTTTGTTTTAAAATGTTCGTAATATCTGAGAAAGACAGCCGGGACCAACGATCAATCGACCCGTGCGGCTGTCGTTCCAACAAACTATATTAATTCAGCGTCAAAATTCTATTAACCCCGGTGTTACAATGACATCTTCACTCACATTTCCTCTTAGAAGTGTTAGCGTCGTCGTCGGTGCCGTTCTTGCCGTTGTGCGGCGCGAGACGCGCGGGGGGCGCGGGGGGCGCGGGGGGCGCGGGGGGCGCGGGCGGCGCCCTGCGCGGCGGCTCCAGGCCCAGCAGCCGGTTGATGCGGTCGCGGTCCGGCGCCGGGAAGTGCTTCTCTACCAGCGTCTGGAATACGCCCCTGGAACGACAACATATTTTTTATTTTAGGGGGAAACGCCAAGTCACGTTTTCGTTCCATTCTATGACCTTGCTTGGTTGGCCGCGGAATTCAAATTTTATTACCATTTTTGCAATTTGCAGGAATGTCATGTTAAATGTGTTTTTTTTTGTTGTTTTAAATTAATGTTGATTAATTCGCGAGCGTAAGCCTTATTCATTTTCTACGAAATGCATGGGAAAAGATTTTTGCAATTTCTCTTTTCTAGTACTCAAACCTCAGTTGGTCCGATTGAGCTTTTTATCCTTGAAACAGTTTTTTATGAAAATTGGTCATTGTCTTGGTGATTGTACAATATTTTCAAAATCTGCGAATGCAGATAAAAATTTCTCATAAATTTAAGGTTAGTCTCTAAGACTGTTTTCCTGTAGCTACAGCGGATATGGTACATGCCCATACTACCCATCTCAAAAATACACCTGTATAATTATACATATAATTTAATACAAAAAAAATAAAGTTTTAATTATTGGTTAACGAACTCTCCAACCAGGCAGTAATCCAGGTGATCCAGGTGTGGTCCAGTAGGCCAGTAGTCTTGTAACTATAAGTCTTTTAACACTTTATTTACAAAAAACACCCTTATTGCATACGAAATAAAGACGCCACTATTACCCATACTTACATATTCAGGTGCCGAAAATAGTACAATAGAAAACCGAAAAAGAAACATCTTGATTACACTGTCTGCAAATTATATTTTCTCAGAAATACGTACCTAATTAAATTATCATCCAGATTTCGAGAAATATTTCTCAAAATAACCAAAGCCACAGAAATATTTTTAAGTGAAATAATCTCGATTGAAAATAAAACAAAAATATGGGAAAACTTGAAAAATAATCGAATAAAATAATTATTATTTAATAACAAACATTCATAATCAAACTTAATCAGTGTTACTATCCTCCACGTATTATTCTATTACTCCTGTTAATAATTGTCAAAACATGACACAAAAAAGTTTCAACGTAGACGTCAAAATTCTAACATTCCCGCGCTGTCAAAATGTCGCGCAGTTTCAAATAGTAGCGCCAGCTGCGTCGGGCGACCTCGGAAGTGGTTCGTTCACCCGGGCGCCGCCATTACGTGGTATTTCTACTGCGAATAGTACAAGGGCTCAGCGCACGGCTGTCCACGCGCTGGTCGGAACTAAACACAGTGTCGGAGCATCGATTTTATAGCGTATGACGTATTTCAACAATGTGCGCGTTTGTGTTGTTTGTAAACGAATAAAACTGTTATGTTGTGCTAAAACGTATTTCGGTGCAAAATTGTGTTTGTGTTGGCGTTTAACGTCAGTGATAAATAACATGAGTTCTAAACAGCAACTAAAGAACTTCCTCAGTGAAATATCAGAAAAAGCCGAGTTTCCTTTATTTAATTACGTATCAGCAGAGAGGTACACGATCCTTATCAAATGTCGAGTGGACACTAATCGTAACGCTCAATTCTACAGCGAATACGCCAGGGAATGGATAAAGAAGTTCACTAAATTCACAAAAACTGGCTGGATAGTTAGAGCGTGTTTCCCGAATGTAAAGAGATTGTTGTACAGGAAAGTTTTTGTATGCCATCATTCTAGTTTTAATAAAAGGAAGACGCTAGAACGATCAGGCGGGAAGGACAAACAATGCAACGCGAAGATAGACTTCAAAATAAAGTTTATAAATCGTCACACTATTAGGAACGATAAAATGTTAAAGGACGGTTTGAATCTAACCATTCATATAAACTTCATACACTCGCATGGTATAAGAGCGAGAGAATCATTCAATCTGCTGAAATGCTCGGCGGACACCGACAACTTATTCTACAAGTATTTTTCAGACGGACATACGACAGCTACGGCGAAAAGCTACCACGAATTAACCCTACTTTCAAAGTTTGGGGCTAGTAGGAAACATTTGTCAAATGCAGAAACAAATCCCAGTCTACACCATGCGAAGTACCTGTTCAGCAAGACAAAGAAAGAGGGGCTCAATTACAATGTAGCCGACACAATGAGCGAGAAAGTGAAGGTGTTAGAGGAATGCGGGGGCGTGCTGAGACACACAGATGACTACAGTATCACCGTCGTTATCACACCATTCATGAAAAACGTCCTATCTGGACACGAACTAGACTGCATTATAGTTGATAGTACACTTATTAAAGAATGCGTTGTATCGTTTTTCTTGGTTCCTACTCCACTGGGCGCCCTGCCCATCGCCTGTGCCTTACATTCACAGACTACGGAACCCAGTTTCAGTCAAGCATTCTTTTCAACAAAATTACTTTTAGAAAATCAGACTTTAAAAAGTTTTGAACCGAGCAAGATCATGATAAATCAGTTAGATGAACAAAATCATGCCTTAGATGCAATATTTTCTAATAAGAGGTTGTTTGTGTCGCGTGCGTCCGTGATCGAAGGAATATGGAAGACGATTTGCGAAGGGGAGGATAAGATTGATAGAAGACATAGGCATAAGGTAATGGAGTTATTCACTTCACTTCTGCATGCAGAGAATTTACAAGAAGCAGAATTGTTCTACAAAGAGCTTGAGGGTAACAGCGACGTGCAATCCGCCCCAAAACTGAAAGAATACCTGACTGACATATGGAGCAGACGAGAAGATTACATAACACCAAACAAAGTGATAGACATTTCTTTACGAATTTTAAAACAATTTATATTAAGCAGATGTTTTTCTTACAACAGTTCGATCATGATAGATGTACTGTTGAATATTTTGGACAGTCAATGGTGTCAAATTCTGCATGCACATTTGAGAGGCAAATTAATTTTTGAAACGTACACTAAGTTCTTGCGTCGGGACAAAAGGGTGATACAAAGTTTAGCTGGTTTGGAAATGACTAGTCAGGAATATAGATTAGAGAAAACAAAGAGCCATGTAACATTTAGAGCTGATACAATGTGTTGTGACTGTGTTAAAGGAAGGCGGGGCGCGTTGTGTGAACACGTGTGTGCTGTGTTACACTCTGCTGCACTGACAACGTCTGTTCCTGATGAAAAAAGAGCATTTTACACAGCATTGGCTGGTGAACACGAAGTAAAAGTCGAGCCCGATAATGATCAAGAAAACGAGGACAATGACGTGGAAGAAACTATACATAACAACAACGAACAAACAAACGAACAGTATTTCGTAGTCAAACAAGAAATGGAAGATCACAACGACCCTTTAGACGACAGTAACAGTGAAAATACCAGTTTCGAGCATAACTCGACAGAAATAAATATTGTTGATGTGAAAAAAAAATATGTAAACACACTCAGGGCTTTGAACGATGAATTTAGAAGACTTAACAAAGCGTTTAGGGAGAATCCTAGTGCATCTAACTTGGACACTATGGGCCGTTTAGCTAGGGAACTAAGTAAAATAAAACCTGTTGACAAAATTAACTTATCGAATATGTTTGTGGAACTAGACGTGAAGGAACATGACAGAGATATGAATTGTAATTAGAAATTGTGTCTGATTGTTATTGTTTGAACCCAAAGAATTTTAATTAACATGATGGTTGATTTATCGTGATTTTCAAACATATTTTTGTAATAAATGCCAGTTAATGGAACAAATTAAGATTTTGTATTATTTTCATGTAATTATTTTCAGATTCTGTAGTTTTCAATATGACTGGGCGCATTAAAGTATAAGTCAGTCCTTAGCCCACGTTCGCATAGACATAAAAATATCGAGGCGGGATTTTAACGCGCACTGGATTTTCAACTCTCGGTGTTGAGACGAGCATTGCGAATGCAACAGAGCGCATCACAGCGCTTCTAAAAAACTCGCTGTTGGATTTTAAACTCTCGGCGCTAAGCAGTGTGTTGAAAGTGGAGTGCGCGAAAAAAAATGGCGAAGCTTAAATGTACGTCTAACGCACCCTAGGCAGTCTAGCTGGTAAATTATTATTTACCATGCTATGACCTAAAGCAATGTTCATAATCCATCGCCACTTAATCAGAAAACTACTTTAAGTGAAATGTAGTCGATGTTGATTTTTGAGTGACCATTTGTAACAAAAAGGTTATGATAAGTTTTTGGTTGCAAAGGAATTGTTTGAACTTTGTTAAGACCGTATGACATTTAGTTCGTTGTTTCATAACATGAAAATTATCTCAAATTCCTGGATCTAATAATATATTCGCATATACAGCGTGTCATGACGGCGAAGAACAAACTGTTACCTGAATTCAGTAATAAAAAAAATCGGCTCTTTCTTATACGAATGAAATACCTATAGGGTCAAAATTAATGGAAAGCTGTTTTTTTTAATAACTTACTGAAAATTTCTTCGCTTGGGGGTCTAGAATCACTGAATTCATGGTAACAGTTTGCATTAGGACACATTAGAATCACTATTACAAGTCATTTAAAAAAAAAAAAAAAAACTAGAAAATGCAATAGGCTAGATGGAGTCGACATTTCCTATGTGACTACATTGACTACCTCTGAGAAGAAATGGTGGTGCAAACTCAGGGGTCAAGGTCTCTTTTCTGTGGAGTCTGCTCTCAACACCGCTGGTGGGACAAGAATATACTGGATTGAGGACTCACTTGGCAGTGGAGACGAAGTCCGACAGCTCTCCGTCGTCGCGCTCGAGCTGGTCGAGCGTGCGCGCCTCGCCGGTGCTCTGCAGGCCGATGACCACGCACTTGCCGCACTTCACTGCCTCGCGAGCCGTCACTACGGCGTGGTTTACCTACAGACAAGACAGATCATTATCTCTTGCCCTTATCCTAATTTGAAAGAGAACCTTCCGGTTACGGAGATATTGAAGGTCAAAATTCCAACTTTTACTGACGTTGTTTTACGAAAACAAGTTTTTAATATTATAACACTACTTTAAATACACCCAAGACCCTTGTCTGCATGTACCATGTTTTGAGTGCGTTACATTGCGCACTACCGCAAATAGCAAACGTTCACACCAAAAATAGAAGTCTTTTCCCAGCAATTATTTTTGTGCAATGTTACTTAGTTTGATGTAAATAATGCGTAGATGACGTGTCCTTTTACACCCTGTATTAGATCTCATAATCGCGCGTTCGTATTTCAGAAGAAAGACGATGATACCCGAAGCGCAGTTTTCTTAATGGCTGTGTAACATCCGGACTTATAGACAGACGGACATGACGAAATGACAGAAGCTCCGTTTTTGCCATTTGGCTACGGAACCCTAAAAATGGAGCATGTTGCTTTATGTTAGTTCTCATAAAAGAGCGTATATCAGGCTAACCTTGGCAGCGATACAGAGATACTTGAAGAACCTCTGGTGCGCCGACCAGAACTGTCCCCACATGGTCTTCTTCATCCTCGACTCGGCGTTGATGAGCTCCGCCGCCTCAGTGAAGCGCTGCATGGCTTCCACCCACTGTCGGAACAAACAATCACTACATACCCCACCCGCTGGTTTTCACATTATTTTACAATTTTAAATCTTACATGCATAATAATATTGTTAGAGTTGTTAATATTTTAAATTTTTCCGTTAGAGTTGAAGTTTTCAGTTTTAATACTTTAGATTTAAATACGTGTCTTGTGACGTCACGAAGCTTATGATTTACCCTCCTTGTCACACGATGTCACACTTTGCTGACCCCTCTCTTTCAGCAAGTATTCTGCCAGGCGAGCGTCGCTGCGCAATTATTTTCTATAGCCCTTATCGCTACGACAAAATAGTGGAGAGAGTTCTAACCGGCAGTGTGTACAGTCAGCGATTACCTATTAATATATTATTATACATCTCTTTTACTGACAAGGTCATGACATCTATTGCGTTTAGTGTTATTGAGTGAGAAAATAGCAGATAGCTAGTCGGTTCCTCGTCGGCGTTGAGATAGGTGACTTACAGGCTTATATAGGTACTGACCAGTGCCACCGACTTGTCGTAGGTCTCCTTGAAGGCGTCGGACAGAGGCACCTCCTCTATCTTGAAGGACACGCCGTGGAATGACAGCTGGCGCGCGATGTACATGCCGCGCAGCTTCATGTCCATGGCCACTATCTCCATCGCGCCTACACCTCTGCAAGAATTCAATATAAACATCAAGACGGTATTCAAAAATAGAAAAAGGCAAATTAGACTGTGGAATCAGCACTTTTTGATCGTAAACATTATACAACATTATTTTTAGTATATGCGAAACCTGAAACACGTGTCTAGTATTTTTATGTAAAGAATCTATGTATAAAATTTCAAAACTGTATCATGACAAGTCACAAAGTTATAAGCTTGTGATGTTACCTGGTTGTCCGTTCAAAAACATGCTCACCACGCGGCGCGGCGCGGGGTGACCATGTTTTATGCTCCTCCAGCATCGTACGCTCATTGATAATAGTTTGGCAGTAGGTACCTAACTGTACGGCGATTTTATTGTAATTAACTAGTGATTAAATATTTTTAGGACAAAATATAACATGGTGTAAAAATGATTGAAATCGATTCAGTTACTTGTTCTGAAAAAACTATATTCAGGTTTCACATATACTAAAAATAATGTTGTATAAGACAGTCCCCCGACATGCCGCCCTACACCACTTCCTAGTGCTTTCAGCTCACACCGAGACATGACGCGACGTGGCGCGCACTTTTTAGAATAGCTTTACAGTATACATTAAATAACTAGAAGGTATTTCAGTGAGAGAATTTGAATACGCCCTGCGGCGAAACAACTGGCCTCGGTGTGAACTAACCTTTAAATTCTAGAGTACTAGCTTCTGCCCGCGGCTTAGCCCGCGTAGATATCGGAAATTAACTAATATAACCTAACATAAGAAATGCTGGGTTTGCCATACAAATTTTCATCCCCTATATCAGCCCTTGCACGATTATTTTTGAGATAACAAGTAGCCTATGTCCTTCCATAAGATGCCATCTATCTTCTTGCCAAATTTTGTCGAAATCCGTTCAATGGTTTAGGCGTGAAAAGGTAACATACAGAATTACAGACAGACAAAGTTACTTTCGAATTAGTATGGATACATCCACTCACCGTTTCTCAACAGCATTGATGAAATCCATGAAAGTTGGGAACGGCGTGCCGTCTCCCCATATGCCCAACCTGACCATGTAGGCCATGTTCCTGGGCTCACTGGCGCCAGTAGCCGACGCATACACCACCCGGGCTTTGGGCAACTTGTTCTGTAGTTCTAAGGCAGTTAAGCCAGTCTTGGTTGCCTTGCCCGAACCGACCGGGCAGAGGTTTTTGGCTTTGTGACACTCGTCGAATACAATCTGTTGTTTGAGTTGAGGATTTTACAAAGGTGAATGGTTGTTGGTAATATTATAAATGTATTTTTATTTTTACCTTTAAAATTCTCGAAAAAAAAAAAAACAATAAAATTTGACCTCGTAGTACTAGTACAGATTAAAGTCCATTTTCGTGAGTGTGAGTGTGCGTGCGTGCGTGCATGTGCGTGCGTGTCTGTGTTGTGTGACCGCATTGTTCTTCTAAACTACGAAACGGATTTTGATGCGGTTTTCACAATCATTTAGAGTTTATTCTAAAGTTTAAGTTTATTATAAAGGATACACATCCATCAAAGTCCTCCCCGCACCATTGCAGCAACTGTTTCAGCCTTGTCCGGTACTTAGTGGTGGTGGACTGTGTCTCGCCGATCAACGCCGAGTATGTGCTGAAGATCACGCCCTTCTTCACGTTGCCGTTCACGGCTGATGAGATCTTCGCGTATTTGAACTGGTGGAGGGATAATAAGACAGTGGTTGAAGTGGTAGTCAAAAATAAGTCCCCTAGATCGAATTTCGGCCATGGCGACCTATCTCAGTTGAGATTCCTTCGGCGCGGGAGATATTATAGTGCACGAGTGTGTGCGCAGACGCAGGTGGACTCTCTTCCCTCACTCTCATTGTCCGATGGGACGGCAAACCGACACGAAATCAGAGAGATCAGGCGCAGGAACAACGGCTTAGCGTGCTTGCCGAGGCACGGGGGTATGACACTAACGACTTTAAAACTCCGGGCTGTTGCTAAGAAATTCCCAATGTAAAAACCCAATAACACTTTGCCCGACCCGGGAATCGAACCCAGGACCCCCACGTCTCAGCAGTCCCGCTTACGACTTGCTTGTTATACGGCACGGTGGACAAATAGTATGTCAGTGTTTGAGCTAGTGGACAAATAATTTAAAGTAGCATTATTTAAAGTGCTGGACAAAATATATCACAGTTTTTGACCTGAAAAATATGATAATATTAGGACTGGAAGACAAAAAACATAATAATATTTGAATTGGTGGACAAAATATACACTAGCATTTGAACTGGTGACCAAAACATATTTTGCATAGTATTTGATCTGTGAGTAAAACATTAATTCATTTCAGCTTTGCCTCTGTGAACGCATTTGTGATGGTTGTAGACAACCCTCATTACGTATGTTCTGCATATTTGGCGGTGCCATCAAATAAGACTTTGCAAGTTAGTTGGATTGGTAATTATGTAGATTTATATGTGTACTTAAATGTTGAATGAGGACAACCTGTAAAGATTGATTGATTAGAGCGATTTAAGGTGTTATAATAATAATAAATAAATAAACAAGTTACCTTATTAAGCGGGTGCACCTCAATCTTGCCGGCGCCGATGTCCCGCAGGTCCCGCTCGGCGTCGTACTTCAGGTCGTTGGACACGGACACCCAGATGGCTCGCTTGCGGCCCTTTATGTAGTTCTCGAAGATGATGCCGGCGATCGTACGACCCTTACCCACTCCCGCGCCGTCGCCTGTACAAAACTATTCGGTTAAAGCACGATTTTCGTGATTTATTCGACAAAGTGTATCGGAGGCGAAGTGTTTTAAAAAAATCTAGTGGGGGTGAGTATGTCAAAAGCCTGGGAACCCCAGCAGTAGCTGCAGCTCGCTAGTGCCGCACAAATGACTCACCAATGAGGAAGCCAGCCCTGGTGTTGTCAGGCAGCAGGTGCTCGTGCGCCTGCGACGCGTACACCACGGCCTCCAGCTGCAAGGCCGACAGCAGACCGTTGCGGATGAGGTCGTCCGGCAGACTCACTTCGTACGTCACGTCCACCGGCTCCACGGACGACAGCGACGCCGTCTCCACCACTGGGTCGGGGTGCTTGCGGCCTAGCTTCACTATTGGGAAGGGTTGAATATGATCAAGTTGTTACAATTGAATAAATTTCTAAGTTTAGCTGACATTGGTGTAGGAATACATCATATATACCGGCTGACTTTTTTTATAAAAGGTGAAAGGAGTAAAAGCCTACGGCGACACAGAAATCTCATACTTTTTTTACCAAAAAATAAACTTTTCTTTTACGTTAATCATCACTTGAGAACTGCAGAACAGATTTGGCAATTTTTTGTTTTAAAATGTTCGTAATAGACCAAACATGGTCTATATTAAAAAAAAAAATTGGCCAATAAAATAATTTATACAATAAAGGTTCCATTGAATATCAGCAAAATAACATAGAGTAAAATAATAGCTAAAAGTATGCCTTACTTACATTTTGAAGGCATATAATCGGCATATGTCTCGGCGACACCCATCTCTTCATCATCTACCTCTTCTTCATCTCCTCCCATTATCTAAAAATATTATCAATGGAAAATCTCAGTATGCATTGACCATACTGTAATGTGTACCGATCAGCTAAAAGTTCCATTGAAGTTTGGTTTATTGCATTAATAGTAGATTATTAAACAAGGGCTGTATGACATCAATTGCATACGAGGTTTTTGGCGCCTGAGCGAAGCGAAGGCGCTAATTAACCCGAGTATGCAATTGATGCTTACGCCCGAGATAAATACTCTGCTTTACATATCGATTGTGAGGTAAGTAAACAACAAGACAGCAGGTTTCAATGAACATTTATTAAGAAGAAAAAAATGTGTATTTAATTAAAATTAATAGTAAAATTATTACAATTTGTAAGAGATATGGTCACGTTCTTTTTAGGTATATTTATAGTTTGAATATGAGTTTGTGATGATAAGACTTGAGTTTGAGTGACTTGAGGTTCTTGCATCGTAAATGGCGGCAGTTGACTGATACTATTTTCTTCATTAAAAAATGGCTCAGATGATGTGCTTTGACGTGGTGATTTTAAGTTTATATTTTCTGTTATTTTAGAAGTAATTTTGCTTTTGTTTGCCATCGAATCTTCGATATAACCTTCGGCCACTTTGCTGGACTTCCAGCCGCCGTGCCTTTTTAACAGAGTGAGGTTGGCTCCCGAATCAGCCAATAGAGTCGCTGATGTTCTGCGAAAGCAATGCCCGGTGTATAACTCTACGTTACTCAGTTTTAAATATGTGGCTATTTGCTTTGGCATGCCTGTAAATTTGTTTTTTCCTATTACTTGTCTGTGGCATTTTCCTTTACTGTAATTAAGAAAAAAACGATTTGTATCCACGTTTTCAGGCCGAAGAGCTTGATACTTTTCAACATAATTTGCAAATTCTTCATGCACAACAAATGACCGGTCAATTTTAGTTTTCGTGTTAGGCAGTTTTATGAGTAGTAATTTGTTATGTTTTTCTACATTTTCTATTGTCAAGTTTGTCAATTCCACGGTTCTGCAGGCTCCCGATATCCCAAAAATTAGAACAACCTGTAAAAAAGACATAAGTTGTATTAAAGGCACCAAATTCGCATAGTATTTTTGTGAAATATTTTGGTAACTTATTAAAAAGGGCAAGTAAATACGTAGGTACCTTTATTGCTAAATAAATTTCATCCGGAGCTTCATTTAAGAATTTCTGTACTTCTTCTGCAGTAAATACCTTCGATTTCTTGCTTTTAAAGCCGTCAGACTGCCTTTTCAAGAAAGCAGTAAGTTTAGAAAAATCTTTCAAATTCACGTCATGTTTTGTCATCATTGTAGATTTTAGCATGGAATAAAAGCACCATAAACTGGAAGGTTGTAGCCTCTTAGATAATTCATCAAAATATGATATAAAAACACTTTCAGAAAGAGATTTCACTTTTTTTTCTGACCGCCATTTCATAAATTCGTCGTATGCCTTTACATATCTTTCTTTCGAGTTCGGCGGTAATATATTTTCGACAACTGTTTTTGCCCTTTCTTTAATAAAATCGGGCGTTAGATCTATGTCTTCGTCACTAGACATGTTTAAAACTTTTGAAAAAGAACTCAAACAAGAAAATTAATTATTTTCGCGATGCTTTCGCGCCTACTAGTAGACTGCCTTTTTTTTTTCACGCACGCAAGCGCGTCAAATCTTGCTGGCCAGTTTGATTTTTAAATCGATTCCATCTAACATACGATGTGGAAACAAATAGTTCCATATTTAAAATAAAATCTTTATAAAATAAATTGTCTAGATTCCGATTCGAGTAATTAATCGATACCGAGAAAAAAAAAATTAACTTTTTAAAAATATTCTTCGTGCAGTATGAGTATGACAGTTCTTTTTTCAAATTCCAAAACCTATGCTGTAATGATAGTCATACACCCCGGCATTCAGGGGTGTAAGGGTGTACTTACAGAGCAAGAGATATGTAAAAGTATAAAAAGGGTTTATTTATAAGCGATGCTTAAATATTGGCGACGTTTAAACTTAAAACATGTATGGTTAAGCGGATGTTAATTTAACTTTAAGCAACATTTATTTAGCACAGCATCATACTGAGTGGAAGACTTCTTTGTACAGTCATGACGTGCAGACGTCGACTATCCTGCTTTGTGCTCGTAATTATAGATATATATTTTGTTTTTATTTTTCCTTATTACCTATTAGAATTAATTATCTTTTTGTATGCATGTGTTTCTGTGACAATTAAACCTATTTTTTTTTTCTTTTTTATAAATTAACATCAGTGTAAATAGTATTTATTTTCATTGCAGGAAATATTTTAGAAAAACCGTTCGATAGTCTCACCTTTTCCTGCTGCCACATGTTGCCCGGCTTGTTCTGTGCCCAAATGGGTCCCACCTGTGCAAACTGGCCCAGCATACCAGCGAGCGGTCCCCCCATACCGGACTGGATGATTTGATTCAAGTTCTGCATTAAGTACGAGTTCATGCCTGTCATGCCCACCATCTCCACTGTTGAGGAAAAAACCGTTAGTTGATAAATAGATGGCGCTGTTTTAAACTGTATAGCTTTGGTGGAAAAAAAACATAGAAGGCTTTGTTATAAGTTTTATTAGAAAGTAAAATCGATCGTTGGTAGCTAATTTTAGTTACGAGGACGTCAAAGTGGCTGTAACCGACATTCACAAACGATTCATGGAATATTCTTTTTCTTATTATGTAAATACATACTTAGTTTGTATATAATAAATGTAAATGGGACACAAATAAATTAGTTAAACCCACTTTCACGCCTCACTTATAAATATTACAATAAAATACGGTTATTAATAGTCTCGCATACCTTTATAACGCATTACTGTACACAAACAACAACAAAATAATACGAAGATATATTAATATTAATTTATAAAATGATTGGCCTTTAGCTTTCAAATAATGTTGCGCAGCCCACAGGAAAACTAAAAACTACACGATAAAAAGACTGGCAAGTTCTACTACCAAATAATTTGAAAAGGATAATATAATATGGGTAATGTGTGCCTGAATTAAAGATAAATTAATAAGTGCAAGAATACATTAAATTGGTAAAAAGAGTTTCCACTACCAAAAATATGTATTAAGATATGAAATGCCGACTTTGAAAGGAGGAATTAGGATGGATTATGCTAGATTCTGCCAGTCGCGAGACATCACACGTCTGAGGCGCGAACGAGGCATGGCTCCATTTTTTTTTAAATATTATTTCTAGAAGGGCTTCTTGCATTTCTACCTAGATTTTCGACAGCTGAATTAACCAGGCTACCTTCTGGATGCCTTAGGTATAAGACCTCTACCAACGCATGACTCCAAAACGTCACAAACATTGATATGAAGCAGTTGATGGTCCACTTTGCGGCGCCAGGGCCGTCAAGCTGAATCATCCATTGATCCATTATTATGACCTCATGAATCGTAAGGGTCAACTCACACCGAAAGAGCGGCGAAGGGCAGCGAAGCGCGGAGTCACGGAGTCCCGCGACTTCTCGAGCATTCCAGCGACTTCTCGAGCATTCCAGCGACTTCTCGAGCAGTCGCGGGAATCCGCGCGCCTTCCCGAGCCCACCCGCGATGAATTCATGGGTCGCTCTCCTATGCGCAGTTCAATTTCAACAAAACTCGAGGAAACTTGTGTTTAAGCAGTGAAAATGGGTATTTTGGATTTAATTATTATTGCACATATAATTGAAGAAGAAGAAGAAGAAGAGGAAGGGCGCGTGGGGCGGGATATTGCCAGCGGCCGCTCGCGACTGCTCGAACATTCTCGGAACTTCTCACGCAGTCGCACGGCTCCGTTTATGGAATTCCCCGGAATTCCTGCGGCGCCGCGGGCATCCGCGCGACTCGTTCGAGTTTCTCATGCGATAATAAGTATTATGGTAATGATAATAAAGTTAAAATTCATATGAAACTGAAACTGCGCTCCGCTTCGCTGCCCTTCGCCGCTCTTTCGGTGTGAGTTGACCCTAAGCGTTACTGAGTTTAGAATCAAAAATGTTTGTTTGATCTATACTTATAATAATAATAATACATTATAAAGAGATAACATTTGTTTGTTTGTTTGTATGTAGGCGGTAATCTCCAGAACTACCAATCGGATTTGAAAAAAAACTGTTCTCATTTGATAGCCCAATTCTTGAGGAAGGTTATAGGCTTTTTAGCATCACGCTACGACTCTTGGGAGACGAGCATAAGAAAAAGAAATTGAGAAAGATGGGATGCGACGGGATGGGTTGGGGGTCGAAATTTCACGCGAATGAAGTCGCGGGCAGAAGCTAGTATTTAATATTTAATTACATTGAAGACTTTATTCATATGTACATAGGTATGTATGTCGCAAATAACCAAACTGTGAAGAGTGTTGTATTTTCGATTCAAAATTGGGTTTTTTTTTAATGCGTTACGTCAGAATAGCTTATTCGTGAGCTCAATGAACGTTCAATTACAACTCACAACGTTACTATCTATAGTTTGTTCCAAAAGTATCTGAAGAAAATGTGAACAAATGGATCGGAAAACTTACCTGCAGATGCCAATTTGTAGTGCTATTAACAAATTGAGTTTTTTGTTTGATTATTTGAACTCAAAAATCTAATTTTAAATTACTTTTATAATGTTTTTGATTTGACATTTGAGGTTAATAAATAATCGATATTAAAATATATAATAGATATTAAAATATATAAATAATCGATAACTTTTCCATAACAATTTATTATTGCTATTCAAACAATAATTGTTGAATAAAGGGGTGAGTTATACAGCTGAAACCTTGTTAATACAGATGAATGTGTTACTTATTCCCTTTAGTTAGTGATTGTGTAAGAATTTAACGTGAGCAGAATTTAAGAACCAGTGCTTACACGTTAACGCCGGCTGTGGCTGAAAACCAGCGCTGGGGCTCTGTCTCGCATCTCTTAGCATTATGCTGAGCGAGGGCTCCACGCAGGAGGGCTTCACCCAACTTGTACTTTTTTTTTATTTGTGTTCATTCTCGGCGTTACACAACCGCTCTAATTCCTCTGCCTCGAATTTTGCGGGCAGCGGGGCGGCGGCGGCGGCGGCGCGGCAGCGGGGCGGGCAACGCATACCTGAGGGGCAATTCTCGTAATTTTAAGAACGTTCACAGTCTGATCTCAGTCTCAATCTGTCAAAAATACCTCAAATTTCCGTACATTTTGACAAGATTTTGACATTTGTTTGTCGCTGAGATGAGACTGCGACTAGATTTTGAACGTTTTAAATTACGAGAATTGGCCTTCTGTTCTCCAAACCAGCGGGCAGATCGCGCGGCACTATAGCGGTGTAGTGTTGTGTTCGTGGTTGTGTTGTCGAGATATTTGTTTTTATTCGCGAACGAAATGTCTGAAAAACGGCGACAACATCTTTTTGATTCAAATTTATTCCTAACGCTCGATTTATTGTGGGCGAAAGAAGAAGTGGTCCATTTGATTTTACGCATAAGATCCTGCCGCTCCCGCGCCGCCACCGCCGCCGCCCCGCTGCCCGCAAAATTCGAGGCAGAGGCCTAAGGGTTGGATTATATGATCTGTGGGTTGGATCATTTGTACAGCTTCCATTGTTAAAACTTTCACCCTCGTCCTTACAAAACATGTTTTTTCGCAATATTTGGCATGTCTTGTTTTCAAGCGTATTGAATTATACGGCTTCAACACAAACTTTTCTTTACCTATTAGTAATTTTTCTTTATAAAAAAAACTGACTTCAAAACGTTTCAGTTATAATATAAAAAATATGTACAAAGCGAAGTAAGTGGAACTACATACAAATCAGGTCAAAACTAAAAATATAAGAAAAGCAGGGCTAACCTAGGTGTATTAGCGGCCAGGCCGATGTACCATGAATAACTCAGCAAACATCGGCTCAGATCAATATCGATTGTTAGCTTGCATAAGTTGCATATTATTTACAGAAATACAAGTTCTACAATGAAATGTTAGCAGTCCGTAAAGTTCATTAAAGCTAAGAAAGAAAGTTAACTACGGATACTGAATTAAATATGAATGCAAATACACACATATACATGCTGTTTTTGTATGGATTCAGGACTTTCTTCTAAATATGAAAAAAAATACAAATATTTTTTTTTATAAAAATTAATTAATCCACAAAAAAATCAGCATGCATAGCGATTTCTACAGTATATAGATAATATCGCCGTACACGTTACATTGCGGGCACTAATTCTATTCAAATCTTTGTTTCCAATTCACATTATCTCTGCTTAAATATCGACTTTACACAACTGCAAATAAAGTTGCTTTCAGAATGACTGTGACTATTAAAATTGTACGAGAAACTGCACTTTATATGTGGAGAATTAGGGTTGTTTTTCCGAAATAACGTGAATTGGAAACTTAATTGTGTTCGCAGTTTACACCGTACTCACTCTGAGCGAGTAGAGAAGCGGCGCTGAACGCGGCAGAGGAGCCCGCCGCGAAAGGCGACGGCGGAGCCATGGCAGACGCTACGCAAAATCACCGGTTTAATAAGCTGACCGTACACAACCTGACTGCTTAAACGAAGGATGTGCTCAAGGACAATTTGAGGTTTATTTATAAACGATGGTTAAAGTTAAGGTATGGACCTGGTAACCTTCTGGTTACGGAGATATTAAAGGTCAAAATTCCAACTTTTCCTGACGTTCTTTTATAACACTACTTTAAATACCCCACGACCACTGTACTGTTGCACCCATAAGCAAAATTTTCACAACTAGTTTCCCAGCATTTATTTTTATGCAATGTTACTTAGTTTGATGTCCAGAATGCGTAGATGACGGCTATGCTTTGACACCCTGTGAAACGAGAATCGAATACTGAGTTTCCTTTAATATCCTTCGTTTAAACAGCCAATCTGTGATATCCTAATCATTTACGTAAAATATTTAGGCGCCTAAACATTTTTCTAATAAAAAGTCTTGCTGATCTTTAATACGTCATCAGATAGTGGCCTCAAGACTGGACTCTTGCATGTTTAGGCTGTCATCAATACAGTATGACATAGAGCTAAATGAGCGTGGCGTGGATGGTGGCGCTGCTTGTCAAGGAAGATATCAAATACCTGTCAAATCCATTACACTTCGTGTTAGTTCTCTATTTCGCCACGTTAATTTAGCTCTGTAAAGCACTGTCTATTCGTAACTTTTTAATGTTCTGGTAGTTGGTAGGCTTTGCAATACAGTTTAATCTTAGCACTACATAAATTTATGGCATGTTACTAAGAAATAATGTAAGAGACTAAGCATCGCAATTGTTACAAAAACATAATATCAAATGCGATAACAGCCCACACTTTTTTATGCATTTAGAAAGTGCTTATAACCAGCACACTTGTTTTTACGGGGCAATAACACCGAACTCTATATCTCAGTCTTCACATAATATTTATCAACAAATTATTTCGTATCTCATTAAGTTTTGTATTGCATGCACGTGAATGATTTAATTCACTTCTAGATTATGAATTGTCTATATCTAAATAAAAGTAACTGGCGCAACTTCACCAGATGTGATGGGTATCGATATGTAATGATGACAAAATACCCATCTCTTCTGTGAAGTTTCGCATTTTTTAAATCATTCAATTGATTTAATTTGTCCTTGCGTAAAGCTGATTGTGAGTTAGACGTTTCTCGATCCCAGATTAAACTTTCGCGATTCAGTTATGGGTTCCATAATCGAGCAACCCTAGAGGCCAAAATCTTTTTCGATTAGTATCATGGTGTTAAATCATAGAGGCTGGCAGGGAAATCGACGCAAAACCTGTTATCATGGATTTAGTTTTTGATTCAGAACGCCCAATTTGCGTGGGTTTAAAAAATAATGCTGTTCCATAATTTTTCCGTTATACAGGATGAAATTGAATCCATGCGACAAATCGAAATGGGAGATTGTACTCATCATTATGAACAACTTTTACTATGGGACCAAACCTGAAATCGCGAAAAAAAAACAGCTGTTCCCTACATTTTGACCCGTTACACAGTGGAACGAATGTATGGGAGCGGTTGGACGTAGACATGTCCGAAAAATAAGAGTAAAATTATGACAAACTAATGATGCCATCTTATTCGATTACTTAATGCCTTCATAAATTGTGGTGATGAATTTCTTCATAACTCCCATATTTCGGGAGTAATTTGAGAAAATGTGAAATTTTACTATGAAAATGAGTGTATCGAGCTCTCTCCCTCCTGATTCCGGGCTTGTTTCAAGTAGCGGTCTCTAATATCGTAATGCTATTACTAAGAGCTATATTTAATACTAAGACACATAGTGCGCCAAATGTGCACTTTCTGGGATAAAAGGAAATGAAAATTTAAAAAAAAAAACGTTTTTTCCCCATTTGTATTTACTTTAAACCGCAGACAGACTTATTAAGAGGTCTATAAATATATTATATATATACAGAAATATATATTAACAAAAATATTCACAAGAACTGATGAGAGTATGACTTTTAAGTAAGTTGATAATAAATTACCTAGTTTCATTAAAAGTACAATAAATAATTAAGATGTAAGCTCTAATTTACTAAGTTACACATTTTAAAACAATAACATCATTTAATTATCTTCGTCATCATCATCATCATCAATTAATTCAAATTCAGAATCGATGTCCGCTAAATCATTTATGTTAACAAATTCGATATCACTTTTCTCAGAATCCGTAAGCTCATAAAATTCCTTAAAAGAAGATTTTTTTACAAACTTATTTCCTTTTGGACGGATACTTGTAACAAGTGGATCAGAAGACAGTAAAAGATTGTGCATAATATCTTCATTGCATGAGATACTGCTATGCTTTCGAGAATGCCCCTCTCTATATTTTCTAAAATCTTTATTTCTAGCCTCAGATGCCTCTTCGGATAGAAAACCAATGGGCACAATTGACATGTTCTGAACTATGTCTGGCCCATGCATTAAAATTTTATGAAGTGAAGAAGGCATATAATACCATGGGTATAACTCCACGTAAAGCTTAGCAGTATCAAAGCAGAACTCTCGGAATTTAGTTACGTTGATCTTCTCTCCTGATGAAATACACTGCAAGATCACACAGATTTTTCTTAAAAGCATAGCATCTATTCCGGTCAGTTCAGCAGATTTAGTGTAGTTTTCAAAAAATCTCCTTGCCGAGTTGCCATTGTTGGTGGATCCACTGCCTTGTTTCACAACATCGAGAAGTAAGCCCGTTTCTCTTCTTACAGCCTCTTGAACTCTTTTCTTCCTGTCATCAACTTGCCTTTTTGCTATATCACCCCTTACTTGCCATGATTTTATGTCTAATTTGTAGGAAATGTGTAATAAGCATTCCATTGAGCGAATCCAAGCGTGAAGGGTGCTTAAGCTATATTTATACATGTCCTCGTTTGCGTGTTTATCTTTGATTAACTCTAAATTATTCATTTCTTTAGGACAAGCCTTGCATATGTCACACACTGAAGCTGCTGTATTGGATATAATGGAATGAATTTTACCATCAATCATTGTCAACAGCAGTTGGTGTTTGACACTAATTCCATCAGTGATGGTGGATGGAGTTAAGGCTTCAATCTCTGCTTCGATTTCAGCCATCTCTCTCTGCACATTTTCTTTGGTTTCCTTTATAAACTTAAACAATATTGGCCGGCAAAATGAAGTGGAAGATGGTCGCTCGTTTTCCCAAATTGTTACACCTTTTGAGACGAGCCGCAGTGGTACAAGACTAATCATAAAATTACTAGCAAGATCGATTTGCTCATCTTCACTCGTCCTTTGATGATAAATGCTTTGGCTAGATGATCCGTCAAAACCCCATTTGCTGGTCAATACGAGCTGTTGATTGGGATCAACAGGGGTTTCTAACGACCTAATAAGTCTTCTTGAGGTTAAATCCATCAAGGCTTGTAATTTGATTTTTGCAGAGCTCTCTGTAACTGTGAGATCTTCTTTGGCCGGATAGCACTTAATTTTTTCTTTAACCAACATGTAGTAACTCGGGTATTGAAGAGCTCCTTCTTGAGTGTTGAAATCCCGAAGAGTGTTATAGCGCCATTTCGATAAGTTCATCGATACATAAAGAGCCAATGCCTTCAAAGGGGATATTTCCCGTACCTGAATTGATTTACCTTCAATGAAGGCTTTGATTTTTGAGGCCTCTTCTGGATTCTCCGTCAAGTATTTCATAACATAAGCTGTATCGCTTTGTCCTGCCTTTTGAAGCGCCCTTTCGGCCGAAAACATAATTTCAGCGCTGCTACTGCTGCATGAAAGACTATATTCAGTGCGTCTTCTTTTTTGCCGGTTACTAAGGTCCTCAAAAGATTTACGAGGACTAGGATGTGTACAAGTTGAAGCATCAGATTTAGCAGGAGAAATTATGGGCTCGATGACGTCACTTATATTTTCTGTAGAAGGTTCCATATTTTCATTCTGTAATTCCGGCCATTGAATTGCAGCCTGTAGCCAAATCTCATGTTTCTTCCGAAACTTATCTGTGCTTCTTCCAGACTGTGTCCATTTTGCATAAATGCGGTAGCAAAATCGACGACACCAGTCTTTTAAACTTGTTTCAGCACTTTCACATAACTGAACACAACTGTTATCTTTTAAAACACTGAACAAATAGTTAAAGTCGCGTAAATCTTTATGTGCGCGTGCGCATAAAGCAACGTGAATATCAAGATTTGTATTAAAATTTGGAAAATACATTGCGAGATTAGCTTGGATACAACGAGGTGTAAATCAACACTGATTTTAAAGTTACTAATAGTGACCTATTTATATAAAATCCAGGTATCCCAGGTATCCTTTGTTAAATATTGCAAGGTAATTAGTTATTGTGATAATTAGTAAATGATGCATGCTAAATTAGTGTATTAAGAGCCATTTAGTAATTAAATAATAGCAATGTTCTTATCAGTAATCATTAGTGCATCAGTTTTATATGTAAACCTTAAGTCCCTAATTATATATCCTAATTAGCTTATATCTTCTCTAATTGGCTGCTCAGAAATGTTATTGTAATAAGGTAAACCTTTAGAAAAACGGTTTTAATCAACAAAATAAACAAAAAATAAAAAAATTGTGTTATAAAATAAACATCACTCTTTATCCCAGAAAGTGCACATTTGGCGCACTATGTGTCTTAGTATTAAATATAGCTCTTAGTATTAGCATTATGATATTAGAGACCGCTACTTGAAACAAGCCCGGAATCAGGAGGGAGAGAGCTCGATACACTCATTTTCATAGTAAAATTTCACATTTTCTCAAATTACTCCCGAAATATGGGAGTTATGAAGAAATTCATCACCACAAGTTATGAAGGCATTAAGTAATCGAATAAGATGGCATCATTAGTTTGGCATAATTTTACTCTTTTTTTTCGGACATGTCTACGTCCAACCGCTCCCATACATTCTTTCCACTGTGCGTTATGCGAACATAAATGTAGGAAACAGCAGATTTTTTTTTCGCGATTTCAGGTTTGGTCCCATAGTAAAAGTTGTTCATAATGATGAGTAGAATCACCCATTTCGATTTGTCGCATGTTTTCAAGTTCATCCTGTATATTATAATATTGTAAAAATCCAAGATGACATGTACTTAATTTTGACATTGATTTTAAAGTAACGACTACCTAATTATAATAATTGATATTGGACTTAATGTAAATCATTAAATCTTAAAATTAATTGTAGTTAGTTTTAAAAGAATGACATTTGAATATGTGTACACCATAATTATGTTATGGTAGAGTGTATAGAACTTAAAAAATATTAATATCATGCTATGTAAAACTACACTCTTAAAAATAAACAAATTCTAATTCAAATTAGGCTGAAAATCAGCAACTTTCGAACGTCAGAATCGCGTAGGTCTTGCACTTTTCTCTTTTGTTTGGAACAGCAGATTTATTTTTAAAACCGACTAAAAATTGCTTCGCTAGGGGGGTTACAGTTTGTCGATGTCCTAGCCACCTTGTATTATGAAAATTAGGTAGAGAGACATCTACAGTACGGACGCGAGTTCATTAACTTATCTTCGTAACTAACATTTTCAGAAGATTTAAAATATAACTTCACAAGCCGTATAGATAGTATTTCCCGTTGGCAATTTTTTTTTTCATACAAACTTTCATCCCCCTATTTAGCTTTAAAGTATGAATTTTCAAAAAAAATCTTCGTTGGTGTCCACTGTCGTTAAGTACGGAAGTCTTGTGCATAATTTCATGCCTCAAGAACCAGCGGTTTAGGCGTGTCTGTCAGTGAATTAAAAATACTTTACTAAGCGCCAGGGTAGCCCGCAAAATTCAAATTTTTCCTACGTTTTTTTGCAATTTGCAGGTCAGTGTCATGTTGAATGTTGATTAAAATGTGATTCAAGAGTGTAACAAATACGACTTTACAGAATTATAATCAATAAAACCCTCTAAGTACATTATAATCCTATTGAATAACTATATTTCATGAAATATCTATAAACACAGCGCGGGATGCGCTGTAATGCCTTAAACAGATTTAATATCGGTAAATGGTAATGACGAGTACTAATTAGGACGTCCACTTCTAGCATTATATTCAATAATAATGAACTCGCGCGTACTATACATATAAATAATTCTATACTTAGTCGAAAAAAATAGTAATAAAGTTTAAATCTTACTTCCGCCTCTGCCCAGGCCGGCTAACGGGCCTATGGACAATGGTTTGGTGAGCGAGCTCGCAGATATCTTGATCGGCTTCACGTTGGTGGCCTGGCCAAACGCGTGGCCAGAGGGCGCTGCGGAGATACAAATAACAATAAGAACATAACGAAGCAGTCAGGGTTGCATTTTACTACTGAATATTACCTTAAATTAACATCACGCTTGCAATTCCCCGATGCAGTAAGCAGAAGTAGACAGATCACCCACACTTCGCCAGTTATGTTTAAGTCTCATGTAATAGGGGGCGAGCCTATTGCTATCAAACGGGCACCAATCCAGACTCCGGGCTGCTTCTTAGAAATTCCAGATGGAAAAACCGAAATAATTGCCCTACCCGGGAATCGAACCCAGAACCTATGCTCAGCAGTAGCTGGCGACCACTAAAACAACGAGTCTGTCATACACAATTAAAAAAAATAAAAGTAAACAAATATAACCAGCGGGGTAATTGCGTAACGCACTATCAGTAGCAATGGGTTTCATTTTGACAGTTCAACAACATTCATTGCGTTATTTACGTTGGTGAGCAGACACAATTTTCGAACATATGAAGCAATGGATCAGCAATATGAAAAAACAAAATGATTCAGATTGAGATCTATATTGTTACGCAATTAGGATGCTGATGAAACATATATCTTTATCCTATATTAAGTATGTATGAATTTCGTCTTTAATTGCACACATACCCGTCCGCCATTGCATTATTTTTTTCCGAAATCGCCATTTTTCAAAAAATAAAAATGTTTTGGTGCGACAATAGCTTCCATATAAAAATCTTCAATCCCCTTTGGGTTCTCCTTAATAATTATGCTGCATTACACAGGCGAGCATGCGCGAACACGCCACAGGGAATCACATTCTCTTGCCCGCCATTTTGAACAAGTTCTGACATATACATAAACTCACGCTTTTTACCATGGGAGCAGGCAGAAACTACTAGAACCAGAATCAACGAACGCACGAACTGAAAATAGTTGCGATTTAGTTTATTACCAATGAAAAAAATGCTGTGCATTTTGCTGCTGTCTGCGCTGACCGTAAGTGGTTTTTTGCAGACCATTTTGTTTGGTGCTAAATCAATTTTGGTTGCAATGGAATTGGAACTTTGTCATGTACAACATAGAGTTTGTGGTTCCAAGACTTGATAATGATCTAAGACTTTGAATCAAGTGTTCTCGTGACATAACGTGGGTGGGAGCAGTGGTGGCCCAGTGGTAACGGCCTCGACTTACGAATTGTAGGTCGTGGTTTCGAACCCAGGCAGGCACTTTCGCGATCTCATGGCGGCATGGAAAGCGCGACTGTCGCAACCCAGCGCAGGGCACGCCGCGATAGCGGCGGTAAGGCCCCTCTTTGAGGAGTGGCTAGAGAGGCGTCACGGCGCCCTCACCTACCGCCTGACGCAGGTCCTCACCGGACACGGATGTTTCGGGAGGTTCCTGCACATCATCAGGCGGGAGGAAACGCCCGGGTGTCACCACTGCGAGGATCGCCCAGAGGACACGGTGGAGCACACGGTGGAGGTCTGTCCCGCTTGGGCAGAGCACCGCCGTGTCCTCGTAGAGGCGATCGGCAGCGGCGGCGACCTCTCGCGCCCGGCCCTGGTCCAAGCCATAGTCCGGGGCGAGAGGGAGTGGGAGGCAGTCACCTCCTTCTGCGAAGCAGTCATGCTAGCGAAGGAGGTGGCGGGATGGGCGAGGGAGAGAGCCGAGAGGGCCGCCCGTCCCAGCCGCCGCGGTAGACGCTCCGGGCGTCGGGAGCCGCGTGACGACTCCCGGCCACCGTAGGCGCGGGCCTGCGGACTGCGAGTAATGGGTAGCTCGCCGTCCGATCAGGACCAGGCCCGTGCCGGACGGCGCGTATGTGTTCCAAGCGCGCCTCAAAGAGATGTCAGCAGACAAGGAGGGGCCCGTCAGGGCCGAAGCCTGCCGGGGCAGCGGGATTGTCCGAAAGGGTTACCGCTGCCCCGGAACATAAAGGGCTAAGGAAGGAACACGGATGGGTTTTAGTCAGTAAGAGTCTGACACTCCCTTCCGCTCCACCCAGAGCGGGAGGGGTCATTTGATGATTTCCCATCCTTAAAAAAAAAAAAGGCAGGCACTTTAGTTTTAGTAAATAATTTGAAGAACACTGCTCTCAAAACGATGAAGGAAAATATCGTGAGGAAACTGACATGTCCTAGAACTAAAAATTCGAAGACATGTGACATCTACACCAACCCGCACTGGGCCCGCGTGGTGGATTATGGCCCACTCCCTCTCACCGAGATGAGGCTCGTGTCCCAGCAGTGGGAACACTATAGACTGATTATGCACAACGTAAAACTCACCTGCAAGTGGGTTTGTGGTCGGCTTGACAGTGACCTGTGGTGTGACTTTCTTGCTGTGTGCAGCCATGCTAGCCGCCGCTGCCAGGGTCTTGCCTCCACCTGACAACAGACACACATTAACATAAAAATACATCACGCTTGTATTCCCCAAAGGGTTAGTCAGAGGTGCACATACAGATTTTTTTTTTTTACCGGTTCCTAATTTTTACAATGTGTTCTACCCATGAATATGAACAACTTTCAATATGGGACCAACTCTGAAATCACGAAAAAAAATCTGCTGTTTCATACATTTTGTTCTAGTAGGTATTAAACTTTTGTATTAAACAGCTGATTTTTATCTTTAAATTATCCCACGGGATAATTTCCGATCTCCACGCGGCCATATTTGCGGTCAAAAGCTAGTTTATTAATAAATTCAATGTCACCTTGACACATACACCCTTGAATGATATTCAAAACAATATGTTTAAATAAATTGTAATAAAAATGTTCCTCAGATGCATCTTGAATGTAAACAACAATTTCTGTTTCTTGTACGCAACAACAGTCCAGCTGCCATTATTTAATACTCCATATATTTATTTCTTCGACATGTGAACTTAGGTGGTAGGTTTTACAGAATATGATTATTGTGGACATTATTTAAAAACAATTACAATTATAATATATATCTATACTAATAATAAGCTGGAGAATGTTTGTTTTCTTGTTTGTTTAAACGCGCTAATCTCTTGGAATTACCAGTAGAATTTAAAAAAAATGGGGAGTGGCTGTATCATGGACACGGCCGTGTGTTGTACGTGAATACGTTTACGTAACGGGGTTGATCCGCCCGGCCGCATTCATTCTTTGCTTGACTTGGACGTTTGGGTGTTTTATTGGTACCATTCGATTTCTCTTGAGAAGCCCTTTCCAACCGTATACGATCTCTGTATTTGGATTTGGCTTTTTGACGAGTATAGGCCGACATTATATATTTTTGATATTTATTTTCTTTTTATTTGAACACCTTTTTTTCACTGTCACTATTTTACACTAATGTTTTATATGCAATCGATAGGTTATAACAAGAGCTGACGATTGAAACTTAAACGAATGTCGTAGCTTTTCCGAGACAAAAGTAGAAATCTCGGAGCAAAAATACCTCAAAATGGCGGCGCTTCCTCCTTCACCGCGCGCGATGCGTCATCGTCCTCATTTGCGTAATAAACTCTTTATCCTTTAGCTATCCAATAGTGTAATTGAATTTAGGATGGAGATGATAGATATGAAGCTGCAACACCAAACTGTATCCCCCGATTTTGTTATCATTGGTTTTTTTGACTTGCCTCCCAGTATGGCAACAATTTAAAATATTTTTGCATTTGATAGTCCAATCCTCGATGAAGGATATAGGATATTTAAAATCACGCCAGGACTCTTAAGGAGTCTAGCAAAAATAAATAAAAAGGCAGGTACGCTAAGCGAAAACGAAGTATTAGCACGGACGGGCGATGCGATACGACAGGGTGGGTCGGGGGAACAAGAAGGGCAGAATACTCAGATTAAAAGAGTTTCAAAAAAAGTACTGACCTGGCACCTCCAAATTGTCAGGATCCTCATCATCATCAAAATCTGAATCATCAGATGGTGTTGGTGGATTGTCCTCGTCGTCATACGTTGACCGTTTAGACTAGAATAAAAAAACAAACGAAAAAGTTAGATACACAAAAGAGGTCAGTCTTATCTATGGCTCGATAGTAAATAAATTAATGGTTAAGAACCTGGTTCTGTTAAGATAAAAAAAACAGCGTTATCACATAAAATTGATTTGCCCATGATAAATGTATCCTACTATAATCACACCAATATTATAAAGGCGAAGGTTTAAGAGTGCGTTTGTATGTTTGTTACTTCTTCACGCACAAACGGCTGGATCAATTTAGTATAGAGGAAGCTGACACCCTGGATTAACACATAGGCTACTTTTTATCCCGATATTTTCACGGGATCGACACTTATGCGGGTGAAACCGCGGGACGCTGCTAGTGCACTTATAATAATAAAACAATGGCCCTTTTATCTCAATCATAAATAAAGTTGGTATAAGTATAATCAGCCTATAATGTTCCCACTGCTGGGACACAAGCCTCCTCTCAGTGGGAGGGCCGTAATCCACCACGCGGGCCCAAAGCGGGTTGGTAGAAGTCACGTCTTCGAAGTTTTGGTTCTAGGACATGCCGGTTTCCTCACGATGTTTTTCTTCACCGTTTTGAGAGCAGTGGTGATGAAATAATTTACACAAAGTAAAGCGCCTGTTGGGGTTCAAACCTACGACTAACAACTCCGCGGCCGTCACCACTGGGCTACCACTGCGCCCGGATCGAACACCGCTGCTGCTCTATTCGTTTTTCTATTCAGTTGGGCTCTTTTCTTCTGTCGGTGCACCAGGCAAAAATTAGCTTTACTTTCAACTACGTAGTAATGTTAAACCGATCACAAAGGACATATTTTTTGCTTAGAACCAAAACAGTGCAGAAATCACAGAGCATGTAACCTTTTGCAGAAATGTTATATGAAATCTCATGGTTGCACTGTTTCTCATTAATGCAGTTTTTTTTTTATTCAGATATAAATTTACCACAGAGGTTTAATGTCTCCCATTAAGTTTAATATAAAATTATTTACATACATACATTAAGTTTAATATATAATTAGATCAAAAATATACTGGCTGAAAATAAAGATAGGCTGAATAAAACCGACTTGGTGAAAAAAAAAACAAATGGCGCGCATAAAAAAAAAATATATATAGACAGCGTTATGAATTCAACTCCAGAAAGTATGAAAACAGCAGCAAATGAAATTATTAATAACCTTTTGCCGCAAGTCGCGGGATAAATATTTTTCGTTAACTTGAGTTTTTATTTTGAGTAGGTATAGTTTATCACGGTAGGTAGATTGGTAGTTGAAAGAAAATAGATTACGCACCTTGCTAAAGTGAGTAATTAATGCACTCGTGTTAATTTGGTGCCCTCGCATGCGCTCACTCACTCACTCTCTGTTGCTGCACTCACTTTACGCTCGATGCAACAATCTACTATGATTACTTCCAAGAAAAGACTTTTTAACTTTATATTTTGCCGCACTATTGTATTGGTCTAACAAAAGACTTCAAAAAAGGTAAGTACTAGGTTTTCTTATATTGCTATTTTGCCACCAACTTTCGAAAAAAAGAA
Source organism: Gortyna flavago (assembly GCA_963669345.1). Classification (NCBI taxonomy): domain Eukaryota; kingdom Metazoa; phylum Arthropoda; class Insecta; order Lepidoptera; family Noctuidae; genus Gortyna; species Gortyna flavago. The sequence continues at coordinate 14,425,389 of OY770145.1, read as the reverse complement.
AAAATTTAAGTACTTATTAACTTTTTTTGTAGTCATATCTTTTGCACTTATAGTTTTCACATTTTACTTGTTACTCCACACAAATTCATTACTTACCCCTACTTACTATTGTGAAGCTAAATTCAAATTCATTTATTTATTGTAAAACATAGTTAAGTACATTATAAGCTCTTATTTGGTAAAAAATTGAGGGCGCTATGTTTTGCCTCTAGGGCGTACAAAAGTAGTAATACATGCAATGCAATATAGTAATTAAAACAAGATGAACCACACATATATAAGTAAACAAATTAGATATTGTCAATCACACTGAACAATGTTGATTAGATAACTTGATTAATTATGTGTGAGAAAGAATAAAAAATGACCGCGTTTATTGTAATAAAATGAAAATTGTCAGCACTTACTTATTTAAGAAATTGAATGATGTCATAAATTATAGATAACAACACCATCAACATACACAAACTGGATTAATATAGGATACCCTTCTTTAATAATCACCAGTGATCGGAGTAGGTTGATTGAATTGGGGTCATTGATCCTAAACGTATATATGAATATGGACATCCTCCGGAATTTCGGAATTCGTTGATTATTAAAAAAAAAAACGGATTTATAATAAAATGATCAAATTAATTTAGTTTTGATACCTTTCTTTAAATTTTGAATTGAGTAGTAATAATCACTACCAACATTAACTATATTTAATTGCATCCGGAAATACCGGAATTACTTTCCGGGAAAATGGCTTAACCATAATATTATTATTTCTGTGGGCACATAGGATACAAGTACCAAAAATCAATCTGCCTACTCCAATCACTGAAAATCACTGAGTAATCCATGTACAATTAACATGAAACAAAAAAAACTTGACAAATAGCTTTAAGCACTATCTGTTTACTCTTTCAAAGAACGCAAACTTATGCAGCTGAATACCAATATTATACATAGAGCGACTGCCTATCTGACCCATACAACCCAGTTACTGGGTAATATAATACCCCTTGGTAAGACTGGTTGTCAGACTTTCTGGCTTCTGACGACCCGTAACGACTGTCAAAGATCCACGAATGATAGCCGGGACCAACAGTTTAACGTACTTTCCGAGACATGGAGGGGTATTTATATGTAAAGATGGTCACCCATCCACGGACCAACCGTGGCAAGCATAGCTTAAGCTGATCGGTCGACCCGTGCGGCTGTTATTACTTAGCCACAAGCCCCTCCTATAAGTATATTATAATAGTAGAATATAAATGCGAAAAAATAAATAATATGTATAAATCACAGTCACACTATCACTCAGATAACCTTGACCAAAGAATCAAAGAATTCAAATGCTAGGACTCATATTTGACCTTGGCTTCACTCTAGCTAGAAATAGCTCAAGGTCATTTTCTTCCCGACCAACATATTTCTGTGTGTTTGGTTTATTTATTTTATTCGTAGCATGACTTATATATTTGCACTAATCTGGGTGTACAACAATGTAGGAAATTTTTGTTTTTACCCAATTCATGAAAAGTTGAGTTTGGCCAACGAAAGCTGACCACGAATTTACATACAATTTTTATAAACTTTTTTCTAAAGTTTTAGAATGGAGACATTTTAGGACTGTCAATCCTAATTGTCAATGTCAATAAATCATTAAATTCGCAATGAATAATAAATAGTATCAATTGCGTTTACGCAGTGTATACCCAGGGTAACAGCTCTTGTTTTTATTAAATTGCCGCCTTTTTCTTGGTCAGCTTTCATTGGTCAGACTCTACTAGGATACTTTGAAGAGTTTGTAATTTTTTTTTTTTTTGTTTTATGTGTATAAAATATATGTAGAACAAAGAGTAATTTGTATATAAGGAAATAGAGAGCCATCTAGCGCGATTTGAACGATAACAGATTAAAAAGCGCCCTCTGCGATTAAAATACTAAACTACATCCGTGTCAGTATTTTATTCGCGCAACCTAGATCCATCCATGGTCCAATTGTTTTATAAATATTCTTGTAACAGAGATAATAAAATTATACCGATTAAAGTATTCAAAATCTGTTAAGTACAACATATTTAGATATTATTTGAATTACACACCCCCTTACTAATAAACGTATTATATCAGATGAATAGTTAACACACCGATTTCTCTATTTCAGTCGTCAGTAATTTGATTTTCGATAGAAGACAAAGCGTTGTGTAACTATACAGACGATACACAATGTTTATTAGTAAGGGGGATATAGGTACAACGAACGATCACAGCAGACAACGAACGATCACAGCAGAACGACATCAAAACAACAACAGCCATTTTTGTTTATTACCTGCCAGTGCTGCCAGGGCATATATTTAAATATCTCTAAATTCTTACCAAAGTATGTAAGATCTTTTTATTTCAAATTTTTTTTCAGCAGAAATGACTCACGTATTTTTATATTTAATTTATTCTAACGAACCCTATATTTACAATAAACACTCTTTGCTTATCTCCAATAATAGAACTAATCAAACTTCTATGTAGCAAATAATGAATTAATTATGGCAATACATTCTTAACAGTACTACTAATATTATACCATTTATTTAGGGAGAACAGTGTTAACCTTAGTGCAGTATTAACTTTGAATATTTTTTTATTTTCCTACATTATACGCCACACTAGCGCCTCTGGTTTTACAATACTAAACTAACAGATTATAATACTACGAAATTGTAAAGCTAATAACCAGCTGGAAATATATCTTTTGTACATGTCATCTGTAATAAGTTGGGTTATCACAATGCTGTTGCAGGGTTTTTATGAGTAAGATTGTAAGGCATGATGTAGAACTAGCTTCCGCCCACGGCATCGCCCGCGAGGTATGTCGATACAGAGTGGCATAGTATAGAGTCAATATCAGCCATACATCAGTCTAAATAATTCTTACTGCTACAATATAAAGGTCTATTAGCTCAGTTGCCAAAGAAGAAAATAATAATAATGGTGCTGTCATCACTGTCAAATTTCTTTCTAATTCTGTCTAGTCTTTTTATTTCTGTAAGTAGGTTTGTACAAACACTTTTGCATGTCTATCATATTTTAAAAGTAGATGAGGATGGAGTTTCCTATCTGGCTACTTTGAGAAGAAAGGCCGAAACAAACTTAGAGATCACAGTCTCTTTTAAAGTCCAGATATAATCTTGGTCAGATCATGTGAAGACCATGCACATTGGTGTCTGAAATGGTCTTTTGACGTAAGAACCACACCAATTGAGTGAACCTATCCAGTCAGTGCACACACTTGTCAGACTTTTATACAAATGATTCATCATTTTCTTGTCCATATCTAAATTTTTTTGGGGTTTGCACAACATGTCTTTTTCTTCCATACTTCTCTGTTAGTCGTCATCTCGGTAGTCACTCCCTTTCCAGCCATTTATCATCTTTCACACAGTCCATCTATTGTTTCTTTAGTCTTCATCTACTCACATATTCATAGCCAAAACTTTCCTCACAACATTTCTCTATCTGATACAAATGATTATGTTGTGATAACAATTACAAGACATTACACACCAAGGTACATTTTTATGTCAATGTCATTTAAAAATTTTGATAGGACTTGGATTAGTTTAGGGGAAAAGTTAGTTAATATCTGTGTTGTTTTATAATAGAGTAATAATTAGTATTTATTTATTTAAAAAAAATCTTATTTATTTAAAAAAAAATCATGTTAACTAAGAAAACTTGTGTTATCTTTTCAGCTACTGCTACTAACATTAACGAATAACAACTACCAAAAAGTGCAACGTTTAACGGCTCATCTTGCTGTGCTGCTGTCCCTACATGACGCTGGCAGAATAGTCAACAGTCGGCTCAGTAGTTAAAAGGAAAAAAAAGTACAACACATTGCTGATTGACTGGCCTCTTAGAACTCCTTTAATCTTTTGGAATGGTTGTCAACTTTTTGCTTCACACACAGAGAAGGATAGGAGGGGGGAGGGGGGGGGGTGAGGGGTATAGGTTTCCCTCTATGTAGTTACATTAAGTAATGGTTCTCTGTATTATTTTGACACTGATTGTGTGTGTTTAGAGGTCTAAATGTATATGTTTGTTAATGGTGATAAGCTTAGGGCAGATGCGCTAGGTAGCCCGTGAATTACGAATTTCTTGAAGTTTTTTGCAACTTGCAAGTCAGTGTCAGGTTGTATGTTGATTAATAATAATAATTCTTTTTTTTTTCAGATAAAGTCCATTCCATTATAAAATAACACAATAAAATAATATCAGACATTCAAATCAAATAAAATATACACACCTAAGTCATCCAAATCAAATAACAGTTAAACGTGGCAAATATGACTACCTATTCCCTTATTAAAACTTGAAGTGCTAAGGTAGCCCGCGAAATTAAACTTTTCTTACGTTTTTTCAGTTTGCTGGTCAGTATTAAGTTGTATGTTGATTAAAATATGATTCGCGGGCATAACAAATATGTATTTACAGAATTATAATCATTAGAATTAGTAATACAACTTTTTAAGTTAGTATAATCCTAAAATGTCAATATTTCATGAAATAGTCATTCAGTAGGATTACTCAGTCTGAGAGTTGTGTTGATGACTTCAATGAGTATAATTATGTAAATACATATTTGTTATGGCTGTTTGTTTCGCCTTAAGAAACCATTTTTTTTGTTCGATAGCCTGCACTGTCCCACCACTGAGCAAAGGCCTCCCCTAAATTTTTGCAGGAATCCTTGTCTAGAGCTACCTCGATCCAACCCTTGCAATATGCGTCTAGGTGGTCTCGCCAGTAACTATGTAATTAAGTCAATTAGGAAATATTGCCAGTTTTTATGATAAAATTAACAGCCACAGACTTTACATTAAACCATATGATAGTGCATACAGAAATAAATAATAAATATGGTGATGGTATATTTTTGTGAAGATCTTAACTTTGGTTAGATAAACAATATCTAAATGTAATCTTTTGTTCAAATTTATTCATGTTTATTTCACATTTTATTGTAATAGCTGCAATATTTAAATCATAGACTGTTGTGAGTCATTAAATATTGATGATATTTGTTTTAAGTCATTATTTTTAAGGAATGAGGAAAAGCATTAAGTTTATTACCTAAAAGTTATAATGTTTAGTTATTATGTTTTAACTCTAAAAGAAGGTTGGTGGGTACCAAAATTTATCATTTGCCTCTCCAGCATTAATTAAAAATAAAGTCACAATAAAAATTAAAACATACACATTCATAAGTAAACTTATTATGATTATAAACAAATCTTTTGGGCTGCTTTAAAATCATGTTTTTCTTGATTTCAATTTTAACCATCCATAATTAATTACATGAAGGTTAAAATAATCAACCAAATCTTATAAAAAGGAAAACAATATCATAGACAAGTTTTAAGAGTAACCAGAATAACACAAGTCTTGGCAGTCTGAATTATTACATTACCTATAGTTGGCAAAAGCACCAAAATACAGTAAAAACCTTACATAACTGATAACATGGTTTTATAATGCTCTTTTTATGACTTTTTTACTTTCCACCATGATAAGTAAATGCATGCATTGAGCAATTCCAAAAATTCCATCTTACAGCTTTCAAATCTTAGTAAATAATACTCATTTATGGGAACTGTATTACGAATAGAGCATTATGATAAGCGAATAGTTCTGTTTTCAGTCTCCAAATTAAAGATATCATCGATCTCGATGCGTTAACTCCGCATTGTACTAGTGTGCTAGACACAGGCACAGTGCAGTACTTCAAGACGTATTCTAACACTATACCTAGAACCTTCCAAGAAAATCAATACAGCCACACCCAGCTTGAATAATTAAGTCTCCGGGAACACGATCAAGTTAGTGATTTAACAAAGAAACATTAAAATAATATCACATGTGAGATCGACATCACCTTATGACAGTTTTTTTTGGTTAGAAAAATTGAAAACAAAGAAAAAAAATTAAAAAATCCTGTTTTTGTGACCTTCGTTTACATCTGAAACCTATTCCTTAGACAATCCTGGTAATTATCATAGCGCTTAGGAAGAAAAATGAGGAAAACACATTTTTCAACAAAGTAAAGTTTGTAAAAAAGTATCAAAACAAAAAACTATCATTACCATTTTTTTAGCTGAATGTGACGATTTGATGCACTACAATATTTTAGTTATTAACGTAACTGATTCACAGTTTTATTATACCACTTCTGTTTCACACACTTATGAAATATTAGCGAGACACTTCATATTTCACGAATAAAAAAAACGCAGACGTCCAAACGGCGGTCAGTGCTTCCGCCATATTAAAAAAGCAAAGAGAAAAGAAACATTCGTTTCGGATACATGCTAGAAATTCACGAGTCAATGGCAATGGTAGTTCGAAAATGAATGACTGTTCAAGAAACATTTTAAAATCCGAAAAAGGGTATTTAAAATAAATACATATTATAAAAAATAAAGTCACTTTTCGTGTGACCGTGTTGTTCTTCTAAGCCAAAGATTAGTGAGGACCTAAACTACGCTTATACGCCACTGATTCCGTGATTGAAGTGGCCACCTCCTGGGCCCAACTCATATAACTATCATCAATTTGAAAAGAAGAATTCGTAAAAACCATAATTAAAGCGGGAGCGTGTCGTTACATTGAATTATAGATATTTATTACTGAAATGATAGCTCCTGCCCACAATTTGTATCCAAACGTACCTGAAAGTGGCTAAGTAGTACTTACTAATTCCAAAGATATTAGAATACGTTCCTGAGACCTGTCACATAAGAATATAATATGACAATCAATGAGTGAATAAACCTATGGACTGGGCATACCTACAAAATTAGCGTGTATTTTCAAAAATTGGGCTCTTAAGATGGCCGCCTTTCGTAGGGTTGTTTTTGTTTTACTCCCACCACATTGTTATAAACAACACGAGATCACGATTTCCCTATTAATGGACAATAAAATACCTAGTTTCTAGACGTATTTCTCTCGAAAACAACAAAAATATTTTGAGCAATCAACCGTTCAACAGCACATCTACAACAAAACCATTCATTTAACTCGGCACTCAACATGGCGACCGGTCACGCATACAATAGTAGACATGATTTTGACGTTACACAAAAGTTTTGCCAAATTTAGTACTTGACAAATATTTAGAAGTCTCTCTTTTCAAATGCAGCTTAAAGTCGTTATTTTATTTCATTTGCTATAATTTAATATCACTTCCGTGTTTTCTATCGTTAATTTAATAAAACCAGATGAAATAGTTGTCATTCATTAAATGATCATAACATTTTAAAAAAGATTTTTGTTTTCAATCTTTTATATTTTTGGAATGGTACAGAGGCCAGCACATCAGCCTACCCCAATCTGTCAAATCCCAATTGAATATGAAGCTTATTCCTTTGCGGTAAAGGCGAAAATCTATCAAAGAAATTTGACAGATTGGGGTAGCTTGGTGTGCTGGCCTCTGTACTCTCAAGCCAAGCCCTTTATTTTGATACCCCACAGGACACGACACATTTTTTTTTTTTTTTTTTGCAAAGGACGTAGGTACTTGTTGACAACTAAAACCCTATTTTATGAAATAAAAACCTAGCCTAACCATCACTACGACTCCGACCCTGACGACCCCATAACTCTCCTCCAGGAGAGCAACAAATCTACCAGTACAGTACACAAAAACAAAAGACCGACATTCCGACCTCGCCGACGAGGTCCCTCGCGACGTCCCCAAGTAAACTCACCCCCCCGACCCTTGCCAGATGCAGTGCCAGCCCGCGCCGCAGCTGAGCCAGTAGCTTTAAATTCCCGACTGTGACCTCTGAGTTTGTTTCGGCATTTCTTCTCAGAGTAGTCAGATAGGAAATGCCGGCCTCATCAAGCTTAAATAATATAATTGTGATCCAGCCTGTCCCCTCTTGCTGCCCTCTCCAGCGACGCCCTAAGCCGAGGTTCGTACCCCACAGGGGGTGCCCTTAGTGCGTAGTCGCTTAGCATAACGTAGTTAGTTTTACGCCCCTGGCTGGAGGCTTTGAGTTTTACTTAAGGCAGCCACAGGATAGCCCGGTTAAGTAGTCACGACCTCTCAAGGTTAACTACGAGATGCCATTAGGAAAAAAAAAAAAAAAAAAACACTACGACCCACACTAAACTCCGACTTTTAATTAACTGCAGTAAAACAACAGTAAAGTGACACTTCTTATTAACTCACACAGAGTACTTTTATATCTAAGGAACTGCGTTTATAGTTATGCATGTCGATGTCAAATAAGTTTCTTTTGTTACACTATTCTGTACTAGAAAAACAAGATTTGGTTGATGGCCTCGAAAAAACAAAGACGCCAATTTAAGTAACACAAGCTGTCATTTTACTGGAGCTAATTATAAGTCCACAGAGTACTTTTTAATTATAAGTCCGACTATAGTGAATAGACACCTCGTGTATTACAACGTAACACCATTGATTTGAAAAGTAATATTTATAAGTCAATGCGTAACACACTATCAGTCTCAATCTGAATGTTTTTGAAGGATATTGCTATCCATTGTTTGATTTTCGAAAAAATTGTCTGTCATCATCTGCATCTGCCTAGCCTTTTCCCAACTACGTTGGGGGGTCGGCTTCCAGTCTAACCGGATGCAGCAAAATACCTGTAAATATGTGTATTTTACATGGAGCGACTGCCTATCTGACCTCAACAACCCAGTTACTGGGTAATACGATACCCCTTGGTAAGACTGGTTGTCAGACTTTCGGGCTTCTGACGACCCGTAACGATCTCGACTTTCAAAGATCCACGAAAATTGTAACAACGTAAATAACGCAATGAATGTAGTTGAACTGTCAACATGTAAGCCATTGCTACCGATAGTGTTACGCAATTACCCCGCAGGATTGCGATTGACATCTACAGTAGACGGCAGCACCTTCTAATAAATTTTGTGGCCCAGAAATGGCGTTGAGCGAAACTTTTGTCACCGTCCGTTCTCTTCACCCCCGGTGATAGCAACCGTCCCACCCACATAGCGAATGTGCCAGTCGCGTAGGTATGCCTGACGATGCACTGCAGAGTAGAGCACCTTCATATGTACCCACAGAGCAAGGAGGCGCCTCGACGACGGCTGCTAGAGGCGACATTGTCAACACTTTCCATTCAAACCAAGCGTGGACAGCGCGACAAATAAGCGCGCCCTTAGAAAGAGGCTGGAATTTCAATAAATCAAACTTCAAACATTCATATCGATCACTGATCGTTTATTGGAAACCAAATAAAATATCAATATGAAACAAATTTTAAAATAAATAATGCCAATTTTTAAGCGAAAAAGCTGAATATCACAGGATGGACAATACTTTTGCTATACACGTCTTCACGGTAGCCACTATTGGGATAGGCAGATAAAATGCAAGTACACCACACGACAATAAAAAAAAATACTTGTGTTACTTGTGTACTTGGTTATTGATTAGTGTGACTAGCCTGCGAAATTCTCTTATATTTTTGTGCAATGAGGGCTATCGCTTATGAATTCGCCTTTAGAGGCGCTCGTGTAGCGTTAGGTCTCCGAAATGTCAAATTTCACTGTTTGTGGGTAGGCTGAAAGAACAGCTAATTCAGAGGTTAGTTTGTTTACTGTTTACAAACACATATTTTGTTTGTTTAAATATTATTTAAATGTAAACTTTTTTTTCACGCCCGTAATAACAAACTTTGAGAGCTATACCTCAGGACCTTAGTCGGCAGTGGCGCCAACCGGTGAGCACAAAACGGTAGCCCTCATTTGCAGGTCTGGTTGTATTTTGAACAAGCTAAATGATTCGCAACCGTAACAAGTATTTATTTACAGAATTATAATATCATTAATTAAAATCATCAATACAACCCTCCTAAGTTCATTAGATCCTTTTCAATGACTATTTTGTGAAATATCAATAAATAATATGATATTTGTTACAGTCGTGAATCATATTTTAATCAACATACAACCTGAAACTGACCTGCAAATTGCAAAAAACGCAAGACAATTTGAATTTCGCGGGCTACCACTGCGCATGCCCTTATGGTACAGATTCCAGCACATCAAGCTACCCCAATCTGTCAAATTTCTTTGATAGATTTTCAACTTTACAACAAAGGAATAAGGTTCATATTCAACTGCGAAAATTTGTCAGATTGGGGTAGCTTGATGTGCTGGCCTCTGTACATTTAAGTACATTGGTCCAATATTTAAATTCAGCCCTGGAATCCAGTGATGCTGGATCGTTATTTTGTCCAAAATTACTTGATTTAACCGCTGGATTGAAAATATACTGGATCAATGTGTATCAGCTTTGAAATACATAACAAAATTTTGACATAAACATCATTAGGTATATCCATAAAAAAAAAACCGGCCAAGTACGTGTCGGACCACGCACAATGAAGGGTTCCGTAGTTGGAATGAATTTATCCCAAGAACAAACTTAACATTGTAGTTGAAAAACATGTTCTCCCATACATTCCAACTGAAAATGTAAGTTTGTACGCACAATATTGAGAGATTTACCATGTTGTTTCAAGATTATAGACTTCTTATTAATTTTCCTGTAATCTATAGGTATAGAACTATTTTCTGTATTTTTTTCAAAACATTAGGCTCAGTAGTTTCGGAGATAAGGGGGGGGGGGAATGGCAAATTTCCGTCTATTGTCTTAAATAACTTTAATACAATTTATTTTAAAATTATGAAAAAAATATATTTGAGATCCTCACGATAAGCCCTTTGATATGTCACACGGTACAGATTGCGAATCTTTTTTTTTAATTGTCTATTTACCCCTCAAAAATGACTCCCATTTTCAAAACTCATTTATTTACGTTACACGTCTGTGTTTGGGTCACAGAGATTCATATGTGTACCAAATTTCAACTTAATCGGTCCATAAGATTCGGAGCAAATTGGCTGTGACAGACGGACAGACAGACAGACAGACAGACACACGAGTGATCCTATAAGGGTTCCGTTTTTTCCTTTTGAGGTACGGAACCCTAAAAAACACAATTGAAGTAAAATGTTCAAATTAATTCTTCATTAAAGCATCAAGTGTAAGTTTCATCTTATTTTATGTATAAAATCCTACACTATTTAACAGACTAGCGAATAATTTACAAACATTCGTGTCAGAGACGCTCTTTAGCCAAGATATTTAGAAGGTTCACAATACCGAATTATTCTGAGAACACGGCTGCAGGATTTTGGGCCTTAACATCGCAACTATAAGTGCGTCGACACCGGGGACTGTTCTTGGTATTGTGTATTTAATATTAATTGCAGTGATTCAGTCGCTAACCTTTTAACTGCATGGTGAAACAGTCGAAAAAAAACCATTTTCCCCATGACAGCTTGCAGTGGGACAATACATAAAGACCAGTAAGAGGTAAGTAGATTAGATACGAGGAAAAATAAGATTATGGCTAAATAAATGAACCCTTCTCGCCTTGACTACGCCCATTACATAAATACCTTTATTTAAAACATAATTTACATTTCATACAAACAATGAAAACTTTAGGAGATCCCTTTTAGCTTTTTTTGCAAAGAAACATAATTTCCATGGCAAATGGTGTACACTACACTGCAACAAGGATCTTTTGACGCTTGACTGCCATTGACAGGGGGCGTTGTTGGTAAACATTTGTGAAGTCATCACCGAAATCGTACTGAGAAAATAAGATGGCAGCGTTAATTACGATTTTGACCACACACCAAAAGATTCTTGTAGCGTTGTATGTCTGTCTATAGCATTACCAATCTTATGAACGCAAGTTCCATCCAGTATTAATCGACAACAAATTGGAGACTTGCTTACTGATACGTAAACAGAAATAAATTCTGCTGTGGCTAATGAAACACAATTGGCTTTCTATTGTTATTTTCTGTCTCGTGTTAAAATTTGAACCCGCGTTAATCAAAATGCACCAGTACTTATTTACTTTTAAAAAGAAGAAAAGGTAACGGAGGATTCCCTTCGCCATAGATAATCTTCATAATATGAAAATTATAATGAACATCTATTCCTTAAATAATAATTTGAAGTCACTTTTCGTGTCTGCCTGTAGTTTAAAAGAACAAAGCGGTCAGCGTTGTTCTTTTAAATTACGCAACATATTTACATGCGGTTTTCAACATAATTTGGTGAATTTATTGCGGAAGGTTTATTTATATCTTAGATACTATAGTAAAGAAATCTTCATATTTTCTCAAGTCGTAAAAACCGTGAAGCAGAGGCGGGTCGCTAGTACAGACGCTAGACGCCAGCACATCAAGCTACTACAATCTGTCAAATTTCTTTAACAGATTTTCCAACTTTATCGCTAAAGTATAAGGTTCAAAGTTGATTGGGAAAATTTGAGTTTCGGGTAGCTTGATGTGCTGGCGTCTGTACATTAATATTCAGACATTTGCAGTTTTACAACTAAGAACAATACCTACATGGTGGCAGGGACATCAACGCGCAACCTGTTACCATGCATTATGATTCTGGATCCTGAGTTAAAAGTTTTTTATCGGTAAATAAGCTGTTTCATACAAAAGTGCAATCCCTACGCGGTCAGTGTTTGGAAAAGGATTTTATTTTAAATATCCTGTGAAAAATTTCAACGCAGGGACAGTCCAGAATCATGAACTGAATCCACGGTAACGTGTCGATGCCACGTGTATGTTTCCCCGACTGTACATTGTTATTGGAACAGATAAAAGTCGCGTTTATCCCGTATGCGTATGTTATACCTTTATTTGATGAATGCCTTCAATATACACCATCAAATTCCTACCATATATTGTCCCTACCCTACCCCCATCTCATTCACGACTAAGCTACGTTTTTGAACATTATTCACTTAAGTTACGAATTCTTGGAACAGGCTGGTAAGAGTGGTAAGTATGACCGAAGCAAATAAGCAATAATTGTTTTTGCTTTTTATAAGATGCAATGCTTTTAACTGCCACTAAGTTCGAACTAAGTTCGACCTGCTGGTCGAACTCAGCGACGCATTGGCAACGCCTGTGTAGCATCATCGCTCTTACTTACTGCACTGCCTTCTGCGCAAAGTTTGGACTGGTCACTGGCCGCTTTGTAACGGCTAGGTAGCTTCAAAAGCATTTTTAATCGAGGCGCAGTTATTTGCAAGTTTAATTCATTAATATCAAACATCGAAACTGACAAACGCCGTGCATTAATACACTACCTAATAGTACCTAAGTCACACGTATCGCATACTATTTTATGGCTCGTGTGACCTAAATCCGCACTTAAGACACGCTTTTCTGTGTAAAAATGGACTACTGAAGTCACAGAAAGGCGCGGGTTTAGATCACACAGTGCTATAAATAGCTTTAGTAACATTTAGGAATTTACAAAAACGTTTTTCGCAATATAAAAACTTTCTCTTGGCTATTTTATCCATGAACATTCTTTTATTAAAAATAAGGAATGGTATTGATAAGTGTATGCAAAAGCATACTCCTAAGTCCACTAGTATGAGAGTGAGTAAACAAACAACCAAACAAACTCACTATAGCCAATTAGGGAGGGCCCAGCTACTTTTCTGTCTCTGTCTCCTTGCCGAGATTTGGACGATGCGCACACGGGAGAGACAGCAACAACACTAAATTTTCAAAAAAAAATCGAAAAAAAAAAACGGTCGACGAAGACGGTTGAGCGTCAACTGGCTGGCCGGCAACTTTTTGTCGTCGTGCGCGCACTTGCATTGAAATTGCAACCAATAGACGGGCGAAAGTTGCGTCGCCGGCCTGTCTCCAAACACCCGCGTGTTTGGAGACAGGCCGGCGACGCAACTCCCAAACAAGTCTCCCAGCTGTCGCATCGCTACATGAAAATAAACAAACAATGAACGTATTTTCTTTATTTCTTTACATGACATGCGCGCACTTTCATACAAACCCGTAGACTTGATGTCAGATACAAATAAGTTGCGGAGACAGCCCCCCCTAAAGTCTCTTACTAATAATATTATTTTTATTACCTCCACATAGTCTAACCATTATTTCTTTCTTTGAACCTAATTCTCACACTGTTGAATGTAATAAGTATATCAACTTAGTATTAGAACTAGCATTTACTATTTACAAAACTTATAATAACTCAGGGATCACAATTTGACACAATAGCGGGCTCAACGTGGGCAATAATGCCCCTTCGTGGGCCTTTGAGACTTTCAGGGGGGCAGTAGAAGACCCAGAGAAAATTATATATCCTATCTTACGACTATATAATATCAGACGTTTAAATATAATCGTGGCAATAGCTGTTTCAGATTCGCGAGAGATGGGGTAAGTAAAAAAAATTCTAGATAAAAAAAATCTCAGTGGCTGGTGGGCAAAATAAGGTTGAGAACTTGAGAGCTTATGGCCTAGAGTTTGTTTAAACATTATCAAAATGTTGTAAAATCTAGCTTATCTCGATGCTCACTGCAAACAAAATGTCTCATTTTCATCTACAAAACATACCTTAAAACTTTATTCTTTGTCTAAAATGTTCTAGTCTTTGTACTCAATCGTCGACCTCTAACTCAAGCTCAATGTCTGCAAGGCTGATTTTCCGCAGAGTGTTGATGACCATGTATCTGGAGAACAAGACGTACAGGTATCGGAACCACACCATTTGTGAGCGGTGGCGCTTCATCGCGCGGACGACGCGCCTGCTTTCGGTCCAGCGGAGGAAATATCTGGAGCGGAGAAAAGTTATTTACAGCAGCAAGAGCCATCAAAAATAAGTTGTTGTTTTAATAAGTTGTTTTGTTGTATGGAACAGGAGGAAATTTTAAGCAAGGTAATATTTAGCATAGTCCAACAACAAAACATAAATCGACTCTTCATGTGACCAGAGAGCTGGCCTATTTCTTGGCTCCAAAGAATTAGTATCGCCATACAATGTGGCAATGCTGCCAGCCTTTTGGGTACTGTTCCTGTTGACAGTGATGCGGACGAATTTTTGATGCCGCCTATACATGTACATATTATTAATTTAAGTGTTAGCTTATATTAGGTAAAAATTTTCTTGATTAATAATAAAAAACAACCATAAATTAAAATATTTAACTCACCTTTTAGAAGACAGTATGAAACTTAGTGGCAGGTCTAAGAATCCGATGTACTTTCTGAATAAATTAACAGAATCTAATGTGTATACTGCACATCCTGGAAGTAGAAAATACACAGTTAAATATTATTGACTCTAGTGGCAACTACTAAATAATTAAACCTACATGAACAGCCATCTATAATAATATTATAAAGGTAAAAGCATCTGTCTGTATGCATTTTACATTATTTTTTTTGAATGCCTCTTCTCTCAGTGCATTCACTTTTAGCATATGTTAATAATAATGTGTTGTCTTCACATATTTACAACTGAATGGATTTTGATGAAATAACCTGGCTTGACCTGGAAAAGCACCCTGACCCGGGTCAGGTCTTGACCTCGATAGTACCCTGGTACTTTTCATCTCCCGGCACACAGTTCTCAACCAGTACTCAGGTATGCCGCTGACAAAGCTAGTCTACTATTATGGTTGACTAGCTTTTGTCCGCCGCTTGGCACAATAATCAATTTCTTGATATTATAAAAAAAACTACATATTATACTTACTTTCAGGAATTAACTTCTCAACAAACATATAAGCAACCGCGTAGAACACGGCTGAGTGATTAGCATGAGCCGACACTCCTCCCCTATCAAATGTAACAAGTGTATCAATATCTATGGCTTCTAAGTGATGGTTTATTAATTTAGCTAACACCGGTACAGGCCACTGAAC
This sequence comes from Gortyna flavago, assembly GCA_963669345.1. Taxonomy (NCBI): domain Eukaryota; kingdom Metazoa; phylum Arthropoda; class Insecta; order Lepidoptera; family Noctuidae; genus Gortyna; species Gortyna flavago. The sequence continues at coordinate 14,409,553 of OY770145.1, read as the reverse complement.
CCTCGGGTCATCCTTTAGCCTGTCGTCCATTATTAAACAAATGTTCTGGTTTGGTACACCAAGCTCTAGACACGCATCCCATAACTCTTTTTGTCTTATGCAACCTTTTCCATCATAGTTACCTAGAAAATAAAAAATAAGCTTGGAATATAGCTGATGTTAAAAGGTTTTTTAAAGATTTATTTTATTAACTATTCAAGAATAATTAATGTAATCTAGAACCGCTTGATTAACATTTTGACCTTTAGAATGTAAACAAGAAAGGATTAATATAATTACAAGATCAAATACCATTTGATAAGCACAGTACATGTACGTCGGCACCCTGCTCGCACAAACGGAAGATCGTGGGCCCGAAAAACATGCATTCGTCATCCGGGTGCGCTATGACCATCAACACTCGCTTGGCGCCTAAAGCACCGCGCGTCCGCGTCGGCAGCCGCCGGGCGTAGCGCCGGTACACCACACAACACACCAAGAAGTACCCCAACAGCCATAAGCTTATGTATAAAGCGAAATTCCTAAAGTACAACAACAGTTCCGCGAGGAACTTCACGTAAAAATTGTAGAAAAATTCTATGTCATATGGCGAGTCATTAAGTAACATTTCTGACTAGAACTAAGGGAACTATTGGTCGACACAATATGTAAAGATGTTTGTCATGTATTATAAGTAGTTTTTAGCATTAAATCTTATTTACAATAAGGATTTTGAAAAAATCTAAATTTTGTTGTACTTTGCGATACCGTCATTCTGACGTTTATACCAGTGTTGCCTGTTCATAGATATTGAGCACAGACTACAGTTACATTGTGTATGTATTGAGTGAAGTGATATTACTTTACTCTTTGGTGAAGTGCAAAGCATAGATAATATTACCAAATGGTACAGGGGCCGGCACATCAACCTACCCAAATCTGTCAAATTTTCCCAATTGAATATGAACCTTATACCTTTCTGGTAAAGTAGAAAATCCATCAAAGAAATTTGACAGATTAGGGTAGCTTGATGTGCTGGCCTCTGTACAAGTGCAAAGACAGAAGAGTATAATAATAATAACACGGGAGTAGACACTGACCTCTATCAAACAACTATAATAGAGGTCATCAGTGGGAGTAGAAGTCAATACGATACTCTCCCCTCTCAATCCAATACTGACAAGCTCGAAACAGTAACTACTAATTCCATGTCTTTCTAAAATATCAGGAAGCTTACTACAACCATTTAAAAAGTCGTTTAATTTCCAGTCGTCAGTTCAAAAGCAGGCCTTCTGCTCTACTAATAATCGTACTAGCCCCTCCAAGCCTCCAACAAAACACCTCTATTGCGCCAATACGCGTTGCTGTACCGGTGCGATCGGCCGAAATGGCGATCTATCTCCGTGTTTACTAAACTGTGGTTACACTAAACCACAGTTTAGCCCACAACACGTGGACGGGCGCTAAGTTGTATGAAAATTAATAGTTAAGTTCACACGGACCACATATTGCCGTCATTATCGACTGCGTGTGTATTATCGCAGCGTCGCAACCACCAGCAACACCGCGAACTAGCGGCTGGCCATATCGCAAACACAACATTTTGTAGGTACCAAAAGTCGCAAGCCGCAGCGACACTATCCACATGTAACCACAGCTTGACAACATTTTGTAACTGCGTGCGTTGTGATGTGGTAGTGGTATGTACAGACGCCAGCACATCGACCTACCCGAAACTGTCAAATTTTCCCAATCAACTTTGAACCTTATACTTTAGCGATAAAGTTGAAAATCTATCAAAGAAATTTGACAGGTTGTAGTAGGGTGATGTGCTGGCGTCTGTACATACGTCACGACTCACGTGAGAATGGGCTCTAAAACTACGATATCTCAGAAATTACGCATCGTAGCTCTACAAACCTTATGTCCTTGAAATTGTTTATTAAATATTTATTTATTTATTTTATTTTATTCACACATACAATTGTTGTAACAGGTAAGTCCTAAGTTAGTACACCGGTTAGTACAGTTTTACCTTGTAATATATTGTTAATATTAAGTTATTATTATTGTATTACTTGAGCGACTATTTCTCAGTTTTTAGTACAAAAGTTGTCATATTTATAATGCATTTTTTCCAAAAGGTATTGTTTTATTTACGTAAAAGCAAATTATTTTACAATCCATACTAATATTATAAATTCGAAAGTAACTCTGTCTGTCTGTCTGTCTGTATGTTACCTTTTCACGCCTAAACCACTGAACGGATTTCGATAAAATTTGGCAGAGAGATAGATTGCATCCCGGGGAAGGACATAGGATAGTTTTTATCAACATACCTCGCGGGCGAAGCCGCGGGCAGAAGCTAGTAATTAATAAAAAGAACAAACATCTCCATGCATTTTTGTCGTAAGAAATTTTTTACAAAATTATAACATGCTTCGTAGTCGTAGTCGACCCGGCGGACCTCCGCGTCGGACAAAAAGAAGGGTATGTCTACACCATGGTCTACACATTCATTCCAGGAAATCTGAACACAAGCATTACCATTCATCTTCAGTGAACTTCGTTCAATAGTCGTTCAATAGAATTACTCCTATTACGATTATTAGCAGAGCCAGTGGCGGATTTACCAATAGACTGAGATTTTAGGGGCGGCAAAGAATGTTCATTATTGTGTAAGTAGTACATAATTAGGGCACCGCCTTATTAGTAGTACATAATTCGAGCTTTTATGAGCTCAGAAATACCAATACCCAAAAACTATTTCTTGTGAGGTCGGTAGGGGCGGCAAAATTTGAATCCGCCACTGAGCAGATCAGACCTCACTGACCTCTATTAAAAATGTATAATACAGGTCAGTGGCAGGTGGCAGACCTGCTTTTGAACTGACAGAAAATAGAACGTTTTTTTAAATCAGATTATATGGGGTTTAGTCACTGACCTCTATTAAACATGTTTAATACAACGTGGGTTTAGTACAGTTTTACATTGTAATATATTGTTAGTATTCGAAGTTGAAAGTAGGGTGAGCGACTATTTGCCAGTTTTTCGTATGTACAAAAGTCGTCATATTTCTAACGCATTTTTTCCAAAACTTTTTATTTTAAAGGTTAGTACTGGCAGCCCTGCATTTTTGTCTGACTCCCGCGCCATGCGAATCTAATAATAAGGCCAATTCTCGTAATTTAAAACGTTCAAAATCTAGTCGCAGTCTCATCTCAGCGACAAACAAATGTCAAAAACTTGTCAAAATGTAGGGAAATTAGAGGCATTTTGTGACAGATTGAGACTGAGATCAGACTGTGAACGTTCTTAAAATTACGAGAATTGCCCCTAATAACATAATAACACTGACCTATTAATGTGGTGAAACCGTGAAATGTTGAACGAATACTTAAAAAAAAATTACGTGACAGAAGACATGTATGACACTGACAAATTTAGTTGTCAAAACTGTCAAAACTGTCAAAGTTGTTAGTCTAGGTATTTTTTTAAACTGTTTTTCTGTCTTTGACGTCTTCTTTCGCCAAAATAATAGACGAGTTATTATTCTGAGATTGTGAATTTGTGTTAACACTTGTGCTATTCAAGATGATACAGCCTGACTACCCATCAGCCTTAGGCTTGCTGGCCCATTTGACCTCCGACGAGCTGAAAGAAATCTATAATGACGACACTAAATTCGATACCGTGCTAAAAGATGTAAAACAGGTACAACAAAGGAATTATTTTTTAATAGTGTGTAGCTCACATTGAATTAATCATTTAATCTTTACGAAATGTTTACTTAACGTTTCTCTGATATCGTTTCATGTTTTGCGTGTATACTGTTGATAAAGTTGTTCAATAGATGAGTCATTGTTATAATTAATTATACATCTATCATAACTGCTCCTTATATTGATTGCTGTTAAAAGAGCCCTTCGCATTAATTTCATCATCATAATCTTCGTATTTAAAGAGGGACTTAATTACTTAATCATTAAAAAAAGTGAAAAACAACAAAAATAGTAGCACAGCAGGTAATTATCTCAAAATCAAAATATTTTATTTCACATAAACCTTCATGGGCACTTATGAAACGTCAGAAGCTAGGTGCACAGTTCCAATTGGTTGTTTCCTATGGAGAAAAGCCAGCAGGTAACTCCACGGTTACTCTTTTAAAAATAATTGGCATTTACAATGTTTTTAAATTACAGTATATATAGGAGGAGAGCATAGGCCTGTCAATAAGTAATCTAAAGTCTACAAGGCCTACAAAGTCCTCACATTTACAAAATATAAAAGAATCTATCAAAAGGAAAAATAAAAAATTAAATACAAAAACCTTATAAAACCCAAGTGATGATTGCCATTACAACCACTAATAAAGAGTTGATATTAGAATTGTCTATATAATGTCAAATAATAAGATTATGTCAAAGAAGTATGAAAAAAATTAATAAAAAATAAACATCGTAATTTGGGAGCAGTGAAAAGTCCCATGAATTTGCAAACATGCCAAATACTTTCTAAGATATAAAGAGACAGCAGAATTAGTATTTCAATTTCTTTGAATTTGTTTCTAAGAGACACAAGGACCCATTTTATAGATTTTGCAGATTGCCCTCTTTTGTAAAATGAAAATTGTATCTATGTCAGCTGCCAATCCCCACAGCAGAACACCATAAGACATAAGACTGTGGAAATAAGCAAAGTATACTAACCTAACTGTGGCCATATCTGTCAACTGCCTTATTTTTCTTCTGCATATGTAGCTGAACTTAATATACCTGAAAGAGCTCTAATGTGTGTTTTTGTGAGCTCTAATGTGTGTTCATTGTAATTTTGAATCTAAATTAATGCCTAGAAATACAGTTTCCGTAATAGCATCTAGTTTCTTGCCATCGAGTTTAAATTTAAACTCGCTTGAGGTACATTTGGTAATGAGAACTTAAGACATTTACTTTTCTTCGCATTAAGTAAAAGATTATTAGTTGCAAACCATTTCCAAAGAACAGCCAGACTATGATCGTTGACATGTAAGACATCCGTATCTTTTCTATCTATTTTAAAAATAAGGGAAGTGTCATCAGTAAATAAAATTATATCCAATAAGTTAGCCATCATGTAAGGTAGGTCATTAATATATACTAGAAATCGGAAAGGACCAAGAATTGAGCCTTGTGGCACGCCCATCACAACTCGAAAAGACCCCGAGGACATCGCCCCGTTAAGAGCGTTTACGCCGTACGTATTTCATACAAACTTTTTTGCGAAGCCACTGTTTTTCGAAATGAATGAACCGGTTTTAATGAAACTTCATATGCATAAGCAGGATACAAAGGTCAGGTCAGGTCTGTGTCTGGCTGTGTGTGCTGTGTGTGTAAACGTTTTTTCTTTCTTTTCTTTTTTTGTAGGTTCATGGTACTGATTATAACAAAATTCACAATTACACAGCTCATAAAGCAAACATAATAGTTAAATAAACTATTCACAGAAAGGGGGTAAACTTTGTTGGATAAAAACAAATAAATTTGAAACTAGGTGTCTTTATATTTTAGTAAGTGAGTAGCAGCACCCCGCGCCGCGGTTTTAAGTGTCGATTCCGTGTGATCCTATGTGTTATTCTGATATATAATCTACATAATAATTTACTGTAAAGTTTCATCAAAATCCGTTCAGTAGTTTTTGTGTGAAACAGTGAAAGAGAGACAAACATCCATCCATCCTCACAATTCACAAACTTTCGAGTTTATAATAATAGTAGAATTAAGTAAGATTTTAACCAGAATCATTTAATCCGTTAAACAATAGCCTACTAGATGCAGTTTGCATGTAAGCGCTCAACAGTTTTTAAGATAATATTTATTGTCTCTTTCAAGTGTATTTTTCCTAAGAACAAATGCATATGTTGCATTGCAATAAAAGAAATAGAGCAAGTTACAATCCAATAAAAGAAACTGAAATTGTTCACTAATAAAAACATTTGAGAAGAGCGAAGCAGTATCAAATAAAAACTTGTTGTTTAATCTAGGTGAAAGATTGGGAAACAGAACGGGAGATGACAATAGCCAGCAACAGGTCTCTTGCCGAGTTCAACCTTAGTAAGGAACCGGAGCTCGAGGAGGTCAAGCAGCAGGTGCAGGAGAAGTCCGAGATGGGTGAACAGCTGTGTACTCGCATTCAGGAGCTGCTAGAAGAATATAGTGAGTTTACTGTGCTTCTTTTTTATCAAACCTTTGTACTACGTGGCGCGAATTTATCTTTTTCTATCCATGTGTCTGTGAAGTTAAGTGGTGCTTAATCTTATTATGTTATTTTCAATGCTATAGGTACAGTTATACACGCCAGTTACAGAGACTCGTTTCGTCGGACCCTTTTTTGTGTGGGAACATTACTAGTCGGTCCACGGTCAGGTCTGACTTGCCCATTGCCATTGCCTTTTTTGTACTATGACTGTCAATGTTGACTTTCTTTGTCCATCAGAAACAAAGTCGGCGGGCATATCGCCGGACACAACCCAAGCTCTGCTACAAACAGCTGCAGCAGAATCCGAGGAACAATCAGAAAATCTAGCTCAAGACTTCCTCTCTGGGAAGATACCGGTCGAAAAGTTTCTCGAAGATTTCGAACCAACTCGCAAGAACATGCATTTACGGAAGTTCAAAGCCGAGAAGATGGCTGAACTACTCAGATCCGGAAGTCAGAGCTCTTTCGGTAACGGATTTGCTAAGCCGTACCTACCGTACCCTAGTTACGGGGCGCCACAAGGGGCGCCGAACGTGCCATACCCCATGGGACCACTGAACATGCCGATGCCGGGCATGTATGGAAACCATTTTTAAATTCACTGTGTTCATCGATCTCGTTTTCTATAGATTATCAATTTGTAGATTTAAAATATAAATATGAATCAAATATTGTTTTATAGTGACTTGTTGTGCCATCACTGGCCTCACTTTAAAATATCTGTCATGTAAAGAATATTATTCTATTGAGTCATGATTGATTGACTGATTGATAACCTATAAATGATGTATAAATGTGTCGAAAAGTGGAAGTTTTAGAAACAATGGCTTTTATTTGACAGCGCTGGATATATTATATCCAATTTAGTGCTCGAATTTGCAAAGTTTAAAGAAAGTAAATATTTTATTTGGGACCCACACAGGAAATAAAAATAGTAAAAAGGATCATGCGGTTGGTTTATTTTAAGAAGATATACCTATCGTGCTGACCCGACATATATTGGGCTATGAGCAAGATAATAATGATGATTTACTTTTGCGGTTCTCAATGTGGCCCATAACGCCCCGAGGACAAAGATGACAAATCGTTGCTCTACAAGAATATTTGCTGCAACTTCGGCCTAATATACAGGGTCAAATTAAATTAGCTAGCGAAACTCTGCAGACGTGATTTGTATTATTATCTAAACATGATAAAATAAAAAGATTTGTTGTCTTTTTTTTTTAGGGGCCAACAACCGTTTGTAGTGTTATTAATTTATTACTTGAAGTATAAGTTAAACAAAAATGTTTTATTTTCTTTTATTGTGTTTAGGTATCCGATAATTCCGATAGCCATCACGTACGTCTGTGAAGTTTACACATCTGTTTTTTAAAACTGACGTTACAAGTGTCTACGGTAACTGCGGTCGATGCCCCACAAAAAACATAATCAAATGAATTTGTTTTTGTTTTATCATGTTAAGATAAGGATTCACATCACGTCTGTGAAGTTACGCTAGTTAATTTAATTTGACCCTGTACAGTATGTACATTGTAGAAAACAATAATTGACTCACAGTTTCGGCAAGATGGAAATTAATGTCTGAAATATGAGCCCTTGTAAATAAAAAACTACGTATAAATACTTTTAATTTAATTATTGTACTTTTAATTTTGTATGTTATAAAATGTAATCTACTTTTCTTTTAGGATGAAACAGTTTTAAACTTTATACAACAATATTACTTATTAGGAATTCTTTAGTCAATATTATCAGTGTTTAGCTATAAAGATCACTTCTTTAAATCTGTTAAATGGTATAAACGATTTTCTTTTAAAATAGTAATTATAATAATATATACCTATTGAAATATAAAATTCATGTTGCACATGTCTACAAAATAATACATTGATGAAATCGCACCCAATAGATTGGTATCCCCTTAACAAGTATCTAGGTTAGATACCTAGATACTTGTTAAGGGGATACCAATCCTACACACAATAAACCTACACGTGATGATCAATATTATGGTTGATCAATCTTTTGATTGACGAAACTTAATGTGATGATCAATATTACGGTTGATCAATCTTATGATTGAAGAAACTTAAATGTGATGATCTATATTATGGTTAAATAATCTTTAGATTGTTGATATCTTGATTGATAAATCACACTTATTTTCACAGTTAAACATATTATTAAATATTGTAATAGTTCTCAAATGTTTTTTATCTCTTAACAGTAATTTGCAATAGCCAGCCTTTCTTCCATTTTTGATGGTCATTGCTCTGCATTTTCTGAAATCCATGTTTTTAGCATAAACACACAACTGTCTACCGGCCCAATAAAAAACGAGTTCAAAGACTTCGAGTCAGTTTTTGTGTAAAGCACTTTATATTAGTCGGAATAAAGTTCTAAATACAAAAACTGGCTCGAAGGTTTAAGCTTGGACTATAACGGTTGTAAAAAGACTCCTAACGAAGCCGAGAGTCACTTGTACGACCGACATTGGAAACCTTTTTCTTTATAGGACCATACCTGGGAACCTTCTGGTTACGAAAATATTGAAGGTCAAAATACAACTTTTAGTGAGGTTTTTTTACGAAAACAATTTTTTTATGTTATAACTTAACTTTAAATACCCCACGACCCCTGTACCGTTGCATGCACCCATAAGCAAAATTTTCTTGGGTGTTACATTGCGCACTAACGCAAACAGCATTTTTTACACCAATAATAAAAGTCTTTTCCCGGCAATTATTTTTGTGCAATTTTACTTAGTTTGATGTACAGAATGCGTAGATGACAGGTATGTGGTCTTTTTACACCCTGTATAGAATTTATTTAGTTTTGTAATGAGTCGGAATGAATTTATTGTTGAACTGTCAACATGAAGGATTATTCTTGAGCGGAACGTTATGAATATGATGAATAGATACGTGCCCGAAGGTGCGTTTAGACCGGAACAGTTTCTCGAGCTTCCTTGGAAAACTGAAGTGCGGGCCCGGGTTATATTTCCATACAATGGGCACTTAAGACACTCCAGTACGTGGGGCATGGTGCTGAGTCATGAGTCAATAATATCAAATTGAGAATCTCAAAAGGCCTCGATTATATAAATGTAGCCATGCCAGCTATCTAGTACAAGGACCTTGTAGGCTTGTACGACATTGAAAAAGAAATGTAGGCCAACAACGCCCGTTGTAAAACCGATTTGTGAAGTTGTATTGAAAAAACAAGATGGCGTCGTTAGTTCCGATTTATGTTGTATGTCAAAAGATTCTTGAATAATTCTGCAACCTAATTGCGTAAGTAACACATTATCAATCGGAATCTCAATCTTTTTGAAGGATTCATTCTGCTCAACAACGTAAATAATGAAATGTTGTTGAACTGTCAAAAATGAAAGCCATTCCTACTGTTTAGTGTGTTACGCGATTACCCCGCTGTTGTGCCTGCATAATTGAATACTTGATGTTATCTATCGCAAATGGCCATCATACAGATTGACAAACATAAGCACCACAATTAGATCACTGTTTTAATTGATTTAAGAGCTAGTTTCCATATTTTAAGACGTAATATAAAATGATGTGTCAATTCTATTTGTGTAAATTCACACTTTAATGCCGATTTCGTTCCCTTTGCGCCAAAGAATAACATTTTTGGCCCGCGCCGCTCGCTTAGAATTTTGTCAGATAATTGTAAAGTTAAAAATATTTTGTCTGGCAATATTCCTGTCGCTCTCAATGTCACTCACACATTTGCACACCTTGCTTTAGTTTAATGTTCAGCTAAGCTTTCCCTAGATTCTCTAGAGAATTTCATAGTGCAACTCTTATGGGGTAGAACACTGACAAGCTAGTAATAATCACTGACTGGTGTAACGAGGGGAATATTGGAAGAAAATTATTGTCTGAAAAATAGCTAGTACCTTAGAACAAATTTCTCTGAGTACCTACCTACCGACCTGTAAGCGCAGGCCACACCGCGAGCTGGTACCGGCTTTGTTGAAAATTGACTAAAATAGTCGTTTAAATTTTGTCATGATAAAAAAAGTGAAACGATGGTCGCCCGCCAGCCCGTCCGCAAGCCAGCTCGCGGTGTGGCTTGCGCTGTAAAGACTTTTGAAAGACTTATCAGCAGCAGCAAGCCAACAGCAACGTTTAAGGCCTGTGCCAAAGTGGCCTAAAAAGGCCACTTTGGCCTTTTTAGATGAAATTGCGTGATATGAATTGTTTTATGATTCTGCCAAAGTGGCCTTTTTAGGCCCCCTGTATTTATCTTGCAAAGGGACTCGGTGTTAATTAAGTGTAGGTAATAGATATTCCATTGGTTATTTTAAAGATATTCTGTCCGCTTCATGTTGGTGCTTTGTAGAAGAAATGTGATTTATATAATGATATGGATTATTCGTCTATTAGTAAGAGTTAATGAAATAAATACTTTTTTGGTCAGCCATATTTTTGTTTGTATAAAAAATTGCCTAAATCTCATTTAGGTTTAAGCTTGAAGCTGAGCTAGCAATTACTAATACCCACGTGATTTCCTACCGAGCCTATGGGTATTTATTGAGAGCTACCCAGCTGGCGAACCCATGCCGTGCCGCCCCAAGCTTTGCCCCTGGATGGAACTTCTAGATATCTAGGTAAGTATCGAAAATCGCAAGTACGACGTATAATTTAAACGTTTATTTTTCTATACATGTTAAGCAACTTATGTACAGTCAGCATCAGATAGATTGGAGCTTTCAAATTTGTCAAAATCATTGTGAAGAACATAATTTCAATTATATGTTCGCAGACATTGCATTCGTAGCAGCGCAGTGGTCTTCTTCAAATCGGATTGGTAGTTCCAGAGATAAGCGCGTTCAAACAAACAAACAAACTTTTCAGCTCTATTATTAAGAAGATTAGTGTATCATATTAAGTTTATAATAGTCGTGTATCGATCCAACCTTTACCTACAGCAGTTCATAACAGAAACAAATCACAACAGATTAAATTACTTTATTTGTGTTGGCCTCAAAATATTCATAGTACATTTTACAACAAATGTTATTTATTACATTATACTTATCAATGCAAGAACTTTGAAACTTTTAATTAGCTAAACATTTAAAAATTGACAATTTTAGCAACTATAGGAAAGATGCGTCGATGAAAATTTTTTTTATCTACTTAGGGAACGGAGCGATAAAGTACTTACAAGCTTAAAGAATTTACAAAACATGCATCCAAGGACCTGATTAAGGTAAAAAATAAAATAAATAATTTGTGTACTTAACTTTATTTGGTAACTGCAACAAATAAGCTTTAACAACATCAAAGCAAAGCTTCTATATATTACAGGAGCTCCGTACGGTCGTACTCTAGGCACGCAACGCTGCGGAATATCAACATTTTATTATAATGGAAGTTACTCACAAGTCACGGAACAGTTAAGTACTAGGTGTTGAACAGAAGCACTAGGCGATGCTACAAGCGGGTTGGCAACAATTTCACTATCTCTACAAAAAAAAAAAAGACTACTTGCAAATATATTATCACGCTGTATTTGATGTAAAACTTATTACAACATAAGTAAAAAAAACTTAATTTAAAAAGAAAGTGCAATATTAAGCAGAAACGCCCTGTTCACAGCTCCACCGAGTTCTCGGAATTTGTAAAGAATGTCATCAGCGGAGGTGTGAACGAGCCCCTACAACACAATACATGACTACACCGAATTATTGGTTAAAGCAGGAACATAATCCACTATGAACTTGAAGATCCACATTTAATTTCATATTGTACTGATTCAATGATTTCATATCCACTGATCCCATACATTGCATGAACACAAGAGAGCGAACAAAGATTAAGTAGCAAACGATAGCAACGTCACCGTCGGTACAAACTGGAATGTCACACAAATATAAAAATACTGATTTGTTAAACAACAAAAAACTTATTAATACAAAATATATTTGAAAAAATCACTAGCCCAGGATGTTGCAACCTGAACCCGTTCCCAATAAATAAGTTAGCGAGGTTACCATAATAAAAAATAATCCCATAGACACCGCACTTTAAATAACATTCACCTTGCAACACCCTCACAGACCCCAACTACCAGAGAGTTTCCGTAGTTAAAAAAATATTGCACCAATAATTTATAATGTGCCAAAACTAACGTATGGTACTATTGCGCAGAATTAATTAATTTATAATATAAATACACAACAGATGAGCGCGTGGCTCTAACCTAACAGAACAATATACTCTGGCTGCTGTCACACGGTCTTGTTGCAATGTAGTTGTCAAATTGAATTACATTTATATATTTTTATTAATTAATTAGGTAACGACAACACTACCTGTTAACCACTGACTACATCGACTTATTAGTTATTAAATATTATCTATACCATATTATATCATTTTTTCTAATGGTAATCTATGCCCTCGCTTGAACTGAGATCGCTGTTCAATGGGTCTCGGGTACACTTCTCTATGTCATACGTATTATTGATCTATCAAGCATAACGATACAGAAGGAGTGAAAGTAATTATAAAATTAATATCTCCGCATTGTTACAACTGCCAGCAGTTGTATGTTAGTGTTACCATGAAAAAAAAATTTAAAAAAGTAGTGGGCAGGTCTGATGGCTTGGGGATGTCCTGGCAATAGACCAGCGACACATAAGAACACTTCGATCTTCACATATAGACGAGTTCTGGATAATTTTGCCATTTTCTTATGCCATAATAACACACTAAACTTATTATGTTTCATACAACGCTTAAAAATATTTAAAAAGAGAGAAATGCAAAGAATGTTAGTCCATATAAAACAATAAATTACTTCACAATCCCATTATTGTACAAACTTCGTTATTACTTGGCATTCATATTCCATAGCTTGGGGTAGCATGCGAGTAGGTGGAGCGTTTCATTAGAGATAATATATATTATGTAGTGATAACATTTCTTCATGGTAACACTAAATGCAATCTCAGGTTAGTATCAGTTCGGGCAGTGCGCATAAGTCGCCGAGCGCGGAACATTATTGCTTAAGATGCGGAACCACCAATGGCATCACTCTTCAATTCTATGACACCACGCAATCAATTCATAAATCCTCAAATCAACTGCGCTACATTACACTATAATGGACATAACATTATTCTTTTCAACGCGTGGAATTACCCCTTTAGTCAAACGCCTAACATTTATATAATAAGTCTAATACCAAAATGAATTTTTAATTCAAGTATATAGCTTTTTCAAGCATTTGGTTATGAAGGGACGCTTGGGGGCTGTAGAAATGGTAGGAGCCGCGCCCGACGCTCGCCGCTCGTACGCACGCGCGTGCACGTACGCACGCACGCATGCACGTACGTACGCACGCATGCACGTACGCACGCACGCATGCACGTACGCACGCACGCATGCACGTACGTACGCACACATGCACGCACGCACGCGGACGCATGCACGCACGCTCGCTGCACGCTTACTCGTTATCAGCACGCATGCCGCGCACCTCTCCCTCACGCCGAAGCTTCTCCAGTTCCTCTTTGGTGCGATCCTCGATGGCGCGAATGTCCGCCATGGTCATGCCGAACCAGTCATCGATTGAGCAGAACACTTGTCTGGAAATAATAAAAAAAAAAAGATTTCGTAAAGTATCATCATGTGGGTGTAATATGTCACCTCTGTCCACCCCTTCGGCAAAAATAGGCGTGAAGTTATACTGTGCAAATTCATTACACATGTTAACTGGATTTTGATTACCATTCTGTATCTGGCTGTCATGTGAAGATCTTTGACGTTACGGATAGTCAAAAGCCGGAATATGACGTAATGACGAATACCTACTATAAAGTTTAGGGTAAAACATCAAGATAATAGCCAGTAGCGTTCTAGAATCGAAATCCTATATTAAAGGCAGGCGCGTTATTATCGGTCTATATTATAGGATGCGTTATTGCGATATCTGAGGGGCAATTCTCGTAATTTTAAGAACGTTCACAGCATGATCGCAGTCTCAATCTGTCAAAAATACCTCTAATTTAGCTACATTTTGACAAGTTTTTGACATTTGCTTGTCGCTGAGATGAGACTGCGACTAGATTTTGAACGTTTTAAATTACGAGAATTGGCCTACTGTTTTCAACTTTTCAGTACATTTTGTATTAGGACGGCCACGAAGTTACACACTGCTGCGATAATAACGACGCAATACAAGTAAGACGCTTGCGTTCCTCCTTCCTGCGACTTCTTAGAACATTTTGCAGACACCTGCGTAATAACGTATTATCGTGTAGTGCGGGCTGGGGGGCTGTAGTGTTGGTTGCACGCATACGTTAGAAATATCGGACGATAAAAACGCAGCTGTGTGGCAAGGAATCGGGACGCATTATCGCAATAACGCATCCGATATTATCGACCGATAATAACGCGCCTGTGAGGGATTGCCTTTAATCATTTTACCAATTATATTGTAAATGAAATAAATTACGTAAAGTAAAGCGCCCGTCTGGGTTCGAACCTCGTAAACTCGTAAGCCAGGGCCATTACCACTGGGCCACCGTTGCTCCCAGCTTGTCAGTCAAACTCAAACTCAAAGCATTTATTTAAATTAAACCAATTACAGGCACTTTTGAATTGTCAAGGGGTCGGTCAGTCAAAAAGATGAAGCTAGTTGCCCATTCCAAAGCGTAGGTACCTATGCAGAAGAACGAGCGAGAAACTCCATGGACACTCTTTTAAATCAAAATAATAATATGGTAGTTTCTAAAAGTGCCATATTAACGACCGACCGGGTACTGCACTAAATAAAAAAAAAAACTAACCTATGGAAAATAGTGAACAGCCGCCGCTCCGATTTCTGGATGACGTTCTCTACTTTACTCTGAAAAAAAAAAACACATTAGTGAAGGATTAATGTTAGAGCAGAAAGGGGGATTGAAGATTTTTATTTGGAGCCTGACATACCTACTGACGCGCCATTTTGTTTTTTATTTTTCAAAATGGCGGTCTCATGCGTGGCCCCCGTTTTGAAAATAAATCAAAATGGCGGACGGGTAGGTATGCGACGGACCTTCAAAACTTAAAGTTAAATGAGCCGCATTATCAAGCCTGCACCCCAATTGCGTAAATTGCGACTTGAGGACAGTGTTAGGTATCTTCAGTCTACTGCCCCTCGGCTTCGTTACGTTCACTAACGTCAAGTGAACGGCACGGCACACTTGCCGTTTTTGAAGATCGAATATTAGGTAGGTAACCTATCTACCTCTTTTTACTTATCTTACTTAAATCGATAAAATAGTCAATTATGAACAAACTACTTTCAGTACTTGCGTTTATTCTGTTACACCTTGTATATAATTAAGTCCAAGATCACTGACCTGAAGTCCAAACCACTTGAATTCGGCAGTGACGAGTTTGTAGCACGTCATGACGGGTTTGACGTCATTTTTCCAAGTGGGGCTGGTGAGCGGGCCACGGTTGGTCTTGGTGGACTTGAACTTCGTGGGGTCGGTCTCGGCCTTGTAGTCTGCGGAGGAGAGCGGGTCGTGGGCGATGTCTATGTGCACCACCTCGCGGTTCTTTAGCTTTTCCGGAGGGAGCTCGTGTACCTGGAAACGAGAAAAAAAATTGTGAAACGTGGTTTAACACTTCTTATAAGTGAAAGCGTCAATAGCCCGCAAAATTCAAAGGAATTGATTAGTTCAAACATCTATGCAACAAGATGAACGATAATTAAAAAAAATATGGATGTCAAGTGTTCAACTTTGAACGTGAATTTTTCAGAAAGTTTCGCTTTACGGGGTTTGGTCCTATTATGTTTGCATTGAGGTCAGCTATTCATTTATATAGGTTTAAAGAAGGTTATAGGCTACTTTACATCCTGGATATCTGCATAAAAAAATGATAAAATAGAAAATACACGCAGACGAAGTCGTGGGCAACAGTTAGTTATTAAAAAAAAAATCCTAAACCTAATCATGTTTTCTGTCAGAAGAAAAATGCGACAAAAAACCATCACAGTATATCCGACATTCGAATCAAAGGGATCTCGACCACTTATTTACCAGAAAACATACATGACCTTAGGCTCCTGCCGACGAGGTTATCGACTATTTTCTCTCTAAAGAAACGTACAAAAGATTATCGGTCCCGTGTAAGTAAAAGAGATGCATTTATATTAATACTTTATCCTGCCGACGAGTACTCGTTTGTCGCAGCGATATGAGCTATCAAAGAGGGTACCTACCTGACTGGAGGGCAAAACACTCGCCGAGACTCGTACTTGGTACATACGCATAAGCATAGTGCATAACTGCATATAGCCTATAATGTTCCACTGCTGGGACATAGACCTTCTCTCTGTGAGAGGGAGCGGGTCATACATAATCCACATGTCTTCGAATTATTGGTTCTAGGACATGCCGGTTTCCTCACGATGTTTTCCTTCACCGTTTTGAGAGCAGTGGTGATGATATAATATAGACAAAGTGCCTGCTTGAATTCCAACTCAAGACCTGCAAGTCGTATGTTGCGGTCGTTACCACTGGGCCGACACCGCTCCACTTGGGTACATACGCATACCAGCGAGAAATTGCTCGTCGTCGCGTCGTCGCGCGTACGCTGCTCGCCAACTCGTTTTTATTTGCTAACTCAGTGATGGGACAGGTGCCTTAACATGAAAAAAAATCTCGTACAAACTGACCTCGAGGGGTGCACGTCACATCTCCTAATGACTATAGTAACCTCATTATGCGTGATTATACCTCGCGTGAGTTGGCTGTACCTAATTAGAGTAATTTTATATGACATCCACTCGGGAGGTTAACCGAAGTGGATTTCTATATTCTGTGCTACATAAATCGTCGCTGTCTTATTTGTTTCGACATTGATTACTTAGTCATCATCATCATCTGCCTAGCCTTTTCCCAACTATGTTGGGGTCGGCTTCCAGTCTAACCGGATGCAGCTGAATACCAGTATTTTACACGGAGCGACTGCCTATCTGACCTCCACAACCCAGTTACTGGGCAATACGATACCCCTTGGTAAGACTGGTTGTCAGACTTTCGGGCTTCTGACTACACGTAACGACTGTCAAAGATCCACGAATGACAGCCGGGACCAACGGCTTAACGTGCTTTCCGAGGCACGGAGGGGTCTCGTTATGTAAAGATGGTCACACAGACCAACCGCGGCAAGCGTAGCTTAACCTGACCGATCGACCTGTGCGGCTGTTAATAATTAGCCACGGGCCATTGATTACTTAGTCTAGTGCAAGAAAGAAAAATAAAGTACTTTTATCTGCGGCAAGCATGACGCAGAAAAAAAGCACAAAATGAACAAGTTGGGGGAAAATATGCGTCACATCGACGCAAAACGGCCATCGCTCAGCATAATGCTACGACCCTATGCGAGACAGAGCGCCAGCGCTTTGACGTGATGGCGTCAACCGGTGCAGTTTAAAAAGCATAATAAGAAATAAACAACCTAGTATGTAGTGGTCGCAAGCGCTACTGGGAAGTTTGTTGCGCCACTTCTTCTCCCCAGCGAAAGCACTAGGAAGTGGTGAAGGGCGGGCGTTTTGGGGGACTGCCTTATGTAATTTTGACGTTCGAAAAGTGCTGATTCTCAGCCTAGTTTGAATAAATGACTTTTGATTTTGACTACTGCATGAGGTCTCGGGTTTGGATAGCGTTCGAAAAGTGCGGATTCTCAGCCTAGTTTGAATAAATGACTTGTTTGATTTTGGTAAGGTAGCAGTCCCGGAGTCTGGATTTGTGCTCGACTGATGGCAATAGGGTCGCCCCATATTACATGGAACTTATTAAACATAACTTACAAAATGTGGGTGTACAATAGGTGCACCACTGCCTCACCCTTCAGAGTTTACAGGCGTGATGTCATGTTATGTATTGCTGTTTAAATTTCAATGTAATAAGATAAGATTAATAAGATTTATTTCTCCCACAAAGTACAATTACAGTATAGAGGTATCACAACAATTGGAAGTACTAGGACTTGTGGGAGTCAGGAATCCAAACTAGGATACCCTGTGCTATGGACTCCTGGCCCCTATATGTAAAAAAACTTTCTTAATAATTAGTGCCTATCCCGCAGTGTTTGAAGACAGAGCCGTAATTCTCTATGACACAGTGAACGAAACTGCGCGAACTGAACGCGAGATTGGCGGGTTAGCTAAGGAATTGACATGGTTTCGAAGTAGGGGATCGTTAAGTGGTCATAGTGAATTAGGGCTTAGTGAGTCTTTTTATCCCGGTAGCACGTTACCGTGGGATAATTTCTGACATCCACGAGGGCGAAGCCACGGGCAGAAGCTAGTTTATAATATTAGTATGTAGGTATAGTAGGAGTATGGATAAGTAGTAACAGATTTTTTCGAGAATTCACAAAATTCTGTGATAAATCACACATCTACATAAATAATCACGTAATGTATCGTTTCATTTAGTTATTTGTTCTAAACGCCGAAGTACAAACGACGACACTTCAAGCTATAGGTACATTTGATCTCGCACTGATTAAGTTTTCCGTATAGAGAGGTCAGCTAACACTGGAAAAAAAAAACTTGATGTGTGGTCGTCGATACTATTAATAAACATAATATTTCAACTGCAGACACTACTTCTGATGAGTTCATAAACATTAATAACTCCTTGTTAGTCAATGTCATAGGAATATTACCGATCTTTGTACCCTCTCGGCTTAAGTAAATGACGGTGATGTGGAAACACTTGTAAGTTTGTAATGATAACTTATACTTAAATGTCAGCGCTTGTTATTTACTATTTAAAAAGTATACTTGTCATAAATATGCAATTATTTATGGTATAAATAAATGAACACCTGTTCCATGTACAGAGGCCAGCACATCAACCTACCCCAATCTGTCAAATTTTCCCAATTGAATATGAACCTTATACCTTTGTGGTAAAGTTGAAATTCTATCAAAGAAAGGAGATGTTTCAAGATGGGCCAGGTCTATGTACAGTAACTCAAAAAAAAGAGAAAAATCCATAGAATTCAGGAAAAATACAGATAATTCAATTAAATGTATACTGTTCTGGCAGTGAATTGATATTTATCAATTATTTTTATCGACTTTCAACATGGCGTCTCACCGATTTAGTTACTCTGTGCTTAAAAACAAGGACAATTAACCATTGATCATAGAAATAGAACTGTTAGCTGTCACAAAAGTGTCACTTCAGTCACTTTCGTCTTGTCGTCGGTCGTGATTGTGTTCGTTTTGTTTTGAGTTTCTGGAGTTCTTTTTAACAGCCTGGCTTTCGTTTTTTGGATTTAATACCGTTTCTTTCCCATCTGTTTACCTGGCTTTCGTTTTTGGACTGTTACCCGGCTTGTGTTGTAAGGACTTCGACTTTCTTGTGTGGTTTCCTCCACAGAAATAAACATGTCAAACGTCATTAATCAATCAAAATGACAGTTTACCGCCATGACGGGTTTTTGTTGTGTGTTGCAATTTCAAGTGTAATTTCTTGTGTTTACCAACAAAACAAGCCATTTTAAAGTAATTGGACAGTTGAGAACTGTTTTAAATGAATTTTTCTATTTTTTTGTATAGTGTACAAGGACCTGGCCCAGGCTCCATACATTTTGAAACATCTCCTTTGACAGATTGGGGTAGCTTGAACTGCTGGCCTCTGAACAGTGCTACAAGGATCTTATCGCGCTCAAAGTTATATATTTATTTTATTTATTTGTGCACAATTTATTATCTTAAGTATATTTAATTTACTGTAGACAACGATGCGGTCGAAGTTTTTCATGACCTGTGGTCCTTTGCCTCTTTTATTTTAGGGTTCCGCACCCAAAGGGTAAAAACGGGGCCCTATTACTATTTACTAAGACTCCACTATCCGTCTGTCATCAGGCTGTATCTCATGAACCGTGATAGCTAGACAGTTGAAGTTTTAACAGAATGTGTATTTCTGTTGCCGCTATAACAACAAATACTAAAAACAACAAATACTAAAATAAATATTTAAGGGGGGCTCCCATACAACAAACGTGTTTTTTTTTAATATTGTATTGTGGTACGGAACCCTTCGTGTGCGAGTCCAACTCGCACTTGACCGGTTTTTTTTATATTCTTTTTATGTGACACGGTTAGTAATGTTTATTATTTTAAGTCCATTAGCTTATGTTATTTAAATATTATGTTGTTTGAAAAAAAAAAACTATCTTAATTATACTGTTGACATTACAAACAATACCTATGTTACATAATTAACGCAAGACCTCATTAGAGTTTTGAATTAAAAGCATGATACAATGACCGATTTTTTTTAAAGCTATTTTCATTAAGAAAAATGTGTTGATCCTAGATGATTTTTTTAGTCTTTGTTACTAATACTATAATGGATTGAGTGTACATTTGTGTGTGGTGTGATCCGCAATAAACATTTATTGCCGTTCGGGTAGTGTACTCACATTGTACTGATCGCCGGCGTCCGGTAAATGCAGTGATTCTATGCAGATAACGAAGTTCTCCTTCATGTAGCCCGGATTCTGTAATTAATTGAAAATAATTAAATATTAGAAAGAAATAAAAAAAATGCGTTTTTTGCGGTAAACATGACGCAGAGAAACACGCAAACACAATTGAGGTAAAATAAACGTCACATCCACACAAAACGGTCATCCCTTAGCAGTCCTTATGCGAGACAGAGCCCCAGCGCTGGACATTGCTGTTTAGGTAGGAGTTGTTGCAGGACTTTTAAGCCTATTGCCATCAACCGCGCACAAATCGACTCCGGGCTGCTACTGAGAAATTCCAGACGGAAAAACCCAATAACACTTTTGTCCAACCCGGGAATCAAACCCAGGACCTCATGCTTAGCAGTAGCGCTTACCAACGAGGTAGTCTAATCTGCGCTCGCGATTTAGTTTTAGTGGATACCTGCTCTTCACAAAGAACACACCCTCCAAATTTCATGTCTCTAGGACCAGCGGTTTAGGCTGTGCGTTGATTCAATATATCAGTCAGTCAGGACTTTGAATTTTAAATAATGTATGGATATTTATATAAGTGTTTTTAGTTTAGTTTGTGATATTCCTGTGCGAGTCCCAATAAATACTTTTTCTTTCTTTCTAAATTTGCCAGTTACAGAAAACATTATATTGGCGAAATCGGGTAAAAAACCGTCATTGATTACCCACAATCTAATCTATACAAATGACTATAAACTGACACTAACGGTTTTTATAAACACAGTTAAACAGTGATGCGCGCCTTCCGTGTAGTAACTATATAATGTAGTCTTTATATGTATAGGGTTATCGTTCATTTTGGAACAACAGTTGGTATTGATTAAATGACTATTAGTCGTTGATAAGATAATGTTATCATTTCTTAAGTGTGGTAATATTTGTCACAGCGGAATGTTCAGTGTCTTATCAAAGGTGGAAGCTATGAAAGAACGACTTTTATTTACTTACTTTTTTTTACATTAATATACAGGTTGGCAGGGTCATCAACGCGTAAACTGTAACCATGAATTCAGCACATGATTTTAGACCCTCTAGCATAGACATTTTTTGACATTTTAACGCAGGGGGTTCTGAATCATGTACTTACTGTATCCATGGTAACAATGTCTCGCCACTCTGTATTTTTTTTTTTAAGTACCTATATGGTGACACGATACAATACTCAAGCCTTTATTGCATTCCACAATGTGTACTTAGGTGATAACTAAAATTTGTATGAGATCATTATGGACCCTGTCGGGCACTAAGTAGCTAAGTACTAGGATAGAGGAAGCTTTAAAAACTTAACTTGTCAGGCTCAACTCGAATGTTATTATATTAGGGTTTTTTGGACAATAATTTAAAGAATTGCAAAACAAATTCATGCATTCAAAATGTCAGAAAATAAGAAATTCGCGGGTTATCCTGGTGCTTTCACTTTAAAAAAGGTGGCCGGTTAGACTGGATGCGGAAGGGGTAGAACCGGCTGTTGTGGTGTAACCGTAGGTTGAGTCCATTGAGCATATAAAAGTTGGGTTCTCACCGTGAGCACAGTCCGGCAGTAAGGGTACGCGTTCCACGCCTCTTCGTGCACCTCTAGGGATCCCTTGGGCGCCAGCAACCTGATGAACGCCGGCACCTTCGACGCCAGATGATAGATCTTGTAAGTGTACTGGCCTGAAGAGAACTTGCCGCCTGCGGGAGAAATCTTAGCATTAGTTCACACGGCTACACATCAAGCTATACGTAACCAGTATAAGCTGACTTCTGGTTGTACGAAAAAGCTATACAATGCGAGGTCAGCTAAAACTGGAAATGTATAGCTTGATGTGTAGCCGTGTGTACATAGAGATACAATTATTGATGCGATTGTAAAGACGATCTCGTTATTGCCGTACCGCAATTAGGTTGAATTTTGCACGTCATAAGACGTCATTGTTTTTTATTTAAACTTTGGTGAAGTTTAATTTCCTGGGAGTTTTTGTCAAAAGTGGTACAGCAATTACGAGGTTGGCTATACATTTACAATTGCTCAGGCCAAATATACAAATGAAACTAATTTTTGAGTCGCTGTTTCCGTTAAGTCTCATCGCCAGGATGATAACGGATGTCCGTCACTTTAATAAGGCTTCCCGCGCACTTGGCGACTAGCACATTCACAACCACCCGATACGCTTCCGTACCCTATCCAACATCAATCAATGTTATCGTAGGAGTCCTCTAAACGCTGTTCACAAGTCCAAAACCCGAAAATTTGTCAGTTTAAATTAAATAGAGGACCGTTATTCTTCCGATAGCTGTTTGATCGTGATATCGGGGGCAAGGCAAATCAGGTTACCAAAATGTGTCATTTTCGATACGATAGCCTATCGGACGGTTGTGAATAGCTATGCAGGAACGCGACCATGGTCGCAACAAATAAAAGTTAAGTGTCGTTTGAGATTTAATTTTGCTTTAATAGCACAATAACAAAATTATTTAGAAAATGGTAAATACAATGATAAAATATGGCGAACGTTCCTGGCTCTTGACTTTAGGACTGTTTTCGAGTAGCAGTGCATAACAACCATACTCGTCTACATTCAACCATTTAACTAAGTATTACTACCATAGCTTATTTTAATTACTTGATAATGAAATCCGAAATTTAACTAAAGATGAAATTACATGAAGACAAGTACAAGTTACAACATCTTACATGTGTTGAATAAAAATGTCTTAGTACTTTGCACAGCGGAAGATCTAGATACCTTGAAGTTGCTTACAGTATAAGTATGGCCGTTTGTCAATTCTTCAGAAAATAAGGAATGACAAACATGACAGGATTTTTTGTTGTAGATGGCTATAAGTCAAAGTCAAAGCATTTATTTCAAATAGGCACATAAAAGGCACTTTTTAACGTCAAAATTTACAATAAAATAGAATTGATTCTAGTCGCCCTTTCCAAAAGGTAGTTTTCGTATGGAGAAGAATGGGCAAGAAACTCCACCGTTACTCTTTAAAAATGTTTTTTTAGAATTAGAATAGAGGACGATCAGAATATCAGCGCTGAGGTATAATTTATTTTTTAAATGTCCTCATGCAGAGATAGGAGCCTTTTTGGCCTTAGGCAGATATTTCTTTTTCATTTTATTTTTTGTTGTTTTTAATGTTAGTATTGTTAATTTTAAATGCTCCTTTTTACTGTTTGTATTTCCTTTGCCTGTGTCCCAAATAAAATATTTATCTTTCTTCTTTCTTTCAAAGAGGATGAAAGATAGCCTGTGGTATAGATGGTGATGGTATAGGGTCGGCGCAGCATGGCGTCTCCTTACATACTGTCTCTATTACCCGTCATTTAAATAGTCACCCGCTTTGCTTTTTACAATCCATTCATCGATTCTTTGGTCTTCTTCTACGTTTATAACTATCCACAATTCCACATTCAAAACTTTCCCGACGACCAGAGTGCTTACTCTCGAATATAATTCCGATAGATCGACATTGGTCAAACGTCAGTTGATTGAGTTAAGCGTCAGGGATTGGCTAGACTCCAGTGAGTCCAGCCAATCCCTGGCGTTTGACTGACAATTCCAATGTCGATCTATCGGAATTATATTCGAGAGTAAGCACCCAGCGCGTAGCGGGGTAATTGCGTAACACGCTAACAGTAGCAATGGTTTTAATTTTGACAATTCAACAACATTCATTGCGTTATTTACATTGTTGAACAGACAAATTTTCGAACATATGAAGTAATGGATAAGCATTATCCTTCAAAATGGTTCAGATTGTGGTTGATAGTGTGTTATGCAATTAGGGTGGGGTGC
This sequence comes from Gortyna flavago, assembly GCA_963669345.1. Taxonomy (NCBI): domain Eukaryota; kingdom Metazoa; phylum Arthropoda; class Insecta; order Lepidoptera; family Noctuidae; genus Gortyna; species Gortyna flavago. The sequence goes on along the minus strand of OY770145.1, from coordinate 14,385,015 downwards.
TGTTTCTCATTTCACCGTGTGTGTGCATACGGGTAGAATATGCGCCGATCCGAAGCCATATACGTACAGTCAACAAAAGAGATAAGTATGCAGAATCGTGGCTATAGTTGAAGCTTAGAAAGAAACCGATGGATATTGTCGATTGAAAATTTATTTGATAAATGAGTTGTTTGTTTTCTATTAATAATATTAAATTTTATTCAAAAACATCCATTGGTTTCTTACTAATTTTCAACTATATCCGACGATCCTGCACAGTTATCTCTTTTGTTGACTGTACATAATTATGGCAGAAGTGCAGGATTCACATTGAGTTTACTTCGGAATGAAAGATCCTCATACAAATGTGATCTTTATTCGTATGACATTAGATCTTCAATAATTTGGTCTTAATTTAGTAGAAAATTCGTTGAAATAAAAAAAACTGTATCTAGTTTAAAAAAATAGACATTTATTCATGGATAAACATTATACCATAAAAAAATTGTTGCGTTTTTTCAAAAGTCTGTTGAATATGTGTGACATATCCAAACTTACAACTATACATATATAAAAAAAACTGTATACTAAAATCACTTAAAATTGTTTGTACAAACGCCAGCACATCAAGCTACTCGAAACTGTAAAATTTTCCCAATCAACTTTGAACCTTATGATTTAGTGAATTATGAATAAAGTTGAAAATTTATGAAAGAAATTTGACAGATTGTAGTAGCTTGATGTGCTGGCGTCTGTACAAAACACAAGAAGCAAGATTGTCAAAATCGAGAAATAATCTATCATGGTTCTGAAGTACGAGTGTCCAAAGAGTGTGCTGTAGTGTGCCTGTTGATGATACCATAACGTTTATTATACAAGCAGTGTTTCATGTAATGTGGGGGCACACTTTTCCCATGCACAAATCCAGACTCTGGGCTGCTACTGAAACGTTCCTTCCCGATCAGGGGACATTGTAACCCAAACTCAGCACTTCAGCAGCCCTGTAGTCAACGGGGCTTATATATTCATTTACTTATCACTTTTAACTGGTTTTTACATTTTAAGGGGTTATGGCAATTAGTAGTACAGGCCTGATTCTTTCTCTGGCAGAGGCACCTGGAGCCGCTGCATTGTTTCTCCGATTCTTTGCACCTACATCTAACAGTACTGTATCCAAACCGTTTGGCCCTCAATACTTTTAGTTCTTCTAGTCGGTTTATGTTAACTTTTATATTTCCTTCCAAGTTTATGGCAGGCGCCGTTTTTTTCCAGTCAGTCATTACTGGCTCACGGATTACTTCTGGATTTTCAACTAAAATTAAATCGTCGTCATGCATTTTTTTTATCGACGCGGTTTTTAGGTCGACACGTTCATTTATTTTTTTTATAGAATCTTTGTGGCAAGTTGGACATAGTAACGTCGGACTTTCAAAGGAAGTTACTCCAAAGAGTCCACATGTGTCATGTATGATTCTATGGCAGGAGTCACATGAATGTGTGGGTACTGTTTTGTACCCGCAAACTGCACATAATATTAATTGGTGTGTTGAGCTTGTTTGTCGCATAGAACCTTCTGGCAGGGGTGGCGTTAGTTCACTCATTGGTTCATCTGTCGTTACGTCATCACCTTCACTTTTTATGTCAAGTTCTGTGGTAACATCGTACATTGTTTCATTTCCGGTTGTGTCGTCGTATTCTGTCTTTATAATTTTTGCGGATTCTATGTGGCACGTTGGACATAGTAACGTCGGACTTTCAAAGGAAGTTACTCCACATGTGTCATGTATTATTTTATGGCAGGAGTCACATGAATGTGAGGGTACTGTTTTGTCCCCGCAAACTGCACATAATATTGGTTTGTGAGTGGAACTTGATTCTCGTATTGAAGCTCCAGGCGAGGGTGACGTTAGGTCATAGGTTATACATAGTGCAGGTTCATTCATTGGTTCATCTGTCTTAGTATCTTCGCGTTCATTTTTTTTTATATTCACTTCTGTGGTAATATCGTGCATTGTTTCATTGTCGGTTGTGTCGTCGTATTCTGTCTTTATTTGTACACTGTGGTTTAGGAGTACGGCCGGTACTTTATTGTTACTTCCGGGTAACAACACTTCTTCACTCACGTTCGAAAAAGGATTCGCGTACTCTACTCTCTGCACACAACTGCTACTACTTTCTATAAGCAGATGTTGAATATCGTTGGCAGATTTTCTGTTTATTACACACTCAAGATCTTCTTCAAGATAAAATTTACTGAGTAAATCGGAGCGACACTTAAACTGCATTCCTACTTTAGGATCACATCCAAAAAGCGCTTTGTAAGGTGTTTGTTGGATACATGGATGGTATTTACAATTCTTCTGAAATTGCACAAAGTATAACCCTTTGGCCCAATTAACGGAACTGTTGTCTTGCATCCATGCTGTTAATTGAACGGACACATTTTCGATCAGTTCTGTGTTCGGATTGGTTGGCTCTGGGACTGGTCGCCCGTTTAAGATCTTACAGCTTGGCCACAGAGTAGCTAATTCCTTTATAACGTCAGCAGTGTATTCGCGTCTATTTTCAGTTTGCAAAATAGCTGGGCACCCAATTTCCAGAAAGATCTTCAGTAACTCAAAGGCGACATCAGCTGCGTCATTAGAACTTAATGGACGCAGGAATGAAAACTTCGTGGAACAATCTTGGTAATGCAAAATCCATTGATACCTTTCATCTGGTGTCGATTGCATATCGATTAACTTGACCAGGCCACGGTTACTAAAGGCATCCATGGCACGGGTAAGAAAGATCGCGCCTTTTGTAAAAGCTGCCTTTCTCCTCTGACAAGTTTGGCATGATTTAACAAAAGCGACAACAGCGGGCGTCGGTATGAAACACATGTATTTCAACGCCATCAACATTTTGTCGCGTCCACCGTGTCCCGTGCTGCGATGAATCTCATCGAGGACGTCATAGTATTCTTCTACCGGTACTATTTTGACCGTGTGGTCATCCATATCCTTTCGTTTTTGTACTAAACACTTTCGGCCCCCTTCTTCCACGATCTCATAATTTTTCGCGTAATAATAGTGCGCAGAATTCCGCAGTTGCTTTGTTTCTAACGCAGCGTTAAACTCTTCTATTAGCCGTATGATGGCATTAATTCTTTCCTTCGACCATTCCGGCTTCTTTGATCTTCCGCCGTACAACGCCATGATATCCTTTTCAAAACGCCACCTCGACACAATGGCATCTTCTTCGATACTGGCTACTTTAGACATTATTTACAATTTAACATTAAATAAAATCAATTCGGAACACAAATCGCGTTAAAAGGCGATACATTTACACTTATTTGATTGTTTTGTGTATTCTAGATTAGCGATGCCGATATATTGACGTAAAACGAACAAAGAACGAGTGAAACCGACGCATGGCGAGGAGCCGAGGCCGCCCGAACACGCGCCGAAGACCCCCGAGTATGCGCCGACAACGCATTCGAACGTATTTCGCTAGAGACTTACCTAAATACCGATATTACGTTATCTTACTGCGCGGACACAACTCACACATTTTAGTTTCGTTCGAATGTCGACCAAATATAGATGTGATAGCACACAATTTTCTGTGTATTGTTGCGTTATTATTAACTGTAGGAGACTCAGTTCTCTGATTGGCCTTCGTCGGCCGCCAACGATTGGGATAAATAGAGTGAGATGGCTGTACGTCAGCGTCACCGACTGACCGCACGCACGTGGCATGATAGTGATGTTGGCGTAATAATCAAATAATGTAATTAGAAACGGTTGGGTCAAGCGCATACAAAGCACGTCTGAGTAGACCGGTAAAAATCGGATTACTTACCGTGAAATATGCCAACATTGCCCCTAAGGGAAACTTTGCCCGAAGAACAATGTTTAAGCATATCTTTGATGTGCAAAAATATCTTAATACTATGACAACATTGATTGACTTTCGTGGAAAATAGGTTATATGTATGGCAATACTGACTATCGTGTTTGTTGCTAACGTCGCTTAGTAAGTTATTGGAACTCGTTGAGTGTGGTGCGTGTTTTTGCGGGCAAATTTTAGTGCAAATTTCAAAGTGCATTCTGCGAGATGGTGAAAACACAGGTTAGTTTACTTTATGACATATTATAGAAAATCATTTGTGGAGTTTATTACTGTTAGTGTCGTTGTTCAGGTTCTTTTAAAACTAAAGTTATGATGATGGGCAAAGTTATCTATTAATGTTCCGACCTACGATTGACAACATTGCCCGCCATCAAAAAAGGCTTAGGGTTGGCACTTTCCGAAAACTTCTATTTCGATTTTTTACTTTATGGCTACTGCTGAGCTTATTTAATTTTAAACATAATAGGTATTTAAGTAACAAAATTCAAAGATGACATTAGTTATTGGGTACTGAGTGAGTACCTGCTCCACACTACCTTTAATTAAAACTTTTTTACTATCATTTTACTGGTCGGCCCCGTAGCCTTGTTGTTAGTATGACTGCCTCCGAAATACAGGATCGCGGGTTCAATTCCCGCCCAGCGCAAACATTCGTGTGATGAGCATTTGTGTTTGTCTTGTGTCTTGTGTCTGGATGTTATTTATCTACATGGTGTGACTGGTAATTAGTGACCGATACTTAAACACATGATTGTACTCATGATAACAAACCACTTTTGCTATGGGACCAAACCAGAAAACGCGAAAAAAATCAGTTACATACATTCATGTTCGCATAACAACTCATCAAAATGTAGGGAGCAGTTGTTTTTTTTTCGCGATTTCAGGTTTGGGCCCATAATAAAAGTTGTTTGTTATCATGAGTACCTACAATTATGTGTTTATGTATCGGTAACTAAATACCAGTCTCCCTATATAAGTATCTATTTAATCTATATATGTAAGCATATCAGCTGTCTAGTACTCATAGTACAGGCTCTGCTTAGTTTGGGGTCAGATGGCCGTGTGTGAGGTGTTCTCACATATTTAAGTATTTATTTTATTGTATTATTATTTCTAATATTTTTTGTTGAGTTGCATGGTTTGTTTCAGAAAAATAAACATAAATCTCGAATTCGACAGAAGAAGTCAAGACGAATAATTGGATCCAGGGTTTATAATAACTACACTGAAGAAAAAAAAAAGAATAGACGTGACATAACTGAAATATAGACGATTACTACCATTTTTTATTTCGTGTCTTCTCCAGTTATTTAAGTTCAGACTTTAATTTGTGAATCAGTGAGACGTTATAATATTAATGAACAATTATGATATAAATATGTGAGATAAGTTCTTAAAAAAGTATTATTTGTAATTTCAAATTTGATTAAATACTAATAAGCGTAAAACATTTTTCTTTTATATTTACCTTAACTCTTTGAATCCCGCTAATGAGACACAATTGGTCTTTTATTGTTGTTGGGCAGTTTGGCCACGCCCGGGCCTCAAGCGATTAACACATATTCTTTGTAGAAAGAAAAAAAATCAGAGTAAAATTTTTACAATGTACCAACCCTAGCACTTTTAAAAGGCGAAATGTAGATTGTATGAAAAAGAGAAAAAATGTCAGGGTAACATTGCCCAGTCATTTTAATAAGAAACGTTTCATAGTGTCGTTTACATTCCTAAAGTAAACGCCAACTTTACCAAAATTCTTTTACTGGTTTTTATGTCATCTGTATAAAGACCATATTTGCGTCAGAAATCAATGTGGGCAAAGTTGGCTAAAAGTCCAGCTATCTTTGCCCGCCAACAAAATTGGACAAATATTGAATTAAATGTTGAATAATACAAAATTTAGATATACTAACACATCCACATGATCTTACAGTTGTAGCTGATAAAGAAAAATACTTACGTCTCCATAGAAAAATCGTATTAAAATTGAAATTATTCGAAAAATCTGGGCAAAGTTGGCATGTTTCACGGTATTAGGTTAAATTTAATCTCTTTTAACTTACTAGCGACCCGCTCTTGTTTGACACGGTTTCTAAGACTTGACAAGTACAGACGCCAGCACATCAAGCAACCCGAAACTGTCAAATTTTCCCTATTAACTTTGAACCTTATGCACTAGCGATAAAGTTGAAAATCTGTTAAAGAAATTTGACAGTTTGTAATAGCTTGATGTGCTGGCGTCTGTAGGTACATAAAAACATTCCGGAATAAATTCTCTAAATTATGGGTGTAAAGTGTAAATTGCATCAAAATTCGTTGCGCAGTTTAGAAGAACAACGCGACGCGGTCACACTAACGAAAAGCAAATTTAATTTATAATGGGATTTATTTATAAGCCTTACTTATTTTTGAGTAAGTAGGTAAGTAAGTACATTTTAGACGTATAACGTCTCTTACCTTTTTTTTTTTTTAAGGATGGGAAATCATCAAATGACCCCTCCCGCTCTGGGTGGAGCGGAAGGGAGTGTCAGACTCTTACTGACTAAAACCCATCCGTGTTCCTTCCTTAGCCCTTTATGTTCCGGGGTAGCGGTAACTCTTTCGGACAATCCCGCTGCCCCGGCAGGCTTCGGCCCTGTCGGGCCCCTCCTTACATGCTGACAACGTCTCTTACCTTTAAGTAACGTTTATAATAGGAGAATTTGTATAAATTACTTACAGTTTCTAACCCTTCGTCCCATCCCATGAAGGCCGACAAGTTTAAATGAAAATAAAAAGAGCTCGGGCCGCGGCTTTTGCATATTTCTACTTCATTTTTAGGGTTCCGTACCTCAAAAGAAAAAAACGGAACCCTTATAGGATCACTCGTGTGTCTGTCTGTCTGTCCGTCTGTCACACACAGCCAATTTGCTCCGAATCTTATGGACCGATTAAGTTGAAATTTGGTACACATATGAATCTCTGTGGCCCAAACACAGACGTGTAACGTAAATAAATGAATTTTGAAAATGGAAGTTATTTTTGAGGGGTAAATAGACAAATTAAAAAAAATGTTTCGCAGTCTGTACCGTGAGATATATCAAATGAAAGGGCTTACCGTGAGGATCTCAAATATTTATATTTTTTCTATCAATATATTTTTTCATACTTTTAAAGTAAATTGTATTAAAGCTATTTAAGATAATATACGGAAATTTACCTTCCCCCCCCCTTATCTCCGAAACTACTGAGCCTAAAATTTTGAAAAAAATACAGAAAATAGTTCTATACCTATAGATTACAGGAAAATTAATAAGAAGTCTATGATCTTGAAACAACATGGTAAATCTCTCAATATTGTGCGTACAAACTTACATTTTCAGTTGGAATGTATGGGAGAACATGTTTTTCAACTACTTTTTTAAGTTTGTTCTTGGGATAAATTCACTCCAACTGCGGAAACCTTCATTGTGCGTGGTCCGACACGTACTTTGCCGGTTTTTTCCTTTCCAGTAGATAATCAAGTTTTTGATTGGCTTTTATTGATTTTGCTGCACAATAGCGAGCACAGATAACTCTAGTCTTCATTGAATTACAGCCCTTGAAACTTTTCATCCTCTCCATGATGATTTCATTCACCATATAAGTATTGTAAGACGTATGAGGAGAGCAGTAGTGGCGCAGTGGTAACGGCCCCGAATTACTCGTTGTAGGTAGTCGGTTCGAAACCAGTCAGGTGCTTTACTTTGTGTTACTTATTTTAACACCACTACTCTCAAAACGGTGAAGAAAACCATCGTGTGGAAACAGGCACGTCCAAAAAATGCGAAGACGTGTGACATCTACCAACCCGCACTGGGCCCGCGTGGGAGATTACACAGCCCACTTCCTCTCGAAGTGAGTACTGAGTAGGCCTGTGTCCCAGCAGTGGGAACATAGGCTGATTATGAAGACGTATGAGGCACTGTGGCTTTTATTTCTAACGTGACGATATTTTCGTTGACGTCCACGTCCGTCGTCCACGCCCATAATGTTTATCAAATTGTCTGTTTAGGACCCTAACATTCATGTTCATGTACAAATACTTGCAAAAACCGTTCGAAGCAGCACCATAAATATGTAACACAATATCAAACACAATCTGAATCATTTTGAAGGATATTGCTAATCCATTGCTTCATATGTTCGAAAACTGTGTCTGCTCAGCAACGTCAATAAAGCAATGTATGTTGTTGAACTATCAAAATGAAATCTATTGCTAGTGTTAGTGTGTTACGCGATTACCCCGCAGGCAGGGGCGGCTCGCTAGTAATCTAATAAAAAGAACCGAATAATCCCTTATTCAACTAAGATAATATCTCTCTTTGTAGTTTAATTTAAATTGAAATCGATACAAATCCCAACGGAACTGATTTTGTGCGCAAGTCGAAAGGTAAGCCTTCTCACTTAGTTATATTCATTAACTGTAGGTCTGGTACCTTACTGTTATAATATTCCTTTTGAAAGTTGCAACAAAGTAACTTGTTAGTTGAAATCTGGAAGTTTTGAATTGGAACAAGTTCTAAAAGTCGTCATGGGCCTTTACATTCTAGAGGCTTCGTTCAGATCATCTTAGGCAAGTCTCCCACATTATAGTTTCATTCAGGGCACATTTATGTTTCAAGTAGGTACACTGAACCAAGCACAAAGCGTAGGACACCTGTGCAAACTGACATCAGACGTCATAGTTTATAACAATATTTGCCTACCGTAGTCTATGCAATGTTAAACAATGTTAAATGACTAGAACTGTGTGAAGCAAAAGAAGATCTGACTTATACTTATCTTTTAGAATTCGTCTGATTTTCAATTATGATGTCTTTCACCAATATTAATGTTGCATGCCAAATGGTGAAATATGGGTGAAATTTAATGTATTTTTTTTATTAGCCGTTAATGTCCCATTTTTGGGCAAATGAATCCCTACTCTCATTCCACCTCTCTCTACCAAGGACCAATCTTTATGAAAGGAGTCCAGATAATCCCAATGTATTAACATAACACCAAAATGGACCCATTGTACCCACATTTGAATAAATGAATATTCATAAAATAAATGTATATTCAATCTATTCTATTCACTAACAGTTGAAATAAGTAAGAGATGGAGGAATAAATTGTCTTCTGTCTCTAACTACATATACGTGGTTGATTTGAAAAAAAAAAATAAGGGCGAAAAGTACTCCAATTCCTTTAGTTAAGCACCAAAAATCTTCATAAAGCGTATTGAACCAAACAGTTTCTCTACCATAAAAAAACTTTTGCATTATTAAAAGCCCTGGCCAGCCCAGCCGTTAGCCGAAAGAAGCCCCAAAGTCTGACAACCAGTCTTTCCAAGGGGTATCGTATTACCCAGTGACTGGGTTGTGGAGTTCAGATAGGTACTCGCTCCATGTAAAATACTGGTATTCAGCTGCATCCGGCTAGACTGGTAGCCGAACCCAATATGGTTTGAAAAAGGCTAGGTAGATGATAATGATGATTATGTATATCAGAATGTTTGCATACAAATACGATGAGCTCTGAAGGCCAATTCTCGTACTTAAAAAACGTTCTATTTCAAGCCGCAATCTCATCTCAGCGGCAATCAATGTCCAAAACTTGTCAAAAATGTATGTAGGTAAATTGATTGTATTTTTGACAGATGTGAGACTGAGAAAAAAAATGCGAACGTTCTTATAAATACAGGAATTACCCCTCTGTTTATTTAGCCCTCTCTCTCACAGTAGGGGAGGACATTCAAAAAACATAAGACTTAACTCTGTATTTTCGAAACTCCACCCCCAAGTAAGGGAGCAATAAGACACGATTTAGATTTAAAAGGTGTTTTTTTTTAATTCTTCCTATGATTTTAGCGTTGTATTCAAAACACTCTAGGCCGAAACTACGGTTTTCTAAGTCTGTGGTGTCCGCCACATGGATAGCGTCCGCAATTTACCGTCGAATAACGCCACTGAAACGTTATCTAAGGGAAGGTACACACTGCACCGCATCACGCAGAGGGGTGTGTGAAACGGAGCCAAATTCCACGCGCGGAAGCTCGTTTTTATTGAATTTGTATGTACAAAATCACGCGCCCCAGGCACGTTATCTGCGCCCCGCTGCGTCATGCGGTGCAGTGTGCGAATCCCCTAAAGGTAGCGACTGACATTTTTAGATAACGCGCGGGTTGTTCGAAAGAGATATCGTGGCCCCCGGCACAGGCAACTGAAGGAACACGAGTGGCTTTTAGTCAGTAAAAGCCTGTCACGCCCTCCCGCTCCGCCCAGAGCGGGAAAAGTTATTTGATAATTTCCCAACCAAAAAAAACCAGAATTTTCGCGACAAATATTTGCTTGACTGGGGGCTCCATCCTCAGCATTAGTAGTCAAAATGACACAGTGCTCGCGCTAGCGACTGACTGGTAATGTAAAGGAGTGTACGGGCTATGCGTTCCAATGTACGCGTATTCGGTTACGCGACTAAAACGAGAACGATAGTCCGTGCCTGCATTACCTGCAGGTACGGACTTTCGTTCCTGTGTCCGCGTAACCGACTACACGTACATTGGAACACTTAAGTCCGTACACTCCTTAACATTCAAAGGGATTCGCCAAAAAACCGACAGCCGGGGAGCGCGCTCGTGTGTTCGGCGCTCGTCATTTAGCTCGGCTCGCTGACGCTGTACTGACATGCCGAATATTCGACTTGTAACGTGCTCACATCGAGCGAATATTCATGTCAGTCGCCACCTTTAGAAAGTAAATTCCTTAGAGAGCGGTTTTTAGACACCGTAAAGTCAAACCTCACTGCCAACATTTTCATGAAGGCCGTTACGTGGCGGCCACCGCTCTTCTAGGAAACCGTAGCTTTAGGGGTTAATTTATAAACGTTGGTTTTAAGTAATGATTAGCGACTGTTTAACCATACATTTTTCACGTGCAAACGTCTCTTATCTTTAAGCAACGTTTATAAATAAACCCTTACAACTGTTTGTGAGATTGTATTTACAGGTCAGTTCAAAAAGTATGGAAGAAACAAATGAAGATGAACTGTTAACCCTCCAAACTATCCTATTATGTGCTTCTTTTGAGCTGTACCCACGCCATAGACCATGTGTCCACAACCTGCAGTGTGCAAAACATCTTGCGTCAGTGCGGGCTGATCGTGCGAAAAAAAATCGACGCGGGAAAGACACGCCCATGCAACCTGGGCTAAGGCTGCCGGCGAAAATACCTCAAGGAAGGTAGGAACATAATGTTTCTGTTTGATTATTCGTCGGCTCATATTGTTAGATAAGCTTTGAAAGCCGAGTAAGGGAAAACAACAGGTGTGTAATAAAATGTTAGATGTTAGGTCGGCTCGGCTGCAGCTGGACAGAACCAAACGTTATGAAACTAACATACTTAAATAATTTAGGCGCCCTACGATTTTTGAGGAAATTATTTTTAATTATTCGGTAACTTTTATGTACAGTCAAGAAAAGAGAATGTTAAACACCTTTAATTAAGTTAAATTTTAATTGCCCCTTAAATTATTTAACTTTAGCTGACCCGGCGAACTTCATTCGTACCGCCTCAAAATCAATAATAACACTATGAGAAAATGAAATAAGTAAGTATCTTAATTTTGTAACATGTTTTTATAGTTAAGTATTCTGCTATTCGGGGCGGAGACAAATCCAACATATCAAAGATCATCAAAACTTTGTTTTATTTATACAGAATGATTTTTCTATCACCATCTACATTTTTACAGGGTGTTCTACCCATGAATACGAACAACGTTCACTTTGGGACCAACTAAGAAATCATCAAAAAAAATCTGCTGTTTAATATAAAAGTTCAATACCTACTTGACCAAAACGTATGAAACAGCAGTTTTTTTTTTCGTGTTTTCCGAGTTGGTCTTTTCTTCTTGACCGTACAAACATGCATTCATTGAGAATTCCTTACATACTTATTTCATTACCTTTGAAAAAGGGGTTGTCAATTACAGCTGTCAAATCCAACTAGACAACTGTACTGTCAGTCTTGACAAGCTGTCAATTTTTCAACTGACAGTCTGGGGTGGAGCAGTAAACGTATTTTGATTGTTTATGAGTGTACTACCCAGTAACGCAATGCGTAATATTATCTACATTTCATGATAAGGGTAATAATTTCGGACTATGTGTTAAAGCTTCCTACAGCCTAGCTCAATATTTGAGCAAGGCTTGTAGATAAAACTGTTGATGTAATGAAATCTCGGCAAATGTTGTCGTTATGATACCGTCCCTCATAAAGGATACTAGGTATCCGTAATCGGTGTGAATGAATATGATAGTAGGTCCCTTTAAAATTTTACTGAAGGGCTGGCGGCACAGCACGGCAATGCACACTTATTGAGCTGTACCAGGAGTCAGAGGCAATTCAAACCTGCTCTCGGTGTTGAGCCGAGCGTTGAGAATTCAACAGAGCGTAGAGCGTGTCACACAGCGTGTCAAAAAACACTTGATTTTCAACTCTCGACACTAAGCATAGTGTTGAAAATCCCAGCGAGTGAAAAAAAATCGCCGCGGGAAAAACGCGCCCGTGCGTACCTGGGTTTAGAGCGTGTTACACAATTAGGCTGCTGACTATTAAAATAGCCACATCGCAGAGACAAAATGTGGGCAAGCTGTGGTTACGTGTGAATACTGTGAATAGTGTCGCTGCAGCTACTTGCAGTTTTGTTGTGGTAAGTACCTAGGTACCAAATTTCGATGTCGTTACGTTGTGGCTAGTGTTTGCAGACATACAGTTCGTTGTGTTTGTGATGTGGCCGGCCGCTACTGCGCGCTATCGCTCACTGGTGGTTGCGTTGCGCTATAGCTGCGACGTGGCCTTGACGTGAATGAAAATTTTCATACAAATTAGCGCCCGTCCACGTGCTGTCGTTGTGGTGTGGTTTTCGGTACGTGTGTGCGGGCCCTTACATTTTTTAATTGATCACATTTGGAAATTGTCTTATTAAAGTCGTTTCTTGTCAATTGAAGTATAACGTCATAAGTATTTATCAGGCCGACATTTGCATTAAATTATATTATAATTATGGCCACTGACAAGGTTAAGATTTTAGTAAGTCGACCGTACACGAGTAAAGAAAGGCGACAATATAGCTCAACGATGAATGCCTATGATATTCCAAAAGTATCTAATGAGAGTATAAACAAACCCTGTTCAATTCAAAGGGAATAAATAAGTAACATTCATCTGTATGTAGAAGAATTCATTATTGTATACTTTTTCCAAAAATTATTTAAGTTTTAATTACCTATTTATTTTAATATTTAAGTAGTAATTGAAAAACCGACCAAAATTGAGGTTAAGTATATAAAATAAACTTCAAATGTAAATTGAAAAACATCTTTAAGGTGTAAAATAATAAAATAGGTGGTGAAAATAGGTAATAATGTGGAACTAGTGATATCTGCAAATTCAAAATTAGTTCCATTATTTTCATATTCTTCTAGAAATAGAACTAGTGATAACAAATTCAACATTAGTTCCATTATTTTCCGATTCTTTTAAAATGGAACTAGTGATAAAAAAAACAGTCAGTAGTTCCATCATGGAACTGTTAATGGTACTAGTGACAACGAACCGTAATTTCGGTTAAGTATTCAAATGATCAAATCCACAATTTGTAAGTAGGACTACAATTTGGCTACCACAGGTAACTATGTTTTCTGATCCATTTGTTTACATTTTTATCTGATTGTTTTGGAACAGACTATAGTTTACACCAGCTTAGTAGTTGTCATTAGGGCTCCACAAGCACCTTTAGGTTAGTTTGAAAGGTAAAAGGTAAAAGTAATCAGATCACTTCTCCAAACAAAATTAGCACGACTGAGTTATGTAGTGTTTACATGAGCTTAGTACTTGTCACTAACACTAATACGGGTAAAGAAGACATAAACGTGCTGACTTAGCGTTTCGTGGTACTTAGTGGAAGCAAGTAGAACCTCGTTTAGCTACTAATGACAAGTACCAACCTCGTGTAAACAAGGCATCGGTATTTAGTCTATGGTAAGCAGGGTTTGAAATACCGGTATTTTTGGGAATCGGTACCAAACAAATATTTCCGTAAGTTCGAGTGAGAAAACATATACTTGTAGTAAGTAAAAAGGATAGTTGATAGGCATTATAACTTCAAGGTTGCCAACCGTAAGAGGTTCCTCGTACAAAATTTATAAGATTTGTGGTACACTCCGGGTACTGAATTAGTATTCAGGTACCCGGAGTGTAACACAAATCTTATACCGGTAGTTGTTAGGTGGAGTACCGGACCCAGGTACCGAAATGGCAAGAATCGCTAAGTACCGGTACAGAAGCTTTATACTTTTGGTATCGTTGCAAGCCCTGATGGTAAATGGTAAAGATTTCCTGAAATTAAAAATAAGGGAATGTGTGAAACTTTTAGATTACGATAACTAATTTAAATATTATTACAAGTACCTTTGTTGTAAATATTTAACGACTGCGTGCTATGCAAGTGATAATATTAACTAGCTAGTTTATTACAGTGGGTGCACACATTTTGTATCTTCTACTTAAGGGGGAAGTGCAAGGATAGCCCGCGAAATTCTAATTTTCTTACGTTTTTTGCAATATGCAGGTCAGTGTCGTCAGGTTCTATGTTGAACAAAATAAGTAAATACATATACATATTTTGTAATATAATCATTATATAAAATCATCAATGCAACTCCCTAAGTATGTAAAATAAAATTCTATTGATAGATATATAATTAAGCAGTAGTCATTAATAAAAAAAAAAAAATTTTTTCTTTCACCGACAGATAACGCTCAGCCTTAACCGCTGGGTCGAGAAGCATGAAAGGGGATTGAAGATTTTTATATGGAGCCTGCCTGAAATACTTATTGTCGCACCATTCTGTTTTTTTTTTTTTTTCAAATTTGCGTCCACTCATGAATCCGATGTCAGCTATCGATTTTCAGAGGCGTGGCCGATAATTTGAAAAAAAAAGAAAAAAATGGCGTACAGGTAGATATGCCACGGACCTTTATAGTCCTTTTACCATTGTTATTTTTAATCGTGTCAGGACTCATTTTAAAAGACTTCAAGGATGCAAGTACCTACTTAAGATTATTAGTCACATTAGTCTAAATGTCTAATAATACAGAAAACAACTCGACGACAAAACTATACGATTTGACTATTAAAATAAACGTAATTACACTATTTTTAAGTCAAACATGTATTTTCTAATTTATATTTCAGTCCGAATGATAAAATGATATGCACCCACGCTAAAATACTAAACCTTAGAGTATGAATAAGGCAAACTATAGAGCGTGTTCTCGAAAGTACGAAGTCTCTCTCTCTACGTTGTGTAATTAATGGTAAAACTGTGAAGTCTTTAAGTGAAACATGGTTCAAAATGCAGTCGCACTGTTAAATTTAAAACTACCCGCAAAGTTCAACTAGGGATATTTGTTAGCACTTATTAAAATAAATCTTAAATACAGTGAGAACCACGACTATTGTAGCACAAAGTAAAAATACGTCACTAAACAAGCTAAAGTTACATATTAGTTCTCTAAAAAGACGCTCTTTGCGCTGGCTTTTACGTTTAAAAACGACATGGCATGTATTGTGCTAACTTATATATTTAATCCAAAAGTAAATGGACACGCGATTGAGAAAAAGTTCCGACAATATACAAAATCGCAATGTTTTATATCAGCCTCAGGAATCGATAAATACCGCCATACGTAATTACGCAGACGATTGCAAGACTAGCAGCCAAATAAAAAGCCAGCGCTCTACAGCTACAGCCTGTATTCATACTCTAAGAGAAACATTGAGAGCATACTGGCTGCGATGCAAACCGGGCAGGTACCACATTCTGACGACTCCGTGGAGTTTGCTGGCACAGGCAGTGACGGGTCCATGGATTTTCTATCTTTTTTATTATCTAACGGAAAAAATAAAAAAATGGAAATAAATTAAAAAAAATATGAAATACTAACTTTTTAAATTCGATTTAAAGAAAAAATAAACACCAAAATAAAAAGAAGTTGAGGAAAATATAAAATAACTACGCGTCAAGCTGACGTCAAAAAAAAAATTCTGTATCGCGCAAGCAGAGTTTACCGCGCAACTGGCATAATTATAAACAACGTTCCGACCTTCCGAAATCAATCGTCGGGCCTAGGGTTACCATATCTCAGGATTTATAAACTCTTTTCAGGATTACGGCCGAATTTTGTAAAGGAGATGTTTCAAAATGGGCCAGGTCTATGTACAGTAACTCAAAAAAAAGAGAAAAATCCGTAGAATTCAGGAAAAATACAGATAATTCAATTAAATGTATACTGTTCTGGTAGTGAATTGATATTTATCAATTATTTTTATCGACTTTCAACATGGCGTCTCACCGATTTAGTTACTCTGTGCTTAAAAACAAGGACAATTAACCATTGATCATAGAAATAGAACTGTCAGCTGTCACAAAAGTGTCACTTCAGTCACTTTCGTCTTGTCGTCGGTCGTGATTGTGTTCGTTTTGTTTTGAGTTTCTGGAGTTCTTTTTAACAACCTCGCTTTCGTTTTTTGGATTTTATACCGTTTCTTTCCCATCTGTTTACCTGGCTTTCGTTTTTGGACTGTTACTCTGCTCATCTGTTGACCCGGCTTGTGTTGTAAGGACTTCGACTTTCTTGTGTGGTTTGGACTGTTGTTACGATATAAAATCAACTGATTCATCATTTCATCGTCAGGTAAACAATTTACTTTTTAATTAATATTGTAAACATTTCATAATTTCCACGTGCCAAGATATTTTTTGTAGAATTATTGCGTTCTTATGACATGTGCAGTCCAAATTCAAAGAAATACTTACTTAATTCTAATCGCTTGGCTTACCTACATACAGATAAAAGTTAGGTCTTTTCTAGTTAGGACTGCAATTTGTGGCCATGATCGCACCTAGGCACATCAGTATTGGACCTAGCTAATATTATTATATGACAATTATTTGTTTTAGGTGATACACAATGGTGCCCTGTACTTTATGTTCTTCTGTAATAAATGAAGATGGCCAATATTACCTATTTGGTAATATGGGTCCTGACATCATTTCTATAATTGAAAACGACCTTCGCCATGAGGTGAGAACTTCAATTGTATAGAATTATGGTTTCATAAATGGACCTAAATTGAAATAATTACAGAATTAATATTCCTTTTTAGGTGGATGAAAATGGTACCATGTGTGCAAATTGTTTTGCAAACATTTTGCAAAAAATGTCTGTTCCTGTTCCGGCTGATGCAATGACATATGACATGGAGATGTCATCTCCTCATGAAGAGTATGAGCTTCAGCATGCTTATGATATAAATGTTTGTGTATGGTGTCAAGGCTCTTTACATATGAGGCGTGCTCATGCTCTTCCAGAGGGCCCTGAAAGACACCTGATCTCTGAGAGAATTTCACCACGAGACGTAAGTAATAGGTTACCTACAGTGACTGGATGACACTAAATTGGTCCACAGTTTAAATAAATAATTGATTTTTTATTTATTTGTATTATTGTCATTGGTTAATACAGTATTTTTTTTATAGATACTGGATGGTAGCCTAGTATGTTATACATGTTGGGTTCGAGCACAAAGCATTCTGCAGCGACAAGATGAGGTAATTCGTGAAGAAAGTGCTGCCTCGGCAGTTTTGAATACGTGTGTATGGTGCTTTTGCTCTCTTAATCGAAGACGGAGGCACTCTATACCAGAAGGACCTGAGCGGAATGAAATTATCACAAGAATTTATCCTAGAGAGGTAGCATCTCGTTTTTTTTGTTACGAGTATTTATTATAGTTAGCATTACTACTGAATTAATGATTAATTGATTATGGATAGTGATCATAATAAAGATATTTTTTTTGTTTGGTACAGATTCCATCAGGTGGACTTCTATGCTATGCATGCTGGGTCTCTGCACGCAGAAATGTGCAAAGAGCTACAAATATTGATGAGAGGCGTGAAGACCATGATTCTGCACATCGTAATGTTGCATGTGCATCATGTGGAATGTCATTATTCCGAAGGCAATCACATACTTTGCCCAGTGGGCCTGAAAGAGATGAAGTGGCAGCGAGAATTTATCCCCAAGAGGTAATGTTTTTTTTTTAGATTCATAGATACCTATTGTTGTCATTCTTTAGTGACAGTTATTGTAGTGTAGCTGTGTAGTCGTAGCTGCTGTTGTTTAAACACATTTTAGATTTTCCATCTGACAATATCACATAGTTTCTCCAATTAAATCCATGTTAATCTTATTTAATTGTTATCTTTTTTTAGTTATCTGAACATGCCCTTGTCTGCACAACCTGCTGGATACAAGCAATGCAAAATGTGCAGGTTCAGCAAGAAAATGAGCAAGTGCCGCAACCCAGAATAGCAACAATGGAACTTGATCATTTCACCCACACAACCAGCTCTAGCGGAAATTGTTTTGTGCCTCAATGTACACATTCAGAAAGGTTGCGTGTGCCAGATTACCTTCGTAAACGAATCCTCACTTCTCAAAAAGTATTTGTCACAGAGAATGCAAGAATTTGTGATGAACACAAATCATTATATAATTGGGAGTTTCTAGATCAGCATGAATTTTCAAATACTTTTACCAAAAATGAGATGGAGTCAATGCTGAATCTTAGTGTCCAGGAAATTAATCAGTATTTTGATTTTAAAAATATCAATTCCATTGATGATAATATTTTTGTGTTCTGGACTGGCTTATCAAAAGAAAAATATTTTAACATTTTTAATATAATAAGTCCAGCATTGACGTCATGTAAGACTCCACATACTGCATTGGGGGTTTATTTAATAAAAGCTCGAACTGGAGACTCCCATGAAAGAATCTCTTCTCTGTTACGTCTGAGTAAATCCTCAATTACACGCTTGCTCAATGCAGCCAGAGAGGCACTATTAAGTTTATTTGTGCCTCTACACTTGGGCATAAACCATATTTCAAGAGAAGAATTGATTAATAGAAATCTTATAATACCAGAGGGTTTATTCGGCAACAGAGAAGAGAGAGTACCAATTGTTATTTGTGATGGTACTTACATATATCTCCAAAAATCTTCGAATTACTTGTTTCAAAAAAAAACATATAGTTTGCACAAATACCGCAATTTAGTAAAACCATTTTTGCTTGTGGCCACTGATGGTCACATAATTGATGTACTTGGGCCCTACCCAGCAACTGAGTCTGATTCAGACATCATGAAGGCCTTGTTCCAAAATGAAGTTGGGGGTTATAGAAGATTTTTCAGGGAAAATGATGTTTTCATTTTGGATCGAGGCTTTCGTGATGCAATCCCATTTTTAGAATCTCTTGGATACAAAATACATCAACCCGAATCCTTACAACAAGGAGAGACGCAGTTGCCAACCATCAAGGCCAACAAGTCAAGATGCGTTACTTTGTGCAGATGGGTGGTAGAAGTAGTAAATGGCCGGTTCAAAAGGGACTTTAAATTATTCCGGCAAGAATATTTTAATCTAGCTGCCACCCATCTGATGGATGATATTCGGATTTGTGCAAGCATTATCAATGCTTTTCATCCTGAAATTGTAAATAGACCGGATGCTGAAATCATTTTAAATCGCGCAATACAAAGAAAAGAAATGCCTAATACTTTGGCACAATTAATAATAAGCAATAGGATAAACCGATTCCGAGCCCAGTTTACGAACATCAATGCTCACCTTCCAGAGTTAGATATTTTTCCTGAAATGACCATGTCGAATCTAATAATATTTGCTTTGGGCATTTATCAAATAAAGCAAGCCCGAAGTTATTACGGCGAACATTTGAGGCAACGTGGGTCATTTCAGGTAGAAATATCTGACGATCTGGAAGTAGTATCGCAAGCAACCTCATCCCAACAAAACCCTGTATTAATTAGGGGTCGTATAAAGTCTCGCCATCATTCAGGAAGAACTTATTACACATACATACTGATGGCGAGACAAGGAACAAGTTGGGATGAAAAAATAATTAGTTATTACTGCAGCTGTATCGCTGGACAGCGAACAGTAGGTTGCTGTGCACATACAATGACCATTGTTTGGTTTTTGGGTTGGGCTCGGCATCAGGACACTATTGCAGCACCGGCTTCATTTCTGGATGACATATTAGTGAGAGACGATTTATAAAATTAAAAGTAAATAAATGAATATAAAACATAAATTGCTGTTTTATTTAGTAGGTACCTACATCTCTTTGTTTACATTAGTAATATATTTGTTTTTTTATGTAGATAGTAGAAATCAAAAGATTGCTATATTACTTCTGACGTAGTTCTCCTCAAATACTGTTATATGGATTACAGTTAGGTTTTCTGTAATTAGTAGTTGGATAATATAATATAGTTATTTTTATGGTTAGCCAATAGGCGTATATAATATATAAACAAGTTGTATATTATACAGGTCAGTGGTAATAGGTTATACGGGCTGGTTTCCGCAACTTCATGTCAATGCGCATATTTTGTGCGTACGGTGCTTGGTCCGTATTACATTTTCACAGCTGCTCATAATAAGGTTTTACCGTCTTTTGTTTGATATTGCACATTTTACAATCCACAAAGCGGCGTAAAATACTCTGGAGTCAACCTTCAACCTCCACAGAAATAAACATGTCAAACGTCATTAATCAATCAAAATGACAGTTTACCGCCATGACGGGTTTTTGTTGTGTGTTGCAATTTCAAGTGTAATTTCTTGTGTTTACCAGCAAACCAAGCCATTTTAAAGTAATTGGACAGTTGAGAAATGTTTTAAATGAATTTTCCTATTTTTTTGTATAGTGTACAAGGACCTGGCCCAGGCTCCATACATTTTGAAACATGTCCTTTAGGATTATCAGAATTTTCAATAGAGTAGAATTTTTGGATCTTTTAATTAAAAGGGTACAAAACAGAAAATTATTTTCTTTATACATATTAAAGTGACTAGTTAAAAATCAACTTTCGTTAAGGTGATTGCGCAGAGGTAGACCGCGAAATTTAAATTTTCTTACGTTTTTTGGAATTTGCAGGTCAGTGTCAGGTTGTATCTTGATCAAAATTTGATTCGCAACTATTCTATTCTATAACAGGTAATTATAATCATTACAATGGTTAATACATCTTTCTAATTTAGATTTGTACCATAAGCACTTTTCCATAGATTTGTTCAGACTGCACAAAATTATTAATAAAAAATACGACTTTTTAAATTGCACTTACATTACGTTTGAGAAAAAAATCTGAAATTGCGACACATTCTCAGGTTTTTTTTTAAGGAAATCAGTATTTTTCTCAGGACTTTTAAATTTTTCATTTGGTAACCCTAGTCAGGCCGGGCAGTTGCCCGCCAGACACAACACCTGTCTGGTCGGAGGATCCTCCCTATTCTATGGAGGATGAGAACTTTACACCCTGTTCCTCATACCTCTATAAATTACTCCTCCTCCTCCTCTTTATTATTATTATTCCTCTATTATTCTTTATTATACCTAATAATATTTCTTCTTTAAAATTATAGGGGTTCCATTTTTGCCATTTGATATTTTAGATCACAGTGTTGCGTGTATGAATGTAGGGGTTTTTTTTTTTTTTAGGATGGGAAAACATCATATGACCCCTCCCGCTCCGGGTGGAGCGGAAGAGAGTGTCAGACTCTTACTGCCTAAAACCCATCCGTGTTCCTTCCTTAGCCCTTTATGTTCCGGGGTAGCGGTAACCCTTTCGGACAATCCCGCTGCCCCGGCAGGCTTCGGCCCTGACGGGCCCCTCCTTCGATGCTGACATCTCTTTGAGGCGCGCGTGGAACACATACGCGCCGTCAGCACGGGCCTGGTCCTGATCGGACGGCGTGCTACCCATGACTCGCCGTCCGCAGGCCCGCGCCTACGCACAGTGGAACGAATGTATGGGAGCGGTTGGACGTAGACATGTCCGAAAAATAAGAGTAAAATTATGACAAACTAATGATGCCATCTTATTCGATTACTTAATGCCTTCATAAATTGTGGTGATGAATTTCTTCATAACTCCCATATTTCGGGAGTAATTTGAGAAAATGTGAAATTTTACTATGAAAATGAGTGTATCGAGCTCTCTCCCTCCTGATTCCGGGCTTGTTTCAAGTAGCGGTCTCTAATATCGTAATGCTATTACTAAGAGCTATATTTAATACTAAGACACATAGTGCGCCAAATGTGCACTTTCTGGGATAAAAGGAAATGAAAATTTAAAAAAAAAAACGTTTTTTCCCCATTTGTATTTACTTTAAACCGCAGACAGACTTATTAAGAGGTCTATAAATATATTATATATATACAGAAATATATATTAACAAAAATATTCACAAGAACTGATGAGAGTATGACTTTTAAGTAAGTTGATAATAAATTACCTAGTTTCATTAAAAGTACAATAAATAATTAAGATGTAAGCTCTAATTTACTAAGTTACACATTTTAAAACAATAACATCATTTAATTATCTTCGTCATCATCATCATCATCAATTAATTCAAATTCAGAATCGATGTCCGCTAAATCATTTATGTTAACAAATTCGATATCACTTTTCTCAGAATCCGTAAGCTCATAAAATTCCTTAAAAGAAGATTTTTTTACAAACTTATTTCCTTTTGGACGGATACTTGTAACAAGTGGATCAGAAGACAGTAAAAGATTGTGCATAATATCTTCATTGCATGAGATACTGCTATGCTTTCGAGAATGCCCCTCTCTATATTTTCTAAAATCTTTATTTCTAGCCTCAGATGCCTCTTCGGATAGAAAACCAATGGGCACAATTGACATGTTCTGAACTATGTCTGGCCCATGCATTAAAATTTTATGAAGTGAAGAAGGCATATAATACCATGGGTATAACTCCACGTAAAGCTTAGCAGTATCAAAGCAGAACTCTCGGAATTTAGTTACGTTGATCTTCTCTCCTGATGAAATACACTGCAAGATCACACAGATTTTTCTTAAAAGCATAGCATCTATTCCGGTCAGTTCAGCAGATTTAGTGTAGTTTTCAAAAAATCTCCTTGCCGAGTTGCCATTGTTGGTGGATCCACTGCCTTGTTTCACAACATCGAGAAGTAAGCCCGTTTCTCTTCTTACAGCCTCTTGAACTCTTTTCTTCCTGTCATCAACTTGCCTTTTTGCTATATCACCCCTTACTTGCCATGATTTTATGTCTAATTTGTAGGAAATGTGTAATAAGCATTCCATTGAGCGAATCCAAGCGTGAAGGGTGCTTAAGCTATATTTATACATGTCCTCGTTTGCGTGTTTATCTTTGATTAACTCTAAATTATTCATTTCTTTAGGACAAGCCTTGCATATGTCACACACTGAAGCTGCTGTATTGGATATAATGGAATGAATTTTACCATCAATCATTGTCAACAGCAGTTGGTGTTTGACACTAATTCCATCAGTGATGGTGGATGGAGTTAAGGCTTCAATCTCTGCTTCGATTTCAGCCATCTCTCTCTGCACATTTTCTTTGGTTTCCTTTATAAACTTAAACAATATTGGCCGGCAAAATGAAGTGGAAGATGGTCGCTCGT
Source organism: Gortyna flavago (assembly GCA_963669345.1). NCBI lineage: Eukaryota > Metazoa > Arthropoda > Insecta > Lepidoptera > Noctuidae > Gortyna > Gortyna flavago. The sequence goes on along the minus strand of OY770145.1, from coordinate 14,361,503 downwards.
TTTCCCAAATTGTTACACCTTTTGAGACGAGCCGCAGTGGTACAAGACTAATCATAAAATTACTAGCAAGATCGATTTGCTCATCTTCACTCGTCCTTTGATGATAAATGCTTTGGCTAGATGATCCGTCAAAACCCCATTTGCTGGTCAATACGAGCTGTTGATTGGGATCAACAGGGGTTTCTAACGACCTAATAAGTCTTCTTGAGGTTAAATCCATCAAGGCTTGTAATTTGATTTTTGCAGAGCTCTCTGTAACTGTGAGATCTTCTTTGGCCGGATAGCACTTAATTTTTTCTTTAACCAACATGTAGTAACTCGGGTATTGAAGAGCTCCTTCTTGAGTGTTGAAATCCCGAAGAGTGTTATAGCGCCATTTCGATAAGTTCATCGATACATAAAGAGCCAATGCCTTCAAAGGGGATATTTCCCGTACCTGAATTGATTTACCTTCAATGAAGGCTTTGATTTTTGAGGCCTCTTCTGGATTCTCCGTCAAGTATTTCATAACATAAGCTGTATCGCTTTGTCCTGCCTTTTGAAGCGCCCTTTCGGCCGAAAACATAATTTCAGCGCTGCTACTGCTGCATGAAAGACTATATTCAGTGAGTCTTCTTTTTTGCCGGTTACTAAGGTCCTCAAAAGATTTACGAGGACTAGGATGTGTACAAGTTGAAGCATCAGATTTAGCAGGAGAAATTATGGGCTCGATGACGTCACTTATATTTTCTGTAGAAGGTTCCATATTTTCATTCTGTAATTCCGGCCATTGAATTGCAGCCTGTAGCCAAATCTCATGTTTCTTCCGAAACTTATCTGTGCTTCTTCCAGACTGTGTCCATTTTGCATAAATGCGGTAGCAAAATCGACGACACCAGTCTTTTAAACTTGTTTCAGCACTTTCACATAACTGAACACAACTGTTATCTTTTAAAACACTGAACAAATAGTTAAAGTCGCGTAAATCTTTATGTGCGCGTGCGCATAAAGCAACGTGAATATCAAGATTTGTATTAAAATTTGGAAAATACATTGCGAGATTAGCTTGGATACAACGAGGTGTAAATCAACACTGATTTTAAAGTTACTAATAGTGACCTATTTATATAAAATCCAGGTATCCCAGGTATCCTTTGTTAAATATTGCAAGGTAATTAGTTATTGTGATAATTAGTAAATGATGCATGCTAAATTAGTGTATTAAAAGCCATTTAGTAATTAAATAATAGCAATGTTCTTATCAGTAATCATTAGTGCATCAGTTTTATATGTAAACCTTAAGTCCCTAATTATATATCCTAATTAGCTTATATCTTCTCTAATTGGCTGCTCAGAAATGTTATTGTAATAAGGTAAACCTTTAGAAAAACGGTTTTAATCAACAAAATAAACAAAAAATAAAAAAATTGTGTTATAAAATAAACATCACTCTTTATCCCAGAAAGTGCACATTTGGCGCACTATGTGTCTTAGTATTAAATATAGCTCTTAGTATTAGCATTATGATATTAGAGACCGCTACTTGAAACAAGCCCGGAATCAGGAGGGAGAGAGCTCGATACACTCATTTTCATAGTAAAATTTCACATTTTCTCAAATTACTCCCGAAATATGGGAGTTATGAAGAAATTCATCACCACAAGTTATGAAGGCATTAAGTAATCGAATAAGATGGCATCATTAGTTTGGCATAATTTTACTCTTTTTTTTCGGACATCTCTACGTCCAACCGCTCCCATACATTCGTTCCACTGTGCTACGGTGGCCGGAGTCGTATGAATGTACAAATAAATCTTTTGTCCGTAGGTCCCGTCTACTCCCTAACCACGAAACCCGTAGATTTGAATTTAAGTTACGGGCATTTCCTGCACCGTTTCACTTACGGACGTAAGATAAGTTTGGAGCCCGAACTAAGAATGAATGACAATAGGATTTGACGGCTGCGCTACGGCTGTCCATACTCCCGATACGTATTAGCCCGTCCGAAAAATTTTATTTGACACTTGTTTTGACAGATCAACTACTTTTGTTGGACATGCCCGTATTTCGTTGATGGACTTACCGAGCGTAGCCCCCCCCCTATACTAACATGAATCGCGCGTAACTTCGGGCCAAAATACGGAATTCATAAGATTTGTATGGGCATGTACAGAGGCCAGCACATCAAGCTACCCCAATCCGTCACATTTCTTTGATAGATTTTCAACTTTACTGCAAAGGAATAAGGTTCATATTCAATTGGGAAAGTTTGACAGATTGGGGTAGCTTAATCTGTACGTACGAACGTGATGAAACGCTAAAACTTATCTAAACCTAATAAAAATACATGCTTACGAACAATAGAATGCGCGCACAATCAGTGGTCGTAGTTATGTGCCAAATGTGTAACGATAATGTTTTATTGGTACTTAGGCAGACGTCACTATGGTCACATTATAGCGATCGATGATTTAAGGGGGATGCCGCCAAGGCAGCCCGCTAAATTCAAATGTTCTCACGTTTTTTGCAATTTGCAGGTGAGTATGGTTGTATGTTTGATCTAAATATGATCCGCGGCCGTAACAAATATGTATTCATAGAATTATAATCATAAAAGTTATCAATACATCAGTTTCTTTGCCCTTTGTACAAAGGGCCTTAGGCTGGCTAATATTTTTACCAATCCATAAACTGTTCGATAGTTCTTGTCGTTACAGTAGATGAAAAATTTTCGTGAATGTCAGTTGTCCTTGGGCGAAAGACCATAATAAATATATATGTCGCAGCCAACTGGTTAAATTAGCCGTTCAGTTAACCGCCTAGTCTTTCAACTAAACGGCGGCCGTTCAACTAACGGCCTGAATGATATTCAATTACAGTTTAGGTTGTAAGTCTGTAACCAATCACGCGCGAGCCGAATTGGTCGCAGTAATTGAGGCATTGCACCCCGAACAAGTGGGTTAGGTTAGGTTAGAACTGTGATCAACCGCGTGCGAGCCGAGTGAGGAAGCGAGGCGAGCACTACTTCTAAAGGCCAGGCAGTTAACTGAACGGCTAATTTAACCAGTTGGCTGCGACATCTATATTACATATACACAATACGAAAAAATCTCGATTGTAAGGTTATATATACCGCAATTATGGCCTTGAGCTATAACTTTAGACATGAGTTTTTCCCGCCCTCTCAACCTCGTAACCTCGTAATTAAACCTTCTACAATTGTATGAAATCTAAAAGACCTATTATATCTTCACATACTTATATGTTAATGAAGCAACTCTTGCAAACCTAAAAAGTTGTTGTAAATAAACTTGATTTTTGAAACAGGTTTTCAATGATCTTTTTGGCATAAAACTGGTTTTCGACGTACCTATGGCAAGAGAAAATGACGTTGATATTTAATTATTGTAATGTGTGGAGTTTAATCACGTTCATAAAATGTTTGGTAATGTTGGCAGTGAAGGAAACAAGTGGACAGTCAGCAATAAAACTAGGGCAAGTACAGAAAACTAGAAACTTCGACACCCGAAAGAGATACATACGTCGGACGTCACGATCGGAAGCTCAGAAGGTCACGGGTAAGACCTGGTTGCAGCTCGCACAGACCATGGATGCATCACAGAAAAAGGAGGAAAACGAGGAAAACACAAGACTGCAATCTAGATGTTGATGACGTCATCCGGCGTTTGCGATAAAGAGGATGCGATAAGGTAGCCCGCGAAATGCAAATTTTTGTTAGTAAATAAAATTGGGGGCTCTAGAAAGAAAAATATTCTCAAAATGAGCGGTGGGCAAAAATAAGGTTGAGCACTTATGGTCAGTCTAATCTAAACGGTTGTCAACTACTCCAAACGGTAGCTTGTAAAGGTTAATTGGTCTAAATCATAAAAATTGACGTGGGAAAGTATCGGGGCAAACGCTCTGCAATTGCAATCGACAATGAATTTCTTTTAAAGGACAAATCAGTATCGATTTTCGTATGGTATACAGGGTCAAATTAAATTTGCTACTGAAACTCAGCGAGAGCTCTGAGTGATGGGTATAGTGTTTATGTTTATCGATTTTGCTTGCGATGCGGCAGGTGACAATTCACAGTAAAGGCCTTGATACGTTATGTTGTTCTGTGAATATTTAGTAGAGTCACCAGTCTCCCGAATTTATTGGATTATAAGGATATATTTTAGTGTCCTGCTAGGTGTATCTGAACTAGTATCGCTTCTTCGCATCTCTAGTATATTTCTATTTCCCTAACTTTTATTCCAAGTCATGTCTAGTAATGTCTATCATTATTGATCGAAGCATAGACACAATATTGCTGTTGTCAGTAGATCTAAATAAAAGACTGATGTCAACCTACTCCATGTATTAACGAATGGCGATATAACAAGGGGCAAAAATATGCCTCGGAACAGAAGGCCAATTCTCGTAATTTAAAACGGTTCAAAATCTAGTCGCAGTCTCATCTCGGCGACAAACAAATGTCTTAAATGTAGGGAAATGAAAGGTATTTTTGACAGATGGAGACTGAGATCAGACTGAACGCTCTTAAAATTAGAATTGAGACAGAATTGCCCTCTTGTAACATTAATAACTAATATGGGACTCACAACCACCATTGTCCACGGTTGTACGAATTATGGAGTAATTACAAATGGAGGCAACATGCCCCCCAACCGTTTCTTGTCTTGCCGCGACGCACATCCGTATGACGCAGCAATCCTGCAAGGGCAGACATTACTCCGAGCGTACCTCGCCAGTCTACAGTTATTTCTGTAGCTGTTTATTAGTCAAATTAATTAATAGCACTTACCGAGAAGGGGGTAATCTTTGAACGGCTCATTTTTTATTACTTCAATTCCTTCACCGCCGCCGGTTTCGTTTTTCGACACCTCGGCCACGCAGTACAGCTGGCCCACTTGGTACTGTGGACAAAAAGTGTGTTAGAGGTAGGTTTAGCATCCGTCCGGACGAGTCCAGCCTTTTGGCCCCCGTCCGGACTTGTCATTTGTTCGGACTCTTCGACTTGAGGTAATTTTTGTGCAGAAAATAGAAAACTGAAATGAATAGGTACAGCTGGCGTATTCTGTTTAAATAAACTTAGGAGAAATGAGCTGTCAACAATGTCAAAAGTTAGCATCGGGTGGAGTGACAGCTCACTGCACCTTAGTTTTCACGATGATTTTTTACAGAATACACCGGTTGTATTCGTTGTACTTTTCTAACTCCTGCAAAAAAAGAAATATAACGTAAAAGATCGGCTGGAGTAAGCATCTTTTAAAAAGTAAATTGACTGGTTTTTTTTTTTTAAGTAATTTCGTAATAGTATTCCTAATTGGAGTGCAATATTATTTGACAGGATGTATGGGGGTCTTGCCTTAACATAAAACGAATTTTAGTTGTTCAAACAATGATGATGACCGCCGAAATAATTGAAGTAAGCACCATCAAATCGAAAATAAGGGGTTTTATACTTTGGTATTTGGCAATTACTTCAATAGAGACTGAGTTTGTTACTCGTAATAGAAGGGAAATTCGACATTATTGATGCGCATTGGACCCCTGGGTCTAGCGCAACAATCGATACTGAATTCTGTCTCATAACATTGCATCAGTAATGGCTTGATAAAAATAAAAGAAAAAAAATATCGTTGCCATCCTCCCCAGTAGGCAGTAACTCCACTAGCAAGCATTTGCAATATCGCGTGTGCCATAATAATGAAGTAAACAATAACGCATTAAACACCTATTATTAGTGCAGCACACTTTATTATAACCTTCGTCTTGACATCTCGACACAAAGACATTGAATAATCATGGCTTGCTTTGTCGAAGAGTGATCGCAGAAAGATTATGAAGACCTGCACCCTAATTGCTTAATTTTCCTAATCATTTTGAAGGATATTGCTAATCCATTGCTTCATATGTTCGATAAATTTGTCTGCTCAACAACGTAAATAACGCAATGAATGTTGTTAAATTGTCAAAATGAAAGCCGTTGCTACTGTTAGTGTGTTACGCAATTACCCCGCTGCTCAGCTATTCACAAGCATCCGACAGATTATTGTATCGAAAATGACACATCTTGATAACCTGATTTGCCTTGCCCCCAACAACAAACAGCTGTCGGAAAAATAGCGATCGTCTATTTGATTTACTGCTGACAAAATTTTCGGGTATTGAACTTGTGAACAGCACTTAGAGGACTCGCTACGATAACATGGATTGGTAGAGGTCAAAATCAGGGGGTAGTGTTTAATATTGTACGGTGGTACGGAACCCTTCGTGTGCGAGTCCGACACGCACATGGCCGCTTTTTTATTTTCTTAAAAACAACCCCATTAGTCGAAAAGTTCGGACGGGGGGCCAAGGTTATCGAAATAAGTCATTTTCGATGACATATTTCGATCATATTTTCACACAGCACAGACACCAAAAGCGACTATGTTTAGATAGTATAGAAGATAATAGATGTTGGTGTTCATTGAGACGAAAATCAGCTGAACATGTCCGAAAGGATGATAGCCCTACCCGCCCCCGGCAATCGCGCTTCGCCACCAGTTTCAAGGCGTCGCGTCGTCGTGAGCAAAAACTGCAATCTATGCAATTCATCATCATGCATCATATCTATATATATAATCATATTCTAAGCACGAAGTATTGACCGGTCTGTTGTAGCTGCCGAACCCGAATATAGGTAACGTAATGTATGAAACTAGGAGAAAACCAAGATATCTGAAGAACTACAGTGGTTTTCAAAAGTTAGTTGACATTTTTCCACTTCAGCTGTGAGTGCTGTGACACATCACATTATGATTCAGAATTCTAGTGATTCAAATGTTAAAACTGCTATCACGTTTATATTGACTAATTCAATTATCTTTCATTTATCATGAAAAATAATTAAGTAATCCCTCAAGAGCCACCTGTTTTTTTTTTTTTTAAATCATTTTGACGCATCACGGCTGAAATCGAAAAATATCAAATAACTTTTGGAGGCCTCTGTATGTCCATATTCACCTTCTCTATTATGACCATTTCTTGGATGACTGCTAGAGGCTTCTGCTTATCTCAGAGGAAATTGTTTCGCAGAAGGTATCAATGAGAAGAAAGCACTAGGAAGTGGTTTAGGGCGGGCGTTTTGTCTTCTTGTGTAATTTTGACGTTCGAAAAGTACTGAATATTCATCATCATCATCTGCCTAGCCTTTTCCCAACTATGTTGGGGTCGGCTTCCAGTCTAACCGGATGCAGCTGAATACCAGTATTTTACTTGGAGCGACTGCCTATCTGACATCCACAACCCAGTTACTACCCAACAACCAACCGTATAAACAAGAAAAAAGCGACCAAGTGCGCGTCGGACTCGCACACGAAGGGTTCCTACATAGCGGGAAACCACCTTTTTGAACTGTAATTTTTATGAAAAAATGTTGGCAATATGTAGTAGGGAAAATAAGAAGGTGCAAGTAAAAATAAATCTAAAGATAATTTACGTTTTCATTCAATGACTCTTACATAGACATAGATACATTGGGGTTATTTTCCAAATCAACCAGTAAAACGAACGCTCATGAAATTCAGTAAATTCTTTTCGAAATTTCTCTTGTGCTTAAATTCTATACTTAACAGTAAAGCGACTTTCTCGAGATGGAAAGGCATTTCTATTTATCGATATATTGTCCCGACAAGTGGGACAGGTTCTACATCACTATTGGTAGCTGTAAGTAAGACCTCGTACCCACTGGCGATTTTTATAGCGCGCTGGATGACCGTGCTGGAATGGACTCTGTTGGATTCTCAACGCTCTGCTCAACACAGAGAGTTGAAAATTAAGTGCGAAATCAAAAATCTGCCGGTCAGTGCCTAGCTGGGCTACTTGACTTTTTGTAGTTCTACTAAGTAATCTACAATAAGATAATGCCCTCCTGCATAGCTATCCACAACCACTCGATACGGTTCCGTACCGTATTGAAAATATTGCTGCTTTAAGGTTCCACAGTTTCCTTTGAAACTTGCCCGAACATAACTAGTAGGTATCTCTACCTATAGAAGTTGATACTATGCATTGAACTGAGTACGTTAGTATGTGTCTATCTACGTGAGTGCAGATGTCAAAGACAATAACATTATAACATAATCGTTATAAATGCTACCATAAATTAAGAATAAGGAAGACTTTTATTAAAGTGATGAAATGAGTTTTTTTTACTTTTAAATCATTTGGCAAGGTTATGTGACGCTAGCAAACATGTTTTAAAAGCAAATAAATTATTTAAATGTTTTGTTTGATACTAATGGACGGCTGGTTTTTATTTGAAGATTTTTTCTTTCAGTGTAAGTTCTTTTGACATATTAAGTACTTAATTAACTTACTAGGCAAAAAACAACAATCAACAATAATACTATGTAACGTGTTCACAGTTACCCTGGTGGATAATTTTAAGGCTAACAATATGGTAAGGTGGTAAGGTGGTTTTAAGGTAAGCAATGGCTACCAGACTTAACCAGACAACCTTAGGTTGGACAATCTATCTTTAACGGATCTCTACTAATAATAAAGCTGGAGAGTTTGTTTATTTGAAAGTGCAAATGTCGAATTTTATAAATACTTTTTGCATATTTTGATAGCCCAATTCTTGAGGAAGAAGAATAAGAGAAGAAATACTGGTATTCAGCTGCATCCGGCTAGACTGGAAGCCGACCCCAACATAGTTGGGAAAAGGCTGAGTAATAGATGATGATGAGCCCAATTTTTGAGGAAGGCTATTAAAAATCACGCTGGGGCCCTAAGCCCTAAGGAGCCTAACAAAAAAGAAAAGAAGTCAGAAAGAACACTAAACAAAAACGACCGAACGAACTTCGTTCCAAAAACTCTTTTTCAGTAGCAGCCCGGTGTTTGGATTTGTGCCCGGTCGATACTTAAACTTAACTGGCAAAATAATTATGGGTGTACTATAGGTACGGCCGGTCTATTGAATGAATGAATGAATTGCACCGATCCCAGCGTGGTTAAACCAAACTCGATTAATCGAATGAACCCCAAGATTCGCACTAGCTCCTGTAGCCTCATGTTCATGGTGCTACAGCGACCCTTGCATATCAAGGAATAGACCGGGGGGCGCGGTAATGGTAGGGAAGACGTGCCCGTAGGATAGGTAAGGATTCTGTAAAAATCTCTCTGTGAAAAGTTAGGTGAAGTGAGCTCAGAGTGATTTGTCAATAGTGTGAATAGCTAGCATCAGGTGGATTGACAGCTCACTTCACCTACGATTTCACGATGCGATTTTTACAGACTAGACCGGCTGCTCTGCCTAACCCTTCGAGGAATACAGCGTGAGGTTATGTGTTCATGTGTGAAAACCCTTATTTTACATGCATTTCCCACATAGTTATCTAATTTTGATGTCATGTAAGGTGTGTTCTGGCTTTAAACCAGGAAAAGGCGATAAGATTTACCATTATCAATTGGAATTTATTGGCATCGTATTATCACCATCTATATGTCGCAGCCAACTGGTTAAATTAGCCGTTTAGTTAACTGCCTGGCCTTTAGGCCTGAGTTCACCAACATTCTAACCATCGGTTAGGTATTTAAACAGTTGATTTCCTTAGGAAATTTGACATAAATCAACTGTTTAAATACCTAACCGATGGTTAGAATGTTGGTGAACTCAGGCCTTAGAAGTCTAACCTAACTTAACCCATTTTTGCCCTGGTTCAAACCATGGTCCGGGGCGAGAGGGAGTGGGAGGCAGTCACCTCCTTCTGCGAAGCAGTCATGCTAGCGAAGGCGGTGGCGGGATGGGCGAGGGAGAGCCGAGAGAGCCGTCCGTCCCAGCCGCAACGGGAGACGCCCCGGGCGTCGGGAGCCGCGTGACGACTCCCGGCCACCGTAGGCGCGGGCCTGCGGACGGCAAGTAATAATAGACTCAAAGAGATGTCAGCATCGAAGGAGGGGCCAATCAGGGCCGAAGCCTGCCGGGGCAGCGGGATTGTCCGAAAGGATTACCGCTACCCCGGAACATAAAGGGCTAAGGAAGGAACACGGATGGGTTTTAGTCAGTAAGAGTCTGACACTCCCTTCCAGTCCACCCAGAGCGGGAGGGGTCATTTGACGATTTCCAATACTTAAAAAAAAAAAAAAAAACCTAACCCTATGGTCGGGGTGCCCTGGCTTAGTTTAGTTACTGCGACCAATTCGGCTCGCGCGTCATTGGTTACAGATATGTCGCAGCCAACTGGTTAAATTAGCCGTTCAGTTAACTGCCTAGCCTTTCAACTAAACGGCGGCCGTTCAACTAACGGCCTGAATGATATTGAATTACAGTTTAGGTTGGAAGTCTGTAACCATCACGCGCGAGCCGAATTGGTTGCAGTAATTAAGGCATTGCACCCCGACCAAGTGGGTTAGGTTAGAACTGTGATCAACCGCGTTCGAGCCGAGGGAGGAAGCGAGGCGAACACTACTTCTAAAGGCCAGGCAGTTAACTGAACGGCTAATTTAACCAGTTGGCTGCGACAGATATACATAAACTTCGACCAGATGTTTAGAACATGGAAGTAAGCATTTTCATTAGGGATACATTAATGAATTCTTATTTTTTGTTAATTTTCATACAAACTAAATACCTTGACGTAAATCACCAGATATGCTTGCCTCTCCCATGCTCTCACCCGAATTGGCAACAACGTATTCATAAGATTTGGCGGGCTGATACTTGTCAAAACTAAGCTAAGACCCTTTCTGACTGCATAGCTCAATTAAATTTCAATAATTGAAATTACAAATATCTTTGTAACGAAGCCTTTTTAAGTACTACTTCCTTTGTTAGATTTAATTTGTAAAAGCTATAGAGCTAAGCTATAGCCTAAACCGCTGGTCCTAGAGACATGAATTTTAGAGGGTGTGTTCTTTGTGAAGAGTAGGTATCCACTAAGAAGGGGTTTTTGGAAATTCCATCCCTTTTTTTTTTTTTTTAAGGATGGGAAATCATCAAATGACCCCTCCTGCTCTGGGTGGAGCGGAAGGGAGTGTCAGACTCTTACTGACTAAAACCCATCCGTGTTCCTTCCTTAGCCCTTTATGTTCCGGGGCAGCGGTAACCCTTTCGGACAATCCCGCTGCCCCGGCAGGCTTCGGCCCTGTCGGGCCCCTCCTTACATGCTGACATCTCTTTGAGGCGCGCGTCGAACACATACGCGCCGTCCGGCACGGGCCTGGTCCTGATCGGACGGCGAGCTACCCATTACTCGCTATTCGCAGGCCCGCGCCTACGGTGGCCGGGAGTCGTCACGCGGCTCCCGACGCCCGGGACGTCTACCGCGGCGGCTGGGACGGGCGGCTCTCTCCGCTCTCTCCCTCGCCCATCCCGCCACCTCCTTCGCTAGCATGACTGCTTCGCAGAAGGAGGTGACTGCCTCCCACTCCCTCTCGCCCCGGACCATGGCTTGGACCAGGGCCGGGCGCGAGAGGTCGCCGCCGCTGCCGATCGCCTCTATGAGGACACGGCGGTGCTCTGCCCAAGCGGGACAGACCTCCACCGTGTGCTCCACCGTGTCCTCTGAAATTCCACCCCTAAGAGGTCACCTGGATGCTTTCAGCCCCATTTCTACCAACCCCCATATGAGATCACTAGCGCAACAGTTTTAGTAATATGCAAAAACATGTCCTCAACATAATATTGAATGAATATGCAATTTTAACCCATTCACCAAAATAATGCTGAGCTGATCAATATTGATGTAATTTAAATATTAAAAAAAATTAAAATTGTTTATTGGGTCTCAAACAGTTACATATGCATTGCAAAATTGGGTCAATTTTTAGGTTAGTTCCTTTGAATACATTTTTAGAAGGTAAAATGAAACCTTTTGGTGATCTCATTTTAGTCACAGAGGATTTTCTCAAAATCTTTGCAATAAAGGAATTTGAATTTTAGCATAAAGTTGAGTCTCAATGACACAGACTGGTTGCCAGTAAAAGTTATTATTTTTCCTAAACCGTCAATCTAGCTCATAATACATATATGGATAATATGTATATTATATTGTACATAAGCGGTCTCCATGGTCCGCACTTAGATGTACTTATAGACGATGGTCACCATCATCTGCCTAGCCTTTTCTCAGCTATTTTTGGGGTTGGCTTCCAGTCTAACCAGATGCAGCTGAATATCAGGTATAGAAGATGGTATTATGGTCAATTTAAAATACAATGTGAGTAGGGCTTCCAAACTCGGTATACTAGTATCTCGGTATACTAGTATCTCGACATACCAGGATCCCACAAGATTTCAGTTAATAAGTAATTTGTGTATAATCAGTCTATATTGTTCCCACTGCTGAGACACAAGCCTCCTCTTCAACAGGGAGTGGGCTATAATCAACCATGCAGGTCCAGTGCAGGCAGGTAGACGTCACATCTTCAAACTGTTTTTGGTTCTAGGACATGCCCGTTTCTCACAATGTGTCCCTTCACCATTATCAGAGCAGTGATGATGAAACACCTGTCTGGGTGCGAACTGACAAACCCAGACAGGCACTACTTTGAACAATTTGTGATTTTACCTTAAATCATTTGGGCATTAAATAGATAAGTAATATAATAAAATATTAGGTGTTTATAACAGGAGTATAAACTAACTAGCTTCCGCCCGCGGCTTCGCCCGCGAGGTATGTCGATAAAAACTATCCTATGTCCTTCCCCGGGATGCAATCCAACTCTCTGCCATATTTTATCGAAATCCGTTCAGTGGTTTAAGCGTGAAAAGGTAACATACAGACAGAGTTACTTTCGAATTTATAATATTAGTATGGATACATTCTACCACAGAGAAGTAATATTTGGCCATGATAAGTATGTGACTAATAAGGAAAATTAAGTGATTCTACCACTTTTACACAGCACAGAGCACTTTAGATATCAGAATTTTAAAATCTATAACCATGTGAATTAAAAAAACAATTTAGTTCCTGTTTATTGTATAAACAGGAACTAAATTGTTTTTTAAAAGAGTTTCAAAGTTTATAATGCTTTTTATAGATCAATTATATTGGTAGGCTGAATGCTTGTTTATTGATTATCAGTCTACTTAACAGCAGAAAAATTCCTCTGGCCTCAAAGGGTGTATAGCACATTTTGGACATTTTGAAATTATTTACTATTCTCACTCAGTTTTTGATTGTATTATTTCATAAGTCAAATTCTGCAATTATGAGGAAATCAGATAACTACAATTTCTTTTTGTACTCTTATGAAATCTTACTAATCAGGTCAGCTAACCAGCTAACCAGCAGCAGGCCAGTCTAACGGGATGCAGCTGAATACCAGTAGTTTACATGGAGTGGCTGCCTGTGCATGAATTGTATTGTAAGTACTAAAAAGTCAATGAGATATTTTTGACCTACATTCTCAACCATTATAAACATAACATAGAAAGAGTTTTGCTATTTAAACAGAGAAATTATTAAAAAAGGATTACCACAGACTTATAATACAAGAATCTAATTAGAATACTATGAAACCCAAGTAATTAATGTAGGTAGGTTATAGCTCCTCAAGTTCTGAGTTGAGCTATACAATTACTGTCAAAAGCTTGCACTGACTGGACTGGTCCACTCAAATCTGTGTCGTACTTTCCTCAAAATACCATTTTAGACATCAATCTACATGGTCTTCACATGATCTGATCAAGATTATGTCTGGACTTTTAAAAGAGACTGTGACCTCTAGAGCATGTTTCGACCTTTCTTCGCAGAGTAGTCAGATAGGAAACGCCAATCTCACCCAGGTTTTTTTTTTATAGTATGAGGTGTAAAAGTTATTTCAATCCTATTTACTTACAGAATTAATAATTTTATTTCTTAATGTTGCTTAATCATAAATTATACTTCCTACTAAGGGGAGGCTTGGCAATAACATCTTGACTTCATAACGACAGACTTGACTCAATGTTGAAGACTATCTGGTTTCAGAGCTAGGCACTGTTGTCCTTGAAAATAACTTAATACGAAAAGAATCTTACCTCCTCGACTGTTAGGGGAAGCGTCACACGGCTGCAAACAAAGAGAATTGCATTTAATTTCCCTATACTAAGAAGTGTATTAATGATACAAACATCTGTTAGATAAATCCGCGGAAATTCACTACCTCCGCGGACAAACCTTGACCTGGAGATCTGTCACTGTCACTACCTTTTTATATTTCAACAATTGTCTCAACTGATTCAACTAAATTAGAGCTTCACTTCAGGATTTGCGACTCCTGATAAGATGGGACAACTAGGCGGATCGTGGCAAATTTTCAAGTAGATTGCCCCGAAAATCGATTTGTATTCGCAAACTTGTATAACCTTAACATAAAATACTCACTATTCCTTGATAATCATGTTGTATATTTATTTTATAACACTTTAAATGCACATCAGACAGTCCACTACCACCTTAAATGAAGACTTATCACAGAACGAGACTTGAGCGATGGCCCGATTATTGGTAGATTAATATAATTTTAATCTATGACCAACCAATGAAAATGACAAGGCGCATGCTTCGTTATGACGCAACGGATATTACGTCAATGTTTCCAATTACGTTCCGATACAACTTCGACAGCTTTTTCACTATTTCTACGTTTACATAATCAAAACAACGGATTATAATTATCCACCCAAAGAAATCTAAATGTAATCTTAATATCAACACTTATTTCAGCACAGTTTCTATTCTGAGTTAGTAATTTAAAGCAAAATTAGTTTTCCCGCTGGTGAATTATGTGAAACGGAGCACGAATTAACCGGAACTGCAAACGTTTCTTTACAAGTGTTATTTACCACGCAAGCAAACGTTAAAATAAATTATTTTCATTAGTAAAATGCGAATACTGGGTTATTTCTGTAAATTATTTATTCATAAAGGTACATCATATTTTTTTTATTAAAATATAATAAATAATTGTTTTGAAAAATGACATTAAGATCATGTTCGGATACATAAGATACACCTTGTACATTTACAGGTCAGGTACAGATAGGTATAAAAACTTTAGTAAAGTTGTGAATTAAGTGAAAACTGACTCAAGTCACGCTAAGACAGAAGACCAAGAGACGTTTCTAATTTCTTCGAAGGATATTGTTAATGCAGCATACATTTCATTATCGAATTACGAATGTTGTGTTTTAATAGTAGCCACAAATTGTATCCGATCTCCGCCGTCATAGTTTCTGTTTGACGTAAAAGACAAACATTGATGAATGAATTTTTCATTCAGAGAAATTAAAATATTATCAATACGCATTAAAAAAATGCAATTGATGTTGTAATACGCAGTTCATGCCATAAAATTTCAATCTATCGTGCCTATATTTTTGAGTTTACTTTCTATTCAGCAACGAGATATACTTTACAAATCAAAAATGAGTTTAGTCGGAAAAAAGTGCGAATCAATATCGATGCTGGATACCAATAAAGACGACGTAATAGTCAGTGGAATAACGCCTGATGATGTTCTGAGACTAGATCGGATTACGGATACTTATATGTGCAGTCCTGAGGCCAATGTATACGACATAGATTTCACGAGATTCAAGATCCGTGACTTGGAAAGTGGAACGGTGCTGTTTGAGATCGCTAAGCCTCCGACGGACTTCGGAGTGGATAGTGAGGGAACTGAGGACGCCCCTGAGGAGCCCCTGGACCCCAACGCCGGGAGATTCGTCCGCTACCAGTTCACGCCTCAATTTTTGAAACTTAAGACTGTTGGAGCCACGTACGTTTGTATAATATTTATTTATTTAGGTGTCACTTTTTGTGTTAAGTTAAAGCTGGTTTGCGATGTAGTTACCATATGACTGACGAGCTGTGGACTCGAAAATCTTGCAGAAACGTTCAATTGTAAAAGACAAAAATAATAATTAAGTCTACAGAAGTTGGAACAAACTGAGGGATGATCTTAAAAATATGCAATTACTTTATAATGTTTTTGAGCTCAGAAAATTATGTATTTTGTGCACAGTAAATGATAAATAAATGATAAATGATTTTATTTTGTAAGTAGGTTTGTACAAACACTTTTACACGTCAATCATATTTTTTATAAAAAAAACTAGATGAGGTCGGCGTTTCCTATCTGACTACTCTGAGAAGAAAGGCCGAAACAAACTCAGAGGTCACAGTCTCTTTTAAAGTCCAGACATCATAATCTTGGTCAGGTTATATGAAGACCATGTAGATCGATGTCTGAGATGGTCTTTTGAGGAAAGAACCACACAGATTGAGAGGACCTGTCCAGTCAGTGCACGCATTTGTCAGAAATCGTGTAGCTCAACTCAAAACTTAAGGAGCTCAACGATTCGACGAACAATACCAAAGAAAGGACATTTGGGTAGGCCACATAAATTACTCAAACTGCCAGACCTAGACAAAAACTAACACAACAGAGAGAATAATAAAAATTAAAAAAATGTGACCCACATTGTCTTCACATGCACAATAATTAAAATAATATAATACTTTACAAAGTAAGCAAATGTCATTGTTTAAATAAAATTCATTAATGTCAATGTGTACATAGAAACAAAAAAAAAATAATTAAAACATTCAAAATGTAAAAAAAAAAAAAAAAAATTGGAAGCAGCTCAATCCCAAGCCTTTTTGTCCTCAATATAATCTTTAACGGTATAAAAAGCTTTCTGGCACAACTTACGTTTAATGAATGATTTGAATTTATTAAGGCTTAGATCTTGAAC
Organism: Gortyna flavago; assembly: GCA_963669345.1. Taxonomy (NCBI): domain Eukaryota; kingdom Metazoa; phylum Arthropoda; class Insecta; order Lepidoptera; family Noctuidae; genus Gortyna; species Gortyna flavago. The sequence continues at coordinate 14,344,780 of OY770145.1, read as the reverse complement.
GTGGCTTGGTAGTTTATTATAAAAGCGTATACATTGGCATCTGAACGAGCTACCTATTTTCTTGAGCCTTGTTGTAGGGATAACAAATTTGTGTTTGTTCCTAGTATTTATATTATGGACATCACTGTATTTTTTAAACAATTTTATATTTTTATGGGCATATAAAAGATTTTCATAAATATACTGAGAAGGCACAGTCATTACATTAATCTCTTTAAATTTGTCTCTGAGAGAGTGTCTCGGACTTAATTTATAAATTGATCGAACAGCTCGCTTCTGCAAAACAAAGATGGTCTGAATATCGGCGGCATTTCCCCACAATAAAATACCGTACGACATTACACTATGAAAATAGCTAAAGTACACTAAACGGGCAGTCTCTATATCAGTTAAATTACGAATTTTTCTAACCGCGTATGCTGCGGAACTTAGCTTTTTTGACAATTTATCTACATGTGGTCCCCACTGAAGCTTAGCATCCAAAGTTATGCCCAAGAATACTGTGCTGTCTACAGGATTCAATTCCTCGCCCTTTATCAACACATTAGTTTTCACCTGCCTAACGTGAGGTAGCGTAAACTTAATGCATTTGGTTTTTTTCTCGTTTAGAAGCAAATTATTGACATTGAACCAATGGACTACTTTCGAAATCGCGCTATTTACATCGTCAGTAACCAACTGCTGACGTTTAAGTTTAAACAAAAGTGAAGTGTCATCTGCAAACAACACTACATCATGATTATCCTTTATAAGGTACGGCAAGTCATTAATATAAATAAGAAACAAGAAAGGGCCAAGAATTGAACCCTGTGGGACTCCCATTGTTACTATAGATCCGGGTGATCTTTTCCCGTTAACGTCAACTCTCTGAATCCTTTTACTCAAGTATGAAGTAAGAAGATCCAGAGCAGAATTCCGGATCCCGTAGTGGCGGAGTTTCCTGATTAACGTTTCATGAAGAACGCAATCAAATGCCTTGGACAAATCACAAAAGATGCCCAAGGCATCGCATTTATCTTCCCATGCATTATAAATATGTCCTAAAAGTTCAACACCGGCATCAGTAGTTGAACGACCCCTTGTAAAACCGAACTGTTTGCTATGTAATAATTTATGTTTATTAAAAAATCTTTGCATTTGATCTAAAATTAATTTCTCAAAAATTTTACTAAAGGTAGGTAGTACAGAAATAGGTCTATAATTAGTGGGGTCCGATGTACTACCTGATTTAAACAAAGGTATTATTTTACTATTTTTCATAAGGTCAGGAAACTCCCCATTGTCAATACAACTATTAAAGATAAGAGCTAGAGTAGGTGCTACAATGTCAATAATAGACTTAGCAACTTCTACAGAATTACCCCACAGATCTGCTGTCTTTTTTACATTTAAAGTGTGAAAGGTTTTAATTATATCTTTACAGGTAATATATTCAAAATGAAATTCCGAATCGCAAGCATTAACATTTTCCTTAAGCAAAGACTCAGCAACAGAAGGTGATGAGTTTAGGGATTTAGTAGTTGAAACGGGAATATCTGAAAAGAAATTTTCAAATGCCTCGGCGACTTGAGAGTCTGATTTTATTATGTTGTCATTAATAGACAGGCTGTAGTCAGTATTTCGGTTACTAGACCTTCCCGTTTCACTATTAATAATGTTCCAAGTCGTTTTGATTACATTACTGCTGGTTTTAATCTTTGAACCCAAATAACGTGACTTGGCCATATAGCAAACTTTTTTAAATAATTTTGAATAATTTCTAACATACAAATTAAATTCATCAGTTTTAACATAAGTCCTTTCATTGTACAGTTCATAAAGCCGAGTTCTACTTTTATGAATACCAGTGGTAGCCCAATCACTGAACGATGCATTACTATTAACCGAGATAGTCTTGGGAATAAAGGTGGAGTCAAATTGTTTACAGTATATATTAAAAAAATTATCATATAGATGATTAGGATCATCATGAATCGACAAAACTGGTAATTTATTATTTAGTTTAACTTTAAAAGCCTCCAAGCGACTTGCAGTTTTGGGGTTAACAGTGATATCCTTTTTAGCCACTTTTTTGTTTTCTTCTTGAATAGTTATCCTTTGCCCGCAATGATCAGAATCTAGTAAATTTATAATTTCTTTGTGGCTTGGTATAATATCTGTATAAATATTGTCTAAGCATGTGGCACTAGTAGGGGTTATTCTTGTGGGCTCTAAAAATAGGTTTACAAGATTGTAGGACTGGAACAGACTCAAAATTTTTCTACAAGTACCTGAGTTTTCTAATAAATTGACATTAAAATCACCACAAATGATAACGGACTTGTTTGAGTTACAAATCCTGTGTAACACTTCATCCATTACCTTTTCAAAGCAGTCATACAATCCTGAAGGGGGTCTGTACACACTTAATACAATAGAGTGCTCCAATTCTATACAGGCAATTTCAACTGTTCGCTCAACAGATAGGCTCACAATATCGGTACGGTCTTTAAATTTGAGCTGGTTATTTACTAAAATCAATGAGCCACCATGTATAGCATTTATTCTGCTGAACGAACTACCAACCTGGTGATTATTAAAATTGAACAAGAACTGGTGGCTTTTCAGCCAATGTTCTGTTATACAGAGAATATCAATACTATTAAAATTCATAAATAATTCTACTTCTAAATCTTTGTTCATAAAACCTTGAATATTTTGATGCACCAGGTTGATACTATTTACTGATTTAAAACTTTTTTTTGAATAATTCTGTACATTATAGCTAGAGGTTGCCTCTATTGTCTTAATTTCTAATTTAAATTATTAGCAATGTCACTAATTGTAACCAAATTATTGACAGAACTATTTAAAATGTCATTGCATTGCTCAAAAGAAGCAAGTTGTTTAGCCAAATTTTTGGCTGTAATAGAAAAAAAATAAGATAGCGACACAGCTATCTGTCGTTTATAATAGTTAGTAAGATAGTACATAACAATGTTATATCTATCTTTTGTCAAATAGAAATTATTACTAAGATAGTTGTTAATATCAACTAAATGGAACAAGTTATTATTAAATGTCAAGTTATGCAATGTCATATTCAATTCAAATCTTAAGCTATTTTCTTCCTGTGGCAAACTGTTACTATAAGGGAATGTAAACAACACAATTTTTTTTAAACTAAGGTTGCTTAATGTTCTATGATACTGGAGTAGTTCTCCTTTGTTTACATTTCCCCTATTACCCATAAAAATTAATAAAGTTGTATCCGGGGTAAAGTTACATTTAATAATTTCTTTCATAATATCAAGTAAAGAACAACCAGGCATACAGTAATTTATTATTGAGTGTCCCGGATATTCATCTGTCAACAAGTGACCTAAGTCCTTTCCAATCTCATCACAAAATAATACAATATCATGATTTGCAATTTCTTTACACGGTATAATGGAACTATTAACAGAGGGAGTTGTCAAATTAACACAGGGATGGGGTAATGTGGTGTTGCATGCTGATAATGAATGGTCTGGCGTAGGTACATTGGATGGTGTTTGACAGCATTCACAGCTGTTTGTTTGTGAGTTCACCAGCTCATTCATTGCCAACACATATTCCCTCATTAGATCTTCTGAGGTATTATATTTGTTAGTCATTGTTCTTAGTTTCTCATGTAGATGGTCAAGTTGAGATTGCAAATCCTGTGTGTCAGTGTTGTATTTTCTAGTACTTTGTTCCAAATTAAAAGAATACATATCTAACTGTTTAAGTAAATTTAACCTTTCCCTATTAAGTTTAACATTTTTGATGAAGAACTTTTGTCTTTTTACCATTCTTTGGGTTTTAACAATGTATTTATTAATTTTGATGTATTTTTTAAGTTTATTTTTACTAGTGACTACCCTCACTGAATTACATGATTTTGATTCATCATCACCTGTCAAGTCAACGGTGTAAGTAGGGTTTATGGTAGGAACCATTGACGGGGCAATAGACACCAACTCATTGAACAGACTTTGATTCAGCGAGGCGGTGATGTTAAGGTTTGTAGTCTCAAGTTGTGTAATCTGACTTTGAGCCTCATGTAGCTGGTGTTGTAATAAGTGTTTGTGGCTAAGAGCTTGTTCATACTCTGCGCTACACTGGCTGAACCCGTCCACAATAAGCTGAAGTCTATCCCGTTCTTCTATGGCATCAGTGTATTGATTATATATCTGAGCCATTTCAATTTTTAACTTCCTATTCGTTTCATGGGCATCAAAGAGCACCCTTTCATTGTCATCCAATTCCTTAATTAGTTGGTCACAGGACTCCTTTGACGCCTTTAAAGCGCTCAAAGCCTCATTGAGTTTGGACTCTCCGAGGCGAGCACGGGCGCTGCGAGTCATAATCATGATTAAAACTAGTAAGGAAGCGACAAGAAATTAGATGAGAGGAGGTTATTGTGACAGGAGTTGAAAAGATGATTAGTTTAAAAGGAAAAATGAAATTTAAATGTAAATAAAAGGAGTTCTGTCACCAAACATAAGTAAGGTTATGTTTACGTTCAAAGGTCATTGGCATCAAGTAGCCTTAATAAAAGTGAACAAAATAGGTAATTGCTGGTGAAACTGTATTGTAATACGTAAACAAACTAATAGCAAGTAAAATATAAAGTATTGTACCTGATATCAAGATGACAATGCAAATTCCCTTGTGCCGGTAACTGTCACCGATTTACATTGAAATATTTACTATTAATTTGCACTAGCTATGTGAATCTAACACAAAATACACATTATTATCCTATTTACTTGAAGAGTAATTGGAAATAGGCCTAAAAAAACAACGAAATTTAATATTTAAGATTAAAAAATTCAAGAACTAATTTTAAACAGCTGTTAGCTGTAGGGTTGCCACAGGAAAAAAGTAATAACTTGATCTTTCTGACATTACAGCGTAGAGTTCACAGTTGGACCTCGTCCCGTCAACCACTTCAGGATGATAGAGAAGCACTTCTTCAGAGATACATTACTCAAGACCTTTGACTTTGAGTTTGGTTTCTGTATACCATTTTCAAGAAACACTTGTGAACACATATACGAGTTTCCGACACTGCCCCCTGACCTAGGTAAGATTATTTGTCTACACTAATAATAAATCTGAAAAGTTTGTTTGAATGCGATTACAATATGTAACAAAAACCCTGTTGTTCCTTTTAGGGACGTATACATTTACCTACAAGCAAAACATTGATGAAATTATAATTAAAAAAATTAAGTATTGGCTAGTCAAGAGGTCAAAATCAAATAACTATTAAAATCGACACATTCAAAAAAATGTTTAGAATATCTGATTTTACAAGTACATCTTTATTTCGCTAAAGCTAAATAGCCTACGAGCTCGGCGACTTTCTTTGACGAACAACAGAAGATGCCGTCAAAAACTACCGCGGCGCACGTGCCCGAGGGAGGGTTGGTACCCCGCCCCCTTTACCCCGCCGCCCGCCGCCCTGCGAATCACTTCCTTAGTCTCCCCCGCAGCTTACTTCCGAACGGATGTTGTTGATTATTGACCTACGCAGTGAGTGACTTGTTTTGTTTACGTAAACGTTGACCAGATCATGTCTTATTCTAACGCAGAATATTTCAATACGTATGTTAATGTGCCTTGGAAAATGTGACTGCACTGCAATTATGTAAAATCACGCAGACTACCAAGAACGTTTTGCGAGTCTACCTTTACCGTTGGTGATGGCATTCCAACGTTTGCACTTATGTACGTACAATACCGGCAGTGTGAGGTACAAGGTGGTCATATTGAACAGCATCTCCGTGTGGCCGTCAAGTAAACGTCATAATAAATTACGTACAGGTTTTATGTGACTGACGCGGCGACTTTGTTTTTTAATGTAGTGATGTGTTAAATTTAGTTTTAACAATTTATCAATTGCGCATAAAAAACCGTGTCAACATTTTCAAAGATTCATTCGTTAAAGTGAAACAACAGCTGATAAGGTCACGCACTTGTGTAGAAAATTAGGTAGATAGGCAGCGGCGGCGGCGCCGCGGCACCGATCAAAGAGAGTGGCGGGAACGTTCTATCTCTTTATGGTTTCGCGTCATCGCTTCGTACAGAATTGCAGAGGTAAGAAATAAGTTAAACATTGGAAATACCAATAATTAAATATTTATTTTAATTATTTTTGTTGAACAGTTTTTATAAATGACTTGCTTTATTACGTATGTATACCGATTCTTAAAACGGTGGTAGAAGGAACAACAGAGTTTTTGTTACATATTGTATATCTGGAAATTGCATGCGGACAAAGTCGTGGACAGAAGCTAGTTTTTAATAATATAATACGGCCTCTTCATATACAGAGTAGGCATTGTTCAAACCAACCATCCTCCATCACTACATTAATGTTTTTTCTCTTGTCATTTTCACTGAACATTTTGCTGCCTAGGATAAAGTTTTCCCTATAAACTTCTCCAAAATATCATTGAGCTTTTTGCTATGTTCACTCTGGTCACACTGTATATGCTGACCAGTTTGTAGTAGTGACCGCAGACTGATCAGCATATGACAAAAATACACGTAATCTGCATTCGCGATTTATTTGCCAAAAATGTAAACAAATATGAGTTTATGGAAGAATAACCCTAAATCCTTCTTAATAAAGTTCAGTTTACGCTACAACTTCAAAAATTTTTATAACTGTTTCAATAGTGCCAGTCACTCTGAAATCAACTTAATAACCATTAAAATAAGTTGATATTTGTTTAACTTGAAATAATATGAATTAGAAACATTTATGTTTGAATACACTTTACATACATACATAAACTCACGTCTTCTTCCCATCAGGGTAGGCAGAAATTGCAGAACACTAACTACTATGATCCATTCATACTTTTTTTGCTTCGTTTACATTCATAAATCTCATCCACCCATGCACCGGTTGGCGAGCACTACACACCTGACCTTTCTGAGGAACATTACCAATGAGGCCACTATATGTCGTTCTAGGACGTCCCCTCCTATTCCCTAACTTCTGCCTTGTTAGTCGCCTTTCATTAATCCATACTAATATAATAAATTCGAAAGTAACTCTTGTCTGTCTGTATGTTATCTTTTCACGCCTAAACCACTGAATGGATTTCGATAAAATTTGCCTGAGAGATAGATTGCATCCCGGGGAAGGACATAGGTAGTTTTTATCGACATACCTCGCGGGCGAAGCCGCGGGCGGAAGATAGTCCTTCATACATGATAAACCATCTAAGCATACTCTTTCCATGTGACAGAAATACTTTACACATTTTTTATTTGCATGTTTCAGTGGATGAAATGATCGCTGCGCCTTTTGAGACCTGTTCAGACAGTTTTTACTTCGTTGACAACCATCTGGTGATGCACAACAAAGCTGACTATGCTTACAACGGAGGCATCAATAACTAATCACATTTACTTTTTTACTAATATTGGCACAGTGCATCGTTTTTGTGATTAAAAGTTTTCAAATTATAAGACACTGTTTGACACAAGAAAATGATTTGTCGTGAGTCGATCTGCGTTTTGAGTGAAATGCCTTTGTATATGCAAGGTTAGGAAGTAAATAAACAGGTAGATTGGTAACGTGGAAAGGGAAGGTGTGGTGGAAAGTAGCATCTTGTTCAGGCTTGTGATGCGCTAAAACACAATCAAAACAGCTCAAAAACATCATTTACAAAAGAGCTAGAAGTACAAAAGAGGAGTGCCGTTGAGGCAAGAAGAATACTTCATGATTGTAAGTACTGGAGTCTCTTCACAGAATAGTAAGCAGATGGAGTACTAACAAATAGATGTATTTCTAGAAATCTATTTGTTTAATATGTGAGTGATGTGAAGGAAAAACTACTCTGTGATTTGATGGTCATAGAGTAGGGGGTCATGCGAGAAGCCTATATCCAGCAATGGACGTGTTTCGCCTGGAATGACGATGAGGCTACGTTAGGTTCACAAAGTATTTCTATTGTTACGCTTACGCCCCTGGCTGTGATAAATTATACTAGTCAATGCCAAGCACAGTGATATGTCTGGACATGGTGACATGGCACACATCACTTGCTCCTTATAACAGGTTGAGTACTCCATTTGTGTACTAATCTGTGTATTTCTATTAGCGTGACATTTTTGATCCATCACACATAATTAGATAATATTTGTGATCGATTGTGATTTTTACACCTACTTAATAACGTAATTGACGTTAATGTGTACTGAACTATAAGGGTGCGTTTTGTTTAGATGTTGCAAAACGGTTGTACTTGCATGTTGCACCTTTTTCCTGTTTTAATTAAATAAATTCAACTTTGGAACTTTATAAAATGTTAATTTTGTGGGATTCAATTTTTGGTGGTGGTCTTTGCTTTTTTTTTCGTTTTAATATTTCATGGCCACCATTTTGGGAGGGAGCTTCGTGTGGTTTTGTGAAAATACGGTAAACAGGGCAAGAAAAAAGTACCTAATGATTGTAATTTTGTAAAGTATTATTTTAATTAATGCATTTTACTGAAACTGATCTCGATTAACCAAGTTATAACAGCGATGACATTCCAAATTTATAGTGTTTAATTATGTTAAATAAGTGTTTACATAACTGTATTATGAATTTATTAAAGAATAGTTTTATTTAATTATATGTTTTAGTAAATATTTTACACCATATTGATGAATAATTATTTCAAACAATAAAAGTTGGCAACACTTACCGGACATCATTGATATTGATAACAATTTGACATTGACAGCACCTTTATGTCGTAGCTGTAAGAGTTATTTTCAAAGTGCAAGTGTTTCCACTGATGTGCGTTGATCGTACAACCCAATATGTCCGTAAACTACATTGTGTAAATAAATACAGACCTTATGGGAAAGCATGTAGGTATATTATTGCTTAACATATTTTCTGAAAGCAAAGTTAAACAAAATTCCAGATACAACGCATTTTCCGAGTGTTATTGCACTGATTTTTTTAGTATATAATTGATTGAAAAATGCGTTTAATTGCTGTATATAAGGAGTTTGAATTATAAATTCTTGTCAACTAACACAGCACTAATTTAACTTTATGTGTACACTGTAATTTTGTGTAAAACACTTCTTTAATATTTTTAATACCTGGGCTTGACATTGTTGGGGACCTCGCGCATATCAAAGGAAAAGCTTTTGAAGCAATTCTTGACTAACCGAGTTGTAACACCATGGATTAGGTGGAAAATACTGTGACGGCTCCCACACTGAACTGCTTCATGAACAGACTGGACAGATTAAATATCTCCAAGCTAAATGAAACACACGCATCAGCTAATAAGCTGCTAATGGTCACGAACAAGGCCCGCAGGAGATCGCACACACACACACACACACACACGCACTAAAGAGACAACTTCCGTATTTTCAAGAACGTTCACATTCTAATTCTAATGTCAGTCTTTCAGAAATAACTTTCAATTTGTCCACATTTTTGACAAGTTTTTGACGTCGATTGTTGCTGAGATGAGATTGCGACTAGATTTTGAACGTTTTTAATGACGGGAATAGCCTCCTGGTTTTACTATAGATATTATAGTCTGTTCCAAAAGTATCTGTTGAAAATGTAAATAAATGGTTCAGTAAATGTATCTATGGATGCTAATTCTAGTGCCACTTACAAATAGATTGTTTTGATTAATTATTTAAATACTCAAACTGGAAAATCATACTGAAATCATACTTAAATGTATTATTAATTCCGTTTAGATAGTACCGTATCGAACATCAATCAATGTTATCGTAGTAGTCCTCTAAACGCTGTTCACAAGTCTAAAACCCGAAAATTTTGTCAGTTTAAATCAAACAGACGACCGCTATTCCAAGGCAAATCAGGTTATCGAAATGTGTCATTTTCGATACGATAGCCTGTCGGATGGTAGTGATTAGCTATGTCGAACAGGGTTTGTTTACATTTTCGTCAGACAGTTTTGGAACAGACATTATAGTCTCCTACCAATAGCCGTAGTTGAGGCCGCATCGTGCCCTGAGGACTGATCATTCTAGGCTGCAAAAATTCATGGATGTAGTTTATGGCGTAAAGCAAATTACGAACTTATGCATGTACGTAATTTACCAGATAAATATATTAGAGTCAGCAGTTCAGGGCCAGGAGAAAAGTGGGGGTGAATGTCCTTGCCTCCCCTCGGTACGCGTATAGCTATATTTTGTGCTTTTGTCGTCTTTTTAATAGTTTGTAAGTGGTGCTTTCGACCTGAAATTGTTCTAGTCTTTTTTTAAGCTTTTGAAGTTTAATACTTTTACCTACTTGAAAAAATGATCAGTAATTGACAAGAAAGTTAGATCGGTTTTGATTATAGCACAAGCACAGCGTAAAAGCTCAAAAAACTTGATCATTTATTTTCCATATAAGCTGAACGGCATTCTTATTACATTTACTTATAGGACTTCGTGCATACTGATCCCTAGTCCCAACTCGCTCGCTTTTTTATATGCCTAGTAGCTGCAAGGGTACAGTTTCTCGGAAAAGAGCTACGATGTAGAAAATAAACACTTATATGACGTATACATTTCGCTCTTGAAGTTTTTCTGTATATTTTTTTAACAAAATAACCATCTAAGGTTGGTATTACAGAACATTCCTCAAGTCCAGTTTGATCGTCGATTTATATTACTTGTATACAGGTGCAAGTTTGAATGCTGCTATAAAAGCCACTATCACCTAGCACCAATAGATACTATTCAACCTCGCATAGACAGCGTGTAAGTTTTAATTATTGTAACCATACAAGCACTTTTCTTACCATCAGTACTATACTACAGTATATACGGACCGGGCGAGTTGGCACTAGGAATCAGTATGGACGAAGCCACTTATAGCACCGTGTGACCTAAACCCCCACTTAAGTCACGCTATTCTGTGACTTAAGTAGTCCATTTTTACACAGAAAAGCGTGACTTACGTGCGGGTTTAGATCACATGAGCTATAAAATAGTATGCGATACGTCATTGCACGGCGTGAAGTGAGGGTGCTAAACGCCGTGCAATAATGGACTACTTAAGTCACACGTATCTTAATGTACTAATTTATCACATTTCTTAATACATTATTTTATTTCACGATTGTTGGTATGAATATTCATGATAATACAGGGAGTTGAAACTGGACGATAATAATATCTTTATATTAATTTTCCTAATGTGTTTAATTAAATACCTATTAATAATGTTATAAACATAACATTATATTGTACAAAACAGTACTGTGCAAGCATGACGTTTAGACATACCAAGACGACGAGACTTTCCAGTTATTCGAATTTCTTGGGACGCGAAAAAAATATGCATAATAGGTATTTGTAATGTAGTCGAGGTAAAAAAAATCTAGACTTCAACATCTACTTAGTCTTAAAAAAAACTTGGCATATTTTGTCTACATCCTTCATTGTATACATACCCACTTACCTTTACCGGTATTTCAAAATGACGTCAACAATAAAAAAAAACATTAAAAACGTATGTAATTCAATGTTCAGCTTTAAAGGATTTTAGAATAAAATAATTAATCCCAAAATTCCCATTTCATGCCGTCCATGTTTCGTTTAAAAAAGTGACCTTTTTTAATGTGTAAAACTTAAATAATACGAACTTAATGTGTTCAGTATATTATAATGAATTTTCGTTTTAAATATTATTTCTTAAAACTATGTGTACTTAGTTGTAAAGTTGTATCTACACTGTGTGACGCTTGTAAATTAGACTGTGTCTATAAACGCCTACCAATAAGTGTCAACATTACCTAAATTATTTAAATAAAATATTTACCGTCACCTTATATTCTTACTTTATAACATATATTTAGCGTCCAACTATGAGGCGAAAATACTTAGGGCCGATGTAAATGATGTAATAATAGTCAGATAACTGTTATTTAAATAATAATTATTATTCTTTTTTATTTATTAAATACATTTTAAAAAAAAAACCTTTAAGTATAGTAGTCCGCCGGTATCGGGAGCAGGGTCCAAGCTACCTGTGATTAGGACTCCGGAGACAGGAACCTCCTCACGATGCAAGCCGTATCGAGGAGTAGGCTGCCTTCTGAATAATTATTTTATTTTAATAAAAATGGAGGTTTGACATATTTTCTTTATAAAAGCTGTCAAAGAGGTGTATTATGTTCCATAAATAAAAGTTATCCGACTATTGTAAAATCAGCTTTTAGTTTGGTTTCATCCTTTGTTGTAAATAAGTAACTGTATAGATAGTCTATCTTTAAAATTGTGCGCCGCACTGTTGCACGTACAAATTCCATATTTTTGCATAGAAAACTTAATGGAGGGGCGCGCAATTTTGATTTAGACGATATATACAAAGCTTTTTTTTTCTTTTTTAGCCGGTATTTTATTTTCTTTAAAATTGGGCTCATGTTTCGTTTCAGCATTTTTCTGTAGACCTGTAGTTCAGAATCTACCCACACTGGCTGGAAAAAAATATTCTCCCTGTATCCCTAATTACTAAAAAACATCAAAATTATGATAGTCGAAGTAACCAACTTAAAAAAAGTATTGTTAGATATTTAAATAATTAACTGTAAATATACTAGACCAGTAATATTTTCTTATCGGTTTTAATACACTCCTGGACTACTCAATCGAGCTACCCTACATATTTTTATATACATGTCTATTATATTAATTGATCTTGAATTTAAATTTGGAATAATCATCACAACAAAATGATGGCCAGTATGTTCAATGTTGCCTTTAAACTTGCATTATAACTTTTTCTTTTGATGCTTTGGCCTTTATATACCTACATGGAGTCCGGGAGTGTATTTGAAGGCGAAATCAAAGTGTCTTCTGTTTGGGTCCTAAAACTTATCCGGGCCACTGAGCTGATTAATAATTACCGAAGTTAGTTTAGGAAAAACTCATGCTATCCACTGCCTAGTCCCGAGTTTAGATGCTGAGGCGTGTTAAGCAGCATAGGCGATTGAATAATAAAATTAACAATACATAATATCCATATAAACGTAAAAGAAATAAGATTTTTTTAATGTAGGTACTTAAGTTTTTGCCTCAATCATTGGAAGTCTCTCAATTGACGCTGACCATTTTTTTATTTTAAACGGTAACTCCTGCATTTGATGTTTCATTTGAATAAAAATTATAATTTTTATGTTCCTTCCATTGATTTAATATATTCTTATTGGGCCTAATACCTATGACATTATTAAATCGGATTCCAAATACACACTGCAACTAAATGTGGTCAAAAACATTGCGGTGGAGTGACGTCGGGTTTCATCAGTGTGTTTTTCCAAAGTAATGGTAGACTGATTTCTATAGCTGAGTAACCAATAATTATTACATATAAAGGTATTTAAATTATTGACCTGAAATGTGCTATCTACAGATATCGATTGACAAACATAATTATTTATGATAGACCTCCAAGTGTATAATGGAGGCCATCGTTCAGTTAATTTAAAAAACTATATATTCTGCCAGGTGTATCTTTATATTGTATAGAGCGGTACAAAGATCATTTGGCGCGTGGCCAAAATCAGAACTAACACCGCCATCTTGTTTTTGGAATACATTTCAAAAAACAATTCTACAGAGGCCAGCACATCAACCTACCCCAATCTGTCAAACTTTACCAATTGAATATGAACCTTATTCCTTTGTGGTAAGGTTGAAATTCTATCAAAGAAATTTGACAGATTAGGTTAGGTTGATGTACTGGCCTCTGTACAATATTTTACCAACAGCACCCCCTGTCGACGTCATTCAAGCGCCAAAAGATCCTTGTAGCACTCGTCCTTTCAGTTATTTTACCTCTGACAGCTGCAACCCAACAGCAACCTTATTATAACAACAATAAAGACCATTGTGATTTTGACAGATTTTTCAGTTGCAGCAACCCAACAGCAACCTTATTGTCACGAGATTAAAGATCTCTGTGATATTGACAGTGATGCAAAATCAGAGGTAAAATAACTGAACGGACTGTACTTTGATATTGATGGTGTTCTTTTATTTATTGTACTGCATAATATACTTCTAGGTGTAAATCATTTGTTAATTGTTAGGATCAAGTACTTAACTGTGTGTTAAATATTATTGAATATACTTGTGTAAGAGCGGGCACAGACGGTCCCCCGGATTAACACTTTTTTTTCTTAATTAATATTGTCAGGCTAAAAAATTAAATAATTATTATTTATTTAATAAAAATGATGGTTAAACTTGTACAAAAAAGTGCTTTAATTGTTTAGAATATATGTTATTTTTATTAATTTGTTTGAACATAATCTCTTTGCTTTTACATTTCTTGACCGTATGTGCTCGCGCTTAGTCAATTTCACTGTCACAGATCACATACACTAGTTTTGTCGATGATAATAAAGTTGATAAAAATATATGTAGTGTTATTTCCAAAATCTAAGACCCATCGTCCATGACGCTACAGCATGCATAGCATGACCACCATAGAAACGGGTTTTGTCGACTGAAGACTAGAAAAATAAAAAAATAAAATTAAAGGGATCTGTCATTTTGTATATTCTTCAATCGATAAAACCTGTTTCGTAGCCAGAATGTCACAGCACTAGTACGTCAATGGCGGTCCGTACACGACTAGGCGTGGGCGTTGCGCAGACGAACCGTTTACAAAAACCGTTTTGCCTTCTGCAACGATGCAACCGTTTTACGTCCTGGGTTCAAACAGTCTTCGTTGCAAAAATCAGTCTTCGAATTACTTGTTGCGATTTTTTATTTTACGGCCATGAAAATACAGTCGGGAATGCAATGGTTCAACTCTATCACACTTTTCCGTTGCGACGTCGCGTCGTCTCTCGTTCCGCGTTCGTTTTCGTTTACAAAACAGCCGTTCAAAAACGAAAACCTCGAAAACGCAATTCTATTCCATGTTGGATAAGTTTCGTCCTTCAAACCAGATGCAACGCCGACCGTTTTCTGCAATCGTTTTCGTCGTCGGGAGAACGGTTGCGTTTCGTCCGTCAAAAATTCGACAACGACCCACCACTATACACGACGCAACCAATCACAAATTAGACAACGCGTTAGTAAGTTACGTCGTACCTAACTCTCAACAGCCTCAACCCTGCTCTAAGGGCAAATCTCATTTCGAAGTGATTTCAATGGCTTTCGATATTTCAGTCAACCAAACAGTAGATAGCTTTTTACAGGCCTAGCGTTTAACTGAGACGGTGGCTGAGGCAGCTGCGCGGTGCGGGAGGGGTTTTGACGCCCGTTACGGGGCGAATGATTGAGCTGAGCTGTTGCGTCACAATCACTACGCCTGCGCAACTGTACAACCAAGTTATTTTGTTATAAAGTAAAAAAAAATGAAATGGTAGAAGTAGGCCTATAGTAAATATTTTGTGTTGATTAGTGTTTCAGAAAACGAGCTTAGGTATGTCATAGGTTCGCGCGGGCGATATTTTCCCTCCGCGATTATTTTTCGTGCACTGGATTTTCAGCGCACTGCTTACCGCCGAGAGTTTGAAGGTCCTACACGCACTGGAATGTACTCTGTTGGATTCTCAACACCCTAGGGTTGAAAATCCCAGTGAGCGATATTTTTACAACTTTGGGTTTAGGTTGAGCCTAAATAATATGTAGAAAATGATTGTGTATTGTATCTCACAGATTATAATTAAGTTCTTAGGCAGCTACATGCAGGTATTTGGGCATGACCAAATGAAACAATGTACTTACTTAATTACAATCAAATCGATAAGCTTTATTGAAAAAAACAAATATAATGTCTAATACAGGAAAATAATGAAAAAACAACGCAGTTACAAACTTGATTAAAATAATGATTAATAATAATTGGTTACATAGACTAATAATTAATACAATAGTTTTTATAAGATTAAATAAAAACTTAAAAGTTAGGGATAAATCCCGATCAAAATACACCAAGAAAACCTTTGTGATGCTACTTATTTTTAAAAGCAGCCATGATAGATTTAAAAATTAGCGATAAATTTTTTAAAAACAATGCCGTGAAAATGATGAGTCGATTAGCAATAATAATTAAAAAACACGCATTTTTAAATTATTTATAGCACTGTGTGAAACCCGTATTAAAGTCACGCTTTTTTGTGACTTATGTAGTATATTTTTACACAGAAAAGCGTGGCTTAAGTGCGGGCTTAGGTCACACGAGCTATAAAATAGTATACGATACTTGTGACGGCGTTTAGGCCTCTTGCTACTACTAACGCCGTGCATTAATACGCACACGTATCGTAATGTACAGACGCCAGCACATCAACCTACCCGAAACTGTCACATTTTCCCAATCAACTTTGAACCTTATGCTTCAGCGATAAAGTTTAAAATCTATCAAAGAAATTTGACAGATTGTAGTAGGTTGATGTGCTGGCGTCTGTACTATATTATTATGAACTGTCAGGGACTCCCTATGTTGAAGGGTAAACACTGACTACCGGTGTATATGTATTTAGAAAACATCAGATACCTATTACCCGCAACCCGCAATTGTATGTGGATGAATATAAAACGATGTAAGGGTTGTATCTATGGTTTCTGCCTACCCCAATGAAAAATAGGCTAGATTATAGATATTAATATCATTCACGAATAAATTTCGGTTTTACACTCATCTTCAAAGCTTTAGAAAAAAATCTTTTAATGGGTTTTCGTGCCTCCGAACGATGTAGGTACCTACATGATCTAGGTGCGTACTACGCCAGCTTTATCATCCCTGCTCTTCCCCCGAATCATCAGCGATGACTAACAGATATTTATACTTATTACAATCTTATTCAAGTTGATTACAATATATCTAAGTTCTAAAAATTTTTTTATAAAATGGATCTATACCTAATTAATAATATTTTTTGTCAATGGCAATAATGTTGTATTACATTAATTCTACCAAAGACTTGCCAGCGGTAAACCCTAACTGGCAATACTTGATAGTGTTTCCATAGTTTGAAACTGGAAACACTGCAAGTAAGTATACAAAAATGCAGCCCTTATTTTGTCTTTCTTCGAATTAAATATGACATGGGCAATATATTTTTGCCTGACTCCTAGGTCCTCATAAGTATCAAAGTTTACCATAGATAAATAGTTGCAGTCTTTATAAAAAGACTCCTAATACTATGAATTTGAGGTTATAGGATTCATAGGCATTAACCGTTAATCTTTGATCCTAAACGTTCATTTCTTTTGACCGTTATTTTACCTCGGATTTTGCATGACATCTGGTTGGTATACGCAAGGGTGCTGCGGTTTGGTTGCTGTCAGAGGTAACATAACTAAGCCTGCTGAAGTGCGCTCTGTTGGATACTCAATGCTCGGCTGAACATAGAGAGTTCAAAATACAGTGCGCGATAAAATCCCCCCGCGATATTTTTCCGTCCCTGCGAACGTCGGCTAATTATGAAAGTACTGTACTTCCTTGTCAATTTATGGTACTTCCATGTTGCATCCTAATTCATAGATAAAACAGGCGACATAGAATACGCCATGTTTCTCATCATTGGCATATGAATAAGATGCCAATATTTTTATGATTTTATCTTTATACTTACCTCCTTACTAATAAACGTTTTTTAACAGATGAAATAGTTACACACCGATTTCTCTCTTTCAGCCGTCAGTAATTTGACTTTCGAAAGAAGAAGACAAAGCGTTGTGTAACTATACTGACGCTATACAACGTTTATAGTAAGGGGGTATGTCGTTATTATTATCAAAAATCTGTTCACTACACTACTTAAAATTAAAAATTAACAAAGATCATTTTAATAAAATATAATTAAAAACAATTTTAGAAAACGCGACTGGCTTAAAATTTTACTTACATCAAAGATAGAAGACAATCGATAAAAATATTAAGTGACATCAATTTAGGCATTTCTTTATCTTATCAGTAGAAGAGAGAGAGGTAGAGTTGAGATAATCGATGCATTTTTTTTCAAGCAATGCCTATCTTATTTTTAGTAACCACTATCGAACATTCAACGTGGACACTTCACACAATTTTATCGGAGAATACTTTAAAAAGATTACAGTGTTCTAAGAATGTAAGCAAATCTTGTTTATTATAAAAACAAGTGCTCATTCACATAAACACTACTAGGGACCTACTCGTATCTTTGTAAGGGTAACATTAAAAAAACCTTTACAACTGGAAAAGTTCGTCCGATGCACCTTGGGCAGTCAGACCCGCTATAAAAATGCTGATTGGCTAATATTTTTACCTGATTGCAGGACAGCAAAGACAAAGTCATTTTTTTTACTACCGCTTAGAGAGAAGAAGCATATGGCAGCACTTACAAGTTTACAACAATATTATCGTCAATCAGCAGATTGATTTCAAAATATTTATCTTTTGCCTTGTACTGGAATACATTTCTGTCTCTACTTCGTGCCGGCACGAATCTACTACAATAGAATAAATCATATCGGAATTTGTAAAGGGATTCTTATTTTATTTGACGTACTTAAATAGTGAGAAAAATAAGGATATCCACAAAAATTAAAAAATTATGGCATCTATTTCGTCAAATTGAAATTCTCAACCACTCTCTCTCTCCATTAACAACAAACGTTTAATTCTTCTGATAATTCCTACCTTTTCCGCGCAGGTTTTTTACGAAACCCTTCTTTTCTTCATTGGACTTCTTAATGAAAACCTTGTAAGTCAATGCGCCGTTACAGACAAACGTGTTAGCATGCCAGATTGGCAACACTACGCACTCTCCCGCCTTAAAAACATCTTCTATTTTGTCCATGGAAGCACAACAATTGTCTGTGTACATATATTTCCTGCGGTTTTCGCTTTTATTGTAGACGTGTACTTCGTACAGCCACTTCATCGCGCTGAATTTTGTGCCGATAAGCTGAACGGCCATGTAGACTTTGCCGTCAGTCTCGGACACTTTTACATGTAGAAGGAAGTTGTATGTGCCCAGGACGATGAGGTTTACTTGTTGACTGTTGTTGCGGACGTTCGTAAGATGCATCTCCGAGTCCACGTTGGTTTGACAACCATTTGGATGCGCGTTTTCGAAATGGCTCGATATTTGACTCAATTTACCTGAAATTTTTGTGAAGAAAAAGTATAAATGAAGCGCCCAAAGTGAGTAATTTTTCCCTTATAGGCCTACCCATCTTTATCTCCCTAGTCTTTTCTCAACTATGTTGGGGTCGGTTTCGAATCTAACCAGATAACACCTACCCTTATAATATTAGGAATCAATTAATAATAAATCAATTATTCTTACCTTTCCAACGACAGGTACCAAACACTGCAGTGAGAGGACAATTTTGTTCCTTGAAAGGACACTCCCTGACGTGATCCTCCATATCTGCTACCTTTATGAACAGCTTACAACCTTCACTAGAGTGAGGGCATGGTGCTTTCGTCTGAAATGTAAAAAAAAGGATTTTATTTCCAGATTGACTTCATCATGTTCATTCAGTGTTATCGCCTCCTAGCGGGACTTTACCTGTAATCATGACATATGTTATTGAGATTTCCCGAACTATTGCAATTTATGTTGCCAGGTGCAAAAATATTAAGGTAAGTAAGTAGGTACAGAGGCCAGCACATCAGCCTACTACAATCTGTCAAATATCTTTAATAGATTTTCAACTTTACCGCTAAAACATAAGGTTCAAAGTTGATTGTGAAAATTTGACAGTTTCGGGTAGCTTGATGGGCGTCTGTACCTACATTTTTTACAACTACAGGGTATAAAAAGACCCATCACAAAGTCGTCATCTACGCATGAACAAAAATAATTGCTGGTTAACTACTTTTATTTGTGGTGTGAAAAAATGCTGTCTACAGTACTGCGCAATGTAACGCACGCAAAACATTGTGCTTTTGGGTTCATGCAACGGTACAGGGGTCTCAAAGGTAGGTTTTAGTAACTTACAATTAAAACTCATTTTCGTCAAAAAATTAAGTAAACTTCGACCTTCAATATCTCCGTAACCAAAAGGTTCCCAGGTATGGACCGTAAAATGATCATTATGAGGGGAAGAACAAGTGACTCTTATCTTCTTTTAGCGTCTTTTTACACCCGTTATTGTATTTAAAAATATATAATATTATAATATATTAAAACCACAATAATGTACTAAGTACCTGAGCAATGTGATTCTCAATGTCAAAATTCCTCACGCCGGTAAGAGACCTTTTGCAGATGCCACATACTCGCCCCCTTATCTTGCAGTCATTGCAGGAGCTATGCCCATTTTCGCACTGGAAGATTCTCATGCCATATCTTTGGTTGCAGGTAGGGCAGTCTAACACATCACGTTCCCTGGGAGAGTTGCGAGTTCTGGCGGGAAAATGGATTGTTTGAGGTTATGAAATTGGCGGGCTACTTTTAGGCACCCCTTTTTTTTAAGGTTGGGAAATCATCAAATGACCCCTCCCGCTCTGGGTGGAGCGGAAGGGAGTGTCAGACTCTTACTGACTAAAACCCATCCGTGTTCCTTCCTTAGCCCTTTATGTTCCGGGGCAGCGGTAACCCTTTCGGACAATCCCGCTGCCCCGGCAGGCTTCGGCCCTGACGGGCCCCTCCATGTCTGCTGACATCTCTTTGAGGCGCGCGTGGAACACATACGCTTGTCCGGCACGGGCCTGGTCCTGATCGGACGGCGAGCTACCCATTACTCGCCGTCCGCAGGCCCGCGCCTACGGTGGCCGGGAGTCGTCACGCGGCTCCCGACGCCCGGAGCGTCTACCGCGGCGGCTGGGACGGGCGGCTCTCTCCGCTCTCTCCCTCGCCCATCCCGCCACCTCCTTCGCTAGCATGACTGCTTCGCAGAAGGAAGTGACTGCCTCCCACTCCCTCTCGCCCCGGACCATGGCTTGGACCAGGGCCGGGCGCGAGAGGTCGCCGCCGCTGCCGATCGCCTCTACGAGGACACGGCGGTGCTCTGCCCAAGCGGGACAGACCTCCACCGTGTGCTCCACCGTGTCCTCTGGGCGATCCTCGCAGTGGTGACACCCGGGCGTTTCCTCCCGCCTGATGATGTGCAGGAACCTCCCGAAACATCCGTGTCCGGTGAGGACCTGCGTCAGGCGGTAGGTGAGGGCGCCGTGACGCCTCTCTAGCCACTCCTCAAAGAGGGGCCTTACCGCCGCTATCGCGGCGTGCCCTTTTAGGCACCCCTTATGATAGCCCGCGAATTTCAAATTTACTTACGTTTTTTGCAAATCGCAGGTCAGTGTCAGGTTAAATGTTGATCAACATAATGATTCGCGACCGTAATAATTATTTATCTACAGAATTATCATCATTAGAATCACAATTTAGAATCATCGATACAACTCTGCAATTTATAATTGGCCTCAAATGTCATGATTTTATGAAGTTGGCATGCAACAGGACAAATTGGAACTCAAAAGAGTTGTATTAATGATTTCTTTTCTTCAACTTCCATATAATGTTTCACTCCATATTTAAAACCTTTAGGAGATGAATTTTCAAAAATCCTACTTTGCTGCTCACCTTCCTTAAAATGGAACTCTAGTGCATAATTTATTGTTTCTAGACAGTTCCAGACCTAGCGGTTTAGCGTTGCGTTGCATTGTCTAGCAATTAATGATTTTTATTAAGTAGATTTTAATAATTCTTCAACGTGATAAAAATGTAGGACTTTGGGGCATACCTGCTTTCAGAGCGGGTTCTCGGAGCCGGCCTGCGAGGGGGCGAAGGAGCCGATGGGGCTGGCCCTGGCGCAGGCCTATTATAGCTGTCAACAACAAACATTCACATAAGAAAACTGTGCTGTAGACCAAAGTCCGCGTCAAAGCAATAGTCGCGTCGCCAGAAGACACCTTCCGATTTCGATTTTCGTATTGGCGCAAAAACTCTTTTTGGTTAGGTCGCGGGGACAGGCGGCTTGCGACTGCGAATAAAGAGAAAGCAAATAAAAGAACTAATTGTTTAGAGCAAGCCAGTCACAGCAACGCGACTTGCGGATGGACAGACGGAAACAAGTCACGCGCGTTCGTGTCGCTTGACGCAAGTCGCGTCTTTTTCGCATGTCGCATCTCGAGGCCGAGAACGGGCCCTTAGGTCAACATAAATAATGCAATGTCGTTGAACTGTCAAAATAAAAGCCATTGGTACCTACTGTTAGTATATTACGCAAATACCCTGCGGAACGAGAATAGCTCGTGTGTGGTAAAAAGATTATCTAAATCAGCAAGGTGATGCACAAGGAATATATTATGTGGCTGATACCTAGTGTACAGTTGACCGGTCGTAGTTACATTCGCTTACATTGACTGTCCAATGCATTTCATATTATACACAGTTGCATACCCATTGTTTAACTATTGATTGGGCTTGCCACACGGACAGTGTAGCTCAGACAAAATCTGCGCGGAGTATAGGACGAAAATCGCTCACGCCGATTGTGTCAACTAATTGTATGGAGGTGTTCAAACTGGAGGGACTTCATAACCTTTAAAATAAGTCCCGCGTTTGGTTTGCCTAAGTTTGGTCAGGGGATGCACTACATAGGTAGAAGCCCGCGAAATTCAAAGATCTTATATGGAGCCTGGCATACCCACCCGTCCGCCATATTGTTTTTTTTTTAAATGGCGCTTATTCATACAACCTTTGGAGCAAGTAAAAAAAATATGGAGTCATGTGATAAACTTTGAACGTTAATTTCTCGGAAACGTGACACTTTACGGGGTCTGCTTCCCATTGATGTCAGCTATTGATTTAAATAGGTTTATGCGTGGCCGCATTATGAAATAAATAAAATAGCGGACAGGTAGGTATGCCACAGACCTTCAAAGCCCTTTTATTATTATTATAAATTACCTTGCTGAGTGTCCATAGTTACTGACAAACACGTACTCTTGATTTGGATTAGTTGGCCGGAAAGGGTTGTTGTTGTTGTACATATTATTATATTGGCCGTTGTTAGGGCCCAGGGGCCCGAGGTTGGGGTACATATTATTGAAGAGTGGTTGTGGTGGCGATGCTGCGGGCTGCTGCAGTTGGTTCCCCGAAAACCTGTAAGGCGCTCGTTCTCTTTCAATACTGTAAGCAATCAACACACGTTTCGAGTTCATTGATTGATTTATGCCAAAATAATTATTTCATTCATAAAGCGAAATGGGACTCATTCACAGTCAGGGTTACCAGCAAAGCTGACACAGTATTGAAAATGACACATTTCGATAACCTGATTTGCCTTACCCCCGACAGCAAACAGCTGACGGAAGAATAGCGCTTATTAGCAGGTATTTGATTTAAACTGACAACATTTTCTGATTCTGGACTTGTGAACAGCGCTTAGAGGACTCCTTCGATTACATTGTTCGATATGGTACAGAAGCGAATCGAGTGGTTGTGAATATGTAGCTATGCAGATGGAAAATTGAAAAGTCCTGAAAACAAAAAGCGTGATTTTTTTGTCTGAGATTTTTTTGTTCGCAACTCTGTGGAAAAATCTGTTAGGTATTGGTTTTGTGCACATAAGTTGATGCTGATTCTAAATCTAAATACATACATACATACCGGTCAAAATCAAAAACCTCCTTTTTGCTTCGCCGTAGTCGGGTAAAAATCAAAGATGGTAAATTAAATTGCTTATAATATGTCTATAAATAAATAATTATATTTATGTTAATTACGTTGAGTGAATATAACCGAAGAAAATAAATAGTAAGTAACAAACGACAGACTTTGGTAAGTGCACAAGAAGGTATACCTACAATGTAGTAGCAACGTTGGTGAATGAGCTACCCTTAAAACTGATCTTCCATGTTAAATCAAGGACCAACTTAGTGTTCTACAAAAACATTATCTCTCAATGTGTTGTTAACAAAACTCACGTTGGCGAAAATTTGTAAAATGTGAGATTTTTATCTCGACTTATTATAGTTTATTTAGCATAATTCTGTTATTTCCACAAGCACATTAATTTTCAAAACTCAAAAGATTTGTAAGGAGCCTGGCTTAAAGTGTCACGTTTCCGAGATAAACGTTCAAAGTTGATTACGTGACATGAGTCAATCATCAATATCTCGGATAAGTGACACTTTACGGGGTTGGTCTTAGTCACTGACCTATATTCGTGTTCATAGGTCAGTGGGTCTTTTTTTAATTTTTTTTTGGTATTGGCTTCTCGTAGTTGACCTTGAGAGGTCGTAACTCCTGTCGTTGCCTTAAGTAAACTCCTCCAGCCAGGGACGAATACTGACTACTGTGTTAGGACCTCGGCAGCGAGGTCGGAATATCGGTTTTTGTGTTTGTGCACTGTGCCTACTGGTTGCCCTATTGGTCTCCTGGAGGAGGGTTATGGGGTCATCAGGGTCGGTGAGAACATGCCTTGGACGGCGACATTTACTAATTTTGGGGAGTATAATTGGCGGCCTCGACAACCAGAGGGTTGCGGTGTTTGGCGGCCGTATCGAAGAAACACTTGGAAAGGCGTTTCATGAATGAAATTGCTGGATAGTGGGGATTTTGAGGTCAACATGAAGGATCTCATTTGGAACGAACCAAGGGGATCCCGTGTAGCCTTACGGAGGAAACGGTTTGGGTCTGCATCCTAAGCGTGTGCGGAAACAAACACAGGCATATGTCATCACGGGACGAATGTACGCTGTGTAAATGCGCAATTTGCACTTTAGTGACAACTTGTTGCGTGTGTAGCAAAGCGGCGCGCGAACGGGCCATCTTTATGTGCTCTTAAGGAGAGATGCTCGAGGATTACATCCGTTCAGAAAATCGAGCCAAATACCTAGGGTATTTGGCTCGATTTTCTGAACGGATTGGCTTGCCGAACATGGTGATAGGTCGAGGGGGGAGGGGGGGTTTGTCGTGGTTTCGAATAGAGAACCGCTTGACTCTTGTCGGGATTGACTTCTATTCTCCACTTCCTAAACCAGGCAGCGAGTTTATTGACTGCGGTTTGGAGAGTGAGACATAGCTGGAGTTGGTTGCGGCCAGCGGTGTAATAAATGGCTGTGTCGTCTGCGAACAAAGCCAACGTCGTCGTGAGCCAACTGAGCCTTTCTGTTTTTAGAGATATCGCTGGTGAACAGCGTGAAAATGAGGGACTCCTGCGCTAATGGGGTGTGGGGTGGATAGCACTCCTTCGACTCTATAGCGGAAGGTGCGGTTCGACAGAAAGTCTCGTAGACAGAGCACGAGACGGTCAGGCACACCGAGCTGGTACACCTGTCATCAAATCAAACCACGTTGAAATCCAATGTTTATTTGTTCGGTGATACGGTGGACTTGCTATACGCCAGAGAGTTGGAAAACTGAACTGCTCGTTGGGAATGAGGCCCTTTGTTTCGGCATAGTCTCTAAGACGGTTATAAATAAGCCTCTCATAGATCTAACCTTATCAGTCTTGCTCCGGACTGCGATAGGGTGTGTTGAATGAAAATTTCTATTTATAGAAGAAGGTGCTTACTAATGCGTAAATATGTCAGTATTATTTTGAGTTGGGGACATACCTATAGTTATAATTTGAGTTGCGCGCGGCCTCTTCCTGCTGTGTCCGCTGAGCGGCTGCTCTAGCGGCGTCCGCTTCCTGCCTTTTCAACGCGGCTTTAGCGGCCTCTTCTTGTTCTTTCTGAGCGGCTGCTTTTGCGGCCACGTCCTCGAGCTTTCTCTCGTATTGCTTTCTTTGGGCTTCGAGGAGACGCCTCACCTGCTCCTCGGACATCTGAGGCCTGAACAAAAAGTGAAGATTTAGAAAAAATATAGGCGCTGTACATTTTTAACCTTAAAAGATAGACCCAGTAACTGGGTTGTGGAGGTCAGATAGGCAGTCGTTTCATTTAAAATACTGGCATTCAGCAGCATCCCATTAGACAGGAAGCCGATCCTAACATAATTGGGAAAAGGCTAGGCAGATGATGAATTGCATAGCACATTTGTGTGAGTAGGTACCTACTATGTATAGGCAGGTAGGTAAAGCTACCATTTACTGGGTACGTCTTTCATTGACATGAATGTGCCTTGGCGGCTGAGAGTAATTCATGCTCACTCTAATGTCTCGCTGAAGGTGGCGCTTGTGTTGGCTCATTTAGCTTCCTTTAAAATGGTTGAGCTGAATGGTGCCAATCCAGGCGTCATGTTCGTAAACGGGCGACGTCTGTAGGGACCGGTCATCTCTTAGCTGCCACGGCTTATTTTAATTAATAAGAATTGTTTTTTTAACAGACTTCAAAAAAGGAGGAGGTTCTCAATCCCGTTTTTTTTTTTTTGTTACCTCAGAACTCCGTTATTTACCTATAAGCCGATTTGCAAAATTATTTTTTTATTAAGTCTTAAAATAATAATATGTACAAGTATATAAAAGGGGAGGGGAAATAATCAAAGGGCATCAAAGAATTCGTCTGGATCGCTGTAAACAGGAAACGTGCCCAAAAGGCTGGCAACATTGCCACATTGTATGGCAATGCTGATTCTTTGGCCAAAAAATAGACCAGCCCTCTGGTCACGTGAAGAGTCCACCAACAGCTTGGCGATGTCTCGAAATAAATAACTCTGTTTTTTTTTTTAAGGATTCACTCATAGCAGTTTCTTCAAAATCGATTCAGAAGTTTGGTTTTTAAGTCTAAATTACTTACTGGTAAAAATTCAAGTAAAAGCTTTTTTTTTGTACATGTAAGTATGTTATGTTACGCGATATCTCCGGAAATTGTAAATCGATTTCAAAGTTTTTTTTTTTTATTAATAGGTTATGTTTCAGTGTCAGGGGTGGTCCGATATAAATTTTAATAACTTTGCTTGGGTAGTTTTTGAGTTAGCTTCAATAATACATATTTTAGCCACTTAGTTTTTAGTGATGATATTATCACGCTCACTGTCCGTGACCCACATGTGGGTCATTTTGGGTTGGAATGAGACGTCCGTGCCATACATGTGGGTCACTGCACTTTTCATACATTAATGGGTTCTTACTTCGTGGACATAAAAGAAACATACTAGTATTATACATTAACGTATGAGCAATTATGTAGGTAAAATAAAAAAGCAATGAGCCATCAAATTTATTTATTTATTTAGGACTAATTAAAATCAATTATAATGATTTTATTCTAATGAGCTTCATTAAAACATGCATGACAGGGGTTTCTTGCAGAAACGGCACTCTGTGTCTGTCGTTTTTGCCTTCTTTTTTTTTTAACCGACGAAAAAACGGAGAAGGTTCTCAAGTCGACGTGTATATTTTTTTGTAACATCTGCACCATTTTCGGTAGATTCTTTCGTTCAGCTGCTTTTCAAATTTTATCAACTTGTGGACCTCTGTGGTAGTTGAACTTCTTCTGGTGGATGCAGGTGACGATGTTATGGATGGGGATGATGCAGGTGAAGATGACGCCAGTCAAATTCCACGTGACGGCCCTGGTTCCTCAGCTCCCAATAGGCGTTTTATAATTATTTCATGTCCCCTCAACAGTGACAATTTGTTGTTTGCATTGATGTCCTTGTAAATAAGAACCGCATTTATAACTGCTATCGAAATAAGATCAGCTGCAATCTTTTTATACCAGATGCATGTTTTACGAACTGGTGAGTTATAGCTAGCTAGTAGATCGGCTATATCTGAAGGTACTCTCTTTGCATCGATTATATGAAAATATCTGACGCTGTAGTTGCAGTGGATCGAAGCCTGTAAAGATTTCCTTATCTAAGGGTCTCATAGCCATAGTCCAAGCAGTTATATTAGAAGCGGATAGTTGAGTTACTTCATCACTAAGAGCGGTTGTACAGCGTTTGGCTCAAACGCATGCGCAGAGGAAGCAGATTCTCTTAAAATAAATGGTGCTCCAGAGCCCTCATCATCATCCGATCTGCTAGCAGGAGGCATGTCAGATTGCGAAAAAAAAACCTATTTATGTATTCACTGATCAAATTAACAGACTTTTCAACGTCATCTGGCAAAGCATAAGTCTCATCTGCAGAAAGAGTTTGCGTATTTTCTAAATGCTGCATGATATCATCTTCTCCATCACTATCTTGGAGTGCTCGCCAAACTTCATCATCTTGCAGTGATGTATTCATTATTAGTTCGAAAAGTCACAATATCGCTGAAGGGGATTAATTTTCTTGTTGTCGCCAACAATCGCCAAAATATAAACAAAAACACATGACTGAACAAAGGTTTTGCAAAAAAGTAGGGTTCTAAGGATACGTAAAAAACAAAACTAATCGTTTCTGGGTGTAAAGGAACTAGTCTTAGATCCTTTCTATCCACAAATAACGTAATTTTTCATAACTTTTGGCCTTTAACGTCCATGACACACGAGTATGTCACTGAATTGTTAGCTTGTACGTCCGTGACATACATGTGGGTAATTTTGTAAATGGGGTTTTAAAAGGGTTCCTTCAACTTTTATGGCCTCTAAAGACCTGAGGGGCAATTCTGGTAATTTTAAGAACGTTCACAGTCTGATCTCAGTCTCAATCTGTCAAAAATGCCTCAAATTTCAGTACATTTTGACAAGTTTTTGACATTTGTTTGTCGCTGAGATGAGACTGCGACTAGATTTTGAACGTTTTAAATTACGGGAATTGGCCTACTGAAGTGGTGTAAAGGCAAGTACCTCAGTACATAGGAACAAAAAAAGTAAATTGGACGTGAGAGCTAATTTCGACATTTTGGCTGGACAGTGAACGTGTTATAATAAACTACTCAAAACTAAATAGGGCCCACCATGTTTTTTTGCCTTAACTTAAAATTGAACGTTATTGTTCAGTTTTTATGAATGTACAAGTGTCAAGTGGGCATTCAGGAATAGTGTAAAAATAAACAATGGAATCATTTGTTTATTTCCTTTAATAAAAACACAAATAACAGTTTTAGGAAAAATTACACAAAATAAAGGATCAACATGATCTTGTAAAGCACACGTCTTCTGAAAAAAATTATGGTGCTAGTTATTTTTTAATAACGAGTGGGTCCTCCTCTGCTCCGTATGCACTCTCTGAGCCTATCTGGTACACTTTCAATCAAGTGAGTCACGTTTGTATGCGGTATTTGTTCCCAACAGACTTTCAGGGCGTTAATGAGCTCCTGCTGGCTGTTAACATCACTGTAGTTTTCTTTCAGGCTTCTTTTGAGTTGATCCCATAAATGTTCCATTGGGTTGAGGTCGGGACTCATGGCTGGCCATGGCAAAACGGTGATATTGGCTTCAGAAAGGGCTCTTTGTGTGGTGCGGGCTGTGTGTGCGCGAGCGTTGTCATGCATAAAGACAAAATTATTGCCCACTCTTTGTGAAAACGGGATGACATGTGGCCGGATTACTCGCTCGATGTAACTGGCGGCGGTTACGGTACCTTCATTGAGAATTACCAGCTCTGTTTTGCCGTGTAAGCTAATTCCACCCCATACCATAACACTGGGACCCCCCCTTCGGTCTGTTCCATGGACGCATGGTTCAGAAAAACGTTCCCCTTCTCTTCTCCACACGCGTATCCGTCTGTCATCACTGTAAAACTTCACTTTAGACTCGTCCGTAAAAAGCACATTCCTCCAGTTATCCATGGTCCATTCCAAATGTTCCCGGGCGTACCTTAATCGTGCTGCACGATGAGCCCTCGTTAGTTTCAGTCGAATAGCGCGTACTCAAGAGCGTTGTCCATCTTCGTGAAGCCGATTCCGAATGGTTTGGTCGCTGACTCTCGTCCCTGTGGATTGCCGTAGTCGAGTTTGTAAGGTCCGAGCGGTAACAGTACGCTCCCGTCGTGCGGTTAACCTTAGATATCGGTCTTCCTGGGTAGTCGTAGCCCTAACTCTTCCTGTGCCAGGTCTCCTAGCTACACTTCCGGTCTCCTGATACCGTTCCCAAACATTTCGGATTGCTCGTCGCGAAACACCGAGGTGGATAGCCACAGACCTGAGACTGTCCCTCTTGAAGCAAGGATACTGCTCTTGCAGCGGTTTCCATGTCCATATGACGGCGAGGACCAGGCATAGTGATCACAACTAACACAGAAACCAAACAAAATTGTTAAAAACGTGAGTATTCCACAACACTGTTTAGTGTAGACTGAAAACTTAAGTGACTGAGAATTATTTCGAGTACTTCACTTTTTTTAGCTACCCTCTTGAAACCAATATGAATGTTGTCGAAATAAACGTTGATAAGGGTTCCTAAACATGTCAGCTTGACGGTTCAATGCATAACTTTGTCAACAACTACTTAGATAACTTTATTTTGACCAAAATAGTGACTGATTCGAGGTGGGCCCTATTTTGTTTTGAGTAGTTTAACTTCCTGTCACTGATATTAACATAGCAAGTAGTGTTATACGAATTTGTGTGGGTGAAAAATACTTCCAAAAGTCACTGAAGTACAAAGTGAATAAAAAAAACTTTAATTTCGGAAGTCGGTGGCAAAAAACGAAAATCCGGAACCAATGACACCGACTTCCAAAATTAAAGTAATTTTAACTTTGTTGTCTTTTTTTTGGAGTCGGTTTTTTTTTGTAAAAAAGCTTTTTGCTTTACTTCTAATTTTAAGCAAATTTCAAATAATTATGATTAACTCTTCGCATAGACAGAAAAGCGTGTTTAGGACACACGACTCACACGAGCTATAAAATCAGTGTTGCCAGACGCCGACGGCGTTTCCTCGTACAGACATGATCTGGAATTTCGTATTTTGTCAACACAACCTCCAACATACCAATTATTTAATAAAGGAGATGTTTCAAAATGGGCCAGGTCTATGTCCAGTAACTCAAAAAAAAGAGAAAAATCCATAGAATTCAGGAAAAATACAGATAATTCAATTAAATGTATACTGTTCTGGTAGTGAATTGATACTTATCAATTATTTTTATCGACTTTCAACATGGCGTCTCACCGATTTAGTTACTCTGTGCTTAAAAACAAGGACAATTAACCATTGACCATAGAAATAGAACTGTTAGCTGTCACAAAAGTGTCACTTCAGTCACTTTCGTCTTGTCGTCGGTCGTGATTGTATTCGTTTTGTTTTGAGTTTCTGGAGTTCTTTTTAACAACCTCGCTTTCGTTTTTTGGATTTAATACCGTTTCTTTCCCATCTGTTTACCTAGCTTTCGTTTTTGGACTGTTACCCGGCTTGTGTTGTAAGGACTTCGACTTTCTTGTGTGGTTTCCTCCACAGAAATAAACATGTCAAACGTCATTAATCAATCAAAATGACAGTTTACCGCCATGACGGGTTTTTGTTGTGTGTTGCAATTTCAAGTGTAATTTCTTGTGTTTACCAGCAAAACAAGCCATTTTAAAGTAATTGGACAGTTGAGAACTGTTTTAAATGAATTTTCCTATTTTTTTGTATAGTGTACAAGGACCTGGCCCAGGCTCCATACATTTTGAAACATCTCCTTTCTTAAAATCGATTGATTTTCTAGTTAACTACTTTGCAATAAACGATTTGAGATTTGAAAACAAAAAATACAAGTCTACAAAGCAGTTTCGTCAAAAAGTAGTACAGGGAAGTGTGTAAAGTTGTACAGAGGCCAGCACATCAAGTTACCCCAATCTGTCAAATTTTTTTGATAGATTTTCAACTTTACCATAAACAAATAAGGTTCATATTCAATTGGGAAAATTTGACAGATTGGGGTAGGTTGATGTGCTGGCCTCTGTACATACATACAAACACACTTTACACACCGCTAGAAAATCTAGTGTCCATGGTCGCAGATGGCAGGTCCGACAACCGGAATTTTGCTTTCGATACTGTAGTATCATAACTTTAACTTTAAAACTTTAAAATGAGCAACGCGCATGCACATGCCTCGGCGTCGCTCGCGTAACCATAATATCGGGGGAATCTCCAAGTGACAGTGTAGTGTTGCAAGCACTGCACACACCGTTCATTCACACAGTTATAGGCGAGTTCCAAAATATGATTTTATCAACGGATAAAAATCGTACGAGGATGGACGTAAGCTCGTACACACGGCTACACATCAAGCTATACATAACGAGTATAAGCTGACTTCTGATTGTACGAAAAACCTATACAATGCGAGGTCAGCTAAAACTGGAAATGTATAGCTTGATGTGTAGCCGTGTGTACCTCGTACCAGGACCTCTGAATCTCGTATATGTATGTACAGACGCCAGCACATCAAGGTACACCAAACTGTCAAATTTTCCCAATCAACCTTGAACCTTATAATGTAGTGATAAAGTTGAAAATCTATTAAAGATATTTGACAGATTGTAGTAGGTTGATGTGCTGGCGTCTGTACGAGAAACCTCGTACGGATGGCAACACTGTATAAAATAGTATACGATTTCCTCTAAATAGTTATTATACTCTTTGGTATACGATACACGTATCTTATACCAAAGAGTATAATAACTATCTATGTACCCGTCGTCTCGCGCGTCTAATTAGCAGACACAAAAGAAATTTTATCGTTATCGGTACACAAATGTTGTCAGTGTTGCCAATTTAGCGACTTTGTCGCCAGATTAAGCGACATTTTGACATGAAAAGCGACATTTTATTTCGATTTAGCGACAAAAATAATTTAGCGACTTCTAATTTGGCTATAATTTATAAAGTATAATTTTATTTAATACGATTTTATTATAACTGACTTTGTAAGTGCGCTACTTAAGTGAAAACGATTACTTGGTCTTAGAGAGTTGTGTTGATGACTTTAATGATTATAAGTCTGTAAATACATATTTGTTACGGCCGCGAATCATATTTTAATCAACGTACAACTTAATACTGACCAGCAAATTGCAAAAACCGTAAGAAAATTTGAATTTCGCTGGCTACCTTAGCGCTTCCCCCTTAAGGTGGATTCGCAATGGTAACCCGTGAAATTCAAATTTTCTTGCATTAATAATAATAATAATAATAATAATAATCCATTTATTTCAGGCGACGCAGGCCCATAGATAAATACCTTAACCTAAACATACATATTTTTTTATTATAAAAATCTAACTAATTATAGTGCACGCACTTCACTAGCTTCCTCTTGTGCTGTTCTGTGGTACTTGTCCGCGGAAGCGACGGAACACTACGGCCTGCGGCCAGAAGTCTTCTTCCATGACGACGGGCAGATAACAATTTGGTACGCGCACCACGAACGCCTTGAAGTTGACGTTGCGGTACGACTCCAGTAACTGCACCCTCGGCGTGTACCTCGTCTTCTGGCGCACGTACTCCACGATGTCCTCTGCCTTAGTGGTGTAGTGTAGGCGGGAGATGTACACCGGTGTGTTCGGCTTTGCGGCACGCAGGCTGACTTCGGGCTCCGTAGGAGCTTTGCCGCAGCGGTTCTTGTTCGGTCGCGATCGGTGCTTCCTCCTTTGCACCGTCACGAAACCTTCATCATCAGCCCTATTCGGTGCCTTTTCTGGCATAGGCTTCGTACTTGGAGCACCTGGGGCACTCGCGGTGACGCTGGCGGATTCCTTTTGTAAGGGCTTCGCCAGGGCTGCAGAAACTGGCAGCGGGACGGGGCGAGGGGCTCGGGCGGCGCTGCGTGGAGGAGCCGCAATGACGGGCGCGGGGCTGCGGGGCACGCGGGCGGGGCGCTCTGCAAGCTCAGCAAACGACGGGTGCGTTGGCGACGCAACTGCTGACGCGGAATTTGACGACGATACATCGAGGCCGGCTCCGCGACACATGTTTACGTTAGATGCATCGACCGATGACCTAGTTACCGCCACACTGTTGCGCAACTCACTAACTTCTTTGCGCAAATCGGCGACGGTGTTTTGGGATGCATCTAACTTCGCTAGAACATCCGCGAGGCGGGCCTTCAGAAAGACAATGTCCTTCAGAAGGCTTGTCACATCGACGTGGTCGAAGGTGACGGGTGGTAGCTTGTGCAGCTCCTTCGCCACAAACGTCGGCACGTCGTCCGGGTCGGTCTCTTTAAACAGCGTGATAATATCTTGCAGGCTTCTCTTAGTCCCGTCGCGCCGGCGGGACACCATCTGGTCGCGCTTATTTAGCACACTGAACAACAATAGCTTGGCAGCAGCTATGTCTTCCTCGCTGAAGTTTGTTGCGCAGATTTGGACAGCTGAGACCTCGTCCATCACATCCAGCTTCTGCTGCAGGAACGCCAGCAGCTCATTCGCCACAAGTTCATTACTCATGGCGAAATCAAAAATACGAGCGACAGCTTGCGCCGCGCTAGTCAATACACATAATATGCAAACACGTGCGCATCGGAACGCGGCACAAGCAAGACAAATCAGGCAGGTCAGTGTCAGGTTGCATCTTGATCAAAACTATAGAGAGCCGGCCGCGCTGGCGCGGGTGCCTCCACTTCATACCGTCCGCGCCAGGGCGCCAGTCGTCGTCCCAAACGTAATTCAAATTTTTTGTTTGTTGATAACAGTAACTCGTCATAAAAACTACTTATATACGTAAAAAAAAAAAACAAATAATAAATGAGCAATTATTTTATATTTAAGTATCTAGCGACATCTGGCGACTTTTGACTTTCTGTCTGGCGACATTTGCTTTCGTCGAGTTGGCAACACTGCATGTTGTACGCTCGAGTCTCGACATGCGAAGAGATACGTAGGTAGTAGTAGTCAGGCCTGCGACAGCTTTAGTTCCAAAAAATGCGTTATGTCGCTACTTTCGGTAGCCATGTTGGTGGCAGCCATTTTGGTCGTTGTGTCATGTGTTGTGTGCTGTCAAACTGACAGAAGTGACAGATGGTATGCCAGTCATTCGTCACAGAGTATTTTTTTATCATTCGTGTTGGGTTTGTGTACAAAGTCGTTCTCCTCGCTTTATTGCTTGAGTTGAGATTTACTTCCAAGTTCCTTGCTCGATACGAATACTGCAGTGCTCTGGTGCTTTGGTACGCGGCCATGGCTCCTATCAAGTGCTGTGTTGTCGGTTGTACTTCAACCAACCAAACTCATCGCCTTTATAACTTACCAAAGGACGATAAACTTAGGGCTTTGTGGCTGTCATTCTTGGTGTCAGTGAATACCGAACTTCTTGGTCTATCAAAGGATCAGTTAGTGAATAAACGCGTGTGCCAAAAACACTTCGACAAATACCAACTGGATAACAAGGGTAATCGTCTCAAAGATGGTTATCCATGTCTATTTTCTACGAAAGAAATCGAGCATGGGGCACCTTTATCTGGTAAGTTATTAGCTCTACATATTAATAGGTACCTACACTTTTAATTTATAGCTGATGTGATTTGAAAATAAATGATGAGTCTGTTTACAAGGGATGGAAAGATTGATAAAGATGTGGAAAGGAGAGTATATGCGGGAAATAATAGTGCTACACATGTAATTGTGATAACCAGTTCATGTCCCAAAAGGCACGACTGACTGTTCACAATGGTGCTGGTGCCTACGCTTATCTAAGGAAGTGAATGTTGGGTGTGGCAAAAGAAGCTGAGAAATGATATACTGAGGAATCATGTGTTATGGCAATGGTGCGGTTTAAAAGAAGATGTAGTGACAAAATTAAAAAGAGTATGCTAAGATGGTTTGGTCATGTAGAGAGAATGAATAAAAGGTGACTAACAAAAGGTATTTATAAGGCAGATGTGAGTAAAAACAACGGGAGGGCACTACCTAGGAGGACAAATAGTGATATTCTTCAGAAAGGTCAGGTACCTAGTCTTCGCGACCGGCATGTGTGTATGACTAGATGTATGAACCTAAAAGGAGTATGTAAGGATGGTAGTAGGTGTCTCCTTGTAGTTTCTGCCTACCCTCTTTAAAAAAAGGCGTGAGTTTGTTATGTTAAAATTATTCAATTAAACTGATTATTTTCAGGTGATCATTTATATGATCATAACTACAGTAAAACGGAAGACATCGAGGAAATTGAGGAAAATCCAATTGTTGCCCAAGGTAATGATACTTATTTTTCAATCTTATCTTACTTATGCTTTGGTATAACTTATGTTTTATTTTCTGATATACACTTTTCTTATTTTAGAACATCCAGTTGATCATTTATATTCAAGACCAGCCACAAATCCTCTTGCATCTTCTTGCATCTTCATTTCTCAATACTGGTAACAATTTTTAACAACTTTTAATTTTTTATTAAGGTTTGTAATTCATTAACTCATGTGGAACCTCTGTGTACACAATACAATTGAAAATTGCCAATAACAAAAAACTTATTAATGCTATTTTACTTACATGTTTTTCTGTTGCAAAAGGATCACATTGTTATTATAGAATATTCTATTTGTCATCATTTAAATATTATCAGTTAAAAAACATCCAGTTAATATCTGCATCTAAGTATGTTACAATTATGTCTATTTGTAAGTAGTTATTGATTCTGATCAGAGCCACTTGTCCAATTCTGTTGAAATGAGTGTTTTTTTTTTACAAAATTAATGTTTTATTGCAGATTTCCCTACCTTCGAATCAAGTGAAATACCATCAACAAGCAAGTGCGAAAAATCATCACTAATACAGATTGACTCTTTAGATCAAGGTTAGAATCATAGAAACTTACATAATTTTTAAGATATTCAGGCAAAGTCATATTATATGATTAATAAATTAATAATATTTTAGTAATGTTCCTAATAGATTACCTATTTTGTTTTGATTATGACATCATCATCTGCATAGCCATCTTCCCAACTTTGATTTGATTATGTACTGTTAAACCGAAATGGTTTCTTTACACAACTGTATTTTATGTTTTAAGAAACGTGTGCTACTTCATTTCTTAAAGTAGCATATTTTGGTTATAATGTCCTTTTTGTAATTTATTTTATTTTAGAGACGTCAAAAGCTAAATATAGCAATATAGGAAAAAAAATGGCTGTGATGGCAAACTTTGCTCAAGGTTCCAAAATAGTTATCTGATATTCCTGATTCGCCCTTACTTAGAATTGAATGTTTCTTCTATTTATTACAGATGTGATGCGCAGTGTAACTCAATTAAAAAATAAAGCACCAAACAGAATTGTTACTAGGAGAGGAGGTAATGTATATATTTTTAAACACACATAAAAAAGTTTTTCACCTAACTCACAAGAATATCAATATCCTAGTTACAGAAAAATATTGTCAAAAAAGTTTCTACACAAAAAGATATGTTAAAATCCTTTACACTTGTTTTGCTTCATGGATAGAATCTAAAAAAAATATTGTATGAAAGCCTTTATTAGTAGGTAAATACTCATTAGTAACAGTTTATAAAGTAAACAATGTTATTATTATTTTACAGCTAATAACTTGAAAACAAGAAGCAGGTGCATTATAAAAAAATTTAGAAAAATTGCCATAGTGGAAAACAAAACTCAGAAGCCATTTTTGCAAAGATTGAATGCTGCTAAGAAACTAAGCTGCAGCCAGTTGTTTAATAAAAATTTTGATAAAATGTCACAAGAAGCCCAAGATTTTCTACTCATGCAGTTAAAAATGGCAAACAGAAAGAAGAAGGCAATGAGATATACTACCAGTGAAAAGCATCTGGCGTTGACCCTAATGAAGGAAAGCCCAAAAGGGTATAGGTTGCTACAAAAAATATTTAATTTGCCCAGTAAAAGAACATTAAACCGTCTTGCTGAAAATATAATGTTTAATGTGGGGCTAAATGATAATATTTTTAGAGTACTAAAGCACAAAACCCAAAAATGGGACACAAAGAAGAAACTGTGCTCTATTTTGTTTGATGAAGTTGCTCTTACACCTCATCTCACTTATGTGGAGTCCCAATATGAGATAAGAGGCTTTAAAGACTTTGGGTATGAAAGAGAATTAAGGTTTTGCGATCATGCCTTAGTATTCATGCTAAAAGGAGTGTGCTCAAACTGGAGACAGCCTATTTGTTTCTATTTTTGTGAGGGAACAACTGCAGCTGCTACAGTGGTAACGATTTTAAAGGAAGTGGTCACTAAAGTGTCAGAGTCAGACTTGATACCTTTAGCTATTGTATGTGACCAGGGCTCGACATTTAGAACAGCCATAAATATGATAAAATTGGAGACCAAACGCAAAAGGATTTTAAATGAGGAATATAATGGTGAGTTGATTCATGATATTGACATTGTTTGCGAAGCAGTTGTAAATTGTCTGGATAAAAAGTGTCCATTATATCAGAGTATCTATCTGTATGTTAGTTCAGGTTATGGTCTACATGTGTACCGAATTTAATCCAAATGTATTCAGCTGTTAAATGATTATTGGGTAACAAACATTTAAACTTTGACAGTATTTTATAAATAAGTAGGATTTGGTTTAATCAAATTAACTTGTTGAACTAAATATTTTGTTTTTTTTTTTTTGTTTGCAGATGGAACCATTGAGATATCAGGACAACAGATAAGCGTAGTGTATGATCCCCCGCACCTACTTAAGGGCCTAAGGAACAACCTTCTCACAAAAGATATGGTATTCAAAGGCAAAGTTGCCACTTGGAAGGACATAGAAACTGTGTTTGATGCTGATTGCCAACTAGGTCATACTAGAATGCATAAAAAACTAACAGAGCACCATGTTTACGCAGCAAAAATGAAGAAAATGAAAGTTAGTGTAGCTGCCCAAACTCTGAGTGCAACAACCAGTGGAATGCTTAAATATACTGCATTGTTCAGTAAGTTTTTACTTTTTTATCAATATGTATTACCTAATAATACTAAAATCATCTTCTTGATCACTTACTCACTCACTTTAATTTTATTTAAGTACCTCAAAAAAAGTTAAAAATGACCTTTTAATTTGGTTCAAACTAATGTAATATCCTTTGCACTTTCTTAGTCTGATAGAATGGAAACACTTTGTTGTTAGTTTTGTTTGTTTGTTTAAGTGATATACTTATATATAATTATGTAAAATTTCAGAAACTACAGCCTCAGGTCAAAATGTCAGTGAGACAATGGCCACAACAGGCGAAGCTGTAGAATTCATAGATAAGCTCTTTGATCTTTGAGCGTCAACGGATCTCGAGGGAGCACTGTCCGGGGCAAACTGCGTGGACCAGTAAAGCCGAACGCCCATCAAGTTTTCAATTTTTGGACAGAAGCCAAACAAATATTGAAAAATATCGAATTCATAGATAGTAGTAGCAAGAAAGCCCTCAAAAATAATAAAACCTATAAGGTTCGAGTTCCTTCTCTTAATGGATGGGTTACAACTATAGAAAGTTTTGAAAGGTTGTCGAAACTGTTGTTCGAAAAATATGAGACACAATATTTTTATCCTAGAAATGTAAATCAGGATCCCCTGGAGAATTTTTTTGGTAGGATCAGAGCCATCAACTACAGGAACGTCAATCCTGATGCAAATACTTTTATGAATGCGTTTAAATCACTGTTAATGTCTAACGTTATGGGTCCACATTCAATATACGCAAACTGTGAGGATGAAAAAGGAGACACAGTAGTAGATTTTTTAAAACTTATATCTAATGTTGATGCGAGTTCCTCATTAACATTTGATGAGGATAAAGAAAATTCCTTAATAAGTAGTAGACCCATAACAATGACCCAAGACATTAGCAGTAATTGCAATCAATCACTAAATCCAGTGAACGAAAGATTGCGCGTGCACTCTTCTGCATATACAGCAGGGTATATGTGCAGGAGAGTGACAAAAAAATTTAATTGTGGGAGATGTTCTGAGACTTATACCCAAACAGAAAGAGATGTGTTTCATAAATGGATCGAACAACGAGAATACACACTTTTAAAACATCATAATTTAACATATCCATCAAAGAAGTTTTTAATGTTTTATAGGAATG
The DNA here is from genome assembly GCA_963669345.1 of Gortyna flavago. Lineage (NCBI taxonomy): Eukaryota > Metazoa > Arthropoda > Insecta > Lepidoptera > Noctuidae > Gortyna > Gortyna flavago. The sequence continues at coordinate 14,305,023 of OY770145.1, read as the reverse complement.
TCTCGGGCCTTATACATGATTATTTAAATAAGTATGCTTACAAAGAATGTGTTAAAAAACGTTTAAAAACGGAAATAATTAAGAAATTTGATGTAAATTGGTTGGGGTGTACACATCATAAAACCGAAGTAAAGGAGTGGTTGCTTAATTTAATGATACGCACCCATGTTCATAATTGGTGCAACATAATAAATAAAATTTTAAAAGGAGGTGTACGAGAACAACTTGTGAAACAGATGTGTGCACCTCAACAAATTGCCTTTGATAAATATAAAGCCCATAGGTTAAGAGGAAAAATAAATAAAAAGTAATATCTCTAAAGTTTTATTTTTACCTACTTAGTGACAGAACCTTGCAAATAATAAAATTAATCCTATACTAATTTTCCATGGCACATCACTATGCTATCGATATTCAATGCCGGATGGTCATCGTCATTTTTGTATCTGTGTCATCACGACACTAGGTGACATTACGACACTAGCGCTTGGCGCATATTTTTGGAACTAATTGTCAACCATAGTACTGTCCTATCTGTCTCTGACTTGTATATAGTTATCTGTGGTAGTAGTAGTAACCTCCATAAATTTTTGATGAGTGAACTACCTATCACATCTCAAAAACTGATTCTTAGAAAAACTAGTTTAATTTTACAATAATTTACTTAGGTACGTATTGTTAATGTTCTGAGGGTACGTAATAAATTTAGAATGTACATACTTAGATATCTGTCACAAACAAGGAGCGTTAGCGTTACATTAATGGAAAATAACCAATGATTTAAAAAGTAGTAATATTTATGTCAATGAAAATAACATCTTGGTAGGTCGGTTATAATCATAAACCGCCATTACATGCAATGCTAACAAATGCATGTACCAATTAAAAAAAAAAAAGCAAAATAAATGCCTCATTAGTGCCTCTCATTATCGTAAGAAAAAACAAAAGCACTTACGGTTGCGCTTGTTGATATCTTCTATTTTCATTAGATTGTTCGGCCCCCATGTTTAAACTTTTTACTTTTTTTTAATCAACTTTAGTGACAAATTCAACAAATAGTTAATCCAACGATTACCGACGTCCGACACCCTTCTAATTTCACTACTGAGAGTGGGTAAAACAAAGCACAACACGGTATAGATATGGCCGGATGGATAAGACACAAATTACAAATACGTGTTGTTTCTTCGTTATCACTACTGTGCACAAAGTGCACGAAAATGCGCTGTGCCGGCAATATTGTTATGGGCATAGACAAGTCACAATCACAATTCCAAGGCCAAGCATCAGTTAACTATAGGGATGTGATCGTATCGATGAATGAATGAATAATGTCGACTAATTAATTCAAAGTGCCCGTTTAATAAGTTAAAGCCATATTACACTACAGGATATTCAGGGACCATTTCCCTAAATCAGGATCGTGAAATAAGAGAAAGGGAGGAAGACCCCATATAAAAAAACACATCAACTAAATATCGTGTAGTGTAATAGGGGTTTTAGTGGCTTAGAATGGAATATCTTTATTTTGCTTAAGATATAGTACTAAAAAGACGTTAAATATAAATAGTTTCAAATATTTTGCTTTCTTTATTCACCATGCAATAAATACTTCAATTACTACTACTTAGATCGAAAAAAAAAAACGCTTTAAAATTAAATTATATTACTAGTGAGATCATATTTGGAACTTCGCGTATAATTTAAGAATTTATTTATAGTGTAGAGCACATTATTATAGAACCAGTTCTTAAGTATATTTTTGAAATAATTTAATGGCAGCTTTCTTATTTGTTTAGGTATTTGGTTATAGATTTTGAAAGATATAATAAAGAAGAAAGTTGAACAAAAAATTCAAAGCATTATAATAAATAAAATTAATTACAGGCTCTTTTGAATTTTCAAGGAGTCGGTCAGTCACAAAGATGAAGCTAGTAGCCCATTCCAAAGTAGTGGATGCGGATATACACAGTGAAACACCAGATTTGCGAAAGGGTGAAGGGTGGGGAGACGTACGCGATACGTCCGTGCGCAATCTTTCGTAGACACTGACGCATTGTTTTACAAATCGCGGGGCGCTTGCCTCAAGACGATTGATAAAATGGTCTAAAAGATGCATAGTGCTCTTTAATTCGATAACGACCCACTGACCTTAGAGAGTAGAAACAATCTGATAGAATGACACGTTACTAATTTATTTGTATCTGACACATGTTACTTTTTCACCTTTTATGGAGGTACACACGGCTACACATCAAGCTGTGCATTACCAGTTTGAGTTGAACTCGCATTGTATAGGTTGTTTGTACAATCAGAAGTCAGCTTATACTGGTTATGTATAGCTTGATGTGTAGCCGTGTGTTCCTACGTAATTTAATGTTTTAAACTATTTAATCAGAAATGGTAAATATATTATGATTGTATGATCATGTGTTAGAAACTGATATTCAGATTCATTTTTTATTTATAAGCCTCCACATACTGAATTGTTTTTACTCTGTTGTATGGCTCTCAATTCAGCATGCCCCTTGGCAAAGGCCTCCTCTAGCTGTTTCCGTTGAATTCTATCACGAGCCAAACTCCTCCAGTTAGGGCCCGCTGTAAGAGTTACCTCGTTCTCCCATCTCATTTGTTGATTTCCTCTTTTCCGTTTACTATTTCTGGAATACCAATGAGTTATTAATTTACACAATTGTCCACCTCCATTTTTTTTTAAGAAAGAAAGAAAATTAGTTTATTTAACCCAGAACCCTAATTGCGTAACGCATAAGCTAATCCATTGCTCATATGTTCGAATAATTTGTCTGATCAACAACGTAAATATCGCAATAAATGTTGTTGAACTGTCAAAATGAAACCCATAGCTAGGTACTGATAGTGTGATATTTACACAAAAACAACTAAACCTAAAATAAGCCCAATTCTGGTCAAGATGTCTTTTACTTTTGTTTTATCTCATAAATGTTAATTTCTTATTCGATCCATTTTACTTGTTCCTGTCATACTTCGTTCCATTGATCTTTGACATTATTGTAGTTTATTTCCGTGATGTTTTGTAAGTGCCCATGTTTAACATCCATATATGTTATATACATATGCGGTTATGCTATAAAAAAAGTTTTCAACACCTGTATCTTGCCAAGTACATCATGTGGAATGTGGATGGGAAATAACACATTCATGTTATTACAAGACGAGATTGTGATCAAATTACGTGTAAAGTATTTTTATTTTCGATGGAGTAAACTTTTTTAGGTAAGTACAGCATTAATATTACACAAACGCCATAATTTAAAAAAATCACCTTCTTTATTATCATCGATATTAATGGGATCCATGGCATTGGTCAAGACCACCACACTAACAGAGATTACCGGAATTCACCAACCATAAACAATTTTCGCGTTCCAGTTAAATAATTTGTGTTATGTTTTTAGTGAGCGATTGATTATTTATATAAAATACTATTACGCATATGTACAGACGCCAGTACCCGAAACTGTCAAATTTTCCCAATCAACTTTGAACCTTATACTATAGCGCTAAAGTTGAAAATCTATCAAAGAAATTTGACAGATTGTGGTAGCTTGATGTGCTGGCGTCTGTACACACGGCTACACATAACCAGTATAAGCTGACTTCTTATACAATGCGAGATCAGCTAAAACTGGAAATGTATAGCTTGATGTGTAGCCGTGTGTACAAGTAATTTATAATTATTAGGCCATCTCACAGAGTACTTTTGAATGGAACATCTATTGAACATTATAATCCACAAATTGAAAAACTCCTAAACTGTTGTCAAGTCAAAACTACATATAACTACCCAACAATGTATTTGATACACGTCAATATTATTTATGATTCTTTTTTTATTTTATTCCTGCTCTACAACAGTTCTTGCATGGTTCAACTTATAACTTTACTAGAGCCATCTACCGATAAAAAATGCATTATTGTTGACAGTAATGTAATGGGGCCGACAACTGTCAAAGTGGCGCTAGTAGCGCACAGACCAATAACAAAGCAATTTTTGTATGGGAATGTTAGTGAATTCATAATAAAGACAATTATTGATAATTGTCTTTGTCTTTAATTAAATTTCGTACACAACATCTAGATGTTGAGTACGAAATTGTAAAGAAACTGGAGGCCACCAGTTTCCTCGAGATGAGAAACTTAAAAAAATGTGTCTCAAAGCGATAAGGCGAGTAAAGTTTGAGCCTAAAAGCGGGGCGAGAGTGTGTCATAAACATTTCAAGGAAAGTGACTATGAAAAGATTGCTAAATACTCAGGTATGTATTAAAAATGATTACTTTCAGTTTGACTTGGTCGTCAAAAACTATTTCCTCTTATTTTTACGTAACCTATACCTACCTGCATCATGTAAGATAATGCGATTTAATAAACCTTAAAAGAAAACAGACTGTCCATAATACACAAACAAAAATTCTAATAATGTGCGCCCATGTTCTCGATATACGGAATCTAGACCATTCCTTGTCGAGAACATGGGCCTTTTGAGTCCACTGGAGATTTAGAGATCTTCACCAGACAGTTGACCCATCTTGTATTACTCCTTGATATAAATACATAAATTATTTGTTTGCTAAAGGCATATCACTCTTTCAGGGATCATACACCAGCGCAAAATTTTTAAAAAGTCTGCAATCCCTTCAATCAATCAATTAGGAAATCCGAAGCGTGTAAATTTTTGACAAGTAAAATTACAACTGACAAGCAAATGACAAGGGTTCGTATAGTGGTGGCGCCATCCGAGATCAGCTTTCACTTGCCAGCCCCATTTGAGCATGCATATTTTGAGCGAGCATTTTCTTCCATACTATACAAAAGTACTCTGTGGCGAGCATTCATGAAACGAGAATGACATGCACCCTAATTTCATAACACACGATTAATAACAATCTGAATCATTTTTGAAGGATATTGCGAATCCATTACTTCATATGACCGAAAAAAAATTTTGCTCAGTAATGTAAATAACGCAATGAATGTTGTTGAACTGTCAAAATTAAAGCCATTCCTGCAATCAACCCGATGGACTGGATGGACATACACGTAGTGAGTGACATTTAATATCTATCTATGCATTTAATCATTTACTGACATTGCCTGACATTGAGTCGGATTCGGTCGAGTACACGAGCATACTATACGCGAGTACGGAGTACGGAGTTAACGGAGTAATCAGATCAGTCAGTCAAAAAGAAGTACTCTGTGGAGTAATCTGAATAAATTATTAGTAATAATCTATCAAAAAGTACTCGTGTGTTCGCCCGGCACTCGTCTCGTCTGTATTTTCCGATTGCGATTAGGTGAAATCACACCGCTTGAAATTGAATAAATAAGTAAATAAGGCCATAATGCCTCACTTCAGAATCGAAACTAATGTGCCTCGGAGCAAAATTCCTCAAGATTTTGTTTTAAAAGCCGTGCCGGTGTTAGCGAAGGCTCTTGGGAAACCAGAACAGGTATTTTAATTTTACTGATCTATTTACGACATCACGCTTGTATTCCGCGAAGGGTTAGTCAGAGGCACACTCTCATTTTGCCAGCTTTGCCCCTGGATCTCCCCGTCCATGTGCTATTAAAATCAGATAAATCATAAGTAAAAAAAGAAAAAAAAATCAAGTAGTTAGCCGCTGACGCGAACAACCAAAAAGTTTTAATTTGGATTGGGGATTTTTTTATTTTATGTATCTCAGTGTCAGACTGTCAGGTCTATAGTTTGGATTTGTGTCTGGTAATAGCAGTTTGTTCCCCTTTTAAACGAGACTTAAAATAAATGTCCAAATAAAGGTGTAAAACACCTTGGTATACCCCTTCGGTATACTCAGGCCTTATATTATGTTATATAGATGTCGCAGCCAACTGGTTAAATTAGCCGTTCAGTTAACCGCCTAGCCTTTTAACTAAATGGCGGCCATTCAACTAACGGCCTGAATGATATTCAATTACAGTTTAGGTTGGAAGTCTGTAACCAATCACGCGCGAGCCGAATTGGTCGCAGTAACTAAGCCAGGGCACCCCAACCAAATGGGTTAGGTTAGGTTAGAACTGTGGTCAAACGCGTGCGAGCCGAGAGAGCGAAGCAAGGCGAGGAATACTTCTAAAGGCTAGGGAGTTAACTGAACGGCTAATTTAACCAGTTGGCTGCGACATAGATATGCAAAAAGGAAAATACGACAGAAATTAATATTCTAAATTATGTAGTGCACAGTAAAACTCAAATGAGTTTATGTTGGCAAAAAATATGTGTGTACTACTGAATAAATAAATAAAAATAAAATATATTACTTATAAAATTATAACCCACATCTTTTCAGTACTGCGTGGTGTCCGTCATACCTGATGTCCTAATGAGCTTTGGTGGCACAACAGAGCCGTCTGCTATTGCCAACCTCATGTCAATCGGGTCACTTGGAGTGGAACAGAACAAAAAGCATGCCAAAATACTGTTTGAGCTGGTGGAACAAGAGCTTGGGATTAAGAATGATAGGTAAAGTATTGGGTCTTATGGGTTCAAAAACAGTTCATCATCCTCACCTTTCTCCTGCCCCTTTCCCAATTTCTTTGGGGTTGGTGCAATATGTCTTTTTCTTCCATACATCTATTAACTGGTTGACTGTCGTAATTACAGACACAATTAAAAAGCCATAGTGTCGCGCGTAGATCTACGTTCCGGCCATACGAAGGGTTAATAATTGTTATTGTTAGTTGAAGCGTCTAATTTCTTAACTTGCTTAAACAAATCTGGAAATCGAGTCAATGATGATTTTAAAATTCAATAAAATGTTATTGCAGTTCTTTCTGCACAACAGGATTATACAAGTCGCCATTTCCTGATTGGTTGTTTATGTTGTCTCTTAATTTGAAATTTATCCATGCCATTAAAAGTGGTTTCAAAAAATTCTCGGTTATTTTAATTGCATAGACATTCTATTTTAGTTCTGTAACCTTTTTAATTTTCAATTTGTATACGTTAATTTTATTTTATTTATATTTAAATCTTATTCAGAGGTATTTTTTGTAGAGAAATTTTAGATAAATTTTATTCTGTGGCAATGTGTTATTCTATTTTATTTTATGTAATATGGGTCTTACCTGAATTAAATGAATTTTTAAAGTGGTGGTGGTGGGTTTTTATTACCAAGCATAAGGGTGGAGGCCCAAATAAGTGCTGTTATAGAGGGATTTGCTCCAAACTGAGTTTGCTACTTAGTAAAGAATTGAAAAAAACATTCCAAAGACAGAGAGAAAGTTGATTTCAAGGAAAAATCGTTTTAGTGAGTTTTGAAATTAGATGCTTCAGTTAAAGATTGCACACTCAAGGGAAAATATTGTTTACAATAAAAATTGGCCACAAGGTATTAAGTGAAGTTGTATGTCGGAGTTGTAGTCAATACCCAAGCTAAGATAACTTAATATCTTGTAATTATAGGTATCAGCGCCCACCCTTGTTAGCATTATCTGATCATGTTGATGTGCTTGGCCTGTTATGACAAAAAAATCTCGCAGCACCAACATAAGTTGATGAATTTCTCTGAGGATCGAGTTCTCAGCTCACTTCTGATGTCCCTCAATTCTGTAACTCAACTCAACTCACCATGCAGTGGCTACTGTAGAGTGAGCTGAGTTGCAGTAACTGGGAACAGAAAGAATACTGAAGCATGCATCCCGAATGAGGCTTACAGTTGTTTTGTGGAAAAGGGATGGTGCATGTGACAGAGGTGACATGTATAGCTCCATCTCACTTCCTCTCCATCTTGTGTCACTGGGACTACTATTGGCTCTAACATAACACAGGAGGCCATATTTGTCTGTGCTATGTGATGTCACATATTTAGCCATAAATAAATTAATATTGATAGAATTGGTAATATTTTACAGTTCTTCTTTAGAGTTGAAGTTTATGTTAGAGATGTTAATTACTAGTCCCCGATTGTCACAAGATGTCACACTTTGTTGACCTCCCTAAACGGGTGACGTAATTTATGGTTGACCCCAAATCTATTTAAGTACGAAATCAAACCGACCTGGGAATTCCAGTGATGCTACAGGAATTGAAAGAATGACAGTCTAATTTACGGTTATGCAATTAGCCCGGACCAAACTTAGTATTTTTGTAAACATCTAGGTACCTACATCTACCTCGAATAAATATGTTAAGTACCTAAATAATTGTTTATTGATATGAACGCTGGACCGGAGCGAAGTTCATACAAAATATTGATTTTATTATTTCTTTCTTTTATTATTGAGTAACCGTGGTCGCGTAGGTACCTATATAAAATGTATACATAATATACTGCTGAGATATGGACTACAAATAATTTTATCTAAGAAAATATTTATTGTAAGCCATAATATTTACTCTGTCCGCGATTTCGTCCGCGTGAAAATGCGCATCAAACAAAGAAACTCTTCAGTTTTTATTACAGTCGCGCGCGCGCATCCCTCAGTGCCGGGCGCTGTGAGCGTACTCCGTGTGCTTTGTTGAGTATATTCAAAATGTCGGAAGTTATCAAGTGTAACTCGTGTAATATAGTGATCAACGAGCTTTTATCCTATATACAGAACAAAATATCGATAATAGACGAGGAAACGCTGGTGCGAATATGTTCAACGTCATTTACGAGCGAAGAAATTAAAAAAGCGAAGTCGTTATTGTTTGAATCTATTCCTTTGGACAAAGTCAAGATAAATCGGAAGAACAAAGGAAAGGAAGGAAGAGATCTAGTCGATATACTGAGCCTCTTTAAATCGATTGAACCCGACATCATACCTATTTTTGTGGCTCGCGAGCTGGAGAAGCTACCCCCTATTCTTTTCGATCATCTTGATTGCACGAAATTACTGAAAGATCTACTGATAGTGCAAAGTGAACTTGCTGTAGTTAAAGCTAGCTACGTTACAAAAGAGCAGCTCAGTGAGTGCAGATCTGAGTTACTACAGTTGAAAAATGATTCATTGCCTCCACAGAACGTGAATCTAAGGCGCGGAGCATGGCAGTTGGATAGTGGGCCAGTTGGTCTCTCACATGACATAAACGATTCCACTATAAGCAATTCTACGTTAAATGAGCATATAGATAACCAGAAGAACAGTTCGGGTGATAATATCCAGGAATACCGAAAAATTTTGAGGGTAAACTTAAAACAAAATGCACGCAAATCAGCTGTGCCGATACAACGGTCACCGGTATTGAATCGATTCAAGAATACAATAGCGAGTGGTTTGGAGCGGCGAGCCGAGGTTACTTCACCGCTACCTGCGGTGTCGGCCGGCCAGTGCGCCGATAACTGCGTAATAATAACGGAAAAAAGTGTCGAGCGCCACAATGCAGTAAACACAGTAGGTGAATCTGAACCGAACTTGAATGACAATGATAATGAAGGCTGGGAGACTGTATCGAGACGCAAGAAATTTAAGTACCGTTATCATGGGAAATCCGGAATTTCAAGAGATATGGAAGGGGGCTTCAAAGCCGCTGACAAAAAAGTTCCGATATTTATAACAAAGATTCACATGGATACGACAGATAAAGACATAATTAACTATGTACACAGAAGGACGAAAGAGTTGATAACTTTGGAAGAAATTACAACGAAACATGAGAAGGATCATAAAGCTTTTAAGTTTTTTGTATCTGAGCAGAAGCTATCTATGTTCTTAGATAGTAATTTATGGCCAGAAGGAGTCATATTTAGACGATTTATTAATTTTCGACTGAGGAGTACGAACGGTAATTACGCTGTGGCCGATCAAAAAACAAAATAAAGATGGCAAATAAGGAAGTATATAACTTTATAAGTTTCAACTGTAAGAATGTGAAACGCTCAGTAGATGATGTACGGCAGTTATGTCGAACATCCCACATAATTGCCTTGCAAGAACATTGGCTACTACCGCATGACATTCATTTCCTGAGCTGTATAGATGATGACTTCGCCTACACAGGTGTATCACCCATGGACACGTCAAAGGGGATGATCTCAGGACGACCGTGGGGGGGAGTTGCATTGTTATGGAATAAGAAAATTTTTAATAATGTGACTGTAGTGCAATGTGATAATACTCGAGTGTGCGGTATTAAAGTGGTGATAGGGCAAAGGTCATTCTTAGTGTTCAGTGTGTACATGCCGACTGATAACACAGTGAATCTAGTCGAATTTACGGATTGTTTGGGGACGCTGAGCGCAGTAGTGGGCAATGAAGGTACTGAGTGTGTTTACATGCTCGGTGACTTCAACGCCCACCCGGGTGAGCAATTTTATTATGAACTTTCAAATTTTTGTAACGATTTGGATTGGAAATGTGCTGATATCATTAATTTAGGTTTATTGTCTGACACATATAGTTTTATAAGTGACGCTAATGGGGCGCTAAGATGGTTAGACCACTGTGTTGTAACTGAGTCGGCTTTTCAAACTATAGTCGATACACAAATCAAGTATGATCCGGTTTGGTCTGACCACTTGCCACTCATTATTAAATGTAATATAAATAATGTAAAACCGAAGATTTTGCAAGACAATTTTGAATGTAATAAAATAAAATGGGGGGAGAGAAACCTCGAACAAATAGAGTTATATAGTAGATTATGTAATGATGGTTTAAAAGAAATTGATTTTCCGCCTGAATTCAGTAACTGTAGTGATAAACGTTGTGACAGCCGAGACCACAGGCGTATAATTGACAGTATGTATCATAAGGTTGTGAATGCATTGTGTAAAGCCGCCTCTGAGAGTCATACTATTGTTAAACCGAGAAGAAAACAACCAGTGATCGGATGGAATAAGCATGTGCGTGACGCTCACGGGGTAGCTCGGTGTAAATTTATGGAATGGGTACTGTGGGGTAAACCGAGTGAAGGACGCGTTTGGGAGGAGATGCGGGAGAGTCGTAGAATATTTAAATCTCGCCTAAAGTGGTGTCAAAATAATAGGGAGCAGATAAAGATGGATATCCTTGCTTCTCACCATTCGAAGCATGACTTTCGTAACTTCTGGAAAATTACTAGTAGGCTAAATAATAAGCCGAGCTTACCCGTGAGCGTCAACGGTGTGAGTGATCAGAAATGTATTGCGGACATATTTAAGGATCACTTTATGGTGAAATCGCCGTTGGGGCCATCACGGTCATTCAGTTTAAAAGGGTCACATGGACAGGAGATAAACAACAGATTTACAGCGAAGGATGTTCGGGGAGTTATAAAGTCTATGTCGCGTGGAAAGTCTCCTGGCCATGACAGCCTGAGTATTGAGCATCTAAAGCATGCCGGTGTCCACCTACCCAGAGTTCTTGCCATGTTATATACATTTTGTATAGGACACGCATACTTACCAGCAGAGATGATGAGGACCGTGGTGGTACCAATTGTGAAGAGTAAAACCGGTGACCTAAGCGAGGCGAGCAACTACAGGCCAATCTCACTGGCAACAGTGCTTGCTAAGGTGCTTGACAGTTTGCTTAATACACAGCTTGACCGGTACATAAACACTCATGAAAATCAATTTGGTTTTAAACCAGGACTGTCTACTGAGTCAGCCATCTTGTGTTTGAAGCAAACTGTCAAGTACTACTCCGATAGGAGTACACCTATTTATGCATGTTTTCTTGACCTCTCGAAGGCGTTCGACCTGGTTAGCTATGACATCTTATGGCAAAAATTAACTAACATCTCAATGCCTCTCGAACTGATTGAAATTCTCAAGTACTGGTATCTTAACCAGGTCAACGTCGTTCGATGGTCGGGAACTCTGTCGGAGCCGTACAGGTTGGAGTGCGGGGTGAGGCAGGGAGGGCTGACCTCGCCGAAGCTTTTCAACCTGTACGTGAACGCACTGATAGAGGAGCTCAGCAGCACCCGTGTCGGCTGCCATATTGACGGTGTGTGTGTCAACAATATTAGTTACGCGGACGACATGGTGCTGCTGAGCGCCTCGGTGTGTGGTCTGTCCAGGTTGCTGGGCATCTGCGAGCGTTACGCGCTGGATCACGGTTTGCTTTATAACGCTAAGAAGAGTGAATGCATGGTCTTTCGGGCCAGGGGTCGGAGCTGTCCGGATTATGTTCCACCTATTAGATTGAACGGTGACAAGCTAAAAAGAGTTCAACAGTTTAAATATCTAGGGCATATCGTGACCTCTGACCTGAGAGACGATGCGGACATCGATAGGGAGCGGAGGGCGTTGTCTGTGAGGGCCAATATGATCGCCCGCAGGTTTGCTCGTTGCTCGGGGGCCGTCAAAATAACTCTTTTCAGAGCGTTTTGTACGTCCCTGTACACAGCCAGCCTCTGGGGGTCATATACCCAGAAGCAGTACAACGCTCTCCGTGTTCAGTATAATAATGCGTTCAGGGTGTTGTTGGGGCTGCCCCGGCACTGCAGCGCGTCAGGGATGTTTGCCGACGCCCGTGTTGACTGTTTCTACACGTCGATGCGGAAGCGGTGCGCATCTCTGGGGCGCAGGCTCCGGACCACCTCCAACGCCATCCTGAGCGTATTTGCGAACAGGTTTGATTGTCAGTACATTAACCATTGTTATATGATTAATGTAATGACAAACAAACAAATGACTCAAAGGCAGGCGTATTATTAATAATTTTTATTTGTATTTTAATTTATTTGATTAATGTTAGAATGTAAATTTAAGTTATATTATATATTATTTATTATATATTTTTTATAGATATTTATTATGAATGGAATTTGATATTATTTTATTATTATTTTATTTTATTTGAAATGTACCTAATTACCTATGATCAAAAATGGATTGAAATAAATGACTTTGAATTTGAATTTGAATTACATTATTGAATGTCGGAGATTATCCCACGGGAACGTGCTACCGGGACAAAAAGTAGCATAAATTATGTCCTTCCCCAGAATGCCATATATATCTCCTTGCTATTTGATCGAAATACGTTCAGTGATTTAGGCATGAAAGGGTATATAACGGGTCACGTATGTTATACGATTTTATGTTTTTTTTTTGTAGTAAGTACAACTCGTAAGTCGCCTTCTTTACCACTGGGCTACTGGCTCTGTAATGTTATAATTTTCAAAATAATTCCCATGGAAAACTGTAGAAGTTTCTCTTTAGTCCGAAGCAATGTTTATATACATTGTCCGCTAACGGTCTCATTGTTCACGTCCAATATTATGAGTAACTTCACGTAGATATGAAAAAAAAAAACTAAATGCATGCGTCATGTTCGTGAACAGGAGTCGTCAGTTCCATGAGCTTCTTATAACAAAAAATTGCAATAGAATGCAACTAAAACCAATGACATCGATTTTACTTATTTAATGGGGATTAAAACGTTTAAAACTGACCTGTTACTTTCACCAATATAGCTACCTCATGAGGTAATAAATACTCCTTCAAATGAGGAACTAACATCCGCGATCAACCGCAGCCGTCAACTTTCACAGTTGCAGAGCAATTGTTGAAGAAACAGATTCCTCATAGGATGGACATGACATTTTTTATTTTATTAGACATGGCACGGCGGTTTTACGACACGGTTGGCGCAGTGGTTGAGCGATTGACTGCTGCGCAGCATGTCGCGGGTTCGATTCCCGCACGGAACAAATATTTGTACGACCTACTAGTATTTGTTCCGGGTCTGGGTGTTTTATCTATAATATGTATGTATTTACAAAAAAAAAATGTATATAAGTAGTTTATCAGCCATCTGGTTACCATAACACAAGCATTAGGTTGCTTAGCTTGGGACTAAATGGCGTTGTGTGAAATGTCCAAGGATATTATTATTATTATCAGGAGTGTTCTTTTTTCTCAGCTCTAAGGCTGGTTTAGCTACATTTACGGGCCAAAGCCAAGTAAATGCAGCGTGTGGTGAATTTTATGATGAAAGTGTACTTTCGTCTAGCTGCATGAATTTCCTAACGATTCTGCATGTGTTTAGGATGGCTGCTTTCTGCAGATTGATGTAAAGGGATTCTTCTAGATCTATTAGTTTCAGGCTACGGAGGAGATGGTTGGGGATAACACCAGTCGTGGAGAGAACGACAGGAACAACATAAACTTTATCTTGTCTCCAAATTCTGTTAACTTCTTCTTTAAGCTCAGCTTATTATTATTATTATTATTAGATTTTTAAAGATTTAATCATTGTAATCTATTTATAGAAGCTACTTAAGATTACTTACGAAGTATTGTAGGTACCTTGCTATCGTGGATCGACATGTAATTGCTTTATCAAAGTGATTGAAAAGTGCCACAAGCCACGACCGTGAAATAAACGAGTTTTCAAAACCTTGATGACTATTGATACCAATAGGCTTGACTTGAAGTGTGTGGAAATGAGTTTATTATCAGAGAGATTAAAAAACAACAATTACAAAGCTCCACGCCTGTTTTTCCAAAAGGGTGTACCATTTCGCCAGTTGTGTGTAATTTAAGACAATTTGGGCAGAATAAGCAACCTTGAGTGCCGGTGCACAACCTAAACCGCTGGGTCTCGAAGCGTGAAATGTTGAGTCTTCCATAAGTAGGTAACGACACAAGGAAAGGATTTTCTGAAAATTCATCTCCTACAGGGTTTTTAAGTAGAGTGTGAAAGTTTGTCATTTTGTCGATGGAAAATCCTGGAAAATCCCACCGGGCACACCCGCACACGGCTTGTATTATAATTGCCAACTAATAGGAATAAGTAGTTAGCAACAATAAAAAAATGGAGTTTCCGGGGCGTGGCTTAGCAATGCCTTCCCCTTTTTCTTTTTGGTGCTCTTTTGAAATCCTCATGGACTTCATCCATCGTGGGGGTGATAGAGGGGCATGCCGGACTCTTACCGACCTCTTTTGCTAAAACCACGGCGGTGTTCTACCTCTACCTATGGCCGGGGGTGCGGGATTCGCATAAGCATTCACTGCTCCAGCAGCAATGATATCCCTAACTGCATAGTTACTCCCATCATCATTCTCCTGCCTTTATCCCAATTTATATGGGGTCGTCGCAACATGTTTACGTCTTTTTCATCCATACTTTTCTATTAGTAATCATCTCGGTAGTCTCCCCCTTCCAAACCATAATATCATCATTCACACAATCGAAATTCATAGGTACTCAAAACTTTCCTCACGCATACTCGCTCCCAAAAAAAATATTATGTCTAATGGAGCCTCGTGGCTTTCGATACTCAAACACTACGTCGTAAATTATAAATTCTTCTCAACCTCTGGTTTGATCTTATGCCCTGGCGCAAATTAACTAAACAATTTGCTATTCCGACCTCTAGTTTCCACTGAGCAACGGTATAATAATAATACCAGCCTAGTATTGTCCCACATTGGGTAAAGGCCTCTTCTCATTCAGAGAAGGCACGACATTGTTCACCACGCTTGCTCAAGACGGGTTGGCGATTTCAGACTTATCTAGGCATCTATACTAATAATAAAGCTGATGAGTTTGTTTGTTTGAACGCGCTATTAGCAATTTTCGTCAAAATTACATAAGACAGTTCCCCAAAACCGCCAAAACGTTCCCCTTCACCACTTCCTGGTGCTTTCGCTGGCAAGAAGAAGTGGTACAACAGACTCCCCAGCAGCAAAGCTGTCTGTTCAGTTAGAAAAACTTCTTCTATACCTACAATACAAATTTCACGGAACATTGTCTAATGATAATATTTCTTTCAGGATGTACATAACATTCCAAGATGAACCCACGGGAAACGTCGGCTTCAAGGGCACCACATTCCATGCTATTTTTGGATAAACATTTGACTGTGTATTTTTCATTAAGGTGTATCCATATCGAAGTTATTTTTTGTGTTAGTGCAACAACGGTAGCAAATAGTACAGACGCCAGCACATCAACCTACTACAATCTGTCAAATTAATTTGATAGATTTTCAACTTTATCGCTAAAGTATAAGGTTCAAAGTTGATTGGGAAATTTTGACAGTTTCGGGTAGGTTGATGTGCTGGCGTCTGTACATTACGATACGATACGTGTGACCTAAGTAGTATATTAATGCGCGGCATTTAGCGCCCTCGCTACAGTCGCTACGCTTAGGCGCTAATTTCAAGCCGTGCAATAATGGACTGCTTAAGTCACACGTATCGAATACTATTTTATAGCTCATGTGATCTAAACCCGCACTTATGTCACGCTTTTCTGTGTAAAAATGGCTTCTTAAGTCACAGATTAGCGTGACTTAATTAAGTGCGGGTTTAGGTCAGACATGCTATAAAAATATTTAGTAAACCTATTAAAAGTTATAGAAAGTTACCTAATGTTGTCATGTTGTACAATGATGCTCTACAACAAATAGTTTCGGTGTGGATGCACCTTCAGGGTTACGTCAGGCGAGCATAATTTGCGTCGCTCAATATGGGTCGAGGAATTTAAGATCGAATCAATTTGCTTATTTCCTGCCGACGCGCGACGTAAAAGTTTCCACTGGTATTACGTGCTGCGTAGTTTCGGCGACTTACTTTGAGCGGCGGAAATATCGCTGGGTTACTCTCGCCTGACCTTCCTTATTGTTATTGGCGATTGTGTTCTCTACATGTTTAAATTACTACAATATATCTCTGCACCCCATTTTTTATACGAGTCGCCAAAAAGGCTTAAAATCTTTTACCCCTTACCTACCTCTTGCTTTTTGTATTACTGATTCGCGCCATCCCATCATCATCTCCATTATCCTAACCTAAGTTCCACATTTTGTCGTATACGCACAAACATTGTCATCTCTTACTAACGGGTAAACTAAGAAAGAGATAAGCATAGCTATTCACAACCACTCGATACGCTTCCATACCGTACCGAACATCAATCAGTGTAATCTTAGGAATCCTCTAAACGCTGTTCACAATTTCAAAACTCGAAAAAGTTGTTAGTTTAAATCAAACAGACGACCGCTATGTCCGGTATTCTTCCGACAACTGTTTGTTGTCGGGGGCAAGGCAACTCAGGTTATCGAAATATGTCATTTTCGATACGATAGCCTGTCAGATGGTTGTGAATAGCTATGAAGAATACCTTATAATGTCGAACTACCCTAAAGTTCGTTTTTTAAACCCAGATGGTAATTTGACAGGTGTAATGTCAAATGTCAAACTAATGTCAGATTACTATCTGGGCTCAGAATACATAAAAAAAATACACGTCGACTTGAGGACTTCCTCCGTTTTTTCGTCGGTTAAAAACGAGCTTTACGTCTAAACGTCTCTTGTTTCACAAATCGATCTCTAAGCTAAGGGTGCGTCCAGATTATGTTTTAAACATAACAATTTTTATTTATGTCGCCCACATTACTTAATACTTAGCATTGCTTACCTCTATAGAAAAACATGTATAACTGTTTTATAACATGTTATATTGTATAGTGTAGACATTTTCATCTCTTTTAGTTTTATCCTAAGGGCTTATTGGGTTTTCACTCACTCATGTCTAGCTAGACCATGCTACTCACAATCTCTGCGTGCGTCTTTATGGTATAATCATATTTCTTTTTATTTTCTGTGTTATTTGTTACATTTAAAATGTTTATGCCTGATGTTGAAAATTGCCTTATTATTTTATTAGAAGTTTAAGATATACTGTATTTTTTAAATCAGAAAAATAAATTATGTACCTATTTAATTTTGTAAATGGTTTCTATTTATCCTTTTCGATGTTTGTTTTTATAGAAGATGAAGAGGTTAATTTAAAAAAATGCTGTCAATCCTTTCAAAACTGTGTTTTCAAATAACAGAAAGTAACAAGTTATTCATCATGTCATGTTCATTCACATACATACATCTTCCATAACATGGTGAATAGGCAAAATGCCTAAACTATTTAAAGCATATTACAGACAAAAATACAAGGTCAAATTAGATTAGCTAGCGAAACTCCGATGGGTATCGATATCTAAACATGATTAAACAAAAATATTGCTGTTTTTTTTTTAGGGGTCGACCACCGATGGTTCAGTCTGCAACAAAAGTCAATTAACACTTCAGTTTTTTAATCTTAGTTGTTGAGCAAAATATTTGTTAAAAATTGCAGCCAGAAGTACAATTTTTTGAATATAAACTCTGCTATTATTCTGAAAAGCGAAAAAGCAGTTTATTGTTTTTTTTTTTTTTTTTGTAATAAAATGTAAAAATGACAGTGTTAATCGACTTTTGCTGCTGACCGTACTAGTTCATCATCATCTACAGCCCAACTTCACCCACTGCTGGTCATAAGCGCCTCATTTCTTGTGCCAATCTCCACGCTCCTGTGCCAGCCTCATCCAGGTTTTGCCCGCGATGGCAACAGTGTCGTCCGCCCATCTCGCCGCCGGACGACCGACATCTCGACTACCAGTCCTTGGACGCCACTCTGTAACAGCCTAAGGCTGCCTGTCCATAGACGCGAAGATAGGCTGCGGAGCGAAGAAACGGAGAAATATTAAGGCTACCTGTCTATTGACGCGGAGGGAGGATATTAACCAATAGGATTGCATAAAAATTCTCGATGTCATTTTCTATGATTAATATTTCTCCGTTTCTCCCATATATTACTATTATAAACTGTTTCTCCGCTCCGCAGCCTTTCTTCGCGTCAATGGACAGGCAGCCTTACTCCTGTCATCACTGCGCCTGTTAGAATTATAAGTCCATGGCCTTATCAGACGGGCAGATTATTTTGAAAAATTTTCACGACGGCCGTGGTTGTAATATGACGGAACCTTTTTCCTAGAAAACCAACGCTTCGATCAGGTTTTAAATAGGTAACGTTCTGAAGACCGAATTATTATTAAATTAATTTTGTTTCAGGATGTACATAACATTCCAAGACAACGCTACTGAGACCGTTGGATACAAAGGCACCACCTTCCATGCTATATTTGGATAAATTAAAACTATATTTTAGCACTTCATTTTATAGCTTAGTGAATGTGTACAAGGACGCCAGCACATCAAGCTACCCTAAACTGACAAAACCCAATCAACTTTGAACATTTTTTGAACATTATGCTTTAGCGATAAAGTTGAAAATCTATTAAAGAAGTTTGACAGATTGCAGTAGCTTGATGTGCTGGCGTCGGTACTATACAATTTATTCCTGTTTTTAGTGTTCCTATTTAATCATCTACTAAGCTATACTGGGCCCTGTGTTTTAGAAATAGCTGTTAACTATAAGTTTTCACGTTAGAAAGACTCAATAAAGCATATTAATAATTTTTTTCGCTTTTATTTATTTTGCTCCTTTATGACTTCCTTCCGTCTTTTAAACATTTTCATTCATATTAAACTCTTGTAAAACCTACATACAAATACCTTTTAAAACTATCAAGAAAGTAAACGCTACTTTTTTGACAATGACGTACACACGGCGACACATCAAGCTATACATTTCCAGTTTTAGCTGACCTCGCATTGTATAGGTTTTTCGTATGTACTTACTACAATCTGTCAAATTTCTTTGATAGATTTTCAACTTTATCGCTAAAGTATAAGGTTCAAAGTTGATTGGGAAAATTTGACAGTTTCGGGTAGGTTGATGTGCTGGCGTCTGTACAATCAGAAGTCAGCTTATACTGACTGGTCATGTATAGCTTGATGTGTAGCCGTGTGTAATACACTGACCTCTATCAAACAAGTTGTATAATACAGGTCAGTGCGTACATATTTTATGCAGCATAAACACTTAGAAACAGCTTAGAATATTAAAAATAGCTGTAATATTAAAAAAAATAAAGTTTCTACGTGAAAAGTGAAGTGGTAGCACATACTTATTATTATTGCACGACACAGCAATAAATAAAGTTGATGCTAAGGACTGTTTAAAACTTGGACCTTTTAACCTGAAAATTGTCAAATAAAGACCTTTATTATCAACCTTATATTATTCTATTTCATTACCATTTTTGTTTATCTGCAACTGCAAGCTCTCATTCCGTAAGTATGTACCTTTGTGAGCTAAAAGCCTTGGCTTCATTCACAAACTATTGCTTGATAAAAAAAATGCCTGTCAAAAACTAATCAATGAATGCACAGAATGCAGCAACTGCAAGCAATGTTGTTTCTTCAAATCGTTTTGCAATGCCTTTAAATAATTAAGTATCGTGAAAATTACGCCGTCTTATAGTGTGTTAAAATTGCAGCGTAGTGTTTATTTTTACCGCCATAGTCTTCAGTAAAAGACGTAAAAATGGATGACAATAACGTGGAGCAGACTCCAGCTTCACAAAGGCTAACAAATGAGGATTTCAGGAAGCTCCTCATGACTCCTAGGGCAACGCCCGGTGGCACCGGGGGCTCGCACCCCACGGGCTCGGTGCGTGAAGCCATGGCCAACTCAGGGTAAGCTGTTTTTTTATCCACATTGTTGGCCTTGTTGAGGGAGTTTGTATCTCCTAAGGGATTGTGTGCATATAGAAAATAAGCCGCTTCTGCAGCCTAGGGACAAATTTACTCTTTACCGGTGCTTATAACTTATATTGCAGTCATTAAATGAAAAATTTGCCTATGGTGTGTTAAATTTTTTGACATTTTATGTAATGCATGATTTCAATAGAAAACTATCTGCAAAAATCACGTACCATTTCACCATTTCATCTAAACCTTTCAGGTCAATGCCTCCACCTGCCGAAAACAAAGGTGAACTACGTAGAAAAAAGAAATCTTACTATGCAGCACTCAAGAAGCAGGAAGACAATAAACTGGCTGAACTAGCAGAGAAGTACAGGGATAGAGCTCGTGAGAGACGAGACGGTACCAATGAACTGGGGCCCATGGACCCTACGAGCAATACTAGCAGTGCATACAGGTGAATTTTATATCTAACCCTGTTTATGTTCATCCAGAGAAAACATCGGAAAGCCCTTTAAGTTTTACTGCAAATGTATCTATGGTGCACCTAATCTTTGTTCCAAAAGCATAGGTAATAAGTAATATGGGCCCATCTTGCCGTGCTGCTGTCACTATATGATGCTGGCAGGATAGTCGACATTGGATCAGTTGCCAAAAAAAAAAAGTAATATGGGCTCGTGTCCGCAACTCCACCTCAATGCGTGTATTTTGGGTACGAGTTCCAAATGCATTTGATGAAAATGTAAACAATGACCCATTGGTCAGAAAACATACTTGTGAATAACAATTTGTAGAGCAGCTTTTTTTTTTATTTTTTTTTCAAATAGATTGGCAATATTTAATCTGTCCAGTCGTTTCTTGAAACTGTTCAGTGTGGGAGCAGTCACAACATTTTCCAATAAATGCATCATAAGATATTATTTAAAATTTAGTTTTTTTTTTTTTGCAATGATTTGATTAGAAATCTATGCCAGTTATTTATGAATTTATCTGACTGAAGATGACTTTCATTCTTAGATTTTGTATTAACATTTTTCAACACATTATTATTTTCATTTCACAGAGCTGTAGCACCAGATGTGAAATCAGGAATGGATGCCAAAGAAAGAAGGAGACAGCTTATCCAGGTTTGTATAACAAACTATTTTCTGCCCGCAACTTCGTCCGCATGGAATTTCTTGTTTTTATAAGATATTGTTTTCACTTAGCATTATTTCTGTTTTTTTTTGTTTGCTGTTAAAGAACCTAAAACCTTCCTCAATAATTGGGCTATCAAATGCAAAAAGATTTTTTTAAATCCGACAGCTAGTTCCAGAGATTATTACAGTTGTACAAAAAAAAAAAACAAAAAACTGATAAACTCTTTACCTTTAAAATATATTAGTATAGACAAGGGCACAGTTTTCTGTGCTATAGGGGTTCCATTCTTGCTCTGAGGTTTATAATATTTCTATGCCATTTATACTTTTAAGCCGATATAAATCATCCATTTTTATGGCACTGAGTGACCTAAACCCGCACGTAACGCACACCCCGCACGCTTTTCCTTGACTTAAGTGGTACAAATGCGTGACTTAAGTGCGGGTTTAGGTCACACGACCTATAAAATAGTATACGTCACGTGTGTCTATTACGTAGCAAATTCACGGAGATTTTTGTGTTGATTACCATTTCAGAAATAGTGTGTAAAAAGATAACAAAAAAAAAATTTGGTTGTCACTGACCGCCTATAATACTAGTGAAAACGTAAATCTAAAAACAATGGTCACCCTTGTAGCTTACTTTACTTTGTGTAAATTATTTCGTCACCACTGCTCTCAAAACGGTGAAGGAAAACATTGTACGGAAACCGGCATGTTCTAGAACAAAAATTCGAAGACATGTGACATGCTACCAACCCGCACTGGGCCCGCGTGGTGGATTACGGCTCACTCCCTCTCGCTGAGTCCTCTCAGCGAAAGGGAGTGAGACTTAATCCACCCCGCCTGTGCCCCAGCAGTGGGAACAATAGGCTGATTGACAGCTATACTGTCAAAATTACCATAAGATTTTCCTCTACCAAAAATCGCTCAACGTGCTTAAAGAAGTTTTCACTTTAAAAGTAACAGGATAAGGTGTTTATCACCTCGTGTTATACAAACAACAATACTTATGTAACTTTTATTATATTTATTGACAGGAATCCAAATACCTGGGTGGTGACATGGAACATACCCATTTAGTAAAAGGTCTTGACTACGCTTTGCTACAAAAGGTAAGCTTTTCACTCTCTTTTCCTCACTTATGATATATACTAGTTGCGCCATGCGGTTTCACCTGATGATACTACAGAATGATAAACACATATGAAATCATACTCATTTTACCCTTTGTTTCCCCTTTATTATTTTATTACCTTCACGAATCACTACTGCCTCGCTGGTCTAGTGGTCGTAACACAAGATCAAACTGGTTGCTTATTTAATTGTAAATTTATTCTAATTTTTTGGATATTGTTTTACATTCTGTAGTTGCTCTGACTCACACCCTGACTTATTACTTGTATTTTTTTTTTTGCATGAAAATCGTTTAATTTTCCATATTTGTAAATATGTGAGCACCATGTATCTATCAGATAATTAATTTACATGTCATGGTTTCATTTTTAATTCTTTTACCTATTGTGGTATAGTAATTTTATTTTAGGTGCATCGTCTTCACATATTATTTGTTATATAAGTGATGTACTTATGCAAAATGTTGTAAAACATTTTAAAAGAGTAACGGTGGAGTTTCTTTCCCATTCTTCTCCATACGAAAACTACCTTTTGGAATGAGCGACTAGAATCAAATCTATTTCATAATAATTTTTGACGTTCAAAAGTGCCTTTTCTGTGCCTATTTGAAATAAATGCTTTGACTTTGACTTTGCAAGAACTACTGCTGAGCATGAGGTCCTAGGTTCGATTCCCAGGCCAGGAAAAGTGTTATTGGGTTTTCTATCTGGAATTTCTCAGTAGCAGCCCGAGTCTAGATTCGTGTCTGGTTGATGGCAATAGGCTCGCCCCCTGTTACATGGGACCACAGATATAGGTACACCTAGATAACGCAAGGGCAACTACTTCGCGTGTCCAGCTTACGTACAAAAATCGTAAGCCGCCACTTTCGCGCTCAGTTCTGATTTTGCAGGCTCAGTATTTATGTTATACATGGTTTCTGTGCAGGTTCGGTCGGAGATTCAGACTCGGGAACAAGAGCAGGAGGCCGAGATGGAGCGCCTGGTGACTGCGCCCGTCGAGCCTGTCAAGGAGAAGGCGAAAGAAGTACCCGTGGTAAGCACTGACTGTACTTTTATTCTGAATCCATGCTAAAATTATAAACTAGCCGTGCCCGCGAATTTTTCGCGTGCATATCGGAAAATAAATTAAACACTCCCTCTCAGTGCTTGGCCAGACTGGCAGCGCGGGGCGGGGAGTGCCGCGGGTGCGGGAACGCGCGCGATCTGCCTGTCCGCAGTCGAGCGCGGCGTCGTTCTGAGTGTTGTCGTGTCCAGTGTTTGTCAAAATAATATAGGTGAAGAGGACTTATTTTTACTAGAAAAATGCTCGAACTAGTTTGAGAACCCCGCTCCCCGCGCGGGCCGCCTGCGCCCTCACTGCGGCCACTTGTATGAGCGAGCTAAGGCCTGTGACCAATCTGACCAAGCACCCATTGAGAGGAGGCCTGTGCTCCAGCAGTGGGTACATTATAGGCTGATTATGATAATATGATATAACAAAGGTTGAGGTTCTATTGCAATCAAAATGTATGTACTTAGGTTGTTTTTTAAGAGTTCTTTGATTGTAAATAAATAAACTTTTTTTTAGCAGGAAGAAGAGATGCAGTTCGATACGACGGTAGCTAAGAATATCTACAATATGATACAGGAACAGAAGTAAGTGAATTTTATATAGCAATAAAGAGTTAATTTCGGCCTTATGTTCATTTTTGAAAAACCTTCATAAGGTAATATTTAATATTTACAGCTTCTAACACTTAACACACACTACACTTTTTTCTTTCTCAAACTATTTTAATCACCCAAACTCTCAACAGAAACAAAAAAGTCCTTCGCAACGAGATGTTCGCTCCCGGCCGCATGGCGTACGTGGTAGAGCTGGACGATGAAGGGACCATAGACAGCGACATCCCCACCACGCTGACCAGAAGCAAGGCAGACGTGCCCGAGATGGACGAACGAAGCTCGGCGTCCAGTGCCAATGATGTGGTGCTCGACAAACTGGCGCAGATCTTCTCTTACTTGAGGCATGGACGACATCGGAAGCTGAAGAAGACCAAGGTAAGCTTCTTCTTAGCGTGTCGATGGCAATCTAAATACACTCGGCTCAGAATTCGGCTACTTATTTGGCGCCATCACCAACGTCCATCAGTTCCTGTAACGTGCAGCTGACAGGACACGATATCAAGTGTCCCGTCGTTTGTGGAACAGCACTACATTTACACTCCAAGGCGGAGTCGTCTATGAATCTCCACCTGAACAAAGTTTCCTTACTTAACCTGGATCTGGAGGCTGTTTAAAGACTTCCAGGTTACCCAAGGCAACTCATGTCCAAAGCATTTGCACAATTTAACCATTTACAGACACTTTTGAGTTGTCAAAAGAGTCAGTCATTCAGAAAGATGAAGCTAGTTGCCCATTCCAAAGCGTAATAGGTTCCAAAGGAGAAGAACGGGCAAGAAAGTCCATGGAAACTTTTAAAATTATATTATATGTTTTAATTTAAAAAAATTACATGATTGTAATGGTTATAATTTAAGTTCGCGTATTATTTTGACCAACAGCCAACCTAATACTGACAGATCAGAAATTCGGCAAATGCAGTTTAATTAGAAATTACACCTTTTAATAAACAAAAAATATAACATAATCGCCGTTGTACGCTTGCCGAGGTCGGTCCGTGGATGGGTGCCCATTTATTACATATCGGGATTCCTCCGTGCCTCAGAAAGCACGTTAAGCCGTTGGACCCGACTGTCATTTGTAGATCTTTGCAGTGGCGTGCATTGCATATAGGCATAAAAGCAGTGCCTACCTCGATAAATCACCATAAGCCTGTCAATTACATTTTAGTGTAATTATAATTTAATTAATCTATACATATAATAAATCTGTAGACGAGACGTTTCTGTACATTGAAAATATTTCCAAAAAAAATAGTTGGGGTGTTAAAGGATAACCAACAGATGCCATTTCATCAATTTTTGGAATTTTTGTCTGTTTGTCGTTTTGTCTGTTTGTCTGTTTGGATGTGACAGATTATTGATTTGAACAGGGTCAACGTAAAAAGTACCAAACCAATACGGTTACTTTTTATACTCAAATGTGGTGTAGAACTCGGACCAATGATTAGTTTTTGTTTCATCGCAATCGGTTCACTCTATCAAAAGATATAATCAATTTAAAGTATTCTAGGAACAACTTTTTACGTTTTTTAGTAACACGTAACGACATCTATTGGCGCGATATAGTACCTACTAACGGAAACATATTGTTGTTGTGATGCGAATAATCACGTCCTATTAGTTTATGCTTACTTAAATGACGAAATAACACAGATACCTACTTATGTCTATGTTATTTTAAAAAGTAATGATAATGATATTAATGATATTAAAAAAATCGGTTTCCATTGATGGTTTATTTAGTGGCGCCTGTGGCGCTAAAATAATTTTAAACAAAAAGTGAGGATAATGTAAGATAATAATAATTAATGTGGTGTTCTGAGCGATATAGAAGTTAGATAATTATTGATATAGAAAGTTGAGTAACGCAGAGCCTTTTTTAACGAAGTTCTTATATGGAGCTTGCGGTAGGAGTTCTAAGGGAGAAATCGTCAAATTACGAAAAAGCGCTATGCCTCATTTTTCATAGTAATAGATAGATAGAGACACACACACAGAGAGAGAGAGAGAGAGCTATTTTTCATGGATCCTGACCCCGGTAAGTGAGGTCAAAAAGAAAATCAAAGATGGCGGTTGCCTAAATTTTTAACTTTTTCGTCATGGGTGTCGTTTTCATGGTTTTCGAGGGTGCTGAAGTCGATAGTCAGGTCAAAATGAAAATCCAAGATGGTGGCTGCAATTTTTTTTTGTCATGTTTGTCGTTTTCATGGTTTTTGAGGGTGCTGAAGTCGATAGTCAGGTCAAAATGAAAACCCAAGATGGCGGCTCCATTTTTTTTTAATGTTTTGTCATGGGTGTCGTTTTGATAGTTTTCGAGGGTGCTGAAGCCGATAGTCAGGTCAAAATGAAAATCTAAGATGGAGTTTGCAATTTTTTTTTATGGGTTTCGTTTTTTTGGTTTTTGAGAGTGCTGAAGCCAATAGTGAGGTTAAAATGAAACTGTAACGGCTTACCCACCGTCGATTGGCCAATGAACCGTTGGTGAACATTATCTTTAAACCATTAACTTTTTTCCAAAGGACTTTTCACCCACGATCGTTTTGCAAACATAACTCTAGGTCAGTGAATGCTTTACCAACAGAATGTTTTGACCAATAACTTTTCACCCAAAGAACAAGGCCAAGAGACGCCGGGAAAGGTGAAAGTAAAATAATAATAAGACGTAGTCCTTTATTTCTGTGAAAAGGGTATAAAGTAACCTAACCAAGCCTAACCTCGGGGTGCCCTTCGCTCGCTTTGCTCGCTCACTTCAGCCGCCATCATCCCCTCGAACCCTACCTGTCCGAGTCGGGGTGCCCCAAGTCCCGAGCTCGCTTCGCTCGCCCTTGCATCCTTAGTTCTATTTGACATGGGTCAAATGTTCTTTGGGTGAAAAGTTATTGGTCAAAACATTCTGTTGGTTAAGCATTCACTGACGTAGAGTTCTGTTGGGGAAACGTTCGTGGGTCACAAGTCCTTTGGATGAAAAGTTAATGGTGTTGACCAACGGTTCATGGACCAATCGACTGTTGGTAAACCGTTTCAGTACTGGTTAAAATGAAAGTCCAAGATGGCGGCTGCAAATCGAAAAATTGGTAGTGTGTGTCGTTTTCATAGTTTTCGAGAGTGCTGAAGCCGATTGTGACGTCAAAATGAAAATCGAAGATGGCGGCTGCAATTTTCTTTTTCTTTTTTTATCATGTGTGTCGTTTTCATGGTTTTCAATATAAACTTACACGACTTTGTGTAAGTTTATATTGAAAACCATGAAATAAAATAAAATACAACCGACTTAAAAACACACTTCAAAGTGCAATAGACCTTTGGTTTCAGAAGTCTGTAATTTCTTGCCAACGCGCAACGTCTTCCCAAACTAAGGTTATGTTGCACTTTGTAGGGTTTTTTATGGAAGTCCGTTATATTTTTTTGTAATTAGCTTTACAATTCTTTTTCTGGTTTTCGGCAGTATAAGGTCTAAATCAAAATCATGTCTAAAGTTTTCATGGGTTTCATCTTCGTAGTTTAAATGGCGGCCGGTGTCAAATATAACCAAAGTTTAATGGGTTGCTTTTTACACGGGCAACTTTATGTAGAAGCTCTTACCATTAATGTATTCTTCCTTTTATCATCTAGATATCTCGATGCTTTATAAGGCATAATATTGGTAGGTATATATGATATCTTCAATACCAAGTTAAGAAATTCTAAATTTACCACAGAGAAGAAACCAAGACTTAGAAAAACTAACTTCAAACTTCACCTACTAATCTCTGATATACTTTAGATAAAATGGTGATATGATTTTACAAGTTGGTATTCTAAGACAGACGCAAAATAAAATGGGCATAATTATGGCTGTTTGGTTAGATAATCAGCCTCGAGCAGGCGCTTTTATTTTAATTTATTCTTAAAAATCAAAGTGACACTTCGTCGCATTGTCATTATGAACCATGAAGACGCAGTGACTGCAGTCGAAAGGGCCGTGGTAGATAACCCTAGGTAAGGAAAGCGTTACCAGGCAAGATCTGATGATTCTTCCTTTTCAATGAAGGAGTGGCAATTACACCTTTCCTAAGCGACATATTATCTATTGTTTTCCGACATCCACGCGAACGAAGTCGCGGGCACAGCTAGTTAAAAATAATTGTATTTTTTCCCCACAGTAAATTATCATACATAAGAAAAAACAAAATCTTCCTATAAACACGCGCGGCAGTAGGCATTCGCCAGACGGCCTACTCGGCTCCCGTATACTATTCGCGCGTTGTCATTGGTCTTTACTCGTTCAAGTTAATACGACGAAATTAAAAATACATACGTCTCACGCGTAATACCGTGACGTTCGACGTTCGCAATTTATCACCCTAAAGTAGGCATGCCTACTCTAACCAACCGAGTATGAAACTATGAATGTTATAATCGTGATTTGTAATTCGTTCGTAATTTGACCGTGCGAAGAAAGAAAGGGATGGATATTGAGATTGCCGATAGTGAGGTAAAACTTTCTTTTTGTTAGGTAATAGATATTTTTTTTTATGTTTCTTATTAGTGACCGCGTCTGCCTAGACTAGATCCGGCCTAGTGTCTGCCTAGTGCCTACCTATCCTGAAAACCAATGCACGCCACTGGATTTTTGACAGTCGGTCTGGATAGTCAGAAGCCCTAAAGTCTAGACAACCAGTCTTATCAAGGGGTATCGTATTACTCAGTAACTGGGTTGTGAGATCAGATAGGCAGCCGGTTTATGTAAAATACTGGTATTCATCTGCATCCGGTTAGACTGGAAGCCGACCCTAACGTAGTTGGGAAAAGGCTAGGAAGATAATGATGACGGTGGGTTTAATGGTTATGTAAATTAACTTTGTAAATTTTTTGTGTATGATAAAGAGCATTCTATCAATCTATTCTAATTCCTAACTCAATTTGTTAACAGGAAAAACAAACAGAGAAAGGTCGCGCAGACGACTCGATCTACGACGGAATAGGCGAATATAACGCGGGCGAGAGGCAAGAGCGGCGCGAGGAGAGGCCGCGAGCTGGCGGGTACTTTGACAAGCCTGCAGACGATGAGAAGGAAGGTGAGGCAAACTGATGACAATTTTATAACTTGACATGCCTAATAATATGTTTCTTGACATTGTTAATTCGTCTTTAACTACTGTGTGAATTTTTTTTTGTTTTCATTTTTATTAATAAGTTTACTCTAAACTTTAAATCGGATTAACAAAAAAAAAAAAAAAACTAGTATCTATTTTATAATAGTTATAACTGTTCATACATTTTAGTATAGGTACAACGTCCGCATGTTTTAGAATTTAAACTTGTATACAAAATATTAGTTTTATGATTTCAAATATTTCACTTTAAGCTACGTAGCTCGCGAAATTAAAATATTCTTACCTTTTTTTGCAATTTGAAAGTCAGTGTCATGTAGTATGTTGAATAAATATGATTCGCGATCGTAACAAATAATAATATGACTAAAGTACATACTTGTTACGCTCGCGAATCATAACTTGTTGCAATCGTCCCCCCCCCCAGTGGAGCTGGCGCTGGCCCCGCGCCGCGCGGAGGAGCGCTCGCGCCGCTCGGCCGCGCTGCTGTCGCGCCTGGCGGCCGAGCCGCAGGGCTACGCCGAGTGCTACCCGGGCCTGCGCGAGATGGACGACGCCATCGACGACTCGGACGACGAGGTGGACTACACCAAGATGGATGCCGGCAACAAGAAGGGGCCTATAGGTACGTGGCCTTCATATCAAAATAAATGGTTTATTATTATTATATCATAGCCGGCGCCATCTAGCTTTAAAAAAGGGAGACATAGCTATCCATGACCGATAGCACCGTCCTTTTTTCGCAATAGAGCGTACTTTGCGTACATGAGGAACAGACAGTTTTTAAAGATAATACAGAGATCCCTTATTCTGCCATTAATTTCGGCGTACAGACTTAATTAGTTACTTAATTATTATTTTAAGAAATTACTCCTTGAAACTCCATGCAAATTAGCCATTTCAAACGTATAGGTATTTATTATTGTAGTAAATACGGTATTTTACACTAATATTTATCGACCAGGTCGCTGGGACTTCGACACGCAAGAAGAGTACTCAGCATACATGAGTAGTAAGGAGGCGTTGCCGAAGGCCGCCTTCCAGTACGGCGTGAAGACGCAAGACGGACGCAAGACACGCAAGACTAAAGACAAGAGCGAGAAGGCAGAGTTAGATAGGGAGTGGCAACAGGTACAGTATATATAATATTTACGTCTCCTGTCAAGTCTCGTGACCCTGGGGTCCTGAACATTTGGAAGGCGTATGAGAATATTCTAGCTGACATAGAGTTCCACACATACTTATACGTAACTTGTGGAACTCTCTGCCAGCGTCTGTTCCCCGTCATCATCTGCCTATAGTCAGCGCGTTATCAACTGAGTCGTTACCGTTATCGGTAAACGGCTACCTGCTCACGTGGTGTCGATAAGTCACTAATGATCTGTACGCTTCTGATTGATCGGTAAACTGGTATTTAATTTAGTATCTTGTAGTCACTAATATCATACTAAATTAAACGCACATAAAACTCGTTTAGTTTAATATCAAAACTTTGTTAACTCGTTATGAACAATAGATACGATAATAAACGTAACTTATCGATATATTTCTTTTATTGTTACACCCTTCACTAAGCGGCTCCATAAGGCCCTTAAGTGCAAGCGAGATAGACACAGGGAAAATTATTTATGGCCCGACGACTCAGTTGATAACGCGCTTACACCATATATATACCAGTCCATCCAGTTGATAACGCCTTTTCCCAACCATGTTGGGATCGGCTTCCAGTGTAACCGGATGCAGCTGAATGCCAGTATTTTACATAGAGCCTGGATTGCCTATCTGACCTCCACAACCCACTAAAACCTCTGTGTGAGAATAAAATAATGTATTAATTATTTGTTGCAGATCCAAAACATAATCCAGAAACGCAAGGCGCCCCAGCCCACAGTGGAGGAGCCTTCCTATAAATCGGCTAAATACTAGCATTAGACCGATAAAACTTCTAGGAAATGCTGCTAGTAGGCGAAGGTGCACTACATACTTACAGGAAATTACTTACAGTATTTTTACCCTTACGAAGCGACGCGCGCTTTACTTGTGGTAACCAGTGTATGAACACGCTGTGAATGTAAGTGTGTGTGTAAGCGCAGGAGCCCTCGGTATTATCCGAGACATGGCCGAAGTCACAGTTGGTTACCACAAATAAAGCGTGCGTCGATTCGTGAGATAATAATACTAAACAACAATGGTGAAGTTAGGTCGGGCCCTAATATCGGCTATTGAAATATTAGTACGTTTGTTACAATTACTTTTTTGTTACTTTCCACCCGATTTATAAAAGGCCAATAATACTTGAGTTTGACAT
The DNA here is from genome assembly GCA_963669345.1 of Gortyna flavago. Lineage (NCBI taxonomy): Eukaryota > Metazoa > Arthropoda > Insecta > Lepidoptera > Noctuidae > Gortyna > Gortyna flavago. Next base: position 14,273,331 of record OY770145.1, on the reverse strand, counting down.
GTCTAACTTATGTTTCCTGTTGTGATTAGCCGTAGCCAGACTATATCAATACATAATAATAATAATGTGACAAGGACACACTTATTAGATCCAGTAGTAAGAGTAACGAGACGGTTTTTCGTTTTTATTATGTTTAGATAACGATATCCATCATGTCTGCGGAGTTTCGCTAGCTAATTTAATTTGACCCTGTGTATACCGCGTGGAGACAATACAATAATAAATAACACTGTCAGTTACTAGTAAATGGGAGTGTTGTGAAACCATCAAATTTTTAAATCCAAATGTCGAAATAAATATTATTCCATTAAATATTAATTAAAACAGTCTAAGTAGTACTGATGGGCCGACTAGTTAAAGAGACTAATTCGATATTATGTATTTGATTGAATTTTTGTTTGCCGACTGGGTACGTCACTACTTACGATATTCGAAGTTTAATTTACTGTCGTGTTGACGTCCCGCCCTGCATTGCGTATTTACATAAGTCAGAGATACTCAACCTTTTAGAGTCCCATCCAAATAATAATTACGCTATTTTATACTAATCACTACTATCTAATGTGAGCAGTGGTGGCCCAGTGGTATCGGCCGCAACTTACGAGTTTTATATCGTAGGTTCGAACCCAGACAGGCGCTTTACTTTGTGTAAATTATTTCCTTTGTGTAATTATTTTCTTTGTGTTTTTTAATAGTTCTCAAAGCGATGAAGGAAAACATCTCAAGGAAACCGGTATGGCCTAGAACCAAAAATTCGAAGACATGTGACATCTACCAACCCACACTGGGCGCGCGTGGTGGATTACGGCCCACTCCCTCTCACAGAAAAGAGGCCTGAGACCCAGCAGTGCTGACATTATAGGCTGATTATACTAATCACTCGTGGTACAGGACCTAAATAGGAAAAGTCAATTAAAATGGTGAAGGAAAACATCGTGAGGAAACCGGCATGTCCTAGAACCAAAAATTCGAAGACGTGATGTGACATCCACCAACCCGCACTGAGCGCGCATGATGGATTATGGCCCACTCTCTCACAGAGAGGAGGCCTGTGTCCCAGCAGTGGGAACATTATAGGCTGATTATGCAATTAAAATACAGTCACAGCTTCATTATAATATTGAAAGTGAACTATTTCCGAGGTTGAGTATCTCTGCCTTAGAGTAAATAAATACATACATAGAAAATAGTAATAGTTTTTTTTTCAAGATGTTTTCGTAATTTAGCCTTTTTGAAAGCTAGAAATGATGATACATTGGTTCCGCACTGAAACAAACTTCAATATAATTATATATTTGAAAAATTAGTCACTAAAATATTATTTTAGTTATTAATTTGATATAAGGTCTAAAATATTATTTAAGTTTTGAATTTTTCATAAGGTTATTTTAAAAATAACCTTACACAGTGGGGATTCTGAATTAAGTTCAATGTATTTCATAACATCACGCCTAATTCTCTCGAAGGGGAGACAGAGATGTACAATTGTATAGACTAGCACGTCAAGCTACTACAATCTGTCAAATTTCTTTAATAGATTTTCAACTTTATCGCAAAAGCATAAGGTTCAAAGTTGATTGGGAAAATTTGACAGTTTCGGGTAGCTTGATGTGCTGGCGTCTGTACATACATAACCTACCCTCATTTCGCCAGTTATGCTAAGTCCTAAGTAGTGTATACCTAATAATGTTGCATATTGCGCAAGTAACACATTTCGTGTAAGTGATGAAGTGTAACATTGTAAATAGACATTTTAGTTATAAAATATAAAGTGTTGACGTCAAACGAAGGTTTTATTTTAACATTTAAGTAACAATGTTTTTGTTTTCACTGTAGATTTGTTTTGCTATTAATTATCACAAAGTAGCCATTTGGCTAATTTACTGATTTATCGATCTTTCGACCCTCACAATATCATCTACCTAGCCTTTTCTGCATGGAGCTGAATGAGCTGAATGGATGCAACTGAACATCAATATTTTACATGGAGCGACTGCCTATCTGACCTCCACAACCCAGTTACTGGGTAAAGCGATACCCCTTGGAAACATTATTATTACTGGTTTTCAGACTTTCAGGCTTCTGACTATCTGTAACGACTGTCAAAGATCCACGAATGACAGCCGGGACCAACGCCTTACGTGGTTTTCGAGGAACGAGGCTAACAGGTTGCCAACTTCCGAACTCCGGGCTGTTACTGAGCGATTCCTTGGAACAACCCTATAACGCTACCCGACCCGGGTACCCACGTGACCGAGGCATCGAACCCAGGACGCTCAGAAGCCGCATTTGTGACCACGGGACCAACGGGGCAGTTAAAAAAATAATTAAGTACCTAGTTATCACATACGAAATGTTTTTGTAAATCAAATTGTGTTGAGCAAGTTATTTTGCTGACAATACTTTAGCACACTTAAAAAAATATGGCGATAATACGATGGTAATACAAGAACGGGACAGTCTGATGAGAATTTAAAATAGTTAATGGAGTTTCTTGCCCGTTCTTATCCATAGGATCCTACTACGCTTTAATGGGATGGGAATGGGCAACTAGCGCTTAATTTTTTTAACTGACCGACTCTCGATTTAAAGCAGGTACTTACAATATAAATAAATAATAATTAACCAATATTTTAACAGTGTAATTTCTCTACGGACGGCTGTTCCGATCATTATGTAATGGACCGTCCTTACATCACATACTTAAATGATCGTTTGTGGCTTTATTAAATAACCATTTATAAGTCGCGTCGCCAACCTATTACCTATTGTTTTGATCACTTATTATTCCGCGTAAGTCAATATAGAATTGGTGGGAATGGAGTTGTTATGCTCAGTTGATAATCTATAATAGGTACTCTACAGGCGTCCTAATTCAAAACACCTTGCACTCGTCTACAGGGAGGCAGGGACATTGCCACGCAAACTGAAACCATGAATGCAGCACATGATTCATAGACCGTAGCGTTGGAATTACTCGTCGGTTATATGAATAAATAAATTAGCTGTTTCATAGAAAAATGCAATAGGTATGTACAGTCAGCAAAAGAGATAAGTATGCAGGATCGTCGGATATAGTTGAAGTTTAGTAAGAAACCGATGGATGTTGTCAACTGAAATTTAATTTGATAAATGAGCTGTTTATTTTCTATTAATAAAATTTAATTTTATTCGAGAACATCCATCGGTTGCTTACTAAACTTCAACTATATCCGACGAACCTGCATACTTATCTCTTTTGTTGATAGTACATACGCGGTCAAAATGTGTGGAAAAGCAAATTTTTTTGTTTTAATACCTTACCGATGATAAATTTCAACACAAGGGGGTTCAGAATCATGTAGGTACCTACTGTATCCAGGTTGCGTGTCGACGCCACCCTGTATAAATTTTTAAATGGTCGTTCGGAACAATGATGACACCAAAATGATGGCCAGTTAATATGTAGTTGTTATCTCCTAATAATAAAAATCTCGTGTCACAGTGTTTGTTATCGAACTCCTCCGAAACGGCTTGACCGATTTTTATGAAATTTTTTGTGTATATTTGGTAGGTCTGAGAATAGGTCGTAGGTAATTTTTTTTTGCAAAAAAACGTTTGCTGGGTCAGCTAGTTTGAGTAATTTGCTACATACAAAAACCTATTGTACGAGTATAGGAGCTTATTTTTAATAAGATTACCTAAGCATCCAAGATAAAGGAATTTTTTCTAACCTTTTTCGTACATAAAAATAAGTTTTATTGAATCAGAACAAAAAGAATTTTAATAACTACGTGTGATCCTAATTGTACATCTAATAAAGAGATAACGTCATTGTTCTACGCAAGTTGCAAACATTTGCATACTTCATTATTTGCAGACGTTCACACGAAATATTTCGACTTCGACTCATTAACGAAGTGTAGAAACATTAGCCAAACAATGACCCAATTAAGGCGCAATGGAAATCTGCAACCGACGGCAACTTGTTATTCACAACAAACGGACGTCCACAGAGAACGGATCCGCTGGGAAATATCTGAATATCGATCGACCTTCAGGTTTCACTGTAACAGGACAAAAGTGTGGCATTCCGTCACGTCGCGGCTGGTGACGTGGAGAGAAACGCGGCCAAATTCGCGACGATTCGTTTGACACAATGCCGGTTCATCGGCACTCATGTACCTACCCGTACCCGTCCGTAGAGCCGTCTTCGCAGGTGCGTGTGCGCAGGTACGGCCCGCCCCCCCCGGCACCGCGGCCCCGCGAGCCCGCGCCCCCGCGCCCGCCATCTTGAATTCCGCTCACTCAGACCCGCGCCCGCCTCGCGGCCAGTACGTACACCGCGAGCGACCGATCCGCGACATATTTGTGTTTTCAAGTGATTCAGTGTCATGTTGTGATAGTGCAGTGACGAAATGGAGTCGACGCCGATATGTCGGTGCCGCGTGCTCTACCTCGGCTCCGCAGTGCCGCAGCAGAGCAAGGACGGACTGCAAGGCATCCAGGAACCGCTGCGCGAATTGTATCCGGAAAAGGGAGCGACGAGCGGCGGCATCGACTCGTGGCTGTCGGTGTGGTCGAACGGCATCCTACTCGAGAACATCGATGAGAGCGGCTCACGGGTGGCGCGCTTCTTCCCTATCTCGAGCCTGCACTACTGCGCCGCGGTGCGCCGGGTCACAGTGGAGGGCGCGCCGCGGTTCCTGCCGCTGGACTCGCCCTTCGCCCGCGCGCCGGCGCCGCGCCGCCCGCCGCTTTTCGCGGCCGTGCTGCGTCGCACGCAGGGCATCAAGGTGCTGGAGTGCCACGCGTTCATCTGCCGGCGCGAGGCCGCAGCCAACGCGCTCGTGCGCTGCTGCTTCCACGCGTACGCGGACAGCTCGTATGCCAAGCGGCTGGAGGCGGAGCGTGCGCCCTCGCACCTGCCGCCCGACCAGGACGAGGAGCTCGAAGTGTATGACGGAGACGAGAACCACAAGGTGTGGGTCGGAGAGACCGAGCGCGACGACGCCAGCGACGACATACCGCACCCTGCGCGCGCGCCGCGCCCGCGACAGATAGCGAGGCCCGCGTCCGTCCCGCCGCCGCCACCACCGCCTGAAGAGCCGAAAAAAAAGACTGCTACTGCAAAGAAGGCGAAAAAGAAGTCTTCGGCGTCAGCTGATGAGTTGTACGCTGGACCGGCGCCGGTGATGAACGGGCGGTCACTGGGGCGCGCGCCGCCGGCCTGGGCAGCCGCGCACCCCATGGTGTTGGTGGCCCACCCGGCGGCCACGCTGCCTCACGCGCGCCCGGCCACGCTGGGCCACCGCGGGCGCGTTCCGGCCGCGCTGGCTGCGGGGCCCTTCCCACCGGGTCCACCGGGTCCACCGGGCCACGGCCGGGGTCGCCTGCAGTATGCCACAGTGGACCCGCGGCGTTCGAAGCCTCCTCCCCCTCCGGCAATGAAGGCTGCGCAGAGCATGACGGGGCTGGAGGCCGTGGAGGACGCAGGCGGCATCTACAGGAAGAAGGGACACCTGAACGAGCGCGCTTTCTCGTACAGCATTCGACAGGAGCACCGCAGCAGATCGCACGGCTCTCTCGCTAACCTGAAGTTTGCAGCTCCACCCGAGGTGAGCTCCTTTAGAATCTATTTTCAAATATTTTCTTATCCTACCGTCAAATTCCTTTCGGACGGATGACATATTGACTGTCTTTAAAGAGTGTTATAGACCGGCCGCTTCAAGGAAGGCACGTTAAGGTCCGCATTCCACGACAACCGGTACTGTCAGTAGTCGGGACTCAAACCCAGGTGTTACGAGTAACAAGTCCGATATCCGGCATCCTTCCATCATTCTCAATGATGCCGTTTATAAACTCATCATGGGCCATCGAAACTCGTAAATAGTAGGGTCAATATAATGAAATGAGCGGCTACAGCTTTCTCAATATAATTAAGTGGATTTGCTAACAAAGGGTCGGACTTGGCAGTCTCCCGAGTTATTACGTCATCGGTGTGTGCATGTGTGTGTGTGTGTTGGAGTATGTGTGCATGTAATTATCGTGTCAAGAGCGATTGCTTGCAAAATCATTTTTATTTATTGTTTTTTTTTTGAATGGGCGATTTTTGTTGCCAGTGTCAGTAATGGCCTTGTTACCGGTCGGCAAAGAAAGCGAAATTCGTACAAAAACAGTGAAGAAAACATTTTGACGCTTGAAAGGCAAAATTGAGTAGGTAAGCGACATAGGGCTTACTACACAGGAGAACAGTAACTTAAAGTTCAACTTTTCATTTAAAAAATCATATAAATTCTGATTCAGATGATAAAATAAGGTTTCCAAAACAGAAAGAATTACGCCTGTAGGATGATTACAAGAATTTATATGTTTTTTTTTTCTGAAACGGTACATTTTAAACTGTTATCCTGTAAAGTCGCTTAGTAAATTTTGCAAAAAAACGAACATAATCAGATATTTTTAAAACTAAAGTCTAGGTTTCCAATACATAAGTAAAGGTAGTTTTTTACAGTCGTCATAATCGTATATTAAGGTGTCATTGAAATGACCTTCGAAGCAGTAATTTAAACGTAATTTAACTGTTTTTTAAAAGCCAATAACATATTAAACTAAAATATGAGCATCACAACTGTTCATAAAAAGTGTGAGTTGGTATCTGCAATAAATATCTACATAAATGATTATTTTCGTCGAGAAAATCCTAAATTTTTTAAGGGTTTGGCAGTCATGTAGCTGCTAACAGATGCGAAAACTTTAAACTATGAAATAACAGTGGCCACTTGTGGCTACAAGCTATGCTGTTAAAATTACGGTCGGTGACGCAAACCCTTAGAATTTTCCTCTATCAAAAATCGCTCAACGCGCCTTAATAAATTTTCACTTCAAAATTCTTTGCAAATATTTGTCAAAAGCGTAACACACTAGCCGTGGCTTTCATTTGACAGTTCAACAACATTCATTGCGTTATGTAAGTTGATGAGCAGACAAATTTTTCGAACATATGAAGCAATGGATTAGCAATGTCCTTTAAAACGATTTAGGTTGTGATTGATGTAATATGCAATGAGGGTGCTGGAAACTCCTCCGAAACACTCCTCTGCACAATCCTTCGTTCGAAAGAAGTGTTTGCAATTTTTTCTCACATAAGATCGATTTTCGTGTGGCATGATGTTTTGCTTGTCGAACGATTATTTTCACATAAGATATAAAACGTTATGTATTCGAAGAACTGCGTCACCTTTCGTAATAGCGAAAATATAGTCAGATGCTTATAAGATACCGGTGTTTTAAAACGATGTTGTTACATAAACTAGTGTTGTTATTTCATTGATGAGTAATTACGAAATCTATCGGTCAAGTCCACAGAACATACATGCATAACCACGTTGTATTATGTATTATACAAGTATCTACATATATTTTAATATTTAACTGACGTCTAAAATCAGCCGTCTAAAACTTACGCTGAATGTTGTGTTTACTAATCTGAATATACCCCCAACATAGTATAGAAAAGGCTAGGCAGATAATGATGATGATATTGATAACCTGAATATTCTCAAAAAAAAATTGTAGTTTAAACTAATTATGCCTTAGATTTAGTGTACACTTAACTAAATACTCCCTAATTTTAGTATCTGTTATCCTACTAGGCTACTTAATATTGTTATAAATGCGAAAGTTTGTGAGGATGGATGGATGTTTGTTACTCTTTCACGCAAAGACTATTGAATGGATTTTGATGAAACTATACAGTAATATAGCTGTATATGTGTTGTTTTGTTTTAGTAATGTCTTTGGCATTCCCTTGAACCTTACAGACTAAATTGGGCACTAGTAGCTTCACACTCATTGGCGAACGATCGAAAGAAAGACTGAAGCTGTAGCGAGACAGTGTTTCCTTACCCGTACCATTCGTTAAATCAGCTGAAGATCTCCCACCTGGACATGAGTTGCCTTGATTAATCTGGAAGTCTTTAAACATGAGTCTGTTTAAATACTGGACCCTGGTTGGCCGAAGCAATGAAAAATTTTACCGGTGGAGATTCATAGACGACTCAGCCTTGGAGTGTAAATGTGGTGCTGTTTCACAAACGATGGGACCCTACGTGTCCTGTCAGTTGCACGTTACGGGAACTGATGGGCGTTAGTGATGGCGCCAAACACGTAGCCGAATTCTGAGCCGAGTCTATTTAGATTGCCATCGTCACGCTCGGGAGAAGACGTTTCACAAAAAGGTTTTCTAGCTTATAGGGGTCATAGTTCACAAACAGATGCATGCATACGTAAGGCGTATTACACAAATTGTTAGTGAAATAATCGTAAGACAAAGGTCGATGCGTCACGCGATCTATAGGTACTTAATACAATGCAATATAATTATAATTTTGATACATTGTTAGATATATACTTGGGCCCACTTGCACCACACATCTGTAGGTAAATGCGTTTACCGCTAAACGTATTTAAAACATCGTTCTACCTGTGTGCCAAATTCCATCGAAATCCGTTCAGCCGTTAAGGCGTGAAAAGGTGAGTTTGAGCTGAATTTTTTGTACCGTGTGGACAAAAACAATGTATAAAAGGTGAACGGAGTTAAATCTCTTATTGTTTTCATAAACATAATAAATTTTTTTATATGTATAATCCTTTGATTGATGCTGGAAAAAAGAGATTTGTTCCGTTCACCTTTTAAACCCTGTTTTTGTACAGACGTTAGCAAAAGTCAGCCAGTATAATATTTAGTATGAATTTGGGCATTTCGGGAATATGGTTGTGGAACAGAGAACTGAGAAGTGATTAAAATCTGCCACCAAATGTGAAAAATAGTGCTATAGTTCATCGACCTATATTATCAATCGTCATAAGGCTGACTTTACGAGGAGGTGGAAACCTCTCACACCACCCTAATTGCCACAATTAGCCTGTCTTCTTCTCCCTGCCCTCGTCTCATGTTACTTGTGGTCGGCGCAATACGTTTTCTTCTTACATTCTCCCCTGTCAACCGTCACGCTATCATTCCTGATACGATATAATTCGTCACGCTATGGTTTCCTGGCATGTAATGCTTCTTCAACGCGGCAGAAATCAAAGGTTCTTTCAGTCAGAATCCCTGCTGACTCCGCACGCGTTAAACCGTGAAGATCATTCGCATGCAGTCGGTCGCGTGTCGCAAGTTCCGTGCTGTAACATCGATTAGTCGTCAGCAGTCAAACCAGTTGCAACTTGTCGCTAACGCAACACAACTGTAGTTTATTGAACTATATTATGTACTGGGAAGGTTTTGGGGTAGGCAGAGATCATGGGTTTTATAATATACTTTTTAATTGAAAATGTCTTGTGATCAGTCAACCCTACCACTTCATTAGCATGCAAAGAGCAGAGCATAATTCTAATTTTTTGCATGAGGTTTTAGTGTTTCTTCCAGTCACCATGGCAACTGTTTTTTATTATTATTTACAAGATGACAATAGGTACCCAAAAAACTTTGAAAATAATCATATTCATAATTTTACTAATCTAAACTAATATTGTATAGAGAAAAGATTTAAATTTTTGCATGTTTGTTTGTTACTCTTTCACGCTTAAATGGGTAAACGGATTTGGATGAAATTTGACACATGGGTAGACCATGCTCTGGATTAGGACATAAGATAATTTCATCCCGATATTCCCACGGGATCAAGACTTATGCGGGTGAAACCGCGGGGCGCAGCTGGTCATACATAAAAACTTTATTCTAAGAGATATTCAACATCTTTTTCACTGCTAGGCAAGACTTGCCAATGTCATATGAATACCTAACCACTACTGCCAGTGCTAGCTAAACTTATTTCAAAATGAACCCTTTCCATTGCAAATAAAACAATTTAATGAATAACAAAACAAGAATAACTCATCACTGCAGTCATCACGCGATGACAAAAATCTTTACCTGCACGCAGCACAGGTATCAATAAACATTAGTTGTTATTATAAATACTTGGATACTTTACACAGGAGGCGAACTTCATGAAACTGTAAATAAACTTAAGCACGTTTACATAATTATTTAAAATATATTTTTTCTTCTGTCATTATTGTAACGATTGATTGAGAACGATATTTTAAACTCGTTCATCACTAAACGCATTCAGTTTTGTTTGGTGCTATTGGGCCTTAGTGCACTAAATTGAAGACTGAAGGGATAAAAACGAGCTCCTTTTCAGCAGAATTTAGAGCGTTGAAACCTTTAGTTGCTAATTCTATCAGTGTCATAGTGACATATGTTTTTATAATGTGTATTTTCATAGTCTGACATACATGTTAATGTGTCATGGTTTTTACCACGTTTTCCTTAATAAATCACGTCATCATCATCGTGAGCATCATGAATTATTAAGAGAAACTGCGTATATGTAATATTATTAATGACTAGCTGTGCCCGCGACTTCGTTCGCGTGGATGTCGGAAAACAATAGATAATATGTCGCTTAGGAAAGGTGTAATTGCCACTCCTTCATTGAAAAGGAAGAATCATCAGATCTTGCCTGGTAACGCTTTCCTTACCTAGGGTTATCTACCACGGCCCTTTCGACTGCAGTCACTGCGTCTTCATGGTTCATAATGACAATGCGACGAAGTGTCACTTTGATTTTTAAGAATAAATTAAAATAAAAGCGCCTGCTCGAGGCTGATTATCTAACCAAACAGCCATAATTATGCCCATTTTATTTTGCGTCTGTCTTAGAATACCAACTTGTAAAATCATATCACCATTTTATCTAAAGTATATCAGAGATTAGTAGGTGAAGTTTGAAGTTAGTTTTTCTAAGTCTTGGTTTCTTCTCTGTGGTAAATTTAGAATTTCTTAACTTGGTATTGAAGATATCATATATACCTACCAATATTATGCCTTATAAAGCATCGAGATATCTAGATGATAAAAGGAAGAATACATTAATGGTAAGAGCTTCTACATAAAGTTGCCCGTGTAAAAAGCAACCCATTAAACTTTGGTTATATTTGACACCGGCCGCCATTTAAACTACGAAGATGAAACCCATGAAAACTTTAGACATGATTTTGATTTAGACCTTATACTGCCGAAAACCAGAAAAAGAATTGTAAAGCTAATTACAAAAAAATATAACGGACTTCCATAAAAAACCCTACAAAGTGCAACATAACCTTAGTTTGGGAAGACGTTGCGCGTTGGCAAGAAATTACAGACTTCTGAAACCAAAGGTCTATTGCACTTTGAAGTGTGTTTTTAAGTCGGTTGTATTTTATTTTATTTCATGGTTTTCAATATAAACTTACACAAAGTCGTGTAAGTTTATATTGAAAACCATGAAAACGACACACATGATAAAAAAAGAAAAAGAAAATTGCAGCCGCCATCTTCGATTTTCATTTTGACGTCACAATCGGCTTCAGCACTCTCGAAAACTATGAAAACGACACACACTACCAATTTTTCGATTTGCAGCCGCCATCTTGGACTTTCATTTTAACCAGTACTGAAACGGTTTACCAACAGTCGATTGGTCCATGAACCGTTGGTCAACACCATTAACTTTTCATCCAAAGGACTTGTGACCCACGAACGTTTCCCCAACAGAACTCTACGTCAGTGAATGCTTAACCAACAGAATGTTTTGACCAATAACTTTTCACCCAAAGAACATTTGACCCATGTCAAATAGAACTAAGGATGCAAGGGCGAGCGAAGCGAGCTCGGGACTTGGGGCACCCCGACTCGGACAGGTAGGGTTCGAGGGGATGATGGCGGCTGAAGTGAGCGAGCAAAGCGAGCGAAGGGCACCCCGAGGTTAGGCTTGGTTAGGTTACTTTATACCCTTTTCACAGAAATAAAGGACTACGTCTTATTATTATTTTACTTTCACCTTTCCCGGCGTCTCTTGGCCTTGTTCTTTGGGTGAAAAGTTATTGGTCAAAACATTCTGTTGGTAAAGCATTCACTGACCTAGAGTTATGTTTGCAAAACGATCGTGGGTGAAAAGTCCTTTGGAAAAAAGTTAATGGTTTAAAGATAATGTTCACCAACGGTTCATTGGCCAATCGACGGTGGGTAAGCCGTTACAGTTTCATTTTAACCTCACTATTGGCTTCAGCACTCTCAAAAACCAAAAAAACGAAACCCATAAAAAAAAATTGCAAACTCCATCTTAGATTTTCATTTTGACCTGACTATCGGCTTCAGCACCCTCGAAAACTATCAAAACGACACCCATGACAAAACATTAAAAAAAAATGGAGCCGCCATCTTGGGTTTTCATTTTGACCTGACTATCGACTTCAGCACCCTCAAAAACCATGAAAACGACAAACATGACAAAAAAAAATTGCAGCCACCATCTTGGATTTTCATTTTGACCTGACTATCGACTTCAGCACCCTCGAAAACCATGAAAACGACACCCATGACGAAAAAGTTAAAAATTTAGGCAACCGCCATCTTTGATTTTCTTTTTGACCTCACTTACCGGGGTCAGGATCCATGAAAAATAGCTCTCTCTCTCTCTCTCTGTGTGTGTGTCTCTATCTATCTATTACTATGAAAAATGAGGCATAGCGCTTTTTCGTAATTTGACGATTTCTCCCTTAGAACTCCTACCGCAAGCTCCATATAAGAACTTCGTTAAAAAAGGCTCTGCGTTACTCAACTTTCTATATCAATAATTATCTAACTTCTATATCGCTCAGAACACCACATTAATTATTATTATCTTACATTATCCTCACTTTTTGTTTAAAATTATTTTAGCGCCACAGGCGCCACTAAATAAACCATCAATGGAAACCGATTTTTTTAATATCATTAATATCATTATCATTACTTTTTAAAATAACATAGACATAAGTAGGTATCTGTGTTATTTCGTCATTTAAGTAAGCATAAACTAATAGGACGTGATTATTCGCATCACAACAACAATATGTTTCCGTTAGTAGGTACTATATCGCGCCAATAGATGTCGTTACGTGTTACTAAAAAACGTAAAAAGTTGTTCCTAGAATACTTTAAATTGATTATATCTTTTGATAGAGTGAACCGATTGCGATGAAACAAAAACTAATCATTGGTCCGAGTTCTACACCACATTTGAGTATAAAAAGTAACCGTATTGGTTTGGTACTTTTTACGTTGACCCTGTTCAAATCAATAATCTGTCACATCCAAACAGACAAACAGACAAAACGACAAACAGACAAAAATTCCAAAAATTGATGAAATGGCATCTGTTGGTTATCCTTTAACACCCCAACTATTTTTTTTGGAAATATTTTCAATGTACAGAAACGTCTCGTCTACAGATTTATTATATGTATAGATATAGATATAGAATAGATATAGAAGAAGATATAGAATAGATTGTGTAGTCATTCAAGATGACTGGATGATTATTTTGTATTGATTGCATTTATAGTAAAAATACACTACTTTTACTGTTACTACTTGTTTTACAGTTATTTGAAGATGCTATGTTTACGTTTTTTTTATCTAAGTACTGTGACTATTTGAACGATTTGGGCAGTTTGTCAGCAACGCGTCATTTGTTATAGACAGACTGATTTAAAGTAAATAAAGTTTGAATCAGGAATGAAATTATCCGGAAAAGAACCGGAGTTACGACATAGCTTGCAGAGTAAGCAAACTGAAATGGCAGTGGGCTGGCCATGTTTGTCGGAGGATCGATGGCCGGTAGAGCAGACGAGTCCTGGAGTGGAGACCGCGTATCAGGAAGTATCGCGAAGCGTAGGGACGCCCCCCAGCTACATGCACCGACGATCTAAAGAAGGTGGCTGGGACAGACGGGATGCGGAAGGCAGAGGACTGGGTGTTGTGGCGCAGCCTGGGAGAGGCCTGTGTCCAGCAGTGAACTGCGATAGGCTGATCTAATAAAGGATTTAACATGATTTTGCATCGTCATTATTTTTGTATTGGTTTATCAATTTGTGCTTAGGCAGCACTATCTATGCGCACGCGTTGAAGTCTTTTCTATGAAAAACAAAACGGTGTCTTGAAAATCATTTTAACACCTACCTACCTACATTTTCATAATAGTTATGTCGATTCTAGTGAATGCAGAAAAATATTTGTTTGGTGCAATTTTCCATCTATTTAGGTCCGGTAATTAAAATCTTAATTTCTATTTCTTTTTTTTTTCATTCACTGATAGGCAGACAACGCCCCGCCTAAATCGCGGGGTCTAGAACCATGAAATTCTAACGAAAGTGAGTTCTTTTATAACGAAATTGAGTTCTTTTATAACGAAAGTGAGTTCTTTACGAAAGTGAGCACTAAGCAAGGATTTTTGAAATGTATCCCCTAAAGGGGTTACATAGGGGATGAAAGTTTTCGTCATTTTTGTCGATGGGAAATCTCATCAGGCACACGGCTTGTATATACATAACCCTTTTTAAAACTAGTTTAGCTTCCCACAAGTAACAACCGTGAAAATAAACCAAATAACTTAATCAACTAACTTCATACAACACAGTTACACTGCACTACTTTACTTAGAGGCCACGGTTCACCGTGAGACACCTATTGTCAACATTACCACCTAACACCAACTGATATCCAAACAAAAATGATCCGTGTGACTTTATTAATAAGTGTAGTAAGAACTGCATATATAAGGTGGTGTGAGGAGTCACACGGTGGGTGGACGGGTCAATGTTCCTAGGTTGTATTACTTGTACAGTTTTTTCTTTAATGGATAGTTTGATTGAAGAGGGGAGTTAATTGATAGGTTGTCTTATTGGTAGCTGTAAAGTGGCTAAGCAACTAGGGACTTATTTTACGTCGTTTGGCTTTCTTAGAGCCAGCGCGCACTAACGACTTTTTGTTGACTGGATAGTTTGATCGATCAGGGAATCAGTATGGACTATGGAGCTATATTGAAGTGCACGCATTTGGCAATTACAAATCGGCCTATCAAACGCGTGCACTTGAATATTATATAGCTCCATACTAAATCCCTGGACGATCAAACCTTCTGTCAACAAAAAGTCGCTACTGCGCGCTGGCTCATAAACTCGGTTTCTGAGACATTAGTGTGACTATTTGATGGTGCTATTAATCAATATTTTGACACACTGAGTTTCTGCACACTCAGTGGAGGATGGAATCGGCTTTTCAATAGGTAACTTCGTTTCGATTTCATTAACTGTCTTTCTGTCCATACAAAGATTGTCACTTGTCTCTTAGACATTGACAGCGATGAGACCGACGTTTTACACTAAACACAATTGTGGTGAACAATAAAGCTTATATTCTTCTAGCTGCGCCGCCCGGTTTCACCCGTATAAGCCTCAATTCTATGGGAATATCTGGATAAAAAGTATCCTATGTCCTAACCCAGGTCATGATCTACCTATGTGCCAAAATTTCATCCAAATCCGTGCGTCGTTTTAGCGTGTTAGCGTAACAAATAAACAAACTCACTTTCGTATTTATAATAATAGTTGGTGTCTATCAGCCTGGGACCTCGAGCCTTCTCCAGGTCCCATACGTACATAGGCTTTTCTTCCTGGATCGCAGACGAAGTCGAAGGCAAAAGCTAGTCTATTTTAACTCTTCTGCCTAGCCTTTTCCCAACTATGTTGGGGTTGGCTTTCAGTCTAACCGGATGCAGCTGAACACCTGAACTCCACTACCCAGTTACTGGGCAATCCGATACCCCTTGGTAAGACTGGTTGTCAGACTTTCGGCCTTCTGACGACCTGTAACGACTGTATAAGATTCAATAATAATCGCCGGGACCATTGGCTTAACGTGCTTTCCGAGGCACGGGGGTTCATCCGCGGACCGACCGTTGAAAGCGTAGCTTAACCTGATCGATGGACCCGTGCGGCTGTTATTAGGTACTTAGCCACGAGCCCCCAAGTCTTGTAACTGAGGAACAGATAAACCGGGCATCAGTCATGGCTTAGAAAAAAATAGCAATCATGTAACAATCACTCCGGTAAAGATTTCCACAAAGATTGCTTAGTTTTTCAGTTCGGTCACTGTCCATTGCCCCCAACGAAATCTAGATGCATCTACCTACTCCATAATTATCACTTTCGCTGTATTTCATCATTTTATAATGGCGCATATCTCGATGTTATTACCAACTTACAATTACAGCGTACAGGCGATAATTGTTATTCGTTCTGAGCCAGCAAACAGATGTCTGTAATAACAATGTACTGATCTAGATTTTATGAAGACAAGAAAAAAAGGAGTAGTTTGATCAGCTGTTTAGGTTGTTCTTGTTGTAAGGCTAAAGAAAAGAAATAAAATAGTTTACTTTAGTATTCTAACCAACAAAATAATTCTAAAGTTGTTACGAATAGAGTATAAACGCCAGCACAATCTGTCAATGTTTTTAAATACATTTTCAATTTTTCCGCTAAAGCATAAGGTTCAAAGTTGATTAGGAAAGTTTGGCGTCTGTTCCTAAATATTATAAATTAGCATATGCCCTTGACAAATATAAATAAAAAAGTAAATAGGTCATAGTTCACACATAATTGTGTTGTGTCGCATCGAGAGTTATAAGTGAAGTAATAAGCTATTGTTTTGCCGTCGGTCGCGCTCGGCCGACGCGCGGTAATTGTCGAGGCATAGATAAATAGGGGATATATTTAATTGACCGTCCATAAACTCTGCGGAGGTTGTAGACGGCTCTGATAGCCCTCTTTTGCAGAATAAAGACAGAATCTTTTACTGCGGAGAAGCCTGATGGCCCAGTGGTAACGGCCTCAACTTACGAGTTGTAGGTCGTACTTTCGAACCCAGGCAAGCGCTTTACTTTGTGTAAGTTATTTTATCCTTGCTCCCAAAACGATGAAGGATAACTTCGTGAGGAAACTCGCATGTCCTAGAACCAAAAATTCGAGAGGGAGTGGGCTATGATTCACCACGCGGGTCCAGTGCGGGTTGATGTCACAATAAAAGAAAGAAATAAAAGAAAGAAAATACGTTTATTTGCGGCAAACATGACGCATCAAAAGAAAAAACAAACATAATAAACAATTTGGGAGAAAACATGCGTCACATCTACGCAAAACGGCCATCGCTCAGCATAATGCTTTGACCTATGCTTTGCTATGCTATGACATGTCTTCGAATTTTTGGTTCTAGGACATGCAGGTTTCTTCACGATGTTTTAGTGTAGTACCACGTTAGAAAAAGGTCGGTTTTTATAAATAAACTAGCTGACCCGGCCACGCGTTGCTGTGGCTAACGTTTTTGTAATTTTTTTTTCTATTTTATCCTTCAAGTTGGATCAAACTGCACACGGTGTACAAATTTGATTAAAATCGGTTAAGTAGTTTAGGAGTCCATCGCGGACAAACATGACTCTGATGGCAAAGTAGTAAATAATATCTTAAATACCAAAGACTGTGTGAAATCCTTTAGGCAATACTGAAAGGATATTTCTGTATTCACAGTCGGTAAGGCCTATAATCAGTAGCAGTTTGTTAAACAAAATAAAGCTATTTAATGTTAAGACAAGTTAGGAATGTTAATAACTGATATAACTAGTTTCGTCCAATAATTATAGTATTCGAAGCGTAGGCTTGTCCTCGAATAAATTGTTTCCTAATAACTTGAGTTCAATATTATGCTGGTTGGGATTGGACGACGGTGACGACGAAGGTTAGATTTGTGATAAATCATTCTACTCCTAAATAAAATCTGATAAATGAGCTGTTTGTTTTCTATTGATAAAATAAAATTTTATTCGAGAACATCCATCGGTTTCTTACTAAACTTCAACTATATCTGACGATTCTGCATACTTATCTCTTTTATTGACTGTCCACTATGTCGGTTTCCTCACGATGTTTTCCTTCACTGGTGATGAATAACTTGCACTTGAATAATAAGCGCTTGTCTGGGTTCGAACCTACGACCTACTCGTAAGTCGCAGCCGATACCACTGGGCAACCACTGTTCTTAAATGATCAAATTGTCTTAAAAAAAGGTTCAATATTCTTTAGAAAAAAAAAAAAAAAGTTCGCCAGGCCTAACGGTCGATTGACAAGCCGTCACTCCGTTATCATAACTAATTATTACACGAATGATACGCACTTTTGTTTTATGGGACAGAACAGAATACATAGATATGATAATAAGTCACGTTACACAAGTTACGACCACTAACTGTGTTACTGCAGTAGCTAAACAACCTCTGATTTGCCAGATTAATTGCGTATGACAAGGTCTATTGTAGGCCATTTGCTTTTTATGTTCCTTTTCATTATGAGTAATGGATACTTACAGTTTTTTGTTTATGGTAGTCGCCCTCTCTCTATGATTGACAGCTTTGAATAGTAGACCAGCTTTGGATGCGAATTTCGTTTCGGGTCATCAAATCATAACTGTTTTAAATGTGTTGACAATCGACTCTTCTTTCTTCAACATATTTCTGAGAGACGTTTCAAAAAGGTGCGAGGTCAAAAAGCATAATATAATAATATATTTAAAAAATAAATACCTACTCCAGCGCTGATATTCTGATAGGGGCCCGTTGTGATGCCACGGATACATCTACAGACAACTATAAAATAATTATCATCTATACCTAGGTGACATATCTTTATCATTTTAAACTGTGACTTTTTATCTACCTTTTGTGATACGGTTGTCAACCCTGCAGAGACCAATCAATCTAGCGGTGCGGCCGCCAGTTCTG
The DNA here is from genome assembly GCA_963669345.1 of Gortyna flavago. NCBI lineage: Eukaryota > Metazoa > Arthropoda > Insecta > Lepidoptera > Noctuidae > Gortyna > Gortyna flavago. Next base: position 14,254,651 of record OY770145.1, on the reverse strand, counting down.
AACCGCATTGTTAACAGCTCACTAGTTCACTACACAATTAAATAGGCACCTGTCCCACAGTCGACAACGAAGCGACTAGCTATCGACGATTTTCTCGCTCAAGAAATGTACAGACGCCAGCACATTAACCTACTACAATCTGTCAAATTTCTTTAATAGATTTTCAACTTTATTGCAAAAGCATAAAGTTCAAAGTTGATTGGGAAAATTTGACAGTTTCGGGTAGCTTGATGTGCTGGCGTCTGTACAAAACATTGTTTCATCAAACTTTTATACCTAGAATAAATACGTAAGTCTTATCCTGAGAATGATTTCGGAATTTGTGACAGTCCTAACGTCAATTAAATTTCAAGGGTAAAAGATATCAGAGGGGCAATTCTCGTATAATTTTAAGAACGTTCACAGTCTGATCTCAGTCTCAATCTGTCAAAAATGCCTTAAATTTCCCTACATTTTGACATTTGTTTGTCGCCGAGATGAGACTGAGACTAGATTTTGAAGGTTTTAAATTACGAGAATTAGCCTTCAGATCTCAGTCTCACTCTGTCAAAAACATTTCTAATTTCCCTACGTTCTGACAAGCTTTTGATTTTCTTTGTCGCCGAGATGAGATTGCGACTAGATTTTGAACGTGTTAAATTACGGGAATTGGCCTTCTGACTTTGGTAAAACAACCCTAACCCCAACAAGTAAAATACATATAAATATTTGATCGCTGACTGTTAACACCGCGGGCGAGTACTCGTTTGTCGAAGCGACAAGAGCTATCAAAGAGAGTACTCGCTTGGCTGGCTGAACACTCGCTGTGGGACTCACGCTTGGTACCTCCGTGCTTGGTACACACGGCTACACATCAAGCTATACATTTCCAGTTTTCGCTATCCTCGCATTGTATAGGTTTTTCGTACAATCAGAAGTCAGCTTATACTGGTTATGTATAGCTTGATGTATAGCCGTGTGTACATCCGTATAACAACGAGTAATCGCTCGTCGCTGTCGCGCAGTCGCTGCTCGTTGCTCGCCAACAAAATTTTAGTTGCGAGCTCTACTCGCTTCTCGCTGGCGGAGGGACAGGCACCTAACTCGATGTTTTCTTATAACACAATCTACAGCAGTCTGCTAGTCTGGGAATTATTTAGTGTGTCAGTTTGTTAAGACGGAGGCAATGATGACGGTGACTAATGATGAGGGGAAAAAAGTTTGCATCAATTTTGTGCGTTAGAGTGAGAAAAAGATTCGAGATAAATGAATGAAAAATATGTTGATTTATACAGTAGATCTGGAGGCCAATTCCCGTAATTAAAAACTTTCAAAATTTAGTCGCAATGTCATCTCAGCGACAATCCATGTCAAAAACTTGTCAAAAATGTAGGGAAATTAGAGGTATTTTTGTTAGAATAAGACTGAGATCAGACTTGAAAATGACGAGAATTAAAGTAGTAAAATCACCAGCATAACCATTCACAACCACTCGACAGGGTTCCGAGTTGAAAATTACACATTTTTGGTTACTTGATTTGCTTTGTCCTCGACCGAAAACAGTCGTCGAAAGCATAGCGGTCGTCTATTTGGTTTTAACTGTCAAAATTTTCAGGTTTTGGATTTAGAACAGCGTTTAAAGAATAGTTTAGAGGAGTCCTTCGATGACAATCGTTGATGTTCGATTCAGTACGGAAGCGTTTCGAATGGTTGTGATGAATCTGGATGAAATTTCGGACGAAATCTCAAATTATGTTTGTCCCATATAATAGGAGGCGAGCCTAATGCCATTAACCCGGCACAAATCCAGACTCCGAGCTGCTACTGAGAAAATGAAGATAATCATTCAGAGAACATCTTTCAATCATCATCATCGTCTAGCCTTTTCCGAACTATGTATGACGACGTTGTGTACTACATGTATGTTATATTATACAGGATGAAATTGAATATATGCGACAAATCGAAATTGGAGATTGTACTCATCATTATGAACAACTTTTACTATGGGACCAAACCTGAAATCGCGAAAAAAAAACAGCTGTTCCCTACATTTTGACGAGTTATGCGAACATAAATGTAGGGAACAGCAGATTTCTTTTTCGCGATTTCAGGTTCAACGAGTGTCATATTCCACATTCCCAATTTAGATCATTTTTATAATATTATCGTAAGATTATATACCGAAAGATGTCGTCTGCTTAATCCGTGTTTTCGTTAGATTGTATAATGTTAAAATTATGCAATCTTTGTCCTTGATAACTTTCTTGACTTTGACCCCGCCGAGAATTCCGTTACAGCATCCTCGGAATTAGAGTTTTTGCTGAATAATAATTAAAATTATAGTGAATGTTGAATGAAAAACCATATCATTATAGTTAGAAAGGGGGTGACTACCGAGATGACGACTAATAGAGAAGTATGGAGGAAAAAACATGTTGCGCCGACCACAAGTAAATTGGGATACCTAAGGACAGGAGAATGAATAATTAAAATTATAATCTGTAGAATATAACATCCTATGCTAAAGCAACTAAAATTTTATGAAATAGTATATCTAGTATCGTTTATAATCCTTATTTTCAGTACCAAGTTAACTACACAATTTAATAATAATTTGTAGATGGTTTTCATCCGTTTTTAAGTTCTTACCTGTGGTTCTTATGGATATGCATTTTAGCCCTTATGATATACCATAAGGGCTAAACATACATGTCCATATATTTCTTTGGAATAGAAGAATAATTCAGGAAATTCTCTGTAGCAGTCCAAGGTCTTGATTTGTGCCCGGTTGATGGCAGTAAGGTCGCTGGGTCGCCTCGACAATCACACATTTTACTATCCGTACTCGAATCTTGTAAAAGAATTTGTAAACGTAAACTAAGGGAAACTTGTTCTTAGCTATTAACTTAAAATATGAATGAGCAAACATTCGAAAGTAATTAAATACCGTGTCGAAGTTGCTTCAATACATCTCATATTTACATAACAGCTGGCCGTTAATTTTTACGGTTTCATTTAACGCAGCGACATGAGTTTCCTTTCTTCCGTTATAATTTTATAAGTATAGTGTGTACGTACAGTTTTTATGGGTGAGGCTGTATAGTGCGTTGATTATGACTTTCATTGAAAGTGATCGTTTTAAAAAGTGTGCTGCATTGCGAAACATTATTGCTGTTGTCGCGAATTAGCTATTTTATATAACCGCTAGCTGTTTTACAAAACGCAGCTGTTTTGTAAAACAGCTGGCGGTTATGTAAAACAGCTGATTCGACAATCCATCTGCGACACTGTTACTGCCTGGTTGGTCTAGTGGTTGCAAGCGCTACTGATGAGCACGAGGTCCTGGGTTCGACTCCCAGGTCGGGAAAAGTGTATCTATTATACTCAATTTCTAGACTATTATAATATTACTTATGTGCCAACTTTGCAAAATATTCATTGGACCGTAAACAACACCTCTTTATAAAGACATTCGCATGCATTTGTGAACTTCAATTCTCAAATCTCTTCAAGTCCGTTCAAACATGACCCAATTGACGAATCTGTCGTCACCTCAACGACCAAGCGTGAAGATAAGGAAACACCTCGATCACGTTCCGTCACTTTCTCACTAACGGGACTCGAACCTGCTCTGTTGCGAAAACCGCAGCGCTAAACACTACAACACTATTGCGTTATGTCGGTGAGTTTGTCAGGTTATTTGATGAGTTTTGTTAAGTATACACGATGAAAAGGGACATCAATGTGAAGGCTGTAACTATGGATTTACCACATGACTTCAGACATACCAGGGTAGAAAATGATATCACTTATTAAAAAATCTGCTGTTTCATACAAAAGAGCTCAGCCTGCAATGTTCCTACTGCTGGGACACAGACCTCTTCTCTGTGAGAGGGAGTGGGCTGTAATCCACCAGTGCGATTTAGTAGATGTCACATGTTTTCGTTTTTTTTTTTCGTTCTAGGTTATGCCGGTTTCCCCACGATGTTTTCCTTCACCGTTTTGAGAGCAGTGATGATAAAAATTAAATAATTTACACAAAGTAAAGCGCCTGTCTGGTTTCGAACCTACGACCTACACCGATTATCACTTGGCCACCACTGCAACAAACGGTTAATGCGGTGCAACGACAACATGCCTGCCGCTTTCTGCAATAAAATCCACACATTTCGACCTTACCAGTTACCACAAAATTTTCTAAATCGCAAACCGAACAATTTTGCAATCTCATTACAATACTATTAAGGCCTATTCAAACCTAAGCGATATTCGCTGCCGCTGTGGGTAGAGGTACATACGCGCGGTTTTCGCTCAGGTATTTAGTATCAAGTTCCGCGGCTAGAGCGACCAGGATACCTACCACGAGCTCTTAACGCGATCCACTTTAGGACCTAAACTGAACTGTTCTTCTAATTCGTACCATGACGTCAGTTTAACGATTCAACCGTGCCATCTGGATACCTACCACGAGCTCTTAACGCTCATTCACTTTCAACGATCCAAATGCCGCTGAGTGTATTGGACGTCATGGTACGACTGTGAGCGATGCAGTTTGAACCTAAACTGAAATGTCTTGCTTTTGAATCGTTTTTAAATAGATCATGGTAGGCCTCCTGAACGGTATTCGCTGCCGCTGTGGGTAGAAGTGCACCTTCCTGAGCGAAACTCGAACTCTGTATTCTACCCACAAGGATAGTGAAATCCGCTTTGGTGTGAACAGTTATATTACCGCATACCCACTCGGTTTTCTCTACAGCAGACGGTTGAACAGGCCTTTATAAAAGGGAACGTGGTGCAACGCACAATAGGAAATGAGCCATCGCTGTTAATTCGTGCTAATCGCCGAGCTGGTCGTTGTGTATAAATTACGTGGCTAATCTACCGGATAATAGCGTGTTTTCATATTCAAAGGTTATAGAAACTGGTATTAGAAATGTGGGGTTTTTATTGAAACGTTTTGTTGTGGTTTTGGCTGATTGGCATTCGAACTGCAACCTTGGTTGCACGCAAGAATGATCCTGCAAGTTTTGACCTTGATACTATCCCCATGTGTAAGGAACTTAAATCATTCAACTCAGCCTATAGCAGTCCACTGCTGGACATAGGCCTCTCCCAGGCTGACCCACAACACCAATGTCCTCCGCCTTCAGCATCCAGTCTTTAGCTAGCTTCTGCATACCCTCAACGACTGTCAAAGATCTACGAATGACAGCCGGGCCAAAGGCTTAGTGTGCTGTCCGAGGCACGTAGGGGTCTTGATATGTAATGTATGGTCACCCATCCACGTACCGACCTCGGCAAGCGTAGCTTAACCGGTGATCGACCTGTGCGACTGTTATCATTTAGCCATGAGCCCCTCTTAGGCTGCCATCAGACGGACTGCATCGCAGCCACCGCGCGCAGTCGATAAATTCAACTAAACAGACGGACTGCATTTGAACTGCATGCCTGCATTTTGAAGCAGTTAAGTCAACTGCATCTAAACTGCGATGTTGCAGCTGAAATGCAGTCCGTCTGTTTAGACCCTTACTCTCAAATTCTATATCATTACCTACATTAAATAATTTACTAGAAAAATCAGAGCAAACTTAAAATATCAAACAGCTGTTAAATTATATTTTATTACCATTTATTTCTTAACACCCAGATCAGCTATACTTACATCTGCAGCACGTATGTACCGCATATCAGCGCTGTTGCGCAACTACGCATGCGCGAACCCACTGCGCTTGCGACTGCATCTTCAAATCTCAACTTTATATTTACTGGGATAGGGTTTAGTTTTAAACAGTAATGTGAAGTTATGAATAAGCAATAGCTTGATGAATGTGGTTAATGAATACATAGGTGAAGTAATAGTTCTTTTTTTAAAATAAAATAGTGTAGTTATGTTATTTTGCTGTTTTTGTCGAGTTATTGCAGATTTTCTTTCGTTATTTTGAGTAGTTATTCAAATAAAATCACCCTGTATATCACTGTGCCTATTAGAATTCAGAATCTCATAATCAGCCTATAATGTTCCCACTGCTGCTGGGACACAGGACTCCTCTCTTCGAGAGGGAGTGGGCTGCAATCTACCACGCGGGCCCAGTGGATCCCAATATCGTGGAGTGGTGGAATATCTACAGTCGGACTTTTAATTAGCTGCAGTAAAAAGACAGCTTAGGTATGTGTTATGACTGAAATTGGCGTATTTTTTATTTTTTGCGGCCAAAACCCATACTTTGGTTTTCTAGACAGAGTAGTGTAACAAACGAAACTAATTTGACGTGCATATCTCTAAACGCAGTCCGAAATGAGTTATTAAGAACTGTCATTTTACTGCAGCTAGTTAAAAGTCAGAGTATAGGCGTTGTTCTAACTGAACAGACAGCTGTGCTGCTGGGGAGTTTGTTGCACCGCTTCTTCCCAGCGAAAGCACTAGGAAGTGGTTAAGGGCGGGTGTTTTGGGGGACTGTCTTATGTAATTTTGACGTTCAATAAGTGCTGATTCTCAGCCTAATTTGAATAAATGACTTATTTTGTTCAAGTAGGTATATTATACCTATGAACCTTCTTGGTCCTTGATACTCAAGTATCAATACACACCGTGTACGATAATGCTAATGTCACGCAACTGGCCTAGGAATGCGGCGCCCAACTGTTCTAAATACAGCCTAGCTTTTTATGCTAAGCGGTTATCATCCCTATGTCTATATGGCTAAAGTCCATCTACGAAGCGAGAATAGTCTAGGAATTTATGCTAATCGAAAAGATGCCTTATCTGTATAACGTTAAGTTTCATGCATTAGAATGTAGGATGTAAGGATGTATTTTCTTCTACTATAGATTGCCAAATTGAAGCTAGGTGTTGCTTATTTTCTTCGCAAAATCAAAGATGTGTAAACGTTTTGATAAAATATAACCCTTATTTCATGTGGTTAAGGTCGTCTTATGCATTTGAAGCAAAATGAAAATGATCTTTGTGATTTTGATGACTTGGATATTTTAACTACTTACTTCAGTGTCATGAACCATACAGGAGATCAGGGTCCGTATTATGAAGTAATGCCAATAAGATTCCAGTCCGAAAAAGGGGTGTTGCTATCGGTTATTCCTATGTAGCTCCGTCGTCATCTCACACTAGAATCATGATGGCATTAAAACGTCATAATACGATAGGACCGTGGTTAAAATATAACCCAGACAGCAAGGTAACGGATTTATGTCTGCCAGGGATTGGCAGCAGTTACAACGTTACCAGGTTCTTTTGGCGCGTGGCCAAAATCGGAATTAACACCGCCATCTTGTTTTGTCAACAACAACGCCAACTTCAATGTCATTCAGGCGCCAAAAGATCTTTGTACAGACGCCAGCACATCAACCTACTACAATCTGTCAAATTTCTTTGATAGATTTTCAACTTTATCGCTAAAGTTTAAGGTTCAAAGTTGATTGGGAAAATTTGACAGTTTCGGGTAGGTTGATGTGCTGGCGTCTGTACTATTTGAAACTGACAGCTCTTAAATATCCCCATCTCTTTCTTATTTCGCCAACCAGTATAAGATAGCGCTATTATTAGCCTACTTTAATCTGTTAACCAAATAAAATTTTATAAGTAGTTACTTCTAAACGAATTTCCGATTTTATCAAGTTTGCAATGATCAATTAAAATTCAAGCATGCAGTTACAACATCAATGCTTGCGGTTTCCGAAAATCCGCGAGTGGGTAATTGTCAGGTTTTGCAACGTTAGGTACCTACTGCAAGCTATGAAGTAATGTCTGGGAAGATTATCTTTTTAAATTGTTTCAAGTATTTTTTCTATACAGCTTCGTGTATTGAAGATCCTTGATGAATTGCGGTTGTAAGATTTTTTTTCTCTATATTTTTAGTCTGTGGTGATGTCATATAGACATTTAATCGTCTTTGTTTTTTTTGTTTTTCGTTCCGTGTTGTTTAGGCATGGTTTACATGATGGAGTTTTTGGCCTTAATTACTTATAATAACTGCCATCCCATTAGATAGCTTCTTGATGACTTGTTAATGATAGAAAAAAATTAAATGAAGGCAATAGGGAGAATTTTATTTGGGTGTTATGTAGAAATTATTTAATACTCACAAAACTTTTATCCGTAGAATAAATATGACAGTTTGACATATTTTCTATACAAAAAAGCTGTCAAACGGCAATATTTATTCATCAATTCTAAAAGATATCTGACTAATGAAAAATCAGGGCTGGTCAGAGAAAGACGTATAAAAAAGGAGGCTTTTGCCCAGCAGTGGAACAATACAGGCTGCATCATAGATCTATAATATTGTTTAATTATAAGCTTGTGTTGTCCCACTGTCCTCCCTTCCCTCTTTCCACTTTTCCCGGTCTACTGCGATTGTGGGCCAATCCTTTAAGAAGGAGTCCAGCTCATCCCGCCATCTCTATCTGGGCCTGCCGCGCGGTCGTTTCCTGCAATTTGGAATAGATAGATCTTTCTAAATTATAATATTTTTACAGCATATACTTGCTAATGTAAACTCCGCTTAATTTTAAAGGGTGTAGCCAACTAGTAATTTTCTAAATGTGTAGCCTTGGCTCAAACATGGCATAGCACTTTGTTGTAGGAGATTTCTATGGAAGCTTCTACGTTATCTTGTAGCAAACTACCTATTTTATTTCTATTGTACTTCGCCGACGATAGTGAAATGGGCACCTTGATAGTGCAAACAAACTTGTATTCGTAATGGTTTTCATTATGCCAGCTATTAATGCTTATTTTGCTGTTGGAATTTCAGACATAATTATACAGGTGAAATTGAAAACATGCGAGAAATCGAAATGGGAGATTGTACTCATCATTATGAACAACTTTGACTACGGGCCAAACCAGAAATCGCGAAAAAAAAAATCTGCTGTTCCCTACATTTATGTTCGCATAACTCGTCAAAATGTAGGGAACAGCTGTTTTTTTTTCGGTTTGGTCCCGTAGTAAAAGTTGTTCATAATGATGAGTACAATCTCCCATTTCGATTTGTCGCATGTATTCAATTTCAACCTGTATAGGCCTACCCGGCTTAGTAGGCGTTTCGGCAACTGAGTTTTGTCCGATCCGGTTGAAACAGGAATTTCATTAGGTATTATTAATATTTTTAAGTACCCATTACTTACTGCATAAGCAATATTTGTACGTCTTGCAAGGCAGCACATAGTGACACAGCATTTTTTTTTATACCATCATTATTACTATATTACAAGTATTACACCTATGCGTACAAGTAAATAAGTTTCAATTTGAACATTATCTAAGCGATTCTTAATGTTTTGATTAGTCTACCGATAAAATTTGTATGACCAGTGATATTATTACACTTATAATATCATTGGCTGTGACATTAAAATGCACATAATTATTATGTTATCGGTAGTCGTAGCGTGCCGTAATAAAAGGTATCGTGTTAGCCAGTAACTGGGTTGTGGAGATCAGATAGGTAGTCAGTAGTACAATACTGGTAGCTGCATCTGGTTAGACTGGAAGCCAACCCCAACTTTGTTGGGAAAAGGCCGTTACTACTGGGCCACCACTGGCTCTCATGATGATTATGATACTATCGGTATCAAAGCGAAAAACAGAATCTAAGGGTGCATCCAGACAGTGCGAGGCATGCGCCGCAAAGATTATTTTATTAGGTACGTATGTTGAATCCGTACATATAAAAAAAAATCATTTGCCAATTTCACCTAAAGACGAACAGGGGGCCTAAAAAGGCTACTTTGGCAGAATCATAAAACAATTCATATCACGCAATTCATATATAAGACAGTTTTGTATGGAGATTCGTAAAATGCTATAGGTACACCTCTGCCTAACCCTTCAGGGATATATAGGTGTGAAACTGTCAAACAAATGAATTGCGTGATATGAATTGTTCTATGATTCTGCCAAAGTGGAATTTTTAGGCCCCCCGGTAACAATAAAACAACTGCTTTTTTTATCAAACGACTTTGCAACGTCCATAGAGTTTCTATTCATGCTTTAATATCAATTTGATTATATTTAATTATATAAGTTAGAGATGGTTCAATTAAGGTTAATAGCTTCATTAATTATATTTAGATTAAAACGTTTTTATTACTTATAAAACGATATTGTAATACGGTTAATGAGATTCGTCATTACGTTATTAGGTACAGACGCCAGCACATCTACCTACTACAATCTGTCAAATTTCTTTGATAGATTTTCAACTTTATCGCTAAAGCATAAGGTTCAAAGTTGATTGGGAAAATGTGACAGTTTCGGGTAGGTTGATGTGCTGGCGTCTGTACATTGCTGGAATTTTTCACCTTGAGGCCGCTTGCACCGCAAAATGCGTTTATCTTAAATATCGTTCTGTCTTTGTCGTCTTCAAACGATTGACAGAAACGCGTTTAGCGCGAAACGCATTTAGATATTTTTGGTGCAAGCGGGGTTTAATCGTTGTTAGTTTAGAAAAATATACCCAGTATGCTTTATTGATGAGACTGTTTAAAGGTTTCACGTAGACACGCACGACGCGACAGTGTGACCCGACAGTGCTACGCAATTTTGCAATATATATGTCGCAGCCAACTGGTTAAATTAGCCGTTTAGTTAACCGCCTGGCCTTTAGAAGTAGTGCTCGCCTCGCTTCGCTCTCTCGGCTCGCACGCGGTTGATTACAGTTCTAACCTAACCTAACCCATTTGGTCGGGGTGCCCTGGCTTAGTTACTGCGACCAATTCGGCTCGCGCGTGATTGGTTACAGACTTCCAACCTAAACTGTAATTGAATATCATTCAGGCCGTTAGTTGAACGGCCGCCGTTTACTTAAAAGGCTAGGCGGTTAACTGAACGGCTAATTTAACCAGTTGGCTGCGACATATACATATATTATCCGTAGAATAATTTCTATTAACCACTCAACCGTCCAATGCCGAAAATCGACAGGGAAGGAACATGGCCGACTGTCCCAGTGTTCTTACTAGGAACACGTTGCCTATCTTTCTGACATGATCAGTTTCTCTTAGTTCTAGAGCAGTGGTAGCCCAGGCCTAACGGCCCCGACTTACTGAGTTGTAGGTCGTGGGTTCGAATCTAAGCAGGCGCATTAATTTTTTGTGAATCAGATCATTACCACTGCTCTCCAAACGGTGAAGGAAAACATGGAACTAGAACCAAGAGTTCGAAGACATGTGACATCTACCAAGCCGCACTGGGACCGCGTGGTAGATTACAGCCCACTCCCTCTCAAAACCAGTGTGAACAGTTGGATATTATATTATTTATATTATATTATCATAGTTCCCAGCAGTGGGAACATTATGGGCCGATCATACATTTATGCAGTCTCTTCTCTTATGCTTAATGCTCAAAAGGTACCTGTTGATAAAGGGAGATTCATCTTGTTGGTCTAGTGGTCGCAAGCGCTACTGCTGAACATGTGGCCTAAATTCGTTCGTTTTTTTTAGTTACCAGCCGTCGCGAATCTGAAACAGCTGTTGCCACGATTATATTTAATCATGCTCCTGCCCATATCCCAATTTATTTGTGGGCGGCTCAACACGTCTTTTTTTCCATACTTCTATAAAGTCTTTCCAAACCAGCCAGTTTTTTTTTTGTTTTTCGTCTTTTCTATACAAGGTGTAATTTAAATGGTGTTGGACGTGAAAGGAGGCAATTGTATTCATCATTACGAACAACTTTTAATACGCTGATTTTTTTTTTGATTTCAGGGTTGTTCTCATAGTAAAAATTGTTCAGAATGATGAGTACAATGGCTTCTTTTCAGGTTCAACACCATTTAAATTACACCTTGTATAGTCGTAAGATTGTATGTATAATTTTCAATAGGTCTTCTATCGCCCACGTTGAAAACCTATGGTGTGAACTATGATAATCCTAAGAAAAACCCCTATAATTTCCTCCTAAGATAAAATAAAAAGTCAGATTCACACGCCTCTATGCATGTAGCTTGAACACGTGTGTTTTTAAAGATCGTTTAGATAAAAACAAGTAATTTGAATACTAAAGAAATAAAACTGAATGAAAGTTACGACGTTTTTAAATTAAAAATAAAAGTGTAAGGTAAGAAATAAAAAGTATTTTTAATTAAAAACCTGACTAAGGTCTTGTGTTAATAAAAGCTAAGAACTAGTTAGACTGGAAATAATAGAAAATAGGACAAAACAACCAATTACTGATCACCTCGTCCAGATATTACATTGAAGATTTGTAATATTCGATCGATTTTTTGCATTTAAAAGATGAGTTGGTAATTGATTCTGGCATTTAATAACCAAGTCCGAAAAGTGAAAAAAATAGGTTTAAAAACCATTTTTATGACAAAAATTTGTATTTTATAGAACAAAACTCGCCCAAAACTATCCTCAAATAAGCTTTCTAAAACAAAAATTCAATTAGTTTGATTTATGCTTGTAATGTTAGATATTAATTGTCTTTAAACCGGTTATATGATCACATGATCACAATCTCGCTCCGTGGGAAAGAATGAATCGTTATCTAAGAATACGAGCCGCCTGGAGTATGAATGTGGACTTTTTGCTGAATTAAATTGTCTTATGTGGAATGTTGCTATTTAGGGTCAGGTCACACGAAGACATGACGTTGCGCGCACTTTTAACATAGCGACACAATTTAGAACTTATTTTTTACACGAAAAGGTATCATTTCAGGGGTGAGCGTGAACACGTGTCGAAGCACGCTGAGATGCGCCGCGTTGTGCAGCGCGTATACCATATTTTTATTTTTATATTATTACGGATGGGAAATCATCAAATGACCCCTCCCGCTGTGGGTTGAGTGAGAGGGAGTGTCAGACTTTTACTGACTAAAACACTTGATCCATGTTCCTTCTTTGCCCTTTGCGTTCCGGGGCCATGGTAACTCTTTCGAACAGCCCCGCGACCATCGAGCGGGAAGGGCGCGTATTCCATAAGGTGCAGTAAATAAATAAATTCGATTTATATCGCAATCTTAAAAAATGCGCACAGTCTCGTCGCGTCGCGGTGTAAATTAATTGGCATTTATTTTTCAACGGATGTATCTTTAAATAATTATAGTTACATTATCATTACGTAATATTAAAGTATTAAATACGTTTTTTGATCATTAGTTTACATTTTCATCAGATACTCTATTTAATATTACAAATGCGAGAGTGTGCCTGTCTGTCTGTTACCTCCTCACGCTTAAACCGCTGGAAATTTGTTATAGAGATAGTTTGAGTCCCGGAGAAGGACATAATTATGATAGTTTTTATCCCGATATTCCCAAGGGATCGACACTTATGCGGGTGAAACCGATGGGCGCTACTGGTAGACTATAGTTTCTTAATTCGCCTTCCAAAATACAGCATTAGGCATTATATTTTGATAGTTAAGGCCATTGTAAATACCAGTACGAGTATTATAACAAGGTACCATAGTTAGTGCGGCAGTATCAATGCCGTCTACCTTGGAAATACTGGTCGTCCTAATAGATACGGAACATGTTTGATGGTTGAAAGAACTTGATGCTGAACTGACAGGGGAGGTTTTGATACCTGCTTTGGCTTGAAAGGTTTGACCAAAGAGGCAATTCTTGTAATTTTAAGAACGTGAGTCTGATCTTAGTCTCAGTATTGTCGCTGAGATATAAGATTGTGACTATATTATGAACGTTTTTAATTACGGGGATCGTCCTTCTGTTAATTTGGTAGGTAGGTATCTACATATCCTTACATTTACATATAGCACTCAAATCTCCTGTCCTGTCCTGTCTGTCCTGTCTTATCTCTCGAGTTTAGAGTTGGTATTTGTTATAAAAGAGATTTTGACTTGACTGACAAATATGGCATCTCTAAAATATAGAAAAATAGAAAGGATGCACACAAACATCACCTTGAAAAGTCTCGTCTCAAAGAGTACCACGAACGACAGTTGTTTAACAATTTAAATTACTTACCACGTTATGAAGTAATTTTACCATTATTTTGGTGACAGCATTGTTTGAAGTGTCACGCCAATTTAACTTTACGTAATGAGCTGGCTTTCTTGTTTACATATTTGATGAAAAATGTGTGTATTATACCTACCTGTGTATTATACTTACCTACTACCTCTTTTGGTATGGGTATGACTCGTTTGCGCAGCAGCTAAAATTGAGGGCTTGAATGAGGTTAGCCAGTGTTTATTTATTATTTAAACTTTTCGCACAAAAAGGTACAAAGGCGGACTTAATGACTTTTTTTTTTTTTAAGGATGGGAAATCATCAAATGAGCCCTCCCGCTCTGGGTGGAGCGGAAGGGAGTGTCAGACTCTTACTGACTAAAACCCATCCGTGTTCCTTCCTTAGCCCTTTATGTTCCGGATCAGCGGTAACCCTTTCGGACAATCCCGCTGCCCGGACTTAATGCCTTAGACATTCTCTCTAGTGTTTGAGTTTTCTCGATTGATTGTCGCTGATATGAGACTGTGACTAGATTTTGACCGTTTTTAGTTACGGGAATTGGCCTTCAGAGTTAGAACATTACTGTACTTTACAGATTTACCTTCAGAATAGCCTTATTGAAAGGCCTACCTACTTATTGAACAGCATTTCTGTGGCCGGGCGTGTGTTCCGGTTTCACTAAACGTAGGCACGGCGACCGGTTGGGATGAATCACACCGTTTCCGAATTCTTTTATACCGTTAGAGTTTTGACCACAGATAATATCATATTTTTTGTTGGGGCTACCCGGAGGAGCTCGTGGCTAAGTTACAGTTGCGATATTACAGGGGGAGGGGCTCGTGGCTAAGTTACAGTTGCGTCAGTTGATTTGATGAAAGTTCAGTTACACTTGCCGAGGTTGTTCCCTGAATGGGACCATCCATTCCTGGATCATTAGTCAGAAGCCTGAAAGTCTGAAAACTAGTCTTACCAAGGGGTATCGCGTTACGAATAACGGTTATGGAGGTCAGATAGGTAGTTGCTTCATGTCATCATTCTCCTGTCCTCATCCCAATTTACTTGTGGTCGACGTAACATGTCTTTTTCCTCCATACTTCTCTATTAGTCGTCATCTTGTGACCCCCTTTCTAACCATATCATCATTCACATAGTCCACAGACACTCTTCTCCCTAATCGTTTACAGTACACGTGTGCAACACTAGTGTTTTAGTTTTGTCGATACACAGTAATTACTTATTAGTGGGTAATTAGTGTGTATCAAAATAACCAACAACCACACAACCAACAACCAGTCTTACCAAGGGGTATCGTATTACCCAGTAACTGGGTTGTGGAGGTCAGATAGGCAGTCGCTCCATGTAAAATACTGGTATTCAGCTGCATCTGGATAGACTGGAAGCCGACCCAAACATAGCTGGGGAAAGATGCAGATGAAAAAGTCACGGTTTTCTCAAGATGTTTTCGGTCACCTCAAGACAATGGTGTCTTAATTGCTTGTCATTCATGGGCTCATGAAAGTTGATATTTTTAAACATTAAAGTGACTACGCTTGCACCATTATTGTCTGGCAGACATTGTTGGTTCATACAATAATCGTTTTAAAAGCACCTTTTCATAGTGAATCGCAACTTTCTTGTAGAAAATGTGTAGATATCTTCTACCTATACAGGGTCAAATTTAATTAGTTAGCGAAACTCTGCGACGTGATGGGTGTCGATATCTGAAGTTCTGAACATGATTTAATAAAACAAAATATAAGATTTTTTGGGGTCATCAATCGCACGTAGTGTTCTGTGTAGTCACTTGAAATAAATTATAAAAAAATACAGATTTTCTCAAGTCATCCTTCAAGTAGGTACCTAACATCAAAATAAGCGGTCATTCACCTCAAAAAAATTAACAAATATTTTAGTTTTATTTGCTCGTGTTTAGATATCTTTAAATCTGTGCTTCGCTAGGTAACTGTATACTATCTTCTTAAAGTCAAAGATAATTTTCTATGAGGAGGTTAAATATTGTCAATGGTATAATGGCAAGACCAGTGTTATTGGTTCTCTATTCGATGAATGCGGAACTTTCACTATCCGTACGTTAGTAATGTCCAAGAAAATATAAATTGAGTGAAGTAAAGAATTTCACGTAGTATTGTGATGTATCTAAGTGTGTCCACAGTGTGGCTATTTGAAATAAGATGGCCCCTACAGCCATTGTCCATCTAGACTTGTGATTATTGATCTGAAGCTATTGTCGGATCAAATGTCTTGTAATTCATACATATATAAAATCACGCCTTTTTCCCACGGGGGTGGGCAGAAAGCCACCTGCTACGATCCTTACATACTCCTTTCGCCTCGTTTACGTTCATAATGTGAGTCTTTACGACTCACGTTAGATTGCGAGCGCGTTAGAATTTTGTATGGCAATTAGGTTTCTCCTAGTGACCACCAGGTGGCGCTGTAACTATTTCCCATATAAAGTCAGTGAAAAAACTCACACTAAGGCCACTGGTCATACACGCACATACGCTTGTAATAATTAATTCTTATGTAATTCCTGGCTAGATGAGAGCTTTATGGGTTATAGCGTTGTAGGGTTCGATTATGGAACCTTAGAAAAATTTTAATGGTGCAATTATATGGTTGGATGGTAGTCTTGCAGATTGCGTATCTGCATGTCGAAGCTCGTTACAGTAGCTCCACCTTTTCCAATATCATTTGTCACCGGTCGACGTCATCATGTCAACGTCGCTTGTCGATGAAAACCAGTGCTGTGGTTTTGTCTCGCATAGGGTTGTCAGTTTCTAGATGCGACTGAATATTAGTATCCTAAAGACTCTATGAAGCGAACAGCGAGTGTCTATTCATCGCAAGCTTACCGTAAACCGAAAAGTGACATTCCCGGTTTGATGAGCAGTCGGTCTTTGCGTATGGTCATCTCCTAATCTGCCCTCTGTGTCCCAAAACATGCAGTCAAAGTGACCTCTGCGCTGCCCGCGACGACGCCGTGGAAGTGGAAAGTTTTGGGCCATAGCATAAGTGTATAATCAGCCATGTTCATCATCATGTTCCCAGGCCTCCTCTCTTCGAGAGTGGCTGTAATCTACCACACGGTCCCGTGTGGGTTGGTAGATGTCACATGTCTTCTAATTTTCGGTTCTAGGACATGCCTCACGATGTATTCCTTCACCGTTTTGAGAGCAGTGGTGATGAAATTTTTTATACAAAGTAAAGCGCCAGCCTGGGTTCGAACCCACGACCTACAACTCATAAGTCGGGACCGTTACTACTGGGCCACCACTGCTCAAAGATCTGAAATACAGTCGTGCCAGCGACACAGCGAAGAAGCAACGGAATTGATTAAAAGCTGGTGTATTGTCTAAGAGCTTATAGATTGATTAATTTTTTCGAAGGGGTCATAACCATAAATCACCATCCTGTAAGTGGACCTTCTCCACTCATCTACGTAGTGGCTTTGGCAACGATTCGCAGTAGTTGCGAAACAAAACGATTATGTTATTTAAGCCTTACAATTTTATGGTGGTTTGTTGTTGTGTTTGCTATATTTTTCACTATGCTTGCAATTCTGTTTACTTTCTAAATAAAACAGTAGTTACAAACCCATAACCAATGTTATGGGTTTGTAACTACTGTTTTATTTTGGCTCTAAAGTTACCTCAGGTTTCGATTTAGGTTTGGGTGTTCTGCACTAGTGGTGTTCCTTAAACGGATGAGTCAATGTCATGGGTACATAAACTATTATAAGAAAGAGATACCTTTCATGTTAAAATTAATAAGTGCGGTCATTTGTTTGTTTCTTTGTGAAATTTGAGAGAGCTTGCCAGTATTGTGGCGGTGCATACATCGCCACATGCAAACTACACATCACACTGATGTTACTAATAGCTCAACAATACAACGTCCCGACATCAATCGTCGGGTAGTTGCCCATCAGACACGACACCCGTCTGGTCGGAGGATCCTTTCTTTTCTATATCTTAGAGTATGAGTGACCTTTACACCCTGTTCCTCATACCTCTATAGTATAAATTGTCTTTCGAACCTATGTTCCAAACGAACAGACAGACTCATGATAACAAGATATTATTATGTAAAATAAAACAACCCATTGAAATCTTAAAACCGGTCTTTTGTAGCACAGATAATAAATGTCTTCTGCCTGTATTCCACACAGGTGGGCCTTGCCCCGCATAAATTAAAAAAAAATATCCATGTTGCAAGATTTTTATTTATTTAATAAATAAATAATTCATGTTAATTAATAATGTTATGGTTCTAATTTATTTTGATATTTTACAATGAAAATTAAATATACATACCATTTTAATTTAAAATACAACTGTCAACTGTCTTGAATAATTAGACAAAACCAATTTAAATTTTTGACACGATCGAGCTTTTTTCAATCAAGTTTACGGGTGTCAATGAACTGAGGGGCAGTTCTTGTAATTTTAAGAACGTCTGATCTCAGTATATAAATCCGTCAAAAATATTTATAATTTCCCTACATTTTTGACACGTTTTTGACATTTATTGTTGCTGAGATGAGATTGCGACTTGATTTTGTACGTTTTTAATTACGGGAATTGGCCTTGGTAAAACATCAGCGAATGATAAAAAATATGTCTGTCATTAGGTGATTGATTTTATCTCTTGCTAAAGAAAGTTGATGATTTATTACCAGACTGATGGGCAAATTTTGGCCAATGTTATAAGCTGATGTAACACGGACACTGGTTTCTTCGATTTTATTTTTATGTCACCTAGTAAGTGAGGGATAGACATTGTAGTCCAGCATGGTGAGTAGCTTCTACACAGTGGGCCACTGACCCATGAGGCCAAGAATGAATGAATAAAAACGGCCTCAATGGCTTATCTCGAGTTGATCGTGACAATCGATTGAGGGGAGTAGGTTACTATGGTGCTTTATGCTAATCGCAACTGTTTTCTGTTTCCAACAGACTGCTTGCCACCATTTGAACTTAAATTGTGGCGGTTTACCTACATTTTGCTAGACTCAGCAGAAATTGAGTTGTATTTTATAAGCTAGTCTCGGGGAAATGAAAGATTTTTATTCGACAAAAACTGCGGCTTACCAAAAATCTTAGGAAATATATTTTTACATAATCAGATATTAATTTAAAATATTATGACCATTGCTTAAAACCTTCAATGATTTTTTTCAAAAAGCATTCATTATCGATGTTTGGGCGGGACCATCGAATGTCAATCGGTTAGTGACCTCGGTTTTGGCGGGAGAAACTCGACGGGTGAGATTTTTTTTCTTTGCATTTTACTTTCTCGCGGCACACAAGTTTTGGAGGCTGCCAATGTCGCATCTAGAATGAAATAAGCCAACAAAACGTGTAAATTTGTTTCTTTTTGGAAATTTCACGGAAAGTTGTTTGATTTCGAAATGGTGCGATACCTTCCCATCTATTACTTTTGTGACACTTAGTTATGTAATGTTTATATATTTTATTGCATTCCGCATTTGAAATGTTTTATTTAGTCTATGTCTATCTAAGTCTATTATGTCTATCCACAAAAATGCTAAAATGTAGATTAAATTGTTTTAGGGCTGATTTTTCAATCGACAGATAATTTTTATTCGTGGAATACAATTAACGTCTGACAGTTTCTGTACGGAAGAGCTGTCAAAAATTCAAAATTAGTCATCCGATAAAATTATCTGACGTTGGAAAAATCAGCCCCTAATTTCATACTCTTAATACATGAATCCAGCCAAGCCAGTCTCTAGAGTAAGCTCTAGAGTCTACTCTAGACAATGATTTCAAAATATTATTTAAGTTAATGACTATATAAGAATCGATTCAAATTTCGAACCTGACCAAGCTGTCAAAAAACTGTTTTTTGTCAAGCACATTAATTTGACGTCGATAATTTTTCCGCTATGATGTAGGTCTATGGCCTGTCTATGGCAGTATAACATGTAGGAGCGCTGGTGGCCCAGTAGTAACAACCCCGACTTACGGTTCGAATCCAGACAGGCGCTTTATTTTGTGTAAATTATTTTATCACCACTGCTCTCAAAACGGTGAAGGAAAACACCGTGAGGAAACCGACATGTCCTAGAAATCAAAAAACCAAAAAATCGACGACATGTGATGATGTGACATCTACCAACCCGCAATAGTTCTGCGTGGTGGATTTCAGCCCACTCTCTCTCTAAGAGAGGAGGCCTGTGTCCAAACAGTGGACAAATTTTTGGCTCATTATGCTAAGTAGGTTTATACCTAAATGTAATAAATCCTCTTCGGTACCTTCTTACGCAATTACTATACGAGCTGCCGTCTTTTACCGGTCCCGTAATAGTCTGATAGCTGAATGATTGAACTAAATGTAATGAGGGCCACTCAGCTGATTGTGTGAAAGCTACAACCTTGAACGGGCGTCGCGACGTGAATGGACGAAGTGACCTAGAAGCGGAGCTGTCGAATTGTCGATAGGTTCTAGCGGTGAATTTGAATCAATGTCTACGCATAACGACTTACCTACGCACATTTATAGACGACTAGCTTCCGCCCACGGCTTCGCCCGCGAGGTATGTCCATAAAAACTATCATTTGTTGATATTTGTAGATTGCATCCCGGGGAAGGCCCCGGGATGCAATCTATCTCTCTGCCAAATTTTATCGAAATCCGTGCAGTGGTTTAGGCGTGAAAAGGTAACATACAGACAGACAGACAGAGTTACTTTCGAATTTATAATATTAGTATGGACTAGCTTTTACTTATATTCAGCTGCATCCGGTTAGACTGGAAGCCGACCCCAACATAGTTGGGAAAAGGCTAGGCAGATGATGATGATGAGTATGGACTAGCTTTTGTTCGCGTCTGTGCCCGCGTGGATTGAGTTAACGGGATAAAAAGTATCTTACGTGTTAATCCAGATTATAAACTATCTCTGTGCCAAATTTCATAAAAATCCGTTCAGCCATTTTTGCGTGATTGAGTAACAAACTTTTTGTATGCACGTGTTTCTGTGACAAATAAACCTATTTTTATTTCTTTCTTTCATTATACAATGCATCCAAAATTCCAAACATACAAACTATCATATTTGATAAGGTTGTAGGATTAGTAGGATGTCGATTTATGTTTACAGGAGATTCGTGGGGCTTTATTTGCCATGAATATTTGCAATATTTTGTTAAATACTTACCTACTACCTATGATGGTACACGGATTTAGCACAAATTTGTCTAATCTAACTATCCTGTATTGTCCCACTGCAGGACAAAGGCCTCCCTCTCCCTTTTCCACACAATTCCGTCTTTTGCGAGTGTCGGCCAGTCCCTACGGTAGGAGTCAAGCCCGTTCCGCCATCTTCGTCTCGGCCTGCCGCGATCAAATTAATCAGCGCCCTAACGTAAATTGACGTAATTTTAGTAGGCAAGTTTTTAATAACGTCTAAACTTGTATGGAGTAGTATCAGGCGCGGTAGTACTTTGACAGGACGAAACAAAAAATTATCTTCTGTCCTTTTCTTAATGAAATAGAATGAAAAAGATGCACTGAACTTTTTAGTTTAGTCATATCCACCGTCGAGCAGCGTTGCTATATTCGTGTTTAAACCAATAATCCAAATGAAATTAAAGCCACATTTTCTTTGCTTAAAATAGTTGACTCAGAACTTAAGAACACATATGTTTATGACTGTTCATATAAACTTATACATAATTTTGGAAGGCTGTGTTCCGATTACGACTACAATGCGGGGCCACTCACCTGCCTTATAATAGATTCTTTATTCACTGTTCACAAGAATTGGTGTTCTACCTAAATAATGTATCCATTTACTTACATAACTTTTACATTTTGAACACACCTATTTACACTTGGTACTAAATACGCGTGACCAGAGGGCTGGCCTATTTTTAGCCCAAAGAATAAGCATTGCCATCCAACGTGGCAATGCTGCCAGCGTTTTGGGCACTTAATCCAATTGACAGCGATGCGGACGAATTTTTTGATGCCCAATGAGCTCTTGCCTTTTTCTTTTCCTTTTTTTTTATTAAACCCTTGTATATAGTATAAATATATTTTAGAACACATACTTTATGTAATAATAAATATTAGCCAATTAAAAAGTGTCTGTAAATGGTTTAATTGAAATAAATGATTGGTACTAAATTAAATAAAAACAAAAGGATACTTAGGCATGAATTATACAGAGACGGCGTATGGTGAAGGCTCGGCAGGCATGATGCCGGTCGCTTCAAAACGTTTTCATACAAAATTTACGAAGGCGCTGCCCGCCGCGCCGCCCGCCGCCGCGCCGCCTCACGTTAGTGTAATTCACGACAAGTCGCCTTCGTCCATTTTGTATGAAAACGTTTTGAAGCGGCATCATGCCTGCGCCTTCACCTCCGCTTAGGAGTATAGTGTTCTGTGGCCTTCACCTTACGCCGTCTGTGTATAATTCACGCCTTGGGCGTCGAAGTACTCGTCTGCTTCGCTGTCATTCAGAAACGTGCCCAGAAGACTATCAGCATTGCTACGTTGAATGGCAATGCTAATTCTTTGGCCAAAGAACGATCCAGCTAAACTGCGTTCAAGAACTGTCAGTGTCATCATTGTTGTGGAATATTGACACTGAAAGCTGTTGAACGCGGTTCAGATGTGCTGATCACGTTCAGTTTCTTTTGGTGAAATATCGCCCTTAGTCTGTCTGAATGAAACAGTCTGAAGTTATATTTTAATTAACCAAGGTTAAATCTTTACATAAAATATTACATGCAGTTGGAATTTGCGTGCTAACTCCTAACAACCGTTACTTTCAACCTGCACCTATTTTACACAGCCAATCAAATGATTATGTCAATTAATTCAGCACGACTCCACATGTATGCTCGTATGTCACGCTTTCGTCTAGAAAACTTATCGTGTCGCCATCATGGCCGCCGAACGAAGTGTGAATATAGGTATTTTGTTGATAATTTCGGTAAAGGAATTTCAGTAAAGGTCAGTGCAAAAGCTTTTGTTTATAATTTTCTTGGATTTAAAGCCAGGAATACATATCATGGGGTTTATTAATAAAGGATGATTTAAGTTAAGTGACGTTTAAACGTCCAAAATGTATGGTTAAAAAGTCGCTAACCACTACTCAACTTTAAGCAACGTTGATGAATATGGGGTTTGTCAGTAACTTTGGTGCTCAAATAGGAATCTGGGTTGTTAATACTCGTACCTTTTGTTTGTGAATAACACGTTCAAGAAGTCATCTTCTGCCTAGCCTTTTCCCAACTATGTTGGGGTTGGCTTCCAGTCTAACCGCATGCAGCTGAGTACCAGTATTTTACATGGAGTGACTGCCTATCTGAACTCCACAAACCAGTTACTGGGTAATACAATACCCCTTGGTAAGACTGGTTGTCAGACTTTCGGGCTTATGACGACCCGTAACGACAGTCAAAGATCCACGAATGACAGCCGGGACCAACGGCTTAACGTGCTTTCCGAGATACGGAGGGTCTTGGTATCTAAAGATGGTCACCCATCCACGGACCAACCGCGGAAAGCGTAGCTTAACCTGATCAATCGACCCGTGCGGCTGTTATTACTTAGCCACAAGAAGTACCTATGTTTGAAATAGTTTAGTTTATTTCTTTAAGTAACGTTATATCACGCCTTAAACCCCAAAGGGTTAAGCAGAGGTGTACCTATAGTACACCCATATATCACCAGTTATGTTTAAGTCCCATGTAATAGGGGCGAGACTATTGCGATGCCATCAACCGGGCATAAATTCCCGGGCGGCTACTGAGAAATTAATGATGGTTTTACCCAATAGCAAATGTCTAACCTGGGAATCGAACCAAGGACTTCACGCTCAGTTGTAGTGCTTGCGACCACTAGACCAACGAAGCAGTCGTCTTTTTTATATTTGGACATAAATTATTGGCCCACAAATGGCCCACAAGCCACATTCGTGATCGTTAGGGCGGTTTCGCACTACATCCGATCCGAATCCAATCCGAATCCGAGAAATGCCGGTCCGAAGTGACCATAGAGTCTGACCAACGAAAGCTGACCAAGAATAAAGGCGGCAATTTAAAAAAATCAAGAGCTGTTACCCTGGCTATACACTGCGTAAACGCAATTGTTACTATGTATTTATTGTTCATTGCGAATTTATTGATTTATTGACATTGACAATCAGGATTGACAGTCCTAAAATGTCTCCATTCTAAAAGTTTAGAAAATAATTCTTGGTCAGCTTTCGTTGGCCAAACTCTAGTGCTATTTGTATAAGGGGTTGCGCACTAGATCCGAACTCGATATCCGTCAGAATTTAGAACATTCCCAATTCGGATTGAAGTCGGATCTTTAATTCGGATTTGGATCGATGTAGTGCGAAACCGCTCTTAGTATAATAATAATATAGTGGTTTCAAGCGCGACTGCTGGGCATAAGGCTCTGGGTTCTATCCCTGAGTTTCTTTGTAGCGAGCAGTCCGGAGTCTTGATTTGTGCCCCAATTAATGCCATTTATGCCCTTTTTACAAGGAAATGAATCGTGACTGTAGAAATGTGTGAACCTACCTACTATTCACCTAAAATGCAGGTGTGATGTTTCTTTTTTGTGTCCCACTGCTGGGCAAAGGCCTCCCCTTTTTCCTTCCAAACCTCCCTGTCTTGAGGTGTGATGTTATGTAGTAATTAATTGTTGAGCAAATGAAGAACACCGTAGATGTGACCCTAGGTGTCAATTTGCCGTGTTGCCTGACAGAATGACAGTTGTGATTTGAATATACGGATAATTTATGTTGCTTTGCCTAAAGAAGTTTATTTCAAAACTAAAATCGACAAACACAACACATTGACGTCTTTGCTTTACAAGTAACAAACAAGTTGAAACGCCTCTGTAATTTGCCTTGGGGCAGGTATCGTCTTTGATATTTCCATTGTCCGTGACTCCCAAGGCACGCCAAGGCCCTGCCTAATAACGGCTATTAGGGCTTCGCTGGAGCTTGTACTATGCACCTTTTTTTTCATCAATTTGAAGGATTCCAATCGATTATTATGAGATTTAATTGTAGCAATTATTAATATTTGAGTATACTTAAAAAAACATAATCATCGTTGGCGATTTATTTGCCAAACTTGTAAACAAATATGAGTACTGGGAAAAATAACTTTAAGTTTACGCTACAACTTTAAACACTTTTATAACTTTTTAAATAGCGCTAGTCACTCTGAAATCAACTTAATAACTACTAAAATAAAGTTGATATTTGTTTAACTTAAAAAAAATATGGAAACATACATGTTGCCTCGTTAACGTTCATATATCCGGTAAAAAAAAAAAAAAAACTTACGCATATATTCTCTGATGAAGGTACAGGCAGAGGTATGTAGGTATAGTTGACCACTTTGGCCAACAATTCCCAGTAAATTGAAACTTCGCTAAGGTTGAAACTTGTCGATGTATTACGTGCAACAAGTGAAATTCAGCCTTACAATGTTAAACCAATTACAAAGTCGACTATACTTACACCAACATCTCGGTAGGCATACTCTTTAAGTTCATGTGGGTGTGATTCCACTAACCAGGCAATAATTCAATCTCTAGGCTTCCACTGAGAAAAAGAACCAATATCCATTACCGACATTTGAATCGAACCCGCCCACTGCCTACTCAAACTCAAGATGTAGCTAGTTATTCATTCCAAAAGATGGACAAGTACGGGCAAGAAACTCCATGGACAACACTGAAATAATAAGGACTCTTGTCACGGAAATTAATTGTCAAGTAAATTGATTACTAACTTAAATCTACCCGAAACTGTCAAAATTTCCCAATCAACTTTGAACCTTATTCTTTAAAGTTGAAAATCTATTAAAGAAATTTGACAGGTTGTAGTAGCTTGATATGCTTTCGTCTGTACATTAATATTACAACTGTCATCCTTTGACAGTTGTATGAAATGGTTGGATGGTAAGGTATCATCTATGTTCTATGTTATGGGTTTGGTTTCCGCACTTAGTCCTTCAGTGGACCATTGTGCGTGGGCCATGGCGGCCGTTGGTGGTTATTCCAACCAGCCCACCTCCCTCCAGAAGCTGATTAGGTCTCCTGGTCTTTTGAGAACATCTGTGTACGATCTGGGTGTCCCAAGGGTTCGTGTCCTGATCTGGGTGACGCCTGTGCACTCAAAGAGCACATGCGCAATGGTTTCATCAGCCACCATGCAAGCTCTGCACAGGGGGCTGTCCGTTATGCCTATAGTGTGAAAGTGTTTGTTTAGCGAGCAGTGTCCCGTGATGGTCCCCCTCACCAGGCGCAGGCCTTTCCTGTCCAATCGATCGGATCGCATGGTAAGGTATCAATTTGCTCAATAATTCGTTTCCTTGACTGTGAATTGGATTAACTTAAATTATTTTTGAACCATAACAGTGATCGCACGTCAAAGTTAGGTGCATGCTAAGGTATCGTATCTAGGTTACACGGTTTTCGTTGGTTATGGCTGAGTTAACGGGCCAAGACCATATTGTTTCACCATTAATTAATATTTAAATCAATCGATGGATTGCTAGTAACATTAATATGCAGTTTCTTTTGGATAATGATGTTGGAGTAGTGACAAAAAATTACAGTTTGATCTTTCATCGCCAATAGTTCAAGAATTTTTACCACAGCCTGTATAATGTCATAATGTAGTGTCAGATTGTCGTCCCATCGGACAATGAGAGTGAGGGAAGAGAGAGTGCACCTGCGTCTGCGCACACACTTGTGCACTATAATATCTCCCGCGCCGAAGGCTGGTCTCCGCTGAGATTGGTCACAATGGCCGAAATTCGGTCTGAAGGATTTTAATGTCCTATAAACAGATTAACTTATTAAAAGAGGTTCAAAAAATTAAGTTAGGTACTGTGAATGTTTGATGCGTCATTTTCGACGTCCCCAGTTGCATCGCATGATAGAACAAAGGTCTATGGTCTGTTCGAAAAGTATCCGATGAAAGTGTAAACAAACCCTGCTCAGGTTACATTCTTACACAATCCCCCACTGAAGGGAAACTAACACATTCATTATATATTTAAGTAGTAGGTTTCGACTATCTCAACACCTGTTCCAACAATTATTGTTTGAATAACAACATTATTAAATAGTAATTGAAACATTGACAACGAAAATTGAGGCTATAAAATAACCTCGATTGTCAAACAAAAACATCTTTAAGGCGAATTGAAGTTAGAATATCGGGTTTTAGTTTTCAAATAATCCATTAAAAGCTACGTAATGAGTAAGTAACACCAGGATGCCAATTTGTAATTGGCATCCACAGGTATGATTTCTGATTCATTTGTTTACATTTTCTTTATATTCGTACTTTGTAACAGGCTGCAGATATGCAATTTTTTCCTACATTGTGTTTCTTTGGACAACTTTTAAAATGCTCGTTAACATTTTGGTAGTCACATCTACGTCCGAAACTTACAGAATGGCGGCTGGGTCAGACTGCAGGCGGAAGGCGGACAATCGGGTAGAAGCCTGGTCCAGCAGTATCATCATTATCAGTATCATAGCAGATAGCAATTTGCGAAAGCTGAGTTACAGTCAAAGTCAAATCATTAATTTCAAGTAGGTCATTATAAGGCACTTTTGAACATCAAAATTTACAATCCACAGGTACAGTACTGGGTGGTGGAGGTCAGATTGGTAGTCACTCCATGTAAAATACTCGTTCTTAGCTGCATCCGCTGCTGCTGCTGCTGTTTTTTATAACTTGTTTTTATTTTTTACTGTGTTTAGTTTTTAGTTTATTGATAGTTTGTGATCCTCCTGTACGGGTCGCAATAAATACTTTTTCTTTCTTTCTTTCTTTCATCCGGTTAGACTGGAAGCCGACCCGAAAATAGTTGGGAAAAGGCTAGGCAGAAGATGATGAAGTACGACTATTGATCCATTTGTTTACAATTTCATCTGATACTTTTAGAACAAGGTCAAGGTTCGTATTAGCTGATTGCAACCCACATTGATAAATCAAACCTTTCCCAACACACAAGTACCAATAAACTACCTGTATCGGTGCGCGCATTCAAATGCGCGTACGCTGGCGATTAGTACACAGCGCATGCGCGTCGAAGTGCAAATAGACAGCGTTTGCATAGTTGGCCGTAGAAAGTAAGACGACAACTCCGTTGCGTTATGTGTATTCATTACGATTGCCATTTAAAGGGATGGGCAGGGGTCTAGGTGGCGTTTTTGTGTATGTTTTTGAGCAAATGTTAAAGATTTGTATATTATCAGAGAGTCGGGCAAAGAGATTTACCTCAGTATATACTCTAATTGGGTAACATACACTTTTAATCACAATCCGAGGGTTTTGAAAGAAATTCCTTATCCAATGCTTCATAGGTTTGAAAAATTGGTGTGGGTTAGGTACAGTCAACAAAAGAGATTAGTATGCAGGATCGTCGGATATAGTTGAAGTTTAGTAAGAAGCCGATGGATTTTATCGAATAAAATAAAATTTTATCAATAGAAAACAAACAGTTCATTTATCAAATTTTTCAGTCGACAATATACATCGGTTTCTTATTAAACTTTAACTTATTACTTTAGGATTTTCTCGTATTTTCTTTAGCATGTCAATGCTGTCTTTTGTCCTTTTAAATAAAATAAATTCTCTAGTTTAATCTTTCGATTGCGAAGAATAAATTCTAGTTACCTACACAGCTACCAGCACCCTAATTGCGTCACACTATACAAACAAACTTTTTTACAAAAAAAAACAACCGACTTCCAAAAAAAAAACACTACAAAGTGCTAAATAACTTTAATTTCGGAAGTCGGTGTCGTTGGTTCTGCATTTTCGTTTATTGACACCGACTTCCGAAATTAAAGTAATTTAGCACTTTGTAGTGTTTTTTTTGGAAGTCGGTTGTTTTTTTTGTAAAAAAGTTTTTATTTTGTACTTTTTAGTGGGAGAGTAATTTATCTAAGTTACAATAGCCTAATGTCAACTGCTGATCACCTTTTACAAAATATTGCTTTTGAATTTTTAGATTTTTGTTGATTTTTCAAAAACCGCTTGTCAGATTTCGAAAAAAATTTCATGGGACCATTTGGGAAGTACACCCTTTCCAACAAAAAAAGAATTTTTCAAATCGGTTGGCAAGCGACGGAGTTATGCGCGAACAGACAAAAAAAAATACAATCATCCGAATTGAGAACCTCCTCCTTTTTTAGAAGTCGGAAGGATATTCCTAATCCATTGTTTCATATGTTGAAAAAATGTGTCTGCTCAACAACGTAAATAACGCAATGAATGTTGTTGAATTATCAAAACGAAACCCATTGCTGCTGATAGTGTGACGCATTTACCTCGCCGTACGACTTTGTGGTTATTACATTACATACATACTTTGAGGCCCGTGGCCAAATAATAACAGCCGCACAGGTCGATCGATCAGGTTAAGCTACGCTTGCCGCGGTTGGTCTGTGGATGGGTGACCATCTTTACATACCGAGACCCCTCCGTGCCTCGGAAAGCACGTTAAGCCGTTGGTCCCGGCTGTCATTCGTAGATCTTTGACTGTCGTTACGGGTAGTCAGGAGCACGAAAGTTTGATAACCAGTCTTACCAAGGGGTATCGTATTACCCAGTAACTAGATAGATAGATAGATTTATTTTCTTGCCACAAATTACAGCTTAAAATTAAATTAGTCTACAGGTACAATTTTGTACTTAATTTGTGAAAGACTGGTGCCTAAACTAAGTTTAAACAAAACCTGTAAGTCAGGTCACCAGGCCCCCTTAACAATTTATATATTACAATTATTGTACTGAAGACTTATTACCCAGTAACTAGGAAGTGGAGGTCAGATAGGCAGTCGCTCCATGTAAAATACTGGTATTCAGCTGTATTAGACTGGAAGCCGACCCCAATATAGTTGGCGAAAAAGGCTAGGTAGATGATGATGACATTATCTATATACTTTCCGCTTTGTGTTTCTGAAGAAAGCATAAGGAAGTTACTTTAACACTATATACCTAAGTAGTAATTTTTATTATGCAAAATCATAGCGCAGTGATAATAGTTTTCCTTTTCACTTACGACTGGAGTAAAATGTGAGAAATTGAAATGAGAAATTTCATAGCATAGACATAATCCTGGGAAAGAGCATAGACTTTTTATCGACATACCATGCGGTCAAGCCGCGGGTGGAACCTTCAACATTCGAGGACATATTCAAATTGATCGCATATTAATAAAAATAAATCACGATGACACCCACATCGAACGGAATCTCGATGCATTTCAAAATGTCACTCGATATGACATCAAGTGTGCAATCGCATCGTGGGAACCAAGCACCAAGCCAAGCACTTCCTTCGCACTACAAAGTACGAAATTACTTTGAAATTGCGTTTGCAGTTATGTCGATCGTGAACGTATTATGGCAAGACATTTTTTTTTCAATGTGCAATGACATTTATCGTAATTTGACTGATTGGCGAGGTAGGTCGAGAGCTTTCAAAATTCGAAAATGTTGAATTTTATTTTTCTTTAGCGCCGGCACGAAAACAGTAGTTAGGTATAGCCTGTTCTGAAAGTATCCGATGAAAGTGTAAACAACAGGGTTTGTTTACACTTTCATCAGATACTTTTTTCAAAAAGTTAAATTGTTACGCAATTTTTTTCAAGAATGATTGTTTGTATGCCTAACTAGTTAATTGTAATCATCGACAAAAATAGAGGTTATAAAATTATTTATTTATTTATTTGTGCAATTACTTATTTTTGAAACTTTTTATGCCACAACAGTTGCATCGCGTCGCGTCAAAAAAAAAAACAACTAAATTTACCTTGACAATGATCACGGCAGTCGTTTGAAACGTCGGTAAACAGCGAAGTTAACAGCCTTTGCAGCTTTTTTAGCAATCATTGTAAATTAAACCTTTCTATTTGGATGAATTATTGCGTCATTGTAAGGCGATGTAAATCATACGTGTCAGTGTATTGTCAGCGTGCCTAATGGTGATAACTTAGCACGTAGACACCGGAGTCATAAATATTCTGACTTAGGCTGAGCTTATACGAGTACATATTTGAATTAGCGATAGTACTACTAGATGGCGCAAAAGTCATCACCCTCTCGGAAGATGCTATAATTTTTGCAAATGGCGGCAAATGTCAATTCTACTTTGACATTTGTGAAGTAAACAGATACAAAAATACGCTATATGTACTACTATTGTTTTTATTTTTTACTGTGTCTAGTTTTTAGTTTAGTAATAGTTTGTGATCCTCCTGTACGAGTCGCAATAAATACTTTTTCTTTCTTTTCTTTCTATACTCAAGAACGCGGAATAATACCTAATTGTTTCGGGTAGCCTAATCTCTCGTTTTGGCGATTTGCACATGGCCGGCAAGATCGCCTGATTTGTATATACTTAGCTGAATGGCAAATTTTGTATGAAACGACCATAGACTTATAAAAAAGTGAAGCACAGTAAGTATGCCGCCGGACCGTTTGTATAGACACGCCTCACGCTCACATTTACATCATAGTATGCCGCCCGGCCGCCATTACGTGACACGACAGCGTCAATCGTCAATCACGCACACATAGATCGGTACGGTGCTTCACTTTCTATATGCGTGGCGCGGAGTCCATCTTTTTTTATAAGTCCATTTAAACGACACATATTTTTTTTCCATTCCGGAGTTGGTCCCTCGCTGTTTTGTGCCTTTCGATGTATCTTTGATACAAAACCCAAAACATTCGACTGTCTGTGTCTGATGATTATTATTCGTATGTTGCATTATTTTCTGCGCTGTAGGACTGCTGAGAGACGAGCATTGATCACTCTGCTTGCATTTCACCTTGGAGATTTCAGCCGTTGTTTCCTCTTAATATTTTCCTTAGGTGCTGTGAGTCAGTCGTATCTTAGTTGGTAGTTTTTACATTAAAAGTGCATGTGAGATGTGGCATCTATACATATACATACAAATAAACAAAATTGAAGTGTCTGTTTGTAATGTCAAAATAACACCTTTTTACTAAATGCAGAAATAAAACGGTAGGTACTTAAAAATTTTTTTTTTGAAAATTTTTCTATTTGTTTGTTCCGTCTAATTTCCGAAACGACTGGACCGATTTTGACGTGACTTTTACTGGCAGATAGCTGCTTTTGTTTCAGAAAAAGGATTAGAATTCCGCGCAAAAGCCCATGAAATCCAATATATTTTGCGACAGCACACGATGAAGTCGCGGGCACAGCCAGTTGTAAATCCATGGAAATGAACTGTGAACATTTAGAAAAAATGCAGGTCGGTCGTTTTGATTCAATGAAAACACTTCATTGAATCAAAAGCAAATATAGCACGCACACAGTTTACGCCAAACGCAAAACAATTCCTTTGTTTTCCGTTTACCAAAACACATTACTAAACTCCTTCGAACGTTCGGAGAATTGGGTTAAACGGTCAATTTTAGAAATTGTTCTTAATTCAGAATCACTTTATTCGTTTAAGTTCGTGCGTGTAGTGAAATATCCCACGTTCACCCATAAGGAAATAACGCCCGGTTCGTTATTGCGTAGTTACTGTAACCGTTGCGCAACGATAGTAACTAGTTACGTGGTGAGAAACGTTATCGTTATTGAATATTGGGTCGAGGGTGCCCAAAGGTGACATATTTTATTGTTGACTATAGTTTATATAATCGCGTTTCATTTGTTTAAGTGGGTCGTCTTTGCCATTTGTTTTTTGTGCCGATTGCACTAGCGCTGTCGATTATTATTATTTAAAGTAACAGTACCTACCTATATTACTATAAACCTGAATGCCGATTTCTTAACGACCTATTCACATCTAGCTACCCTAATGAGATGAGATTATATACTGAATAAAAAGCGATATAAACGAAAAGACATCATTTTTTTTTCAACTTTTCCAAAAAAAATCTCTTCGTGTCGTGTCTGTTTGAATCTTAGTTAAAATATTATATTGTATTTGGGTACTTTGACGCCTAAATGACGTAGTTAGTTAGTCATTTAATTTAGTTAGTTGTGTTAAATATTGTATAAGTAGTAAAAAACAATAAACAACTTTATCCATACTTATAAATATGTATCTAAATGCCTCTTCGAATCGACAGACTCTCTTAGACATACTTGCTATATTTTATAAATGAAACTATGGTATTCAGTTTCTTGGAAGACTTGAAATTCGTATTATAAACTACAACTTATCGTTAATTTATTTAAATAAGTGAACTGTAATTTGTTCTTTGAGAAATAAATGAGTCTTTAAACCGAATATTAACCTCTCATCTTCTGAATTCCAGGTGGAGTC
Source organism: Gortyna flavago (assembly GCA_963669345.1). Taxonomy (NCBI): domain Eukaryota; kingdom Metazoa; phylum Arthropoda; class Insecta; order Lepidoptera; family Noctuidae; genus Gortyna; species Gortyna flavago. The sequence continues at coordinate 14,221,371 of OY770145.1, read as the reverse complement.
AGGTCGCGAGGAACTAAAGAAGGAGCGAGAGATCATGCAGCTGGTGGCAGGCTTGCAGCTGGGCGAGGATGAGCGCCGGGAGTTGCCGCACGTTATGCGACAGAGACATGCGCCTAGGTAACGAGATAAATACTACAAGACTACTATTACTTACCTCCTTAGAATACTCAGCCAATAACGTTCTCATAGTTGGGACACAGGCCTCTCTGTGGGTACCGCCAATATCATCTATACAGGGTGATTGGCTCTGGACCCGCCATAGCAAATTCGCATATAGAGGAGGTCATTTGCTACTTATATTAGGCCTTACTTTCCCTAGCTAAAGTTTTATAGTATTTTTTTAAATGCATACTATCTTATTTTTTATCCCTAGTTTGAGGGGAGTTCCGAGGTATTTTAATCACCAATGTTTGTGACTGCCAACAAATAATAAAAATACTACTAAAATAATGCAAAAACAAAAAGTTATGAATGCTTGAAGGTCAAATTTTGGAAAAATCTCAATAAAGTATAAAAATTGACATATCTCCCAAACTATAAAACTTTAGCTAGGGAATGTAAGGTTCAATAATTAGCAAATGACCTCCTCTATTTGCGAATTTGCTATGGCGGGTCACTTTGTATATATAAAATTCAAAGTCCTGACTGACTGATATATCAACGCACAGCCTAAACCGCTGGTCCCAGAGACATGAAAGGAGGGTGTGTTCTTTTTGAAGAGTAGGTATCCACTAAGAAAGGGTTTTTCGAAATTCCACCCCTAACAGGGTGAATGGGGGGAGGTTGAAATTTCACGCAGAAAAAGTACATAACAACGTATACAATTATTATAAATTAAAGTCACTTTTCGTGGCTGCCTGTGTAACCGCGTGGCCGTGGCGGGTCCCTAGTAATATATAATTTATCTATTCATTAACGACCCGCCCCTGATTCGCACGGTTTTAATGACTTGACGGAATATCGAGGTTTCTTATTTAGAAGTGCTCTAAAAGATAGTGACTAACGTATCGAAAACCATTGTGTAGTTTAGAAGATTTTAGAGCGACAATTCTCGTAATTTTACGAACATTCACAGTCTGATCTCAGTCTCAATATGTCAAAAATACCGCTAAGTTCCCTACATTTTGACAAGTTTTTGACATTTTGTTTGTCGCCGAGATGAGATTGCGACTAGATTTTGAACGTTATAAATTACGAGAATTGGCCTTCAGATCGGCCACACAGACAGATCAGCGGGAAAATTGCGTAATACACTCTCAAAAGCAATGGGTTTCATTTTAACAGTTCAACGACACTGCGTTATTTATGATGTTGAGCAGACACATTTTTCGAAGTTATGAAGCAAATTATTAGCAATATCCTTCAAAATGATTCAGATTGAGGTTGATAGTGCGTTACGCAAGTAGGGTGCTGAAAACCGACTTCGTTTTAGTATAGATTTAATACAGTGAGTAACCATTAACACAAAATTATGAAAAGCCTGTAATTCTGCCTTCTCATTATCCATGCCAAGGAAAATATAGTGATCGCTCGCGCAGAGGATTCGATGACGAATTTCAAATTAATAGTTGATATCTATTACTACTATGGGCAATGGTGGCCCAGTGGTAAAGGCCCCGACTTACGTGTTGTAGGTCGTGGGTTTGAATCCAGACAGGCACTTTACTTTGTGTATTTAATTTCATCACCACTGCTCTCAAAACGGTGAAGGACAACATCGCGAGGACTCTTTCATGTCTTAGAACCAAAAATTCGAAATAAATGATAAATGATTTTATTTTGTAAGTAGGTTTGTACAAACACTTTTAAAACTAGATGAGGTCGGCGTTTCCTATCTGACTACTCTGAGAAGAAAGGCCGAAAAAAACTCAGAGGTCACAGTCTCTTTTAAAGTCCAGACATCATAATCTTGGTCAGGTTATATGAAGACCATGTAGATCAATGTCTGAGATGGTCTTTTGAGGAAAGAACCACACAGATTGAGAGCACCTATCCAGTCAGTGCACGCATTTGTCAGAAATCGTGTAGCTCAATTCAAAACTTAAGGAGCTCAACGATTCGACGAACAATACCAAAGAAAGGACATGTGACATTGACCAACCCGCACTGGGCTTTCGTGGTGAATTACGGCCCACTCCCTCTCGCGAGCGGAGGCCTGTGTCCCAGTATTGGGAACGTGGAACGTGGGCTGATTATTGCTTCTCATAATATAAACATTATATATTCTCATATTTACTGAAAAAGTCTGCTACTTCAAAGGGCCCACACAGTAGAACTATTTATTTAACAACAATTCAAGGCTTAGCACATTAGTTTGTGCAATTACTAATAAAAACCAGTTTATTTTTTAATGTTTGTACATACCTGAGCAACTCAATAAAACAGTAGGTACCTATAAATAAATTTAAACCAATCAAATATTAAATGAACTTCAAGGACACATGGTCTTTGTTTCATCTTTAGTCAAACCAGTTTTCTTCTTAATAACCATCATATAATTTGCTTTTGCAATGGATGTCGTAGTAACAACAAATACAAATACTTCCGTGGTCGTCACGTTTGCAATACTAATTTGATAAATAATTCATTAATCGGAAATCTTTTCTTTTTATTTGTTTTTATTTTGCGTGAAATTTCTTTTTCCCCACCCCGTGGCATTGCATCGCCTGCCCGCGTTATTACTTCGTTTTAGCTTAGTGTTCTTTTTGACTTTTTTTTTTGCTCGGCTCCGAAGAGTCCTAGCGTGATATTAAGTAGCCTATAGCCTTCCTCAAGAATTAGACTATCAAATACAAAGATAATTGTCAAATCCGACTGGAAGTTCCAGAGATTAGCGCGTTCAAACAAACTAACAAACTTTCGGATTTATTTTTAGTATATATATAATATTTTTTTATGAATTTGTATTTGTTGAATTTTGCGCTTACCAAATGTAATAAACTGTCGTGCTGTCAATACGAAAAAGAAGACTATTTTGTTTCATCATCATGTTTTTTCACTAGTCTCGCTGAAAATTTCACAATGGTACCTAGTGATTGAAATTCTTTATTTCTGTTTCAGATAACACAACGCCACAGCTGAAAGGGCGCCATCTATCGGCTGATGACGAAAGCAGCGCACCATCGGAACCAACACATTTTACCTCGATCACGAAACTAAACGAACACAACCAAATAACTTGTGCACTCAAATGACAATGGATTAAACACACGTTTCTATGAAATAACGTAACGTTAACGGGAGTTAAACCTCGGTTATACGTAGCGTTTGCGAAAATATCAGTTTTTTAACTGTTAGGTGTGTTTGATCCTTATGAACACCTATGGTAAGGTAACCGCTTGATTATCCATTGCTGAATTGGTGTAGAAGGTTACAATGCTGGTGAACTATTGTTGTACAGTGTCGTTCTTTATACAAAATCAGCTTTGGACATAAAACGTGTCATTTGTAAAAAACATTGTGTACCAAGCCGTAAAATATAATAACCCAATTACAAAATGCGAACGCGGCACAGCGATCGTAGAATCGAATCGAGGTTCTATTAAATCGATTTGTCACGAATGTTCTCGGTTGTTTCCGATCATCGATTAATTACTTTAGAAATCCGTACCTACGCTAAACAGGGTACCTAAGAAACTGTAATTTAATTATTTCTAGTAATTAAATATCGATTTATGTCCAAGGATGTTTAAAAATAATTTTAACAATGATTGCATGAGTTCGCCGTTCGAGGCCAAGCAAAGGCCCGAACTTTATTGTTTTAAGTAAAATTAAAAAGGTTATGTTGTTAATATCATTATTCATTTAAATATGTTTAGCAGTCAAAAGCACGTTTCGTAATAAAATAATCGAAATATTATTGCGTCATTAAAAGTTAAAATGCGTTACGTCATCCGCCATAAAGCTTTTGTTATCTGTAAAAAAAAAACTGATAATCCTTCGTAACACTGAAATATTATTTAATTTACACCTACAAATAGTCTACTTAAATTATCGTGTGCTATCATGAAACTTAGAAATCGTCACGAAGTCGTGACACTGGTGGAGATAATCCACATTGTGTGGGCAAGACAATGGAAATATTTTGTCATCAAAAGCTATTAAAACGGTAGGTATAGTCCATTACAGTTGGGTCTTCTAAACTTTATGGAGTAATTATAGGGTTCATAAGTTCTATCATATATCAAAACGTTTGGTAAGCTTGGAGATTTAAAAAAAATTTGACAACACGTTTCCGCAGTCGATATAAGAACAATTTCATGGTATAATGTTTTACTAAACTGTTCTCTTTTCGTGGTGACAATGAAATGATTATATCAAGCTTGAAAGTCAAGATATTTTTTGAATCTCAACTGCATTGTTTCCTACATGTTTACTAGGCTGAATATTAGCTTTTGTTATTGAATTTTATCTTAACTTTAGTCTTATTGTCTTCTTGATTTATACCAAGACATTAACACAAACAAGGACTGGTTGTATCTGATGCTATAGATGGTCACATAGCCAGTCATCTATAGGGAATTTAAGTTCTTCTTCTAACATAATACACCCACTCTTTTGGACTATAACCGACCAATCGGTAAGACCGACAGCTGGGCTATCTGCCCAACCTTAAATATCTACTTCATCTTCTTAGCGTATTGATGGCAAATACGTTTGTTTTGAAAATTAAAATATTATGATCAGCACAAAATTCATCCTGCTATATCGGTATTTGTAGAGGTTTCTAATGCACACATTTCAAGCAATTGATGAACGATAAGTTTATTGTTAAACGTGTTCTTGATATAATTGTATGCAACTAGTATATAAGCACTATATAGTCATTTATATACCTATTTAATTGTGCCTTAATATCAGAGAAAATGGTTAAGTTAGTGTGTATTCCGATTTATGAATTAGTAAGTCAGTTATCGTATATTTTTGTCATATCTGTGTAATGTTTCGACAGTTTTATTTTCATTGATTTGTTTTTTTCAAGTCCCGATTCAATTCTATATTTAAAAAAATTAATAAAATGTAAGAAGCCCGTAGTGTACCCATCATCTCTTTCCAAAAAAAGGTTACGTTAAACGGGGTTTAACGATTAAGTCTTAGCAGTGACACTTGAATCAGCTATCGCTAAACCACGTTTTGTAAAAAGGAACTCTATATCAAGTTTTAACGGCGTTCTTTGCTTTTTTTTATAGAAAGAGGGGTCTTAACTAGATATCTTTTAGTAAATTTCACTGAGTTCAATTCAGTATTAATTGAATATTTTATGTACTTCATTTTTTTCTGTCATTAAGTAATTTCTTTTATTTTGTTGCAAAAATTGCACGGAACAACGTGAATTAAGAACCGAATATTAAAACTGCAAATTACTGTAGGTTATCTGTCCTAGAAGTTGAAAATGTCAAAAAACATGTACCCGGTTCCCGTTTTAATAGGAATCGTTGCACGGCGAAACTTTTTCATACTATACTGATACCGGTTAAAGTACCGGATCAATAACGGTTCGTCCTTTAACTGTAAACGTTTGAAAAGGCTCTGAATATACCTTTAAACAAGAGTTTGATAGAAAACGTGTGTACAAAACTAAAATAAATTAGTCAAATAGTAGGGAATATTGGAAGCTGGTATGACTATAGAATAGGTAGTGTGGAAACACCAGTTGCCATGTACAAAAAAAATCTTTAAATCAAAATAGGAAGGTTTTTTTAAAGTGAGCAAATGACTGGTGATTTTCACAAAATTTTCTTTGTTACGAGCATTTGTTATATAAAAAAAAATAACAACGAATATTATTTAATATTTACTTACAGGTAAAAAAAAAATTCAATGAACATAATTTTCAAGGTGTCTTGAGAAACTTGCGTAGTTTTTAGCGCCAACTTTCGGAACTTTAATACGAACTATTGGCGCTAATTATCAAGCATGTAATCACGAAAATGTCATCCAATTAATTAACTGATTATTGAGTAAGAAATAAAAAAATAAAGATAATATTAAAAAAATAATGTAAATAGTAATAAAACATTTTCGCGAAAAATTATATAAAATCTCATCATCAAATATTTTAGGCTATGAGTGCCATTAAAGTTTATTATCATTCCTAGTTTATTTTTTTATAATTAACGTAAGATAGGCTTGCCTATCACGTGGGGCTAATTAAAGGCATTGGCGCAATTAGGCTTGACACAGGAGGCTAGTAAGCAAGCCAGTATGAATTGGCAGAACACTCACGCTAGCGATGTAAAAATATTTCGTCCAAATACAGGCTGTGACAGCCGATATTGTGTCAAAGTACAAGGATATTTTGGCGCCTGAATGCCATTGACAGAGGGACGTTGTTGGTATACAATAGCTAGTAACAGAAAATGTGTTGACAAACAAGATGGCGACGTTAGTTCCGATTATGGCCACGCAAAAATGAACTTGTAGCGTTGTATGACGTGAGATTTTGACATCGCTTACGAATCGTCGGCGATCAAAGTCGCTGCGTTTGTACAGAGGCCAGCACATCAAGCTACCCCAATCTCTCAAATTTCTTTGATAGAATTTCAACTTTACGACAAAGGAATAAGGTTCATATTCAATTGGGAAAATTTGACAGATTGGGGTAGCTTGATGTGCTGGCCTCTGTACCAGCATAATGCTTGCTGAACTAGTTACTAGCATCGTAACTTGCTTATTTACTGGCTTTGTGTGAATCAGGCTTTTAGTCTGAGGTAGGGTGCGGTCATGTACTTTTATTATCTATGTAATTATGAAAATATTTTATGAAAAAAAAAAAACTCAATGCAAAAAGATTGAAAATTGTACAATATTCTTGTAGATACACGTAAAATTAATCTATAATTATGTTTATATTGTATGGTGATTTTTTTCAACGAACAGACAACGATGTATTCAATTATGATTATAGTTATTCAATTAAATGTAGTCTGTAACATATAAACATCGTATTTCATTTTCGTTAGCCCAAACTGTGCACATACGGCGAGACGCAGCGCAGAGCAGCAGCAAATGCAGAAGCAGTTTTCACTGCCAAACCATTTATCAACTAATATAAAAAATCTAGTAACAGAACTTCTATAGTCGGACTTTTAATTAGCTGCAGTAAAATGACAGCTTATGTGTTACTTAAATGACTGAATTTGGCGTCTTTTTGTTTTTTCGCGGTCATCAACCAAATCCTGTTTTTCTAAATAGTGTAGGTAACAAACGAAACTTATTTAACATGCTGAACTCTAAACTCTAAACGCAGTCCAAAATGAGTTACTAAGAAGTGTCATTTTACTGCAGCTAAATAAAAGTCGGAGTTTAGTCGCCTGCATCATCGAAAGGTACCTTACAAGTAAAGGAAGCGCGCAGTACATACATAATGTACCTAATCACCGTTTTCGATTTATTTGCAACATGTAAACAAATATGAGTATTTGGAAAAATTGCTTTAATGCCCACTTAAAAAAGTTCAGTTTACCCTCTAACTTCATTTATATTACTTTTAAATAGTGCTACTTACTCTAAAATCTACTTAGTACCTAACCACTGGAATAAAGTTGATATTTGTTAACTTGGGAAGCATACATTTGAATATACCTTAGCCGTGCACCCGATGGGATGTAAAAATTACGAACTTTCATAGTCTATTTAACCCCTTTAGGGATGAATTTTCAAAAATCCTTCCCTGATGCTGAGTTTCGTAACATAAAGACGCAATGGATTTGCAATATCCTAAAATGATTCAGATTGTGATCGAAAGTGTGTTTAATACGCAATTAGAGTGTTGAAGATATTTTGTTTCTTTGGCTAATAATTTTTATTCAGGTAGGTAGGTAAAAGTACCTACCTACCTGAATAAAAATTATTATACAATATGTGACAAAACCTTATCCGATCCGTGAGATACAAGCGGTGATACAAGGGGCGATTTACAGAAAAAAAATAAACTTTCTTAGTAATTTTTTTAAATGGTAAACTTTACAAGGCCCGTCGTGTAGTGGGTGTCTACAAGTCATAAGTTAAAGACCTTCAAATTAAATTAGGGTAATCTCGGTACCTGCGGCCGACAGATCCTCCTCGCTATAGGAGAGCCCCATCGACCCCAAATCCTCGCTGCGTGGGCGCTTCCTTCAAAATTTGAGGGTGCGCCCGTGCGTGTTTTGGTCGGACAGTTGGTCCTCACCAGGACCTGAGCCTCCTCGGCTCTTGTTGCCGTAAACGACGGCAAGCGGGTCTTTACTAAAAACGTGAATTTTAAATAGCAAATTTTTTAAATATACGATATATAATACTACGATTTTTATTACTTTTTAGTATTATTAAATAAAAAAAACCCAGTCCCTGTCGGTTTTTTACTTATAGTCTAATTTGTAAGCCCGTCACCTACATGCAGCGCCATCTATCGTAAAATCACTATAATACATCAAACTGAGATGATTACTGTACGGAGTCTGAAAAGAGAAAGTTCTACGTAAAGATCTTCGTTAACTGTTGTAGACATATTATGATCATAGATGGCGGGACTAGGATGATGATCGATGATTGCTGCTATTGCTCAGAGCAAAAAGTGATGTTCATGGGTCCAGATTCGATTCACGAATAGCAATGTCAAAAACAAAGTTTTCGGACCTTAGATCCCACTCCCACTGCTCGGCCACTGGCCTCCTCTCTGTGAGAGGGAGTGGGCCGTAATCCACCACGCAGGCCCAGTGCGGGTTGTTAGATGTCACGTCTTCGAATTTTTGGTTCTAGGACATGCCGGTTTCCTCAGATGTTTTCCTTCACCGTTTTGAGAGCAGTGGTGATGAAGTAAATTACACAAAGTAAATCGCCTGCCTAGGTTCGATACGAACTTACGACGTGCTACTCGTAAATTGGAGCCGTTACCACTGGCCACCACTGCTCGCCTGCAATATAGCCGTAGATTTGGCTATGAAACTCTTGTAAAAGTTTGCTGTCAAACTTTTATTGCTGACCGTACCTACATATTTCAGCTACATCACTCTCATTTCACCCCACGCAATCGAGTAAAAAGTAAACATAAGTAGCTACTCATGGAGATCCATAACTTTACATAATCCTTCCGCAGCCGTAACAGAGCAAGAACTAAAGCATTTACATCGCAATCATTATGCACACAGTCTTCAGCCTACTTTCCATCGCTCGTTTCACCTAAATATTTGACTTTTGGCACATATTCGAGTGTTAATAAATTGACAATTAACGCGGTTATGTTTGACGAAGATCTGTGGTTATTGTGACAAGTTTATGACAGACTATAAGCTTCTGTCCGCGACTTCGTTTGTGTGGAAGTCGTAAGAGATAAATTTACTGAAATAACAGCCACATTCTTATAAAACTTTCCTGTACTAAGTACTATAAGTTTTGGTCTCAGCAGCCAAAATAAAAAGAGAGTCAGGACTGGTGACGCGGGAGCAGCGACGAATGTCCGTGTGACAAGCAGCTCGTCCTGTGGCCGATACCCGCATCCTTCAGCAAGTTTTATAAACTTTAATTTGTCACTGGTCAATTCACAAAAAATCGATTACATCATTGATTACACAGGTATAAAATATTTGCTTTGAAAAAGAGGGAAATGAAAGTCACTTAGGTACCGACTGTAGAGTATAGGCTGGTCATGACAGCGTGTTCTATTCGTACGTTTAAGCAAACGTCATTATTTTGATTTTGTATTTTTGTTTAATAGAGTGAGTGCTAGTTTTAACATGATACTTATTGTAAAGTCCTTCCTTCTCTCAATATATCAAGTAAAAACGTATCGCTGTTTAATTATATTGTGAGGCTCTCATAGCTAGAGGCCCTACAGTATCTACTGTACAAGTGTACATACAGTTGCAGCAGCGTAAATAACTACATAGTATGTCACCCAACCGGTTGAATGTTAAGAGATGTCGTTAGATATCTCACGATGTTCCAGCAGGCTTGATACTGCAAATGAAGTCCAAACTATTAAGCAAGCTTATCGTAAGTACAATCTCATGAGGACTGCGGTACCTACTGCGGGCTGTCATACATATGATACAACGTTATTATCATTACGTTTATTCTAAGCGAACGTGTTAACATCAACGTGCTTATTTTTTCACTGTTTTTTCGAAACAAAAACCTAATAGAAATAATTAGAAAGCTTGAATGTTCGAATTGTGTAACACATTTTCAACCATAATCTGAATCATTTTGAATGATATTGCTAATCCATTGTCCTAAGTTCGAAAAATGTGTGTGTACCTATGTCTGCTCAATAATGTAAATAACGCAATGAATGTTGTTGAACTGTCAAATTGAAAGCCATTACAATGCAATTGCAACTGTCAAAATGAAAGCCATTACAACTACTATGGATGCAATTGCAACTGTCAAACTGAAAGCCATTACAACTGGGTACTATGTGCACATAGTACCCTGCTGAGTTATTTTTTAGCCAGCCTGCACAATATAAGGTCGAGTTTTGCAGACAGTCTTTGCAATACCTACTAAGCAATGTTACTGTCGACATGTCTAAAAGATGACGGTTTCCTCACGATGTTTTCATTAAAGATAATACTGATAATACAATATAAATAGTCCTCCAGACCGTATTTCGGCCATGGCGGCCAATCTCAACGGAGACTACAGAACAGATAGAGAGAGAGAACTGTTCTGTGACGGAGACTATAGTCGGACTTTTAATTAGCTGCAGTAAAATGTTACTTAAATGACTGAAATTCTCGTCTTTTTGTTTTTTCGCGACCATGAACCAAATCTTGTTTTTCTAGTACAGAATAGTGTAACAAACGAAACTTATTTGACATGCATATCTCTAAACGCAGTTCGTAATGAGTTATTAAGAAGTGTCATTTTACTGCAGCTAATTAAAAGTCGGAGTATAGCCTTCGGTGCGGGAGATATCATAGTGCACAAGTGTGCGCATCTGTCTCAACTTATGAAGGCTGGCAAGCAAATAGGTGGTATATTTGTAATTAATAACTGTACCCACCTACTTGTGCGTGTTTGTGTGCATAGAGTATTGAAAACAGATGTGGTAGTTGGATGGTCTGTGTATTTGTTATTGTGGTTGGAGCTTTTTGCCTATTCAGGCTGGCAGGGACATAATCGCGCAAATTGTAACATAAATTCAGAACATGATTCTAAATCCGTTGAATTTCGAAGGTTTAAAAAAAAAAGCTGTTCCATACATTTTGAACGCGTAGGTATTTTGTTAGGGTTCCGTACCTCAAAAAAAACGGAACACTTATGGGATCACTCGTGTGTCTGTCTGTCCGTCTGTCACAGCCAATTTGCTCCGAATCTAATGGACCGATTAAGTTGAAATTTGGTACACATATGAATCTCTGTAACCCAAACACAGATGTGTAACGTAAATAAATGAATTTTGAATATGGGGGTCATTATTGGGGGGCAAATAGAAAAAAAAAAGTTTGGCAATCTGTACCGTGTGACATATGAAAGGGCTTACTGTGAGGATCTCAAATGTATTTTTTTTTCATAATTTTGAAGTACTCGTAATAAGAAAATACACGAAAATGTACCATTTCCTCCCCTTATATCCGAATCCAAAATTTTTGAAAAAATACATAAAATATTTCTATAGCTATAGATTACAGAAAAACCTATAAGAAGTCTGTGGTCTTAAAACAACATGGTAAATCTCTCAATATTGTAACTTACATTTTACATTTTCAAACTTACATTTTCCGTTGCAAATGTATGGGAGAACATGTTTTTCAACTACAATGCTAAGTTTGTTCTTGGGATAAATTAATTCCAACTACGGAACCCTTCATTTTGCGTGGTGCGACACGCACTTGGCCGGGTTTTTTTTTTGTTTATCGACGATAATGCTTGTAGTGAATCCATGGTAACAGGTTGTGCGTCTTTGTCCCGGCCACCCTGTATTATAGAATTGCATTGTTTCATGGCAGCGTTTCATTTCAAATGTCATACTCGTTTGATTTTTCTATTCAAACGAGTCTGGGCCGATCAGGGTCATGAATATATATCTTACCGTCCTTAGAGTAATATGTCCTGTCTGTGCCTACATAATCTGCACCATGTACTTGACACGGTGCGCGAGTACTCGCAACGGATACTTGCGGTGATAGCGGCTCGCTTTCTGACCGTCTCAGTCTGTGACGTCATCTCAAGTCTGCGTCTCTAGACGTAGACGATGTGTGCGTCTGGGCGTTAGCCTTTTGACGCCAATGTTAGCTATAGCCGAAGAAAAATGCGATTCACGAAAAAATACGAAATAAAGACACGAATACAAAATAAAATACGAAATAAAGACTTGCAGGAGTGTTTATTTATTAAATGGACAAACGTTTAATCCATACTATATCCATACTAATATTATAAATTCGAAAGTAGCCCTGTCTGTCTGTTTGTTACCTTTTCACGCCTAAACCACTGAACGGATTTCAGTAAAATTTGGCAGAGAGATAGATTGCATCCCGGGGAAGGACATAGGATAGTTTTTATCGACATACCTCGCGGGCGAAGCCGCGGGCGGAAGCTAGTGATATAATAAATGCAAAAGCGTGTCTGTCTGTCTGTCTGTTACCTCTTGACGCTTAAACCGCTGAATCGATTTAGATGAAATTTGGTATAGAGATAGTTTGAGTCCCGGGAAAGGACATAGGATAGTTTTTATCTCAATATTCTCACGGGATCGACACTTATGCGAGTGAAACCGCGGGGCGCTGCTAGTACTGAATAAAGTAACAATTATTAAAATTAAAATATAATAAATCTAAAACTATTAACAAACTAAAATATGGCGTCGAAATATTCCTCCGCAACGCTGTGGACTGGTAATGTACCCAAGAGACTGGCGGCATTGCCAATATCAGTATCCTTAGTATGTTGTTATGTGATGGCTTATTGGAAGGTATATAGGAAATTCATATAACTATCTTCGTCTTGCAGTCGACTAGTCATAATCGTTTAAGCCGGAAGACGGCCACTGCTGGATAGTTACTGTGATATGATATATTCTAAGACTTCACGTAAAATCCATGGATACGCAAAAATGCAGGCTATAAGGCAATCATGGTTAATTTTAGTTACACTGAAAGTATAGGTACAGGGTTACAGAATTTGGCCAGGGTGCGGTACCGGTACCAGGATTAAAAGTACTTACCCTATATGTGTTAATCTAGGTTATAAACTATCTGTATGCAAAATTTCATCCAAATCCGTTCAACCGTTTCTGTGCCAATCCGGAACATACATCCTGACAAACGGACAAAAATTCTAAAAACTATATATTCTGTATCATACTCGTTCCCACACCTCGTAGCAATAATAATTTTTTTAACTTTTTTGCCCGACAGTTTCTTGCGTCAGAACAAATGCGATTATTACAAGCCTAAGGATTTAGGTGCGTTCATATACATTATTATATTTAGATATATTATAATGTGGCACGCTTTCTTACCCGTCTGACGTCCCTCCGGTTGTAGCCGTCATCTCCCCGCCTGACTGGTAAAGATGAAGAGATAATTTTCTGACAGTCACCGTCGCTGCAGAGACGGCGGCCGTCATTCAGACGGTTGTGGCTGTTGAAAATTTAGCGATTATAATAGGTTTATAATTATTACAGTGATTGGCCAACAATCGCAGCAAGACCGATGGGGTAATTACGTAATATACTAACAGTAGCAATGGCTTTCATTTTGACAGTTCAAAAACATTGATTGTGTTATTTACGAGTACGTTGTTGAGCAGACAAATTTTTCGAACACGTGAAGTAATGGATTAGCAATACAATATCCTTTATAATTATTCAGATTGTGGTTGATAGTGTGTTACGCAATAAGGGAGCGGGAAAAAGAAAAGAAGGAAAGAAAAAAAGAAACTGAGCTATGACACAAGGAACAGAATAGACTGGCTGTTGTGCTTTTTGAACAGCAGTCACTCTGGTGTTGCTGCCTGTTCAGAGTGTCTTAGAGGCGGATTTGTTAGAGTTGGAATATCCGGTTAGTTATCCCGAAACCGTCAAATTTTCCCAATCAACTTTGAACCTTATACTTTAGCGATAAAGTTGAAAATTTATCAAAGAAATTGGCAGATTGTAGTAGGTTGATGTGCTGGCGTCTGTACATAGAAACTATTTAGGCTTTGAGATACATTGAATTGACAGAGAAAACGGTGAGTCAGAAAAATTTCTCAATTTTTTTTCTCAACATTTATCGTTTTTTTTTACACCATCTCATGGTTTTCGACTAGAGCAACAATTTATTTCTTCTGCTATTTTTACTAAAACTAAATAGAAACGGTTCAGGCTTCAGAGGCCCCTGCACGAACGCGTGATGTAAATTCGATCGATAACTAAACCCCCCCCCCCCCTCTTTAAACCTAACTAAATAAAAAAAATTACAGCATTCTATCGAAGCACCCATAGACATGATCAAATTTATTTAATACTTTAAGCCACACAAATGTAAAGAGGTGGACTTTCAATCTGTCAACTTTTGGGCGACGCAGAGACAAATAGTGGAAGGTGCACTTATACAAAAAAAAAAGAAACATCATAAGTTTACTAAGTTTTGAGAATACAGTATTTTCTATTTTAAAATCGATCGAATTTATTTTACGCTTGCCTTCTCCTAGGCCTACAGGTTGAGACGAGGAGCACCTTCCAAGAGACTGTCGGCATTGCTACGTTGTATGATTATCATCTGACGAAGGTAAAAGCCAGCCCTTGTGTCACGGGAAGTGTCAACCAGCCGTTTGGAGATTTCATTGCTTACTTCACTACTTAACCGATTAAGTACAGTTCGCCTGTGACCATAAGTAACCCGCACCGTTTTCCCGACCACCATAGCATAAGCATACTAAGTAATACAGATTCTATACATGCATACCTTATGTTTATCTACACTCAAGCCCCTCACAGACACTTTCATGGTCTCAGGAGTACGAGTCTCTCCAACCGGCTTTCTCGATTATATTCGAAGCATATCGATAACTTTGTTGTCATATCGATTAATTATTGATTTATTTATAGAGTTAGTAATCAGAGCTGCTCTGTTTAATGTCACAAGTAAAGTTAGTAAAGTTTTCTCTCTATTAGGTACTGATATGATATTACGTCAGTAGACATCATCGAAGAAAGTTTTTTTTGTGGTCGGTAATTATGAATAATATTGACAAAATAGACAAGTGAAAGTTTTAGGTATGGCACCGGTTCAGTTTGTTAGTTGGTAATAATTGAAGATATTTACATATAAAGTTTGTAGTTTAGGAAAGACGTGAACTTGAAAAAAAAAATTACGAGAGAATTTAAAATGCGTTTTTAATTTCCAATAATACTGACTGGCCACATTTTCGCAGCCAAACCTAAAAGTTTACAGCTTCCTAACTTTACATAACAAAACCCTTGATAAATCACGTTTAGTCCTCTCTCGACCCCTTCAGACGCTGCATACCTGAAAAAATAATTTAAAAAAACAAAACTTAATAAACAGCGAATTTCACTTGTTTTGAGATGCGAATCGTGGATGTGCGTGCATTATGTCGAAACGAACTCGAAGGCAGTTGACCACTGGCCGGCACGAACGCCGCACGCAGGCGCGCTTCCACACATCGAAAAAAAAAACTTCTATGGTTCTTGCGCGCGAAAATTAAATTTTTATAATCTGTGAAGTGTAGTGTTCTCGAATTATTTTGTTAAAAGTTTTGAATTTGTTATAATCAATTTGGATTTTTGAGGTGATTCTTTTGGACTTTATTATGGTGAGTTTACCTATTTATTTTTATTAAATTAATTAATTCTTGTAAATATCGAAGGAAGTGTATTAAATACATAAAAGGTTTGGTCAGTGGGTCATCTTAGGGGCGGATTTACACTCCAACCAAAGATTTAACATAAATAATCATTTCAATTAATTTAAAAGTATGTAAGTATATCAAATAGAAAAAGACATACTATATCGGACTTTCCTTATTGGAATAAGTGTGTGAATTGATGGCTGATGATTGTGGCGATTCTTGAAGGGGTATGTCCAACAGTGGACGTTTTGATATGATGAAGAAGAACAGAAAAAATAAATTTGCCTGATTTGTTTTCAAGAAATAGAATCAAATTCAAAGAAAAGTGGACAAATATTGGGGAGACCTTTGCCTGGCAGTGACAATACATTCAGGCTAAATCAGTCATAATTTAACTACCCATGTACATTTTAAAATTGAATGGGTAGTTATTACTAGTTACTCTTTTGTTCAAAAATTTTCTAACACCGCACATTGGCAATAACTCGAAAGTTTTCGTCAAGTAAAAGTTGCGAAGTCCAGTCTTCGTGATTTACCAGAGTACCTAAATAATCATAACTTTGTAGACGACTTTCAACCTTGGACCTTCTGTTTTAAGGTCGAATATGATGTTGGTTTTAATCATGATTCATGAGTGTCAATTTGTAGGTAGTCATTGCTGTTGATAAATATTTATTATGGTAACGTTTGCTTTAATTCATTGTGCATGAAGTGAATGAAAGTGGTAGGTAGAGAGTGTGCCTCTTGTGGGCGCAGTGTTGATGGAGGCGTATCGTTTGGTTACTATACTCCGACTTATAATTGGCTGCAGTAAAATGACACTTCCTAATAACTCATTTCGGACTGCGTTTAGAGATACGTATGTCAAATAAGTTTCGTTCGTTACACTATTCTGTACTAGAAAAACAAGATTTGGTTGATGGCCGCGAAAAAACAAAAAGACGCCAATTTCAGTCATTTAAGTAACATCTAAGCTGTCATTTTACTGCAGCTATTTAAAAGTCCGACTATAATCAGGTGCATTCGTAAGATATTTGGATGACGCGAATCGGGACAAAAATAAACATTCATAGGTACCTCTCATACAGAGGTATGAATGTTTATTTTTGTCCCGATTCAGTTGTTAGTAAACAACCATTTGATTTAACAAACTACTTCTGAAAATAATGATTTACGGTCTGAACGCAGAAACAGCTAAGCCACTTTAAAAATATCTACATATACAGGGTGACTGGGACATCGACGCAGAACCTAGGCTGGTACCATGAATTCGGTACATGATTCAGATTCTGAAAATTTCATCGCAGGAACGTTGATATTTTTCATCGGTTATTTAAAAAAAAAGCTGTTCCATACATTTTGACCGCTTGGTTATTGCACTGTTCTATAAAACAGCAGATGATTTTTTGATAACCGACAAAAAAATTCTGCGCAATGAAGTCTAGAATCATAATGGTGAATTCATGGTTATTTAGATTGCGCGTCGATGTCATCCTGTATAAACTTATCTACAATAAATACCTGCCGTTTTCATGAGCCAATAACATAGCATTTATTATTATTTTTGTTATCATTATTATTATTGTTTCCTTTTTTTGTTACTGGCAGCTTATATCATCTGCTACAGACTGTTGAGAAATCTTCATTGTTTCCAATGACTTCATTTCGGAGCTGATGTATTTATTTATAAATAATATATAAAGGCTTACCCACTAAACACCTTCCTACACAGCTTTAACCCAAAATCATCATCTGCCTAGCCTTTTCCCAACTATGTTGCGGTCGGCTTCCAGTCTAACCTAATGCAGCTGAATATTAGTGTTTTGCATGGAGCGACTGCCTATCTGACCTCCACAACCCAGTTACTGGATAATACGATATATACCCCTTGGTAAGACTGGTTTTCAGACTTTCGGGCTTCTGACTACCCGTAACGACTCCACGAATGACAGCCGGGACCAACAGCTTAACGTGCTGTCTGAGGCACGGAGGAGTCTTGGTATGTAAAGATGGTCACCCATCCACGGGCCAACCGCGGCAAGCGTAGCTTAACCTGATCGATCGACCCGTGCGGCTGTTATTACTTAGCCACAAGCCCTCATTAACCCAAAGTCTTTGTCGTAATATAGATCTCGTATGTGTTTAAATTATAGGAAAGCATGGCTTTATCAATTAGCGTAGGTACACAAACATTAAAATTATAAAAAAAAAAATAACATCCAATAATAATAAAAAAATTGGATACTACGTTATAGCACACACATGCTGGGTTTTTAAGACCTTTGCTTTTTGGTTTTGTCCAGCTCGTCTCACCATTTTTTACATGTGTATCTTCTACGTGCTTGTGAAATTGGGGAGCATCCTACTGCTGAAGATAAGGCTTCCAATACACCGCTGACTTCCAAACTCCGGGCTGTTACTAAGAAATTCTGGAAAAACTCAATAACACTTTGCCCGACCCGGGAATCGAACCCACGACCCCACGCTCAGCATTCGCGCTTGCGAACACGAAACCAACGAGGCAGTAGAAAAACACAGTGCATAATTATTCTTTTTATTATTAACTTATTATGGAAACATTAAGGTAAGAAAAATATAGGAAGTTATAGAGGATATGAAGTGAATCGTAGGTATGTGGAGCAACTTTCTAGATATAGTGACTAAAATCTGTTTATCTTTTATTTTATATCTGTTGATTGAGTCAGAAGATGTTAATTTGGTTAATTTTCCTGTTACTTATATTGGTGATGACTGAAAGGCATAATATTAGCTTAAATTTTAAGCTTAAAATTGCCTCATTTTCAGTTAAACTGTAATAAGTCCAATACACCAATCAATATCAATTGTGCAATTCAATCAATTGTGCCAGAAAGCTTTTTATACCGTTAAAGATTGTATTGAGGACAAAAGGGCTTGGGATTGAGTTGCTTCCAATTTTTTTTTACATTTTGAATATTTTAATATTTTTTTCTATGTACACATTGACATTAATGAATTTTATTTAAACAATGACATTTGCTTACTTTGTAAAGTATTATATTATTTTAATTATTGTGCATGTGAAGACAATGTGGGTCACTTTTTTTAATTTTTATTATTCTCTCTGTTGTGTTAGTTTTTGTCTAGGTCTGGCAGTTTGAGTAATTTATGTGGCCTACCCAAATGTCCTTTCTTTGGTATTGTTCGTCGAATCGTTGAGCTCCTTCAGTTTTGAGTTGAGCTACACGATTTCTGACAAATGCGTGCACTGACTGGACAGGTCCTCTCAATCTGTGTGGTTCTTTCCTCAAAAGACCATCTCAGACATCGATCTACATGGTCTTCATATAACCTGACCAAGATTATGATGTCTGGACTTTAAAAGAGACTGTGACCTCTGAGTTTGTTTCGGCCTTTCTTCTCAGAGTAGTCAGATAGGAAACGCCGACCTCATCTAGTTTTATAAAAAATATGATTGACGTGTAAAAGTGTTTGTACAAACCTACTTACAAAATAAAATCATTTATCATTTATCAATATTTACAAGTAGTAGATAGTAAAGAATTTTTGCTAGAGTTTTGAGAAGGAAAATTCTCACTTTTTTACAAAATAGGTTTTTGATTTCGCTACAATTAATAAAAGTTCAGCAGCAGTGGTGCGCGACTAGGTGTAGCTCGTAGGCTCGAACACAAGCAGACTCTTTACTTTGTGTAAATTTTTTCATCGTCACTGCTCTCAAAACTGTGAAGAAAAACATTGTGAGGAAAACAAAACCAAAAGGCATGTCCTAGAACCAGAAATTCGAAGAAATTTGTGACGTCCTCCAATCCACACTGGGCCCGCGTGTTGGATTACGGTCAACTCGCTCTCACAGAGAGGCTGCCAGCAGCCATTATTATAGACTGTATATGCAAAAAAAAAAAAAACTAAAGCAACTTTTCTGTAACATGTTAAAACTACCCTAAATTAAACAGAAGTCGTTCTCAAAACGATCTCTCTTTATTATTTATTGACCACTTAGCCTGAGCTAATTGCTAGATGATTATATACGCGTGGGTGCCCTGGGCGTCTGAGCGGCAATTTTTTTTATTTGGCGTTTTATTTAAAGGAGGTGAGGCTAATTGTTAAAATTGTTAATTTCTTTTTAATGGAGCTATAGAACTTTTAATTGGAGTTTGATTGGAAAAATGGGGTTAGTGTTGGTTTGTGCAGATGTGGATGATTAGGTTTGTCTGTATTTATTTGTGAGCCACACTTAAAAGTATTTATTTTATTTTTATTATATTTTATTTATTTATAGATTGTGTTTTCTTTTAGAAATTGTTTTTATACACATTAGAAGTCAAATTAACTACATTACCTACATCAAGAATGCGATTATTTTTCAACGACTGTGCTCATAATAAAATTATATAAGTAATTTATATTTTACCTTCATTTACTGCTTACAAAATATGGATCGTGTTTAATAGATCCACTTCGGTACAAGTTGCAGAACTTTCCTACATGTCTTGGTACCGATAGCCTCACAAGTAAAAGCCTTATTACATTACGCGATAGTGATCAAAACATCGTGTAGGGGCCCGTGGTTAAATAATAACAGCCGCGCAGGTCGATCGATCTGGTTAAGCTACGCTTGCCGCGGTTGGTCTGTGAATGGGTGACCATCTTTACATACCGAGACCCGAATAGAAAAGCACGTTAAGCCGTTGGTCCCGGCTGTCATTCGCGGATATTTGGCAGTCGTTACGGGTAGTCAGAAGCCCGAAAGTCTAACAACCAGTTTTACGAAGTCGCTCCATGTAAAATACTGGTATTCAGCTGTATCGGGTTAGACTGGAAGCCCAACCCAATATAGTTGGGAAAGGGCTAGGCAGATGAATCTAAATATCGTGTAGTGTGATAGGGCTTTTAGTATCGACCCATTTCGTTCAAAAAGCTGGCGCGGTATCACTTTGATTAATAGTACAGTCAACGAATGGCCAAAAAGGGTGTAGAGTGCGTGAGCAGGAACCTAATTCCCAACCGTCTTCGAGAAGGGTTTTTTGATGTATCACAATGACGCGTTTGGAAATGATAATAACTGTAACTTAGGTTTTGATTTATCAGAGACTTCATGTCGGTATAGTTTGTTGGTATTCAGCTAGAAAAGACTAGGTAGATTGATTTAATTTTTTTTGTGTTATCTAGGGCAACGTACTTCGGTAACCCAAGTACCCTACGTGAGACGGTCAGTAACATCAAGGCATTGCTGGCTTTCCTTGAGGAGCTGGGGTGGATCGAATAATCGAATTTCCCACCCGCACGCAAAATACGCGCATTGACGTGGAGTTGCGGACAACATCAGCCCGTTTTACCTATTACCTATTTTAACCTTGTGTTAATTTGGTTAAATGGACAAATTGATTTTTTCACTCTTCATGCTAGGGCCGCTATACATTACGTTATTAACTTTGTACACAAGATTAATGTGTAATTTATAGCTTATTTGATGGATGAGCGTGTTTTATATGTTGTTGATTACCTTGAAAAAGAAACTACTTACCTCCTTATTTACAGCCCGAATCAAACTTTACTATATTATTTATTTATTTAAGTATTATGCAGTCTTTATCATCTTGTTGTGTCTTCTTTACCGATATAAAGCGGAATGGAATTGGAAGCGAAAGCAGCATAACTAAAATAACAATAAGAAACCAGAACTGTCGCTTTTATTAATTATCTTAACAACATAGGGACGGGGCCTGCGAGAGATTTGAAAAATAGGTATTTGAAGAAACTATTGCCGTCGCCTTACCTCAAGTCTGCCCCCGTAGTGTGTGATAGGCACAGCTGCAGCTCAGACCGAAATTATTACAAACATTTTGACGAGATCGACGTTTCGTATTCCCCTTTTTTCTCCTCGAAAACTGAGCCGATTCAATTATTTTTTACAATAACATTTTAAGAAAGAGTATATGTTTAAGTTCCTATATTTTTTATTTGTCTGGTAGTACTCTTATCACGGCGGTAAAAATAGGGCATCTTTTGTCTAATGTCCATAGGCGCCGGTTACCGTTAGAAGCCCTGCTTGATTGCAACCACGTTTTTACATTGTTTGAACATGAAAAAAGTATTCATATCATTAAATATCTGTTTTGATTCGAAATAACAAAGTGATTCTAAAGACATTCACTATTATCATCATGAATTCTCCTGCTTTACTTGTGGTCGACGCAACATGTCTTTTTCCTCCATACTTCATTAGTCGTCATCTCGGTAGTCACCACCTTTCTAACCATATCATCATTCACACAGTCCATCCATCGTTTCTTTGGTCTTCCCCTACTCTTATAGCCATCGACATTTATACTCAAAACTTTTCTCACGACATTTTTCTCATTCATCAGTATCACATGACAACCGATTTCCACATAACTTTTCAGTTACCGGTGCCACTTTCAGACTTAATCTTATGTACTATTTTGGTATTCTATCTATTCGTGTAACACCATACATCTCTCTTAGCATTCTCGTCTCAGCTGCATGTAATTGCCTACTATCCAAGAAACCACTACTTACGACATAAAGGATTAAATAAACAATTACTTAAGATTTAATTATTTTACGATATACTTACTAGAAAGTGTAGATTTCTCTGTCTAATCTCGGATTGTGTATAAAAATTCAAATTATGTATATTTCCTAAGGCATTTACGTCCAATTTCATAATTCTACGCTGATTACAAACTACTTTATTTAAGATGGCTCTTTCAATATTAATAAATGTTAATTCGTTTTTTCGTTAACTAGTATAGGTACTTACATTTTACGATGTTGTGTTCGATTTCATGATTTCTATGATAATAATATGATGAAAGAAACTATGATGTCAGAAGAGTATCATATTTTGATGAAGTAAAATTAATGTTGATTGTGTTTTTGATAAAGAGACAAAATATTTTGTTTTCAAAAATATCTTTACAGTTTATCTGTAAATTAATCGTCTACCAAATGCCGATTTCCTCACGATGTTTTCCTTGGTGAAAAATAATTTACACAAAGTAAAGCTCCTGTCTGGGTTCGAACTTACTACCATCATCGTAAGTCGCGGCCGTGACCACTAGGCTACCATTGCTCCAACCTTTAACACTTGTTCATATTATGTTGTGTAGATTTGTTA
Organism: Gortyna flavago; assembly: GCA_963669345.1. Taxonomy (NCBI): domain Eukaryota; kingdom Metazoa; phylum Arthropoda; class Insecta; order Lepidoptera; family Noctuidae; genus Gortyna; species Gortyna flavago. The sequence continues at coordinate 14,198,450 of OY770145.1, read as the reverse complement.
GGTAGCAAGAATTGCAGTCGGTCTAATGACGTCACCATAGAACTGCATCAACCTTTTGGTAATCTTATTTAGATTTTTTTTTATGGTAATAAGTTATATGTAATTAATTTGCTCTTATTAGTATTTCATTATTTCAACATAGAGAGCTGGGAATTCCATTTGATTATATGCTTCCTTATCTTCACATCTTTGCAACTTCTCTCTGTCTGTCTATCAGTTTGTGCTTTATTCGGGAACCAATTTGTCGATGTCAGTGGATTACTTTTTGACGCAAAGATAATATTCATGGCCAGATTTTAGTATTTAATTTACTAAGAAATGTGATATCTATTCATAATTGAAACAAAGTCGCTTTTCGTGTCCTTAAGTGTGTTGGTCAAGATTCAACATGGAAATCTCGATGTTTTGGCATGTCATCATTGTACCGCACGATGCAGTGGCGGGTCACTAGTTATAATATGCTGAGACAAAAACAGTAAATCAAGTCCGAAATATTGTAGGCAGGGGACCAGCTGGTCTACTTAATATTTATTTATTAGCCTTTTTTTCCTGCATTCCCGTTGTCCCGGTCATGGGGACAACGGGAATGCAGGACGTCGTAGAATTTCCTTACCGTTGTCCTCTGAGAAGTTGCCTAAGGGAAAACCTATCTATCGGGCACACGGTTTGTGTTAAATAAAACCTGATATTGTTATTTTAACACTAGTGAGCTTGTTATACTTACGCACATGGTTAGACCAGTAACGTTTGCCTGCGATTCACGACCTAGTTTCAAAGCTAGGTCCACTTTCATATAACTTGTCTTATTTAACTGATTTATTTGCGCAATTGTCTTATTTTAATGGCCGCCACAACATTTATGTTGCAGGTTGTGAGAAGCACTAAGATATTCTGGCCTTATTAACTTTTTATGAGTATATTTTTTTTTTTTTATTAAATAATTTTGCAAATATTATTAATAAACGCTATTCATGTATGGAAGTCAAACATGGGCTGTAACAAGAAACTCAACAAATAAACTTGTGTGACAATGCGCGGTGGAGAGAAGCATGCTAGGAACCAAGAAAGCTGACAGAATAAGAAACAAAACCGGGTACAAGACCAAGGGTCAGGACATAACCCTAAAAATCGGAAGAATAAAGTAGAAATGTTCTGGCCACATGATACGAGGGAAGGCCAAATGGAGCAAAACAGTTACCCAGTGGTAACCAATAAAATGGAAATGGAACGAGCTTATATTTGCAGTCTCTCTGAGTGATAGAATCCGGAAAGAGGTGATCCGGCAGAGAACCAAAACTGTAGATATAGCTTACAGAAATGGGCCGGCCATATTAGCCGTAGAATCGATGACCGTTGGGGTGTTCATGAGTGGACATCGTGAATCGGCAAACGTAAGGTCGGACGCTCTCAGGCTAGGTGGAGCGACGATCTTCGCAGGGTGGCTGTTAGCAGCTGGATGAGTGTTGCCGAGAATTGAGCTAAATGCCGTGCAATTGCAGACGCTTATGTCCAGCAGTGGACTGCTTTAGACTGATGATGATGGTACCCAATAAACGATCAAATTTATGTTTCTAAGATATACTTTTTAATGAAAGAGTGGAATGCAAATCATTCATGTGCGGGTCATTTTGCTTAGGCATCAGGTTGATTAGTAGTCTATCGGCAGCATAATAATAAACAATAGAATGGGTATTAACACTCTCACTAAAATATATTTGTCTTATGTTTAGATATTAAGTTTCCATTTTATTATATTTTAAATAATTAAAAACGTTCTGTAGAAGCACAATCATTATTTGGTTGACAGCCTGTTCGTGATATTGATATCCAACTTTTATTTACAGCTAATTTGCTGTAAATATAAATGGGGAAGTAAATAAATAAAAAAATGCTTTTCCTTCTTCGAAAATCTTTACGAACAGAAGCGTGGATAAAATAAAGTTTAAATAATGATCAAGCATATTTTAATGTTTTAGAGATTCAAAATAATGTAACTTCTATATAATTTTGATATTAAGGCGACTACATGACCTAAAACGCGGTCACTATCGGACTGCATAGAAAAGAAAGAGAAGCGCGATGACACAACGCTGGTAATTTATTGCAAAATATGAAACAATCATCTATTGTTGATTTATCAAACACCAAACAAATAAAAACCGTATACTAAAATTTGGGGAGTTAAATTCTCTTTTATATGGCGAAAGTTTTATGAAAATACACCCGATAGTGTTTGCGTGATTATCGTTTTTATGTTAAAAAAATATAATTGCAAATATTCACATATCAAATTACGAAGCAAATGGTCTAGTATAACATTTATTTTTTTCAAAGAAATCAGTCCGGTCGATTAGACTTGATGTTGAATTTAAAATCATTAGAAGTCGTATATCTGCGCCTTGGGTGACTACGGTTTTCAGCCGTTTGGGGTCGAAATGCTCGGGCCCGAGTGCGCGTGTCCATTTTAAGAGGGAGAGAGTGCGATTCTCCATTCAAATGTATTTCCAATTTTTCTTCCTGAATGTCTCTAGATCAATTTTTCTCTGCTGTCTGCTGTAAACATGTCCCTGTCATTTTCTTTTTTTCAGCAACTAATTAGTAAAGAAAATATGACCCTCTAACATTACAAAAAATGCCCTATTTTTACCGCCGTGATTAGAGGACTACTACACAAATTATAAAAGTTTGTAACATAAAAAGAAAGATAGGAACTTAAACATACTCTTTCTTAAAATGTTAATTTAAAAATTAATTAAATCGGCTCAGTTTTCGAGGAGAAAAAAGGGGAATATGAAACGTCGATCTCGTTAAAATTTTTGTGTTAATTTAGGTCTGAGCTGCAGCTGTCCCTATTACACACTACGGAGGCAGACTTGAGCTAAGGTGACGAAAATAGTTTATAATTACCCCGCAGGTCGACACTTCACGTGACCAGCTGGCTGGCTCGTATTCATACAAATTGAAACAAATTCGCTTAGTACATTTCATGTTACATTTCACTAATCTGCATTAGAACTTCAATAGATTCGACATAAATAATTAAATATCGATGTGAAATTCCACACTCATTATGGCCACTGACAGTAAAAGCAGTGACAGTGCTTTTTGTTACTTAACCCACTTTCAGAGTGACTTGTAAGTTTTACATCACTGTAGGTCAGCCGATAAGTTTAAAGTTTAGATTGTTATATTATATGTGTAGGAGGATTTTGGACATGGTTTTTTTTTTTGGTTAGACGAAATAATATCGCCTTATTGTTTACATGACCTATAGTGACGCTGCTGAAAAATATTGTTTGGAAAAAAAATACTGTTTATTATTATTATTATTCATTTATTTCAGGCGACACAAGCCCATAGATAAATACCTTAACCTAAACATACATATTTTTATTATAGAATAATCCTTCACTTCACTAGCTTGTAGTTTAGTACCTTACTTTACAATCATAATACAGGGTGGCAGGAACATGATTCTAGACCCCTCAAGCGTAGAAATTCAATGTCTATTATTAAAAAAAGAAACTTGTTTCACAGTCAAGCGCAATACCTATGCGGTCAAAATGTATGGAACAGCTAATTTATTTTTCGTTCAGATTCGTTTGGGTTCAGAACACTTTGTTCTGAATCACGTACTGAATCCACGGTAACAGGTTGCGCGTCGATGTCCCTGCCACCCTGTATACAGGGTCAAATTAAATTAGCTAGCAAAACTCAACACACGTGATGGGTATGATATAAAGCTCATAATTCAAGTAACAACACACTATGCGGTTATTGACCCCCAAAATAATCATCAAATATTTTTTTCATCTTTATCTTGTTTAGATACTCACCACGTTGCTAGCTAATTTTATTTAATCTTGTATTACTAAATAAATGTTTAAAAATCAATTGCCGTGCGTTAAAAAAAACGTCTCGCAAAAACTCGAAATTGGCTCGAGCATTTTATTTTGTTCGCCTCAATACCTACTCGGAAAAACCCAAAGGAACAGCTGAAAAGTCGAAATTGAGAGGACAACGTCTGACTGGTGTCTGACTGGTGAGCTAGTCTACAATAATTTACATTTCGCTCAACCGTACGTCATCTTTATTTCAATAATTAATTTCATATGGCTCTATCTCATTCACTTTAACGACCCAAAGAAGAATAATATACACAATAGTGTTGTCTGTAATATCATCGATTCATCGACAAAACGATAGTGTTGTAACTACCTTCAATAGCTTTCAAACTAACGATAAATCTCGTTAAAGTGCGTGAGTTTATGAATTAATACATTGTTTCTAAGCAAGGTCAGTTGGCTAGTTACTGAGAAAGTCAGGTGTAATCTAGAAAGTCATTTATTGGTACTCTTTGGTACTTTACTAACGACTATGATGCCGCTGTACTAACATACTTATAAGCTGCGACCAGGAGAAGGTACTTTCTTGTTTCATCATTTTCTGTAGTCGTGTTTTAGTTTTTAAACTTATTTTTTATTTAATTATTGAGGAGCTTATTTAAGTAATATTTATATTTTTGAAATGTGCTAATTAAGCCCTTTCATTTGATACCCAACAAGGCATCATTCCAAAATATTAATTTTTAAATTCATTACTTTTATGTCTTCTAGAGGGCGACTATTGCGTTTAGTGTGACATCACATAGCCTAAAACCAGCGGACAGTCAAGATGCTTGTAACGATACCTCATTTGTCAAATTATTATAAATACTTTTAAAGGTATGAGGGAACAGATGAACATACATACATGGGTTAAAATTATATACCCTCCGTAGTCGCTTAAAAATTGTAGTCAGAAGTCCGAAAGTCTGACAACCAGTCTTACTAAGGGTTATCGTATTACGAAGTAACTTGGTTGTGGAGGTCAGATAGACAGTCGCTCCAAGTAAAATACTCAGCTGCATACGGTTAGACTGGAAGCCGACCTCAACTTAGTTGGGAAAAGGCAGGCAGATTGATTGATGTAGATAGCCTATTTAACATGGAGTTAATTGTCCGTCCTTCTTATTAGGAAACTTCGTTTTGGAACGGACAACTAGCTTCATCTTTCTCATTAAAAAAAAAAAAAAACTTTAACCATACAAAAATACCTGCATAAAAATGGTTTTATTGAAATAAATACTGAGTTTAAAACCATGTTAAGGATTAGCGAAGCGAGATAAAACTTCGCCACCACCAAAAATCTACTTTGTAAGACACCAAAAAGCCTTAGAAATGAAAGAATGATTTTAAATCATGAAAGGTATATAACGTCATATTCTAGCGGTTGATCGATATAACTGTGCTGATCATGGCTATGAACACACGCGATGACCTACTTGATGCAAATGGTCTAAGATCATACCGTGCTCATATGTGCCGTTAATTTATTACCGAAATAATGTACCAAGAAATGGAAAGTACAGTGTGATTTGGTTTTAATTTTGGTGTGATGATTACTAAGGCTGTTGTCTCCACAGCTTTTATGGGAAAGAGGTTCTGATTAAATTGCTAAGTTTGTTTTAGTATTTTTTTACTGTTGACGCTAGCTGACTTCCGCTGTTGTTCGCTACTCCACGTCAATTCGCGTATTTTGCGTACGGGAAAATGAATGTTATTGACAATCTCTCAAAAATTCGTTGAGTAATTAAAAATTCGCTGGCCTTATCAGTACAGTCTACTACAGAACATTTGGTGGGCTGTTTCTTTTTAACCGACTTCTAAAAAAAGAGGTTTTCAATTAGTTTTTTTTTATGTTTGTTCGCGCATAACTCCGTCACTTGCCAACCGATTTGAAAAATTATTTTTTTGTTGGAAAGGGTATACTTCCCAAATGGTCCAAGGACAAGCGGTTTTTGAAAAATCAACAAAAATTTAAAAGCAATATTTTGTAAAAGGTGATGAGCAGTTGACATTAGGCTATTGTAACTTACATAAATTACAAACTCTCACTTTTTTCCAAAAAAAAACAACCGACTTCCAAAAAAAAAAAACACTACAAAGTGCTAAATAACTTTAATTTCGAAAGTCGGTGTCGTTGGTTCTACATTTTCGTTTATTGACACAGACTTCAGAAGTCGGTTTGTTTTTGTTTTTTTTTTTAAGTTTTTATAGGTAGTACGCCTTTTTAACATCAAAAGTCATTATTATTTAAACTAGGCTGAGAATCTGCACTTTTTTACAAAAATTACATAAGATACCACAACGCCTATTTTCACCACTAGCTAGATCTGCGAAGAAGCAGTGCACCCAACTCCCCAGCAGCACAAGAACTTTATTAAAAGCATCTTTGTCAGTTTTGGTCATTGGAAACCACAAATATGTATGTTTTGTAGGTACTTGTTATAGGAATCCTGGTACACCATACATACATACATGGTAGACCCTACGTTGATCATCCCTGCAGCTAAATGAGGAATGCAGTCCTGATTTGCGTTGCAAATACGAGTAACTTGAGAATTCCAAAAGAGGCCTAGATATCTAATGAATACCCCGTAATGCTGGCTTCTAAATACGGTCGCCACTTGCTCTTAAGTAGCAAATTAAAGCGTTTTTATCTTGCAAAGTAAACAAATTATAGCCGTTCTAGTTTTTTTGTTAGACTGTCTTGCAGTCCGTAATTGATTAAACGTACCTAGCTGTAATTAGTGTCAAAATGCTATTTACAGCTACCGTTCCTCTCCTTTTAAGAGTCGTTAGAATTTTACAAATTGCATGTGCAGTAATCGTCTGTTGAAAAATACTGCATCAAGTGTCCGCACAGAGAAATGAGGTTGATTTAATTTGTCATGTAATTCTTAATTGGACATTTAAAAATCGCTATGAGTTAGCACGAACTATTAATTTTGTGGTGAGCAGGTGTAGTGAAGGTGTCACAGGCTAGAGTGCCCGAGTCGTTATCTACAATTATATTCGCACGTAACACCGTTATTTTCAAACTGTGTGTGTATTAAACCATCGCGTGCCTTCTAGAGGTGGTCAGTTTTACAAATATGTAGCAGCACAATCGAGGATGCATTCAAAAGCCTTTGGCATTCTCTGGACAGTTAGCCCTATAGAGTTATGAGGAACAGGGTGTAAAATTCACTCATCTTCCACAGAAAAGGAAGGATTCTCCGTCAAGACGGCTGTTGTGTCTGGTGGGCAATAACCCGACGTTTGATGTTAGGATGTTGTATAAAAGCTAGTTGCTCGGTAAACTTTCCTTGCGCGATGCAGGATTTTGCGGATATCTGTAAGATACCTTCTATCGAGCTAATCTTTAGACCAACACATAAAAGAAATGAGAGAAAAGAAAGGAAAATTGTTGATGTACAGACACCAGCACATCAACCTACTACAATCTGTCAAATTTTCCCAATCAACTTTGAACCTTATGCTTTAGCGATAAAGTTGAAAATCTATTAAAGAAATTTGACAGATTATAGTAGGTTGATGTGCTGGCGTCTGTACAAACAAGACGCACATTATAAAATACACACACTAATACAGAGTATCCAAAAGCGTCGTATTCAACACATAAAGTTAAAAGTTTGATATAATGTTGTTCATTGCTTGCGATGTTATGACAGGTGAGGAGGTCACAATTTAACGGTCACACCAAGACATGAGACAGAACATGAGCTAACCTCGTAAAGCTTTCACCTTTGTTGCCTCCAAGAAGCAATACTGCACATTGTTCCGGTTTGAACGACATAAGGGCGCTGGTTTAATTACAGGCAGATGAGACATTTTATCTTAGTCTCTTTCATGGCAAAGCATCTACGATGCCTATTGTACTGCAGCTAATCTATTCTGTAAAATTCGCACCATGAAAATTTAGGCGAAGTGAGCTGTCAATAGCGGCAATCCCTCCATGTGGAATGACAGCTCACTTCAAACTCACTTCTCCAAAGTTTTCAAGGTGTGATTTTTGACAAAATTTATCGGCAGATGTCCATTGCTGGTCGTGATCAGGTGGACAGCTTGTTTGCTATCTAATAACATTCTGTTGCATATCAAATACTATATAGCCGCGGAAATAAGAAAAGATTCATACATAACTTGCTCAACTCGCCGTGGAAGCTGTAATACCCAGCTAAGGGGAACGGCTGCCATGATTTGTGATGTAAATTAATTCTCGTTCAATATGCATTTATGTTTGCATACCTATCTTTTATACAGTCACCATTAGAATGGCAGATTTCACACTGTCTGTGGGCTGATTAATTTGATAACGGGATATAGAAGTACAAGGATCTATTGACGCGTGGTCAAAATCGGAACTAACGCCGCCATCTTGTTTTTTCAATACATTTCATACAACAATTGCACAAATGTTTACCAACTGCGCCCCCCTGACGACGTCATTCGAGCGCCATAAGTTCTTTGGAGAATTTGGATGGATTTCACTTCCCGTCATTTTAAAAGATTAAACTTCTATGTTAGTGCAATATTTGGAAATATTATGAGGTAGTGCAGTTCTCCGTATTTATGATTCAAGATAGATTTCATCACATTATGATTGAAGAAGTTCGAGCTCGTAACACATTTTTGTATAAAACAGTTTTTTTTGTTGGTATTTTTGAGTTGGTCTCATTGTAAAAGTTATTCATGTTCTTGTGCTCTCACTGCCTGGAATAAAGCTAGTAAATTCAGCCGCATTACTTGATTACCTACTGTTTTAAAAGTTTTACACTTATTAACGTGTTGAGAATTATCTTAGCGAGAAGTACCTACTCGCATCATTTGCTTACTCTATGTAAGGTTTTCTTTCTCCACTGTACTGCGTCCTCGATTATCAAGTACCTAAGCACGCTCTTGTCCGATTCGAGAACCAAATATTCGTAAGTAGTTGACCCACTCTTACATACTTATCTTATAAGCTTGTGAGTTTTAGCAGCTAGCTCGTTGCTCAAGAATGTTACCAGTTGAATGACACTTTAGTTTTAGGTTAAACACATTAAAACAGTTGTCAAAACTGGCTGCTGCTTGTAATGACCAAAGCTACCATTGTTGTCTTGCTATAACCAGACTTCTTTGCAATTTCTCTTTCCAACAATGACGACAGTAGCGCGTAATTTGTAGTCTTGTTGTTATTTAATTGGTATAATTGTCATTTTCAGAATTTTGACAGGAGTCCAGCCAAGGATTCATCTCATTCAGCCTTTCTTTATTTTTGTTTCAAGTTCACAATGACGACGCAGAAGTTTTATTGTTATCTTTTTTTTTTTGTTTAGCGGCAGCGAAAGTGAAGGTCCTAAGGTCGCGCTAAGAAGATTTTATATCAACCTTTTTACCATTTTGGCTCACAATAGAACATTATGGAGCATTTTTTGTGGCTAGTAGTAATTTCACTATCGTTTCGATTTTGTTACTTTCAACGTCTTTCTGATTTTTATCGTTCAAATATCGAACTGCTAGATAACCGCGGTTCCCGTTATAAATAAGACGCGTTTGTTTATCCGTTCGCAGAAACGAACGCGATGTTATCTTAGATAATATTTATTCCAGTGTTCGATCGAGACTTAGCTTTCTATACCGTCGGAAATTAATACTTTCCGTCGGATCTCCCCGTCGTCGGTGTACTAGTTACAGATTACGTGTAATGCGCGCGTAATGCTAGGAAATGGAGAGAAAAATCCATAGAGACACCATCAGCTGCATTCAAATTGCGTCTGATGATAGGCGTAAGGTTCAAATGACTTGTAATAACTATGTAGAATGATGACATGTTACAAGTTATATTGCTTATTTAGAGCAGGCAGGGTAATGTTGTTTGTTGGTAATTTTTATTTGCGAAATCCTAGTTTCTTTATGCGTTGTATAAATCAGAGGTAGTTTTATGAATAGGATGTCGTTCTTTTACTTTCGTGGACTTGTAAAAGCACAAGAATTCGTATGGTAACGAAATAATTAGAAACGAAATTTTTGTTAAGTTAAATAATATTATGTAGCTGCTTCGCCTGCAAAAAGCCTTTGAATTTAAATGACTTTATCACTGATTATGAAAACAATAAAATGATAATTTAACTCTAGATTTATGCAAATGTTAACAATCTAGACTTATGAATAGATAAAACTGAGTTATTACAGTCTAGACGAAAGCTTGAGAAAGTATGGGATTATTCATTACATCAACATGGGTTTACGGTAAAAAAAAAACTTAAAAAACAAAAATATACACCATTTTCTTGAATCATCATTCATCAGTGATTGAATAGGCTATCACTATATTATACTAAAGTTTATGACCGCCAAGCCTCTAAGTACAATTTAGATTTTAAACATTCTGGGTAATGCGTATATAGGCTAATAAGTTATTTAAACGTCTCGTGATTAAGTTATGCAATATGTTTCTGCCTAGAAGGCAGTAAGGCTCGCCTCCTATTACATGGGACCTCAACCCAAATAAAAAACCAAGACAGAGGGCTGTGAACAGTAAAGTGAAGCCGGTTTCGGAAACATGTGTGCATTTAGTAAGGTGTAGTTTGATTGTAAATGGTTGTAAATGTGTGCGTGTGAGCGTGTCTGCACAGAGCGGAGGTGTAGTTTTGGCATGCTTCACTGTATCGTTCTCAGCGCTCTGTCTTCGTTTTTTATGTGGTCTTGGCATGGGACTTAAACACAACTGGCAAAATGTGCGTACTATAGGTACACCTCTGCCAAACGCATCGGTTTAAACAGGCGTGATGATACATAATTATGTCTCATGAATTCTTGTAACTGCAACAAAATATACTTGCTTTTAAGATAAGTAAAAAAACTTTTTTACAAAACTTTTATTGTAAAAACGTTTTTATTTTTCACTTTTTAGTGAGAGAGTTTGTGATTTATCCAAGTTACAATAGCCTAATGTCAACTGCTCATCACCTTTTACAAAATATTGCTTTTCCCAATGCTGGGACGTTAATTGTTCAACAACCATTCACCATAAGCATTGTGACGAGCATAAATTGCTTAGCAACCATATTAAAGTAATCGAATCGCAATCCGTAAAATATTTGTCATTGAGTAGTTCCGATGGCCGTCTGTGGTCTTCATCATCAGTTCCACTTTACCAAATGATGATTTCCGAGAGCAAATGCTCAAGTTACTCTAAAAAAAATCCAAATAGCTATAGGTTTGCCAATAAAATTTGAGGGTTTCCATCGATTTCCCTGAGATCCTATCATCAGATCCTGACCTGATGATCATGCGACCACTTGGGAAGTATACCCTTTCAAACAAAAGAAAAATTTTCCAAATCGGTCCAGGCGTCTTCGAGAAATCGGGGAACATTAAAAAAAAAAAGAAGATTCCGACGAATTGAGAACCTCCTCCTTTTTTTGAAGTCGGTTAAAAAGCTGTAAGTTCTTTAATAAGTACCTGTGTATATTCCGGACGCTACAAATTATTATATTAAATTATTATACAAGCAAGTACATAAGAAAATGTCACATAACATTTGTACGCAGATTTTAGTATTGAAACTAAAAGCTTTGAACTGAAGGTCATCGGAATTGAAAGTAGGGTACCCTTCGTTCGGCCATCTGCCTTGGGATTTGAACGGCAAATGTTTAAAAGGATGCAGGTTAAGACGAACATAAATTGCTTACTTGGTGTTACAGTTTCCTTTCTTCTATTCAACTTCTTATAACATTTTTCGCCCCCGGAGGTTATGGGTAATTCAAAATCAAAGCGTTTTCCTTTCAAAATCTGTTCAAATAGAAATCAAAATCAAAAGTAATTTATTCAAACTGATTTTAAAAAAGGCTATCTTTGGACACCTGATTTCTCATGTTTAGCATCGATCATCATAATCATTAAATTTCAGCCGAAAGACATCTACTGCTGGACAGCATAGGCCTCCCCTCACCGCCAGTTCGACCGGTTCTCGATAGCATTGATCACGAATATAGAATTTGGCTGCTCAGATTACCTACCTATGTCAGACATACTTACATTCTTCTAATACTTAACTCGTAGATTCTAATATAATCTTATTCTATACATAAACCCGACTACTGTCTGTCTTTCATAATCCATCTTCAACTCTCCTTGCAGCCACTAATTACTCCAGCTATCATTAACAAAATGATTACAAATGTTGTACTAAATGCGAGCGTCAATCACGCGCATGTAACGGATTAGGAGCAAGTTCCTAGTAGGAAGCGCACGGGCGATGCGTACGCGCAAGTACCGTCGAGTACGTAACGCTTACGGTGCAAGCATATTGTTTGGACTTCTTTTGTTTTAAGCAGGTGAAGGTTGTGTTAGCAGTATTTGAGACCGGGTTATTACAAGTTGGCTTGACTTCCTCAATTTTTTTTTTAAGGAATATTGAAGTGAATTGTCTGCGTGAGTCACGAATATTTAAAAGGGAACTTTTTGGGCTTTTAGTAATGCACACTTTTTTAATGAATGAGCTTCTTTTTAACTTTCTGTATCTCTACAGGTTGAAATTGAAAACATGCGACAAATCGAAATGGGAGATTGTACTCATCATTATGAACAACTTTTACTATGGGACCAAACCTGAAATCGCGAAAAAAAAATCAGCTGTTCTCTACATTTTGACGAGTTGTGCGAACATAAATGTAGGGAACAGCTGATTCTTTTTTCGCGATTTCAGGTTTAATCCCATAGTAAAAGTTGTTCATAATGATGAGTACAATCTCTCATTTCGATTTGTCGCATGTTTTCAATTTCACCCTGTATATACCTCACAGTTGGTCACAGTAACTAAAACCTCACTATAGTCTGACTTTTAATTAGCTGCAGTAAAATGACAGCTTATGTGTTACTTAAATGACTGAAATTGGTGTATTTTTGTTTTCAACCAAATCTTGTTTTTCTAGTACAGAATAGTATAACAAACAAAACTTATTTGACATGCATATCTCTAAACGCAGTCAAAATTAGTTATTAAGAAGTGTCATTTTACTGCAGCTAATTAAAAGACGGAGTATATATAGGTACTACTTTTAGTAGATACCTAAATACGATTTTTAATGTTTTCGCATGATTTTGTAGGAAAATCAAAGAATTTAAATATTGCGTTCATATAGGACAGTCTTTTGGTTGAAGCTGATATTATAAATTAAGTAAATGTTTTATAACATATTAAACAGTAATTAAAACAGCGAACATCATCATTTTAATTATTCATATTCTAAATCTCAGATACACAAATTAATTAATTACATAAAAAATAATCAGCTGTTCCATACATTTGGATCGAGTAGGTATTGAAATTTTATATTGGAGCTTTTTATTTTATCGCGATTACGATGTTGGTTCCAAGGAGAATGTTGTCAGCGGGATTGTCCGAAAGGGTTACCGCTACCCCGGAACATAAAGGGCTAAGGAAGGAATACGGATGGGTTTTAGTCAGTAAGAGTCTGACACTCCCTTCCGCTCCACCTAGAGCGGGAGGGGTCATTTGATGATTTCCTATACTTAAAAAAAAATATGGAGAATGTTGTTCAGTTTGATGGTCAGTACCTACTGTATTCTTTGATATGACCACACATTTCTGATAATAAGCTGTATCTAGCTATAGAATGATTATGTATGACTAAAGAAATTATTTTAATAACGAATTTAATTTTGTTCCTGAATATACTTTTCCGGGTTGCTCAATAAATATTAACACTCTCACCGCCATACACATTTAAGGTTTTTCTAGAACAACAGGCCATGTGGGCGGCGCGCGGGCCATGCAATGTCTTTTACAGCACGCCACGCTAGATTTTGTGTAACTTTTGCAGCACGCCATGTGGGCGGCCGGCGGGACACGTCGTTAAGTTTACCAGCAGGCCGTGTGGCCCGCTGTGATCCCACAAATTCATTTATTTTTATAGAGCTTGGCTTGCTAGATAAGGATTCGGTGTCGTCTGCTTTAAATTGGTGAGTGAAAGAGCTACTAATGAAAAAAAAAACGATGAAAATCGGACTATATTTATAGATTTGTAAGGTTCAAAGTCGAGAAAGTAAAACTAGTTTATTAACATTTTTATTGAGTATGTTGTCACAAAGAAAAATGAAATAAAAGAAAAGAAATTATTTTGACACAAACTTTCAAACAAGATAAAAATATAATGAAAATATGATGAAAATATAATCATAGAAAATTAAACTTTTATCGATTTCTATTTCCGAAAATGTGAATTTCTCCGTAACATTGACCACAAAGACTAGGTTGAGTCGGGCATTTTAGACACACGGGCTGGCTCTCTGGCGTCCATTGCAGATAGTCCAGCAGCTCGGTTCCTCTCATAACAATGTATGCACCTTCGCCGAATAAGTCGTACCCTGTGATGTGCGCGAAGTTTGTGCGAAATTGGCGCGACAAACTTTTGCAGCAGGCCATGTGGGCGGCGCGCGAGCAACTGACCTAATTACACGTATGGCCTGCCCTTACAAATATTTACCAGTTACAACAAGGACTATTGTCATAGAATTTAGCGCGCTAGTTGTGGTACGCAGGCAGCCCACATGGCCTGCCTGTAAAAATTAAAGAATCTATAGTGGCTTGCTGCACCGAAATTTATGTGGGCGGCAGGCGGACCACATGGCGGTGAGAGTGTTAAACTTAATTAAACGCAACTTCTGTGACGGACTGTACTCCTAATGTAACTTCTGTTCGATCGTTAAAGTGGTTCTAGTTTATAATTGCTGTGTGTTTGAGTGGGCAACGACAGTCGAATACGTAGTGTGGTAAGAATAGGAGTAATGACAGCCTTGGATTGGAACCTACTGCGCTAATACTTCTCATTTCGCAATCCATTTTGTAGTAAACGTATTAACGAAGCTAACTTAAAAACTACCAAAGCAAAGTGAATAAAACTTATATGGCAACACCGTGCATGCTTTCTCTACCAAATACCAAATAATTTTTCATATTGACCTACAATTGACAAAAGTATCGATGACCCTAAATAAAAAAAACAATGACAATCAACAAAAAAAAAAAAAAATAAAATTGCAAATTGGCTGACTACTTAGAGTACCGACCTATGTCAGAGAATTCATTTTGTCCATCTCATGGTTGTCGATAAAATATTGCGACAGGCGATACCCACCTTTTGTGTGAGAATTCCGTTTTAAATCTATATTATATGTCCGGTAATTAATGGATAACCTCTTAAGTGGTCATTGTAGTATTTATTATATTATCATGAACAACTTTTACTACGGGACCAAACATGAAACCGCAAAAAAAATAATGCTGTTCCCTATATTTATGTTCGCATATCTCGTCAAAATGTAGGAAACTGCTGATTCTTTTTTCGCGATTTCAGGTTTGGTCTCACAGTAATAGTTGTTCTTAATGATAAGTACAATGACCCCCTTTTTTTTTAAGTATGGGAAATCATCAAATGTCCTGATCGGACGGCGAGCTACCCATTACTCGCCGTCCGCAGGCCCGCGCCTACGGTGGCCGGGAGTCGTCACGCGGCTCCCGACGCCCGGGGCGTCTCCCGCGGCGGCTGGGACGGGCGGCTCTCTCGGCTCTCTCCCTCGCCCATCCCGCCACCTCCTTCGCTAGCATGACTGCTTCGCAGAAGGAGGTGACTGCCTTCCACTCCCTCTCGCCCCGGACCATTGCTTGGACCAGGGCCGGACGCGAGAGGTAGTACAATGACCCTTGGAAGAGGTTATCCAGTGGACTGCGAAATGCTGAGTTGGTTGACGATATGTCATGCAACTTACACTTATTAACGCTAAACATAAGTAGTTACTTAAATCATCATTCCGTTTTTAACTTATAACGATTGACAGAGATCTAAGTTGTACTTAGTGTCACGCAAGCGGGTCTAAATGTCAGTATAATCTGTTGAAGTGTCACTAAATTACGGTAATTATTTCCATAATGCCAACTGCTCTAAGTGATAAGCATGTTATTATTAGCTTTACACGGTCTAATAGGATTGCGTGCGCAGAATTAGCATGTGAGAAAATTTTAATAGCATGAATTTCCGAGAAAATTTCAATAATTGTGCATGTGGAGCTATTGGTGCGCGGTTCACAAGTTCTTTTGAATTAGACCTTGGCAATGAACTAAGTAAACAGCGGGCTAATTGCGTGATACACTATCACAAGCAATGGTTTCCTTTTTTGGCAGTTCATCAACATTCATTGTGTTATATACGTTGTTGAGCAGACAAATTTTCGTTAATTTATGAATTACTTGCTTCCGCCCGCGGCTCCGCCCGCAAGGTATGTCGATAAAAACTATCCTATGTCCTTCCCCGGGATGCAATCTATCTCTCTGCCAAATTTTATTGAAATCCGTTCAGTGGTTTAGGCGTGAAAAGGTAACATACAGACAGACAGACAGTTACTTTCGAATTTATAATATTAGTATGGATGAAGCAATGGATTAACAATATCCTTCAAATGATTCATATTTCATTGAAAGTGTGTTACGCTGGTTGTGTTTTAGTCATCATATTTGCCCAGTTATTGGAAAGTAACTGCAGACTAAGAAAAAGATGAGATACAGCCCGATTTTCGTCTGACTTTGTGTAGTTGTTGATGCAGCACAGGTCAACAACAAAACAAATATTAGCAAATATTTGTTTTCTTTGACAAGTAGCCTTTTGTTAAATAGAAGGACTTGCGCCAGTCTAGGGAGATTTAAGGCTAGGTAGTTTAAGAGAACAATATTTTTGACGTGATAATGTCTTATAAATCGTTGAATGCGTTACGAATCATTCTCAATAATAACCTTGCAGTACTTAAACCAAACCATGTCAATGTGCAAGTAACATCTCAATTTAGGGACAATAAAACGAATTCGTTCGGCTCGAAAGTCGGAACACTTTGGAAAACTTCGGTAAAAGTCGTTTATTCCGAATGATTTGAAATTATCTTTAAAGTGTTTGTCGGTAGATGTGTGCGCGTAGTTTTTGCCGTTAGTCGTATTGAACTCGATGCATCTAAGATTGTTTTAACCGTGCAGTAGTAGGTACGTTTGGTTTAGATAGAATCTAAAACAATACAGTCTTGAGTTTTTCTAGGGGAAATATTGTACTGAACCTCTATAAAAAAAAAAAAACCGGCTAAGTGCGAGTTGGACTCGCACACGAAGAGTTCCGTACCACCATACAATATTTAACACTACTTATAAAGTAACGTTTTTTGTATGGGACTTCCCCTTTAATATTTATTTTATTCTGTTTTTAGTATTTGTTGTTATAGCGGCAACATAAATACACATGCTGTGAAAATTTCAACTATCTAGATATCACGGTTCATGAGATACAGCCTCGTGACAGACAGACAATGGAGTCTTAGTAATAGGATCCCGTTTTTACCCTTTCGGTACGGAACCCTAAAAAAGAATACCCCTTGGTAAGACTGGTCGTCACTGGACGTCACTTTGGGTTTCTGACTTCCCAGAACGACTGTCAAAGAACTACTAACTGCTTCACGTGCTTGCCGAGGAACGAGAGGTCGCGGTCGTAATGGAAGGTCACCCAACTACGAACCAACCTCGGCAAGTGATCGATTGACCCATGCGACTGTTATTACTTAGCCTCGAACCCCGCAAAAAGTATAAAATGATTCAATTTAAAGAGATAAGTTTTTTGGATGTACAGACGCCTGCACATCAAGTTTACAATCTGTCAAATTTCTTTAATAGATTTTCAACTATATTGCTAAAGCTAAGGTTCAAGGTTTATTGGGAAAATTTGACAGTTTCGGGTAGCTTGATGTGCTGGCGTACAATTGGCTCGCAAATTCCAATATCATCAGCATCAGTGTGAGTTATGTTACAAGTTCCTACTCCTAATAACTTAGATGCGAAATGGGACGGATACCTTACGGAATGATTCGAGTCGGATTAAACTTTGGCGTATAACGGTATTTAACCCATTTACCTTATATGCCAATTCAATGTCAGTACCTCGACCGGTTGCAGTCATAATTTGCAATAATTTAAAGCTTCGAAAGTATTTACTGTAACTTTTTACATTTATTTGGATTAACTTTCTACCGAATAAGATTTAACGGTAGCACGTCGGTAAAAAAATTTGGTGAACAGAAGATATGACTTGCCTTGATGCTTATCATAATTATTATCAGCTTTGAAAGGTGCTACACACGGTTACACATCAAGCTATACATTTCCAGTTTTAGCTAACCTCGAGGTTTTTCGTACAATCAGAAGTCAGATTATACTGGTTATATATACAGGGTGAAATTGAAAACATGCGACAAATCGAAATTTGAGATTGTACTCATCATTATGAACAACTTTTACTATGGGACCAAACCTGAAATCGCGAGAAAAAAACAGCTGTTCCCTACATTTTGACGAGATGTGCGAATATAAATGTAGGAAACAGCTGATTTTTTTTCGCGATTTCAGGTTTGGTCCCATAGTAAAAGTTGTTCATAATGATGAGTACAATCTCCCATTTCGATTTGTAGCATGTTTTCAATTTCACCCTGTATAGCTTTATGTGTAGCCGTGTGTAATCATAATCATAATCATCATTTATTGCATTCATGTAGTTTTTAAAGTTGTGACAAGTATATGGGTTTCATACATGAACCCTGCTAGGGCACAGTAATATAATTAGTTTAAAGTGCTACTGTGTCACAATAATAAACAAAACCACAAAAAAATACTACACATGTCCATCATTTGTTATATAAATAAGTAACTGTCATGATATAGTATAGGATAGGGTAAGAACAATTAATTGGTCATCATTTTCATTAATAAATTAAAATGATAAAAAATTAAATTAAAACAGATAATGATAACAATAATAATCATAATACACGTGAACTTCAGAAACAACTTTACAAACGATTAAAATTAATTTTACTAAAACTGTTGCTTTAGGCGTGCTCATGCTCATACCAGAAGCAAACGATACTCTATCATAATAAAATATTTTTTTCAATCTACCCGACTTTCACACTTCTTTATGTATATTTTAAATTAACGACCAAACTATAAATAGCATTTCTTAGAACCAAAGATATTAGGTACCAATAAATAATTTATACAGATACGGAATCTAAATTGGAGGTAATTTGTCTGAATGAAATCACCATGATATGAGAAAATGATTGATGACGAATGAAATGAAAAGACGTTATTGCTAAAAGTAAAACCTATTACTTGTCGATGGGAAAAATATAGGAAAGTTCTACCTATGTCCAGCAATGTACTGCGGTATAATATATAATACCGTGTTGATTTGATTAAACTGTCAGAGATTTGACGAAAGGCTTATTACCTACTTATCCATAATTTATTACAAAATAATGCTCCATCTTATAAATAAAAGTTGACCACATATTATGAGGGCAAAGAGATTTTAATTGTTTTTGGAACAATGATGCAACAAAAGGTCGTAAAAATGGGTTCATAGACTTCCTAAAATACAAAACGAGTTGGTTTTCTCCATCAAAGTAATTACAGCCTTGTGTAATGCCAAATAAGTCATAAGATCAAGAGTTTGCTATCGCGCATCCTCTCCAACGTTACCATGAGATATTTAGAGCAATTTCATTGATCTCTGCCAACTCCGTCACCCGTAACTCAAAAAGATTCATCTCACAATATAATTTTTTAATTCTTTCTCAAATAACTGTAATAATACAAGCCATCCATCACAAAGCCTCGTAAAACACTGAATTAATTACCAACACATAAAATTTCGTCTTCATTGCGAACTAACTTTCACTACAAATGTTGAAATAAAAAGTGAAATAACTTAGATAATAAAAATAAGCAAAATATATGAAACTTTTCTAATAACGTTATGATCAACGAAATCGAAACTATACCTATTATGAATACTTATATAAACGTTATGCCTAAATTACTTAATTTGAATAGTATACCGGTTTTTGTTGTTACAGCCGATGGTGTTTTACCGGATTTATAATATGCCTATACAATATGGTTAGTTGTTGGTATTTTTTAAACAAAAATTCTCGTTTTTAATTATTTGGTGCCTGATTTTTGGTTATTTTAGTTTTGGGCATAGACAAAACCCTAGTAATGACTGAATGAGTAATGAGGTAGAATATGGAGCAGGACTTAATAATAGAGATATGTAAAAATCCAAGATGTTATCAGAATAGAAGGAAAGACTACTATAAAGAAAGTAGACGAGAAAGGTTTAGAAAGAACAGCAAATGTAATTGTGTTGCAGAAGAAAGCAAAGATATAACAGTTAGCAGAGGCATAGAGGACTCCAGCTTATGCATTCACAATGCAATATTTATGGACGGATAAACATGCCGTGGGGAAAGTTTTAAGTATGAAGAGTAGATGAAGACCAAAGAAACAATGGATTGATTTCGAAGAAGATGGCCAGAAAAGAGGTGACTACCGAGATGACGGTTAAAAGAGATAGTGTGAAAGAAGAAGACGTTATGCTGCGTAGACCCGAAACAAATTGGGATAAGGCCAGAAGGATGACGAGCCATAACATTCCAGAAATTGTCGTAACGTAGATTCTATATTCCATTGTAGATTTCAAACATTCCATGAACTCTAATCAGAAAACAGTCAACAAAATATGCTAAATGTAACCAATTTTAATCTATACAAAGATTTAAAGGAAAACAAACTATAGACAACACGGAATATTATATAACCTAAGTAGCAAATGGTAGTTAACGACGATGGCAATACGAGCCATGAAATTAATATGATTGCAGCTATTATACCTGTCGACTACTCTATTAATTATGATTTGCATAATGCATAAGATAAGCTTAGTATTCAATTCACGTTGATAAATAATTTAATACTAGTATGGTGATATATTGGAGTCGTGAACTTGAGGACATGGTTGTTAAATTATCTATGCGAATTCTGTCTCTTCATTAATACTAGAAATATTTATCGTCTATAACTTTTGCATTTTTTGTGGAATTTACACACTATTATAGCTTATAGTTTTTGTAAAGCTTTATTTATTTAATATGAAAAATAGGAAAAGGTTTTGGATTCATTAATTTGCTATGTTTAGTGAGCTATGCAACCATTTACTTCCAATTTTTTACATATACACATAAATTTTACGCATGTTTTATCCATATGATTAGGTAGAAAAGGAAGATTTTATATAGAGAGAAATAAAGAGAATAAGGTTTGCTTTCTTTTAACATACAAATGACATAATGATATGAAATGAAACAGTTTATTCTGTAAATAAAATTATTGGAATATTTTTTACACGTTGTTAAAAAAAGAAAATAAACTTGATTGAGTCAACATTTCCTATCTGATCCCTTGAGAAGAAATGGCGAAACAAAATCAGGGGCCAAGTCTATTTAATTTCGTTCCTTCCCTGTGGTCAAACTTATGTTTATAGCTAAGGCTAAGCTGGTTAGCCAAGACCAACTATCGTATATCAATTACAACTCCGATATTATGCTTCTCGCTTCATAAAACGTCAACTTTCTTCGTAAGTACTCCTTATATATCCGCCATTAGCTTATCCTTCGTAACCCAAATATGTCTTCTATTAATAAACCGATCCTTTCTAGAACGATTCAATCTAAGACCTACTCCAACAACTAGGCTGGCATTTACTACCAGCATATCTTAAAGTTTATAACTTCACTCATAAGTAAAAGCGGCTAGCCTACAATCCACCCTTGCACCGTTATGACAAAATGTAGCGCTTCTGCGCCACAGTACAGTAAGCTGTTCAGTGGGTTTATGTGCTATCATACTGGTTCTATCTAGGCTGTAGTATCACGTCCTTTGTGCTGCTAGTACTTAGATTTATAGTGAATTGCGTGAATTTAGATGGTGTTTCTAGGAATTTTAAATTGTGGGAATATATCTTCACTTTCTTTGGATATAAAGGTGTTTATTGCTAATTAAGTGATAGTTATCATGTACATTATCTTCCTGTATGCCTGCTGCTATATTTCTTAACAAGATATCGTTTACAATATGGATAATTAGTTGGCAGTCTTGAAAAATCGAAGTAAATCGCGTTCTGTAGTTTTTAGCTACACCTGTGGCAAGGTGTGAGTTTATCTAATATATCTTATACAAAACGGAGATTTTTAAACTGATATTTCAAGTGAACCAACGGCGGTCGATGACCCCACTAAAAACATCATAAAATTAATTTCTTTTTTGTTTTATCGCGTTCGATTATCGATACCTACTCATCACGGCTGCAAAGTTTCTCTAGCTAATTTAATGAATGAATGAATGAATTTGACCCTGTATATACCATACCAGGAAGACGTTCTTATAGTGGAGCTGGTTATACCTGCATAATACAATGGCTCCAAATTATAATTGGAATGATATTGGACCGTTGGCAATCACAATCAAACAGAATGCAAACTCATACATAATGTGAGAGTCACGTTTTACTAATCAAATCCGCTCAATGGGTACTTAATTCAAAAGGCAAAACGTTTTCAAAAACCAGTAGCTTTTGAAATGTCATTGTTTCGATTTCTAATTTCTTTCAAAGAATTGTAACAAAACAGGCAATACATACATAAATTAAAAATACATCACGAATTTTTGATGTCTGAGCAACTCTGATTTCAAGGACGCATGGACAGATAGGCAGTCACTACTGTTACTGAGACTTCCAGCTCTTTCGATCCAGGGCTAAAGTGGACCGCTGGTCGTTTCTTTTCTCCAGCTCGTCCCACCATCGTCTATGGGGTCTGCTGCGACGCCTTCAATCTGTGTTAGGGCTCTACGTATTATTCACAGCCCGACGTTACCGATTGCTCATCTTTTGGGTTTTGCCTAGGATAGATAGGCAGTCACTCCATGTAAAATACTGGTATCCAGCTGCATCCGGTTAGACTTCCAGCCGACTTAACATAGTTGGAAAATGTATGGTTACAATAACGGCATTATTTAACTTTAAGCAACGCTTTTTAGTATCTAAAGTGGTTAATTTAAAACAAAAGTTTTTTTTTTGTGTAAGTATATCAGAGTTGTTTACATTGATGAGTACTTTCACCCCCTGAAAGACTGCCAATCGCTGTGAAGTCGACGCGTATTGTTTTTATCACAGAAAATTTAAAACAAAAACAAAAGGACAGTTATAAGTCGAAGTATTCGTCCGCATCGCTGTCATCCGGAAACGTGACCAGCATTGCTATTCTGTAAAAATCTCACCGTGATAACTCAGGTGAAGTGAGCTTAAAGTGAGCTGTCATTAGTGTCAATCCCTATAGCATCAGATAGAATGACAGCTTACTTCACCTAACTTCTCACGGTGAGATTCTAACAGAATCGACCGGCAGAAGACTGTCAGCATTGCCATGTTGGATGTCAATGCTAATTCTTTGTCCAAAGAACGACCCAGCCCTCTGGTCACGTGAAGTGTCGACCAGCTGAAACATTCGTTTCCTTTTCTTTACTTCTTACTCGATCCCAGCCAAAATGACATAAATAAGATTACAAGATCAGCACCGCAAGAACACATTCTTGATCATACCGTTATCGATAATTCCTACGAACATCGATCGGATTTAATGCTAGACGCCACAGGCGCGTTTTGTCGGTCGATAATGTCGGATGCGTTATTGCAACAATGCGTCCCGATTCCTCGCCATTCAGCTGCGTTTATATTAACGTGTGATATTTGATATTTCTAACGTGTGCGTGTAACTGACACTATAGGCTCGCACTACACTTTATTACATTATTAACGCGTGCGTGTAAGATCGTATGCGTCTCAATACAAAATGTTATAAGAACTCATATAGGAATATCGCTGGACGGAGGAACGCAAGCGTTCTACTTGTATTGCGCCGTTATAGCAGCAGTGTGTAACTCCGTGGCCGTCCTAATACAAAATGTACTGAAAACAAATATCGCAATAACGCATCCGACATTATCGAACGATAATAACGCCTGTGTGGGGGAGAGTCTTTACGGCATAATTCTTAATTTATCATGGATTTCTTATGTCATGTGACTTCGACGTGTCAAGATAAGAATTTGAACATGTCTCAAAGTTTCTTTTTAATTATAATTTAAAACGGAAAGTGAGAAATCTTGTTTAAGACTTTTAAGTATGACATGTTGTGAACACTAAACGAATAATTATCATAGACATTGAAATAAATCATAATGTAATGACAAAACTGACAAAAAATTGAGATTCCTCATGTCATGCACTTCATCATCATTGCAGCCGAAAGACGCTCACTGCTAGACATAGGCCTCCACCAAGCACCGCCACTTCGACCGGTTCTGTGCTTCCCGCATCCAGCGGATTCCTGCGGCCTGCACAAGGTCATCGGTCCACCTTGTGGGAGGCCATTTAACTACGTCTTCCGATACGCGGTGGCCATTCCAGAATCTCTCCACCACTTTTGTTTGGAGAATGGACGACAGACCGGAATAAATCCAAACAGACTAAACAGATTTTATTTATTTTTAGTATAGATGTATAGATTTATTTTTAACTAAGTACCTATTTAAGTGGTTTAATTCTCTAAATCATGTAGTCCATGATTTTGGTAACTTTAAAACTCTGATGAGTTTATTTTGGCACCAGCCTAAATGTGTTTGTACTGCTAAATACATAAAAAAATAAAAAGAAATAAGTCAAGTTAGTTCAACTTAATACAATATAGGTAATAGAGGCTGTCGTAATAACCGTTTAGAAACGCACGCGTTAGCCTAACTGCATGTAATAAACGTATAGCGATGGTGTATTTACTTTGCTTTGCACTTAAGTTGTAACTTGAAGTGCTGTTATTATTGTCACAGTATTACAATATTATTATGTTATTGTCGAGACGAGGGGGCAAGCGCAATGGCATGATCTGGTAATTTTGATGGTCACAGTCAACAGGGAGTGGATAATATTGACATAACATCACGACTTTAATCTCTGAAAGGTTAGGCAGGAGGTGTACCTAAACTACACCCACATTTTGCCAGTTACAATTAAGTTCCAAATAATAGGGGCGAGCCTATTGCCATCAACTAGACACAAATCCAACATCCAGGCTGCTGTTGAAACATTCCTGACGGAAAAACCCAATAACACTTTACCCGACCTGGGAATGGAACCCAGAAAGAATCATTACACTAACGAGGCAGTGCGTCATTATCATCATTTCAGCCAAAAGATATTCACTGCCAGTCGGACATAGGCCTCAAGCACCTCCACTTCGACCGGTTCTGTGCTTCGGCAGTACGTAATTATAAATAACCAGCAGCGCCCCGCGGTTTCACCCTCATAAGTCTCGATCCCGTGGGAATATCGGGATAAAAAGTATCCTATGTCCTTTCCCGGGACTCAAACTATCTCATCTAAATCAGTTCAGCGGTTTAAGCGCGAAGAGGTAACAGACGGACACACTTTGGCATTTATAATACTTAATAGTATGGATCTAGAAATTAAATAACATGCATATCATATAGCGCACTTGGACAAAATTAAAACAAGTTTTTCAAGTTAATTAATTAATCTAAGGGCATCAAATTAAAATTAGGCGTGAAAGTCAGTATACCACAATCTTCTAAACTTGTGAAATATTTATAAGAATCCGTATAGATAGATACCTTTCCCTTCGATGAACTTCGTTGCGTAATAAAAGAATATATCGATTCTAAATATAGAAAGAGATATTGAATTTTAATATGTGTTAGAATGAGATTTTCACTTCTTTTAGACGGCATTTTTGCGAGCAAACTTTTCGCTATGTTTAAATGTAGGTCAATCAACAATCTACGTCTACCCGCACTGGGCACGCGTGGTGGATTATGGCCCACTCCCTCGCATAGAGAGGAGGCCTGTGTCCCAGCAGTGTGAACATTATAGGCTAATACCTAAATTCTGGTTTATGCTAATGTTATGATTATAAACAGCGTAAAATTAAATTAGCTAGCGAAACTCCACGGACGTGATGGGTATCGATTAATAAAGACGATAAAACAAAAATGATATTAATTCGAAGATTATTTTTGTGGGATCACCGACCGCAGATAGTGTAGTCACTTGAAATATCAGTTTCAAAATCAGCTTTTTAATGTGTAAGCCACACAGACGTGATAGGTATCGACAACACGATGTAACAAAAGAGATTTTCTCAACTCATACTTCAAGAACAACACAACCAGCGGTCGTTGAACTCCAAGAAAAAACAACCAATCTATTTTGTTTTTATTTTATCGTGTTTACATTTCGAACCCATCACGTCTAATTTAATTTGACCCTGTATAATGTTGTTGGTGTAGGTATTTATTGAATAAATAAAACTCAAAACTACTGATGCACTGGTTGCAACATATTATTATGTAAATTGCTGAAGCTGACTCAGGGTCATTGTGTCATAAACAAAATGATTGAATAATCCACATTCCAATATTTATTTACTCAAATGATTAAATTACAAAATCTGTGTTATTGCTGCATCTTAACATATCGATAACCCCAATTATTTAATACATTTAATAATGTTATATAGCACAGTAGCATTGTCTGCTAATTATGTAAATGTAATAGTTATGTGTATTTTTCAAAGTACTTCGTGTCGACACTGGATTATTATTAATAATATTTGAGATTGTGTGTCGTGGCTTATTTATTTTTATCACTTTGGTTTCATTAAGACTTTTGCTTTTTAATTAAGATTTCACTTCTAAAGTTGAGGTAGGTCCATGATTTCGAAATCTATACATAGTTTTCTTATAATAATGAGAATGGCTGATTCAAACATTAGCTTTATTGGTCGGACTGAAGTTTAAAAAAAAAAATACTTCGTTGGTTTAAACCAGGGGCAAAAAATTAACCTTGTTTTGTAATAAGGCCGCTCGTGCGTGAGTCTAGTAATTTACAAACGATGCAATGGTCTTGCCATTGTGAGTTTTTGACAAATTTTGTATGAAATATCTGTCAAAATTTCAACGTTTGCAAATTAGTAGACTTGGCCCCCAGACCCGGGGCAATTCTCATAATTTTAAGAACGTTCACAGTCTGATCTCAGTGTCAATCTGTCAAAAATATTTTGTTTTCCCAAGATTTTGACAAGTTTTTGACATTGATTGTCGCTGAGATGAGATTGTGACTAGATTTTGAACGTTTTTAATTACGGGAATTGGCCTTCTGATGTACAATTTAAGCAGTCTTGTCGATGTTAATGTTTTCATGTATTGTGTTCTAAATAACTAGTTGAAAATAATAAGTTAATGTATCTGTCGCACCTCGATACATCAAATCAATTGATGTGTTCTTGTCACGCGAGTTGCCATTTAGAATTTTAATTAGCGATCACACTGTACGCGTTGTAATTTGCAAATTAGTATGATTATAGAGTGAAGTGATATTATGTCTTCAGTTGTACATGCAAGGTGCAGTAATTGGAATAATTGAGAACCTAAAAAGGGGTTCAAGGCACTAACTTTTACTGCAAGAGTAACTCTGAAATATGGATCAAAATTGAAACAGTAGTGAAATACTAAGCATTTTTGCCTTTTCGCCTCGTACAGGACTTTCTGTTTTATTACTTTCTTTTTATATCATTTAGTTTTTTATATTTTTATGATTGTGTTTAGTTTGTGATTTTCCTGTACGAGTCACAATAAAAACTTTTTCTTTCTTTGCTTTAATAGCCTCCCGATCGATTTCAAATACGGTGGCCAATCTCAACAGAGATTAGCCAGGTACGCAGGAGATATTATAGTGCACAAGTGTGTGCTCAAACACAGGTGCACTTTCTGTTCCTTTACTCTCATAGTCCGATGGGATGGCAATCCGACACGACCGGGGAGAGATCAGAGGCAGGCTTTACGTGTCTTCCGAGGCACGGAAGTATTAAATCGCCAACTTCCAAACTCCAGGCTGTTACTAAGAAATTCCTAATGGAAAACGAAATAACACTGTCCGACCTGGATAAAGAATCTAGTCACGCTTGTAATCACAAAACCAAACGGGGCAGATAGTTCTTTACTTTAATACTAACACGAACAAAGTGTAGGGAATTATTTATCTAATGTTAGAGTATATACTTTTTAGGTATGTATTACTCAGTAGTAAACCAGAGTCTGGATTTATGCCAGGTTGATGGCAATAGGCTCGTCCTCTTGGCGAAATGTAAGCGTAGGTACCTACAGTAGGTACCTACACCTCAGCTTAACCCTTCTAAGAAACAAGGCATGATGATAAGTGCTGTTGAAGTTTTATTACTTATCTAAGTAAATAAAATAAGTTATCAGCCTGCATTATAAGCAATTATTTCGATAATGATATTAAGCAGGTTTAAAGCTATATAATGCCGAAGGCGAAGTAATATGCGAAAAAATGAAAAATGATTGGAATTGATAGTTCGTGATGTTAGATAATTTAGCAATTAAGTCAAATTGATCATAGATATAATAACTCTATTTAAGTGGCGGCGAGCCATTGTTGTTTTAAGGCTAGGTAGGGGCTAGGGTTAGCAGCTAAGTAATAACAGCCGCACGGACCGATCGATCAGGTTAAGCTTTGCTTGCCGAGCCTGGTCAGTGGATGGGTAACCCTCTTTCACACCAAGACCTCTCTGTGACTCGGAAAGCACGTTAAGCTGTTGGTCTTGGCTGACATTCGTGGAATTTTGACAGTCTTCAAGGTGCGTCAGTAGCCCGAAAGTCTTGACAAGGGGTATGGTATTACCTAGTAACGGGGATTATGGAGGTCAGATAGGAAGTCGCTCCATGTAAAATACTGGTATTCAGCTTCATCCGGTTAGACTGGAAGCCGACCCCAACATACTTGGGAAAAGGCTAGTCAGATGACTCTCACTCATAAAATTCATTCAACTTTCGCATTCCTTTAGTTTCGCTGCCATGATATCAATTAATACATAGTATCGTTGAATGGCGAAATTGGTCTGTTATGTAAAGTTACAGAAAATAGGGTTATCGTGATGGCTTTAGTTTAGCTAACCAAATTAACGAGAATCTTGTTATGTTTTTATTCTGGTTTTGCATTTAAAAATGCTCTGCTAATTTTAATTAAAATACACTAAACTTTTTTATTTACATTTCAAGACAAATGCGATAGTGTAGCACTCACTCTTGGACTAAAATTTACTGTACTACAAGAGCTAGAACTCCAAGATTACCATCATTAAAAATTGCATAATCATAATGTTTTAGGTATTTCTTTAGTTTTAGGTATTTAGTTGATTGAATTCCTATTATTATCATTACATAAAATATGATGTTTTTTTTTACTAGCCTGCACTGTCCCACTCCTGGCCTGGCCAGTCCACTCATTCCATTTTTGACGGAACTTATCCAACTCGACCCGCCATGTCCTACGTGGTCTGCCGCGACCCCGCCTCTCTGTCTCAGGCACCAATTCTGTGCTATATGATTATGATAGTTTACATTCAAAATTTTGAGAATTATACGACGAAATAAGTTTTTTTGAGCTCTTTTTTACAATTGTTTTATCATGATACTATTTTATTTTTATGAAATACAACAGCATCCCGCGGTTTCACCAGCATAAGTGTCGATCTCGTGGGAATAAGAAAGAAAGAAAGAAAGAAAATACGTTTATTTCCGGCAAACATGAAGCATCAAAAGAAAAACATATATAAAAAAAAATAACGGTAACGGAATAACGGTATAAAAACTATCCTATGTAATTTCCCGGGACTCAAACTATCTCTATACCAAATTTCAGCGGTTTAAGCGTGAAGAGGTAACATATAGACAGATAGACAGACATTATACACTTTCGCATTTATAATATTGGTATGGATTTTTTAATAAGTCTTATCGTTATCTTTGCCAGGATTTGAACTGATAATCTCGTGCATGAGAAGAGAGGCTTTATTCCTTAACCACTTGGCCACATAATATGTAGTTGTGCTTACATTAGATCAACAGTAACTGACGTATTTTACGGGATTATTATATTAGTACTTTAACTAAGTACCGTATTATTTATACCTACTAAACCTAAATTCCAATGAATTTTATTTTAATACCCCCATAATATTTATAATTATGGTCATAATTTTAATGGTTTCATTTCCTCGTCTTACGACGTCGACGTTGATATAGGCAGTCCGCAATCGAGGCAAGTAGGGTAAACGTAACTGTTCTCGTCCGTCGAGCAGGGTAGCAGCGCCAGTTAGCGGTGCACGCCGTTATTACATGCGATTGAATGCTCAGCTATCATTGTCATTTGTAGCAGTTTTTTTTCTCTGAATTGTTTTAGTTTATGTGATTTTGTAGGTACGTTTATTTAATAATGTCAATAGTGGCCTAAAGATTACAAGTATAACCTTGAGTTGTTTTAAATCTTGTACGTCCGCGCCTTATGCAGTACCGTAAACCGGGGTTACTTTGATCAATATTGAACTTTCAAGGTCCATATCTTTTGAATCTCTGGTTGTAATAAAAATATATATTCGGTCTAGTTATCGATTCTTTTTAAACTCGCGATTTCTGTAATAATATGTGAAAAAATATGCCTTGATTCTTGAGAAAAAAAATAAAAACTGTTTAATCAAAGTTATAATGAGAATGGGGTTACTTTGATAGCTTTGGAATTACGCAAGAAAATAGGGCACGTTGCGTATGGGGTAACTTTGATCTAGTAAAAGACAAATGAAACCTAAAAAGAATGCTTAAGCTTACGGTGCTTAAAATACTTGGTGAATTCCCAGCGTGTCCTCTAGAAAGGATTCAACAGTTCATCAATGATGTTAGACAAGAAAAAAAAAACAAATTGGGTTTCGTTTTACGTACTTCGCGATTTTATATGAAATAAAAGTTTCAATCAAAGTCACCCGGCTGTTCAAAGTAACCCCGGTTTACCGGTACCTCGCAGCTTGCCGGGGGTGCCCTAGCGTGTTGGCGTTTAGATTATAACCTTTATGCCCTGACTAGAGGTTTTAATTTAATGAGGCATCCACAGATAGCCCGATTGAGTAGCCGAGAACCTCCTAGTTTGACACAAAAAACATACCTACTTTACAAAAAACACACAAAAAATACCTTGCCATAAAACCATATCTTTTAATATTCACTCTTTCTAAGATCTAATCCACGTATATCTATAGGGAGAAACGAAAAATACGGTGAGGAAATCTGCAATGTCCTAAAATCGTGAACACACAGTGAGGGAGCTTCATGATCAATGTTTGTTCATTCTAAATATCGAAACATTTCATTGCCCTGCATTGCACACAGACGACAGAATCGAAAAGCGAACCTAATAACTTGTAACATGACATGTAACATCCATTACTCTGAAATTAATGAACTAGATAAACGTCTCAAACTATGTCTAATAATTGCTAATAGCAAGGTGTCCACTTCTGAATAATTATCAGCTTTAAAATATAGACGTTTTGAAATTATGAATACACTTTCCCGTATATGCAATACCTATATAAGTTTATTTCTTAATGTTTATATTTTGTAAGGTATCGACTGGTTTTAGCTTCTTCTCTGTGTGGCAATCTACATAAACTGATTCAGCCTAGAATTTAGCTACGAGTTTTGCGTTGTCAGTCGTGGCTATTAGTTCCTACAAGGTGCAAGTATTTGGGCAGCAAGACGTCATTTGCGGAATAGGACCTCATTTGCACTTCTGGCTGAAATCTTCGTAGCTTTCTACTTGTGCTATATGATTAGTCAATTATAATCCTCTCCTTTAATATTTCACTCTAGACCGGAATAAATCTCTTTTTCTTTGTTGCTTCTGTTGATTGTATTTTGTTTGAGACATTGGTCGACTCTTCACATGACCAGAGGGCTGGCCTATTTTTTGGCCAAAGAATCAGCATTGCCATACAACGTGGCATTGCTGCCAGCCGTGCCAGCCTTTCCTGTTGACAGCGATGCGGACGAGTTTTTTGATGTCCTTTGATTATTTCCCCTTCCCTTTTTATACTTGTACATATTATTATTTTAAGACTGTTGGCTTTTTAAATTATGTAAATATTTGATTCTCTAATAAAGAGAAAAAAAATTTTTACGCTCAGCTACATCGACAGTGGCCTCGTCTTTTATGGTGCAAGTGCAGTGTCTTTTTACGCTGCATTTGAAATTATCAAGAATATGTTTTGTCACCTTTTGGGATCATTTTTCATTAATGTTTTGAAAGAAAGAAAAACGTTTATTTGCGGTTAACATGACGCAAAAAAAGAACGCGTTGGGGGAAAATATGCGTCACATACGCAAAGCGGCTCTATCGCTTCGTTTTGGTCCCTTTCCGACGTAAACCATGGTATTTTCCTACTTATTTTTAACCGGTGGGGCGAGACTGTTTTCCCTAAATCTATAGGCTGCTTTTACAGTCATACCTACACAGGAAGTGACGTGACCCTCTTCTATGCCAATATATATTACATGTCTACTAGGGTCTTTAAACTTCCGATTCTTATAAAAACTCATCAAATAAGCACACATTTTACTTAGGTACCCCCATACCTATCTCCATAACACCCGTTATTTAGTTTACTTTAGCGAAGTGACTGCGCGTCTTTCGGCCATCTTTAAAAGAAAACACGGCAGGTAATTTGCAATTAAAATTCCTCATACGATACGTTTTAAACGAAAGCAAATTATAATAAGCCTTTAAGGTAAGGGCCGTTCAGAATATTTTTTAAATTGTAATGACAACTGAGCGATGGTACTGCAATTTAATGTCGTGCAAGTAGTCTTTGATTCCAATCTTTAAGAGTAAAAATATGAGGAGGCACAACTCTATAACAAGAATATTCAATATATATGTGTAATATCTCAGAGGGCTGGCCTATTTTTAGCCTAAAGAATCAGCATTGCCATCCGACGTGATAATGGTGCCAGCCTTTTGGGCAATTATCCCTTTAACAGCGCTGCGGACGAATTTTTTGATGCCAAAAGAGCTCCTGCCTTTTTCTTTAATTTTTTATTAGATAGGTACTTGTGTAATTTTAGTGTTAGATTGTAAATTGTAATAAACTCTATACCTAAAGTACCTAATTAAAGGAATCAAAATCACTTCCAACTTTTAAAAGGCTATTAGCTAGGTCCGGTCTGTACTCCTATTTTTTACTGTAGTTAGTAAGCTGTCTACATTATCGCATTAGGTGACAAACCTGTAAAGATAATTGTATGGTGGGAATAAATAAATAAATATTTTTTTTATTATTTAATTTTAAATCATAACATTCATAACCCAGCGAAACCGTCGCCTATCTTAACTTTTATGTTTTTCCTCATAGGAGTGAGTGTGCTGCGGCAAGCAGAAGCATGCCGCGTCACGTCGTGGCATCCCGCAGAAAGCCCAGCCAGCTAAAACCTTAATTCAATTAGTTTAGCTGTCATAATCCTGTGACCTATGTAGCTTGCGGGATGCGGTGAATGAAACGGCATGACACGGCTTGCCGCGACCTCTCGCGGCATGCTACGAAGCGCCGCGGCGTCCCGCGGCATGCCATTATGTGCTGCGGTATGATTGTATCTAAATAAAGTAATATGAATTCTAAACTCTTTGAAATAAAGATAAAAAGAACTTGATCAGAAATAAAATCCTTTACCGTGCCGTGCCGTACCGTGACGTCAGTCAGCGCCGGCCCTAAACGACATTCCAACTGTATAATTTACATTATGATCTAATTAGTTTGCTAATAGTTTCATGCATAATTCAGAGTTGAGAAACGAATGAAAGTGATGCTGTGTTTTTCGAAATTCTCTGCGGATGCATTGGGTGTCGAAAATTGTTGTATGTGGTCTCGCTCGAGGTCACCTACTATTACTATCGATGACTTTTAAAGTAGCTTAAGACCTATGTGGATAGTAGGTACCTCCATAAACCGTCAACTTTGAAGAACGAGAAACCATGCACTCTACGTAACACTATCAATTACAATCTGAATAATTTTGAAGGATATTACCTACTAATCCTTTGCTTCATAATATGTTCGAAAAATTTGTCTGATCAACAACGTAAATAACGCAATTAATGTTGTTGAACTGTCTAAATGAAAACCTTTACTACTGTTACGCAGCATAATATTACCCCGCAGGAATGATCTGGGTACGAGGCTACCCAGATCATGCATGCGGGGTTATTGCCATCGTAGACCTCATCCATTGCTTCCCACCCGGCGAGATCATCAATGAAAATAAAAAAAAATACCATGTTCACATCGGCCTACTTGCATTTGCAAGGGGAGTGACTCATACTGAGTCATGGCTAGGTGGCCCAGTGAGCAGTAGTGGCTCTGACTTACAAGTTGTGGGTCGTGGGTTCGAACCCAAGCAGCCACTTCATTTTGAGTAAATAATTTCATCACCACTGTTGTTACCAGCTGTACCACCGGCTGTTATTACTTCGCCATAAGCCCCTCTAATCAACAATAAGCTCTTCTGCTAATACATATTTCAAGCTATGTCATAAAGAAAGTTAAGCTTACCCAATGATACGGAAAGAAAATATTGTCCTTTTGTTTTCAAACGTGAATTGCTAAAGTAATGGTTTGAAAACAATAGAAGTGGAAACGCTAAGTTTGTAATCCTCTATTGTGAAGCGTACGTGCCGCTCGTGCGGTTCAAAAGGACTTGTATAGTATACACGATGCGATGTTTTTACCTGCAGGGCAAGTATTTTATTTAAACTTTACTTCAATACCCTTACTAAAATACTTACTTGTTACGCTCGCGAATCATATCTACCTATATCTATACATACAAATAAATAAAATTGGAGTGTCTGTTTGTAATATATAAAATAACCGCTTTTTACTAAATGCATACGGATGTATGCACGGTACATGTACCAAAATATTTTTTTTTTACTATTTTTGTCTGTCTGTCTGTTTGTTCTGGCTAATCTCTGAAACGGCTGGACCGATTTTGACGAGACTTTCACTGGCAGATAGATGATGTAATAAGGTGCTTTTTTTGTGTTGAATTCCATGCGGAGTAAGTCGCAGGTAACAGCTAGTTTTACATACAACCTGACACTAACCTGCAAATTGCAAAATCGCGAGCCATTACCAACATTTATTTTAGTACCTATCAGTATAATTTTGTTTGGGTAAACATTCCATAGTACCTATTATACACAGTAACACCCATGACAGTTTTGATTAGAAAAATATGTGTAAATACAGAATATTATTTACTTTTTATCTCTCTGTTGTTTGTTCCGACTAATCTCCGAACCGGCTGGACCGATTTAGACTGTACTTTCACTGGCAGACAGCTGATGATATAAGGAGTAACATATGCTACTTTTATTTTAGACAAAGACTTAGTGTCCACGCACAAAAATTAAGACCCATTCAATTCAATTTGTTTTACGACTTGCACGCGAACGAACGCGGGCGCAGCTAGTATCCTGCAGCGGGATTGTCCGAAAGGGTTACCCCGGAACATAAAGGGCTAAGGAAGGAACACGGATGGGTTTTAGTCAGTAAGAGTCTGACACTCCCTTCCGCTCCACCCAGAGCGGGAGGGGTCATTGGATGATTTCCCATCCTTAAAAAAAAAAAAAGCTAGTATCCTAAAACACCGGTTTTGACAACGCTAACAGTGTCACCACTCTATAAACCTAGATTAGTTCTAGCCTTGATATTAAAATGCTTTGAGTTAATTAATTCAGTCGATGTGATACAATTTAATGATGTTTTTATGGTCTTTAAATGAATTTGATGATTTAATTTCGATGATTTGTGTGCAAGGCTGCAAGGTTATCTATTTATGGTATAAATATTTATTATTTATTTTCATTGTGTTATTTACGTTGTTGAGCGGACAAATTGTTCGAATATATGAAGCAATGGATTAGCTATATCCTTCAAAATGATTTAGACTGTGATTGATAGTGTGTTTTCGAGATATTTGAAAGCGTAAAATGGAAAATATTGGTAAGATATTATTCTTAAATCGTACTTTTAATTAGGTTCATAGCTTAACTGAAGTGCCAGCTACAATATCGTTTTTTAATGGTAGGTACCCATTCAATATGTAGTTATTTTTTATTTGGAATTATGACGAAAAACCCTTAAAATTTAAATATCTAGAAAACTATTGAATTTCGGCTATACATATAGGTGGTTCTTTTAACCACATTATCAGCTCCTTACGGAAATACGTTGAATTACTAGTATATAACCCTGTATGTATGTAGTGTAGTTTGGGATGCCCAAAAATACAACACACAAGACCGGCTCAACATTTTTTCAAATCAACGTACAAATTACATCATATTAACGATAATAAGGCACATAACGATTTAATTCATTCCACAAAATTTCGCGAAGAAAAACTTTCCCTTTCTCCTGGTTTATGCTTATTTACATAAGTATAGAACGCTTGTCTATAAAGATTTATATAGATACTTATTAAAAGATTATGATGACATGTCACGTGATCTGGGGTTGTTGGCCTTGTGATAGTGAGTTTATGCAGCAGCTATGATAATAATGCAAGAGAGTTCTGTGGTGTTACGCGAATGGATAGATTATGAAATGAGCACATATATTATGAGGAAGTCTGAAAGTGGCACCGGTAACTGAAAAGTTCTGCGGTAATATGAAGGCCTATTCCCGTAATTTAAAACGTCAAAAATCTAGTCGCAATCTCAACTCAGCGACAATCGTAGGGAAATTAGAGGTATGTTTGACAGATTGAGGCTGAGATCAGACTGTGAAACGTTCTTAAAATTATGAGAATTGCCCTTCTGTTGTCATGTTAAGGAGGCGGAGGAATGATGAAATGTCGTAAGGACAGTTTTGCGTATCTATGTACGTTAGAATAGTAGGAGAAGACCAAGAAACGATGGATGGACTGTGTAAAAGATATGGTTAGAAAGAGGGTGACTATCGAGATGATGACTAGTGATGAGTAGTATGGTAGAAAATATATGTTGCGTCGACCACAAATTAATTGCGATTAGGCCAGGAGAATGATGGTGATGACATAGGATATTCATATAACTTAAGAATGGGTCTATATGAAAAATGGAATGGATGATTGTAAAGTTCCTGACCTCAGACCAAATAAAAAAACCTATTTGGTCTGAGTTCCTGACCAAGACAAGTGGTTTTGTGGTTATGAAGACAGAAAATGATGTGTTGTGTAAAGTTTAATCCTTAAAAACCGGCAAAGTAAGTTTCGGATATTTGCACAGTATTGATTTTATCAACTGTAAAAATAAGTATAATGTATTCTTAGTATTTATCGATAAAACTATGAAAAACAACGTTTTTTCTGCAGTTGTAACCGAAAATATCCTATAACTTAACCTATAATATAACTTTAAATATATCCTATAAACTAACTTTTGGATTTAATAGCAAAGTCACTTATAAATTAATCTTCATTTTTTCTTCTTAATTTTTTTTCTTGTCTTTTGAATTTTGAGGTCCAACACACGATTTTGTTTTCATCCCTCGGTTACATGTATTTTTTCCGTAATTTCACTACACCATTGTTAAGCGGTGCACAGAATACATCTTATTTCCAATGTTCATCTAAAACTCTTTCAAAACATCTTACATACTTATCATCTGCATCTTCCTAGCCTTTTCCAACTTTGTTAGGGTCGGCTTCTTGTCTAACCGGATGCAGCTGAACACCAGTATTTTATTATATAGTGCAAATAGTCTCCGAGTATCCAAATTGCTGTTACATTCGGCTAGACGGACATGATTCAGGTCACGCCACAAATTCAAGCCAGAATGCTAAAGTAAAACGTAATAAAATCTACCTAAAATAGCAATTTTTTTTTAGCAGTCCGTAGTTTTCAACTATTTATACATCTTTTTCCTTTACATGCTTTTTCTCAAGCCTCGATGTCATTTCGACCAATTTGTGGTCATCGCAGGATATGTGCTCATTTTTACTATCTGCCAAGTGCAACCACATCATTTTGAAAATTATTATTGTAAGGCGTACGAAAACCTTTCAGAGAAATAGCCTGAGATATATTTATAGAAATGCGTAAGTCTCTATCCGTCGATCTGTCTCTCTGTCAGCCACCTTTTCACGCCTTTACGGCTTAAAGGATTTGGTGGAAATCTAGCACACAGATAGATCGAACGATAGATGACCTGGGTTTGGACATAGGAAACTTTTTAACCCGGTAGTACCTTCCTGTGGGATTTTCCACCTCCATGCGGGGCGGTTCCGACTTCCACGCGGCAAAAGCAAAAGCTAGTTAATGCCAGTCTCTTTTAAAGTAACAGCATCAGTGATCAATTAGACTTGGAAATTGTTTCTATCAAGTTAAATATATCCACCTTTTGACCTTAAACTGCGTCATGAGACATGTGGCTCATTAGTCGATTCACACGAATTTATTTGCCCGAAACAGGCGAATCGTCATTTGCATAAAATTAAAAATGTGTCAATTCTTGCGAGTCACCTATAGAAAAAATAATGTAATTTAAAAGTTACGATTTGCTTGTTTCGGGCGAGTAAATTCGTGCGAATCTACTAATAAGCCCATAAGTTTACCATTTACCAGATAATATATGTTATTTCATTAATTTGGTAATTATAATTGTTTCAGGTGTTCTGGATAGTGGGTGAGGGCGTGTCAAAATGCTAATAAATATTGGGCCCAAGGCCCATCGTCTTGTAAAAAAGTGAGTATTAAGTATAAAAACACTTTTATTAAATAATGATCTAGGTACGCATTTTCTGATTAAGTATTATTACGTACCTATTTACTAAAATTGTAATATAATTATATTATCACACAAATATTTTATAGGCGAAAGTTTGTGAGTGTGTGTGTGTGATGAAAACGGTAGTTCATGCGAAGCAGGTTTTTTGATGTAATTTATTTTAACATATTTGTTTCTAACAGCGACAAAGACATTAAGTTATAATATTGCACTGTGTTTGTTTAAAACAAATAAGACATGTGTGAAAAGATGCACTTTTCATTTTCTCAGTAAGTAAGCTGGGTGTAAAAAGACATATTACATATCCGTCAACTACACATTCTGTGCATCAAACTAAGTAACATTGCACAAAGTGATTGCTGGAAAACGACTTTTATTTTTGGTGTGAATAGCTGTTTGCGGTAGTGTGCTTATGGGTACCATAGAGCATGTAACCTTTTAATGGGTACGTGCAATGGTACAGGGGTCGTGGGGTATTTAAAGTTGTGTTAAAAACTTATAACATTTAAAACTTGTTTTCGTTAAAAAAGTCAGTAAAAGTTGGAATTTTCACCATCAATATCTCCGTAACCAGGGGGCATAAAAAAGCCACTTTGGCAGAATCATAAAACAATTCATAACACGCAATTCATTCTGTTTACATGTGGGTATGACACACACAGCACGCAAACCACTTGTCTTTTACAGTAAACCAAAGTGATCTCAGCCATAGGGCTGAGATCACGTTGGTTGTTATACAGGGTTATTGTATAGACTATAGGCTTAAAGCAATAATGCTTTAAGTATAAAGTCTATACAATAAGCAAATAAATTTTATACTGCGGTAGCCATGTTTGACGTATGAAATTACCAAATTATACGGCTGTCGCTGTACTGTTATTCCATTAACTTTTGAAATACGGTTGCAGCCGTTACCGCGCCGGAAGGTGTTAAAAAGCATTTTAAAAGTGGAGGTAATGCATAAAATTATTTTTAAGTATTTAGTAGTTTCCTACCTTACTACTTACATCGGAAACTGTAAATAGTTGTAAGGATACCAACCCCTGTTAATAAATCCTCTCAATTTAAGTTATTTAATTTTTCCGTTAAATAATTTACTCTGTAGGTAATTGTCTTGCCATTTTAATTATTTAGAAAATCTGCGTAATTAATAGAACATGTGTAAATAAACGTAATTGATGGAATATAAATATGATTGATTTTTTTGAGATTTACCAGAATTTTCAAACATAACTAAATATTCATACAGACTGGGGCGAATTCTGCGGGGTGATTGCGTACCACACTATCAGTAGCAACGGCTTTCATTTTGACAGTTCAACAACATTCATTGCGTTATTTACGTTGTTGAGTAGACAATCTTTTTGGACATATGAAGCAATGGATTAGTAATAGGTATCCTTCAAAATTATTCAGATTGTGGTTGATAGTGTGTTACACAATTAGGATGCCACCACGTCTGCAGAGTTTCGATAGCTAATACTATTAATAACTATTAAAACATGAGAAAAAATCGCGATTTGTTTAAATGAAGATTGATTCTGTTGCGTTACGAAGTTCGCCGGGTCATCCTAAATGTCAATGAAACCATACAATCATAGCAACCGCTTCCATTGCATCTGAGAACATTTTCCTGCTTTGAAAGTTAGGCTTAGCGCCAATAATGTAGATTTTAGCCATAAATCATTATTTATTAAACCTAAAGTTTATTAGAAAAGTGAAATCATAAAATGTCTTAGGTTTAACAGAAATGCCTGCATTTTTGTCTACTGATTAATTGTAATGATAAATATATTATAATATTGTTCATAATTTAGAGAGATTTCGAAGTGAATAATTGAGTTCTATTAATAATGCTCTGACTGTGAAGGAAAATATCGTGAGGAAACCGGTATGTCCCATAACCAAAAAATACAAGATATGTGACATCTACCAACCCGGACTGGGCCTGCGTGGTGGATTAAGACCCACTACCTCTAGCCGAGAGGAGGCCTGTGTCCCAGCGGTGGGAAGATTAGGCTGATTATGCTAATAATGCTTTCGTTGGCTTTAAGATGGCGCTAAATAGAGTTCCAGACATTAAATCACATTGAGATTTAGAAACGAACTGTCACACAGAAAATGAGTGACAGAATGACGCTCTACCAAGCCGAACTTTTTCTAAAACTTGTATTATTGTGTAAATAAATAAGAAATATGGTCGGATAGTTGTTGGAAATATAATTAGTCTGTAGAAAGACTAGCACCAAAAACCTAAACTAGACTAGCCTAAGTGTCCCACTTGCACCGAAAATCAGTAAATGCATTCAGCGCTAAGCGAATTTAAAACAAGACGACAGAATATGACAGCGACAGAATGATGTTTTAAATACGTTTCGAGCTAAATTCATTCAGAGATTTATCCGATGACCGTTGGGGTAGACGTGTTTTAAGGGGAGACCGCGAATCGGCGAACGTTAGGCTAGGTGGAGCGACGATCTTCTCTGGATGGCTGGTAGCAGCTGGATGAGAGTTGCCGAAAATCGAGTTGAATGCCGTGCAATAGAAGAGGTCTATCTCCAGCTGTGGACTGAGGTAGGCTGATGATTATGAAAGATTTATCGTGGATGTGGGCGCTCATCATCATCTCCCTGTCCTTGTCTCATGTTACGTGGGGTCGACGCAACACGTTTTATTTTCCATTCTCCCCTGTCAGACGTGCAATTGGCCCTTACAGTACTAAAATGTAGTGACTCGTACAGGCTAAAATTCACCTTTTGCAATAGCTGCAATCAAAACTGTCAAACGCGGGACAGCGCAATTAACGACAAAATTGACGAAAGATAATTAATTGTAATTACACTTGATTGCAAATAAACAGAGGCATTATAAATCGAATAATTGGTAGGACTAGCATAGTTGTGTATTGTTACGTGAAGGTATGAGGTCACATTTTCGTTAATGTTTGTACTTTTGTAGATACTCGCATGTTTTCGTGTACACATTTCTTGCAACTGAAACTGGACTTTAAATAAATATTACACGTTCTTTATTTATGTATATTCAAAACATCTATTTCAACTCTCTTCTTTTTTTAAATTTTTTGTTTAGTAACAAATTTCAGGGGAATTGTATAGTCACCCTTCTCCAATACTTCTGTTTGCACATAATGACATTGAATAGTTCTGAGTTGAGCTACACGATTACTGACAAATGCATGCACTGACTGGACTGGTCCTCTCAAATCTGCTGTATTTCTTTCCTCAAAACAAAAGACCATTTCAGGCACTAATATTATGATGATGATGTGACCATGATTATGTCTGGACTTTAAAAGAGACTTCAAACCCTTGACTTGAATGTGCCCTGGCGGCTGATAGTATGTCATGCTCACTAAAATGTCTCGCTGACGGTGGCGTGTGTGTTGGATCATTTAGCTCCCTTCAAAATGGTTGAGCTGAATTGTGCTGATCTATGCGTCATGTTCGTGAACGGGCGCCGTCAGTTGGGGCTGGTCATCAATTGGCTGCCTCGGCTTATTTTTTTTGGATTGATGTTTTGTTAAGTACTATTTGCT
The DNA here is from genome assembly GCA_963669345.1 of Gortyna flavago. Lineage (NCBI taxonomy): Eukaryota > Metazoa > Arthropoda > Insecta > Lepidoptera > Noctuidae > Gortyna > Gortyna flavago. The sequence goes on along the minus strand of OY770145.1, from coordinate 14,156,333 downwards.
GTACTCTGGACGCTCTTAACACGTACGTCTTTTTTATTTTATTACATCGTTCTCACATATAATTATAAATTCAACATTAATGATGTAACTAATATTTTCGTAAAAATATAATTTAAAAGAGTGTCCATGGAGATTCTTGCCCGTTCTTCTCCATAGGTACCTACGCTTTGGAATGGGCAACTAGCTTCATATTTTCTGACTGACCTATTGACAATTCAAAAGTGCCTGTAAATGGTTTAATTGAAATAAATGCTTTGAGTTTGAGTTTGAGTTTGTTTTGGCATTTCTTCTCAGCGGTATTCTGATAGGAAATGTCGAATCCATCTAACTTATTTTTTAATAATGATTCCGATATCTATTTACATAAATTTCCCATTTAATTGAATAGTAAATATGCAATTAAATGGGAAATTTATGTAAATAGATATGTAAAATAATAAAAAGCTAACGGTCTTAAAATAATAATATGTACAAGTATATAAAAAGGGGGGGAATAATCAAAGAGCATCAAAAAATTCGTTCGCATCGCTGTCAAGAGGAAACGTGCCCAAAAGGCTGGCAGCATTGCCACGTTGTATGGCAATCATTTGGCCAAATAATTTACAGAATAAATAATTTCATTTCATTTTATCTGAACACAATAATTTGTTGCATATGTCCGCAAAGCCACTAAGAGGATCTTTTAAACAATAGACCTCCCATGCAGTACTTGTCATTTTCTTCAACGATTTGCAACACGACAACACAAATTGTTACTTACTGCGGTTTGAAAGTGATGGGCTTGCCAAACTAATATACACACATCAAAAGTGTAAGGGATCAAGCATTTTTATGCGGATTTCTTGAGATTGAGATGTGGCTTTGTAATAAATTTATGATTTTATAAATTTATATGGATCCTTTTTGGTGCATTTCATAATTTGAATCAGGAACTGTGAATCAAATTCGAGTAAAAGATGAAAATCAGCTGTCAATATTTTCCCTATAAAAACATACAACGCATTGAAGACATTATTAGTGCTACTGTTTCCCTACTACTGATTAAAACCAACGTTATTATGGAGCGGCGACGTCATTTAAGCAGGGAAGAAATGCTCAGAGCCGTGGGAATGATAGAAGCTGGTTCCCGGCAACGTACTGTGGCTTTAGCTCTGAATACAAGTCAGAGTGTTATCAGTCGACTTTGGACACGTTACCGAAGCACTGGTACCGTGGCTGAGCGCCATGGAGGACGGTATCGCTGCACCACACGGAGACAAGACCGATACATTCAAATCTTAACTCGAAGAGCTCCAACAATAACCGCCATGATGTTAGCCGTGAGGCTTCATCACTCTTCAGGGAACTTAATTAGCGACCAAACAGTCAGAAACCGCTTGCATGAAGTGAACCTTCATTCCCGAAGACCGCTACGGGTACCACCTATAGCAATGCACAATCGTAGGATTCGATATCAATGGGCTCTTGAACACAGAAATTGGGCAGAAGAACAATGGCGTTTCGTGTGCTTTTCTGATGAGTCTCGTTTTGGTATGAGACCGGATACAAGACGTATACGACACTGGAGAACCCCTGGACGCCAACAGCGATTAAAATCCTGCCAGGAAGTCCATCCTTATAGTGGTGGAACCATCATGGTATGGGCGGGTATTTGGATCGGCGGAAGAACTGAGTTGATTTGGATCAGAGGCAACCTCAACGCTCAAATTTATGCTGAGACGATTGTATCAGACGTCATCGTTCCTCTACAAGTGCAAATCGGTCCCTTATTTCAGTTAATGCATGATAATGCACGACCGCACACCGCAAGAGTTGTAAGACAGACTCTCGCCGCAGCTAACATCAATGTCCTGCCCTGGCCTGCTCAGTCGCCAGACTTGAACCCGATTGAGCATGCATGGGATATGCTACAGAGAAGAGCTCTGCCGAATATGGAGGGTATCCAGTCGCAAGAAGACCTTTTTTTGTTGTTGCAACGAACATGGGCGGCCATTCCACAGCGTGATTTGGATGAACTCATTTTGAGTATGCCAAACCGATGTTCTTGTGTTGTTAGTGTTCGCGGTAGAAACACGGATTATTAATTGTTTAAGTTACCCAATAAAATTTTAAAGAAAACTGTTATTTCAGTCTTTTTTTCGAACTTTTGTGTTAGTGGTTCAAATGTCAAAAATCCCTTTATTAGGAAAATGGCAAATTTCTTTATTAATGCAAAGGTGACTTGGTTTATCGTTACTGTGACAAACGAAAACACTTTATTTGATGAATCCTTAAAGAAAATTTTAATTAATATCAATCAGGAGAAAAGTTATTGCAAAAATATATGTTGATCCCTAGACACTTTTGATGTGTGTATTTAACTGCTAAGTATTTGCATTTACAATAATATATTGTAGTGAATCCAGCCCGCTATTGTTGTATGCCATTTCTTATGAATCATACGCAGATATACAGGTGGTCCAAATAGAGACGTCAATAAAAAAAAAATTGATTCCTCATACCTAGGGGTATCCGAAAATACCCCATGTATGTTCCACGATTTTTGATAGTTAATTTTAAGTTTAAAAGATATGGATCGATTATTTATGGGTTTGAGTTGAATAGTAGAACCTGAAACATTTGTTAACATTTTTAAAATTTAAAAAGTACATCAAATTTTAATCGTAAGAATGTAAATTTCTTACTTTCGATAAAAAAAAATATCTTTTTATAAGTACATGAATTTCATAATAGACCCATCGCAAAAAAAAAACATAATAAAAAGAGCTTGTCTAAAAAAAGCTATAAATTATTAAAGATATCCTTGAAGAATTTCCCCATAAATTTAAAAAAGTATTGATATCTCTTACACTATCAAAAATCGCGAAACATACACGGAGTATTTTTGCCCATAGATAAATTAACTTCGTGCGAATCACTAAAAGAAAAAAAAAAGTACGATTCGCCCGTATCGAGCGAGTAAATTCGTGCGAATCGACCAATAAGCCAATTATTCATCAAAAGTCTTTTTCTTTACCTACATTGCCAACTAGTGTGGAGGGGGTGTAAAACGTACGTTAAATAGTGCAAAACCAACATACCGGTTTCCGACATAAATAATACTAAAACAGCTATTATAGGCTCGCAAAAAGCGTTATTACGGATCCATCGATCATTCGATCAATCAATCGAATCGAATAATCGATCATCGAGTTTATAACTGAATGCAAGTGCCATGCGATCCCCGGATGGAAACAAGGTCTGGTGACTATGCAGCTTTTATTTTGTTAGGCTAGGAAAATGCTAGGAAGGAAGTGGATTCTGAGTTGACTAGGAATATATGGAGGAAGAAGATATGCTGCGCCGTCTCAAATAAATTATCATGAGGGCTGAAGGCTGGTGAAAATACCCCATGTATGTTCCGCGATTTTTGATAGTTTAGGTTTAGGGGATATGAACACTTTTTAAAATTTTTGGGGAAATTCTACGGCGATATCTTTAAAAATTTATAGCTTTTTTTTAGACAAGCTCTTTTTATTATGATTTTAGCCATTTATAGGAAAAGTAAGGTTGAGGTCAAGAGCAGGGCCATCTGGCTATAAAAAAAGCATGTATAAAATATTAGCGGCCCGCCGCGCCGGCACCCCAGCTTCGCACGGGTGCAAATTAATTTTAAATATTCGAAATTGTCTTTCATGAAAACCTTGTACTGGCAATACGGTCACAACAAAAACAGAATTGTCCAATTTGTTGCAGTCATGCGCGTTCAGACATTTCGGCGACTTTGTTTTTAAATACTATGTAAAGGATAAAGGACAAGCCGTGTGACCGACTGTGGCACGATGGGATTTCCCATCGGATGTGATCTAGACCCAGCGGTTAAGGTTGTGTGCCGTCTGACAGTGAATTTAATATTATTATTAATTAGATTATTATTTGTCCCCAGATGGTGACGTGCGACAACGGCAGCGCGCCTCTGGGCGGGTTCCGCCTGGGCGCGCGCGAGGACGAGCCGAGGCGTGCGCGCGCGCCGTCCGTCTCGTCGCTTTCCTATAAGCACAAAATCGATGCGCTGTTCGACGACTCGCGCTCCCTCACCAGCCATCACTACGTGCCGGTGCCGGATAGAGACCCTAAGGTAACTGTCACATGATCGAAATCAAAAGTAATATATTCAAATAAGGCTGAGAATCAGCACTTTTCGAACGTCAAAATTACATAAGACAGTCCCCCAAAACGCCCGCCCTTCACCACTTCCTAACTAGTGCTTTCGCTGGGAAGAACAAGTGGCGCACCACCCCAGCAACACAGCTGTCTGTTCAGTTAGAAAACATCTATACAATAGTAGGTATGCATTACGAGACATTACTTGCCATATGACAGCTAGCCACACCAATATACCACTAAATACAATGAAAACTATAGTCAAGAAAAAAAAAAAATTAAAAGCTTTAACATTATCTAAATAAAAGCCACCAGACACGACGGGCGTGACAGCTTACATATTTATGCAATGCTGGGTTCTGTTCACATAGCTGTCACTGCACATGGCTGCATGCAACATAATCTCCATTTATATGATCATCATACAGCACAAGATTGACGCACTGTTGGATGACCCGTAGCCAGATAAGTAATGCTACGGTAACTCATTATCCCAGTCTTTTCCCAACTACGTTGGGGTCGGCTTCCAGTCTGATCGGGTGCAGCTGAACATCAGTATATTACATGGAGCTTCTACCTGTCTGATCTCCAACCCAGATATTAACGCGATACCCTTTGGTAAGACTGGTTGTCAGACTTTCGGGCTTCTGATAACCCGTTACGACTGTCAAAAATCTAAGAAAGACAGCCGGGACCAACGGTTTAACGTCCTTTGCGATGCACGGAGAGGTCCTAACATGTACCTAGTCACCAAAAACTATAACCATCCAAATCAGCCTCCATTATCATCATTCAACCGAAAGGAGCCTACTGCTAGATATAAGCCATCGCCAATAAAGACTGGTGCTGAGCATCACGCATCCAGCGGATTCTCGCGACATTTACCTTGTGGAAAGCCGGGTGAAAGTGGTGATATGTAAAAGTTCTCTGGAGCACTCTGTGCGGCTGGCAAATAATACCAGTTATTCTCAAATAGATCGTACTGTTTGAGCTTAGCTCAAAAAAAAATATCAAGAGAAGACAAATTATTTAATTAATTCTCTAGATTAAAATACTAATACTAAAAATAAAGCTGAAGAGTTTGTTTGTTTGAACGCGCTAATGTTTGGAACTACTAGTCGGATTTCAAAAATTATTTGTGCATCCGTTAGCCAATTTATTTTTGAAAGGCTATACGGCTATTTAACATCACGCTGAGACCTTTAGGAGCCGAGCAATAAGGAAAAAATCGATAGAACGCTAAGCAAAAATGAAGTAATAACGCGGGCAGGCGATGCGATGCGACGGGGTGGGTCGGGGGAGTAAGAAATTTCACGCGGACAAAGTCGCGGACAGAAGCTACGGTGTAAAATACTGACTAATTGAAATAAATAATTTCACGAGCATAAAAGCCTTCAGAAATGTAATAGCATAGTGATGTCGCAGGTTCGTTCCCATGTCATATCAATGTCTCGCAACAAATGCACGTGTTTCATAATTATGTAAAGTAGACATTCTTGGTGACACCTGCTATGTCTGAGTTGACAATAACGTTCGTGAGAAATGCACACTTGCAGTCTTCGTCATCAATAGCAACATGTTTCTCTGTTATACTGTTTGTAAACTTTACTATTACTAATTTCTTATATTTATACATCTCAATAATTTCTATATTAGCTGTTAAAAAGATAAAGGTACTCTTAAAATGTTAGAATCTAGACAGAACACTTTAATGAACTGAAAAAAAAAATCACGTTGATCAGAAAATAGACAGGATGTAAAGGATAGGAAGACCTGAGGTGAAGCTTTATAAGATATGATTATCATAGTCCATCAGAGTATAGAACAGTGGTGGCCCAGTGGCAAAGGCCGCGACTTTCAAGTTGTGGTTCGTACGTTCGAACCCAGGCTGGCATACAACCTGACACTGACCTGAAAATAGCAAAATATGTAAGAAAATTCGAATTTCGCGGGATACCGTGGCGCTTCTAGATCAATGCTTCAACCTCAGACCAAATAAAAAACCAAGACAGAGCGCTGAGAACGGTACATTATGAAGCATGCCAAAACTACACCTCCGCTCTGTGCTTACACGCTCACACGCACACATTTACAACCATTTACAATCAAACTACACCTCCCTAAGTGCACACATGCTTACGTAACCGGCTTTACTTTACTTACTGTTGACAGCCCTCTCTCTTGGTCTTTTATTTGGTCTGAGGCTCCAACTTACCACCCAAACGATTCAGTTCTGTTAGCCGAAGTCTCACAAACGAAATAAAAAAGAAACAAAGCATGAGAATGCAAAATTAGACCTTAATTAAGAAATGATTGCATCTTGTAACTGACAAAATGGTTACAATCGCCTACAATGGATTGCAAAGGGTATCAGATCAAGACGACCCAGTAACAAATTACATACATATGTAAGTATTACAACAACTAAGCCCAATGACTGCAGATTTCACAATGTTAATTAAGTAATAAAATCCCTCTAATTGGCGGTACTTATCACAATAGATATGTCGCAGCCAACTGGTTAAATTAGCCGTTCAGTTAACCGCCTAGCCTTTTAACTAACGGCCTGAATGATATTCAATTACAGTTTAAGTTGGAAGTCTGTAACCAATCACACGCCAGCAGAATTGGTCGCAGTAACTAAGATAGGGCACCCCGACCAAATGGGTTAGGTTAGGATAGAACTGTGATCAACCGCGTGCGAGCCGAGAGAGCGAAGCGAGGCGAGCACTACTTCTAAAGGGTAGGCGGCTAACTAAACGGCTAATTTAACCAGTTGGCTGCGACAGATATATTATGTACTTGAGGGAAAATTATTATCCATCTCTCCACTAGTCCAAGGCTTGCTCTAGGATGCATTCCGGTAGGCTCTTAAATCCTTACCTATCCTACGGGCACGGCTACCCTACCATTACCGCGCCCCCCGGTCTATTCCTTGATATGCAAGGGTCGCTGTAGCACCATGCACATGAGGCTACAGGAGCTAGTACGAATCTTGGGGTTCATACGATTAATCGAGTCTGGTTTAACCACGCTGGGATCGGTGCATTTCATTCATTCATATTGTAACAATCAATCTTATGTACTTGAAGCAAGTATTTTTCTATTCTGAGCCCCAATTCTGTATTATTCCCCGCGAAATCTTACCACGTGCAAACCACGTCACTGGTGCCGATTCTGTGTTTAAGTTCAGTGGATCTTTTTCTTTCTATTTCATTAAGAAAAGGACAGAAGATACATTTTTGTTTAGTCCTGTTAAATTAATCAGCGACAAGTGACAATCGCTTTCAAAGCGTTTCGTATCTACAACGGCTTTCAACAGGATTGACATGAGCTTTTTAGTGACATAATTTTATACATTTTCAATTGTCAAGACCCTCAGGTCTTATTTGTCTTAATGATGACGTCTTAAATCATCATCATCATCTGCCTAGCCTTTTCTCAACTATGTCGGGGTCGGCTTCCAGTCTAACCGGATGCAGCTGAATCCCTGTACTACCCAGTTACTTGTTAATACGATTATACGATACGCCTTGGTAAGACTGGTTGACAGACTTTCGGTCTTCTGACGACCCGTAACGACTGCCAAAGATCCACGAATAACAGCCGGGACCAACGTCGATGACGTCTTAAATGTGTAAACTACCAGACAACTACATGTAATATCGTCTATACTCCGACTTTTAATTAGCTGCAGTAACGTGACTCATTTCGGACTGCGTTTAGAGATATGCATGTCAAATAAGTTTCGTTTGTTACACTATATATTCTGTACTAGAAAAACAAGACTTGGTTGATGGCCGGAAAAAACAAAAAAGACGCCAATTTCAGTCGTTTAAGTAACACATACCTAAGCTGTCATTTTACTGCAGCTAATTAAAAGTCCGACTATACCTATTTCCAATTCACTAACCTAATTTATGTTACTGGATTGGTCCATTATTCTAAGCTCGAAAATTATATTAAAAGGTATCATTTCTACGTGTCCACCTACCTTCGACTGTCGAGTAGCAATAGATCTTTAAAAAATATTTTTAACATTCATGGGCCCATTACTGTATAACAGATTAAATAGAAAACTAAGTATCTATAAACTAAATTACTATAGCTGAAAAAAAAATACCTACTTAAATACATGCAACCATCGACTATGCACAGACAAATACCTACTTATTGTCTGCAGATAGAACTGCTAACATGCTGTTTTACTTTTATTTACCTAAGTTTTAATTTAGTTTTTACGATAGACTTATTGTTAATTTATTACATTAAGTATTTATGCACTTTCTAGCCTGAAGCACAGGTTCAACCTAGTTCAGACAAATTAGCAACTGTGCGCTATTTTAATTGAGTTTTTTGGTCTGATCCCTGACCCCCCCCCCCCCCCCCTCGACACCCTGCTAGTTCTTCTTCTGTTTAAATTTCTGTCTTATTTGTACACCCACATTTCACAATATATCTTATAGGGGAGCTTAACTGGGCATAAATCTAGACTCCAGGATGCTACTAAGAAAAACCTAATGGAATATAAATCTGTATACTCTTCATTAATTTAATAAAGACAATTATTATAACAGTTTCGCTCAACAAACATCTCGGTAGGCACGCCTGCACGGTCTACTTATGTAAAGGTATATAGGTATTATATACAAAGTCATAAGCGGATGTAGGTACTGTGGTTATTGGATTTAATATAATTAGTATCTATGTAGAAATTTATTTTTATTTTTCGCCTGACCACTTTGTTGAAAACACTTTCTTTTGGAACAGTTTATTGTTGTTATGACCCAGGCTATTTTCATGATGCTTATGTACAGAAAGAACATTTTGACGGAAGATCCATATTAAAATAATGTTTACGTAATACATAAGATAACAGACCTAAAATAATAATAATATGTATATAAAACTAAACAAGGGAAAATCGTCCGCATCGGTATCAGCGGCAAAAGTGCCCAGAAGGCTGGCAGCATTGCCCCGTTGTTTGCCAAATAATTGTTTTGAAATAAATCTTCTTGTTCACAGGTCAATTCGACGCCCGAAGGCAAAGTAAAGATCTACGAAGATGACGACGGTTACTGCCAGAGCAAAGTCAGTAACAACACAGTGCAGGATCGAATAGAACGGATGTTCGCGGACATGGCGGGCGAGTCCAAGCAGGCGATCGAGTCCATCGGCGTGCACATCTTCAATGTGCACTACCTCGGCTCCACGCCCCTGCACAGCAAGGTCACCAGCCTCTCAGGGCTACAGACACCCTTAAGAGACCTATACTTCACATATAGAAGAAATTACCGCCATAAAAACGCCCTAAATGGACGATTAGAAATCTCAAAAAGCGGACTCAAAGTAAGATACAAAGGCGACAAAGGCGACCTCGAACAGCTGAACCCCTTCCCCACGATCGCAGTCTGGTCAGCCGTAAAATTCGTCGTTCAACCCTCCGAAGAAGACGACCACGATCTTTGCTACGCCTTCCTGCCCCTTATCACCGATCCTGATAACATCGACCGACAAGCCCTTTTCAAAACTTTAGAGTCACCTGACAAAAAGTATATCCTCTCCCACAACGAAAACTCGCATTCACCCCTTTTCGCTGTTGTGATGAGGAAGATCGGCGTCGCGAAGCAGCTGGAGTGTCATGGGTTTGTATGTCAGACGACAGAGGACGCTATCGTGATAGCGGCCACGTTATACAAATCGCTGATGGCGCACATGAGCCGGCAGGGTCACAACGACAAGAAGAAGCTCAAGAATCGAAACGGAGTCAGCTGTATGAGCGTTGGAAGCAGCATGTCGCCAAACGAAATACCAATCAGGCCGCCGCGCAAGAAGAGAAGCACGTCTTCGATGAGTGGCGACAGTGATAGAGCAGATGGGTTCTCTGCCTGCGAATCTTACACAGAAAAACCCAAGCTGGAAAGGACGAAGAAGTTATCTTCAGAGAGCCTGCCGCGCCTTCCCCCACCTCCGTCGATCCCTCCCGCCGATGTGAAACGAATCACAGTTGAAGAAGTGAAAGCCAAGCTGGATTCTATAAAGCATAACGACACAAGTGGCAGCGATACGCAGGGCTCGAAAAAGTCCGTCAAGAAGGCTCAGAATCCTGGCCACCGTCAGATCCAAAACCTTAAACACATACACAGCAGTGAATCGTCCGTCCGAAGCAAGGTTTCCGAGAAAATAGAACTGTTTAGACAATTGGAACGTAGAAAAAGTTTGCAGAGACCACCGACCTTACCTCCTCCGATACCTACAAAGCCGCCTTCGGAAGCCCCAACGGAGCCTCCCAAAGAGCCTCTACGGAGAAGTCAAAGTGGAAGAAAGTCTATAAACGAATCCGGAGATATATTGACTAAAGTAGCCATTCCTCGCTCGGGTAGCTTCCTGAACGCGGGCGGACTTACTAGGTACAAGTCGATTGGACACAGGTATGTATTTCTAAATTGTTTTACTGTATAAATCAAGTGTTGAAATTTCGTTCTTAGCAATTTCGTTGGTACGCTTGAGCTGTTATTTCCTTTTAACCAATGCACGCTGACATCTTGAGTTTTTCACATGATCAATATGTTCGTTCAAATTGCTGTAACGAGAGGCGCATAGAGCGTGCTTAGTGGAGTGTTGCGGGCGTTCGCATGCTCGTAATTGTGGCAACGCAAGCGCGTCCGCTACATTCCTCTGATCCAATATGCCGCCGAGTTATTTTTAACTATCATTAAACTTGCAACTTGCAACATCCTTATTGAGAAAGCCAATGTACTCTGCTTTATGTGTTTTGTTAATTTTATTACTTTTTTTTTCCATTTCTGTTGCCGTTAATTTGATCAGTGACTGGCTAAATCTGCTCTATTGTGTAAACTTTGGCTCAATTATGATTTCTAGCACGCGTTAATTAAGCTAAAGCAAATTTTACAAATCATTGCGGTCAAAGAAATGGAAAAAGTTGTTTGACACATACTATCAAAGATTTACTTTCATAACCCTGTAAGTACTATATGTACTCACTGATTCCAAACATATCAGCCCAGGTAGCACGGGCGTTTATCCCGCAGTGATTTTTTTCGCGCACTGGATTTTCGACGCACTGCTTAGCGCCGAGAGTTGAAAATCCAGTGCGCGATAAAATCCCGTCGCGATATTTTTACGTCCGTTCGTACGTGGGCTTAGTATCGCAGGTGATAATTAAATTACGGCAAACCCCCCGGTCGACTCTTCAAGTGACCAGAGGGCTGGCCTATTTTTTGGCCAAAGAATCAGCATTGTCATACAACGTGGCAATGTTGCCAGCCTTTTGGGCACGTTTCCTGTTGAAAGCGATGCGATGAATAATTTTTTGATGCTCTTTGACTATCCCCCTTTTTATATACTTGTACATAGGTATTATTACTTTAAGACTGTTAGCTTTTTAAATTATGTAAATATTTGAATCTCTAATAAAAAATGACGGAATAATTTAACTTTAATTTTAAATTCCAGAAACAACGGTAAGAAAGGAGGCGGCTCACCGTTAGGGTTCAATGAACTTTTTAATGAATTCAAAGTTCAGGAGAACTTGCATTCGATGGACGAGATCCTAAATGCTATAATAGATGCTGAAGGGATGTCCTTCAATGATCTAAAGCCGATATACAAAGAATTCCTATTGAAACTAGCAGTAACGTTAACGAAAGACGAAATCTTTCAGCACAGCAAAGCAATCATGAAGAAGCAAAAAAAAAAGATATTGAGAAGAAACAGTATGTTTCAAAACAAAAGACGAAAGATATTAAAAGGTGCGAGCGGTCTCCGGATGGTTTTTCGAATGCCGTTCGGCAAAGACATAAGAAGTAAAGAGAACAATACTCCCGGATCCACGGACTTAGCCAAAGACCCGGTATCGGAAAGCTCCGTTTCTACCTCCAGCTACGATTTGCGGCAGTTTCGCCCCAAAGAGCCTATGCTACCTCCCCCAAAGCGACAAGCATCGAGACAAAGGCATTCGAAAAGATCCGACAAGATTGTCCATGTTTCAAAAAGAACTGGAAAATCCGGGCCGGGAGAGAGGACGTCGACGTCAGAAGACTCGGATTTTCTTACCCTGAGCAATAGACTAGGCTGTCAGAATAGAAATAGTTCGAGTGGTTACGTATCTTGTTCTGAATGTGAATCTGAAAGTTGTGTAGACAGATGTTATTGCTCATTAAAGGGTGGAAGGAAATCCAAGTGTTATTGCTCTGCGGTGGAGACGAAGGATTCAGCCAAGTCCAAGCTTTTAAGTAAAAGCAAGAGCTGCAAAGATTGTTCGAAGTGAGTGTCTTTTTTATTTTTATTGGGAAGTTAGAATCTGCTCGCCCGAAAAGTGCGAATTGTCACTTTTTAATAATAAAATTTTTAACCCCCGACAAAAACAGAGGGGTGTTATAAGTTTGACGTGTGTATCTGCGTGTCTGTCTGTCTATGTGCCATCGTCGCTCCCAAACGGCTGAACCGATTAGATTTTTTTTTTCTGTAGGTGACTTGCATAAAATGGCACATTTTGAAGTTTAATATCTTCAGTGACGATTCGCCCGCGAGTAAATTCATGCGAAACGACTAATAAGCCATCATATTACCTATGTGCTCTTATATTCTAGTCCGTAAAATGTGTGGAAATACCTAGTTAAAAGCATAATATAATGACCAAAGCTTAATATCTTTAAAGCTAGGATTTTAAGAAAATCCTGTTGACCCTGGCATTACTTTATGCATTTAAAATTGAGTCTTATGTCCTTAATATAAGATTTAATATTCTTTGGCTCAGTCGGGGTCCGTATGGCAAAAGACATAATTTATGAAAAAAATACCTGTAATAAAAGTAACTGAAAACGATTCAGTAGTCAATTGTGAACAAAACGATTCAGTAGTCAATTGTGAACAAAACGATTCAGTAGTCAATTGTGAACAAACTACATTCAGGACTTTCGTATACTTTATGTTACACCTTGTATTTATAATTTACCCTAGAAGCATTGTCCTTGTTTGTGACTCTGTGGCTTTTTGAGAATAAATATCTTTAAGCATAGAAATCTCCAAATATAACTATTGCCAAGGATTTTTGTATATCTCATAAGAATTAATGTAAACGAGAGTAAGTCATCATTTAGCTTCAATTTTAGATTTCGTCAAGACACAATATTTCGCAAAGTCCAAAGATTTAGGAACATGAAGCAAACGATTATTGCTTTAAGAATATCGAAAGTAATTTAGATAAATTTGCGATAATGACCGCGATAAAACTAAAAGTAAGTTTAGCAATTTGCGCAATGGCTGACATGTTTAAGTCATTGACATTTGACTAAAGTGGCCACAATTTAACACAAATTGATTATTGCAGAATATTGGTATAAAGATCTAGCTAGATTTTGTGAGATTCTCAGCTGTTGTCTTCTTCTTCATATCGCTGGCACGACTGTAGTTTAGAATCTTACGAGTTTTAGATCGTGGGTTCGAACCCTACCTGGGTTCTGGCGCTGTTTTTGTGTAAATAATTTCATCATCAATGCTTTCAAAACGGTCAAGAAAAACATCGTGAGGAAACGTCTTAGAAGTAAAAATTCGGAGACATTTGACATCTACCAACCCGCACTGAGCCCACGTGGTGGATTACGGCCCACTCCCTCCCACCGAGAGGCGTCCTGAAATCTCATCAAACCCACACTAATACAGGTCCTACATACCTACCACTCGTTGATGATACTTCGCGAGATTTGTAGTTTGAATTTATCAGAAAGGCATAGTTAACGGTAACGGTTTTACGCTTGATAATGGCCACTCAGATAAAATATTAGGGCGAGAAATAACTGCAATTAAAAACCCTATTACTAAAATCAAGAAAAAACACATAATGATATAAAATTATTCATAAAAACAATCCACACACATTATAAACTTAGTTGTTTTAATGAAAAATTTCTCTACTTTCGACGTCTTGGTCACTACGACCAATAGGAGTTGCAGAGATAGTGGTATTAATTACATTAAATATCCTTTTTATCACTTCAATCTCGACCTTATTGCTTTATGATATGGTTGATTTTAGTGTTAACTAGTTGGTAGTAGAAATGAAATGTGTGGAGGGTAATCAGAGCGTGTCAGACGGCTGGGACGTGTGAGTTACTGAACTGAATTAAGAGTTATTTACAGTTGAATTTAGGAATTAATTTCACCAAATATTTGGCTTGATTAGTGGAATTGTTTGACGATTGAAAGGAATTATTAGCAGGTGTTTTTTTTTCTTTAATTAATTTCGCTAGGATATGTGCAGTCGGTAGTCAATAGTTCAGAAAATTTCCCGTCTCCCTTACTTTTCGGCCTTCGATTCCATATATTCCATTTAACTGTACAAATAGCGCCAACATTTTCCCGTATAGAAAATCAAGAGTCATTTATTCAAATAAGGCTGAGAATCAGCACTTTTCGAAAGTCAAAATTACTTAAGATAGACCCTCAAAACGCCAGCCCTTCACAGAGAAGAAGTGCCGCAACATACTCTCCAGCAGCATCAGTATTATCCGTGTAAGCTGTAAATAATAATTCACCGAACGAGTAAAATTATCTTTTAAATATTATATTACCAAAAAAGAAACTCGTAGCGAAACAGTTTTATTAACAAAGCACTTACGTAACTCCAGGGAATGTTACGACGGCGACTTCAGCTACTGCTCCTGCGACTCAGAAAGCTGCGCAGACAGCAATAAGTGCTACTGCACCGGGCCTCGGAGGGTACAGGCCTCTCACAGCATGGAGTACCTACGTAGCCCCTCAAATACCTACTGCGACAAAATCAGGACACAAGACGACAAAAGCGGCAGAACAAGGTGAGACATTGTCATTAAAACAAGTAACTGTAGGCCTTCCACAGTACGGTGTTGTGTCTGGCGGGCAACTGTCCGACGATTGATGTCGGGACGTTGTATATATGCTAATTGCGCGGTAAACTCTGCTTGCGCGATGCAGGATTTTGCGTGACCTCAGTGTGACGCGTAGTTCGCAAGTGGCAATACAGATGCCGCCACAAATGGATTAAACACATACTATACATCTTATAAATTTTCTAAATGATGGTGACCATCGCATTTAAATCCGTAGCGTACCTAGTATAGTAGAACAACGCGGTCACACAGACGGACACGAAATGCGACTTTAATTGATGTATGACATGAATAAATATAGATATAGATAGGAAGAATGGACCAGAACAAAGAATACGGTGGAATAGACAGTGATAGTAAGCAATATGTTGTAATGTTGCAGTCGATGGGGCCTGAGCGCGGGCGCGCGGCGGCGCTCGGAGCGCGGGCGGCGCGCGCGCAGCTCCGACAGCGTCGCGCTGGACTACGAGCTGCTGCTGCAGAACAAGCCGCGCGCCAGGAACATGCAGCGACTTACTGGTAAGGATACCTGAATTTATTTAAATCAGACAGGCAGCTTAAATTTCTGTGTCTGCATAGACAGAAGTTATGCAAAAGAGTGCCTTGTGGAACGAAAATGAGAACTGAGGAAGTATTTATCCACTCACATGACCGGGTTTTTCCGTGACGCGCTCAAGACTGTTCCCGAACACTTTTTTTCTACGCGCCGCGGGTGGCCTCGACACTTATACACGACTCCTACACAAAAAAAATCTATGGACCGATACTTTACTATTGATTGTTTCGTCAAGGGGACAAAACAGGCAACATTACAAAGCTTGTTTCGTAACTTTAAATGAATTTGATTTTTTTCAATAAATGTTTATTTTTCATGTTTGTTTACATTGAACACACGGTTTGTATTTATAACCAACTTCCAAAAAGGAGGAGGTTATATGTTCGATTTATGTATGTTTTTTTTTATAAATATAAAGACGGAGTTTGAAAGTGGCACCAGTGACAGAATGCAAGAAAATTGTTTGGCTTGGGACGGGCATGTGATGAGGACGGATGAAACGCGTGTGACTAAAACAGTGAGAGGTTGGCCGATGAAAATATGGATGAATTGTGTAATTAATGATATAATAGAGAAGAGAGTGAATTGATAGCGTGACGGTTGAAAGGGGACGGAAGAAAACGTGTTGCGTCGACCCCCAAGTAGCATGGGACAACGGCAGGAAGGTGATGATGCTTTTTATAATTAACGCTTTTTGAAGCGCGCTCTAAAATAGCGCGTTTGAACAAATGTATTTGTTTCATTCGAGGGCTTGTTAAATAAGTGTGTGGAGGCTAAGTACAATCTTAGGTTGTTATCTAATACTGGGTTTGTGTTGTGTCTGTGTGTGTAAACGGAGGAGAAAGAGGTTAAGTGTATGTAAATTTGGATTGATATAAACGTGTTATGCTCTGAAAACATCCTTCTTCATTTTGATCCAGATTTTTTCTTGCTGTCTTCTGACCAGCGACGCCATAAGCACACAGGGTTTCGCGTTAACGTGTAGTTGCTTAGTTAAGTTTATGCTCTGGGTGAAGGACTTCATTACCTCACAGGAAGATCTGTTAGGCGGAAAATGTCCTAGGTTGGTATTAATAAAAAAATCCTTCTACCCAGTCCGCAGCACGGGCGCGGGGTCACAGGAGGCTCTGTCAGTGAAGAAGTCAGCCGAGATGGCCGCGCTGTTCGCCGACGTGCGCCTGTCGCAGCGCACTGACGTGCGCGCGCTGTGCGGGGGCCCGGGGGCCGCGCTGTGCGGGGGCCCGGGGGCCGCGCGCGCGCCCTGTGCGCCCGCCGGGCCCCCGCCCGCGCTGTGCGGGCCCCGCCAGCGGGTCCCCGCCGCCGCGCTGTTCGCACACGCGCCCCTCAGCAGGAACGCTAGTCTAGAGGACACGTTAGGGTACTTGCCCTAAAGCGGAGGGTAAGGTTTGAGGTTACGCCTTATTACGTTGATTTAGCTCATTTCATATAAATAATTATATTAAAATGTTAATTAAATTGTAATAATTTTTGCAACGTTCTAAGGCGTTGAGAAATCTCAAACCAATGTAACCAAATCAAATGTAAAATGATTGTCCAAGTAATTCAACTATCATTGCTATAAGTGTATTTACAAGATTTTTTCTCGCTTTTTGCAGAAATTCTAGCTGTGTTTTCAGTATCTTGTAAATGCATCTAACTGAAGTCAGATAACCTAATAGCTTCTGTATAATAATAATATATGTGAGGAATAGAGCAGCTGATATCGATATTATTATTATTATTATTATATACGAAGCACGAATTCATGCCATTGGTGCCGATTCTGTTGTTCAAAAACTAAACTAAATTTAAGTTCAGTGCATCTTTTTCTTCCTATTTCATTAAGAAAAGGAAAGAAGATAAATTTTAGTTTAGTCCTGTCAAATTAATCAGCGCCTGACGTAAATTGACATAATTTTAGTAGGCAAGTTTTATCACGTCTGAATTTGTATGGAATAGTGAGAGTTGATTAATTTGACAGAACTTAAACTAAAATTTATTTTCTGTCCTTTTCTTAATGAAATAGTTTAGTTTTTGAACACCAGAATTGGAACCTTGTCAACTAATAAAACTACAAAAAGAAAATTTAAACTCAAAGAGAACTTCTAAAAAATAATTGTGAAGGCAAAGGGATGTTACAAGTTTGTTTCACATTAATATTGGATCTGAATATTATTGTAATAAAAAATACGAAACCAAAACAAATGAAAATTATTCCAAATGGTTGGAAAGTGCAATATTTTTAGCCAATTAATATATTTTTAACGAAAAGTGCAATATGTTTTCATAAAATTATTTTATAGGTACTTACACAAAATGATACGAAATGAAAAACTACGTCATTTTGAATGACTACGGCGTTCTATTGACGTCACAAACATAATAACGGATTAAAATCCGAGAAAAAGTTCCACACATCGTTGGTCGGAATATCGTGCCAATGTTCCGAAAGTTTTACTTTTGGAAGAAAGCTCCATTTACACGATGCTTTTTTAGCACCCACTAGTGATGAGCTTTTTTCCTGTAGCTAGAGAGAAAATAGCATGCTAAATAACGTTACAGAAAACGCATGCTATTTTAACAATAACACGTTTTATTTTTGTATATTTCGTGTCCTCACTTGCAAGAAAACGTCGTGTAAATACAGCCAAATAGACCGTGACACATGCTTTCTTGATGAATTATTAAAAAAAACTTGTTTATTCACGTATATTTACAATGTTTTTTATCTCATACACGTATACCACCTTATTTTAAAATAAGGCTATAAAGTATATCGATTGTTAATGTTAAAACTATGTATGTAGTTATTTATTTTTGAAAATAACCTTTATACATAGAATAATTTAGTGTGCAGGGTGTGTATTAGAATCAGAATAAGAATTAGAATAAGAATCCCAATCAGAATACGTATCAGAATAAGAATCAGAATCAAAATAAGAATCAGAATCAGAATTATTTGTAAGAATGTAATTTTACATTACGGTGAAGTAGGCTCCTTAAAATACTTTGAAACTAAACTGATGAGTTAAGTATAGTCGATTTGGACCTAATTATCAGGACTTCCAGGACTTGATTGATATACTTATCGTTATTTTTTTGTGCTGAGTTTTATGTGAGGACTGGCCCTATCCGAAATAAGGCACCTATAAAAAGACAGACAGTTAATAGTCAGGAACTAGTTCCATTTTGACAAAATTTCCTTTAGTTGTAATACACAGCCTGTATTTAGTAATAACTTAGTGCAAGTAGGCGATGGTGCAGTCTATCTCTACTTCACTATTGTGAAGTGAACACTACACTTACCGACTCTGAATCTAAACGCGATACAGCATCTAATCGTAATCGTTACTATACTCTATTACCAAAGAATTTGACGAAAATGTAAACAAATTGTTTAGAATATCCATAAAGATAACATTTGAGGTTATTTTTGCGTCTTAAATTCTTGTCGAAGACTTTTCAATTACAATATAATAATGTTATTCAAACAATAATTGTTGGAAAAAGTGGTGAGACCTAAAGTTGAAACCTTCGAAAGACGGATGAATGTATTAGTGATTCAGTAACCTGTAAATGTGTAACACACTAATGGCAATGGCTTCCATTTTGGCAGTTTAATAACACTCATTGCGTTATGTACCTAGTTGAGCAGACAAATTCTTCGAACATATGAAGCAATAGATTAGGAATATCTTTAAAAAAGTTTCAGATTGGGATTGATAGTAGGTATGCTATGCAATTAGGGTGCTGGTTTGTTTACACTTTCATCAAAAAGTTTTGGAACTGGATAATATATGGTTGTGTCCGAACTGACCAAAACGTGACTTGACACGTCGCAAATAATGCTTTAAGAATGAATAACTTTTACTACGTGTACTTGTACTACTAGAGTTTTGTCCTATGTAAGTTAAGTAACACTACGCGTAACTCAGGATACACAAAACGTGAGAAACTTTGACAAAACGTCCCTATAGAGCAAAAACTCACTAATCCTAGTTGAGCATAAATATACGGGATTTGAAGAATGAAATTAAAAAAAGGGATAAAATTTCTTTAGATTGTGCGTAATCCTAAAAGTTATAGGAAACGCATCAAGTTACTGGTAGATTAAAGAAAAAAAATTTTTTTTTTTTCTGAAATATAAAAATAAAGTCTGTATTTTTTGTGATTTAGTGAGTTTGCGCTTTAGGTATGTCCTTTAGTGAAAATGAAACAAAGAATTTCAGTTCTTTTTAGTTATTTTCATAAGTCTATTTTTATTGAAATGAGACTGGTTTAACTTTGTTAATATAAAAGTCGGTATACATAATTCTATTCATGATAGCTCGGTCTGCGCCTGAGCAATCTTGTTAGCAATTTTCCTTTAATATAATATGTATATTTACTTTATGAAGTTAGGCGCCTGTCTCACCAATTTTAATGTAAAAATAATTATTTTAAAGATAATAATATTAAAACTAAGATTTTTTTTAAATTATTTTCAGTGAAAAAGGTCCATTTTGGTGCACGGCAGTGTGTATAGCCACGTTTTTAAAGAATATATTGTTATATAGTTTTTATTATTTATCTGAGAATGGATTAATTAAAAATGAGGGTGAGACAAGAGCTTGAAAACATTTTTTTTTGTATAACTGAATAATTAGTGAAACGTAGAGTATACTATTTATCTCTTGAAATTAAATCAATTTTACGAAAACTTACCTAATTAAGAACAAAATGTTCTTTTATTGGCTTGGTTTTTTATGATGTCTTATATTTCTGCTAAAGCCTCGGTTCAGAAAAGGCGCTATTACTTATATCTATAACATAATAGCGCCTTTAAACGTATCTACGTTTAATGCTACAGCTACATTGTCGCGTTAACCCGAACATTGCTCTCTCTCTCTCACACACACTGCACGTCTTGCTCTACAACAGAGCGCGCGAAGCATAGTTGGCGTTATCGCAACAATGTGGCCATAGCAATAAAAGCAGGTAAGTGTCTAAAATACATGATATTTACTTAAAAATATTCTGTAAAATGATGTTAATTCTTATACAATCTGTTCTTGTATGTAATATTTTATGTTAAGTGTAAACTGTCGATCTTATATAACCGGTGCAATGTTTGTGCAATATGTGTTAGATATAAGTCAGTGCGTCGCGGCACATGCCAAGTGCAATATTTTGTAAATACAATGATATAATGATAATATGTTTTGTTGTTTTATTTGTGTCATTGAATTTTTCAATCTGGAAAAAAATTGTTGTCCGACAACTCCCCATTCTTCATTCAATAGTGAATGAAGAATACGGATTTAAATACTCAGAATGAAGAATTTCCGAATGAAGATCGTATGCCCTGTCACAGATAACACACACACACACACACTACACACACACACACACACACACACACTACACACTAGACACACACACACTACTCTACACTGACACTAGATGACACTACTCTAGTGCCCTGTGAACCTACACATGAACCAATAACTGAAATAGCTAGATATTCTGGAGGTTGGACGTGCGGTAGCTAAAATGAAAAACAGAAAAACTACGGTCCTGAACGAGATACCAGCTGATTTATAGAAAGTATAGGACCAATAGCCGAAGTCTGGCTTACTAAACTATTCAATATCATCATGGCCACCAATTACAAATGCATGGCGTCAAAGCTATCTACTACCTTTTCATAATAACAAGGGTGATGTGGCGTTGTACGTAAACTATACATTCAACTACAGGAAGGTAGAAAATTGATCTCTCATACCTCAGACCAAATAAAAAACCAAGACAGAGGGATGTCAACAGTAAAGTGAAGAAGTTAGTGAGGTGTAGTTTGATTGTAAATGTTTGTAAGTCAAAGTCAAAGCATTTATTTCAAATAGGCACATAAAAGGCACTTTTGAACGTCAAAAATTACAATGAAATAGAATTGATTCTAGTCGCCCCTTCCAAAAGGTAGTTTTCGTATGGAGAAGAATGGGTAAGAAACTCCACCGTTACTCTTTTAAAATGTTTTACAATATTTTGCTAAGGAGTGCGTGTGAGCGTGTATGCATAGAGCGGAGGTGTAGTTTTGGCATACTTCACTTTATCGTTCTCAGCGCTCTGCCTTGGTTTTTTATTTGGTTTGAGCTCTCATACACTTAAAATATGGGAACGAATAATCAATAAACGTCTCATCAGCATCTCCAAACCAGATAATGCAGGTGCTTCAGAACAGCGTCCTTATCAACCACTGACGCTGACATACGGAGTTTACCCAACATAAGCAATTAGTCATCACCATTGCTCGCAAAACGATGAAGGAAAACATCGTGAGGAAACCGGCATGTCCTAGAACCAAAAATTCGAAGACGTCCCGCACCAACCCGCACTGGGCCCGCATGGTGGATTACAGCCCACTCCCTCTCACAGAGAGGAGGCCTGTGTCCCAGCAGTGGGAACATTATAGGCTGATTATGTTATGTTACGAGTATGTAAGCAATTAGTATTGGTCGTGACCTATAAGATCCCTTTACTATCGATACAAAAACCATGAAGGTGATTGTTACCGTAAAATAAGTGTCGTGAGAAATAATAATAATGTTTCATGCATGACGCCGGAGCCGCTAGTTTGTGTATACTTACTGAATATCGCCGGAACCGCGTGTGCACCGCAATGACGCGATATTTATTCGTATACACAAACTTGCGGTCCGGCACACGAAGCCTAAGAGCGGTTCTGCACTACATCCGAGAGAGAGATACCTAAAGTGCCGCTATTGGCAGGTCGATTCGAAATGTTCTAAAAATAATGTTGTAGTATCTATTTGGTATGAGACAATTAAACAAAAACTAGACTAGTACTTATCGATAGCTTTATTAATTAAAAAAAATACAAAGTCCAATAACGAAAATAAAAAAACATGCTGCGGCTATAACAGCTACGAATAACAATAAAATTAAAAACCTTCTTATGTAACAGTCTCATATTCAAAGCACAATGTCATATTAACGTAATAATAATAGCCGCAAGGGGCTTGTGGCTAAGTAATAATAAACGCACGGCTTAATCGATCAGGTTAAGTTACGCTTGGCGCGGTTAGTCCGTGGATGGGTGACCATCTTTACATACCAAGACGTTGGTCCCGGCTGTCATTAATGGATCTTTGACAATCGTTACGTCCTCAGAAGCTCGAAAGTCAGACAACCAGTCTTACCAAGAGTTTTCGTATTACCCAGTAGCTGGGTTGTTGAGGTCAGATGTGCAGTCGCTCCATGTAAAATACTAGTACTCAGCTGCATGCGGTTAGACTGGAAGCCGACCTCAACATATGTAGTTGAGACTAGGTTAGGCATATGATGAATAATAGACGCAATGTCATGAACTCGTAAGACTATTGCTATAAGGATCATTATGGCTCTTGACTGACATGGACAGGGATGCGCTGTTGGTAGGGAAAGCCGGGGCAATGCGGGCCCCGGTGTAAGTTGGACGCCCCATTTTCTCGTGGAATAATTAACTGAGACGTTCGGAACTAGTCGGGGATCGCGTTCCAGTAGTTTTTTTGAGTGTAACTGCGTGTTAAACGTAGACAAAACGAAAAAACGTACGAGTACGTTGACGCTTTTGATACTTTTTTACCCGACTTCAAAAAAGGAGGAATTTCTCAATTTGGATGTTTTTATATATATACAACGTGTTTTTTTTTATATCCCATAACTCTATGAGGTCATTGTACTCATTATTATGAACAACTTTTACTATGGGCCAAATCCTGAAATCGCGAAAAAAAAATCAGCTGTTCCCTACATTTATGTTCGTATAACTCGTCAAAATGTAGGGAACACCATATATTTTCCCCTATATATTAGTCCCCTAAAGTTGTTCATAATGATGAGTAGGTACAATGACCCCCTAGAGTTGAGGCATATAAAAAATAACACGTATATTTTGTCTATCGCGCTTCTATATAATATTCTCTGTAAATTGAGAGGTCTGGCTCTTCTGATACGGAACCTTCTAGTATAAGAGCCAGGGCTACACTGATGTTTGTGTGTTGAAGTGTTTTTTTTTTTAATGTTTTTTCAGGCGTAACTCCGTCATATACATATAGACGGAGCTGCAAAATATTTTTTTTTATTAGAAAGAAGTTTATTCCAAAATGATCCCATTTAAATTTCGTAAAGATCTGATGAGAATTTCGAAGTCAGACAACGGAACTCTTCAATAAATGCCAGCAAATCAACCGCGATTGCTGCTTCATGTTCGGGCATAACTCCGTCATAATCTACACTAATATTAAAAAGAGGAAAGATTTGTTTGTTTGAATTGAATAGGCTCCGAAACTGCGAGACCGATTTGAAAAATTCTAATAAAAAATAATTTTAATAATAGATTTCTATGATTATCCCTGATGAGCGATAGAATATTTTCAAAAAGTTAGGGATCCGTATGAAAATGTAACCCAAGGTGTCAAAAATATACCAAAAAAGATCCTAGTAGACTGCGATAATTATTTTACATTAATTTTAACGAACATCAATCAGACTAATAAATGACTGATGATGATGATTTTTCTCATTACTTTGTTATTCTAAGGTTTTATTGAAGAGTTCCACCTTTAGGGGCCCGAATTGCCCCGGCCTCCCTTAAACGTTTGTAAAATTGTATTAAATAATCAAGATGCAGCATCATTTCCGATTTCGGCCAGGCGCAAAATGATCCTTGTGCAATGTGGTAATAACAACATAATGATACTTAATATTATCTTGACAAATTTCAACAAAATCAAAATGATTCGTATCTGTCATCGTTTTCGATGAAGTGCACGGTCCCGATTTGTCGTTACCGGAGTACTGCACTTATTGAGATAAATTCACGCTTTTATTGAAAGGGGGAGGCAGAGAAGTATCTCTAGTGCGCAGTGACAGTGACGTATTTGTATTGGTATGTAGTGGAAATAATTATTCGTTAAAGAATGTAGGTCACTGAAATTTTCGTCCATGTCTCGTGTTAACCCATGCCCGGGGTTTTTGGCGTCTATCTCTCCCGTGTATCAGCGAATTATTGTCATCTTCCTCTTCTTCGGAATAGTCTGCAATGACAAAAACAAAAATAAAGTCAGCTTGAACTGCGTTCAGAAACAGTTGCGCAATGAATATGGAGCAAACATGTCGCCAGCAACAGTGCAACATTCCATGTGCCAGCAACATGTTTATGTTAAAATCAAATCAAATCATATGCATTTTTGAGCAGATGTTTTTTTTTTTTTTTAATTACAATGTTGCGCTTAAACTTAATATCACTTAAGAATATTATGTGAACACACTCGGAACGACAATACCTAGACAATGACAATACCGAGTGCGTATCACCACACTACTCGACAAACGGCTCGTTTCCCGTCGGCCGGCGGCGTCGCGACGCGTCGTCCGAGCCGAGCCGATGCGAATGGTATTAGTAACACCCTTATTACGTAGACATAAAATGCTTTTTTGACCGTTGTTAGCCGATTTCGCGTCGATAAATGTGGGGAGACCCTAACTATATAGACGCTATACAACGTTTATTAGTAAGGGGGTTAGTGTGTTAGAAAAAATCACTTTTTTAATTTCAACGTTAGGATTTATTTGATAGTTCCTAAATACTCCCATGCATGAGTATTGTTAGTGTTCTCATTTATTGTATTGTCAACTCCAAATTGTATACGTAGAGTGTATGCTATCAGTGTGATGCGGACAAACAAATATTTTTGAAGCCGTCGCGTCCAATTATCGAATCGAATTATCGAAGGGGATGATTAGATAATTAACAGTAACGCAATGCTCACGTGCAACTAACGCACGTAACGCGCTACGCGCATAACGTTTAGGCACGTTTCGTTACATGAGGGAGAAGAAAGATATAACTCTCTCTGTCTTTCACACTTAATCTCTGTTATTTTTTATTATAGAATAGAATAGTTAGTTAGTATTGTTTATGAAGGTTCACTTGTACCTCGTGTATGGTGCTGCACGCTGCAATTTTTATTTAACAAATTACATCTTACCTCGACCGCGCTGGTTTTTGTTGAGCCTCCTGTTATCGTTCGTCATCTTAATGAAGATCTTGAAAGTCAATCCTTTGCTGAAAAAAGTGTTAGCGTACCACGTTGGCAAGACTGCACACTCTCCTGACCTCAACACGTCACCCATATCATCAATAGAGGATCGACAATTGTCTGTGTACATATATTTCCTGTGTTCGTCGCTTTTCTTATAAACGTGTAATTCGTAAAGCCACTTTCTGGCGCTTATTTTCGTGCCGATAAGCTGAACGGCCATGCAGACTTTGCCGTCGTTTTTGCATACTTTCAGGTGAAGAATAAAGTGAAAGCAGCCTAATTTGATAAGCCAGATGTGTCGATCGTCGCTGTGGATGTTGCGAAGATGCTGCTCCGAGCACCAATCAGTAAGAAGGTGATTTGGATGCATGTCGGCGAAATGACTCCAAAGATTTTTTATTCTGCCTGAAATCAAGCGATAAAAAAAAATGAAACAGCCAAACTAAAGGGATTATATTATGCAAGGCAGGCGAAGAGGCTATGCAAATCATCATCATAATCTGCCTATAATAGAAAACACACAGCAGGGACACATGCCTCCTCTATGTGAGTGGGACTGGGGCCATAATCTACCCAATGTGGGTAGGCTATCAAAATGCTATTGAAAAATTAAATCTTACCTAACCATCCACAATAATTATCAAGTACAGTTAGGGGACAATGTTGTAATTTGAAAGGACACTCTTCCAAATGAATCTTCATGTCTGTTATCTTTATATATAGCACACAACCTAGCGATGCATGAGGACATGGTACTCTGGTCTGAAAATAAACAAAGTGACGTTGTAACTTCAGTCTTAGGATGAAAAAAATGCAATTAGTGAAGAATTATTTATGGGAAATTTTCAAAAAAACATAAGACATTGGGTTTTCTCGAATCCCATGAATACTCGCCTAGGCTTCATGGGGTGCTTAATTTTTGGAAATGGGTCCAAGTCACGGTCACGTCCTGGAAGGCATAGGTACGTCAAACTACACGTCACCCTGTATAAAATTAACTAAATACCTGTCCACTATTATTTTTAATGTCACAATTCCTCCGGTTCGTGAGATTCGTACTGCAGATGCCGCATACACGCCTTCTTGTCTTGCAGACATTGCAGGAGCCGTGTCCATTCTCGCACTCAAACATTTCACTTTTGGATCTTGTGTAGCAGGTACAGCAGTAACGTAAGACATCCGCTTCTTTGGGTAACACGCAAGTTCTGGCGAGAAATAAGTATTTTAGTTTTTTTTTTATAAAACTAGCTATTCGTAACTGCTTCGCTCGCGTTGAGGTCGGAAATTACCCCAAGGGAACGTGCTACCGAAATTAAAAGTACCCT
The DNA here is from genome assembly GCA_963669345.1 of Gortyna flavago. Classification (NCBI taxonomy): domain Eukaryota; kingdom Metazoa; phylum Arthropoda; class Insecta; order Lepidoptera; family Noctuidae; genus Gortyna; species Gortyna flavago. Next base: position 14,129,335 of record OY770145.1, on the reverse strand, counting down.
ATGACCTAACCCAGGCTATGGTCTAGCTGTGTGCCAGATTTCATCAAAATCCGGTCAGCCGTTAAGGCTTGGAAAGGTCGCACAGACACACCGATGGAGTTATACAAAGTGGAGACGACAAAATTAAAATTAAGCTACTTATATCTCATGACGGTCCCAGTATGCATTCAAAAATTAAATAAAAACTAAGTAATAGTTTAGTCACTAACTATAGCAAGTAAAAGACTCAAAATCCATAGTCGGCCCATCATTACTGCTTAGTTTGTTAGAAATAAAATCACTTTTTTAACTAACTGGAATTATTTCATAGTTCCTAAATAATTCTATGCATTAGTACTGCCAGAGTGTGTCGTATTCTCATCTCCACATTGTAAACACATAACTATAATCAGCCTGTAATGTACAGACGCCAGCACAACAAGGTACACCTAACTGTCAAATTTTCCCAATCAACCTTGAACCTTATGATGTAGTGATAAAGTTGAAAATCTATTAAAGAAATTTGACAGATTGTAGTAGGTTGATGTGCTGGCGTCTGTACTCACTGCTGGGACACAGGCCTCCTCTCTGCGAGAGGGAGTGGGCCGTTATCCACCACGCGGGCCCAGTACTGGTTGGTGGATGTCACACATTTTCAAAGCCAAAAATTACAAAAGACAAAATCATGATCATCATCTGCCAAACCTTTTTTTGCAATAGTTTTACGGTCGGCTTCCAGTCTAAGGGCGTTTGTGCACCACAGTCGTCATCAGGACGTCACCGAGATTTTTCAAACCACACGTGACGTCCCGTTTTTTTGTCCATCGCGAGTCGCGACCGAACTCGGAGGTTCAGTGTGTTATGATAGACAAAACATAAGCCGGGCGAAAGGCGCCGGGTGCGACGGCATTATGTGGACAAAATGAAATGTGTTTTGTATTGCCTAGACACAATTTGTATTTTGTATAGCGTAGGTACTGTATAGACCCGACACAATCTCTGGTCGAGTTCTCGCGGTCGTGCCGTAGTATTCGAAACTTCGGCGGCCGGGATGACGGCGCTCGGATGACGGATGGGCGGTGAGCTCGCGGCCATAGTAGCTAAATGTATGTATCGCTACTTCGGCGCCGTCGCGTCGTATCGCGAAAAAAAAACAGCTGTTCCCTACATTTTGACGAGTTATGCGAACATAAATGTAGGGAACAGCTGCTTTTTTTTTCGCGATTTCAGGTTTGGTCCCGTAGTAAAAGTTGTTCATAATGATGAGTACAATCTCCCATTTCGATTTGTCGCATGTATTCAATTTCATCCTGTATAATCGCAAATTAAGTATTTATATTACTTCTTACTTATATTAAAGCTGTGTGTTTACTGTTTCTGTGCTTACACCATAGAATACTATTATAAGTCTATACGTGAGGACTTGTAATTGGCTTTCTGGTGACTATGGTTACCTTTTCTGTCTGTTTTTATTAGCTGTAAGTCCTCCATGTACAAAATAAATAAATAAAATCAACGGTGAAAGGACTGTACCCGTAACGACTGTCAAGGATCAACGAATGACAGCCGGGACCAACAGATTATCGTGCTTTCCGAGGCACGGGGGGTCTCGGTAAGTAATGGATGGTCCTCGGCAAGCGTACCTTAGCACTTTAGCACAATCGAACCGTGTGGCTCTTAATATTTTGCCACGAGCCCCTACAAAAGACACACCGTAGATATTAAAGTCTGGAACTTTTGAACGTACCTTTCTTCTGAGGGGGATCTTGGAAATGCCCTTCGACGAGGCGCAGGACCTGATGCTGGCAAATAGCTGTCAACAACAAACATTGACAATATTATGAAATCAATAAAACGTGTGCGGTCGGGGGACCCCTGCCAGGAATGAAGTTCTTTATGCGATACTTGCATACATACACTCGTAAATAATATAAAAAAGACAGACAGAGAGAGAGAAAGTTTGAATTTAATAAAAAAAAATGCTTTATTTTCCTTACACACTTGAAGAATTATTAATTTTCATTTTAAAGTTCTACCTTTTAGCAGCCTCTTCTTGGAGGCCTATCTTAGCAGCCTCTTCTTGGAGCGTTCTCTTAGCAGCCTCTTCTTGGACTGCTCTCTTAGCGGCCTCTTCTTGGAGTGTTCTCTTAGCGGCCCTTTCTTGGAGTGTTCTCTTTGCGGCCTCTACTTGGAGTTCTCTCTTAGCATCCTCTTCTTGGTGTTTTCTCCTAGTAGCCTCTTCTTGGAGTGTTCTCTTAGCGGCCTCTTCTTGGAGTGTCCTCTTAGCGGCCTCTTCTTGGTGTTTTCTCCTAGCATCCTCACAAGAGGATTCTAGCCTCCTCAGAAGAGGACTCCAAGAATGGAGTCCTCTTTTAGAGGCATCTTCTTGGAGTGTTCTCTTAGCGGCCTCTTCTTGGAGTTTTCTCTTAGCGGCCTCTTCTTGGAGTGCTCTCTTAACGGCCTCTTCTTGGAGTTTTCTCTTAGCGGCCTCTTCTTGGAGTGCTCTCTTAGCGGCCTCTTCTTGGAGTGCTCTCTTAGCGGCTTCTTCTTGGAGTATCTTCTTAGCGGCCTTTTCTCGGAGTGTTCTCTTAGCGGCCTCTTCTTGGAGTGTTCTCTTAGCGGCCTCTTCTTGGAATGCTCTCTTAGCGGCCTCTTCTTGGAGTGCTCTCTTAGCGGCCTCTTTTTGGAGTTTTCTCTTAGCGGCCTCTTCTTGGAGTGCTCTCTTAGCGGCCTCTTCTTGGAGTGCTCTCTTAGCGGCCTCTTCTTGGAGTTTTCTCTTAGCGGCCTCTTCTTGGAGTGCTCTCTTAGCGGCCTCTTCTTGGAGTGCTCTCTTAGCGGCTTCTTCTTGGAGTATCTTCTTAGCGGCCTTTTCTCGGAGTGTTCTCTTAGCGGCCTCTTCTTGGAGTGTTCTCTTAGCGGCCTCTTCTTGGAATGCTCTCTTAGCGGCCTCTTCTTGGAGTGCTCTCTTAGCGGCCTCTTTTTGGAGTTTTCTCTTAGCGGCCTCTTCTTGGAGTGCTCTCTTAGCGGCCTCTTCTTGGAGTGCTCTCTTAGCGGCCTCTTCTTGGAGTATCTTCTTAGCGGCCTTTTCTCGGAGTGTTCTCTTAGCGGCCTCTTCTTGGAGTGCTCTCTTAGCGGCCTCTTCTTGGAGTGCTCTCTTAGCGGCCTCTTCTTGGAGTGCTCTCTTAGCGGCCTCTTCTTGGAGTCTTCTCTTAGCGGCGTCTTCTCGAAGTGTTCTCTTAGCGGCCTCTTCTTGGAGTGCTCTCTTAGCGGCCTTTGCTTGGAGTGCTCTCTTAGCGGCCTCTTCTTGGAGTGCTCTCTTAGCGGCCTCTTCTTGGAGTGCTCTCTTAGCGGCTTCTTCTTGGAGTATCTTCTTAGCGGCCTTTTCTCGGAGTGTTCTCTTAGCGGCCTCTTCTTGGAGTGTTCTCTTAGCGGCCTCTTCTTGGAATGCTCTCTTAGCGGCCTCTTCTTGGAGTGCTCTCTTAGCGGCCTCTTTTTGGAGTTTTCTTTTAGCGGCCTCTTCTTGGAGTGCTCTCTTAGCGGCCTCTTCTTGGAGTGCTCTCTTAGCGGCCTCTTCTTGGAGTTTTCTCTTAGCGGCCTCTTCTTGGAGTGCTCTCTTAGCGGCCTCTTCTTGGAGTGCTCTCTTAGCGGCCTCTTCTTGGAGTGCTCTCTTAGCGGCTTCTTCTTGGAGTATCTTCTTAGCGGCCTTTTCTCGGAGTGTTCTCTTAGCGGCCTCTTCTTGGAGTGTTCTCTTAGCGGCCTCTTCTTGGAATGCTCTCTTAGCGGCCTCTTCTTGGAGTGCTCTCTTAGCGGCCTCTTTTTGGAGTTTTCTCTTAGCGGCCTCTTCTTGGAGTGCTCTCTTAGCGGCCTCTTCTTGGAGTGCTCTCTTAGCGGCCTCTTCTTGGAGTATCTTCTTAGCGGCCTTTTCTCGGAGTGTTCTCTTAGCGGCCTCTTCTTGGAGTGTTCTCTTAGCGGCCTCTTCTTGGAATGCTCTCTTAGCGGCCTCTTCTTGGAGTGCTCTCTTAGCGGCCTCTTTTTGGAGTTTTCTCTTAGCGGCCTCTTCTTGGAGTGCTCTCTTAGCGGCCTCTTCTTGGAGTGCTCTCTTAGCGGCCTCTTCTTGGAGTATCTTCTTAGCGGCCTTTTCTCGGAGTGTTCTCTTAGCGGCCTCTTCTTGGAGTGCTCTCTTAGCGGCCTCTTCTTGGAGTGCTCTCTTAGCGGCCTCTTCTTGGAGTGCTCTCTTAGCGGCCTCTTCTTGGAGTCTTCTCTTAGCGGCGTCTTCTCGAAGTGTTCTCTTAGCGGCCTCTTCTTGGAGTGCTCTCTTAGCGGCCTTTGCTTGGAGTGCTCTCTTAGCGGCCTCTTCTTGGAGTGTTCTCTTATTGGCCTCGTCTTGGACGGTTCTCTTAGCGGTCTCTTCTTGGAGTCTTTGAGAGGCCTCTTTTTGGTCGTTTCTCTTAGCAGCCCCTTTCTGGAATGCAGTGGCGGAATAAAGGGGTTTTTCTTGCTGTTCTCTCTGCGCGGCAATACTGGCCTGGAACTTATTCTGCAGGGCGATAACAGCCTCTTCCTGTGGTTTGCTCTGTGCGATAAAAAAAACTTCTTGGGATTTTCTCTGCGTAGCTAAAGTAGAGGCGTCCTCCTGAAGTCTTCTCTGCGCGGTATTACAGGCCTCGTCCTGGAGTTTTCTCTGCGCAGCTAAAGTAGTGACCCCCTCCTGAAGTCTTCTCTGCGCGATAATTAAGGCCTCCTCCTGTAGTTTTCTCTGCGCATTAATAAAGGCCTCCTCCTGGATTTCTCTCTGCGTAGCTAAAGTAGCGGCCTCCTCCTGAAGCTTTCTCTGCGCGGTAATAAAGGCCTCCTCCTGGAGTTCTCTCTGCGCAGCTAAAGTAGCGACCCCCTCCTGAAGTCTTCTCTGCGCAGTAATTAAGGCCTCCTCCTGTAGTTTTCTCTGCATCGTAAGAAAGGCCTCCTCCTGGAGTTCTCTCTGCGTAACTAAAGTAGCGACCTCTTCCTGAAGTCTTCTCTGCGCGGTAATTAAGGCCTCCTCCTGGAGTTTTCTTTGCCCAGCTATACTAGCGGCCTCTTGTTGTAGTTTTTTCTGCGAGGCAATAATGACCTCATTCTGGTTTTTTCGCAGTTCGGCTGTAGTATTGGCCACTTCATTATGTTTTCTCTGCGCGGTATTTAAGGCCTCCTCCTGGAGTTTTCCCTGCGCAGCCATACTAGCGGCCTCTTGTTGCAGTTTTTTCTGTGAGGCAATAATGACCTCATTCTGGTTTTTTCTCAGTTCGGTTGCAGTATTGGCCACTTCGTTATGTTTTCTCAGCGCGGTAATAAAATGTTCTTGTTGGCGTTTCCTCTCGAATTCCTGTCTTTGGGCTTCGAGAAGACGCCGACGCTGAGCTTCAGATATTTGCGGCCTGAAAAGAAAGGACGCAATTTAGAAAAAAAATTGTTCATCGAAATCTAAAAGTAGTTTTATGATAATCATCTTAGCTCACAGAACTCTAAACTAGTGTTGGGAGAAACAGGTGACCTTACGGATTGCTTCGAAAATATTAAGCCATTCAAACTAGCATTCAGGAAAACTGCGCTAAACCAACGATGGCAGAAAAAGTTTCGTTCGCTGACATTGTAAAAACAACCTTCTTTATTAATTGTGTAACAACTTTTATCGCTATATCGTTGTTTTTCTGAAATAATGTAGATGTCTTTTTTTGTTCTGAAAAAACTAGAACGTAAAAGAAGACATCTGCTTGATATCCGTTTATACGTTGTGATAAAAAATCACCCATTTCAGATGTCCGTTTCTACTTTGCTGCCATCGATACCTGTCAAGGCAGGAAATAGATAGAGCTACCATTGAGATAGGAAAAGCATGGAGACGGCCTATTCTACTATAGAAATAATAGTTATACAAATATCTATCATATCGGTGTCGATATGATAGATATTTGTATAACTAATCAAAAGCTGCATATTATGAAAATAGAGACATATAAATGTTTGTGAAGTACTAAATTTGGCAACACTTTTTTGTGGTAGATGTGCTGTCAAACGGTTGATTGTTCAAAATATTTTTGTTGTTTTCGAGAGAAATACTTTTAGAAACTAGGTATTTTGATGTCCATTATTAGGAAAATCATGCCCCCGTGTTGTATAAAACAGATACAACCCGAGAAAAAACAAAAACAACCCTACGAAAGGCGGCCATCTTAAGTGCCCGATTAGTGTAGGTATACACGCTAATTTTGTAGGTATGCCCAGTCCTTCGTCATTGTAAAACTCGCTTAAGGCGCAGATATAGGCACAAATCATGGTGAACTTGACATAGATTTAAGAAAAACTATATTTAACGTTAGTCCATATATTTTTGAATAAATTTTATTATTATTATTATTATATACGACTTCTAATGATTTTAAATTCAACATCACGTCTAATCGACCGGACTGATTTCTTTAAAAAAAAAATGTTATACTAGACCATTTGCTTCGTAATTTGATATGTGAATATTTGCAATTATATTTTTTTAACATAGTGTAATTAATTTGTAAAGAAATGTCTACCGCGGACATAAAAACGATAATCACGCAAACACTATCGGGTGTATTTTCATAAAACTTTCACCATATAAGACAATTTAATTCCCCGAATTTTAGTATACGGTTTTTATTTGTTTTGTGTTTGATAAATCAACAATAGATGATTGTTTCATATTTTGCAATGAATTACCAGCGTTGTGTCATCGCGCATCTCTTTCTTTTCTATGCAGTCCGATAGTGACCGCGCTTTAGGTCATGTAGTCGCCTTAAGTGACTAGAATGTGACAAGTGACTGTCATTTTTGCTGACGTTTCATTCATCTGTCAAAGCTCCGAAGTAAAGGCGGACAAATTCAAATTGTAAAAAAAGATGTTTTTTTATTAATCGATTGTTGATGTCCCTATTTACGTGCCAGATTTTCTTAATTATTTTAAAATTTGAAATAATTTTAATACAGACTTGTAGATATTGTTGAAATAAGCTCATTTTTGCAAAAATATAGGACCCGTTTTCACTTTGCTACAATCGATATTTAACTAATTTTTGGAAAAAAATACATAAAATTTACGTCGATGTTTCTCCAAATGAGTGATATCTCTAGAAGCAAATAATTACAAGTTTCGGCACATAAGAATCCGAACGTAAACACGGCGAGTACGGTCAAGTGGACTTTGGACTGAGATAAGCGAGTAGGCGCATTCCATGTTTCTCAAACTGCTAATTAACGACACTTTCAATACCTAGTCGTTTTAGTTTTAGCGTATTTTAGATATTTGATGGCATGAATTTTATGAATTTATTTTTATTAATTAAATTTTTTTCTGACAACGTTGAAATTAGGCGTTAAATAAAAAATGGTTAATGTATTTTTTGTAAGTCCCGTTCCGTTACAATGATGAAAGTCTTGGAATCATCCCGTTTTACAAAAATCTTCATAATTATTATGCTTCACCCTTCAGACCAAATATAAAACCAAGACTAGATGTCAACCGTAAAGTGACAAAAGAAGAAACAAGAAAAGATGTCAACAGTAAAGTGAGGCCGGTTTCGTAAACATGGTGTGCAAGTAAATTGGCGAGTAGGTACCTAGGTAATTTAGTAACTAACCCTTTTTAAAAACGCGACTGTTTAATTTAACCATACATTTTTGAAGTACTATGAGAGCATAGTCAAATGGGACGACAGTCCAACACGAGCTCCAGCCTCCATGCTCTCTGAAAACGTTAAGAAAACGGTCACCCATCCAAAGACTGACCGCGGCGAGTGCGGCTTAACCTCGCAGTTCCATTGAACTGCGCGGTAACTAATTACCCACGAGCCCCTAATATGTAGTAAACTACACACATCAAAAGTGTCTAGGGATCAACATATATTTTTGCAATAACTTTTCTCCTGATTGATATTAATTAAAATTTTCTTTAAGGATTCATCAAATAAAGTGTTTTCGTTTGTCACAGTAACGATAAACCAAGTCACCTTTGCATTAATAAAGAAATTTGCCATTTTCCTAATAAAGGGATTTTTGACATTTGAACCACTAACACAAAAGTTCGAAAAAAAGACTGAATTAACAGTTTTCTTTAAAATTTTATTGGGTAACTTAAACAATTAATAATCCGTGTTTCTACCGCGAACACTAACAACACAAGAACATCGGTTTGGCATACTCAAAATGAGTTCATCCAAATCACGCTGTGGAATGGCCGCCCATGTTCGTTGCAACAACAAAAAAAGGTCTTCTTGCGACTGGATACCCTCCATATTCGGCAGAGCTCTTCTCTGTAGCATATCCCATGCATGCTCAATCGGGTTCAAGTCTGGCGACTGAGCAGGCCAGGGCAGGACATTGATGTTAGCTGCGGCGAGAGTCTGTCTTACAACTCTTGCGGTGTGCGGTCGTGCATTATCATGCATTAACTGAAATAAGGGACCGATTTGCACTTGTAGAGGAACGATGACGTCTGATACAATCGTCTCAGCATAAATTTGAGCGTTGAGGTTGCCTCTGATCCAAATCAACTCAGTTCTTCCGCCGATCCAAATACCCGCCCATACCATGATGGTTCCACCACTATAAGGATGGACTTCCTGGCAGGATTTTAATCGCTGTTGGCGTCCAGTGTCGTATACGTCTTGTATCCGGTCTCATACCAAAACGAGACTCATCAGAAAAGCACACGAAACGCCATTGTTCTTCTGCCCAATTTCTGTGTTCAAGAGCCCATTGATATCGAATCCTACGATTGTGCATTGCTATAGGTGGTACCCGTAGCGGTCTTCGGGAATGAAGGTTCACTTCATGCAAGCGGTTTCTGACTGTTTGGTCGCTAATTAAGTTCCCTGAAGAGTGATGAAGCCTCACGGCTAACATCGTGGCGGTTATTGTTGGAGCTCTTCGAGTTAAGATTTGAATGTATCGGTCTTGTCTCCGTGTGGTGCAGCGATACCGTCCTCCATGGCGCTCAGCCACGGTACCAGTGCTTCGGTAACGTGTCCAAAGTCGACTGATAACACTCTGACTTGTATTCAGAGCTAAAGCCACAGTACGTTGCCGGGAACCAGCTTCTATCATTCCCACGGCTCTGAGCATTTCTTCCCTGCTTAAATGACGTCGCCGCTCCATAATAACGTTGGTTTTAATCAGTAGTAGGGAAACAGTAGCACTAATAATGTCTTCAATGCGTTGTATGTTTTTATAGGGAAAATATTGACAGCTGATTTTCATCTTTTACTCGAATTTGATTCACAGTTCCTGATTCAAATTATGAAATGCACCAAAAAGGATCCATATAAATTTATAAAATCATAAATTTATTACAAAGCCACATCTCAATCTCAAGAAATCCGCATAAAAATGCTTGATCCCTAGACACTTTTGATGTGTGTAGTAGTAGGTACTTACTGTGGTGGAACGCGCAGTCTTTTAGATCCATCGGCCCCCATGTTTGAATTGCAATTAAAACTTCAAATTTAGTGACAAATATAACCAAAATTCAACACTTCCTTCTTGACACAAGATCACTACATCACTACCGAGGCTGGCTTGAATCATGTCTCAACTCTCACTCACAACACGATATTTAATGACACACGAAAACAACAAGAGTTTCTCATAACAAGCAAAGTATTTCTAAGTACCTCCTCAAAGCATAATATATAAGTCTCAAATACACAAGTCCCACATTCACAACTTAATCCTAGGGTTGTGAAAGTATCGATAATTTGTCAAGCTATGTATTCATTAAGGCCAGGCGACAAGGGATAAGCCGGATTTTTTTAGTAGATATCGAACTTAATATTTTTTTCTTCTTTTGCAAGTGATCCGATAAAGACTTTTCTGTCAGCGTTATTGTGTGGTCTGTTCCAAAAACAACGTTAAAAAAGCATTCGAATGCAGCAGATGTCGTGATTAGCTAAGGAAATTGACGTGGTTTCGAAGTAAGGAATCATTAAGTGGTCATAGGGCTTATTTTTCCAACGCCAGATAATTTTAACAGAGGACTGAATAATTTTGAATTCTGTTCTTCCATACAAAAACTGTTAGACGTAAATTTTATTCCACGAATAAAAATTTGCATGATTAAAAAATCAGCCCATAGTCAATTATGGCCAATAGCTGCATTTTATCTCTTGAAAGGTCATCAATTTTATAGGTAAGTAATAAAATAAATTTATTTTTTGTCAATTTATTTTTCAAGCGTGACAATCCGGTTAGACTGGAAGCCGACTGCGCTCCCCTGCACCCCACATGGCTCCCGTAGGGACGTGTTACCACTGACTTGCAGTTGATTGTATGTACCAACCTAAAATTTCTGCCCTTCTAACGAACTTATTTTATCGTAACAATCACCTTCATGGTTTTTGTATCGATAGTTAAAGGGATCTTAAAGATCACGACTACAACACTAATTGCTTATGTTGGGTGAATTCCGTATGGACGTAAATATTTGTACCGGAATCTACCTACCATAAACAATAATTCAATAATCAAAGCTTCAATAATGAGAAAATAATTAGGTAATTATAAATTATCTATTGTAATAATACACTATTCAAAAGTTCTAGTTATTTGTTTTTCCGTTTACTGAGAGTTACAAATGACGCATGGCATCAATTTGATTTTGACAGCTGTTTTTTTTCACAATAACAAGGCTGTTTTTCGTAGTTCAACAAGTATTAAAACTGTCCCGTATTGCTGACAAGATCTTTGGAAAAACATAATAAAATTATATCTACTTAATTATGAATTGCCCTGACTTTAAATGGTGGCGTTTACAATGTAACCAAGAAGTAAGATGGTATTTCAATCATTAGTATAACTAAGTAGGTGCCAACACAGAACTGTTACAATAAATACCATCTTCAAAGTATGCAAGCCTAGTACTTTTTGTCACCAAAAAGACAATTTTAATAATTATCCATGGCCCTTTTTGTTCCTCAGTAAGAATAATAAAGTGAAATTACTTTATGACTTTATTTATTGCTGAATGCTGGCCATATTAGCCGTAGAACTGATGACCGTTGGGGAAGACGTGTTCTTGAGACCGCGAATCGGCAATCGTAAGGTAGGACGCCTTCAGGCTAGGTGGAGCGACAATCTGCGCAGGGTGGCTGGTAGTGGCTGGGTGAGTTGCCGGTAATCGAGCTAAATGGCGTGGAATTGGAGAGGCCTATGTCCAACAGTGGACTGCTGTAGGCTGATTATGATGATGATGATAAATGCTTTTGACTTTTTGTTTTAAGTGTACTTGACCAACCTCGACGTCGAACGTGAACTTTTTCGAACAAGTGTCCTTTGTTTTTTTTTTTCAAATTCAAGTCATTATTTTTATTTAATTAATTAGGCTCAGAATCCACTTTTCGAACGTCAAAATTACATAAGACAGTCACCTAAAACGCCGCGCGATCGCCTTGCGGAGGTAATTACAGGGTCAAATTAAATTAGCTAGTCAAACTCTGCAGACGTGATGGGTATATCTAACACGATAAAAAAGTAATGTTTTTCTTTTAGGGGTCAATTATCACAAGTAAGTATTATTAAGTACTAGAAGTATGAGTTGAGAAAATATGTTTTAGGTATCGTGTTTAAATATTGATACCCATCACGTCTGCGGAGTTTCGCTAGCTAATTTAATTTGACCCTGTAAAGGAAAACAAATCTGGATGTGTAATGTTTACATTTTTATTGTTGAAAATCCTTTCATAAAACATGATAATTATATTCGTATATATTAACTTACAAATAAATTACAAACATAAGAGATGTTTAAACTGAGATATTTACTATTCAGTAAGTTACATGCGTAACAAACATACATTAACAATCCGAAGGAAATTGCAAATCCATTGCTTCATGTTTTACACGTAAATAACGCAATGAATGTTGTTGAATTGTCAAAATTAAAGGCATTGCCATTGCAAGTGTGTTACGCAATTATTCCGCTGATTCAAGGAAATCTGTAATCAAACCGAGTTGCAAAGAGAATACAGTGGTTAGGAGTAATTTTACAGAATTCCTGTATTAATAGAATTGATATTATGTTAAATTCTCAGTGAAAGATCCAAAAACTAAATTGAGTTAAGTAATTTCCGGAAGTAATATAACATAAATTTTGAAAAATTTAACAATAAATGGAACTCCATGATTCATTTTTATGTTTCTTCTCTTTCACCAATAATATAACTATTATTGATATTTCTTCGATAAAATTAACATTTTATAACAATATTTATTTGTATAATATAACAATGTCGTGATTTTGTGTTCTACCTATAAAATAACAAAAGGTACTTCATTTATATTTACAAAAGTTTATTATTATTATTTCTGTGATATTTACCGCACTTAAATTGAGTATTTATAAATATAAATCTATTACATAGAGGCACTTAAATGAATTATTAATTCTAAAATTAACACACTGCTGACTTACGATCAAACCTCGCAGACACAGGTAAAATTCGAAAAGAGGTTTTACCTCCCACGCCGCCATTTTTTTATAATCCAGACGTATGTTAACAAAATTTGTGTCCATTAATATACAACGAATAAATCAGGTATTGACAACAATCCTACAGGTTTGCGCGCCTTCGTCCAACTTCAACAAAACATGGTTTTTGGTTATAAAGTTTTGATATTCCAAAATTAACATCTATGAATCTATTATGGCATTCAGTACGGTCTTACAGTCCCGAGTCGTCCCCTGGGTATCGGTTCCGCGTAGCTGTGGCGGAACTTCGTCTGCTGTCGGCCTGCTAGGTCACTGAAATCTCGGTAGTCCCGGTCGTAGTATCTCTCCCTGTCTCCCTCGACGTACGACTGGCGCTGGTCGTCCAGCAAACGCGAGCGGCTGAAAGCCCTCTGCCGGTCGTTCCAGTCTCTCCTCCTATCTTCAATGACTGGTTCTATGATCTCGTCCTCCTCGATGCGTCTGTCCAGCTCCCTCCTGCCGCGTCTCTCGAAGTTGTCGAACTCCTCTCTGTGCGGCTTCGGCTCGATCCTGTTCAAGTACTCCTCCGCGCCATACTCGTATCGCTTCACGTCGTCGCGCTTCCTGCCGATGCGCGGGAGTCTCTCTATCTCCCGGTGTGGTAGCTCCCTCGGCTCAATCTCGCGCATCCTGTCGGTCTCCTTACGCCTCTCGGGCTCGCGGTGGCGCTCCAAGTCGCGATGAGAGCGCTCGGGCTCTCTCCGGGAGCTAGTGTCTCTGTGCCGGTCCTGTCGCTCGTCCCTCCTTTCCTCCTCGGGGGAAGAAGTCGAGCGACTGTTCCGCTCCAGCATGCTCCTTCTCATCGCCATGTGCGCTTCCAGCTCTCTGTTGAACCTCTCCCGCTCCAGATTCATGAACTTTTCTTTAGCTACGTTGAACCTGTCTTTCGGGGACGCTTCGGCAACTTTCAGGCTGCCTTCGCTAGCGCCCCTTTGAAGTTTGCCGAACCTCCGATCTTCGACCCTATCGATGCTTCTGTTGGAAGGTTTGGTTTCCGCAACATACCGTCTCCTGTAGTTGATTGTGTCATCTTGGAACTTTTCTACTGGTTTCTCTGGTTTGACGCGTTCAAGTGATTCGTGACGGAACCTTCGCTCGAAAGTCTGGTCGCGGAAGGGGGCGAGTTGGTCGCGGAACTGGTCGGGGAAGTCGTCGGGGTAGGCTCGGTCGTAGTTGCGCGGGGAGAGGGCGCGGCGTGCGGGGGAGGCGCGGCGGGGGGAAGGCGCTCGGCGCGGGGGAGACGCGTCGAATGCTTCGTGCATCATATACGCTGTGCTCTCCGCCCAGTCTTCCTCTGGAAAAACAGAAGATGTTGATTATTATGCATTCATGGAAATAAACATTTGACCATACAATGGGGTAAATAATCGTCCTAGCAGGCAAAACTTTCCAGAATATGTCTTCCAATAGAACGTAAAATGAATAACAATATTGACCGCAGACGGCGCAAACACAGATGCAGCTACAAAGGCTAAGCGGGAAACCATGTCAAAACGTTACGTGGAATGTTAAGCTCTTCAGAGATAAGATTTGTTCCGCATTATCGCACGAACAAACTGCAGTTACTTGTGCCAAAAAGTGCAGCTTAAAGTAAAGTTATATTCATTAGAATTCGATCTTTGACTGTGTTGTGTTAACATAACATATTGCGGCGCTTCTTCTTCCCAGCGAAGGCACTAGGAAGTGGTGAAGGGCGCGCGTTTTGGGGGACTGTCTTATGTAATTTTGACGTTCGAAAAGTGCTGATTCTCAGCCTCATTTTAATTAATTACTCATGATTTTGATTTTGAAAGACTTCGGGCTGCTTAGGTGTAAAAGTATAATCGAAAACAATGGGTTAGCAATATCCTTCAAAATGATTCAGATTGTGATTTAAAGTACGTAATTAAGGTGCAGAGTTCATAAAATCAATTATGAAAATTATAACATTAGTGCTACAGACTGTTAAGTACGTTGTAGGGTACCTACTCTTAAGAATTTCTCGCGGGTTTTTATTGAAATATATCGTTAATTAACAAATTGCGAACCTAACGTCTAACTAACGTTTCATTGGATTAGAGAAGCTTCGAATAATATAGCGGTTTTTCTAAGAGTATTTTATCTTTAGAGTCGCGACCCCGTTTACGTATGTAGGTACGTGAGCAATATTAGCATAGCCTACAGACATACTGTGTTTACCTATGCATGTAATAATCAGCCTATAATGTTCCCACTGCTGGGACACAGACCTCTCCTTGGTGAGTGGGAGTGGGCCGTAATCCACCACGCGGGCCCAGATGATGATGCGGGTTAGTAGATAGATGTCACATGTCTTCGAATTTTTTATTGTAGAACATGCCGATTTCCTCACGATGTTTTCCACAAAAGTACCTATACATAATCGGCCTACAATGTTCCTACTGCTGGGACACAGGCCTCCTCTATGTGAGAGGGAGTGGGCCGTAATCCACCACACGAGCCCAGCGCGGGTTGGTAGATGTCACATGTCTTCGAATTTGCAGTGGTGATGAAATAATTTACACAAAGTTAAGCACCTGTCTGGGTTCGAACCTGCGACCTCGTAAGTAGCGGGCGTTATCACTGTGGGCCACCACTGCTCTTCTGGATGTAATATGTGTATGTAACGGCATTATGACCTAAAGCATTCTTACAACAGCCCCGAAAGTACTAGAAATTATTATGTATTTGGCACTATCGAGATATTGCCTAAAAACTCATAAAAATATTTCTGAAATACAACTCGCTAGCCTACTTTTATAATTATATGCGCAGGCGACTGGTTCGGAATGCGTCGTAGTAATCTCACTTTTGCGTTTAACGGGATCCCATCTCCGAAACACTTGCCAACATGTTTTTTAAATAAAGAATTGACATAGATAAGAACCTGTAGTCTGTGTTGAATTGTAGGCGCTTGGACTTGGTAGGGTTGTCAAAAGTTAAATGAAAGTTGCCTGTACGCACAACGACATATCAAACTACAGGGTTAAATTTAAGTAGCTAGCGAAACTCCGCGAACGTGATGTGTATCGATATATTAACTTGACGAAATAAAAAAGGTTTAATGTTTTAATAGTGATGAAATAGTGCTGTTATTTGAGTATTAAGTTGAGAAAATCTGTTTTTTTGTGTTATCGTGTTTAGTTTTCGAAACTCATCACGTTTGCGAAGTTTACACAGAAATATAACTGATATTTCAAGTGACGATAACAGTACCGGCCGTTGATGACCCCACCCAACTCAACAAATTAATTTACTTTTTGTTTTATCATATTTAGATATTGATTCCATCACGTCTGCGGAGTTACACTAGCGAATTTAATTTGACCCTGTACCTTTACATTTCCAGTTTAAGCTGACATCTCATTGTACGAAAAGCCTGTAAAATGACACAGCTCATTTTAAGCTCACTTCACCTGAGTTATCAAGGTGAGATTTTTACAGGATAGCACTACTGGATCGCTAGTGATATAGATACGTGAGACTTTAAAACCAGAGACAGGTTTTAAAGGGTTTTTCTACCTCCAGTATGCCAAAACTGGTGATAGATAGGTAATTGGGTTCGGCCGTAAGACGACTATGAAACTTTGTACCGTGTGTCGTCCGACACGCATCTGTCATAATGTTATTTCTAAAATAGCGGTTTATAATAACAGTTACCTCTGATTTTGATTAAAGCTTTAGGCGGTTAAAACTGTAATGTTAATGGCTACGATGTACAGTAACTCAGCTGTCAGCTTCCTTCAAAACGGTTGAGCTGAATGGTGCTGATCCATGCGTCAAGTTCGTGAACGGGCGCCGTCAGTTGCGTCTGGTCATCACTTAGCTGCCTCGACTTATTTTTTATTATTTTATTTTTGAATTGTTTGTTTTGTTACTATTTGCTGTGCTCTGGACGCTTTTAACGTGTACGTCTTTTTTTAATTCTTTCTCACATAATATTTATAGTAAATTGAACATTAGGTAATGATGTAACAAATATTTTTGTATAAATAATTAATTTAAAAGAGTGTCCATGGAGTTTCTTGCCCGTTCTTCTCCATAGGTACCTACTACGCTTTGGAATGGGCAACTAGCTTCATATTTCCTGACTGACCGACTACTTGACAATTCAAAAGTGCCTGTAAATGGTTTAATTGAAATAAATGCTTTGAGTTTGAGTAGGCTGCACATCAACAACCAACGTTGTCGTCGTCGTGGTTTAAAAACCAGAAACTGGCCTGTTCAATAAATCTGTCTAGATTTTTCCCCTATGTTAGGGTTGCTGATCTCTCCCGGTCGTGTCGGTTGCTGTCCCATTGAAAAATGAGAGTGAGGGAAGAGAGACTGCACCTGTCTGCGCACACACGCGTGCACTGTAAGTAATAATATCTTCCGCGCCTAAGGTTGGTCTTCGCTGAGATTGGTCGCCGTGGCCGCATTAGTACTCCCGACAGTAATTTGCCAAAAAAAAGTGTAAACTAGTGTAGTATATATTATAGGTAGTTTACACTTTTTTTTTCTCAAGTTCAAAGTGTTATCACGGACGTGCTGGCGACTGTACGCTATCTATATCCGAATTATGTGGCCTGCTAGCTTTTGTAGCCTCAATATATTATAGCCGTTGTGTATGAGGGCCACATTTAAGACTGTTGATTGATTGATGACTGTTTTTACGGACGCTCTTTGCAGTAAAATGTTTCTTTGAAAATTTTATTTTGGTTACAGAAGTATGAGGAACAGGGTTCACGCACAAAGTTCACTCATCCTCTATAGAAAAGGTGGGTGGGGGAGGGAGGGGGACACACAGAGACAGATGGGTGTTCTGTCTGGTGGGCTACTGCCCGACACACGGTAAACTCTGCTTGCGCGATGCAGGATTTTGCGTGACGTCAGTATGATGCATAGTTCGCATGTGAGATAGATAGATGCCGCCTCATGATCATCAACTTAAGTAAATAAGTCAAAAACAGAAAAAAACCGTTTGACTACCATAAGATTTTCTCACGCCGCCATTTTGTTGAAAAGCGCGCCAATTACATGATGTGATTCGGGCAAGGTACTCAGTTTCGTTTCATTGTTCAATGTATATTGTTCTGATTCCCCTGTGCTTTATGGGAAAATATAATTATTTTCAAAGCATTGTTTGTTGTTGAGTTTAATAAACTTTTATAGCTACCTACTGCGAAATAGTTAAGATTCTTAAGGTGCTCCCTCACCGGGAGCATTCGCGTGTAATGTAACGTTACAGATTTGAGCATTACATCAGTGAAGGAGGTGAACCGAGCATTACAATGCGCACCTTGTAATGATACAATGTGTAATATCTTGATACAACTTGTAACATCAATGCGCTCCACTTCCCCGCGCCTGCTTATTAGTCAGGGAGGTAGTATTGCAATGTAATGCTCAAAGTCGAATCTATAATGTTACATTACACGCGAATGCTCGTCAGTCAGGGAGTTAGTATTGCAATGTAATGCTCAAAGTCGAATCTATAATGTTACAGTACACGTGAATGCTCCCAGTGAGGGAGCACCTATAAGATTGAGATTGTTGCAATTTGAATCCTGTTGGAACATTTGGTTTCGAGTTATTAAAAATAGTGTAGACATGAGTTTTGCAATGCTGTTTTACTTGTAGTAGTCTCCGTCTGCTGAAAAACATTCTAGATTGTTGCAATATGCCTATTGAGATTTGATTTTTCGATTTATTCCGGTCTGCTCCCCTGATGACGATTTTTTTTTAAACTGAATATGGAATGTAAAATAAATGGATGTATTGTGCTTTAACACGGCGGTATCACTACGTCAACTTCCAAATTTCGGGCTGTTACTAAGAAATTCCTAATGGAAAAACCCAATAACAATCTGCCCGTCCTGTGAATCAAACCCGGGACCTCGTTTAGCAGTCGCACTTGCTACCACTAAGCCAACGGGGCCGTCTACCGTCGTAAAGGGATTGTCCGTACGTCTGAACTATACCTACTTATTGCATTTAGACTAGCTAAGGCTAACAATTGACATTCCAAAGCTAAGTTAAAATTTGCTAAGAAAAAAATTACCCAAAAATTCCACAAATGTTTTAAACTGTGACCTCGATATAAGAACAATAACACATTTCACACCAAATTACTTTCATTTAATTAACACATCTACATTTAATTTATAGTAATTAAAGTTTTAGTCCATTCTCATTTTTTAAGTAGAAAAAACGTACCTAATGCACATGTATTGTGCTGAGTTAAGCCGTAAATACATGAATGTGTACATGCAAGGAGTTTCCATGCTGCAACTTATATAATTTTGTACAAGTTATAGGCATGTGTATTCCGGGCTTAAGAGGCATGTGTATCACGTGCTTTAGTCGTTAAAATCGTATTTGCAAATGACATAATGAATTTCTCAAGAAAGCTGACCTACAAAATGTAGATTGATTTTAATATCTTTGATGATGATTTGATCTTTAATAAGATTCATAACGCTGTAAATTAAGTTATGTAATAAAGGTGTGTCCGTTCGTGTGTCTCAGTCAAAATATTGGTTTATGTAGAATCAAAGATGAAAAATTATATAAAAAAATTTGTTTCTACATAAACCAATATTCGCTTGTTACAGCAATATACAATACAATGTTTACCTATAACAGAAATAAGCATGCTCAAAAAATATGGATGTCACGTGATCAACTTTAAACGTTAATATCTCAGAAACGTGACAGTTTACGGGGCTTGGTCCCATCGTGTTTTCTGTTTGCATTGATGTCAGCTATCGATTTATGTAAGTTTCATGTGTGGCCGCCATTTTGAAACAAAATGGCGGTCAGGTAGATATTCCACGGACCTTATTCAAAGAACCTAATTGAAATTGTCATACACAGATACGTTTTCGGATTCATTTGTTTACATTTTTATCAAATACTTTTGGAACAGATCATACTTACGTTTGTTTATAAACAAAGCTGCCTTTTGGTTGTCAAAGACTGCATTTACCACAGACAATTAAAGCAACTATAAACAAAGGTCTAAATCACCACTGTGAATAGGAAGGTCGTTCATTGAAAATCTTTTCAACACAATTATCGTTTTTTCTTCTTTGGGAAAACTGGCATCCATAATGGAAATCTTCTGTCTTTGTCGCACAGTATTCTTTTAACACGTGAGGCGTGGGAGTCTCTAAACTGCCTATTTGATGTTTGTGCATGTGAAAAACTTGCGTATTCTTTGCTTTTGAGGTTAGTTAGGCTTATTTTTTTTTAAATTATAGTTTTGGGTGTCTTATACTTATTATAATCAGATTATAATTTTCCTACTGTTGTGACACAAGCCTCCTCTCTGTGAGAGGGAGTGGGTGGGAGTGGCCCTAGATCCCTAATCCCCATGCTGGTGAAAAATAATTCTATACTATTTGTCTTTTAGGCATACCAATGTTAACGCCTATATGGCAAAGACTAACGCATCTCTTTTCAAAAATTGCGTGTCTTGAATAACCGTCAAAACTTTTTGAAAGGGAACGCTTTGCTCGATTTCCCTACATCCTCTTGCTAAAACACAAAATCAACCATATCTACAGTGCACACACGTTTAACTTTGCACCTATACTGTCAAGCATAAAGTTTTAATTCCATTGTCAGATTTGAATCAAGTAGGTCGGTTATAATGTGAGGTGTGAACGTTTTGGAGGCAAATGTTCCACAAGTCATTAGGTGTCTCAATGCTTTGATACGTCGAAGGTTATGCTCTTGAACTATTTGAGAGCAAACGTATGAAGTAATGGCAATGTATGTAGTTTTAATGTTTATTTTTATTATATGAGTGTTTGAAAACTGCGGTGATTTGTATGCTAATACCGGGTCAAATTAAATTAGCTAGCGAAACTCCGCAGACGTGAGGTATCGACTATCGATATCTAAACATGATTAAACAAAGAAATTAGGTTGATGATTTTTTTGTGGGGTCATCGACCGCTGTTAATGTATTTACTTGAAATTACAGTTTAATTTTACAATTTTTTTTGTAGACTTCACCGTGTGATTGGTATGGATGTCTAAATTCGATAAAACACATTTTCTCAACTCATACTTCAAGTAACAACAGTACAAGCGGTCGTTGACCCTTAAGACAATTTTTTTTTGTCGTGTTTTGATATCGATCCCATCACATCTGCAGAGTTTCATTTGACCCTGTATATCTGTCACAAGCTAAGAAGAACCGAACCAAAAATTGGAAGACGACGGATGTGACATCTACCAACGCGCACTGGGCCTGCGTTGGATTATGGCTCACTCCCTCTGTAAGACGAGGCCTGTGTTCCAGCAGTGGGAACATTATCGGCTGATTATGCTTATGCAGTGAGGATCTCTCAAAGGCGGGGCTACTTTATAATTAAGGAATTTATAAACCTTCCAATACAAATTCCGTTCCGGATTCAATCCATTTTTCATCACACATCAATTAAGAATACAAACAACAATGGCCTGATACCATGTTCTTAGCAGTAATAACCGTCTCATGACGTCACTTCCTATAGAAAACGACTCCCATACAGTAATTGGATATTAATCATATGTTAGGTTTTATACTGTAGCTATTATATGCGTAGATGATTAAAGACGGGGACGGGATATAAAAAAAGAGATTGCATTTATGAGAATACTAGCAGCACCCCGCGGTTTCACCCGCATAAGTCTCGATCCCGTTGGAATATGGGGATAAAAAGTATCCTATGTGTTAATTCTGGTTATAAACTGTCTGTGTGCCAAATTTCATTCAAATCCGGTCAGTAGTTTTTGCGTAAAAGAGTAACAAACATCCATCCATCTTCACAAACTTTCGCGTTTATAATATTATTATTTAATTATTTAAATTATATATTATAGGTATTATAAAATATTATATATTATAATAAGTAGGAATTGAGTAGGGTTTACCCTAACGTAGACGGGAATATGCTCCACCGGCCATCGGTCCATCGACAAACATGGCCAGCTGTCTGCCACTTCAGCTTACTTACTTACTCTGAAATTAATGTCGGTAACAGCGGTTCTTTTCCAGATAAGAACGTCCTAAATTCTACTAATATTTAAATTGGTAAAGCGGTACGTAGGCACCCTTGATTTTTACATTAAATGATAAAATCTATAATTTTTGCTATTAAGAAAATACCATGAATCCAAGTTTAGCTATCAAATAATAACGAACAAAAAAAGCCTTATGTCTATCGCACATTGAAGGCCAAACAAGTCATTACTTTGCGAATAATAATTATGCTAGTCGTGACAGCCAATGGCTTAATAACGTAGTGCCTCGATCAACACCTGAGGAGGCTATCATTGGGCAGCTGGATTAAGGGTTTGATTCAGAAAGCGGTACTTCATGTCTTGCATTCTTAGGAGATTCCTTCTATTTCAAAATAAACGTTTTTATCGAGTTTTCCCATTCCGGTTTAAATACATTTATTTCTCAAAAAAAAGAACACTACCGTTCACTTACATATTGAGAAATGTACCTATAGAAAATATATAATAAAAGTAGATACAGTCTCTGTGATCACATAGGTACAGTTATACAAAACAACATAATTAAAAGATTTAATAGGTGACATTCGGGTGTTAGTACTTCGTCCCAACGTATTCTTCTCGTATTCTTCATTGGGCACCCGCTTAAATGGCACCTGAGTGAATTTGCAGCTGTGTGTCAGATGCATTCACTCAGGTGCCATTTAAGCGGGTGCCCAATGTGGAATACGTTTTTTTTATATGTACAACATCTTTAACTGTTAAACAGGTACAGGTACAGGCTGTTCAGGCATTTTAGTATAAAGTTTTGCTCCCTCATATTGTATATTTTTCCTACCATAGTTAGTTCTAGGTTTCCTTAATTATATTTTGTCTCGTCGTCTTGCGTTACATGTGTAAGTTTTATTTTTAAAGTTAAGTTGCGAATGTGTGTCTTGTGTTATCATTGTATGTATTAGGATGCATGTTTTAAGTGTATAGAGTTTGTTAACGTTAATTGTTTTGGTATCATTGTAGATTTTGGTGATTTAAAGAAAGGTTGTTTCTATTCCTGGGCCCTTTTTTTTTTTTTAAGTATGGGTAATCTTCAAATGACCCCTCCCGCTCTGGGTGGAGCGGAAGGGAGTGTCAGACTCTTACTGACTAAAACCCATCCGTGTTCCTTCCTTAGCCCTTTATATTCCGGGGTAGCGGTAACCCTTTCGGACAATCACGCTGCCCCGGCAGGCATTCCTGGGCCCTGGGAGCATCTTTAGGAAAATTATTTCTCCTTTCCCTTCCTACAGTATTTTTTTAGACGATTGTATTTCCCATAGGGTAAGGCAGGCAGAGGTGTCCCTACAGTACATCCACATTTAGCCAATTATGTTTAAGTCCCATGTAACAGGGGGCGAGCCTATTGCCATCAACCGGGCACAAATCCATACTCCGGGCTGCTACTGAGAAATTCCAGATAGAAACACCCAATAACACTTTTTTCCGACCTGGAAATCGAACCTAGGACCTCATGTTCTGCAGTAGCTCTTGCGACCACTAGACCAACGAAGTAGATTACTTTCAACCAGAAAATGACACAAGTTAACTAAAGTAATAAAAATTCTCGTAAGAAACCGATATACGAGTACCAGTGAATGTTCGCCAACATGTCGTAAGCTGCCGCCAACTTTTCTTGACATTTGTTGCAACCGGATTTATTTCATGAAAGCAATCTAAATATGTAATTATGTGTTTGGTATATTTTATTAGACTATATTAAGACCGCGGATTTGTGTGTGTAGGTTTCAAGCTATATACCTATACCTACATCCTACTAATATTATAAACGCGAAAGTTTGTGTGGATGGATGGATGGATGGATGTTACTCTTTCACGTAAAAACTAGTGATTTGGATGAAATTTGGCACACAGATAGTTTATAACCAGAATTAACACATGGGATACTTTTTATCCCAATATTTTGACGGGATCGAGACTTTTTATCCCGTTATTCCCACAGGATTGAAACTTATGCGGGTGAAACCGCGGGGCGCTGCTAGTAATTATTATAAATCAAAGTCGCTTCACGTGTACGTTTGTGTGACCGTGTTGTTTTTCTAAAATACGCAACGTCCTATTCTCAGACCTACTGAATATACACACAAAATTTCATAAGAATCGGTCAAGCCGTTTTGGAGGAGTTTTGTTACAAACACTGTGACACGAGAATTTTATACATTAGAAGATTAAACTTAGTTATAGCACAGGAATCGCAATGTCTGAAATGTCGCCATTGTACCCGTGCGAAGCAAGGACGGCTAGCTTTACAATAAGTGAAAAATCTTTTTTTTTTGTCATGAGTTCGCGACATATTTGTAGGTCGTTGTATGTTTTGGTTGGCATTTTTCTAACTGTGCTGGTGTCCACTTCAACTGGTTTTGTGCTTCTCGCAAATAGCGGAATCTTTCACGGAGGCCTTCACCAGGTCATCGGTCCACCTTGTGTGAGGCCTTCTAACGCAACGTCATGCGGTCCACACCAGAACCTTTCGGCATCATCGGCCAAATGTTCTGCAAGCAATGTGCCCTGCCCACTGCGACTTAAGTTTGACAATTCTCGAGGCTATGTCGGTTACCCTGGTTCTCCAGCGGATTTCTTCATTTCTGATTCGATCACATAGGGAAACCCCAAGCATAGCCCTCTCCATTGCCCTTTGAATGACTTTCAACCTTCTAATGAGGATCTTTGTTTCAGATCTTGTTTTTTTTTTACATAACCACAAACATGTGCTTATATAAAAAAAAAAACAATCAGGTCTCTATGGCATAGTTAATTTGTTCACATAAATCAACAGACAGACGTGTTACCAGCAATATTACATGAATTTAAGTAATAAATAACAAAACACTACGTAATATTTTTATAACTTATTCATTCGAATCGGTCGGTGATGCAAACTGGGTGGTCACGATGAATGACCGCATTTACTAATAACATGGTAACCTGGGTTTTTGGCGAATTATTTTTCCTCATGGCGTGATCAGATAATAATATCATAATCAGCTTATAATGTTCCCACTGCCGGGACACAGGCCTCCTCTCTGTGAGAGGGAGTGGGTCGTAATCGACCACGCGGGCCCAGTGCGGGTTGGTAGATGTCACATGTCTTCGAATTTTTGGTTCTAGGACATGCCGGTTTCCTCATGATGTTTTCCTTCACCGTTTTGAGAGCAGTGGTGGTGAAATAATTTACACAAAATAAAGCGCCTGTCTGGGTTCGAACCAACGACCTACAACTAAATACTATAATAATAAAAAAACATAACCCTCTTTCTGGGGCAGTCGGGTAAAAAGTATGTCTAATAGAGCAATTGTCTCTTCTCATATAGAGAAGAAACGTAAAAGTAAAAAAGGGAATAACGCAATTGAAATTAGCCTGTTTAATTCCACTGGGCAACTATCTTTCGAATCCCGATATTTAAGATCCCTGCAGTTTGCAGATCAGAGTGTCAGGTTGTATGTTGAACAAAATATGATTCGGGAGCGTAAGTGAACCTAACTGGGTACCTAGCGTATCGATATTTGTTTCAACTAATAAAAAAACTATCTGAGGTGTGCTTATACACTTGTTCGGGTCTGCAAAAAGAAATATAGAAATAATAAACTCCAGAGCTTACCTAAACTAACATAATTATTATGGGATCAAAATATACAACATTATATTATATTTTTTAACCAATCACGCTTAATAACGCGGAAATATATTTTTTATTTCAACCATAGGTAAGTACAGTCTCATCTTGATATGTTACAAAAAAACAACTGACAATCATCCTGATGATGATACACGCAAAATTTATGTTTTATCAAGTTTAGATATCGATGTCCATCACGTCTGCGGAGTTTCGTTAGCTCACTAATTTTGACCCTGTACAATATTTTTACTGCTTCAGAAGTAGGCTTAATACCATGGAACGTTCCGACATCTATTACCGACAATTTCAACAAGTTTCATATTATAGTATATTGGACACATTCAACCAGCATATTTCAGAGGTTAAAAATTATTTTAAAAGAGATCTGAGGTCTCTAGGATAAATCTACAGCAAGCTAGCTTTAAATTTTATTTCTCTTACTAATAAAATTCTAGTCCACACTATTAATAAACTAAGTATCATATTTTTATTCTATGGGAATTACAGAGAAGGTTAGTTACCACTTTTTTTCCTACTTTTAGTCCATTACGGTAACAGTTCTAAGCGCATACAAAGTATGGACACCGGCACCCCAATCGGGCAACATGCTTTCAATCAAAATCCGACGTATTTTGAAGGAAATTTGTAATACATTGCTTGACATGTTTGTAAAATTCGTCTGCTCAACAACTTCAATTACGCAATGAATGTTGTTGAATTGTCATTATTGTCATAATGAAAGGCATTGACATTTGAAGTGTTTTGGGTAATTACTCTGCGGGATTTAGGTGTTGCTAACAGTACCTAAATACATCCTGGGCAATTACCAGGGGTTTACAATGCGTGTGCAATGTGTGTTTTTTACTTATAAAAAAAAACATAAATCAACTCACCACTAGTACTATGATTATCGTGCTGCCTGTACTCATTCCTCTCTGGTGAGGGGGCGAGATCACTTCCTATCCCGGAGCTCCCCCCTGAAGATTCGAGCTTACGCCTGGCATTCACCCCCACGATGTTCTGGTTGAGGCAGCGTCTCGTGTCGATGTTGGAGAGGTTCCCTTTCTGGCGGTGGACCGTGTCGTAGTCTCGAGGAGGCAGGAGGATCGGGCTCTTGCCTGTAAGATTTAGGGAGTGAGTGAGTTGGTGGGGGTGAGTGAGTGGGGGTGAGTATGTAAGGGCGAGTGAGTGATCAATTTAATCTGTTGCCTTAAGGTAGGGTGCCATTTTGGTAACCAACAAGGGACTTGGGGGTAGATTTTCTAATTAGAATTTCAGAAAGTTGACATCTTAGTGCAAATTAAAATTCAGCTAAATCAATAAACAAAATAATGGTAATGGTGTGTAGGATGATTAATATGATTTAAGTTTTCTTCAACCGCAAAAGCTTAAATTGGGCGACATACTTAAATAAATAATTATTAAAATAAACTAATAAGAATTAACATAGCTACGTATAAAGTTCTTATCACAGAACAGATAAAGACGTTCTTATCGTAGCTGTGGTTTTAAAACATTTAAAGCAAGTACCAAAAACTTCTATAGTATCTTTCGAAAAAAACTCCGTTTTTTTTTTTTTTTTTATAAGAAACACAAATTAAATCGTGGATAAGGAGTTTCTCATCTACAAAAGTTTTATTCAAAAGGGCTACATGTGCGGCTTCTATTTATCTGAATCTTACTCAGTATGACTAGTTTGGCTGTTAATCACAAAAATTCAACAAGCCTATATAATTTCCATCCTCATTTCAGCAGCATACAGCATATTACACAAATAATAAAAAGCTTCAAACTACATACCAAACCGCTGCACAAAAAGGCGTGGCGAAGCAAGTGACATCTACCTACAAAAAATAATAAAAAAGACTGACCTAATCCTCGTTTACCTGTCGATAGCTTTTGTTTCAACTCTGCGGCTAAACTGTCATACAAATTGGCCACACATCTCTCCTCGTTGCTCCCAGAGTCTGATTCCCTGGATACTTCGCTCCCTAGGGAAGAATCCGGGGGTTTTTTCGAAGATGGTAAGGCTCCTCGCATCTGTAGTTTGCGCTCGATGTCTGCGAACTTCTTCTGGTTTTCTGGTCTATCTATTAGAGCTTGAAGATGCGTGTATAGCATCTCGGCTGTGTGGTCCGAGTCGCATCTGTTGACAAAAATAGGTTGGTGAGATATGTGTTGTAAGATTTAAAATATATGTATAATGTGTCCACTATACCAGATTGTGAACGAATCAACTACAATCCTCAGTTCCCAAGTTTATTTTAGGGGAATTATTTATATTTTATACATGTTGAAGGACCGATGGCAGGTGGAGCAGACGAGTCCTGGAGTGGAAACCGCGTTTCGGCAAGCGTAGTGTGGGACGCCTCCTAGCTAGATAGACAGACGACCTTAAGAAGGTGACTGAGACGGACTGGTTGCGGAAGGCGGAGGACAGGGTGTTGTGGCGCAGTTTGGGAGAGGCCTATGTCCAGCTGTGGACTGCGATAGGCTGAGCTGATGAATGTATATTATGTGCAGGGTATGTATTCACGAAGGCCGGTAATACACACGATAAAATAAATACCTGCTGACTTAAAAAAGGAGGCTATTGTGATGTTTGTTTTGCTACAAACAAAAATCCGTGTAGGTAATTATCTTGTCATATTTTTATTTTTGACGACCATATTATTAGTGTAGCATAAACTAGCGACTTCACAATCCACTTCGTGCCACAAACTAAATACTATTGCACAGAGCTATTGTTTAACAACAAGATGTCCAATTCTCATGCAAAACGCCAAGATAAATATTACAATATAAAACCATTTTCAACATCCATCATTACTCGTGTCGTTCAAACACGATCGCTTTATGACAAAGTATGCATTGCAAAACTCTAGTCACGCATACGCATTCCGAGAGCACCCGAATAAGAGCCGACCGCCCCCGAAAGTCGAGGTAATGTCAAATTTTATTACATTATGGCGGCGGCCTCATCTGTCAAAGGTTGACAGATGGTGCATTAGGTGGTAAAAAAGTTGGGTAATATTTGAAAAGGGAGGTATAAATGACACCTTTTTAAATTTTCTGATATAACTTTCGTCAGTCTTTGTGCTTTTATTTGACTTTACAGATTAATGTTTTTTGTATGTCTAAACAGTGGTAGTTAAAGAATTTAAGTGCAAAGGAGAATGAGTAATTGCCCTAAAATTTTTTCAATTCAATAAACTTCGCATAACTTTAACCCCTTTTTACTAATAAACGTTGTATAGCGTCTGTATAGTTACACAAAGCTTTGTCTTCTTCTTTCGAAAGTCAAATTACTGACAACTAGAGAGAAATCGGTGTGTAACTATTCATCTGATATAATACGTTTATTAGTAAGGGGGTAAGTATATTAATAAACCCTTAAATAGTTAAAAAAAGCTCGGATTGATCAAACTGCTCGGACTATAGATTTTTCACAACACCTAGATTAGCTTGCTTTCCCAAAAGAAAAAAAAACTAATAAATTTGTTAAATTTTAAATGACATGTTTTATTAAAATAATTATTTCAATAATACCTATATAGTACCTATATATAACAACTAATTTGTCAAATTAAAACCCTTTTCCTCGCTCCTAATTTGCTGTGCCCGATAGGGTCCACAATGGTCTTTGTAAACCTAAGTTCACACTGTGGAATGCAATAAATTTAGAAAAGGGTCTCAAATTTACCACGATCTAAAAGTCATCAAAATTGTCCAGCAAATCTAGTCTTAAAACCTCAGAGTTCACAGGTGTCATGGCTAATCTGATTGCGGTCGACCACCTCTATCGTAATCTACTCCGAACGGATGTGTCGCAAGAAGGACCACGTATAGGCGGGCCGGCCCTGCGATTACCATAAACTATAGAGCATTAGCATAGACTTATGTCATAGGAATAACTGGCTGGTTATACAACTTTGTTTATGTGAGAATGAGAGCAGAGTGACAGATGGCTGCAGTGATAGGCTTTGAGATTTAAATGGTTGTAAAAAGTTTATGGTTGATTTAACGCTTGATTAAAAGCTGTGACCTTTCCCTTGGTTTACAGTTAAGAGCGTTTACGACGTACGGCAATTCAGACAAACTTTCAAGCCCTTGTTTTTCGAAATGAATGAACCGATTTTAATGAAACTTCATACGCATAAGCAGGATACAAAGATACTTAAGAAAAAAAGAACATTTTCGAAATGTCTTATTTAAAAAAATATAACTGGAAATCTTTCTATGGAAACTTTAAAATCGGTCTAATTTGGCTGTAATACTATTTTTGGAAAATGTTCTTAAGTAACTTTTTAGACCTTTGTATCGTGCTTATGCGTATAAAGTTTCATTAAAATCGGTTCATTCATTTCGAAAAACAAGAGCTTGAAAGTTTGTATGAATTGCCGTACGGCGTAAACGCTCTCTCATGTTAGCTGTTGCACACAGCTAAATGGTCGTAGTCTGGATCAAATAAATGTATTTTGTTTCTTTCTTTCAAATGCTCATTATCGAGCTGTGACGAACACTATTTCAAAGCTCTTTTATTTGACTGTGGTTTTTTTTAAAGAAAATACCAGTTTTATTCCACTTTAATGTTCTATGTAAAAAGTACATATTCATAAGGCTCGTGGCTAAATAATAACAGCCACACGGGTCGATCGAAGGCTCGAGGATCGAGGACGCTTGCCGCGGTTGGTTCGTGGATGGGTGACCGTTGGTCCTAGTCGCTGGTCGTTACGGGTCAGAAGACCAAAAGTCTGATAACCAGTCTCATCAAGGGGTATCGTTTTACCCAGTAACTGGGTTGTGGGGGTCAGATAGGCAGTCGCTCCATGTAAAATACTTGTGTTCGACTGCATTCAGTTATTATATGAGTAGTATCTATTTTAGACTTATTTAACAATTTCACCAGCACAAAAAATAGTTTATTATCTGGTAGATCACGTTACAAAAAACCACATTCTATCTAAATGATACACAGCATGGCAGCAATGTGAATGTTTAATAACAATTCATTTAATATTTAAATCACCTGATAAATGCAGGTTTGACAACTGGTGGTCCGTAGGTACATTAATGCCATGTTACTCGTATGTACACACGACAATATTGTATAATACATTTATTGTATAAGCATACCTCACATAGAACGGAAAGCCAAGACATAGAAATTGTTTATTATGTTATTAGGATACCGGAATCACTTTTACGAATAACATTAAAAATAAAACTAGATTGAATCAACATTTCCTATATGGCAAAACAAACTCAGGGGTCAAAATCGCTTTTAAAGTCCAGACATTTGTCAGATTATGTAAGGGTCATGGCTAGTGTCTGAAATGGTCTTTTGAGGAAAGAACCACACAGATTTGAGTGGACTAGTTAATGCAAGCATTAGTCAGTAATCGAGTAGCTCAACTCAGAACTTAAGTAGCTCAACGACTCGATAAACAATACCAAAGTAAGGACATTTGGGTAGGCCGCATAAAGTACTGAAACTGCCAAACCATCATTGAAACTAAGTGAAAACAAAAAAAGAAGTGAAAACTTTAACAATTACGTGTGTATTTTTAAAAGCATAGTTATTTTATAAATATGTTTGAAGGTCATTCTTCTCAAAGAAAATGTACCGCGCGTTGATGTCTTTATAATGGCCAAAACTTAAAAGAGATGTGTCGGTAACGGTAACAGTGTCGCGAGTTCAATGGTTTTTCTCATCTCAAAAAATGCCCAACGCGCCTAAAGAAGTTTTCACTTCAAAAATGCGAAGTCAGATTATATTGGTCTTGTATAATTTTGAGGAAAGAACCACAAATATTTGAGTGAACCAGTTAGTGCAAGAACTAATGAGTAGTCGTGTAGCTCAACTCAGAACTTAAGGAGCTCAACGACTACCAAAGAAAGGACCTTTTCGTAGGCCGCATAAAGTACTCAAATTGCCAGACCATCATTAATACTATATGAGAAAGAAAAAAAAATGCGAGGTCACATTATACTGGTCCTGTAAAGCTTGACTTGTCTTCGTGTGTACGAGATGTAGCGCCTATTGTCTATTGGACCTATATTGGAGTTATTGGTTGGTGGGCGCTGTGGGCCGGCAACCTGAATCTACTGTGTTATGGGTTTGTATTGGTACAGACACCAGCACATCAAGCTACTACAATCTGTCAAATTCCTTTGATAGATTTTCAACTTTATCGCTAAAGCATAAGGTTCAAAGTTGATGGGGAAAATTTTACAGTTTCGGGTAGCTTGATGTGCTGGC
This sequence comes from Gortyna flavago, assembly GCA_963669345.1. Classification (NCBI taxonomy): domain Eukaryota; kingdom Metazoa; phylum Arthropoda; class Insecta; order Lepidoptera; family Noctuidae; genus Gortyna; species Gortyna flavago. The sequence continues at coordinate 14,097,903 of OY770145.1, read as the reverse complement.
GTCTGTACATTGTTTAGCCGGTTTATTACAACAACAGTACAAGGATTTCTTTTAAATTAAAGATGATCTCAGAAACAAATTTGAGAAATCCTTCACTGATAACCATTCGCTGTGGGGTCATTGCATAATTATATCAATAGCAAGGGCTTTCAATAAAACAGTACAACAACATTCATTGCGTTATTTACGTTGTTGAACAGACGAATCTTTCAAACTTATGAAGCAATGGATTAACAATATCCTTCAAAATGATTCAGATTCGTTCGTTCGTTAAGAAAGAATACGTGTTGTATTAATGGTAGGTAAACTTGTAAGTTATTAATATTTTCGGATAATTCAATACAAAACATGCTTGTCGATATTTTTGCTATAAAATTCTAGATAGGTAATTTAAGAACGTATTGAAGACATTTAAAGGTTAAATTCCTTAAGAGACATCTCATCACCTGCTGTGTTATTTTAGAAAATGATGAGTGCCTATTTACCTAAGTGTTAGTAATTAACGAGAGAATTGATAGCATGCGACTTAATTGGCGATTACAATGGATGCATCTCACACTAATGTGTTTGTAACACAAAGAAGTGGCTGTGCGAACAGGTTTGGATTTTTGAAGGCATAATCAGCTTATTATAATGATTCCACTGTTGAGACATAGGCCTCCTCTCTGTGAGAGGGAGTAGGTTAATAAGGTTAGGGTAATCCACCACGCGGGCCCAGTGCGGGTTGGTAGATGTAACATTTCATTGATATTTTGGTGCTGACTTCCAAATTCCCATTGGAAAAACTTAATAACACTGCCCGACCCGGGAATCGAATCCAGGACCCCACGCTCACGCTCAGTGGGGCTTACGACTACGAGACCAACAGGGCAGTTACGGGGTCACTTGTGCGCTATAACCGAAGTCTGGTCTCCGCTGCGATTGGTCACCATGGCCAAAATTCGGTCTGGACGACTTATTTATTAATTTTTATTTCTGCGACATCCACCCTTAAATTTTTTTGTAGGACAATATCTGACAGAAGGTTTTCAAAGTTGTTAAGTCTTAGTCAAAGACCACACAGATTGGATACAGACATTCGATAAATATGATTATTCTCAGATCATCACATCGGATTAACTTCGAACAATCAACTTTATGACATTCCATTAATCTAAGTTAAGTAAATGAATATTAATCCTATCAATTTAATCCTCTTTAAGACTTCGGTGTGACAGATGACGCATCTTATTACATGCGCACGGGTAACAAAACCGAAGTAACACGAAGTTACACGATTATAACCGATGTTCGAAACTCGCTCGATGAAAGAATGTTGACATTTTAATGTCAAGGTTGTCACTTGTCACTTGGATCGGATCTTGCACATTCTTGTTGTATTTGAAAAAAAAGAGTTAGTATTTGAACTTTTATTTTTGGAATATTTTTACAAACGTTGGTAACCAATCAACTGTAGACTCAGTAGGTATGTACATAGGTTTTAATTTAGGACATAGTAAGCACATTCTTGCATACCCGAGGATTGGGTATGCAAGAAGTATTAGCTTACGAACGAGCTTACGGCTTGACGCGCTGCTGAGTACAATCGGCAGCTGATGCTAATAATTAGGCACAATTATATCTAATTTACTTTTAAGCATAATTATAAGTAGGTAGCTAAGACAAATTGTGTGACTTGGTTATTTATTTTTGATCTGATAATTATTATATTACTAGTTGCGGCCCGCGGTTTCACCCGCGTAAGTTTCGATCACGTGGGAATATCGCGATAAAAGTATCCTATCATCTAAATCCGTTCAGTAGTTTAGTAAGTAACAAACAGACTCACAAACTTTTGCCTTTATAATATTATTAGTGTGATAGTGTGACAGTCAACAGTTTAGATGCTGTTTCATAAAGAAATTAGGAATTCCAAGACGAAAAGGGAATGCTGGTATTGAGAGTTTTCTAGGATGAAAGAGAAACTTAGAGCTAAACCTAACTTTGACCCCAGCTCCTTCATGAAACTCCATCTTGCTCTCATTATAAAAATTCATACGAATCTATGTTTCTACTTTTCAAAACAACCCTCATTCAATAAAAGGCTGGTTAATGCTAAAATCCATACTCATCATCATCTGCCTAGCCTTTTCCCAACTATGTTGGGGTCGGCTTCCAGTCTAACCGGATGCAGCTGAATACAAGTATAAAAAAAAACCATATTATAATATTATAAATGCGAAAGTGTGTCTGTCTGTCTGTTACCTCTTCACGCTTAAACCGCTGAACCGATTTAGATGTGATTTGGTATAGAGATAGTTTGAGTCCCGGGAAAGAACATTGATAGTTTTTATGCCAGAAATCATCCTTCAAGGGAGTGAAAAGGGGTGTGGAAGTTTGTGTCCCCATACAAACTTCCACCCCCATCCCATCCCCATTGATTCCCCATCAATAACCGCTGAACTGATGTAGATGAAATTTGGTATGGAGATAGTTTGAGTTGTGGGGAAGGATATAGAATAGTTTTTATTCCCGAAATTATCCCTTAAGGGTGTAAAAAGGCGGGTGGAAATTTGTAAAGGGAATCAATAAAAAAGGACTATAAGACTTATCGCGGGTGAAACCGCGGGCCCGGTAGTCAAATATATAAGACTTAAAAATATTGTCTAAGTAAAGAAGATGAACAAAGTGCATACAATATTGTACTCAATTCTGTTGCAACTACAACCTTTAACAGAAAAGGTAATTTATCTGTTTATTTTGCTTACACGTTGTGAGAATTTCAATTGAGTAATATTTATTCAATGAACATCGCTGATTTTACAGGTGAATGATCTCAGCAGCATTCAGTTTGTAGCTAAAATACTTAGGAAATATTTGTGTGTAAATAAAATTTGTAATAATGTAATAAAGCTGAAGAGATTGTTTATTTTGTAGGAGGCATGAGGAACAGGGTCTAAAGTTCATTCAACCTCCATAGAAAAGACCAGACGGCATCTCACGAGTGATCTGAAGGCTATAACTCATTCCATAGGTGATAGCCAGCAGCCTGTCACTGTATGCTCACAATAGACGTCTTCAAGGTAACAAGTGCTATATATATACAAGTTACTACCAACGCACTGTTACTTAAAGTAGTAGGTACTTTGATAATGGTGTGTGAATCATTAAAAAAACTTATTGAATGAATCAATTATTTTCGAAACTACCTTTTGGAAGGGGCGACTAGAATCAATTCAATGTTTTTGTATTCAAAAGTGCCTCTTTCAAATAAACGATTTGACTTTGATGCACTGAGGCAGCCCACGAAATTAAAATTTACTTAAGTTTTTTGCAATTTGGAGGTCAGTGTAACGTTGTATGTTGATTAAAATATGATTCGCGACCGTAAGAGCGGTTTTGCACTACATCCGATTCGAATCCGAATTAAAGATCCGACTTTAATCCGAATTATTGGAAATATTCTAAATTCGGACGGATAGAGTTCGGATCTAGTGCGCAACCACTCATACAAATAGGACTATGGTCACTTCGGACCGGCATTTCTCGGATTCGGATCGGATGTAGTGCGAAACCGCAATAACAAATATGGATTTACAGAATTATAAACATTAGAATTAGCAATACAAATCAATGAGTTAGAACTGGCTTTCATGGTAATATGAACTTCGAGAGTTGTATCTATGATTTTCCCTTTGTATGTTTGTAAGTTTGAGTTTGCAGTCGAGCTTGCGAACACTAAACCAACAAGGCTGTCCATTAAAATATTCATAAATTAAATTAAAAGTTGAGTATGCAAATGAGTGGCAGGTCATTTTATAATGGTTTTTTGATGTGATAATAATATCATTATCCTGTTTAATGTGACCTCAGACGGAGCCGTCTGATTCATAATTATGACCCGGCATTCTATTGAGAATGTCAAGGTGAAGATGTTTTTTTCTAATAATTTGAGGGAGTGTTTTTATTTGTGTGGTAATAGCTAGGTAATTATATATTTTCTGTTTCTGGTAAGATCAGAAACTGGCGACCAGCCCTGTGGTGTATCTGTTACTCTAAAAGCCCAAACTGCGGTTAATCTTAGGATTTAACGGTAAATCCTAAGATTTAGCAAGTCTCACCGGTAAAAGCCCGAATTGTTCTTTAATCAATTTCTGACTTTTACATTCAGTCAGTAAATCTTTGGTTTTACCACAGATAACGATGATTATGAAATAAATTGGAAGCAGAACACAATAATCCTTGCCCAAATCACAATTTTTATTACATTAGGTAACGCATAATACATTTATTGCTCAGTTCCGGTAAGGAAATATTTGTACCCAAAATGTTTGTCATGATGATATCATAATGACCTTTGGGAGACCAATCATATATTTTAGAATCTGTGGCATAATTTGACATGTTGCGCACTGTCATAGCCTATAACAACTTAAAACGACGTCTTATAGTCAAGAGTGGCACAACAAGTAGATTTTATAAATAAAAATAAAAATCGGCCGCCATTTTTAATTTTCGCTTCACGCAACATTAGCAAACTATCTTCTATTTATAACACCCAAACGTGTTCTATTGTTGCCGCCAAAACTTATTTGTAGCGACGAAATATAAGTGAAAGTATTTTTTTATTGAAGTCTGCCATTTTGGAACAGCTGTCATAAGTCGCGAGCTGTCAAAAGGCGTGAATTACTGGCGGCTACGTGACCATTGATTCGGTGAAAGGGTGTAACAAAAACTTGTTGCATGGACAGCGATCGATGGATATGTTTTTTATTTGTTTAGTCGTTTAATATGTTTTCATGTCTACGTCAGAAATCGCCCTATTCACCTTTGTGCTAGAAATGCCTTTATTTATATTCATTAGAAAGTATACGCTATCCTTGATGTTTAAATAGTGTGGTTTTGCCACACCTTAAGCCGTCCCTAATGAATTTATCATCAATTTCATATTAAAAACGAGTTTTTAAAAGCTTTATGCGAGGTTGAAGTATTTTGGTTATCCGCAGGTGTGATTAATCTTACAGTAGGTAAAGAAATATTAGAAAATTCGTTGCAAAATACCTATCAAAATAGTACCCATAGATCATCATATTATTATTTTAGTGACATTTAAATCTTACCTTTAACAGTGTTTAAGAAAACTTGAAGTTCATTGGCACTTCATTGGCCATTAAACTTAGTTATTATAATGGAAGCCCAGTCTTGACTGTAGCTACGTATCAAATCTTCAATTTTGAGGCACTATATACTACGTTAGTGCCAACAATGCTATTTAAATTGCCAGATTTAAGCAGGACAATAAAAAAAAAAACTACGCTGGCCCTTCCCGGATTATCCACAGTTTTCCACGACACTTTACTTTTTTCCAACCCTCCAATATGTGCCGACGACAACCCAAGATCAGCCAAGCACATTTACGGCGAAAACAAAAAAGGTTGCATCTTAAATTCAAACCTTTCTCACTTCTAGTAAAAACCAAATCCAGTCAAGAACAAGCTTATAAAATTGCCATAAGTGAAGCGTAGGCCGTACTTTTACTGTTCAAGTACAAGTTTCATGATTTTCATTTAAATTCTAATCAAAACTGCGTCTATTATACAGAGCTTCTAACGCAAGCTCGTTAGGAAGATAAGAGGAACTTGTTGTTAGGGCTACTCCTTTTAACAATATTTATTTTAATACCTGCAATTGTTTCGTTATACGGAAGCATCACGATTGTGCATTTTGCCGATTTTATGGTATATGTCAACACGTTTGCGAACGTTCATGGACGAAGGACATAGGATACTTTTCATCCTGTATCGCAAACGAAGTCTCGGGCAAGAGTTAGTTTAAAATAGTATCAAACAAATCACTTTTCAAGACAATTTTATTTTAAAATGTTTTGAGGATTTTACTATTCTATTATTCTGATTCTACTGTGGAAAAGGAAACTCATAATAAATATACATTTCAGCTAATTAGCTGCTGGTGTGTTTCACCAAATAATAATTATAATTAATTAACAATCGTGCAGTACTACCATAAACATAAATTAATAATACTGACATGATGAAGAACTGAGGTCAACTTACGTCGAACTAAAACTATAAATTAAATTGTCAGTTTTAAAGGTTTTCAATCTCTTTCTGGCTTTACTTGAAAACAAAAGACAGCAATATTTAATCGATTTGTTTTGTTTTTCGGTGATTCTTGAAGAATTCATTTAAATGAAAGATGGCCTAGGCCTGCTACATCTGATTTATTGTGTTAAGAAAAATCATTTGTTAGTTATTATTTTGAACTTAATAAATATTGACTATTCTGAATTTAATTGTTGGTATGTATTATTTGTTATTATTTAATTTAGTTCCTATTGTTTTTTTTTTGTTTTTACAATTGTAATTTATTGAATATAGTTGACATTATGATAGTTTTAATTTGTATTATTTATTTATTTATTTAATACTTCAAGCACAAAAATGTACAGAGGCGGACTTAATGCCATAGGCATTTTCTACCAGTCAACCTTTGGGTGATGCAGAGACAAACAATGGTACAATTACACTATTTACATACCCATGTGATGGTAAAATATGGAGAACTTTATTATTTAACGAAAAATATCTATGTATAATATACCCATGTTTGCAAATAAATAAATGATTTATGATTCATTCACGGCTGAAATCACTGGGTCTGGAACATAGAGGCTTTGGTCTGGAAGCATTAGATTTTGCACAAGAGTGCCTTATATAACGAAGGTGAGGATTAGGGAAGGATTCCAATTGGAAATGCGTTTTCTTTGCGGTTAATGGCCATAAAGCAATGATTTTTTACAGAATAATAAATATTAACTACTTGTATGTCCCTATGTTTTCCTTTTTGATGATGCATTATTTTTATAAGCACTAGAACCCTCAAAAAATGCTCAACATTGCCGATTTACACCGCTGTCAACAGAGGCCTAGTGTACAAATTTGAAAACGATTAATGAAAAAAGAAAAACATAGGGACACAGTATATATCGTTCTTATTCAGTTTATGAAATATCTTTTAAATTGGTCCAATATTGGAGGAGGAAATAGGCGAGAGCCTAGCCTCGAATTATGACTTTTTTTTAGGCTTTTTCAAAAGTCTCTCCGACCTCATTTCGTCTTAAGGATAAAAAAAAAATGAATTTTGGGTTGATTGGGTTTTTTTAGGTTTTCCAAATATAAAAGTTTGTATGTTTGTATCGACTTCCATACAAAAATACGTAATTTTTGCCGTGTATTTGGATGTAAGGTATAAATGCCTAAAACATTACAATAATGAGTCGAAAAAAAAGTTTTTATGCAGTTTTGATGCCGATAAACTGACCATCATTTTGGTGTCGTCATTGTTGTAAATTTGAAATCACGACCATTCAAATATTTTTAGACTTCTATTTAAATAGTTTCAGACTTCAATTTAAATAGTTTTAGACTTCAATTTAAATAGTTTTAGACTTCTATATAAAAAGTGCAGGATGGCTTGATTTATTGCGTAACACACTATCAACTTCAATCTGAATCTTTTCGAAGGATATTGCTAACGATTGCTTCATAAGTTCGAAAAATGTGTCTGCTCAACAACGTGAATCACGCAATGAATGTTGTTGAACTGTGAAAATGAAAGCCATTCCTACTTTTAGTGTGTAGTACAGAGGCCAGCACAACAAGCTACCCCAATCTGACAAATTTCTTTGATAGATTTCAACTTTACCACAAAGGAATAAGGTTCATATTCAATTGGGAAAATTTGACAGATTGGGGTAGGTTAATGTGCAGGCCTCTGTACAACGCTCAGCTCCAGAACCCTAGGCCAGCCACTACCGGTTTTAAAACCTTTTTGCAGCTATTAAAGTGAAGCGGGTTTTAATTTACAATTTCAGCTGCCTGCACTCGATTTCAAACCGCCTATATGATTGTAAACAGGGATCGGAGTGGAGATTAGATTTACGTATAGAAAGCATTTTAAGTTTGCGTAGACAGGTTGGTGATCGTGGTTGTTGATTTCTTGGAGGAAAGCTGTTTTGAAGGGAGGAATATTATGACACTAATATTACAAAGGCGAAAGTTTGTGAGTGAGTGTGTGTTTTTATGTTTGTTACTTCTTCACGCTCAAACGGCTGGACCAATTTTGATAAAATTTTGTATGGAGGTAGCTGACACTCTGGATTAACATATAGGCTACTTTTTATCCCGATATTCCCATGGGATCGACACTTATGAGGGTGAAACCGCAGGGCGCAGCTAGTAGACTAATACAATACAAAAAATCGAAGATATGTGACATTACCAACCCGCACTGGGCCCGCGTGGTGGATTACGGCTCACATCTTGTCACAGAGAGGATGCCCGTGTCCCAGCAGTGGGTACTTATAAGCTGATAATAATAAAAATAAAAAGGTGTTTGGCTTAATGATTAACGAATAAAATAATAATATTCCCAGCAAGCCTTCAACAAGAATTGGGCTACCAAATACAAAAAGTTTTTTCAAATCCGATTGATAGTTCCAGAGATTAGCGCTGGTAGTCAGCTGCATCCGGTTAGACTGGAAGCCGACCCCAACACAGTTGGGAAAAGGCAGGCAGATGATGAGTTCCAGATATAAGCACGTTCAAACCAACACACAAACTCTTTAGCTTTATTATTAGTATAGATACGACTGTTAAAATAAGCTAGTATTCATATGTCAGCCGTTGCTACATTGAGATGGAAATCCTAAAGTCGTGGTTTTTACGTGTACGAGTAATGGAAGCATTATTTTGAAGGATAATCTGAGAGTACATACAATATTTATTTTATGAAAATCGCTTATCATTTTTTGATCAGGGTCAGAAATAAACTTTGAAAAAAGCTGAAAAAAGATCCTGCTAATTAAGGTTTTATAGGTAAACACTGTAAGGTTTTTCAAAATTCAGCTACCAAACTTTAAGACCATCGAACTGTAATAACTTGTACAATTAGCGAAAAAAAAAATCAGCTGCTCCATACTAACGTTTAATACCTACTGTTCTTAACTGTATGGGACGCCTGTTGTTTTTTTTTTATCTTATAAGTACGTACCTATATTTAATTTTAAACCTTGACTCATTAATCTCTAAAAACCTAACCTTTTGACCCTGACCTGAGCACCTTACCGTCATTAAAACCTCGTGACACATGCAATCCTGCCTTCTGCACCAGCCAATAACCATAAACTACAGAAGTGGGTCTCGTAACGAATTCTCCACAAGCCTCCGCTAGATGTCGCTCTGACCTCTAGATGCGCCAGCGCACAAACGTGATATGTCAGTTGTCAGCCGTTGCTACATTGAGATGGAAATCCTAAAGTCGTGGTTTTTACGTGTACGAGTAATGGAAGCATTATTTTGAAGGATAATCTGAGAGTTTCTTTTATATTAAGTACATTTATTTATTTTTTCTTTTTCATTATTTAGCATAAACCAAAGCGGTTTTTAATTAAGTAAATAAGTGCTTTCTAAGTAAATTCTTTTGGTAAAAAAAGACTTTAATTCTGTTTTTAGGAGTGGGGAGAAATTTGGTAAGGAGAGGGACAGCGCCGTCTAATAAAAAAATAAAATAGAATACTTCTTCTTGAAAGTGTAAATTCAAATAAATAAATCTTTTAGATTTTTCCGATGTAACATGATTAATACTTATGTTTTTGTTATCTAGAAGAGATTTAGAAAAGTCAGTGTGCCTAGTACATGGAGGATCCCCCATGGCCTGGTAACAGCTAGCAGCTATCGTCAATGTATGGCCAAGCATGGACGAAGCGCACCTAGGTACTTAGCGTACCTCCTACTCACTCAGAGGTATATAGTCCTTTGTGTGCACCCAGCCTTATCCTCCTAAACGTCAATTGAAATAGCCAGTTTCCACTTAAATAACAATTATTATTATTTCCTCTCCAAAACCTTTGAGATATTATTGTTGCCAACATAAATAATGGACGCTAAGTTTACAGAGTTGCACAAGGATGCTGCGCGGGATTTGCGACATAAAATGTCAAATGTCAGGTGAAGATTCACCCTTTGTGCTAGCTTTTGTGCTAAATATTTAGTCAAGGTGTGATGACATGGATTTTGTGAATGTTTGGTGCCAGTAATGGTTTTTGTATCATAGGTTGTGTCAAGGAAAATTTCGTATAGGACTAAATGGTGTGAAATGCTATTGATCATTGTTTGATTCAATTCCATGCAAGTTTAGTCCCAGCGTCAGCATCTTCAACAGCTCAGTAGCTTTTTGGAATGGTTCCCTTTACGTCGAGTCTGAGAGTCAATTTTTTTTGCAAAATATTGCTATTTTACGTTTTCTAATACCGTTAACATCGAGTTCAGATTTTTGGTAGTATAATTAGCCTATAATGTTCCCACTGCTGCGACACAGGCCTCCTCTCGGTGAGAGAGAGTGGGCCATAATCCACCACGCGAGCCCAGTGACATGTCACATGTCTTAAATTTTTGGTTCTAGGGCATGCCAGTTTCCTCACGATGTTTTCGTTCACCGTTTTGATAGCAGTGGTGATGAAATAATTTACACAAAGTAAAGCGCCTCTTGATTACGACATTGTAGCAATCGCGGGCAAAATCCGGATGAGACTGGCACAGGAGCGTGGAGACTGGCACAAGAAATGAGAGGCTTACGGCTCAGCATTGCGTGAAGTGGATGATGATGAAGAAACGCCTATTTGGGATCGAACCTACGACCTGCAACTTGTAGGTCACGACTGTCACCACTGGGCTACCACTGCTCTTATTTTTGGTAATGAAGATTATTGAAAAAGGCTTCTTCAAGAGGTTTTGGATGAGGATGTCCAAACTAGCAGCGCCTCGCGGTTTCACCCGCATACGTTTCGATCCCGTGGGAATATCGGGATAAAAACTGTCCTATGTCCTTTCCTGGGACTCAAACTATCTCTATAATAATAATAATAATAATATCCTTGGACATTTCACACTACGCCATTTAGTCCCAAGCTAAGCAACCTAATGCTTGTGTTATGGTAACGAGATGGCTGATACACTACTTATACACTATAGGTACCAAATTTCATCTAAATCGGTTCAGCGGTTTAAGCGTGAAGAGGTAACAGACAGACAGAGACACTTTCGCATTTATAAAATTAGTATGGATAACTACGAGTACTTAAAATTGCACGAAATACCTATTTATTGATTAGGTACAGACGCCAGCACAACAAGCTACCCGAAACTGTCAAATTTTCTCAATCAATTTTGAACCTTATACTTTAGCGATAAAGTTGAAAATCTATTACAGAAATTTGACAGATTGTAGTAGCTTGATGTTCTGGCGTCTGTACAACGTACAGCTCTTTAGGTATTAACTGTAGCACTGTTAGGTTATACCTAAAGAGCTATTTACCTACAAACCTAAATCTATTGTTTCCTAGTTCTCCTCTCCTTATCAGTTAATCACCGTAGCCATATCAAGAACAATGTAAACAGAATTCAATTTATTTTACATCAGTCAATACATAAACCTTTATTCTTATCATAACGCTTGCTTTTTAATTGGGGTCAGTAGAACTCTTTACAGTAACTGCAAGAAGTTTATTACATAGAGATAACGTAGGTGAACAATGTCTATATAGAACATAACTGACTGACTGACAATGTGTATGTTTACCACTGAAGATACAGGCAAGATTGGCAGTCGATAGCAGACACTTATTCACTTTTGGTTAATTTTTGAGGTTCTGTACCTCATAAGAAAAAAACGGAACTCTTATAGGATCATTTCGTTGACCATCTGTCTGTCTGTCTGTCAAGACCCTTTTCCTCGAGTATGCGAACAGGTATCTAGGTGAAATGAATATCAAATACCTAGGTGTAAAGTCTAAAAAAAACCTTCAAAGCTTCTCTTACTCGTAAGTCAACACAATAAAAAATGCGGCTACTTAATAATGCGACATATTTTGATACTCGCAAATAAATCAAAACATAATGGGCACTTTCCTTTGACCTAGAATCATGAAATTTGGCAAGGAGCAAGGTCTCACAGCACAAGTAAAGGAAAACGTCCGAAAATCGTTCATTTGTAGTTTTATCAGATACTAACCTCTGCCCGCGACTTCGTCCGCGTGAAATTTCTTGCTCCCGCGACCCACCCGTCGCTTTGCGCTATTACTTCATTTTTTGCTCAGTTCCTTAGGGCCCTAGCGTCATGTAAAGTAACCTATACCCTTCCTCGAGAATTGAGTGATAAAATGCAAAATGATTTTTTCAAATTCGACTTGTAATTTCAGAGATTAGCACGTTCAAACTCTTTAGCTTATTACCCCCTTACTAATAAACGTATTATATCAGATGAATAGTTACACACCGATTTCTCGCTTTCGGTCGTCAGCAATTTGACTTTCGAAAGAAGAAGACAAAGCGTTGTGTATACAGACGCTATACAATGTTTATTAGTAAGGGGGTTAGTATATTAGTATAGAAGATAAACATCACTGTGCAAACTACGATAGAGTTTACAGCCAGATCATCTACAATTTGAAACCAGTCTGTGAATAAACTCTTGACATTACCAGTGTGACCTTACACTGACCTAAAATGTCATTTTATTTCCTGCAATTGATTTAAAGATGAGTATATTTTAATATTGATTATGTATAGAATCAAGTTCTTCTAGCTGAACAGACAGCTGTGCTGCTGGGGAGTTTGTTGCTCCACTTCCTCGTTCCAGCGAAAGCACTAGAAAGTGGTGCAGGGCCGGTGCTTTGGGGACTGTCTTATGTAATTTTGACGGTAGAAAAGTGCTGATTCTCAGTCTAGTTTGAAAAAATGGCTATTGATTTTGATTTATGCATGACAAGACATGACAATCTTTAAAGTTGATTTTCAATTTTACATGTGTGTTGTCTGCTTCGTTGTACTAGTAACAATCGCTACTGTTGAGCGTAAGGTGCTGGTAGGTATACAACCTGACATCAAATTTAAAAAAACGTAAGAAAATTTGAATTTAGCGAACTACCCTGGCTTACCCCCTTCTCAGCACTTACGGAGTTAGAATTTTTATGTTTTTGGAAAGAAAACAAGCCGACAATCTACCTAACTGATGATGTCATCGTTGCCGATAAACATCTGCAATACCAGAAGCATCACAGGTGCGTTGCCATCCTATAGACAAACCTGAAAGGTCTCATATGCCTCTAATTACACCGTCACCCATCCATACTCTTCACAAGGGATCACAACTCTATTTTACTGCAGAAATAGACATGTTGGCATGGTGGCCAAACAGATGTGATGTTATGTACGAGTATGTTACGTGGCGCTAAATAACAGTAATGCGTTATAAATTGCTTCTAAAACTGCGCCTTAAAAGGATAAAGTTACTTAACCTAGACTTAATTAATGGTGGCTAATAAGGCTTTAATTTGTCAAATAAATCTGTCAACAAATTGTCTCGTAATACTTATTACAGCACCAGCGTAGAAGGCGAATAAAGAAAACCTACACTTAAACGGTTTGTTTTGACACAAACCGTTTATTTTATAAACAACAAAAAAAAACACTTAGTAAATATACTTTGGTAATTTTGGTACTTCAAGATCTCTAGCAATTTACTAAATCATTTCTGACAGATATCTCACAGACAAGAACTATAGTGTTTATAAGGTAGGCAGAAATAACCGGGGTAATGGCTGATCTTTGCGTTATGCTCGTGAACGGGTGCTGCTTGTGGTGACTGGTCGTCTTGTTGACCATGGTTTTGTTGTTATTAGTAATACCTAACTTGTTTATTAATTTTTACTTTGATGGTCCTAGTTTATAATTTGTGACTTCAAGTGACAGCTATGTGAACAGAACCCAGCATTGCATAAATATGTAAGTTGTCACGCCCTTTATACCTGGAGGCTTTTATTTAGGTAGTTTTTTATTTTTTTATTATTTTCTTTTTTTATTACTTTTGATTTAGTATTTTAATTTTAGCTTAAGTACGTATAGATTTTTATGGTATTTGTTGGTATATTGGCGTGGCTAGCTAACATATGGCAAATAATTTTATTGAATGTTCTGTGTCCTGTAATGTTAATTAGATACTTTGCAGATCTAGTTTTGTATACAGTCGAGTATTTTATAACTGAACAGACAGCTGTGCTGCTGGGGAGTTTGTTGCGCCACTTCTTCTCCCCAGCGAAAGCACTAGGGAGTGGTGAAGGGCGGGCGTTTTGGGGGACTGTCTTATGTTATTTTGACGTTCGAAAAGTGCTGATTTGAATAAATGACTTTTGATTTTGATTTTGACTCATTTTCTTCATCCACGTTCACACACGCGACGCGCACATTTGCGAACACTAAACACCTGACGATCTCTTCGAAAAACATGAAGAACGGTAGATAATAATGTCCTTCTCTAGGGCGTTCCAAAAAACATCCGTCTAAAAATACACTGTAACTAACCTGTAAGCATGTACATGTACCGGACAACCAGTCAGCGGGTTGTACAGCAAAAGTACACACGCCACGACATCCGACTGGACCACGGCACTGGTGATGCTGCCGTGTGGTATGAAATGCTTGATCGTCTGCTGTTTGCCCTTCGCTGTCACATTCTGGATTATCTTCAGGCCTTTGTGGGATACCTGGGGAGAGAGAAAAAGACGATGAATAAAAATAATACAAAAACGAAAATAAATGAAGTATTGTGGACAGTGTTGCGGGTATGCGGGTATAATAATTATGAGGTATAATATGATTCCCACGTAGATCGTTAGAACTATATATTTGTATGATGATAATCTACATCTACAGAATGTTTTTCCGGGCGGGTCTGGCTGTTTCTAAGTAACTGAGTTTAACTTCCGATTCATTTTTAATTTCACTGCGAATAGAAGCCCAGTTCCCGTAATTAAAAACGTTCAGAATCTAGTCGCAAATGTCGCAATCTCATCTCATTGCCAATCAATGTCAAAAACTTGTCAAAAATTTAGGGAAATTAGAGGTATTTTTGACAGATTGAGACTGAGATCAGACTGTGAACGTTCTTAAAATTACGAGAATTGCACCTCAGACATCGTATGACTTACTACAGATAGTTAATTATTCCATTGGCTTTAAGCGATGAAGGAACATTATGGGGGCTGCCTTTTTAAATTGGTGTTGTTGATGTTTATAAAGTCCGAATACTGCTAACTGAAGGCCAATTCTCGTAAATTAAAACGTTCAAAATCTAGTCGCAGTCTCATCTCGGCGACAAATAAATGTCAAAAACTTGTCAAAATGTAGGGAAATTAGAGGTATTTTTGACAGATTGAGACTGAGATCAGACTGTGAACGTTCTTAAAATTACGAGAATTGCACCTCAGACATCGTATGACTTACTACAGATAGTTAATTATTCCATTGGCTTTAAGCGATGAAGGAACATTATGGGGGCTGCCTTTTTAAATTGGTGTTGTTGATGTTTATAAAGTCCGAATACTGCTAACTGAAGGCCAATTCTCGTAAATTAAAACGTTCAAAATCTAGTCGCAGTCTCATCTCGGCGACAAATAAATGTCAAAAACTTGTCAAAATGTAGGGAAATTAGAGGTATTTTTTGACAGATTGAGACTGAGATCAGACTGTGAACGTTCTTAAAATTACGAGAATTGCCCCTCTGTTGTTAGCCTATTGCTCAGCTTACGCCATGATGACTAAGTACCTATGTGGTTTGGATGTCTTCGTACCGACATAAGATTTTAATTCGACAAACAATATAGATAAAATTCCAGTGAGATTTGTTGATAAAACACATCTAACTTGCCATAAATAACACAGGCTACCTTGGCCAACGGAGTGTTGCCACAATAACCACGATAATCAAAAATATTGGTGACCACCAAAGTCGTTCGAACAATACTGTCTAACTTGACATTCCAACCATCCAACAAAGCGAACATAATTCCATTCAATACACACCATCAATCACCAACTCGGGACAGAGGAAGCCTCCAGCCATAGCTTACATAACGCTGCTAGTATGTAATGTAAGAGAACAAACAAATCAATTAGTACGATACTAAAACTTTCGCTGCGATCGGAACTAAAGAACTACGGAATGCGCTCTATTACGAAACAAACATTTATTGTTGACTGCGACGTTAGTCAAGTGGTCGCCAGCGCTACTGCTGACCCATGAGCTGCTCCATGAGGTCCTAAGTTCGAAAACTTTATTGGATTTTTTTATTGATTTTGATATTAGCCTGGAGTCTGGTTTTGTACTCGGTTGATGGTACATGGGACTTAAACATACTGGTGAGATGTGGGTGTACTAAAGGTACACCTCTGACTAGCTCTTTGGGGAATACAGGCGTGATGGTATGTTTAAATGAAAACATTTACTGTCTGGTAAATTGTGTAAATTCTTCGAATTCGACCCTGTATATGTGGTACATGCTTCTTTGCTAAACCGGCATCCTATAATATAGGACATCTATAATCTACGCTGACGTCATGACCATGTTTTCTAGGGCCCGGGGCTTGTGTTAAATTCCTCATTAGTTAGAAGCGCAATGGCGTACTTACATAACAAATAATGATAAGGTCACAAAATGTGAAACGTGTGAAAAGTCCTTACTTTAAAATTAAAAGGCAGTAGCAGAAATATTTACGTTGGTATGTATGTCAACAAAAGTGAGTTTTTTTTTTTTTTTTTTTTTATTATTATTTATTTATTAATTAAAAGTAACACATGTTCACAGACATACAAGTATTAGCATGCAGTTCTAACCAAGAGAAAACTTAGACCGATTTAACAGCGGGTCCCAAACTAGGCACAGCCTGTATCTTGGTGACCCAAACACTATGCAAAGTTACTAATTGAATTAGTTCTGCTAGCGCAAGATTGGTATTTATGATTACATAATAAAAATTTACTATTAATAATTTACAATTCAATTTTGATTTGTTAATTGATAATTAGCTATTAAAACAAAAATGAAGAAGTAGCTAGAATAGACAAACAAGAACAGTTGAGGTGAGTAGATGTGGGGTGTAATGTGTGTGTAGTTGTGTATGTTAACAGAGAGTGTGGTGGGTATTAACTTGAGGTGCAGAGTAAGCTTTCTGTTTCGTCATAATTCCGGGCCAGCAACCGCTCTGTAAGTACCTACATAAGTAATAAACTTATTATTTTCCTTATTGCTATATCGCACCCAGGTGAGATGAAACGCGAAGTTATTCGTGAGAATTTCAGATTTTACAAGAAAGTCAGGATCTGATATAAAGTGCTGTAAACTGTTTACCCAAAATTATACATGATTACAAAAACTTTTTTTTAATTTTTTTAACCTATACTGTTTCTTAGGCCTGCCTCGGTGACGACGCCCGTCTTCAAGCACCCACTATGTGACGATTTAGACTCGTTCCTGACCGACTGGACGGAGAAAGCACAGCTTAAGGAAATGTGAAAAATAATGGGTGAGGCCTTTCCCAGCAGTGGGACAGTACAGACTAAAGGAAAAAAAAACATATACTGTCCCACTGCTGGGGAAAGGTCTCCCCCAAATCCTTCCAGGAACTCTTTTCTTTCACAAAAACTTTATGATACTTATTTTGTGCGACAGACTCACCACACTATTCTCAGCCATTGCTGTAAGCCAGAATCTAACAGACCTCTAGACCAAATTTCAGCCATGGTAGCCTATCTCAGCGGAGACTACAGCCATCGGCGCCGGAGATATCATTGCATAATTGTTTGAGCAGACACAGGTGCATCCCTCACTTTCACAGTCCGACAGGACGGCAATCTGACACGACAGGAGAGAGATTAGGCGCAGGACCCACGGCTCAACGCAACGTCCCCAGGGCGCCGGGGTCCAACAACAACTTTCCTCAAAAGACCATCTCAGACATCGATCTACATGGTCTTCATATAACCTGACCAAGATTATGTCTGGACTTTAAAAGAGACTGTGACCTCTGAGTTTGTTTGGGCCATTCTTCTCAGAGTAGTCAGATAGGAAACGCCGACCTCATCTAGTTTTATAAAAAAATATGATTGACGTGTAAAAGTGTTTGTACAAACCTACTTACAAAAAATAAAATCATTTATCATTTATCAACTCCTAGAATCCAACGTCAGAAATTACAGTGACGACTAACACCTCTCAAAACATTAATTTCGTTTCAACTGCCTTGGAACCCGCAAGCAAGGAATCGAAGATATGAGAAAGACATTTTTGTGAAAAGAAAATGGTATCTATGCACAAGGATTTCTCCTGTATCGCCCTACACGTGTATGTCAAAGCTGAGAGGGGCCCGTGGCTAAATATTACCAGCCGCACAGGTCGATCGGTCAGGTTAAGCTACGCTTGCCGCGGTTGGTCTGTGGATGGGTGACCATCTTTACATACCGAGACCCCTCCGTGCCTCGGAAAGCACGGTAAGCCGTTGATCCCGGCTGTCATTCGTGGATCTTTGACAGTCGTTACGGGTAGTCAGAAGCCCGAAAGTCTGACAACCAGTCTTACCAAGGGGTATCGCATTACCCAGTAACTGGGTTGTGGAGGTCAGATAGGCAGTCGCTTATTCAGCTGCATCCGGTTAGACTGGAAGCCGATCCCAACATAGTTGGGAAAAGGCTACACAGATGATGATGACGTGAATGTCAAAGCTAACAGTATACACAAACGCCCAGACCAGGAACAACTCTTGGTAAACATACAAATATTTGTTTCGTGCTTGAAATACATCCTTGACCCGAAGCGCGCAACTGCACAAGTCAACAGCTCGGCCACTGTGACAGTACTGTACTAATCGAGATGTTTGTTTTTTTTTTCGGTAGCAATAGAAGAATACTCATTGCAATACTGAAGTAAAGACAGCCTACAGTAAGTCACAATTCAATTTTTTTGTTTTTTTTTTTGCTTGACAGTCATTTAGCTAATAGTAACTTGTAATTACTATTTTACTATTTATTTATTTGCATAAAACATGGTATACAAAGATGTTTCATGAGTTAAGGATGAGTTCAAACATGTTTTGTTTAAGATTAAAGCATGCAAAATGATTGAATTTAACTTTTTTCCTTCATCTCTTCTTTATTTCATTTTATAGTATAGCATAATCAGCCTATAATGTTCCCACTGTTGGGACACAGGCCTCCTCTCTGTGAGATGGAGAGGGCCGTAATCCACCACGCGGGCCCAGTGCGGGTTGGTAGATGTCATATGTCTTCGAATTTTTGGTTCTAGGACATGCCGGTTTTCGTCACGATGTTTTCCTTCACCGTTTGGAGAGCAATGGTGATGAAATAATTTATACAAAGTAAAGCGGCTAATCGGCTATCTGGGTTCGAACCTACGACCTACAACTCGTAAGTCGCGGCCGTTACCACTGGGCCACCACTGCTCACAACATTTCTATCATTAAAACTTTTTACACAATTTTTCTATCATTAAAACATTAATTTATGCCGCCCACTCCGACTCTGCCTAACACAAAATTAGTTTTGCATAAAAATTAAAAGACAGCCGTTTCATGATCTGCCTAGCCTTTTCCCAACAATGATGGGGTCGGCTTTCAGTCTAACCGGTTGCAGCTGAATACCAGTATTTTACATGAAGGGACTGCCTATCTGAACTCCACATCCCAGTTACTGGGTGATACGGTACCCCTTGGTAAGACTGGTTGTCAGACTTTCGGACTTCAGACGACCCGTTAAAGACAACAGTTTAATTTAAAAAATTAGGGGATTGTAACTCCACATCCCAGTTACTGGGTGATACGGTACCCCTTGGTAAGACTGGTTGTCAGACTTTCGGACTTCAGATGACCCGTTAAAGACAACCGTTTAATTTAAAAAATTAGGAGATTGTACCAACCTGTAGAGTAACCTTAAAAGGCTCCAAATCCCGCGCCCTCTCTTCCAATATCCGGATAGCGGGCAGAGCAAACTCCTCGCCCCGCAGGCCGCGTGACTCCTGCGCACCCAGGAACCACACGTAGTAGGAGGCCTTCTTTATGTCTTTCTTCAACCGTAGCGCCATCTTGTGGGCTTATGTCATTGTTGGGGGACTGAAACAAACAAAAGATTTTTGTTAGGTTTTTTACGAAAAACATGGCGAGCGTTTGTCCCATGAGGTCAACCAAACAATATGTTTTGATACGTTCATTTAGAAAGCCCGAAGTTGTAACTTAATATATTCAAAACACTAGCTTGTGCCCGCAGCTTCTCTCGCGTGGATGTTGGATTATCTCACGGGAACGTGCTACCGGGACAAAAAGCTTATGTCCTTCCCCAGGATGCCATCTATCTCCTTGGCAAATTTCAAAATCGAAATCCGTTCCGTGGTTTAGGCGTGAAAAGGTAACATAAAGACAGAGTTACTTAATTCTTTGAAAATATTTCCTCTAATCCATTATTTTTCTCGGTCTCAAAGAAAAGCGTCAAAAAAAACAAATTATTTCAATTAATAAAATATTCTTGCTTGCTTAAAAAATACCTAGAGCAAATCTCTAAAAACCTAGAAACCTATAATTTTAACGAATGTTGCAGTAAATTATAGTTTCATAACTGTCTGAGATTTTGACACAGATCTATAACAAATTAATTATACCAATCTTATTGCATATGCGTCTCAAGATTGCATAATTACTACTGAATCAAGCCACTTCAAGACAAGAAGAATTATTAGATTGACTCTAGAATGCCTAAATGTGTCTAAATGAGGTTCATCTTAGTCAGCAGCGTGTAGTAGTCCACTGCTGGACATAGGCCTCTCCAATTTCACGCCAATTTACTCCATTCTCGACTTCTCTCATCCAGCTGCTACCAGCCATCCTGCTAAGATCGTCGCCCCACCTATCTTAAGAGCTTCTACCTATAGAGGCATGAGGAACAGGGTGTAAAGTTCACTCATCCTCCATAGAATAGGGAGGATCCTCCGACCAGACGGGTGTTGTGTCTGGTGGGCTACTGCTCAACGATTGATATCAGAGGGCCTAAAAAGGCCACTTTGGCAGAATCATAAAACAATTCATATCACGCAATTCATCTGTTTGACAGTTCACACCTTTAGATCCCTGAAGGGTTAAGCAGAGGTGCACCTATAGCATTTTACGAATCTCCTTACAAAACTGTCATACAGATGAAATTGCGTGATATGAATTGTTTTATGATTCTGCCAAAGTGGCCTTTTTAGGCCCCCAGGACGTTGCATATATTATGCTAGTTGAGCGGTAAACTCTACTTGCGCGATGCAGGATTTTGCGTGACGTCAGTGTGGCGCGTAGATGGCGTGTGGCGATGTAGATGCCGCCTCATACCTGATCGCGGTCTCCACTCAAAACCCGTCAAATGAAGTATAAACATGTCTAAAACAATTTAGTATTCCAGAACGTATCTTCAAATTCTTACATAAGTTGGTAACGGATCATTTACAAGCACATTATTTCTAAGGCAACTCTTGAAATCTGAGTTGAATTATAAGCAGATGAAACATTCCATTACTACAAAACCGGGTGGAAGGATTATCTGGAGAAAATGAAATGAACACCAGGATGACGGGTAAAAGTTTTCTGATAAAAGTAAAAGGTATTTCGCAGTAGCTCCAATTAAAGAAGATATAACGAAAGTAGAAGGACTTGGAAAATATGATAAAACTATTATAATCTATACTAATAATAAAGCTGAGTTTGTTGTGTCTCTGAAACTGTCGTCGCAGTGGAGTCGGACATGAAAAAATATTTTTGCATTTCATAGTTCAATTCTTGAAGAAGGCTATTGGTTATTTAAAGGTGCGTCTACGCTAGACGAGCCGAGCACAAGCGGAGGACGAGCCGAGCAAAAATTCGTGTAGTGTGGACCGACTTACGAGCCTCGAACGAGCGCGCTTCGAGAATTTGGTTCGTGCTCGATTGTGCTCCGCCAATTGTCGATTTTTTGACGAACACAAAGGGATTTGCATCGCACAAACTACGTTCGAGGACAGTGATCGTTGTACGTCCACACTTGACGCCGCGAACACGATGCTCGGCTCGTGCTCCGCTCGTGCTCGGCTCGTCTAGCGTAGACGCACCTTAACATCACGGTAGGACCCTCAGGAGACGAGCAAAAAGATAAAAGTCAGAAATGGAACACGAAATTTTATGCGGACGATGTCGCCGGCAGAAGTTAGAAATATAGCTTAAAACTTTAGTATTTTTATGTCCAAAATAAACAACTGCAGTAAATAAAACTCATATCAAAATTCCATACACATTTCAGATTGCCCTGTTTTAAGAATGCGCGTCTTTGGCATTCAGCACATGTGGTTATTAGTATTCGTTGATCGAATAAAGTTGCACAGTTGGCAGATTCCACGATAATATTTTGTGGACGCAACTTGTTACTTAATAGGCTCGATGTTTAAATAGTTTTAACCTTAGTGTAATAGTGCTAAATAGTATAGTATTTAGCGGTTTTAAATGATAATAGATCGCAAGGTTGCAAGTTTGAAAACGATGGTGTTGTTTCAAATATGGTGTTGAACGATGGTGTTGTTGGTTGAACTGCTGAATGAGTATATAATAATTTTATATAATACCATATATTATACTTACATTATACTTAGGTGACGGTTACCTAAAATAAGTTTACTGAATGTTCTTGTTTGTTCTCATGTATGTAAGTGGCTTTTTTACTATTATGAGAGAGAATAAATGATTTAAACCTATTTCAGCTTATTTTAAATCTACCTACCTACCTATCCATGGTCAAATTTATTTAGCTAGCGTAACTCTACAGACGTGATAGGTACTTACCCATTTGTAAACAGATAAAATAAAGAAAAAAAGTGTTGATTTTTTTTGTTGGGGTCAATGACCACTTTTACTGTAGTTACTTGAAGTAGGTAGTTGATAAAATCTGTATTTTTTGTGTTTTATCGAGTTTAGATATCCCTATCACGTCTGTGAAGTTTACACAGAAGTCTGTAGTTTTGCTAGCTAATTTAATTTGACCTTGTATAGTTTTGAGTTCGTGAATGCTCTGCTAGCAAAAATCTGCTCAGCACTCTAATTGCGTATCAGACTTTTAATCGCAATCCGAGGCTTTTGAAGAAATTCATAATCCATTTCTTCATAGGTTTACAAAATACGTCTGCTCAACAACGTAGGTAAATGACGCAATTAATGTGGTTGAACTTTCAAAATTATTAAAGCATTGCGATCGTTTGCCATTTTATGTGTGATATTATAGACCTCCTCCCTTTTGTGTCATGCTACCCTGGTCTGTGCGAATCTCATCCAGGACCCCAATAATTCTGTGTTATTCCCCGCGAAATCATACCACGTACAAACGACGTCAATATCGTGTCTTGTTTACGGCAAAGAATCGAAATGTCAACCGTACGGGCAACCAGATGGCCAATTCTAGTAATTTAAAACGTTCAAAATCTAGTCGCAGTCTCATCTCGGCGACAAACAAATAAACAAATGTCAAAAACTTGTAAAAATTTAGGAAAAGGTATTTTTGACAGATTGAGACTGAGATCAGACTGTCAACGGTCTTAAAATTACGAGAATTGCCCCTATGTTTTTTGACAGTTCAGACCACGCCATTGTGTCACCTAACAGAGGAGCAATTCTCGTCATTTTAAGAACGTTCACAGTTGACAATCGTTAAGAGGTCATAGTGAATTAGGGCTCAAATCTATCTCGCGTTTTCCTATTTTACATAATTAAACTTACAATCTTAAAAACCCACTCGAGAGGTCAAAATTACCCTAATTATCACTTCACTTTCATTACAAACAAGACCTTCATTACACAGCAAAACAAAGATGCGCCATTTACCATCTTAATAACACACCACAAACCTAATATTTAAACTGCGATAAAACCAAAAGAACGGTGAAAATCATGCTAATAAAAATTATCTCACGCGTGGTTGCATCAATCGGCCTTGGGTTCATTGTAATTGGTTGCCAACAACCAACACTCTTGAAACGACATTAGGTGAATTGGGCAACCTGTAATTATCTTTACTTCATAATTTGAATGTGGGTGCTCGCGGTTTTTTTGGGTTCCAAGCTTGTGATTGCCCATAGGTTTTTGGGATGCAATACCTGGACTGTTTATTTTCTAAACATAATTTCGAATCGTGAAGAGGTGTTACTAAGCGGTTATTTATTTTAAACACATGGGAGTTTATTTAGATAGTACAGATGGGGGTTTTTTGTTTTAGATAGTATATATTTTGTTGTTATTTATGTATTTATTAGAATTAATTTTATCTTTTTGTGTGCATAAAAATAAAGCAATGATTAGCGACTATTTAACCATACATTTGACGTTTAAGCGTCTCTTTAATTTATACTATGTTTTTTAATTAACCCTTTTAAATAAACGCACCCAGCGAACTTCTTATTTGCTTTATTTAATCAAGCAAACGCGATACAAAAACTAAAAAATAAGTGAACAGTAATTTTCCCAAATTCTGAAAGAAATAGCTTTGGGCGATTGACTAGAAACCGCAATGGAGCATCACGAAAATAAAATCAAATGTACGTTACAGTTGTAAGTATTAGCATTTGGCGGAGCCCCGGTTGAGACACCGTTAGGTGATGCACTGATTTGAAGATCGCGTTTGACGGACTTTTAAACTCCAGTGACTACAAAACTCTGCCGTTCCTACGGTTTCTCAAAGCTTCTGGCATGGTTCTAGAGGACTAACGATTTGAAGACAAAATAATGTACCTAATATTTAGTGAAGTAAAAATAGCTTTTAGAAACCCGTAGAAGACTGGGTTTCTAGTTTCTAAGAAGTTGGTTATATTACGGATGAAATATAACCGGCTAAGTGCGAGTCGGACTCGCGCAATGAGGGTTCCGTACAAACCTATAAGTAAAAATATTTTTATTATATAATGTAACTATTTACGGTTTTCGCAATTTTTCCTTTATCTGTGCTATAAGACGTTGCTTTGTACCAAATTTCATGATTCTGAGTTCACGGGAAGTACTCTGTAGGTTTTGATTCCCTTGCGAGTGTCGAAAATTTGCGGCATAAACGGCTGTATCTTTTGATTGCGTTGTCTTAGAAGTTTGATTTTTTCACAGCTCCAAGACACAGTAGACCAGAGTATTTGATGTAAATTCCAGCTTGATACCTCTACACGTTCCTGAGAAAAATGTTCTTGACAGACAGACGGACGGACGGACGGACAACAAAGTGATCCTATAAGGGTTCCGTTTTTTCCTTTCGAGGTACGGAACATTAAAAAGGAGTATCTATGAATACTTCTCTCGAAAAACCTTTTTGGAGCCATCTTGAATAACGCTGGTAACAATGCTTGCAGGCGATATGGCATCAAATATCAGGCAACCTTTGTGACCACACAAATTACCCGAATTAAAGCCACTTGACGTAACGTCATTTCATACCCCCTTTTCAACACGTAACATTAAGTAGAAGAGAAGGGGCATGCTAATCTATCAGTCCACCTGTCTATCCATTTAATAAATTTACCGCTAAAACACACAGCGAATTAAAAGTAATAGCGGCCATCACATACCGCAATAGTAGAAATAATTCCATCAAATTACTTGCGTCTAATAATGGTAGTAACGTAGCGAGCGATGGACCGTTGAAATTCAGGTTAATAGAGCTAGTTTTTTTTTTTTTTGTTTTAAGATTATGTTTCTAATCCACATTCTCTTTGAGATTGTGGTGATTGTACAACTTTAGGACGAAAGCCTCTTCTTATAGATATTGAGGGACCATCTAGAAAAAAAAAAAGCATTAATTTTTTTTATTACATGTCGAATGCCCTGGTATGATAATTATTTTAGGTTTATTATTATTTAAATATTGTTAAAAGCCTGTGATATCCCGCTGCAGGGCAAAGGCCTCCCTACTCTCTATTCAATTCCCCTATTTTCTCCCTTTCTTTCTATCTCTCT
Organism: Gortyna flavago; assembly: GCA_963669345.1. Lineage (NCBI taxonomy): Eukaryota > Metazoa > Arthropoda > Insecta > Lepidoptera > Noctuidae > Gortyna > Gortyna flavago. The sequence goes on along the minus strand of OY770145.1, from coordinate 14,072,020 downwards.
TATTCTCTCCCTATTCTCTATTGTTTCTATTTATATATTCTATTCTTCTCTTTATATTTCTCTCTATTCTTTTCTGTTTTATTTTCTAAAGTCCAATAACAAAAGTTAAAAACCGTTAGGGTTGCATTCATAATTAATATTTTATTGCAACACAAGCGATATTTCATAATTTTATTTAGTAATATTGATGAATTCGCCAAAACTGCGAAATATTTGACAGCTGTTTGGGACATTGCCGACTTTCAGTAAGGTTTCGGGAGGGATTTTCAGTTATTTTCGTACGAATGAGGCTTGACTACAAAGTTTTCACACCTTTGTACAAGCACAAAACTGTGCAAGCATATAAAGAAAACCGTTTCAAGCTTTCATCACTACGATCTATGTGCTATATACAATATTCTATGTGCTTTTATAAACAGTAAAATCTATTCCTAAGATATCTGCGAAGGTTTTAGTGCAGCTATTACAGCTCAGAGGTCAATTATCAAATACGTGTGGGTTGGAATGACATGATTGTGAGGATAAATAACAGTTCGGCGGTACAACGCCAACACAGAGATATAAGCTATTAACTTAAACACGTTATTAGAAACGTTATTATCATTAAGTTTAATGAAACCCTAGAAACATACCTACATACCTACAAAAAGGAGACCAGCCACGTTGCATACAAAGTTGGGCTCAAAGTGACACCCAGCTATAGCCTATATGAAATCGGAGCGGTAGTGGTCCAGCGAGCAGAGGTGGCCCAAGTGCTAACGGCCGCGACTCACAAGTTGTAGATCGTAGCTTTGATTAGAAAGCTCAGGGTAGTATGGGTGAACAGGAATAAAAGTCAATATCTACAACGCCACATGCGAACTACGCGTAATACTGACGTCACGCAAAATCCTGCATCTCGCCAGCAGTTTACCGTGCAACTAGCATACGTAGCATATATACAAAAGCCCGACATGAATCATCGGGTAGTTGCATACCAGACACAACACCCGTCTTGTCGGAGGATCCTCTATTTTCTATGGAGTATGAGTGAACTTTACACCCTGTTCCTCATACCTCTATAGCTTCAAACCCAGACAGGTTTGCTTTGCGTAAATTATTTCATCACCACTGCTCTCAAAACGGTGAACGAAAACATCGTAAGGAAACCGGCATGTTCTAGAATAAAAAAAATCGAAGACATGTGACATCTACCAACCAGCACTGGGCCCACGTGGTGGATTATGAATCACTTCCTGTCACTGAGGAGGCCTGTGCCCAGTGAGAACAGTATAGGATCAGTCGATGCTAGAATATATAAAATCGATAAAAAAAATGTAAAATCAACATTGCAGTAAAAATGGCAATCGAATTAAAAAAACTCAAACCAGAAAATAGTTAATTAACTTTTTCACTAAAAACAAAAACTCCACCAATTCATACCTTGTTTTGTCATCGTAACTATTGATCGCCATCTTGGTTTCATTACGTCATAGCCCTGTATTGTGCAATTAATTGATAGAAAGAGTTTTGATACTTTCTCACTATCTCAATCGGAAACGCCTTGAGGGCATCACGTTATACGGACATTATCTGGCTTTATTTATGTTACAAATTACGTTGGTAATGGCCCTGCGGGTATTTAAGGTCGTGGATTCAAGTATCAAACCGTATGTGTTAAACTATACCTTAAACTATTTACAAAACTCTGAAAACCGTCACTACAGAGCAAACAGAAAGCCAATTCTCGTAATTTAAAATGTTCAAAATCTAGTCGCAGTCTCATCTCAGCGACAAATAAATGTCAAAAACTTGTCAAAATGTAGGGAAATTAGAGGCATTTTTTGACAGATTGAGACTGAGATTAGACTGTGAACGTTCTTATAATTACGAGAATTGCCCCTCAGATGTCATGTCATGACATCTATAGAACATAATTCTTCATCATAATCTGCCTAGCCTTTTACCAACTTTATTAGGGTTGGCTTTCAGTCTAACCTGATGCTGAATACCAGTATTTTACATGCAGCGACTGCCTATCTGACCTGCATAACCCAGTTACTGGGTAACACAAAACCCTTTGGCACGACTGATTCTCAGACTTTCATGCAGGCTTCTGGCTACCCGTAACGACTGTCAAAGATCTACGAATGACAACCAGGACCAACTGTTTACGTGCTTTCCGAGCCACGGAGGAGATTCCGGTATACAGTAATGGATGGTCACCGATCCACGGACCAACCTCGGCAAGCGTTGAAGAAAGACATGTGCGGCTACCTTTACTGTGATCTACCTATTATCTATATGATATCACACAATTTGGATTGGGTTATGCAATAGGAAACGATCGTAGGTAATGTTAACTAACACACGGTGCTAACCGCAGACTGTGTTGTAAAAACTCTCACTTTCAGTGGGAAGGAATTCAGTATTAGATTGTTTATTGTAGAAATAAGGACTGCCTCGTCGATCTCATCATCATCATCAGCCTACAGCAGTCCACTGCTGGACATAGGCCTCTCCTATTGTACGCAGTTCAACTCGATTTTCGGCAACTCTCATCCAGCTGCTACCAGCCATCCTGCGAAGATCGTCGCTCCACCTAGCCCGAGGGCGTCCCATCTACGTTTACCGATTCGCGGTCTCCACTCAAGAACATGTCTGTCCCAACGGTCATCGGTTCTACGGCTAATATGGCTGGCCCATTGCCACATCAGCTTGCTTATTCTGTGAGCTATGTCGACAACTTTGGTTATCTGCCGGATCACCTCGTTGCGGATTCGATTCCTCAGAGAGACTCATTGATCTAGTGGTCACAAACGCCACTGCTGAGCAAGAGGTCCTAGTGTAGATTCCGCGGGTCGGGCAATGTGTTACTTATTGTGTTTTTTGTTTGGAATTTCTCAGAGCAGCTAAAAATTTAGATTTGTGCCCGGTTGATGATAATGGGCACGCCCACTCTTACCCCATGTAGTAGGGGCGAGCCCATTGCCATCAACGAAATGTGGGCGTCAAAGTTAAAGCATTTATTTCAAATAGGCACATAAAAGGCACTTTGGAATGTCAAAATTTACATAAAATAGAATTGATTAGAGTCGGGTCTTCCTAAAGGTGGTTTTCATAATTATGGAGAAGAATGGGCAAGAAACTCCACCGTTACTCTTTTAAAATGTTTTATAATATTTTTAACACATTAATTATATAATTATATGTGAAGACGATGCACCTAGAATAATAGGTAAAAGAATTAAAAATGAAGACATGACAGATAAATTAATAAAATTATGTGATGGATACCTTTCCTAATTAACTTAACCTAAAAGACGGAAACAAATCACAATCCAGGTTGAGGTCTTTAAGATAAGAAAGATTTCAAAACAGAAGAACTAGCAGGGGATCGAGGAGCGGGGGGTGGAGGGGGGACTGAGGGGATCAGACCGGAATAAATCTTTAAGAATTGGGAGATGGAACTTTTATTTTAAACGGACTTGAAACCATTTCTATACTCCGTTCAGTTGCCTTTTCCTGCCCAAAAGTTTAGTCAATACTAGCTTCTGTTCGCGACTCACTTCATTCGCGTGAAATTTATTGTTTTATAACATAAAATAACATCCTGTGACACTTGGCAATACCGTAGCTTCCCGTTAGTGTCATTACCTCTATCATGTTCGTATAGATCAGAAGGCCAATTCTCGTAATTGAAAACGTTCAAAATCTAGTCGCAATCTCATCTCAGCGACAACTAATGTCAAAAACTTCACAAAAATGTGGGGATATTAGAGGTATTTTTGACAGATTGAGACTGAGATCAGAAGGCAAGTTCTTGTAATTAAAAACGTTCAAAATCTAGTCGCAATCTCATCTCAGCGACAATCAATGTCAAAAACTTGTCAAAAATGTGGGGATATTAGAGGTATTTTTGACTGAGATCAAACTGTGAACGTTCTTAAAATTACGAGAATTGCCCCTCAGATCACACACTTCTACGTACCATAAACAACTCCTAATCAACCACGTTTTCACCAGTAATTAAGATATGCAACTATAAGGCGTTACTGACAGTGAGAACGCGCTGACCGACTTGCCTTGTTCACCGTCATTGTTCTACCGCATTGTTTGTTGAGCTTTGGACGTGAATGTTGCGCGGCTCTATGGTATTGGTGTCATTATGTAGGATATAGCGTTGTGTGGGACGGCCCCCAGCTAGTTGAACCGACGACCTTAAGAAGGTAGCTGAGACGGACTGGATGCGGAAGGCGGAGGATAGGGTATTATGCCGCAGCTTGGGAGAGGCCTATCTCCAGCAGAGGACTGCGATAGGCTAAGCTGATTCAGGATATAGATTTGTGGAATATAAAGTGGTTGTCTTCTGCTTATTTGTAGAAGAAGAATGGCATGGAAGTGGTTTTTGGGTTAGTGCCACATGTGAACGCTATCATAATAGTCATTCTTCTGAGCTCCAAAGAAATATCGTCGAAATAATAATTCAAAATTATGTAAGAAGCTAGAAGTTGAACTTTCTCATTAATTGTTATGTTGAAAAAAGTTTACTTACCACTAAATTAAAACATTGAATAATTTAAAATTATTCTTTTTACTGCTCTCAAAACAGTTAAGGAAAACATCGTGGGGGAATCGGTCCTAGAAGCAAAAATTCGAAGACATGTCACATCTACCAACCCGCAGTGGGCCCGCGTGGATTACGGCCCACTCCCTCTCACCGAGAGGAGGCCTGTGTCCCAGCAATGGGAACATTATAGGCTGATTATAGTGATTATGCCATTCCTCTTCTTTTCCGTATTAAAAGCACAATACTAATAAATCAATCTTTACATAACTAATTATTTATTTATACTCTATTAATTAATTTTTTTTTTATTTTAAATTTTTATTCTTAATTTTTGATTTAATTTTAATTTTATATTATTTATTTGAAATTTTAAATCTGACTTTATGGAATTATGGATCAATTAGTTAACTGAAATAAATGAATTTTATTTTTATTTATTTATAACTAAGGTACATTTACAATCCGTAAAGATGATACCCTTCGACATTGAAACGGGTACCTACATACAATTATCAACATGACCGTACTAAATGTCGGTACCGTTTAGTCTCCCTACAATTATCCGACATGTAACAACTTTTTCTTTCTTTCCGACACGAGCGTATAACTCAACTGTGTCAACGGTTACACGTAACTAAAGGGTGAAGGTGGTGTCACACGGTACTGGAATCACCGATTTTATTGAATAACCTTAATTATTTCAAAATCAAAAGGCATTTATTCAAACTAGGTTGAGAGTCAGCACTTTTTGAAAAGTCAAAATTACATAAGACAGTCCCCTAAAACACCCGCCCTAACCACTTCCTAGTGCTTTCGCTGGGAAGAAGTTGCGCAACAAACTCCCCAGCAGCACAGCTGTCTGTTCGGTTAGAAGAACTTGATTGTGCTGGAGACAGCGTATTTTCTGTATTTTAAAGGAAAATGGGAAGAATTTTGGGAACATTGGGAGAAACATTACAAAGGGTTTATTCAGTACATGCATTTACTAAAATGAATGGTAATAACATTATATACGTTATAATGCCTGCCTTTTATGAATTGTCCCATTGCAGAGCATAGGTCTTATATAGAGCAGGCAAACATTGATGAAATAACAAATAATCCTGGCTACATAGAGCTTTACAAAAAAGTAAATAATTGAATTTTAATAACTTATGCATTAAAAGGTTGAATAGTTTTAAATCTAGAATCTGCCTAATAAAAATAAAGTTTATTAATCAAAGAGTAACAATTTAGGGCTGATTTTTCAATCGACCGATCATTTTTATTCGTGGAATAAAATTGACGTCTGCGTCTGCAAGTTTTTGTATGGAAGAACTGTCAAAAATTTTCATCGTTAAAGCTTTATTTATTTTATAACATTTGGGTACACCAACAGCTTCTGTAAATAATATATCTAAAAAGATAAAGATGACGATATCATCGTCAAAGCGTTTGTTTATTTTCCACTGAAGTGCATTTTCACATATTTGTGACAACACCAACGCATCTTCAATCGGTGATGTCAGTGTCGTGTGAGCGTAGCTTTATTACCCGCCAACTAATAATGTTAAAATTGCCGCGCGCGCGCCCCGTTAGCTTTACAGTTACCGGTAACGGTGACGTAAGGTGGCGGTCAACTTTATACTTAATTGTTTGACAATTAGTGCTATTATTACTTGGCTATTTACTTTTTTAAATGGTGTAATTTTGTTTTAATTATCAGGTGTGTGGTGATCGTTTAGTAGCTAGAAGACATGTCTAGTTTTAGAAATAATTTTATATAAGACAACTGACTTACTTGATTTCAACCCCTTTATGTTATTTTATCATCGTTGCTTAAACATCTTTTCTTAACTTTAAGCTTTATAGATAAACCCAGTATCTAGTGTGTATTAATTTTCCGATGTCAAAGTTTATAAAACTATTAAAATAATATTTTAAAATTAGGTTTTAACACCTGTTACCAGTTTCTGTGTGCATTTCATTATGTAAGTTAAAATAAAAATGCAAGGAGCAATAACTGAAAACAGCATTGAATAGCTCTGTAGTGAACCCTTGCTGTTCCGGTCATCAATCACTTTAAAAGTAATATTAAATAGCTTTACAATCTAGATGACAAAATCGTAAACGTTAATAGACACGTAATATTTCGTCAACTCAGCACGGAACAAGCGGACACGCACAATAGGAGATATTTTTGTTTATTTTATTATTTGGTGTTTCTTTTTCTCGTGTTTATTGTGTCATCAGTCGTGCCCCGGGCAGTGCGTTCCCCCCTTTATGTAGAATGGGGGCACAATGTTCACCTACATTCCCCAATTTTTTGCCAAACACTTGATCACATACTTGCACTATTTTGTGCGGGTGGATGTCGGAAATAATCCCACGGGAACGTTCTACCGGGTCAAAAAGTAGCCTATGTCCTTTCTAAGGATATGCCGTCTATCTCCTTGCCAAATTTCATCCAAATCCGTTCAGCCGTTTTAGCGTAAAAGCTTAACAAACAAACATACAATAAATCGTATCAATTCTCTTTATAATATTAGTTTAGATTATTTTTATTTTAACCGTTCACTGTCGTAGTCAGGGGACACGTGCTTCGTTAAAACTACCAAGTTTTTACCAGGTTCACTATGTTTTTAAAAACTTAGTTTTTACTAAGAAATATTTAAAACATTTAGTACTTAATACGAAACCCCACGGGGCTCGCATTTCTATAATCGTACCAAAACAAACCATTTCTATTCGAAGTCACGTACAAATACACTGGCGAGCAAAACATTAGGAATCGTACCCGCACCGTGTTAAAAGCGTGACTAACGAATAACAATGGGTTATTAAGCTTCGACGGAAGACAGCTATACTTTTACTTATAACTTTACTACGCAAATGTATGTAGGAAAAGCAGAAATGAATAAAATTAAGAAGGGATTGGTTTTTACGGCCCACAGTGCACGCGCCTGACACTACTCCATACAAATTTAGACGTAATTAAAAACTTGCCTAATAAAATTACGTCAATGATTACGTCAGGCGTTGATTAATTTGACAGTCCAACAAACCTAAAATTTATCTTCTGTCCTTTCCTTAATGAAATAGAAAAAAAAAGATGCAATGAACTTAAATTTAGTTTAGTTTGTGAAAAACAGAATCGGCATCAATATCCGAAAGCTAAAGTCTATAAGGTGGAGACGACAATCCTAATCCTAAACTAATATTACAAATGCGAAAGTTTCATCCCGAAAAAAGTGCTGTTCCCGAGGAAAACAACAATACGTTATTATGATAATAGGTGGCGCCACGTGTCTTTCGAATCATGATTGAATTTTATTAGAAAGTTTATTTTTATATTTTTATTGAAGCCTAATACATTTTGCGAGTCTAGAGGTTCGATAGACCGATTTTTCATCCTCCTAACTATCCTAACTAATATTATAAATTTTATGCGAAAGTAAGTTTGTTTGTTTGTTACGCTTTCACGCTAAAACGGCTGAACGGATTTGGGTGACATTTGGCACATGGGTAGACCATGAAATAGAGTAGGACATAGGCTGCTTATCATTCTGGATCGCAGACGAAGTCGCGGGCAAAGCTAGTACAACAATAAATTAAACTGCGTATTTCTAATGCCGTTCCCAGTTTGTATACGAAATTACGAACATTCAATCAAGTATATCCAATAGTTTAGTCACTACAGCTATAAGTCAAAGATTGGCAGAACCCACCCGTCACTCACTACTATTTAGTTTGTTTGAAAAAAAAAGCACTTTTTTAATTTGGATGCTTGGATTTATTTGAGAGTTTCAAAATACTCTAATACATTAGTATTGCCAGTGTTTTCATTTATAATCGTATTTTTGTCTCAACATTGTATGAGTAGATCATAGACTTAAAAAAAATAGACTCCGTGCCACGCATATCGAAAGTGAAGCACCGTACCGATCTATGTGTGCGTGATTGACGATTGACGCCGTCGTGTCCCGTAATCGCGGCCGGTCGGCATACTATGATGTAAATGTGAGCGTGAGGCGTGTTTATACAAGCAGTCCCGGCATAATTACTGTGCTTCACTTTCGATATGCGTGGCGCGGAGTCCATCTTTCCTCACAACATGTCCCTCATTCCCCCTTCATTTATCGTAGGTATATAGATACAAAGAAAGTGATAGTTTCCATACAAAGCATCTCATTTGAATAATCATACAACCAATAAAAGTCAATCAGAAATACAATAAAACGGGCATGTATTAAGATGTTGATGAAAAACTAATTAATGCCACAGTATAAGAATGTCATATAGTAATCTAAGTCGGAATTGTGTTCCATTATTATCGGCTTTTGTTTGCTATGAGAATGAACTATTGAATTGAAACTGGGTTACTATGTAGTTTGATTGTAATCAAGATTTTTATAAATTAAAGTTTGTTACTTTCAACATAAATTATTGAAGATGTATAAATCTATAATTTAATTCTGTCAATCTATCAGAAGCTACTGACAGTTCTTATCTTAAAGATTAGCTGAAGACTCATAATATCACTCGACGTCGACCTACTTTCTCAAATCTTAACAGAAATCGAACGTTGAAGTTTCAGCTTAAAACTCTCTTAGCTATGAACATGTTAAAAATATGGTTAAGATAATAGTTAACTATTTTGTTAAATATTTACTTATTTTAAGCTAATATTTATATGCCGCTTACTGTGGCAGGACACAGAGATACCCACATCCCACATTTATACATTTTGTTACACCTGGTTTAACCTTTGTGAACAAATAAACATATTTTTTAAGTTTAAAGTTGCTGTTAGTGTGAGTTAATGTTAGGAACTTGGAACCTTATTACACACAAAGGGTTCTAGGCCCAAGTACCTAATGGCTGAATATGTCATATAAGTGCAGTATGATTGATTTTGAATGAATTCAAATGACATATCCAACTTGACCTACTGTATCTATACTATGTAATTCAAGGCGCCTACTGATTCGTTTTTATACCAATTAACGATAAATGAAAGTCGGAAACTGTGTTCGATCAATTAAATCGAACATGCACTAACTACTGAAGTTTTTGTCATATTTCAACGAAACGTACACATTCCGCGGAATATTTCCGTCTTGTTATTCATGCTTGGTCTACTGGTGTGCCAAAGTGGATAATTATAGGGATTTTTTTGTTTAAACCGGGCTTGTATGATTGCCCCTGTTTTCATTGTGATCTTATAGGGAAAGAATTTTATAGCGTGCTGATTTTTTATGAACTAGGTATTTGACTAGGTAATAAACGTTTTGGTAAGAAATATTATTAATTAGGTCCGCCACTTCATTCTCGTGAAGGTCGCAAGACACCACAATTTACTAAAATAACAGCCAAAATTTTTATAAAATTTTCCTGTATATCTACTATGTTTATATTTTTTGGTCTCAGCAGCCAAATATGAAGAGAGTCAGAACTGGTGACGTAGGAGCAAGAGAAGTACAGTTTGTCTGTGTGAGAAGCAGCAAGCAGCTCATCTTGAGGTCGACAACAGCCGGTCGATTCTGTTAGAATCTCACCGTGAGAAGTTAGGTGAAGTGAGCTGTCATTCCATTTGATTCTATAGGGATTGACAATAATGATAGCTCACTTCACCTGAGTTATCACGGTGAGATTTTTACAGAATAGCACCATTGCAGCCTTCAGTAATAATTTCCCATTGCTTGCAAAGTTTTTCGTTTTTAGTGAATTAATGAACGCCTGCGTTCCTGTATCCCTAACCTAACCTAATGGTACAACACTGATGCACTGACTGATGCATTCTTACATATTATTCTTGATGTACTTACAGCTAGCCCTAAAATAAACTTTCCTCACATTTTCCATATTTCTTCAGAATCGAAAACCTTCCTCAATATTGTAAGTGCCCAATTCTGACTCTGACAGTCATTATAATATACCTAAAGGGTTCACATTACTCTGTGGTTGAAAGGCACCAATGATGATGTGCAGGTAACTGATGATAATGATCGCTTGATGGTTTCGTTAGTAAGTAGGTATAATAGTTAACTCATTAGCCTGCTTACCTCAATACGGCTTACTTAGGAACTTGAAGTTAAACTTATATTCAACAATAGGTAGGAAGTGAAATATTGTCTGTAGTAAGGAAATGTGCGGTAATGGTATGGTAAGAGAGGTTCAGATGAAGAGATTGGCGCGAGAATCGAGAAGTGCATTTTTGATCGAGAGACGATAATTTAATGTACAGTCAACAAAAGAGATAAGTATGCAGGATCGTCGGATATAGTTGAAGTTTACTAAGAAACCGATGAATGTTCTCGAATAAAATTAAATTTGATCAATAGAAAACAAACAGTTCATTTATAAAATTAAATTTCAGTCGACAACATACATCGGTTTCTTACTAAACTTCAACTATATGCGACGATCCTGCATACTTATCTCTTTTGCTGGCTGTACCTACCTATGTCTCCCGAATCTGATACAAGACAGTAGGCTGAATAGACTTCAGTATTTTCATTTATGTACTTCCACCATGGTTCACCGTCCAGGTCGTATTTTCAGCCTCTAATCCAGCGCACTGTGCGACCCATCGCACAAATGACGCTATGTGGTGGTGACGGCAGTTTTAGGAATTTTCATTTCATTTTATCATACCTACTTTCGAACATTTGACAATGCGCAAACATCCCTTCAGTTACATAGGCTGTTTATGTTTTCTAGCTATGTCGCTGTATAATACACTTGGTAATGTACACCATACCAATTATAGATATAAATGTAAATGTAGAGAATTTACATGTGTCACTATGAGCGATCTTATCGCTAAGAGCGATATTTAAAGGACAGCTTTAGGATGGACTGTATCTTTAACGAAAAGCTTATAATAAGCTCACTATCTATTTTAAAACTGTAAACGGAAGGAACTTATGCCAAAATTACGGAGAGGTTTTACATAATTACGTTCCAAAAATAAAATGGCGTCATCACAAAATGGCCGCCCATCTTCGCGCCACAAGTTATCAATCATGTTACGAACACCATAGGAAAAGAACTATCTATTAACAATAACTTAAATATTATTACATAATCTAATAGCGCGTATTCAATAGACAACTGTCATGGCGTAACTTCCGTTGACGGAAGTATGACGTCACTTCTGCGGAGCTTTCTTAATTCATTTTAAAAGCTTTAGTTTATTTATTGGCGAGTAGGCTTTGGTTGTTCATAAAGCATTCAGTAGTATTGGATAAAATTGCACATAATGGATGTGAATTTGAATAAAAATTGAATTGAGATCCATTTGTATTACAGGCTGATTATGGTAAATGTTTGGTTAATATTTACCTTTCAATATAATATGGATGTCTTATTCGAAGATCTGCAACAAAAGGAAAAGAAAAACATTAGTTTATTTGTTTGTGGTAAACTTAATATGAACATTTATTTACAAGTACTGTTTAAAATCTGTAAGTATAGTAATAAAGTTTAACTGTCTGCTCATAATTTTATGGTTACTTATTGTGAAACTCGTTTATGTCTTACTATCTACACGTTTTATTTGTTTTATTATTTACACAGTACCTGTACTGGGTGCTGGGTGGTGGAGCTGGTGGTGGTGGTGGTGTTTGTGAAGTGTCGTGTGGTCTATTTTTTTTTTACTTATTTGTAGGTACACCCAAATTTCGGCAATTATATTTAAGTTCTAAAAAATAGACTAACCTAAGATTATTTATGTCCCTTCTAATACAAGTCCTTATCAATTTCGATTAAATTTCAATTCAGTTCGACAGTACACTACCGCCTGTGGTTACGTGGTTGCCTTATCGCGAGGTCGACGACCGGAGATAACAAACTATTAGCATATAAACTTATAAACACGCACGTAGGGACATAATGGAAGGATTTGCAGAAAATCAATTGGGAGGGAAACCGTTTTCATTTGAGAGTCTGGGATCTAATAATTATCTGACAACTGACAAGTCAGTTATCTGAAGGTCAATTCTTGTAATTAAAAACGTACAAAATCTAGTCGTAATCTCATCTCAGCGACAATCAATCTCAAAAACTTGTCAAAAATGTAGGGGAATTTGAGGTATTTTTGACAGATTGAGAATGAGATCAGACTTGGATGTAAACAGATTAAAATTAGTTTAGTTATTGTACGTAAAACGTTTTGTTATGTATTTAAACTTTGTGTGTATATAGACTTCGAATTGAATCATCATTATTTGTTTATAATTTTCTGTTCTAAAATTGTGTCAATCAATTTAATCATGAACCATGATTAGCAGGTTTTCGACCTTTAATTCATAGCGATAATTATCTATCACCGAATTTCCTTGTAAAAGTCCTGCTGCTAAGACTTTGTAATCTAGAAGCCAAACAAAATTTATTTTATAACCATTTTCTTTATTAATTAACTGTCTGTGAACATATATACCTAGTCAAACTCAAACTCAAAGCATTTATTTCAATTAAATCATGTACAGGCACTTTTGAATTGTCAAAAAATAGTCGGTCAGTTTGTCAGAAAGTTGAAGCTAGTTGCCCATTCCAAAACGTAGATCTCTATGGAGAAGAACGGGCAAGAAACTCCATGGACACTCTTTAAAATCAAGATATTACAAAATCTTGGGTACATTATTCTTGTTGCTTCTTTAAGTGAGAAAGGTTAAAAAAAAACAAATGAAAAAACAATTCAAAATACTTATAACATAAAAATAAGCCTTGGCAGTTAAGAGATGATCAGTCTTAACCGACCGCGACGGCGCGGCGCCTGTTCACGAACATGACGCGTGGATCAGCACCCTTCAGCTCAACCATATTGTAGGGAACCGAATGATCCAACACACGCGCCATAGTTTGAATCATTTTGTCCACGATCTATTGTGGTCGAGGGTCGACCACCCGCTACCACGAAGAAGGAATTAAAATAGAAAACAACAAAAAACGGGATACTAATTGTAGGTTTTATATCTTTTTGCTTTTTGCTGGAAGCACGAAGTGTCGTTTTTTTCTACAAGAAATTAACTGAAATAAGGTTTAAATTAAGCTTAACACATAATATCCAACAAAGCTTTATATCTGTGTACATAAACTGTTAACAAAGCTTTATTAGTAACTATGGCGTTTATTTATAAATATTGTTCCTTAAAGTTAAGAGACGTTTAAACATCAAAAGTGTATGGTAAACAGTCGCTAATCAGTACTTACCTTTATGGAAGGTTTATAACTAAAGGGATATACAAAATAAGATGTTTTTTAAGTACCTACTTGTTATTACTAGATTTAATAAGAACAATCAATAACACTTCAATGTAGCAAAATTTAACTTTACTTAAGGACCATTTTTACGTAAAACCATTATTAATTAATTGCAACACTCTTATATCATTGTTATAAAGTATAAATTAACTAAACTCATATCGTGAATGTGCTCTTTTACTAATAGCACGATCTCAAACCAAAACTTAAAAAAATATAAAGCATAACGATTGAAAAAATAATCTCTTCAATAAACTATTTAATCGATTACGACTGTATAATCTTCTTATCATAATCGACTAAGCCCCTAATTGCACATCACTACGGCCCAAGGCGCTAAAAAGCTTGTCTATGGACGCAAAGGTTAGTGCCCCCAGCATAGACCATTGATTTTCACACGTAGTTTGGTATGTAATTATTTTGTTAACTTTCAAGACTAACCCGTCGCGGTAAGATGGGCAGAACTCTGCCTACCTGCTTATGTTCTGTCAGTCAAGTGGCGAGTGTAACACGTCAGGAATTTTATTTCATACAAAAAAAATTTTTAGAAGGATAGTAATTATATACACTGGATAAACTCGTAATCCTTACATATTCGACACGTTTGGCGCAGTGGTTGAGCGATTGACTGCTGCGCAGCATGTCGCGAGTTCGATTCCCGCACGGAACAAATATTTGTACGGCCTACAATTATTTGTTCCGGGTCTGGGTGTTTTATCTATAATTTGTAAGCTTTTAATCTTCAATGTATACAGTGAAATGTGTTTTTTCTTGTTTTTATGAAATAAATAATTTTTATTATTATTAAATATGTAAGAATTTACAAAAAAAAATGTATATTATTAGTTTATCAGCCATCTCGTTACCATAACACAAGCATTAGGTTGCTTAGCTTGGGACTAAATGGCGTTGTGTGAAATGTCCAAGGATATTATTATTATTATACAGGGTGAAATTGAAAACATGCGACAAATCGAAATGTGAGATTGTACTCATCATTATGAACAACTTTTACTATGGGACCAAACCTGAAATCGCGAAAAAAAAACAGCTGTTCCCTACATTTTGACGAGTTATGCTAACATAAATGTAGGAAACAGCTGATTTTTTTTTCGCGATTTCGGCTTTGGTCCCATAGTAAAAGTTGTTCATAATGATGAGTACAATCTTCCATTTCGATTTGTCGCATGTATTCAATTTCAACCTGTATATTATAGTATAAAACAAAGTCGCCAAAATATCTGTACGCACAAAACTTCCGACTGACTGTACCAAATTAGAAACTTAATACTTTTTCTGTTTTCGGTATTGACAGTAGAAGGACATTCGAAAAAAAATTGCCCCCGTGCGAAGCTGGGGAGGGCCGCTAGTATTAAATAAACTAAAAAATAATTAAAATTAAAATATAATATCCTAACCGAACTAAATCAGTCAACAAATTAAAATGTGGCGTCGAAAAACTCCTATAATATATTTTACATTTGTATTTTAATAGTTTGATAATACAGAAAATAAAATAAAGACTGAATTAGGACGTTTTAACTTTTGACACAACCCACACTGGGCCTGCGTGGTGAATTATGGCCCACTCCCTCTCACAGAGAGTAGGCTTGTGACCCAGCAGTGGGAACATTCTAGGCTGATTTTGCTTATGCCAACTTTTGTGACCTTTTGCCAGACCAACAGCCGGATGGGTAGAGGATCTACAAGAGTATAAAGGACCACGGATAACACCTGTATTGGACAGGCACAGATCTAGGAAGCATGGAAAAAAGGGATGAGACCTCTCAGTAGTGAGTGAAGCATTACAATCTTGTCAACAACGATGATGAATTATCGAGTTCTTGAAGAAACACCCATGACACCATCTCAAAAATAACAATCCAAAATTATTATGTAAAAAACCTGACACGGTTACAAATATCTGTGAAAGCACAACCCTACCACGCGATGAAGCTATCATCGCACGACCGATACGCATGATAACCATCCAATGCTCGCTCATAACCGCATAAGTGTAGTTATTAAGGCTAACAAAACTAGAGATGTATGGAGAATTAAGCGAGAAATTCGTAGTGGTGGAAGGAGCGAAAGTTTCGATCACTTGGTCGTTTTTGTTCGTCACTGAAACGTTTATGGTCATTCGTGTCGTAGTATGTTTCAGGTGATATTTATAACAGGTATTTTTGATGGGGAAGTAAGAGTATTAGCAAGTTTTTTTTTTAGTAATTAGTTAAATTATGTTAGCGTATTTTTTAATTAATTTGAATCAAAATATATACACTGGATAAAATTCTTATACTAAGGGCTGATTTTCCAATAGTCAGATGACTTTTATCTGGAGAATAAATATGACAGTTTGACACATTATCTGTACAAAATCTGTCAAACGGCAATATTTATCTACTCTTCATCGAAGAGATAACTGACTATTGAAAAATCAGTTCTTAATTAACTAAAAAAAACTATAGAATTAAAATTATAACTGAAGCCAGAAATAGAGCTTGTAAAAATATAAGCAAACTTTTGTTTTCAAACACATTTTATACATTTTTTGTGTCAAAGAAATGATGTGAAAAGTAAGAATAAATAAATTAATTCATTATACTAAAAAATTCATTATTCAATGACTAAACTTGGCATTGGATTAATTAGTAACCCACGAAGTAAACTAAACCAGGTGATATTCTTGGAAACGCTGCTATACTTAATTAAAAGTTCCCTTGACCATTGGCTTTCAAAGTGGGTACATTTTTTTTATATATTAGAAGTTTGACGCACGTAACTAGAATTATTTTACGTAAACTTGTATAGAAACGCACGACAAAACCTTATCTAATTCAAGGTTTCAACTTTTTAAATACTTCCTTGTCAGAAGCTCTTTTTACTAAGGCACGATTAATCAAATTAAGTTTATACTGCTATACTACAACAAAAATAATAACGTATAGGATTGACTAATTACTGAAAAACAAGACGGTTAAAGTTCTGTGGCCATCGGTCGTACTCTTGAAGACATTTTACAGAAAAATCGTCAAAATGTTGACAATACTCGTAACAACAAGATTTTTGTCAACTGTACGAGTAACTCTAATGCTAAAACTACAACATGGGACAAGGCGAGTTTAAAACGTTCAAAATCTAGTCGCAGATTTATATCGGCGCCAAAAAAATTAAAAAAAACATCATTACATGTGTATATTTATTTAAATACTAGCTTCTGCCCGCGACTTCGTCCGCGTGAAATTTCACCCTCTTAGGAGTGGAATTTCAAAAAACCCTTTCTTAGTGGATACCTATATACACTTCACAAAGAACACACTCCAAATTTTATGTCTCTATGACCAGCGGTTTAGGCTGTGCATTGATATAATCAGTCAGACAGGATCACAGGACTTTGAATTTTATATTAGATTATAAAAGTAAACCTAAGTACCTACCTAATAAAAAAAAAACTCAATAACAGAAAATAAAATACCTACCTACCTAAATAAACCTATTTCTGATGATACGTGGCTAAATAATAACAGCCGCACAGGTCGGTCGATCAGGTTAAGCTACGCTTGCCGCGGTTGGTCTGTGGATGGGTGACCATCTTTACATATGGAGACCCCTCCGTGCCTCGGAAAGCACGTTAAGCCGTTGGTCCCGGCTGTCATTCGTGGATCTTTGACAGTCGTTACGGGTAGTCAGAAGCCCGAAAGTCTGACAACCAGTCTTACCAAGGGGTATCGTATTACCCAGTAACTGGGTTGTGGAGGTCAGATAGGCAGTCGCTCCATGTAAAATACTGGTATTCAGCTGCATCCGGTTAGACTGGAAGCCAACCCCAACATAGTTGGGAAAAGGCTAGGCAGATGAGGCAGATGATGAACTAATCTAAACTCAATAAATAAGCAAAATCCCTAAAAACTAATATCTATACGAATGACTAATCCTACCTAACAGTTTTATAAAATAACCTACGGTCACTACGTACACTATCAAATATACTACCCATACTTTAAAATTAAAATCTATACTTACTTATAAAAACGACTTATAAAAATAAACCTAAATAAGTCTACCTTAAACTGTACTTAGTAAAAACTAAAAGGAATAAAAAGGTCGCACTGAAAAGCACGTTTTGGAATTGCAAGTAGCAGTTAAAACATACAATTTATAGAATGCTAATTAACATGAACGAACGCTCGCCTATTATTATTATCTTCGTCGTGTACTACGACAAACTTATTATTTGCGGTTGGTACAGTAATCGGGTCTAGGGATCGAACCGCAAAATTAAGTTTGTTTTTTATTGTATATTTTTTTCCGGGATAAAAAGTACCCAGTGTGGTGCCTATTATATTAAAGAATAATTATACCAAGTATCATCGTAATCGAACCGGTAGTTTTTGCGTGATGCCTGAACAAACAGACAGACAGACAGATTTTTTTTTAAATCACATTTTTGGGTTCTGTGTCGGTCTAATAACACAACAACTAATACCTATTTTATAAAAAACAACAAAATAAATTCAAATAAACTATTTAAAGACTAAAAGTCGCGCTGATAAGCACGGTTTGTTAATATCAATTATCGTCTGTCAATAAGGTCGAACGCTCTGAACGCATCAACAGCCAAATATTGAATGAAGCTCGCGCTCGGACCTCCCTTACCCTACCGCCGCGACCCGCGTCGAGCGCGGCAACCGTTACACAAAAATAATCCTTATGGCATGATTCAGTATTCACGCGCGACGGCGCGATGGCTTATTAGCGTATTTCATGTATAAGTTTGGTGTTTCTATACCGATTACTATGATTCTTTTTTTATTGAATAGGTAATAATATTAACTTCTTTTAATTAGGGATGAGTGAGAGTATTATAAACGTAAGAGTAAACAAATATAATCAGAAAGCTCCGAACTGCTAAGGTATCGGGAGTTACACGTGTTATTGTGAGTCAACCATAAAAGATAGACATATGCTGTAGTAGGATAATTTTTAGATAATTTTATGTAGAACATTTCCGTCATAAATGATTTCTATGTAGCTTTAACCATTAAGGCTGCACACGCGACGGAAGCTTAAAAAATGGAGCAACTTCTCCCGTTTTCCCAACATTTCCTTTCACTGCTCTGCTCCTATTCATTGTAGCGTGATGAAAAGTATACTATAACCTCCCCAGGAGTATGAAGAATAATTGTACCAAGTTTCGTTAAAATCCGTCGAGTAGTTTTTGTTTCTATAAGGAACATACAGACAGACAGACAGACAGACAAAAATTTTACTGATTGCATTTTTGGCATCAGTATCGATCACTTATTACCCCCTGATAGTTATTTTGAAAATATATATCATGTACAGAATTGACCTCTCTACAGATTTATTATAAGTATAGATGAAGAAATAATTGTTTAGTTTAAAATTTTATGTCTAGGGTTGTTTTTTGTTTACAAATTTTATTTTACTCCGTTATTTTTGTATTTTTTTTTAGTCTAAGAAGCTTTTATTATTTTTTTAAATGTAATTTTGTAGAATTAGCATAGATATAAGCGATTTGGTGTAAACTGTTAGCTTATATTTGATGAATAAATGAATATGAATACAGTAAACGGTCAAAACCGTCTCAATCTTCACAATATTTCTCTCATCTTCATAATGAGGAAATAGGCATAAATATAACTGTCGATGGTCCGGCTCTAGCCATACCTAGCCATACCTAAGTGGCTAGGTGGCTAGGTATCTAGGTATAAAGTACTCAGGCTAAGACAGGAAAGGTAACGGTGCTTAGAAGTTAGTGCATGCGGCTGCGGGCCAGTGCCTAGTTAGTTTCTAGATTTTATGTGTTAATGTATTGGATTCTAGGTGTAGAGGTTGTTTTAAATTTGCATATATTATAAATTGTTGTATGTTGCGAGATGTCAAAATTGAAGGGAATTATGAGGTAGGTATAGGATTTCTGGATGTACTATTTGGTGAAAAAAGAGGTGATAGGTAAAAATATGAAAAGGCAGTGGTGGGCAATGTTGTACCGGCCGTGACTTATGAGTTGTAGGTCGTGGGTTCAAACCCGAGCAGGCACTTTACTTTGTGTGAATTATTTCATAACTGCTCTCAAAACGGCGAGGAAAACATCGTGAGGAAACCGGCATGTCTTAGAACCAAAAACTCGAAGACATTTGACATCTACCAACCCGTGCTGGGCCCGCGTGGTGGATTACGGTCCACTCCCTCTCACAGAGAGGAGGCCTATGTCCCAGCAGTGGGAATACTACAAGCTGATTATGCTAGATAACTGATAATATTAAATGGTTCTGATGAAAAGGAGAAAAGAACATGGCAGCTGAAAATTCGGTGCATTGAAGTTACACTACGAGTACTAACTACAAGTTGTAAAATTAGTAATTAGTAGACTTATAGTCAAATAACCAACTTCCTTTTAATGATTATGTCTTGCCTAGACTATCAAATAAGCACTTACCATTAATGTCATACTAATTGCGTTGAAAAATGCAGAGTTAAAGATGGCAATTAATGTAGTAGGTAATATACCAAAAGCTACCATTACTGTTGGAATGCCTGACGCACCAGAGTATATTCACCTCACAAAAAATCTAAATTACTCAAACACACTTTAGAATTCCTTCCTCCTTTTATAACGCAGTATGTATACTAATGGCTTAGAGCCTAAATCAACCAGTCACTGCACTCTAAAGATCTGGAGTTTCCACAAAAAGTGGAACACGTTTCTAGCACTTTTCCTGGCACTATTTTGAATGTTGTACCGTGATGGTATGTCCAATATGGTACTAATATGGTAGACTTGTGTATTCTTTTGTTTGGTTTGCGGAGTATACTGAACTTCTAAGTGCCAATGTGTGGGTCTTACGAAACTGTAGAAGGATCAGAATTGCATACTTGATTTTGAGACATGAGGGCTTAGACAAAGTGAGTTTCTACCAGCGGTAACGATGGAGAAAACTCTAAAATGAATTGAATTGACCTAATCTACCGAAAAGCTTATGTCAATCCTGTTGAAAGTCGTTGCAGAAATACAAAGCACTTTGAAAGCGATTGTCACTTGTTTAAGATCTATATGGTTTAAAGTATTTCTTTCGGCTGTCATTTCACCTGAAATCGCGAAAAAAAAATCTGCTGTTCCCTACATTTATGTTCGTATAACTCGTCAAACTGTAGGGAACAGCTGTTTTTTTTTTCGCGATTTTAGGTTTAGTCCCATAGCAAAAGTTGTTCATAATGATGAGTACTATGACCTCTTAAGAGGTTGTTGGTGTTTTTCCAATAAACCTGTAAGCATAGATAGAATAGTCTTTATCATGTACACCGTAAACATTAGGTACAGATAAATGTAGAGATTTCAATTCATAATAACACCAAACCGCTAATTAGGGGCAAGAATTTATTTTTGTTCAATTTACCTCCAAAATCGACTATCGACTCAAAATACAACAACATACTTAGCTTAGTTCACTAAGTTAGCTAACAAAAAGCGCTTTACGAAGGTTGCTAAATAAAAAGGCAGGCGGCACGAGGCGCGCCTGCGCTGTCAACGACCGGCGCATGCGCACCCGATGCCACGCGCGCGGTGTTGTGTTGTGTGCAATACACACTAAATGGCTAATAAATGGCGTATGTCAGATTGAGTATGTAATGTGTAATTAATTACGAGTTTTTGTTTAATGTTTTTTTTTGGAAATTGAACATTTTTTTAAATTTGATTTCTTCCGGAATGTCTGTTTGTTTGTAAATTGTTGGTAAATACAATGTAATCTGTTTTTAATCATTTAGTATGGTTTCTGATCATAATCTTTATACATTAAAACATGTATAGCATAAAATTGATAAAAGACAATCTAATGAAAAAAACACCAATACAACAATAGAATACTCTTTATTATGCACACCATATAAATTACAGACCTAAATATAGAAACACCGAGATGTGTAAATAATCTTGATATTCGGGTTTCCATAAAGGAGTCCCTGCTTGGGTTAAAAACTTGCAAACAAACTTACAACAAGTGACGGATAGTAATATAATAAAATGCATGGACGTTCTCCGTATACATGGGGAGTCGATACAAGCATTGATAACCACAAACTCTGATTACACCGTAAACGATAAGGAGCGAGATGATATTACCATTCCTGATTTTTTTACCCAATAGTACAGCTTACAACTTTGTTGTCAATACTTCCTTCAAGGAAAATTTAATTCTATTCTCTGTTCCATAGAGCTTAAAATTAATTTGTGATATACACTAGCTATTCCATATACAAGGTGATTTGATCTTTAAAACACTTACGTTAAGGTTTATAGTTCAAAGAATGCATACTGATTAGAAGTAGCGGAATTCCTTACTAAGCCCTCATACATGTTTTATTTATCTATAAGATAGTTCCGTTTAAGTATCAGCAGTGTTTCCGATAAGTAAAATAGATCAACAAATCGTATTATTGTTAGCTGAAACTTTTTATATTTTGTATCACAGGGCTATTTTAGGTTTTTTGCTCAACTTTATTTAGTTAGATGCACAGAATGTTTGAATAACAACTATTATAGGTATGGATATTTTTACACCCTATACATATACTTATTATACTAGCTTCTGTTCCCTCGACCCATCAAGTCGCATCACGTCGCTATTATTTCGTTTTCGTTGAGCGTTCTTTTTGAAATTTTTTATTTTTGCTCGGCTCCTTAAGGTCCTAGCGTGATGTTAAATAGCCTATAGCCTTCCTCAATAATTAGGCTATCAAATGCAAAAAAAAAAACTAAATAAAAATCAAAATCAAGTTTCAGAGATTAGCGCGTTCAAACAAACAAACAAACACTCTCTCCTCTCTATAGGTACCTATATATATAGCGATTGCAAAAACATCCTCAAAAAGTTAGGTAATAAAGACATCGCTCTATGAAAAAGTGACAGATGACCGATTAGTTATTTATCACTTCTAAACACAAACATCAATCACTATTGGGCAACCCATTTCTTTAGCAGTTTCGAAATATCTGAGTAAAAGATTACGTTTCGAAATATCTGAGTAAAAGATAACGTTTCGAAATATCTGAGTAAAAGATAGAGTTGGAATGTTGGGAATTTTTCAAAGATTATTAAGAAATATGTTTAGAAGATAAAATACTACGAAATGAATGTGATGTTTATTTTTAGCCGGTGACAATAAATTACAAAAAAAAAAAAACGAATAATTTGCAGCAATGAAAACTTCTAAGTACAGACTTAAAAATATCAAATTTATCTCTAAAGTGGATAGCATAGTCAGCCTATAATGTTCCCACTGCTGCACTGGGCCCGCGTGGTGGATAACCGCCCCCTCCCTCTCACCGAAGGGAGGCCTGTGCCCTACCAGTGGGAACATTAAAGACTGATCATGTTACGAATCTGTTACGTAATACCCGCTTGCAACACAAATCACTAAATGCGTTTAGGGTTAAACGTATTTAAAATTAAATTCTATTTCTGCCATCTTCAAACATTAACGCTATTAAACTATCTATAAATAAACTATTCTAAAGTTTAAATGCAGTTTTTACAAATCCTACTAATATCATAAACACGAAAGTTTGTGAGGATGGATGGATGTTTGTTACTCTTTCACGCAAAAACTACTGAACGGATTTGGATGAAATTTGACACACAGATAGTTTGTAACCAGGATTAACACATATGATACTTTTTATCCCGATATTCCTACAGGATCGAAACTTATGCGGGTGAAACCGCGGGACACGGCTAGTGTCTTATAAACGAACGTAAAGAGATTATAAATCTTTAATGACTGAATGACGAATTTGTGTTTCCAATCCATTAGGTTAGAGAACAAACATATTATCATCCTACGCACCAACAGCTTTGGAATCTTCCCAAATATAGCGTCAATTAGTAAGAGATTAATTCGTTTAGCATTGATTCATCTATTGTTTGTAATATTTTGTAATCCAATGTCATGATGGCCCAGCCTCTAATGCATGGTTGTGGGTTCAAATTCGGGCAATTTTCAATGTGATTTTTTTAATTCAAATGTATGGACTTTTTGAGTTGTATCTTGGATATATGACTGACATAGGTGAATGGCAAAAATCGTGTGGAAACCTAAAATTTATCGTTCATATAAGTCTGAATTCGCCAACCCGTCTTGAGCCAGCGTGGTGATCAATGCTCGTGCCTTCTCTGAATGAGAAGTCTTTTGTCCAGCAGTGGGACGGTATTCATTACTTTAACCAAGTTATGTTGTAGGTACTCGTATGATTAATAATGGTTGCAATTGTCAATACTATACTAGACTTGCGTGCAAAAAAAATCGACCTACCCCATGTTCTTCGGTTTGAACTAATTTATATAATTCAACAAGTTTTACTAACAATAACCTAATATATTGTAAGTACATATATTAAAACCTTCCTGAAAGTGTTTGGTGCATTAGTGAAAGAATTATCAAAACTGATTCAATAGTTTTTGAGAAAATCGCGAACTTACAAACATGGGTGTTGAATAAAGAACCTCCTTTTTTATGAAGTCCGTTAACAAAATCAAGTTCAATTTTGATTAAACAAACAGAAATAAAGAAAATTTAACGTTAGTACGTTAGTAAACGTCAACGTCAGATAAATTGCGTTAATAAAGTGCGAAAATCTAAAGAGCGGTTTAAGCAAGCAATTTATTGAAAAACTTGCTGAACGAATCAGATTTCAATAAGGTGAGTAGGTACCTGCAGGCTATAGTTTAAATTAAATATTTAACGGTTTTAAGATGTTACAAAAATGTCTATTTTACAATTTTCATGCCTCAACCGTTTCTTGTCACAGTAAAAAATATTGATTTTAATTTTTGTGCAAGCAACATCGTAACTGAAGTTCATACTGTGTCAATTTCGTAGTTGAGAGATTTGTATTTATGATTTTAATGATAATAATTATGTTGGGGCGCGTCTTCGTGGATGGCGCTATCTTACGGTCGTCAATCTTATTTTGTTCAACATACCTACCTACAACCCCACTGACCTGCAAATTGCAAAAAGCTGAAGATTTGGAAATCGCGGACATCCCTGTCGCTTTCGTCTTAATGATAATTAAACTAAAAATTAAGGTCCTATGTTCGGCTTACTGGCCGGAATCCTTCTTACTATAATAATATTATAAACGCGAAAGTTTGTGAGGAAGGATGGATGGACGTTTGTTACTCCTTCCCGCAAAAACTACGGAACTTATTTTGATGAAATTCGGCACACAGATAGTTAATAACCAGGATTAACACATAGGATTTGGATTGAGACATTTTATCGTGATATTCCCACGAGATCGAAACTTATGCGGAAAAAACCGCGGGGCGCTGCTTCTTTAAAATAAATGTTTTATTTCCAAAAACCATAAATTATTTAATTGCAAGTTTTAGTTTTAAGTTTAATTAGATGCATTATGTCGAGTTTTTTGACTATAGATACTATTATAAGTTTATAACTATTGTTTGTCAACACGTAGTCCAATAAACAATAATCATTATCTTTTATTTATGAGAAACCATAGATAACCGAAGCACACATCATGATCGTTGTTCACCACACCGAGGTCGACAACATTTTAATAAATTCTAATTGTAATATTATTTATTCCTGATTCTTTGTTTAAAGAATGTGCAATGAATATAATGTTTTCCTTTGTACGTATAATATATTGACTATCTGGTTGAAGGTATCGGGCCCATTATGGAAAGTATTTACCGCCGCTTCAACCTGCAATAAAAAAAACCAAAGGCACTCCCGGAGTGCCGACAGAAGTGAAAACAAAACACAAACAGAATACTTTGCCATCACTCACTAATATCGGATCTACACATTAACCGGTTGAATGCCGTAATTACAGACACAATTAAAAAGCCATTATGTCTCGCGTAGATCTACGTTCGCACGAAGGGTTAAAACTGAGTACATCCCGAGGCCAGCCGACCACATCCGAAGCGGTGTCGCTGGTAACAGTATCGCGAGTTAAATGTCTTTTTCCCATCTCAAAAAATGCCCAACGCGCCTAAAGTAATTTCACTTCAATATAGGGTTTTTCGATGCATTATCCACTCATGGGACTAGTGGTAACGGCCCTGACTTGCGAGTTTTAGGTCTTGGGTTCGAACCGCAGGTCTTTAGATACTTTGTGTAAAACAATTCATTACCACTGCTCTCAAATGGTGAAGGACGTGGTCGAGGAAACCTGTCCGTATTTGAGCCCCGACTTGCGAGTTACAGGTTGTGGGTTCGAGGTTTCGAACCCAAGCAGAAATGGTGAAACGGGTATTATTTTTTATAACGCTATAAGCGCCCGACTTCATTTTAGTTGTCGTGCCCCCCCCCCCCCCAGCGCCCGAAAAAAAACGATAAAAATACCTAATAGAATAATACGTAGTTACCTAAATACAAAAGCAGATTAAACGAGCTGTGGTATTTGGTGGTAAATATACGACCCTGCAGTGGTGGCCCAAAGGTATCGGCCGCGACTTACAAGTTGAAGGTCGTAGGTTCGAACCCAGACAGGCGCTTTACTTTGTGTAAATTACTTCATCACCACTGCTCTCAAAACGGTGAAGGAAAACATCGTGAGGAAACCGGCATGTCCTAGAACCAAGAATTCGACGACATGTGACCTCTACCAACGCGCACTGGGCCCGCGTGGTAGATTACGGCCCATTCCCTTTCACTGAGAGGAGGCCTGTGTCCCAGCAGTGGGAACATTATAGGCTGATTATGTATGTATGTGTATACGACCCTGGTGAAACGGACACGAAAATATTTCGGCGTAAGCGGTAGAATACTCGTAGTTTAACAACACGTCTAGATTTTTGTTCAATGTTCTGCTAAGTCTGTAAGATTAAGACAGTAACTACTTGTCTTGGCCATAAAATCTACATATGTTTGAATATCGCTCAGCATTATGCTGCACCCTATGCAAGACAGAGCCCAGCGCTGGTTTTCAGCGACAGCCGGCGCCGACGTAATGACGTCACCCGGTGTAATGGTGTTTAATATGCTCGCCCCCTAATACATGGGACTTAAACATAACTGCCAAAATGTGGGAGTAGGTATTAACTAATTAGGTGCTCCTCTGCCTAATCCTTTGAGAATTATAGGCGTGATGTCATGTCATGTTATATAGCTATGGTTCTGCACATTCTAATTCGTAATAATAACTATAGAAATTATCTTTAATCCACACTTTTTCTATTACTAGAAAATATACAGGTTTACATTAACAATTGAATTCAGATAGCGTCATAATTCAGAATTAGTTCCGAAGAATCAATCGGAGCGCGAACGTAACGGGTCACTCAATCAATCAGCGATTCAAATAATTGATTGATTGATTCAACGTTTCGACGTGAAAAAGCGGCATCGGCATTATAGAGATTGAATTGACAGGTCCATTGTGACATAGTACTTACTATTCAAAGAAACTGGCTTTAAAATATAGTACGTATCTTTAATAAAACTTACTAATATCTATAAAGTAAGTATGTCATAATCCGCCTAAAATGTTCCCACTGCTGGGACACAGGACACTCTTCGGGAGGGCTGCAATCTATACGACGCGAGCCCAGTACGGGATAGTAGATGTCACATGTCTTTGAATTTTTGGTTGTAGGTCATGCCGGTTTCCTCACGATAATTTCCTTCACCATTTTGAGAGCAGTCTTTTTAGTTTTCTGAGGTATGTAGTGCAAAGTCTATAGGTTAATGTGACAGGCTATTCGGCCTCACAAATTATTGACAAGGGACCGTTATGAACGCATACAGTAGTGAATATTTTAATATTGTAACGGTTTATCGAAGAGTTGTTAATAGGTATATTTATTGCCGAAGACTTGGTTCTCTGCATACAAAATTTGACGCCGACCGATCCATTTTGGCTTTTAAGAGGAAATGTGGCTGGTCGTTTCTTCATAGAAACACTCTCGCATGTTTTCTTTCTGGTTAACGACCATAAAGCAATGATTTCTACAAAATAATAAATATTAACTACTTGTATGTCCCTTTGTTTTTCTTTTTGATGCTACATTCTCTTTATAAGCACTAGAACCCTCAAAAAATTCCGATTTACACAGCTGTCAACAGAGGCCTAGTGTACAAATTGTACAACTATTATTGAAAAAAGAAATACATAGGGACACAGTATATATCGTTCTTATTCAGTTTATGAAATATCTTTTAAATTGGTTCAATATTGGAGGAGAAAATAGGCAACCTCGAATTACGACTTTTTACTTGGGCTTTTTCAAGTCTCTCCGACCGCATTTCCTCTAAGGGTTTCACTGAAACAAAAAAGTCAAAGAAAAACCACAAATGTGCTAGTTTTCTTTCCTTTCTGTCCGAGTCGATGGCAAAAGTTAAAATATTTTATTGTGTTAGATGAGTTGGGCCCAGGTGGCCATGCTAAATGCGGCGTCAGTGGCGTTTTTAGGTTCTGAGAAGTGCAGCTGGGTAATTCCGTAACACACTGTCAGAAGCAATGGCTTTAATTTTGACAGTTCAACCACATTCATTGCGCTATTTACGTTGTTGTTACAGACAAATTTTTCGAACATATGAAGCAATGGATTAGCAATATCCTTCAAAATAATTTAGTCTGTGTTGATAGTGTGTTTGCAATTAGGGTACAGGTGTATGGACACTTTGGACACTCCCACATAAGAAATATGGTTTGGTCAGGAGCACCGCATTCGCACTGGGTCCTGCAGACGTGTGGTCTACTGTATAGTTTGTCTGTCAGTCAGTCATGAGTCAGTCTATTAAGTTTGTACTTACGTATTTGATCCATTGACATAATTAACGTCCTAGCCTAGGTTAGAGCCTTGTTTGTGGATAGAATTAGTTATTCTTCACGCCTGCATGCCTTATAGGAAAGGTTGTATTTAAAGTGTCGTTCAACGTTAAGGATTTCGATCTCTATCAGTGGTTTAGAAATTCATGACGGTTAACGATTTAATAAGCTCGATTTAGGTAGATACATTTATTGAATCAGTGAACTTATTTCTTCGAATAGGCCTGTCTATCGGTTATAATCACTAGAATAGAATCAAATAAAATTGATAAGCCCAAATGAATTGGGACAAGGGCAGTGCGATGATGAGAATTAATATGTCGATGTTACCCATGTGACGATCACCCAGAGAGTTCCAAATTGCGCACCCACACGATTATAGTGGTAGTTAGAGAACACCATTGACAAATATAAAATAAAAAAGAAATGTGTATTTGGGCTCATTTTTCCGACGCTAGATAATTTTATCCGAGGAATAATTTTGAATTTTTGAAGGTTCTTCCATACAAAAACTGCCAGACGTCAAATTTATTCCACGAATAAAAATTATCTGTCGATAGAAAAATCAGCCCTAAAACAAATTAATCTACATTTTAGCATTTTTGTGGATAGACTAAGACTAAATAAAACATTTCAAATGCGGAATGCAATAAAATATATATAAACATTACATAAACTATTTGATGTGTTAAGAACGCTTTTAATACTAATATGAAAAACGTGTAAAAAAAAACAAACATTAGGTACCTAGTTCACTGGTATAAAACCGTTTCTTAGATATAGAGAATTCACAGAATGGTTGGTATAATGCTTATGCAAAGCATAAAGACCTATTTTCCCCTGCTACCTACTAAAACAACATTTACATGACATCTGTCATGCGTTTGAATAAATACACCGCATGTGAATACACATCCTTGTCGCGCAGAATAAGTAAATAGATAATCCATTTATTTGGCGCACACAAAAGACAGCACAACACACAACACACAAAGTACATACAATATTAGATGATAACCAATTACCCACATGAACATAATATAAAAACAAGATCATCATCATCTGCCCAGCCTATTCCCAAGGGTCGGCTTCCAGTCTAACCGAATGCAGCTGAATACCAGTATTTTACATGGAGCGACTGCCTGTCTGACCTCCACAACCCAGTTACTGGGTAATACGATACCCCTTCGTAAGACTGATTGTCAGAATTTCGGGCTTCTGACGACCCGTAACGACTGTCAAAGATCCACGAATGACAGCCGGGATCAACGGCTTAACGTGCTTTCCGAGACACGGGGGGGGTCAGGGTATGTAAAGATGGTCACCCATCCACAGATCAACATTGGCAAGCGTAGCTTAACCTGATCGATCGACCTGTGCGGCTGTTATTATTTAGCCACGGGCCCTCTATAATATAAATACAAGGTTCTGATATAAAAACAAAAAAAGGAAAAACATACACAAGTAGGTATCTAACTATACAGGCTGGCACAAACTGAAACCATGAATTCAGCACATGGATAGACCCACTAGCCCAGAAATATTTCAACAGTTATAAAAAAAAAAAAAACTCCTGTTTCATAGGAAAGAAACCTACGCGGTCAAAAATCTAAATGATGGCAGAGCAAATTGCCTTAATTACAACTTTACCAAATTTTACGAATGTATATATTTCAATAAACCCTGTATGTATATTTTGTTGCTGATGATCCTTCAGTAGGTAATAAAACAAAAGAAAAACCGGATCAGACCGGAATAACTTGGAATGAGAAAGTTGGATAAGAAAGATTTCAAAACAAAAGAAGAACTAGCAGGGGATCGAGGAGGGGGGTGGAGGGGGGCTCAGGGGATCAGACCGGAATGAATCTCAAATTGTCCTTAAAATCACTTGTTTTCATTTCAGTTGTAGGGTTATTTTCACTGCTACTTTTTTTACGTCTATAGTTTCCTAACGTAAATACGCTTTCTAAGTGCTTTGTCATATTTAACTCATTTTTGGGAAAAAATACATTTAAGTAGGTACGTCGATGTTTCTAGAAATGGGCGATGTACTGAATCCATCGTAACAGGTTGTGCGTCGATGTCCTGGCCATCCTGTGCAATAGAGCTTGTCAGAAAATCTCAAGAATCTCAAAACCCAAACAAAAAAAATAATTAAATAATAAAGGGACGTTCTGAAAACATGCATAATGAGTTCTGTAGCCTTTTTTTTTTTTTTTTTTTTAAGGATGGGAAATCATCCAATGACCCCTCCCGCTCTGGGTGGAGCGGAAGGGAGTGTCAGACTCTTACTGACTAAAACCCATCCGTGTTCCTTCCTTAGCCCTTTATGTTCCGGGGCAGCGGTAACCCTTTCGGACAATCCCGCTGCCCCGGCAGGCTTCGGCCCTAACGGGCCCCTCTATGTCTGCTGACATCTCTTTGAGGCGCGCGTGGAACACATACGCGCCGTCCGGCACGGGCCTGGTCCTGATCGGACGGCGAGCTACCCATTACTCGCCGTCCGCAGGCCCGCGCCTACGGTGGCCGGGAGTCGTCACGCGGCTCCCGACGCCCGGAGCGTCTACCGCGGCGGCTGGGACGGGCGGCCCTCTCGGCTCTCTCCCTCTCCCATCCCGCCACCTCCTTCGCTAGCATGACTGCTTCGCAGAAGGAGGTGACTGCCTCCCACTCCCTCTCGCCCCGGACCATGGCTTGGACCAGGGCCGGGCGCGAGAGGTCGCCGCCGCTGCCGATCGCCTCTACGAGGACACGGCGGTGCTCTGCCCAAGCGGGACAGACCTCCACCGTGTGCACCACCGTGTCCTCTGGGCGATCCTCGCAGTGGTGACACCCGGGCGTTTCCTCCCGCCTGATTATGTGCAGGAACCTCCCGAAACATCCGTGTCCGGTGAGGACCTGCGTCAGGCGGTAGGTGAGGGCGCCGTGACGCCTCTCTAGCCACTCCTCAAAGAGGGGCCTTACCGCCGCTATCGCGGCGTGCCCTGCGCTGGGTTGCGACAGTCGCGCTTTCCATGCCGCCATGAGATCGCGCCGGAGGTCCGTCCGCTCCGCAGCAATTTGCCGCGGAAGCGGGTTTTCCCCCCGGCGTAGTGCCTCCGCGCGCCACTCAAAGAGGCGCGCGAGGACTATCGCCTCCAGATCCCATGGCGGCAGTCCGGCAAGGAGGCTTGCCGCCTCGCGCGAGATCGTGCGGTACCCCCGTATCAGCCGTATGGCTACCACCTTTTGGGGCGCGTTCAAGTAGTGGGCGGCTCGAAGCCGCAGTGAACGCGCCCACACCGGGGCGCCATACACGGCCATGGACCGCACGACCCCCGCGTAAAGCCTCCGGCAGGAGGCGTTTGGCCCCCTCAGGTTGGGCAGGAGCCGCTTGAAAGCGGCCCCAGCCCGTTCCAGTTTGGGGGCCAAACGTCGGAAGTGCTCCACGAAGTTCCACCGGCTGTCGAGGACGAGACCCAGGTATTTCATCGTCGTCTCGACGCCGATGTGAACCCCTCCTACCGTAAGTTGGGATCCCGATGGTGGCCCGTTCCGAAGCCCATGAAATGTCATGGCTTCGGACTTGTGCAGAGCCACCTCGAGACCCAACTGCCGGATCCTCTCCACGACTATCGCAACCCCGCGTGTCATTACGTCGGCCGCCGCCTGATGCGACCTCCCCTGCGCCAGGACCAGCGTGTCGTCAGCGTAGCAAACTACGCTGACGCCATCAGGGAGGTCTGCCCGCAGCACCCAGTCGTAACCGATGTCCCACAGGAGCGGCCCCAAGACCGATCCCTGTGGGACACCGCACGACATAGTTCTGTAGCCTTAATCCATGATTCTTCTTCTACCTTTGTCTATAATTAACTTTTGTGTCAGCTGTCCAACTTAAACCTTAGTGCCAGCGCGCACTAGCGACTTTTGTCGATTGATAGTTTGATCGTTCAGGGAATTAGTATGGAGCTATATTGAAGTGCACGCGTTTGATCGGCCGATTTTTAATCGTCAAATGCGTGCACTTCAATAGCGCTCTATAGTGTTTCCCTAAACGATCAAACTATCGGTCAACAAAAAGTCGCAAGTGTGCGCTAGCTCTTAGACACCGTATTGCATTATACAATAGCGTCTACGTCTCCCGTTTTTATTCAAAATAATGCCTTCAGTACCTTACACAATAAGCCACAATTAAATGGTCAACGAATGACAGACACATTTCTGCGACATTTAAATCGATAAAAAGACGTATTCTTTAAAACAGCAGGATAAAAACAGATGCTTTTCAAAACCACACGACAATCGGCATTAAATTCGAGAAATCTGAAAAAGTTTCAATTTTTATTGCGTTTATCGATATAATAATAATGTAAAAATAATAAATTGATTCGTTTCATCTCGTTATCAACGTATTGAAATATTTTATATTGGATAATAAAAATCAAGGAAAAACGCAATTGCTCACATTGTTATTGGAATAGCCTTTCGCTGTGACTTTACTTGAGTGTTTATGATAAAAGGAGTTTTATGATATAAATGTAATGATTATCAACTAAATATCCTTGCGAAGTTGCTTTGTTTTTATTCTTAACCTTTTGTTCATGTTTATTACCCATCTTACTTACTTTAGTCTGTTTTAGTTTTTATTAGTTTTAGTTTAGCTTAATATACTTTTCAAGGCAGCAAGATATATTATCAATGCTATGTACGCCATAATTGTCATGTACATTGGTCCTTTAATTATTTGAAACTATTCTAACATAAGTTTAATGTACGTGATGTGGCTGTGCTTTTTTTAAATAAATAAAAAATCAAATTAATTTTATAACAGATTTGGTTGCGTCGTAATAATGTAGCGAGTGGCGTGTTCATCATCTTCCTGTGCATGTCCAAATAAATATTTTTACTTTCTTTGTTTCTTTATGTATAGAACCACAGGCTAAGCATATTTTACGAAACCGTTACTAGCTGATGGGCTGGTTTGATAAAAGACGAAAAAAGAGTGACAAAAAGATTTTTCCCAAAGCATCTAAATTACATCAAGATCAACAGCAAAATTTTACCCTAGACGGAGCTTCAAATTCAAAATACAGGGTGATTGGAAGATGTGTGCAAAGCTTTAAGGCCAAGAAGATAGATCTATGATCCTACAACGCCTCAAGGTTAACCTCTAGCATTCCTAAATGTCTTCAACATATCTTATATTGATACCTATGATTGATTGACTAATTAACAATCAGCAGTGACTGCTAGCCCTACCCACATGCGTCACCCGCGACCTCTAGCGGGACGTGAGAGAAAACTGCGTGTCGCCATTATCTTGCACTCAATGTTACGTTGAATTGAATACGTATTGGTGTTGACATTGTGAGACGTAATGTGATTTGTATAGATAGATAATAATGTTGACAAAACATATAATAGTATCTAAAAGGAGTTCTGCTAGACTTTTAACAAAAATAGTATATACTAGCTTCAGCCCGCGACTTCGTCCACGTGAAATTTCGGCCCCTGATCCATCGCGTCGCATCGCATCCCATCGTTCGCCTGTGCTACTACTTCGTTTTCGCTTAGCGTTTTTTCTGACTTTTCCTTCTTTTTCTGGGCTCCTAAGGGTCGTAGTGTGACGTTAAATAGTTTCAAATGCAAATATATTTTTTCAAATCAGACTGGTAGTTTCGGAGATTACAACCTACATACAAACAAACAAATTTCACCTTTATATAATATCATTATTTCGTTTATTTTTCTAGTTAGCTTATTTTATTAATTTTTTAAATATTTCTTAAAATATAAAAAATAAGTATAAAAAAAATTCAAAATATAAAAAATAGCGATCCGCCCGCGCCAGTGTCGGGAGCAGGGTATATTATTATTATTAGTATGTATAGAAGTATAGATTTAGTTAATTCTTTTTATTAATGTATTCAAGACTATAATATTTACATTTATATAAGCTAACTGTTTAAGAGTGAGGTAACTGTTTAAGAGTGAGGTACAGGCTAAAATAAAAACTAACAGACTTAAAATAATATTAATAAACGTACATGTAGGTATATAACAAAGAGGGAAAAATAACTACAATTAATATGATAGTATACTTACTTAGTTTTTTTTTGACACTCTTTTTGTATCTAAAAGCCAGATCAAGTCTATCAATCAATATATTGAATGCTAACTAGCTAAAACAAAAACAAACTATAGATCAAATCATATAAAACGTTACAAGATTATTTTTTGCTTGTGGCCTAAATCGGAACTAATGCCGCCATCTTGTTTTTCAATAAGTACATATTATTTTCATTGTACACAAAATTTGTAGTAAAAAGTAGCAGTACTAGAGTATTATATTATCTGTGGTAGCAGTTTACAAAACTCGATCAAGTTAATTAGTACATTTCCTAAGAATGCGGTCGTATCTACTAATCGATTATAATAATGAATATTAATAAGGCTATTAATTTAAAAACAACGAAATGTAAATCATGATACTATTAAGATGCTTTTGGATCACTTCGTTTTTGCTTTGTTTTTGATGTATAATTCATCGCCACTTCATAAAATAAACATTTTAAAACGACGCAAAAAATTGTCAAAAGTTACAACACGACCGACGCAGTTCCACTTGTATATATTTTAGCATAATAATATGGCTGCAAAACAGCCAGCCACTCTTACTTAGCGACTAAACGTTAAAATATTTTGTAAATAGTTTTTACTAATATTGGAAAACACAAGACGTTAAATTGTAAAAATAATGTTTTCGAACTAGTTAAAAATAAAAAATAAATATAAA
The DNA here is from genome assembly GCA_963669345.1 of Gortyna flavago. Classification (NCBI taxonomy): domain Eukaryota; kingdom Metazoa; phylum Arthropoda; class Insecta; order Lepidoptera; family Noctuidae; genus Gortyna; species Gortyna flavago. The sequence continues at coordinate 14,036,620 of OY770145.1, read as the reverse complement.
TAAAATATAGTTTCAGTTAACATTGTATTGAAGACAGAATCTTTACTATCGATTATAATCAGTTACAATACATTACCTGACCACTCTTCCTCTTTTTCTTTGTAAAAAGGGGTCAGATAATACAGGGCTCTGACTCTCTCTCTCTTGAGAAAAAAATCTTCAGAGATTCGTCCAAGAAAGCTTCAGAAATCGAATATTAATCTGATGACTATTCTGAAATTGCAATAGATTGTAACCATGAATGATAAATTAGCATACGATTCTAGTGTAGAAATAATTCGTCAGTTAAAAAAAAAAAAATTGGTTATCTGTAAAGTCGGTTTACGGACGATAAGTTTACGTGATAACGTCATAAGAGATAGATGCGTCACAAGCCAAACGCTTAGGCCGATCGTGCCTCTCTATCGCCTGTACCGCGCTCTCGCTTGCACGCTCGGCTCAGGCGGAACGTGACTTACGTGACAAAGAGTCACGCTTTTTCGTGCGTGGAGCGCGTTCATCGATTTATAAGAAGTTATCACGTCAAAAAACAGATGTTTCATAGACAAGTGTGATACCTATGCAGTCAAACTGTATTGAACAGGTTTACAATTATGTACTGAATTCATGGTAAAAGGCTGCGCGTCGATGTTCCTACCAGACTGTAGGTATATTAGACATAATTCGGGGCATCAAGTGTAAAAACTCTATAAATCTTGGACCCCGAAAACGTAATTTCAATGCTGCTTTGATAACTAAGACCGTGGCTAGGAATCTACTTGTGTACTTACGTCTCTCATCAATAAAAGCTAAACGAATACGCCACCTTCATCATTGGTTTCCATTTTACTTTGCTCTAACTAAATGCAGAATATTTAATCGAACTTAGCAAACAACACAGATTGTGCTTAATTCACGACCATGAAGCTGTACTCAATGGAGTGATGCAACTGATGACGTAACGTTCGCCAAATTAACACCTTCATTCCTTTGTCGATTCGCGTACAGTTTCGACTGTATTTGTATTGCTTGATATTTGCAGAACCACAAAATTTCTTTTTATAGTACTGTATGACTTAAACGTAGTCTTTTAATTCACGGCTTAATTTCACGCCGTGATATAATGGGCTACTTGATTCACATGTGTCGTAATGTACTATTTTGAATCTTAAAAGTTTCAAACTCAAAATAAAATTTAAAACATAAATTTTAATCAAACCATTTAATAAAACATTTGAATTGTCAGTCAGAAAGATTCTGAGAAAAAAGAACATACTAATAAATAGCGCCATTTTGCGATACCTAAAGTAAGTTGGCAATGTATGACTGTTTTCTTCATGGTGAGCAGAGTTTCATAAATAAGTCTTATATTGAGTAACGACAAAATAGCTACGACAAAAAAACTACTACTATCGTACCCAAGGCACCGATAACATTAACCGAATGATTGACACAACCAATGTCACCCAACGTCAAACACAAATTACGATTACCCATCCCTTCTCCATTCACCAAACCAACCGCCTGAACTAACCTTACCCTTGCTTCTTAAACTAGCTTAAAATACAAGTTTTAACAATACACAACCTGCGTAAACGGCTCAGCTAGACTCCACCAACATTGTCCACTAGTTGCCCTCCAACCAAGGCTAGTTCGACCGGTCACATTCCTTTTGGCTCGCGCATTTTGTTTTTTACACAGCCTACATGCTTACGGTACTTGGGGTTAGCAGTGCTACTGGGTGTACTGTTTTGGTTAGGCTGTGTCCTGGTGTGAATGAGGTTTTATGTGGGGCAGTGATGAGTGAATGGTTTGATGATTCTTTGTGATTATTTTTATTTCTGAAGGAATATGAAAGTGCTAACCTAACCTAACTGATGATCGTATCTTTCCATTTCTGGGTAAATTCTAGACATTTGAGAAACTGGGCAATAAATCCAAACTGTTTTCACTCAGTTTCCAGAGACAAATCATATTTACAAGTTTTAAACAAACAGCCAGTCTTAAACTCAGGCTTATAAATGCGCTTGAGCCTAGACATAAACACAGAGCGGCTAACATATCAATAGTTATGACCTTGCCAGCTTTCGCCACCAGAGGTCAGCACCGGCGAAAGGCAGCAAATTACTAGTTATGAGCTACTCTATGCATTTCTCTGGGTGGTTGATTGTTAAATGCATGTCGTTCTGCTGTATGGAAAAGGGTCATAAAGTTGTTGAGAAAATGAGTATTTTTGTTAGTGTCGGTATGGATTTTTTTTTAGAGCTTCATTGAACCGTTTGTAAATTAGCGTAGTGTTGTACGTAAGTGTTTATTACAGTACCTATTGAAAAAGGTAGTTATCGAAGAATCTGTGTTTCGATTGTGAGAAAGAGTTCAAGATTCGAATATTATTTTAGATTTTTAATAAAACGGAAATAAATAAAATAATTCCCCAAAACGAGGTTCTTATCTGGAATTTCTGACTCAGGAAAAAAAAATATTTTCGAGACTTCGCATTCAATTATTTGCAATAGTAACCTAATATGGACCTTTATAAATTACCAAGAAAACTAAAAACAAGCGGCATTTATCAATAATTCGACTTGCAATTTATTCTGCAAATACAAGTAAAAAAATGAAACAAAATTAATACAATACTACCAATGACACCAAAATATCACGAACAGCTTTACTTAAAATCGATGCAACCCGAATCGCACTTGATACCGATTACGCAACGCTGATATCGATTTTCCGGAAGAATCGATTCTCGGTAATTGGCGACTCGATACCGTAAGTCGGCCAAGTGCTTGACAAATCGGCCAATGCGACCATTCTTTTAGGTTGCTGAGCATTTTGGAATATAAGAACGAATAAAAGAATTTGCTGAATGGACAAAGTAAATAAATATGATATCTTATTTCAAATGAAGGCAATGTTTTGCTTAAGAAAACACTAGCCGAGTACCTTCTTATTGTACCAAAAATCCATTTTATTAAAATTCAGCAACTTTCCAGTACTAGGTATCAGCATCATCTTTGCCTTTTTAACAACTAGGTATGTTGGGGTTGGCTCCCAGTCTAACCGGATGGAGCTGAATATCAGAATTTTACATCGAGCGACTGCTTATCTGACCTCCACTGCCTAGGTAGAAAAAGAGAATTACTTACTTAAATTAAAGCTTATCGAAAGTCATTGAATTTTTTTTCCAAGCTTCATATCATGGAATTCTCATTATTAAACCCAAGGTTAGTTACTGCCTATGTGGGAGGCCCTAAACGACAAAAGGTTTATAAACTTGTTATTCCTGTACATATTTTAATAATATCATATCACAATAACTAATTACTTTACACGGTTTTCACTGGAATTTTTACCCAGAAGTATTTACAACAGGTAAAAGGAAGATGTGTACAATGACATCACGATGAGCTCATGGCAATCAACTTGATAGTTACTCTGACACTGTAGCTGGCAAACATGACATTTAAATAAAGAACGTAGCCATTTTTTTAATCGGTGGTTGATCGTTTTTCTACCAGTGAAGAGAAGTATTATCTCAAGTAATATGACATTACGACTGTAATTCCCAAAGGAATAAGTAGAGGTGTATACATAGTACGCCCGCATTTTGAAAGTTATATATATTTAATTAAGTGTCCTGTAATAGGAAAGCTTGGCTGGCCTGTTGTTTTTTTTTTTAATATACTTTCAGGGTTATTGGAAAAACACCAACAACCTCTTAAGAGGTCATTGTACTCATCATTATTAACAACTTCTTCTATGGGACCAAACCTGAAATCGCGAAAACAAAATCAGCTGTTCCCTACATTTATCGTCAAAATGTAGGGAATGGCTGATTTTTTTTTCGCGATTACCTGTATATTTTGTTTTTTTTTCACCAAAAATAATACAACGGGTTACACATACATAAGGCTTACTTGGGAATATATAACATGGGAGCATCTGTAGCTGAACTAGGACGAGTCCTGTATCTCGGCTCACAGCGAAAGACCCCGCTCAAACAAAACAGACCATAGTCATTAGCCCTACAGACATGCAATTAGGTATCCGAGCGCAAAAAACATTATAAGTACTCTGAGTTGCTGACTGGGAAAAACCCAATAACACTTTTTCTGACCTTTAATTCGAACACCACACTACATGAAACTAAATGGGACTTAAGGCAAAAGCTAGAAAAAATCAAGAAATTTGGAATTTTAAGTAGGTACCTATCAAATGCAAAATTAGAGTTTCTTAATTTCAAATTCTCAATTCAGAAACTGGGTATAAGACTGGGCTTTACATGTATTATAGGTAATTGAATTAGTACGTAAATGTAACATTATACCATTAATAAAAATTAAAACTAAACACTAATTAAATGAGTCGCACGTATATTCTACTAATTTAATTAACGAGTGCATAATGATAATGTTTCTCACGCTTCTCGACTTCTAACTGGGCAAAAAGTAGATAATTTGCTATCTTTTATGGATTCGATGCTAACACTACGTGTAAAAAGTACAATAATTTATTACACAGGGTGGTTTGACGTATCGAATTATAAGTAAACCTGTATAACCTGTATATTGAAATTAACCTATCTTATTCATACTTATTTATAGTAAACTTTTCATAGTAAAACAAAAAAAAAGACAAATAATATAAAAAATCAACTTACAGGCACACCCTACTCTACACGCAGTTTATCTATGAATACGTAAGCGATATTCAATCCTTTGATTTAATGTGAGAAAAAAAGAGATTGCTGTGCCATATGCAGAATACTCCGTTCAACTTTTATACCCTGTTTTTGTCCAGTCAGAAAACAAAATGAGCCGGCATAATTAAACTGGTGTTCTGAATAAATCCAGTCGAAAGTAAGAACTCTTTATAAGCAAAACAACATAAGTATTTTCAGTGAGAGTATATTTAAGAATATACCAAAAATAATTTTATCTCCAATACACTACAACAAAACATCTTCAAAGTGACACCCAAAACGGCTTTAAATAATCCATTTTAAGCTTAAATTCCGACACTCGATCCTCAAAATATTCAACCAAAAAACTATTAACAAAAAACTGGTAACAAAAAAGAAAAGTATTAAAATTCCTAAAGACGGCACGCGATCGGGAATCAAACCTGTACCATTATCGAGTGGACACGCCCACTGAGGTGACCCAACAAAATGTATGAGCGAGCTCACAAGTGCGTTATTTAAAGAAATTATAAATTAAAGTCGCTTTACGTGTCTGTCTGTGAAACTGTTCTTCCTAAATCTAGTGAAAAGTCATTTATTTAAGTTAGACTGAGAATCAGCACTTTTCGAACGTCAAAATTACAATAAGACAGTTCGCCATAACGCCAGCTCTTCACCACTTCCTAGTGCTTTGGTAGGGAAGAAACTACGCAACGGATTTTAATGTGGTTTTCACAATCATTTAGAGAATTTATTCCCCAAAAGTTATTTGTACAGCATAATCAGCCTATAATGTTCCCACTGCTGGGAAACATGCCTTCTCTCTGTAGGAGTGGGCTGTAAGCTCTAATCCACCACGCGGACCCAGTGCGGGTTGGTCGATGTCACATGTCTTCGAATTTTTGGTTCTAAGACATGCCGGTTTCCACAATGTTTTCCTTCACCGTTTTGAGAGCAATGGTGATGAAAATTATGTGTATAATACATTAATATTAAACTTATCCATACAAATATTATAAATGCGAAAGTGTGTCTGTCTGTCTGTCTATTACATCTTCACGTTTAAACTGCTGAACCGATTTAGATGAAATTTGGTATAGAGATAGTTTGAGTCCCGGGAAAGGACATAGGATAATTTTTATCCCGATATTCCCACGGGATCGACACTTATGTGGGTGAAACCGCAGGGCGCAGCTAGTAAAAAATAAATCTCGATGTTTTGTCAGATCGTAAAAACAGTGAGAGGTAGGGTTGGGCGAGTTGATAGTCATAAGAAGAATTTTGTTTACAAACAGGTTTGGTCGTCTTTTGTTTTTATTTACGTCGCATTTTGGGGTAAGGAACGTGGATAATCTTACCTTGATGTTATTTGTAAAGGGTCAAAGCTCAGGGTAAAAAAAAACTGACAAAGGCATAAGTACTTATTTTTATCATCTTTGAAGTTTTTTTTAGTTATTTAGTATTATTTTGGTCGAAGCTCCAGGTATATTTTGCCTTTAGAGTTTTCATTAGGGCTTTAAATTGAACAATGCTGTATTTCATTTAAAATAAAAAAAAGTTACTACTAATGTCCGTATCAGATAATTATGTTAAGCCATGTAAATGTTATTTCTCAAAAACTTCATTGAAGCTGGGAGTCAAGTTCGTATTTTACCATTTGAAGTGTAATTATTAAAAAAAAAAACTTACTACTTCTGTTATCATCTGTACCAAAATATTATGCTCCAAACTAGTTTTGTGTTTGAAATGTCTCGCCTTACTACGCTTCATTTTAAATAAAAATAAAACTTAATCTCCGGGGAGATTACTTTCCTTCTCTACCATCATCCGCTTTATTTATAAACGTTGCTTAAACGGTAAGTGACGTTTAAACGTTAAATGTATGGTTAAACAGACGCTAATCATTACAACTATTATTGTCTGCATTGATAAAAACTTTTGGTGTGGTCATCCAGTGATTTGTAAGTACAGTTAGATGAAATAGGCCTCTCTTTTTAACCCCTGTCATATATAACGTGTGTATTTGTGTGTATGTCTGCGGCATCGTAGCTCCCAAACGGCTGAACCGATATTGATTTGTTTAATTGAATGTTAAGAGTGGTTTAAGTTTTAACAATGTTTAAGCTCTTTTCATGTAACTTAGTTTTTGAAGAAAATCCCTAGAGAGATATGTGGTTACTTACAGAATAACATTTAATTATTACTTTTATAAGAAACATTAAATGTAACAAAGGCTATGGTAGTTGCAGATTGCAGTGCTGAAGGCAAACACGAAGGTACTCTTAGGTACTAACCAGCATTGAGAGGTTGTCATGTTGAATAGTTCAAATAAAATATATTGCAATCCAATCAATTCTAATAATAGATGTCGATTTGTAATAATTAAGCAATATAAATTGATTTGCTTGTGTTCAACACCAAGCGAATCGAAAGATCTGCGAGGATAAGAAAAAATAAAGATCGCAGAAAACGATAAGGCCTATTGTATGTTTTGTAGTGTTAAATGTATATTTTGTTATGTATTTTCTGGCGTACAATAAAGTTCATATACAGGGTGTCCCCGAAGTCGACGTCAAGCGGGAATCGGGTAATAGGGCAAGTCATCATAGCTATCAGTTTACTTGCCAAACTCGCATAGTAAGAACCTTAAAATCTGACCGACCAGAGCCCACCTACCTTAACTTGTCATTGAGTTCAACCGGTGATAAAAAAAAATTAAAAGCAATAAATCTTTTGTCATAACTAATACCAGCTTAAAATTCCAGGCTGTCCTTTTGTCACTCCAATCAACAATAATCAAAATCAAAATATTTTATTTCACATGAACCTACATGGGAAATTATTAAACGTCAGAAGCTAGGTGCACGGTTCCAATTGGTCGTTTCGTATGGAGAAGAACCGGCAAGAAACTCCACGGTTACTCTTTTACACTCACACACAGCTATCACCAATTTCAGAGGTGACCCAGTGGTAACCGCCCCGACTTACCGAGTCGTAGGTCGTGGGTTCAAACCCAGGCAAGCGCTTTACTTTGTATAAATAATTTAATCACCACTGCTCTCAAAACGGTAAAGGAAACATCGTGAGGAAACTGGCATGTCCAACCGGGGCCGGAGCCAAAAATTCGAAGACATGTGACGTCTACCAACCCGCACTAGGCCCGCATGGTAGATTAAAACCCACTCCCTCTCGAAGAGACGAGAACTGTGTCCCAGCAGTGGGAACATTATAGGCTGATTATGTTACCCCCAATTTTCGTCACGATGTTTTTTAACAACTCTGCCTACCATATTATGATATGACAGCATCATAGCATGCAATGACACACAAACTCAAAAACCTTCAATTCGTTTAGCTATAAATTATGTAGAACACAACGTAATACATACGTTTATGTAATTGTTACCGTGAGCTAGATTTTTTTTTAAATGACTTGAAGAAGTCTAACGAAATTATGCAGGTCGGGTGCGGAAGAACTGTGTTGAATTATGAAATTCCTGACATTTCTATATCGGGCTGCACAGTTTAGAAGAATTTATGCTAATAATGATTACCAAAATGACAGAATCTTGAATTTCTCTTGCTTGCAAGAGTTGTTTGCGTCGATTTTCTTCCCCAATTAAATACTAGTGTCATGGCAGGACATTTATTTTGGTTATTGCTATTTTAACGTTTGTAAAGTGTTGTCTGTAATATCTGGCTAATAATCTGGCTTTCGTTTAGTTATGAAAAAGATGTTTTTAAAATTCTGAAATGCTGCAGCTTTTAATTGATCTACAAAAAAGTACACAACAGTAGTTCACAACATTACATAATGACACCGATTCGATCAATTTGTTAGTAGAACTCGTTCGTAAAAATCCGATATTTCTATAATTAAATCAGCTTATGATTTTATAATAAACTTCAAGCTAAGTCCCTTATGAGCCGATCAAAAAGAAAAAAGGTCACAAAGGACGCTAAGCAAAAACTAAATAATAGCACGGGCTGGCGATGCGACGCGACGGAGGAACAAGAAATTTCACGCAATCGGGGTCTCGGGCAAATCTAGTTTACAATAAATATCATATTTGATATAATATATCCGATATATATGAGTATATCAGCGAACCGTGGCCAAAACTACAAACCTTCAGTTCCATGTGACATGGGTTTTTGCACTAATAAATTACAAAGGTCGATCATGTATTTGTCAAGTTAACCGAGTATTGGAAGGTTACATAAGAAGGTTACCTACATAACTGCGTGATTATTTAGTTAAAAGTTGAAATGAATAATATTGGTACTTATAAAAACTATTGCAGTCTCAAGTTCATTCAGTTTTTCTGGGTGCCAGTGTAGTCTATTATGGTGCTTTGGAGATGAATCTTTTACAGGCACACAACAAGGATACATGATAATTATTTCTAATCAAGATTATCTAAGAAAAGATTAGTTCTGGCTTCAAGGGCTAGTATTTTACTTAAAGGATATTAGATCTTCAGATATACATATCACAAATTAAGTAATATGTCAGTAGCGAAGCGCTACTGTAGTATCGTTTTGAAATACAAAAAATACTCGTAACTAAAATGGAAACTTAGAAGTCGATGACATTATATCGTAACACCTACTGCATACTAAATCAGACGCGCTGAAAATACAGTCACCAAAATATCTTGGGATATCACAGAGGCGCCGTTTACATAATCAGCCTATAATGTTCCCACTGCTGGGACACAGACCTCCTCTCTGTGAGAGGGAATGGGCCGTAATCCACCACGCGGGCCCAGTGCGGGTTGGTAGATGTCACATGTCATCGAATGTTTGGTTCTAGGACATGCCGGTTTCCTCACGATGTTTTCCTTCACTGTTTGGAGAGCAATGGTAATGAAATAATTTACACAAACTAAAGCGCCTGTCTGGGTTCGAACCTACGACCTACAAACTCGTAAGTCGCGCGGCTGTTACCACTGGGCCACCACTGCTGTTTGCTTATGTATAATATAGAAATTGGATTTATTTGTCTATTTTTCAACAAAAAATTATTCTTATTTTAATTAATGGCCGCCCCGCCTCGCCATCGATATCTGGAATACGAGAGTAATTGTTGGTGCGTTGTCATGTCATCCCAGAGATAAAAGTGAAATGTCTTCTGTGCCTGTCATGACACCGGCTCCCATTCGTTGGATTCTTTGGAGGAAATGTTAGGGAAAACATGGGGGCTCTTTTCGAAAATGGCTCTCGCATATCAGTCCCTGGTGCCGTATAATGACGTTTTAATGACGTCATGATTCTAGTGCGAGGGAGAGTCGGAGCTAATATTATATACGACCGATATCACCATACTTTTTATGGACTGGAATCATGATGGCATGAATACTCCATTAATTTGACGCCTTCATTAATTAAAGCCATGGCAAAATAGCTTCTTTACAAAGATCCCCGAAGATACTTATAACACGCGAATCGTGCCATATTCTACCGTCATGTGTCAAACTAAAATGGTCAACTCCACCATCTAATATATCGTTACGGTTGTATCCTTATAGGGCGAGTAGTATTCCAAACGGTATAGCTAGCTAGCTATATATGGTCAAGTTATAAAAATAAAGTACCGGTATCATTGGCTAGCACGTCAGACGGCAGTTGTTAGCGTAAAATATTGATGTTCAGTTGTTTCTGGTTCGACTGGGAACCGATTCACCACGACCCCACTGCTATACCTAAGGATCGTTTGGCCCTCAAATGACGTTGACCGCGGGGCATAATCAGCCTATAATACTCCCTCTCTGGGACACAGGCCTCGTCTCGGTGAGAGTGTTCGCCGTAATACACCACGCGGGCCCAGTGCGGGTTAGCTCCGATATTGGCCACACGCCAATAAAAACACTTGTAATATGGCCAGGGACTGAGCTCATACCATGACCGTTTTGAGGGCAGGTCAGAACAGTTATGATTGCCACTGCACACGGTTTAAAATCGCTTGGCATTTCTCATGTTACCAAAATATTCGTAAAATATTGATCTGCTTTATGAGTGCAGGAGATCCCGACTTAGCTTGCAAAGTAAGCAAACTGAAGTGACTATGGGCTGGCCATGTTTGTCGAAGGACCGATGGCCGGTGGAGCAGATAGATCCTGAAGTAGAGACCGCGTATCGCCAAGCGTATGGACACCACCCAGCTAGAAGGACCGACGACCTTAAGAAAATGACTGGGACAGACTGCTTGCTGAAGGAGGATAGGGTGTTGTAGCCTGGGAGAGGCCTATGTCCAGCAGTGGACTGAAATAGGCTGAGTTGATAAAAGTGCATGGTAGACCTAAAGGAAAGTTTTGATTCATAAGCTGGTTTACTTTTAACTTCCAGTTTAATTATTTATAACGAAGCAGTTACTCTTATTTGACATTATAAGATTAAAAATCATTTAAAATTTAAAGCATGTAAATCTCATAATAGTACGTTTTGTTTTTTTTTTTGTTTTCATATATTTATAATGTAATTATGTATTCAGAACATGTGTACTCGATAATTAATTGAGTGTGCGTTACATGATAATGTATATTATACAAATTCTATAATGGTTAAAGATAATTGTAATGTACCTCGTTGGTAATCCTTAAATAAATAAATAGACATACCTACGTAATCCAATTACTATAATGAACTACGTTACCTGGAGTTAAGAATAACGGGTTATATCATTTAGAAACGGTGGTTGACTCAGCTGCTAAACTTGATAGTTTTAAGCCTTCAGTTCTTATTTCCCAGAGCTGGGAAAAGGCCAACTTTGCTAAGAACTATTTACTAGTTGTAGTATTGAAAAATGCACTTTGATGGTTAATTTTGAAGGCCCATATTCTATTGTTTCAGAGGCTGATAAAAATGAGTCATAACACCCATTTTCTTATGCCAAAAAACAAGTGAAATTCGCAAACTGCCGGCGGTTTAACACAAAACAGGATTTGACGCGAGGTCAAGAATGCAATGAAACGTTCTAAGTAGAAAGTACATACATAATACATGGACCAATTGTTTTCACTCCATCGCGTGCATGTTAATAGTATATAGTAAAAGTGATTTTAGATTGGTTTGCCTCGAGACGTGTGTGGTGGATTCAGTCCCGTTGTACTGTCATGAGTAACTACCCCGTTGGTCTCGTGGTTGCAAGTGCGACTGCTGATCGTGGGATCCTGGTTTCGACTCTCAGGTTGGGCAAAGTGTTACAAGGTAACAAAAAAAATTAAAGAAAACACGTTTATTTGTGGAAAATATGACACAGAGAAAAAACACAACAAATTGGGGGAAAATATGCGTCACAGGAATTTCTCAGTAACAGCCCGGATTTTGGAAGTTGGCGGTGTGATACCCCCGTGCCTCGGAGAGCACGTTGATCCTGCGTCTAATTGCTCACCGGTCGTTTGGGACTGCCGTCCCATCATGAGAATGAGTACACCTATGTCTGCGCACACACTTGTGCACTATAATTTCTACCACGTAATTGACCGAAATTCGGTCTAAAGGACTATTACTGTCATGTTCAATTGTGTAAAAGGTTTTACAACACTCCTAGTTCTTTTGGCGTGCGGCCAAAATCAAACACAATGCCGCTGCCTTGTTTTATCATCATCATCCTTATGTCCATGTATATCACATAATACTAATTACCTTACACTTTGCATATACAACCATTTACATATACTTACGTCTATAATTAAGAAGTTACGCACAAACTATATATCATTTCCTTTTATTCATGAACTTATTGTGACTTGATTTGAATACTCTTTCTTCCTGACGATATAATTTCCTTCTATAAATATTGATTGTGTTGGTACACACGGCGACACATCAAGCTATATATTTCCAGTTTTAGCTGACCTCGCATTGTATAGGTTTTTCGTACAATCAGAAGTCAGCTTATACTGGATATGTATAGCTAGCCCAGCTTTTAGAGTCAGACAGATTAACATGAATGGAATTTGAATGTTTTGTGGTGTGAGAACTGTATCAAAATATTTCGCCATTACGAAGAATGAATCTTTAAGTTAGAAAATCCTCATGCATAACTGTAATGAAAGGGTACATAATACATCCATAATCAACCTATAAAGTTCCCACTGCTGGGACATAGTCCTCCTCTCTTCGAGAGGGAGTGGGCTGTAGTCCACCACGCGGGCCCAGTGCGGGTTGGTAGATGTCACATGTTTTCGATTTTTTGGTATTAGGATTTGCCGGTTTTCTCACGATAATTTTCTTCCTGTTTTTAGAGCAGTGGCGATGAAATAATTTACACAAAGTAAAGCGCCTGTCTGGGTTCAAACCTACGACCTATAACTCGTAAGTCGTGTCCGTTTCCACGGGCCACCACTGCTCATATGTACCTACTTAAAATCTATGTCAACAAGATTGTCACAGACATCAGAAATAATCAAAATGTCAATCTTACAACTTAATAATATTTAAATCATTATATTTTATGAACAGCTAAAGAAGATTTATAAACAGTTAGCACTAAGATAGCTAAAGTAAACCGTGTAAATCTAGATAAATGCTTTTACGTTGGAACTAACCTCCTTGCTTATCAAGATAGCTTTATTAATCTTGTCAGTATGATCAGTTATGGCTGTATGTCATCGTGGCCTTTGCTTGTAACAAAAAAAATTATAAACTCTTGTCATTTGTTTTCTATTGTAAAATGGCGTGTGATATTTTTTTTTTTACGTGATATGTATGATGATTCTTTTTACTACTAATAATTAAAAGATAAATATGAATGATGAGGAACGTAAACGAAGCAAAAGGAGTCTCATATAGATTTAGTAAAAAGAGAAAAAAGAAGAGATAAAGAGTTTATTTTGAAATTACAAACGGACACTTCAATTTTATTTATTTGTATAGATAACAATAGCAATTTCATAATTATTATGAAGTGTGCTTGTATTTCTATATTGCCGCAGCGTATTCAGAACGGAGCATAGCACAGATCAATAACTTTTCCGTATTTCTATTATTATTATTTATAATTTTCTATTATTAATCTTTTTTATACTTATTATATACTACTAGCAGCGCCTCGCGGTTTCGATCCCGTGGGAATATCGGGATAAAAAGTATCCTCTGTGTTATTCTGATGTAGGTATATTACTATAGTGTAAAGTTTCATCAAAATCCGTTCAGTAGTTTTTGCGTGAAAGACTAACAAACATCCAACCATCCTCACAAACTTTCGCGTTTACACTATTATTATTATATAGTATATTATTATTATATTATTTGAAATTACCTATTGCTCGTTTTTATACATAAAGAATGACTTAAAATTTGGCGACTAGAAAATTCTGAAGAATACTTATGGCTATTTTATTTAATGAAAACATTTGAACATTCGAATTTTATTAGATAATGTTATTATTATTTTTTGTTATGGCAAACCATGAAATGTAACATCAAATGTATATTGGTTAAACGTGTAAGAAAAAATGTTTTTTCTTTATTTTCTTTTATTCTTTATACCGGAAAATTACCACCATATTCAAAGATAGGTAGGTACCGTTGTTTAAATCCATAAAACAACTCTAATCTGCCACAGATAACAAAAACTGTTTACGTTTCGTTATTTCGTTATCAGATGACTAGCTAACCTTTTACCATGAATTTTAATCTTTACAAGGACATTGTTTGATCATCACAGTAATTATTATTAACTCTTAACTACTAAGGCTAATGCTCGGTTCAAGTTGAACGGGTTTTATTAACATTCTTCGCAATAGGTGTGCAGTTAACTTTGATTAAATAAAACATAGTTTATTTGTGAGAATGTTTATATTGCGAATTTAGGTTATGTTTTAAATTAGATAAGTAAAGGGTTTATTTCGTGAGAACAGTTAGCCTTATCTACTTTACTTAGATCGACGACTTAATCGTGTTAATTTATTTAAGTATTTAGTAACCACAAGTATTTCAAACGTATACAATTAATAAATTCATAATTAGAATTAGCTAGAAAATTTAAAAAAAATACAAATTAATGATAAAATGAGATGATGACTATTCTAATTATACTGGTTCACATATAATATAATTGTATATCTTAATAATTTTATACTACACATGCGGCAAAAATGGTAATTAAAATTTTTGATTACTGTATCAGAAGGTGAAACGCAACGAAAATAACAGCATGGCAACACAATTACGTCGCACTTTCTTTCTTTTCACATTCACACTTATTTTATTTAACTAATCAAACCTAACTATAATTGAAAACCGTAACTATACAAAAATAACGCAATAACAAAACTTTAAATCGAACGTGACATAAAGAACTTTAATTTGACAGCTGTCAAAATGCGCGCCAAAACACGCGTCGTCAGGAAATGAAAGTAGAGTTTTACGTGTAAAACTATTTGCTTGATGAAACTCTTTGGCCGGTCAGCTTTCACGAATATATGTTTCACACGTTTTCGAACGTAACTGTGTATTTGCGGTGCGTTGTGATATAATAATAAATTGTGTGGGAACCGTTTAGTTACTAGGCTTTTTTATTTCTATTACATATTGTCCGCACTGTACAGAGTGTATGTGCTTGTACAATCAGTCTCAAAAATATGTAAACATCGACAAGAACTTTGATTGCATACTATTTGTGTTCCATAACACTGTATCAATGTTTACAATTAAATTCCCAATCTGTAATTGTTTCGTGGTTACACATTAAAAAAATATTATGGAACAAAGATTGTTGACAATTAAATATATCTTTTTTTTTTCTAATCTTTTTCAGGCTGTCTTACGTATACTGTCGCGAAGTCATGACAAAGTGTTCCAAATGACTGAGGCATGCATCACTAAATGTACATTTTTCAGATTTCTTGTGCTTCACAGCTCATTAAAACAATATTGGAATAATTCGTTTTATGATTAGTAATTAAAGCTTCAATTATCATTATTATGTCAGTAAAGTTTATGTTATAATAATTTATTTTTTTAAATAAAACGCCGTGATATTAAGTATTATTTCGTAGCTATTTTTTTTTATATTATACATTTATTATATTTTTTTATATTCTGTCATTACCATTTCTATTTTTATATAATCTTTCAAACCCCGCAGGCAGTTGACACTTTCATATTATTACATAAAAAAAAAACAACTTTAACATACACACATTGTGGTATATAAACAATAGGGTTTGTGGTGAAGAAAAAGATTGGTAAACTAGTACTTTTGGAGCGGAGCACCGTTGACAGCGTCAGACAACTGTTGTCCAAAGAAATGTACGGCGCATGTCTACGGAAGAAGCTTCTAGAATATTCTAGAAGCTTCGCGTGGCTCTTATTGGCCGGGCGGGAATGTGACGCATTTCCGCCAGAAGTGCGTGGATTATGGCGGGTGCGGTTAGTTATCCGACCTCTTCACGTTATACAACGAAATAATATATAATACCACCTAAGGCCTTCTATTTCAATTCAAAGTGAAATACATCAACATAAAAATTCTTAACGTTAATAAAGAGAAAAGTTACGTTCTGACCGATGCATAAAAAGTAATATAGTATATCTGCTTCTATTCAATAAAAGGATGAAAGACTGTAATTATAAAGCAAAATGATTCATCTCCAATGTTCATAAGATTGCATGTTATTTATTAACAAGACTACGTAATTATATAAAAAATAATATAAAGCTGAGTATCCAATGGTCAGTCATAATAATAACATATTACCCAAGGTGTGAGCAACTAACAGATCCTAAAAAAAAACGATGTGTGCTTATGATCACACGAAAGAAGTGAAAACTTACGACTGGAGCCGAGTATACCCGATTCAGCATCACCGACCCGAGCGTTAAGGTTCAGTTTCGTTCACTTCCAAAAACTAAAGTTGAAAATGTATGGAATCGACATTGGATTACGCATGAGTTATCGTGTCGGAAGCTTGTGCCGAATCCAAATGCATTTGAGATTTTAATTATAC
Organism: Gortyna flavago; assembly: GCA_963669345.1. Classification (NCBI taxonomy): domain Eukaryota; kingdom Metazoa; phylum Arthropoda; class Insecta; order Lepidoptera; family Noctuidae; genus Gortyna; species Gortyna flavago. Next base: position 14,019,997 of record OY770145.1, on the reverse strand, counting down.
AAAGGTAATACCTTTGTATAATTAAAATTTTCCTGCATGCTTTTTATTATCGTTGTGACTCAGAAAGATTGTTGTGAACCATATATTATTTTTAAAAATCAATATAAAAATTATTTATTCAAAATTATAAGGAAAAATCAGCACTTTTTGAACGTCTAAATTACATGAGGCAGTCCCCCAAAACGTCCGCCCTTCACCTCTTCCTAGTGCCTGTTTCCTAGCGCTTTAGCTGGGTAGCAACAAACTCCCCGAGCGCCAATAAAATATTTTTATTAAAAGATAATTTATTGTTGTTAAAAAACCGCGATGCTGTAGGAAAAGATGCGTTTATTTTGTAGCCTAATGAGTGTGCACACGGTTTTACACAATTAATGATTGTACTTGAATGCATGGAATGATCATGGACTGATGAGCGTAAATGTCTTGTAGAATGTAATAACCAGCTAAATATAGATGTAAGACTAGATATTAGTTACCTACATGTATAACTAGCTGATATACACACACACGCACATAAACATCACACACACACACAGATCTGAAGCTAAACCATGAAATTCCTAAATATTTACTGAAGATTTAGTCACGCCACTAATGAATGAGATTATAAATACCAGCTTATCAGAAAATGTGGTTTAACGATAGTCTTAGCTAAGTCTTTTGTTTGTTTTTAAACAGAAGACTTTTATTAAGGTTATAGTTAAATTACGATTTGGAATAAGCTAGTAAAATTATTAGGGTTTTTACGAGTGTTCGACAGATTCTTTAAATATTTAACTGATCCTCTACAAACTTATTGACCTTCTAATGATGTACACTTTTTTTGAATTATTGATCCTCAAAAAAAAATTGGGCTTCTGACGCGTGAGTTGAATTGGTTGCAGTAACCAAGCTACTAGAGCACCCCGACCAAATCGGTTAGGTTAGGTTAGAACTGTAACGAACCGCGTTACATCCAAATTAGTAGCAGTTTCTCGGCTATTTAGTATTTCAAGGAGCCCAAAGTAAGAATAATTTTATGGTCAATTAAATACATGCCATTCTAAATGTTTCATTGAAGACTAAAGAACTACATAAAATCAACAAATAATCAGTCAAATCTATCATGATAAACTTAACAAATGTGTAGACAGCGCAGTCACTCATTATTTTCATTAAGCATCGCTGTACCTAACACATAACAACGCTAATAACGTAAAAGTGAACATTACTTCACTGATGAATGTGCTGTCTGTACCTCTTTAGTGATGCTGTTATGTCATAATCAGATTATAATGTTCCCACTACTGGGACACAGGCCTCCTCTCCATGAGAGGGAGTGGGCCATAATCCATTACGCGGGCTGGGCGCTGGTTGGCGGATATCAAATGTCTTCGAAATTTTAGTTAGGACATGCCGCACAGTGGAACGAATGTATGGGAGCGGTTGGACGTAGACATGTCCGAAAAAAAAGAGTAAAATTATGACAAACTAATGATGCCATCTTATTCGATTACTTAATGCCTTCATAACTTGTGGTGATGAATTTCTTCATAACTCCCATATTTCGGGAGTAATTTGAGAAAATGTGAAATTTTACTATGAAAATGAGTGTATCGAGCTCTCTCCCTCCTGATTCCGGGCTTGTTTCAAGTAGCGGTCTCTAATATCATAATGCTAATACTAAGAGCTATATTTAATACTAAGACACATAGTGCGCCAAATGTGCACTTTCTGGGATAAAGAGTGATGTTTATTTTATAACACAATTTTTTTATTTTTTGTTTATTTTGTTGATTAAAACCGTTTTTCTAAAGGTTTACCTTATTACAATAACATTTCTGAGCAGCCAATTAGAGAAGATATAAGCTAATTAGGATATATAATTAGGGACTTAAGGTTTACATATAAAACTGATGCACTAATGATTACTGATAAGAACATTGCTATTATTTAATTACTAAATGGCTCTTAATACACTAATTTAGCATGCATCATTTACTAATTATCACAATAACTAATTACCTTGCAATATTTAACAAAGGATACCTGGGATACCTGGATTTTATATAAATAGGTCACTATTAGTAACTTTAAAATCAGTGTTGATTTACACCTCGTTGTATCCAAGCTAATCTCGCAATGTATTTTCCAAATTTTAATACAAATCTTGATATTCACGTTGCTTTATGCGCACGCGCACATAAAGATTTACGCGACTTTAACTATTTGTTCAGTGTTTTAAAAGATAACAGTTGTGTTCAGTTATGTGAAAGTGCTGAAACAAGTTTAAAAGACTGGTGTCGTCGATTTTGCTACCGCATTTATGCAAAATGGACACAGTCTGGAAGAAGCACAGATAAGTTTCGGAAGAAACATGAGATTTGGCTACAGGCTGCAATTCAATGGCCGGAATTACAGAATGAAAATATGGAACCTTCTACAGAAAATATAAGTGACGTCATCGAGCCCATAATTTCTCCTGCTAAATCTGATGCTTCAACTTGTACACATCCTAGTCCTCGTAAATCTTTTGAGGACCTTAGTAACCGGCAAAAAAGAAGACGCACTGAAGATAGTCTTTCATGCAGCAGTAGCAGCGCTGAAATTATGTTTTCGGCCGAAAGGGCGCTTCAAAAGGCAGGACAAAGCGATACAGCTTATGTTATGAAATACTTGACGGAGAATCCAGAAGAGGCCTCAAAAATCAAAGCCTTCATTGAAGGTAAATCAATTCAGGTACGGGAAATATCCCCTTTGAAGGCATTGGCTCTTTATGTATCGATGAACTTATCGAAATGGCGCTATAACACTCTTCGGGATTTCAACACTCAAGAAGGAGCTCTTCAATACCCGAGTTACTACATGTTGGTTAAAGAAAAAATTAAGTGCTATCCGGCCAAAGAAGATCTCACAGTTACAGAGAGCTCTGCAAAAATCAAATTACAAGCCTTGATGGATTTAACCTCAAGAAGACTTATTAGGTCGTTAGAAACCCCTGTTGATCCCAATCAACAGCTCGTATTGACCAGCAAATGGGGTTTTGACGGATCATCTAGCCAAAGCATTTATCATCAAAGGACGAGTGAAGATGAGCAAATCGATCTTGCTAGTAATTTTATGATTAGTCTTGTACCACTGCGGCTCGTCTCAAAAGGTGTAACAATTTGGGAAAACGAGCGACCATCTTCCACTTCATTTTGCCGGCCAATATTGTTTAAGTTTATAAAGGAAACCAAAGAAAATGTGCAGAGAGAGATGGCTGAAATCGAAGCAGAGATTGAAGCCTTAACTCCATCCACCATCACTGATGGAATTAGTGTCAAACACCAACTGCTGTTGACAATGATTGATGGTAAAATTCATTCCATTATATCCAATACAGCAGCTTCAGTGTGTGACATATGCAAGGCTTGTCCTAAAGAAATGAATAATTTAGAGTTAATCAAAGATAAACACGCAAACGAGGACATGTATAAATATAGCTTAAGCACCCTTCACGCTTGGATTCGCTCAATGGAATGCTTATTACACATTTCCTACAAATTAGACATAAAATCATGGCAAGTAAGGGGTGATATAGCAAAAAGGCAAGTTGATGACAGGAAGAAAAGAGTTCAAGAGGCTGTAAGAAGAGAAACGGGCTTACTTCTCGATGTTGTGAAACAAGGCAGTGGATCCACCAACAATGGCAACTCGGCAAGGAGATTTTTTGAAAACTACACTAAATCTGCTGAACTGACCGGAATAGATGCTATGCTTTTAAGAAAAATCTGTGTGATCTTGCAGTGTATTTCATCAGGAGAGAAGATCAACGTAACTAAATTCCGAGAGTTCTGCTTTGATACTGCTAAGCTTTACGTGGAGTTATACCCATGGTATTATATGCCTTCTTCACTTCATAAAATTTTAATGCATGGGCCAGACATAGTTCAGAACATGTCAATTGTGCCCATTGGTTTTCTATCCGAAGAGGCATCTGAGGCTAGAAATAAAGATTTTAGAAAATATAGAGAGGGGCATTCTCGAAAGCATAGCAGTATCTCATGCAATGAAGATATTATGCACAATCTTTTACTGTCTTCTGATCCACTTGTTACAAGTATCCGTCCAAAAGGAAATAAGTTTGTAAAAAAATCTTCTTTTAAGGAATTTTATGAGCTTACGGATTCTGAGAAAAGTGATATCGAATTTGTTAACATAAATGATTTAGCGGACATCGATTCTGAATTTGAATTAATTGATGATGATGATGATGACGAAGATAATTAAATGATGTTATTGTTTTAAAATGTGTAACTTAGTAAATTAGAGCTTACATCTTAATTATTTATTGTACTTTTAATGAAACTAGGTAATTTATTATCAACTTACTTAAAAGTCATACTCTCATCAGTTCTTGTGAATATTTTTGTTAATATATATTTCTGTATATATATAATATATTTATAGACCTCTTAATAAGTCTGTCTGCGGTTTAAAGTAAATACAAATGGGGAAAAAACGGTTTTTTTTTTAAATTTTCATTTCCTTTTATCCCAGAAAGTGCACATTTGGCGCACTATGTGTCTTAGTATTAAATATAGCTCTTAGTAATAGCATTACGATATTAGAGACCGCTACTTGAAACAAGCCCGGAATCAGGAGGGAGAGAGCTCGATACACTCATTTTCATAGTAAAATTTCACATTTTCTCAAATTACTCCCGAAATATGGGAGTTATGAAGAAATTCATCACCACAATTTATGAAGGCATTAAGTAATCGAATAAGATGGCATCATTAGTTTGTCATAATTTTACTCTTATTTTTCGGACATGTCTACGTCCAACCGCTCCCATACATTCGTTCCACTGTGTGCCGGTTTCCTTACGATGTTTTATGGTATTGTGTATTTGTGAGTTAAGATAAGTGAATAAATGGTTCCTAGAATATTTTGGCGCCTTAATGACATTGATAGCGGACGTAGTTTGTTAACATTTTGTGAAATTATATTGACAAAACAAGATGGCTGCGTTAGTTTAGATTTTAGCCACGCGCGAAAAAAATCTCTAAAGCGTTGTAAATAAGGATGATTTAAAAGTATATTTTTGGAGTTTTCTTTGTTCTTTTAATAGGCTGATGGTCTAATTGATCGTAAGACATTACCACAGGGCACGCCGCGATAGCGGCGGTAAGGCCCCTCTTTGAGGAGTGGCTAGAGAGGCGTCACGGCGCCCTCACCTACCGCCTGACGCAGGTCCTCACCGGACACGGATGTTTCGGGAGGTTCCTGCACATAATCAGGCGGGAGGAAACGCCCGGGTGTCACCACTGCGAGGATCGCCCAGAGGACACGGTGGTGCACACGGTGGAGGTCTGTCCCGCTTGGGCAGAGCACCGCCGTGTCCTCGTAGAGGCGATCGGCAGCGGCGGCGACCTCTCGCGCCCGGCCCTGGTCCAAGCCATGGTCCGGGGCGAGAGGGAGTGGGAGGCAGTCACCTCCTTCTGCGAAGCAGTCATGCTAGCGAAGGAGGTGGCGGGATGGGAGAGGGAGAGAGCCGAGAGGGCCGCCCGTCCCAGCCGCCGCGGTAGACGCTCCGGGCGTCGGGAGCCGCGTGACGACTCCCGGCCACCGTAGGCGCGGGCCTGCGGACGGCGAGTAATGGGTAGCTCGCCGTCCGATCAGGACCAGGCCCGTGCCGGACGGCGCGTATGTGTTCCACGCGCGCCTCAAAGAGATGTCAGCAGACATGGAGGGGCCCGTTAGGGCCGAAGCCTGCCGGGGCAGCGGGATTGTCCGAAAGGGTTACCGCTGCCCCGGAACATAAAGGGCTAAGGAAGGAACACGGATGGGTTTTAGTCAGTAAGAGTCTGACACTCCCTTCCGCTCCACCCAGAGCGGGAGGGGTCATTGGATGATTTCCCATCCTTAAAAAAAAAAAAAAAAAAAAGACATTACCACAGCTTCGTCACATACAATTATATTAGATGACGATGGTCCGTTATAAAAGAAACTATAGGCATCGAAGATATAAAAAACGAACTTTGACATTTCTTCCGTCTAGACACAAGAACCCGCAAATGTAAACCACAATCGTACCACAATCACTGTCTACTTATAAATAAACCTATGCGACTTTCAATCATAGTATCTAGGTTCTATATGTATTAAGATAGCAAGTTGGCAAATTACCAAACTTGAAAGGTGATAAGTATGCAGTCGCCGATTCAAAATCTTGAAATTATTTGCAACTAGCTGATGCTCATGACTTCGTCTGCGATCCAGGATGAAAAGTAGCCTATGTCCTTATCCAGATCATGGTCTATGTGTTTGCTAAATTTCATCCAAATCCGTTCAGCCGTTTTAGCCTGAAAGTCTAACAAACTCACTTTCGTATGTACTAAATTATAAGTTAGGATGCTAACCGCGGCTTCACCTCAAAAACAAATGCCTACGACACTATTTAGCTACAGCAAACTAAATAGACAAACATCTATTATAGTGCCAATATTGAAGCCGAAGTCGGCAATAGTTAGCACTCGACTACATCCGCGTTGAGACATGTTGCATGTCCCTCGTGACATGTTCTCGATTATATCACTATTGTCAGGGCATTCAACTTGAACACTAAGTGCTAGGAGTACTAAGGTCGAGATCTATAAACGATACTTAACACTTTGTCACAAACCAATCTATCTCGTCTGCTCGACGTCCATATGACACTGCAGGGATCCAGCAGAATATCAGCGTCAGATACATTTACCTGACACATACTGAGCTGGACTCCCATTTGGTGCAACCTTGAGACGCACACCGCTCTTTGTAGATTCGTTATCTTGATTTAAAAATGTCCTAGTGTCACTTAATTTTTTTAAATTATGTTTTTATGTTTTATTTTTTTATGTTGGCACCTTGTTTTTTATATATTCGTCTAATTACGTTATCATTTAATTGCGATTTTGTGTGTGTGCCATATCTTTTGTGTGCACTAAATAAATGATTTATCTTATTTATTTAACTTAGCTTGCAGTTTGACTAAGACATATTTATATCTCTAGAACTTTTAGTTTGTCAGTTGTGCGACAGTGTCAGAAATAATGCCAAGCCAAAGAACTTGATATGCAACGTTTGTAGATCTCAGCTAGCAGCCGACAACCTCCTCAGTGGACCGGTGCGAAGCAATGCAGAGAACAAAATGGAAATTACTTACAAATTAAACGGGAAAAATCGCCAAATCTGGAAAAAAAAAGAAAATTACTGTTAAAAGAAATTCCGAAAAGATTTTTAACACAGGAAATTAATTTCGTTTTTTTAACTATTGCAAAAACTTATTGAAAATATTTGTAAATCGGCCATACAAATAAAATATATTTTACAGAAGGCGGAAGCTCCAAATAAAACAATTTTATGTAGCCATCTAATTTAGTTATCTAATGCTGTACTAGTTTGTAAAACTGCGCACCTACAAAAAACAAAACAAATATCTCGATCCATACATTTATGTCCTTAAATTAAATTAAATTCTGACCCTCGTAAATACTAGGCTTATTAGTCGACTCGCACTTGGCACATTTCGAATTTCTAGAGTAGTCGATTCGTCCACAAATAAACATAAAAACTTCATGCTCGCCATTAGAAAAAAAAAATATTAAAGGTGACGATAAAAAACGATCAGATAAGAACCATCTAATGATATCCTAGTTTGTAAAACTACGCCGCCTTTACAAACATAAAAGCATAGATTTATATCTCAGTCCATACATTTATGTAAATTAGATCAAATTCTAACTCCATACACTCGTAAATAAATCAGATAAAAATCGTAAGTTTATGTCATTACCTACTTACATATTACTATGCAAATTTTTACCAACAACATTTACATTTCTAGCCTTGACTCGACTGACATTTACATTTAAACACTTTTAGTTTTAAAATACAAAATAATTAAGTATTACTAACAGTCTTAAAATAATAATATGTACAAGTATATAAAAAGGGGAGGGGAAATAATTAAAGGGCATCAAAAAATTCGTCCGCATCGCTGTCAACAGGAAACGTGCCCAAAAAGCTGGCAGCATTGCCACGTTGTATGGCAATGATGATTCTTTGGCCAAAAAATAGGTCAGCCACGGTCGGTCGGTCGGTCGGTCACGTGAAGAGTCGACCAACCGCTTGGCGATGTCTCGAGAATAAATCGAAATAAAAATTATATGATTAGTTATTTTGAATAAGGTTATATATATACAATCAAGTATTTTATAACTAAACAGACAGCTAAGCCGCTGGGAAGTTTGTTGTGCCACTTCTTCTCCCCAGCGAATGCACTACGAAGTGGTGAAGGGCGGGCGTTTTGAGGACTGTCTTTTGTAATTTTGACGTTCGAAAAGTGCTGCTTCTCAGACTAGTTTGAATAAATGACTTTTGATTTCATATGATTAGCTAGTAAAGCAAGGCTGTTTAGTTTAACCATTCAACATTTAATCGGATTTAATTGACGTGTGTATGTATCTTTTTATTAAACTAAGTTAACTGTTTTATCACATAAACACGGGTGTGTGTGTGTGTTTTTTTATGTTTGTTACTTCTTCACGGTCAAACGGCTGGACCAGTTTTGATTAAATTTGGTATAATGACACCCTGGATTAACATATAGGCTACTTTTTATGCCGATATTCATTTATGCGGGCGAAACCGCAAGGCGCAGCTAATATTTACAAAATACTTTTTTACAAAAAACACAACAGACTTCCAATGTCAATAAACGAAAATGCAGAACCAACGACACAGACTTCCGAAATTAGGAAAGGGTCTTTTTTAGGAAGTCGGTTGTGTTTTTTGTAAAAAAGTTTTTAATTTTTTACTTTTTTGTGGGAGAGTTTGTAATTTATCTAAGTTACAATAGCCTAATGTCAACTGCTCATCACCTTTTACAAAAGATTGCTTTTGAATTTTTAGATATTTGTTGATTTTTGAAAAAAACGATTGTCAGATTTCGAAAAAAAAAACATGGGACCATTTGAGAAGTATACCCTTTCCAACAAAAAAATCTTTTTTCAAATCGGTTGGCAAGCGACGGAGTTATGCGCGAACAAACATAAAAAAAAAAATACAAACATCCGTATTGAGAACCTCCTTTTTTAGAAGTCGGTTAATAAAACAGCATCTTGTTGTCGTTGACATCGTTGATGTGTTACCATCATCACTATAACCGCTAGTAAGACAAGTGTAAGTTCGCTGAAATGTTAAAATATAAAAAAAATCTCTTCAAAGGGCGAGAAAGTAACCTGAGGAATTAAAAAAAAAACATGCCAAACCAAAATCTGTTTTATAGCTGGACTCGCTCAAACAATTTTGTGCAGTTTTGTGGTCTGTATGTTAAATAAGTTTAAAAGAACACCTGTCTAAGAAATACAACTATTTCAGTATTTCCTTAGGTTTCATGAATGAAACTGAACCACCGAACAATAATTCACTAACCTTTAAAACAGCATAGGTTAGTGAAAATGAACTCAAAGCTTAAAGTAATATAATGTAATGTAAGACGCGAGTCATCGCAGGCGCAGGTGAAAGCGGTCGCCTTTTACGTCCATCTGTGTATCGCCTTAGGCTTTAAGAGTATGTTTGGAGCCGGTGTAATGATGTTGTGTTCACTTTAGCTGGATTGATTGGTATAGCAGGTAGGTGAATGAAAGAAAAAAAAAACATAAGATATGTGAACATTAATATCTTAACAATAAAATACCCTCATGTATAAAAAAGAGGGTGGGTGCTTATGATCACACATTAAAATTGAAAAGTTACGTCTGGAAACGAAGATTTGGGGCAGGTTTGTGCTTAGCAATGGGACAGTGTAGGCTAAAAAACATGTTTTTTTTTTATGTTTATGTTTTTTAATGTCTCTATGATTGTGTTTAGGTGCGAGTTGCAATAAACATTTTTCTTTCTTTCTTTCTTTTATCTCACTTTTTCAGCGGTAACCTAAACATTTATACTTATATTTAAATTAATTGAATGCCAACTACATCCAACAGTTTAAAGTATTACACTATCCATGTGGAATGCCGTCTTAAGGCCGCGGTGTTTAAATAAATGTATCATAAACACAAACTTGTTTCGCGAGTTTCAACTTTAGGTGCATACTCAATCTCAAATGATTTCGAATAGTGCGAAGTGTTCAGCTTTCTTCTGTTAATCATTTTTATAAGGTTAAACACTTTGATAGTTGTCAATGTAGTAATGTGTTCATTTAATATGCTTAAAGGATTAACTTGGCCATCACCTGCCTAGCCTTGTCCTAACTATGTTTGGTCGGCTTCCAGTCTAACCTGATGCAGTCTCTATATTAACCCACTATATATTTAACCCACTACTGTTCTCAATGTCATTGACCCATCTCGTCGCTTTCCTCAAATGAAGATAAGCGCTGTCTACTTAAGATAAGACCAGTAATTTATCGTTTGTCTGCCAACGATCTCAAGGGAGCCTACATTTTCAAGATGGCGGCTATAATTCAATTCGAATCATCTTGTGATGTAGGCTGTGACATCTTGGAGGTTAACTGTCGTTTATGCTAGTTTTCAGTTTACATGGTTCAGGGATAAATGGAGTATCATGTCAAGGAGTTAGGGGTGAAAGAAGTACATCTAAGTATCGAAGAAAATCTAGATAAACACGTAGAAACTAGCATTGCATTTTGAATTGGTTGAAGTCGGTCTGAGTTGAGTTGTTACAGCGGGCCGGGGTTCCTCTCCCTTAGCGCTTCCGGTTTTTATATACACTCTAGGGGTAGCAGCCAAAAGACTACGTGAAGTCGGGGGTGCACCGATTCTGTTTTGGAACAGATTCGACCTATTCAAACCATGAAGTGTCCCCAAGTGGTGGACAACGAGAAGAATTTTTTAAAGTTGTTTCGCTGTCCCCCAGTGGTCGCCAAGAGGTGAACATCGGGAATATACCGAATGCTCTACGTGAAACATTCGTTTTCAAAGCAAAAGCAAGGAGGAGTCAAAAATAAATGTCTTTATAACCCCTTTCATTTTCTAATAAACAAATATACCTATCTATGTATCTACCCACAAAATCCTCAAACGTTTTATTAACGGATGGCACACACACGTTATCAACGTATCAAACACAGGACGCTATGAGGCCACAAGGAAACTCACAACCATTTAAATCAATCAAATCAAACTGCTAATAATAAAAATTATTATTATTAATTATCATGCGCTTATTTGATTAAGTGCGTATAGCTTGATTTCATAATGTATCTGTGTATATGCGTGTATCATTTCCTTGATTGGTTAGAGAAACTGGCTATTAATATTGGTAATTATTCACACTAATTATGCATTTAATTATGTGCAAACGTGTTTATGAGGTTCAAGATATTTTAGTTTATACCCTGTCTGGTTATTAATTTTACATATATGTGGAAACGAGTTTAGGTAGTTCAAGATATATCTTAGTTTACACCCTATTTAGAGAGATGGGGGTGTCTTAAAGAAAGTTGGGAAGATGCCTTTTCGAAGGTAAAAATATAATTAAGATCTTTGCATTTGCCTTTCAAAGCATGTATTAACTTTGCCCAGAAGAAAGAAAGCTCATTATCAGAATCGGTTACACTGTTTTTAACATTCAATGCCAATGACAAACATATAGACAGCCCCCGCCTTCAAAACTTTGGGACACTTCCAGACATATTTTCTGTAAGAAATCTATTTAAAAAAATAAAATCAACACATACTTTTCATAACAATTTCCGAAATAACGATGCATCATCTAACCCAACCATCTGATTTTAACCCGTCCAAAAGTGACTGTGAAAAAAAAAACAATCCAACAAGAAAGAAAAACCGGTTCACAAAGAAAAAAATCACCAAGAATCACATCAAATAACAACCGTATAAAAAGCTTTATCTACAATTCCACGTACCTATTTGATTCGAATGATTCGAACTTGTCCGTTTATCCACGGAACGTAGATGTACAATCAACGGAGTAACACGTGCAATACGAAAATCACCCATATGACTACGACATACGAGCGTTAACAATGTCAAAATGTTACCACTGATGGGTTTTTAACAATACATAGTTGATTACAGAGACTTTGAAAGTGTTACGTAATGCAACTGACTGTCCGTGTGGAGTCACTTTCCAATAAATAGGTATACACATCTGTTTCGGAAGCTTGTTCAAAATTGGTTGGATTGATTTAGTGAGATGTATAGTCAACAAGAGAGATACGTATGCAGGATCGTCGGATATAGTTGAAGTTTAGTAAGAAACCGATGGATGTTCTCGAATAAAATTTAATTTTATTAATAGAAAACAAACAGCTCATTTACCAAATAAAATTTCTGTCTTTTGACTGTACACACGGCTACACATCGCATTGTATAGGTTTTTCGTACAATCAGAAGTCAGCTTATACTGGTTATGTATAGCTTGATGTATAGCCGTTATGTAGCTACTTGTGTTTTTTTTATAATTATTTACATGAAACTTAATTGCATACTTATAAGAAACAGCATAACATCACGCCTGTAACCGAAGGGCTAGCAGAGATGTACCAGTACACCCACATTTAGCCAGTTATGTTTAAGTCCCATGTAACAGGGGGCGACCCTATTGCCATCAACTGGGCACAAATCCAGACTCCGGGCTGCTACTGAGAAAATCTTGATGGAACCAATAACACTAGCAGACCCGGGTATCGAACCCAGGACCTCATGCTCAGCATTTGCGCTTGCAACCACTAGACCATCGAGGCAGTCATTTGCATACTTAATGCTAGCTTAACTGCCTTTTCAGCAAGATTCGATGTCTTTACTTTATGTAAATAACATAAAGGTTGATTTTCCTACACTACGTTGGAGGGGTCGGCTTCCAGTCTAACCGGACGTAGCTGAATACCAGTATTTTACACGGAGCGACTGCCTATCTAACCTCCACAACCAAGTTACTGGGTAATACGATACCCCTTGGTAAGGCTGGCTGTCAGACTTTCGGGCTTCTGACTACCCGTAGGTAACGACTGTCAAAGGTCCAAAAGTGACAGCCGAGACCAACGGCTTAACGTGCTTTCCAAGGCACGGAGGGGTCTTGGTATGTAAAGATGGTCACCTATCCACAGACCAACAGCGGCAAGATGATCAATCGACCTGTGCGGCTGTTATAAAAAAAAGAGATCAACACTTGAATAAAAAAAAACGAAAGTAGGTACACAGTTAATTTTTATGTCTTCCAAGTTATCGAGTCAAGTAAAATCTTATCTCCGTTCATTTATTCGGCGGCAATTTCTTGAAGATTCAATTAGCCTTAATACATTATCCTCATACCTACCTGCTTATGTATGTTAAAATGAATATTATGCACTAGTATATTATGCTGGAGTTTCGAATTTCAGTGTGTGACGGGTTAGTTAATAAAAAATTCTCAGACAAACGAGCAAAGTATGGTTTCACTCAAAAATATACCCCACTTAGCTACTTTTTTAATTTTCTAAAATCTACTTCTAATCTTCTTCTTCTTTTTATTTCTTAATCTGCTAGTAAGGATTAAAAAAAAATCAAAACAATTCTTTGAAAAAAGTAATTTAGAAGATATAATTTATCTCTTACTGAAGAGTAAATATTGCCGTTTGACAGCTTTTGTATTTAAAATGTGTCTATTATAACTTCATATTAATACTTCAGATAAAAGTTATCTGACTATTGAAAAATCTGCCCTCAGTGGAGTATTTTTTATTTAAAAAACAGATCAGGGGGCCTAAAAAGGCCACTTTGGGAGAATCATAAAACAATTCATATCACGCAATTTTATGTGTGACAGTTTTGTATGGAGATTCGTAAAATGCTATCTAGGTACACCTCTGCTTAACCCTTCAGGGATATATAGGTGTGAAACTGTCAAACATATGAATTGCGTGATATGAATTGTTTTACGATTCTGCCAAAGTGGCCTTTTTAGGCCCCCAGAACAGTCAATTGAATAGTACGAGGATATTTTTTTTAAATCCGAAATAAATACATTTGATTGATTGATTGATAATCAGCGTGCGGGTTGGTGGATGTCACATTTGTTCAAATTTTTGGTTCTACAACATTCCGGTTTCCTCACGATGTTTTCCTTCACCGTTTTGAGCGCAGTGGTGATGAAATAATTTACAGTAAGTAAAGCGCCTGTTTGGGTTCGAATCTACGACCTACAACTCGTAAGTCTCAGCCGTTAGTTGTTGAATATTGCTGTAGTATTTTTTTTAGGGATATACTTTCGATCGAAGAACGGAACACTGAAGGTGGACTTCTTTCGGTGGCTGATCTAACAGAGGTATTCCTAGGAAAGGAATTAACTAGAAAACGGGTGAAAAGCAGCCGCAGTTAAGAAAAGTCTATGAAAACATTGATGAAAGATGTAAAATTACAATTTTAATTAACAAATTCATAGAAAGTGTTATAATTTCATACAATTTGCTGCGTGTTATTAATTGACTTTGCTAGTAAACGTCAATTTGGTGTCGTGTTAAAATATTAGCATGGCGTGTAGCGGTATCGATCGTGTGATCTTGCGCACAAGTATGTAATTTGCAGCTAAATTTACATGTTACATGGATTCTTTTGTTTTTTAGGGTTCTGTATCCAAAGGGTGCCAACGGGACCTTAATACTAAGGCTACCTGTCCGTCACTTGAAATTGTCACTGAGTGTGAACTACTATGGCCGCTATAGTAACAAGTAATAATAAAAAAAAAGTTTCAAAATGTAAGGGGGCTATACAAGAAACGAGGATTTTGTATGTTTTGTAGTGTTAAATATTGTATGTTGGTAAACGGAACACTTCGTGTGCGAGTCCGACTCGCACTTGGCCGCTTTTTTTGTAATTAGAAAGAGTTTAGATCACCTCATTATTGGTATAAGTACCTGGCCACATGCCACGAATCCACTATACCAATTACTTTGGCTTCGTCCGTTTTTATCCAACCCATTTTTGTACAACTTTTGTATTAAACAGCTGATTTTTTATTCGTGATTTCAGAGTTGGTCCCATAATGAAAGTTATTCATATTCATGGGTAGAACACTCAAAAAATTTAGAGACGGTAAAAAAATCAGCTGTTCCCTACATTTTGACGAGTTATACGAACATAAATGTAGGGAACTGCTGATTTTTTTTCGCGATTTCGGGTTTGGTCCCATAGTAAAAGTTGTTCATAATGATGAGTAAGAGGTTGTTGGTGTTTTTCCAATAAGCCTGTATAGATTATTTTCCACTATTCTTACGATTCTTCCTTCGTTGGCCCTCGCTTGAACTATTGACGTATTTTACCCTTTTTCTTACAAATTACACTGCGTTTCTTGTTAGAGAATGACTACAAATAAATAAACTTTAATTGACATTTCGACCACCCCTGAGCCACATAAAAATGTTCCATTTTAATCTCAACGAACCTCAACTAGTATCAAATTACTACAGGCAATTGTAAACTCTATCTCAACTGATTAAGATTACAATTCGCTTTTGGATGTCAGAATGTGAACCCACTAGAAAATTATCATGAGCATAAAATATGTAGTAAAGTTTTATTTTTATTATATTTTAGCCATTGGATTTGAAGTCTTATTTGTTTCGAGATTAGATTTAGTTTTCTTTGCTTTATTTGTGGTTCTCCTAGACAATAAGCGGTTAGTAATATGTAGTTAAATTATTCAAGTTATAAGAACGTTGTGTGTCTGTCTGTACTCCTACATAACTCGTTTATCTATAGTAATGTTGCATTGTCTGAGAATCTAAGCAGAGATTACCAACAGCAAAAAGTACGTAACAAAAAATGGCTTACTTCGCTACAAGGGAATTTTCGCTTGTGACTAAAATCGGAGCTAACGCGGCCATCTTGTTTTTTTTTTAATCAATTTCTGTGACTATATCACAAATTCTAAAACATCCTAGTAGCACTGTAGTTGCCCTTAAAAAAGCTAAAAGTATCAAGATTGTTATTCAACAGTATTTATTCAAATATAAGGTAAAAATCGAATAAACCATAAAGCATTAGAATTGTTTGGTTATTTGACAAGTAAACATTGACAGTGGAGAAAATAAACAAAGTATTATCTGAAGAGATGTTGGTAGAAACTTTTAACACGTTTCACTAAAATCAAATAACAATCACATAATTAGTTAGTTATGTCATGAACAAGTGAGTAGTGAAGTAGGTTTGTTTTATTATGTTATTTCAGTTTGATTGTGGCTTACAACAATTCTAGGACGTTCTTAGAAATCACAACATTGTATATGTCACATTAGATCATGCTACATTTGTAACGTACTTGCAACCCGGTGCTGAGCGATATTGGTGAGTTGCGAATCACGGGTGTGGTGTTTGATGTCGGGACGTTGTTGCGCGGTAAACTCTGCTTGCGCGATGCAGGATTTTAAGTGATGTCAGTATGACACGTAGTTCGCATGTGGCGGAGTAGATGGCGCCACATACTTATTCTTAAAAAGATTAACATTTATTTACTCAAAACAAAGGACAACATGTTAATAAAACAGTTTGACAAAACAAATACTATCTCTAAAATCGCGTGGTTGAGCACTGATCTCCTAGATAGGGGATAAAAAAACCTGTGGTAATTTATTGACTTCTTATTTTTCAAAAAAACCACGGACAAATAGTTTACATGTCCAAGTCGAACCATATCGTGTGATAGAAAGTGACATCCACAGCGAGTGGGCGTAATGTTCCATGTTGCAGCTTTCAACTACACACTAAACTGATGATCAGATTGTGACTCGCGAAATTATAACAGATTTTATGGCTTTAGATGTTCTAGGAATGTTACAGTTTTAGGAAAGTTGTGTTAGGTATCTTTAGCATCGAAATGGAATCTAGTTTCTGTTTTATTTTCATTTTTATTGTATACTCACGTCATTTTACTCTCAAACGTTTTATTAACTCTCTTTTACGTATGAAAGATCGAGAATTTTGGTTGCGCGGTTCTAAAAAGTTTTTTTTCATCGACCGACGTCAGTCAAAGGATTGAGATTATTAAAATATTTTTTTTTTAAATAAAATCTCGGTCTCCTTTTGTACATTGTTTTCGTCTAGACGGTAAAAAAGTCAGATATACGTTAAAAAATAACAACAAGTATCAAGAAGGTTCATCCCAACTGCAACCTTCGCAAACGTTAACACCCTTTATTAAACACGGCGGTTCGTGCCCTTCCTGTCACGCGTGGCACGCTTACTATGTATAATATTAAATGCCGTTGAGCTATAATTAAGACTTAATAAAATTATAAACAATTATAATGGTGAAGCAATGTTTATTACTTACAGTTGGTATTGATCATTTTTATTTACCTCTTTACACGTTTGAAAAATAATTACATCATGTGATATAACATTTTTTGGTATAATTATATTAGTTCCAATCTAAAAATAATTTTTAGTCTTTGTTCTAAATTAAATATTTTCCATTCATAATCGTCTGCTTGAAAATTCCTTGTTCCCACGACCCACCGCTCCGCATCGCATTGTCCAACTTTTAATCTTTTTGCCGGGCTGCTAAGGGTTGTATCGTGATATTAAATAACCTTCCTCAAAAAATGGGCTATCAAATGCAAAATGGATTTTTTAAATCTGAAGCAGTTCCAGAGATTAGCGCGGTCAAACCAACAAACAAACTCTTCAGCTTTATTATTAGTATAGATAAAGATATAAAAGCATACTGTTATTCAAATTTGAATTAATATAATTGAATGTATTCACATAATTTTTTATGGTAATGATATAAATATTAAAGTGAGCGCACGCGTTGATGTCTTTTGTTCGGCGAAACTAAAATGACTAGTTAAGTTGATCGCATTTATCATTTTTAGCATTTTATAAACTTAGCTAGCGGTATTTTTAGTTAACGATACAGCTCGCATAATGGCCTATAGTATCTAGTTATCAATATAGGCCATGGTGCTAACATAATGAGCCGGTTTCCGGTTTCCTGTTGATAAGATTCAAGCTATTTTTTGTGCGCGTTACAAAAGGTTTATTTTCGATCTGTAATTCCTGCAAGAAGGCAACCTGCTTCTACGACATCATCTGCATAGCCTTTCTTCAACTATATTGGGGTCGGCTTCCAGTCTAACCGGATGCAGCTGAATAGCAGTATTGTACATGGAGCGGCTGCCTATCTGACCTCTACAACCCAGTTACTGAGTAATATGATATCCTATCTTGTTAAGACTAGTTGTCAGACTTTCGGGCTTCTGACGAACCGTAACGACTGTCAAAGATCTATGAATGACAGCCGGGACCAAAGGCAGGGAGAGGTCTCGGTATGTAAAGGTGGTCACCCATCCACAGACAAACCGCAGCAAGCGTAGCTTAACCTGATCGATCGACCTGTGCGGCTGTTATTATTTAGCCATGGAACTTCCAACAGGACTGCGAAAAGAGAAATGAAAAGCTAAATGTAGACAATAGTGTGTTTATTTTGACAGGTTTACGTGTATTACATCTTGATGTTTTAACATGTCACCATTGCACTCATGCGAAGCGGGGGCGGGTCGTTAGTTATTCATCCATACTAATATTATAAATTCGAAAGTAACTTTGTCTGTCTGTCTGTATATTTTCGTTCACTGATGTTACCTTTTCACGCCAAAACCACTGAACGGATTTCGATAAAATTTGGCAGAGAGACAGATTGCATCCAGGGGAAGGACATAGGATAGTTTTTATCGACATATCTACCTCGTGGGCGAAGCTGCGGGCAGATGTTAGTAAATAATAAATATTAGTGCAAAAAATGTCATACCCACGCCACGTGATGACCAGTTCAATGCATGTAGCATTGCCCTGTCTGTCAACATCCACACTTTCAATCTATCAACAACACTGATTATTTAGCTTCATAAACAAAGCAACAAACAAACAAACAGACAAACAAACAACATTCCTGTGTTTGTTATTATTTACGTGTTGTTCGAATGTTACAATGAATCGATTCTCCTTTCATTTGCGAGGTTTTTTATAGGTGTTTATAATGAGCTGGGTTTATTGTGATTGTGTGGAGTGAAAGGTGTTCAACTCTGGTGTGATTGGTAGGTAGTTTGAAGTGTTAATGATTACCTGTAGTCTGCTCAAAAAGTATCTGATGAAAGTATCAACAAATCCTGTTCAGGTTTAATTCTTAAAAGTAACACATTCATCTGTATTTAGGTTCCGATTTTGTCGGGTTTCAATATTCAAATAATCGAATTAAAGCAAACTATTAGTAAGTGGCAACAAAAATATATCTGCACCTCTCCAAATAAAAGTGCAATAGCTAATAAAACGTAAAGAACAGCATTATTTTTTAATTACCGACGGAAAATTTCAACGCAGGAGGATTCAGTATCATGTACTGAATCCACGATAACAGAGGGGCAATTCTCGTAATTTTAAGAACGTTCACAGTATGATCTCAGTCTCAATCTTTCAAAAATACCTCTAATATTCCTACATTTTGACAAGTTATTGACATTTGTGTGTCGCCGAGATGAGACTGCGACGAGATTTTGAATGTTTTAAATTAGGAGAATTGGCCTTCTGGTTCCGCGACCATGTCCCTGTCACCATGTATATGTGTCTAATATTTACTACACCTACAATCTTATAGATATTCTATAAATCAATTAAAACTACCCCTTTTCTCAAAAAATATTCAATTAAGTAAACTTCTAATTCTAAATAAACTACAAATTATTAAAATATAAAAATCTAATCTAACTAAAACTATTAAATATTAAAATATTGCGTCGAAATATTCTTCCGCATCCCTGTAGACTGTAAAGTACCCAAGAGACTGGCGGCATTGCCACGTTGTATGGCAATGCTTAGCCTCTGGCCAAGGTAAATGAAAAAAAAAAGTAAAAAAGGAGTTTGTAAATATTTAGTAACTGAATCAAAAATTCGTAAAACAAAGAATGTAGGTATAAGTAACAATTTAAAACATTCTACAACAGAAACCTTAACTTGCTGACTAAATGTATTTCAAATAACTTTCTGAAGTATCGTTGCCAAATAATCTAAACTTCTTTAACAATAGTTCACCACAAAGTTCATCAGACAAGATTTGAACCAGCAACCTTTTGATCACCTGCTGACATTCTAACTGAGCTAGTCGTTCTTGAACTCAAGAGTATTTAACTGTCACTAAATGGCTTTAAGTTCAAGATCAACTGCAAAAATTAACTTAATTTAATACGGAATGCTTATTAATTATACTGAATTAAAAGTGGAGCAGAATATTATGAATTTATTCAACACAAATGTTGAACAACTATTACGTCATACATTAATTCCAGCACCCCAATTCCATATTTATTCATCTTCATATGTTTGAAAAATCCGTCTGCTTGACAACGTAATTGACGCAATGAATGTCGTCGAATTGTTAAAATTAAATTAATTCCTTAGTCCTCTGATCAATGAACGATTAATTACTTGTCAAATATGGTATTTTAGTCATTTAAAATCTCATTAAACTTATTAACTTTGTGAGTTTACTATAGGTACACCTCTGTCTTACACTTTGTGGATTAAAGGCGTAATGTTATGTTGTTTAACTAATCTGCATTCGCGATTTATTTGCCAAAAATGTAAACAAATACGAGTTTACGGAAAAATAACTTTAAATCCTACAACATAAAGTTCAGTTTACGCTGCAACTTCAAACATTTTTATAACTTTTTCAATAGTCACTCTGAAATCAACTTAATCACCACTAAAATAAAGTTGACATTTGTTTAACTTGAAATAATATTAATTTGAAACATAAGTTTGAATAGACTTTTTAACTGTGTTCCGCTTTATCCCTGGGCCGAAAGAGCTGGAAGTCATGGGGAGAGGCTTTTGCCCAGCGGTGGGATGATGAAGGCTAACAGTAACCTAAGTATTAGTTTCAAGTTACTAACAGTTTAGGCAAACCCATCCTAATTGTCGAATACCCGAAACAAATGTCTCGGCTATAGCTTGAACCCACGACCTTGCTATCACGAGTCAATGCCTCATGCCTCGATGCCTCAAGTGCAGCGATGGATCAACACTATGTACTTACAATATCCGTACTACAGTCCGCAAATAACTAAAACCTCTTTTTTTCAATTTACTTATCTGTGTTTGTGTGAGAGAAAGAGGAAGACCTCAAACTACATATATGGATAAAGGAGGTCCAAAAGGACAATATGACGAAACAAAAACCAGCTGTTTAATACAAAAAGTTCAATACCTACTTGACCAAAATGTATGAAACAGCAGAGTTTCTTTTTTCGTGATTTCTGAGTTGGTCCCATAGTAAAAGTTGTTCATATTCATGGGTAGAACACAATGTAAAAATTTGGAACCGCTAAAAAAAATCATTACCTTTGCCCAGAGCTGAGAATTTTTTTTTTTGAAAAATTACGATGTAACCAAAGCACCATCGCTATACTGTAGTCATATAAAACATGTTTTTATCTGTAGCAAACTATTTCGTTGACCGCAAAAAAATTACTTGGTACACACAAAATGTCGAACTAATGCACAAAGGCGTGAACGATCACCTTAATAAAACAAACAGCCTGCAACACTAATGAAGTTACACAGTTTAAATTATTGATGTTTGAACTAACTGCGTCATGTTTACTTTGTGTACTAGTAGATTGCTCAGAATCACACAATCATTTAACTGGTTGAAGAGAAAACACACATACACACATACATTTTATGATTTTAAGACAATAAATAATAAGCATAACACAGGCAGCTGTTGGGAATCGAACCCAAGACTTGGGCGATGTCTGTTAAAACAGCAATTTCCACGGACATTACCACGATAGAATAAACTCCTCTATTAAACTCAATAATTAATCGTTCGTCCGGGAAAGTGCATGTCTGTTAATGAGAACGGCAATTAACCATTGCCTCTAAAATAAGCCCACTTTTATTTCAGCCCAAGCTAATGCAGGCATTTTTTGCACCAGTAATCGGATTTGATTCCTGGCTAAACTTTAGTTTAAATCAAAAACGAACTTATTTTTCCTTTAGCAACTTGGCTCTATTTGTCATCATTTAAGTTGGTACCACAAAATTGTATCTCAAAAATTCACACTGTATCGTTTTTGTCGATACGCGAAAAAGATACAACTAACATATCACTCACACTTCTGCCCACGCAACTTTTAGAAGTAAACGCGAATAAAACAAGAAAAAAACAATAGATCAATCTAAAGAAACTTTCACTATTGAAATCCTTCAACGAAATCGTATTAATGATAAGTTATCACGCTATGACTAAAGGGGGCTAGTCATAATGTTTAATATTATGTATATTCATACTACATGAGTCGTAGGCTCGATGGAGAAAGTCCAAGGTAACAGGAAAGTGAAAAGAAGTCTTTAGAACGAAAGAAAGATTTAAGACTAGCACAGTTTGTAAAAAATAATAAAAACGAGTTGGTTTTTTTTTTTTTGACAGTCAAGCTGATCAAATTGCGTAACACACTAACAACAGCAATGGCTTTTAGTGTGTTACGCGATTTTTTTTTTCGAACATATGAAGCAATAGATTAGCGACATCCTACAAAATGATTCATATTGTGATTATTGCGCAATTACGGTTGCGATGGAAAGTGATTATTGGCACCTTTTGGCAGAGACATTTGAACAAGGGAATTGCCGATATATTGGCGAGATTGGAGATGAAATTAAAATATGTTAAAGCAAGATACTTGCATACTTTTGCACAAGTATTACGGGCTTTATGGCCCTGTCGCACCTTACGAACCGAGACATAACAAAGCTGTTTGTCGGCCAGAATAGTAACAGTTGTAGTAGGTATGTACAGACGACATCAAGCTACTACAATCTGTCAAATTTCTTTTATAGATTTTCAACTTTATCGCTAAAGCTTATGGTTCAAAGTTGATTGGGATTTGGGTAGCTTGATGTGCTGGCGTCTGTACTTTAACAGATGAATGAACTTATGTGCACAAGGAATTCACCTTATAAGATGGAACCATAAATATGAAAGGCGCAAAAAAAAAAGGAATTTCGTATTTCACGAAAAAATTCAGTGTCTTAGATGTTTTTCTCCAAGGACCACGCTGTCTCTCTGCCAAATTACATCAAAATAAGTTCAGCAATTTTGCCGCAAAAACCTACCAGACAGACAAACAGACTCAGTTTCGCATATTTTATTTATTTTAATGTTCATTTACGCACTACTGAAGCCACAGACACTCCATATTAGACCTAGGTACTTAGCAATTAAAATAGAACCAATGATTTATGGTCGTATACCGACTTACAAGAACACGTAAGTAGGTATATGTAAGAGTCATTAATTAAATCATTATCACATTCACTTATGCAGTATACGGAAATAATGTAATATCTTGTATCGTTTTCTGGTTATTTTAATGGGGGGTAGAAAAGGTGTTGTATTTCTACTAATATTTATAGTATTTTAACTTGAAGCGTGAATTCAATCAACTTAAATACATCTGACTTAATAATAAATAATGCGAGGCAAAAACCCTGACCAAAGTCCTTTAAGTTCTCTACGATCCTACACAAAAAATCCGTAATAACAAAGCTAACCAGGGGGCCTATTTAATAATATGACTGACAATGTGACAACAATTTATCAAAAAACTACATCTGAAGGCCAATTCTCGTAATTTAAAATGTTCAAATTCTAGTCGCTGTCTCATCTCAGCGACAAAGAAATGTCAAAAACTTGTCAAAAATTTTGGGAGATTAAGAGGTATTTTTGACAAATTGAGACTGAGATCAGACTGAACGTTCGTAAAATTACGAGAATTGCCCCTCTGATTAATAAAGCACTAAAACTGTTTTGTACTAAAAAAACTTGTAAAAATGTCGGAATGTCGCCTATCTGTCTGTGCCCCGAGTCGCGCAGCAACCAACACTACCAACCATTTCATTCACAGTCACACGTCTCAACCCTGAGCGGTTGATTCGTTCAAGTCAACCAGTTTGTCCGCAGATATGCTAATACCATTGGGTACGGTAATTGTAACCATTTCCTATCAGCTATATGCGAAGAGAAAACCTTTAGACTTCCGTATTTTATGAGAATTTACTTAAGAAGGTAAAGGTCTGTTCACACAATTCCAGTGTTTAGGAGAAGCCGAGAATTCAGTACCGTAGAAGTGTAAATGATAAGTTTAGTATTAGTCAAGTGACTGTTTACACGATTCGAGTTAGTTTCATAAAAAAAGTTTATTTATTTTTGTTTTAATAGTCAGATAACCTTTAACTGAATAATAAATATATTATGCCAGTTTGAAAAAAAAACAGTCAAATGATAATATCTGATTATTGAAAAATTTGCCCTAAGACTCAGACCAAATAAAAAGCAAAGACAGACGGCTGTCAACAGTAAAGTGATGCCGGTTTCGTAAACATGTGTGCACTTAGTGAGGTGTAGTTTGATTGTAATTGGTTGTATGGGGTGCGTGTGAGCGTGTATGCACAGAGCGGAGGTGTAGTTTTGGCATGCTTCACTTTATCGTTATCAGCGAACTGTCTTGGTTTTTTTTCTGTTTTTGTTCTTGGTTTTTTTATTTGGTTCAGACCAAATAAACCAAAATAAACCTAAATAGACCAAGAGAGTAAAACTCGCATTCCACAAAAACAAGTTCAAAATCCAACTTCGAGTGAAGTATTAGGTATAATGCAATTTGCGTTTTGTTTCAAATCAAATTATAAAATTCCAGCGGCCTATGTCATAATCTAGGCTATCTAAATGAAGTAACTTTCTGTTGCATTTGCTTCAGACAAATCGTGAAATCTACTTCAATGTAGAATTTTGCAACGTCTAATCGTACATAAAATACCACTAGCTCTAAAAGTACCACGGTCTAGGAGTTTATTATGCCAAACACTGCTTAAATGTAGCTCATGTAGGTATTCATATCTCCACAAAATCGATTAACCCTAAAATTCCAGCGTAGTCAAAAATCCATTATAGAGCGACCGAAGCATCTAAATCCGCTAATTTAAAAACCGGCCCATCCGATAGGCAATCACCTCAATTGGCCATACAACACCTAAACGGCCCCAAAACTCGTATTGACATTCGCAAACGACAATTTCTTCACTTTTACTTGTGTGAAAGTTAAAATTCTGGCTTCAATTAAAACTTGGCCCAGTTTCCGTACATTATCCTTGAGAAAACGTTGTTTTCGAGTCTGTCTGAATTAACTTCACTTTCCGAGTTTTAAGTCGTTAAGACAATAAGGTTACAATCACCACAAAAACAGGGTTAATAACCTTCTTCATTGAACCATCTTTAAAACACTTTTTTGTAATATTATATCATTCATTGCCCTTCAAGTCTTAACTCAAAACACAATTCTCTTCAGAGAAAATGGCTTTACTAAACACAGCACACACACATTCAAATAGTTAAGTTCCGTCTAAGTTAACTGTACTAAGTTCACCGCACAGCTTAACTACGAACAAAAACTTAAAAAAAAACTTAACGAATCAATAAGATTAAACGTTTTCGTAACTAACCTTTTCAATCCACAATGGCAATCCCGGAATCGAACAGAAATTGTTACCAAAAAAACACTTCAAATAATCTTACAAATCTGTTGCAACACTGTCCTTCAAAACTAGACTTTACTACACAAAACTTACGGAAAAGTTTTACTTTGTAACAATTGAATGTGTTTAAAAATGTTTTGTAGAACAAACACAGTTAGTTAGCGACACCAATTAATAAATTAGTAATGTATTTCGTTGACGTCCGTCTCGCGCGGCGGCTCGCGGTTAACTGAAGGAAGAGAAGTGAGAAGACACGTCACTCGCTGCGTCTGAGCACCTCACCTTTACTTATTTTTAGATGAACTTAACGATCTTGATACTTTGATCAAGACTGGGCAATGTGAAATGCTGGCTATTTAACTTATTAGAATTGTTTAATAAAATGGTATCTAAGTTCACACTTTTTCATTTAAAATATATTAAAGTTACGTGTAATGAAAAAAACATAATTACATTAATAATTAAGATGGTTTTCAACAACTCCATTAACTAAAATAAAAGATCATTAGGTACCGAAAACTTGTAAAACTTTTGAAATCACGGCCTCACAACAATAATGGTAATTAATTACTATTAGAAAGCTAACATTACCGGCTTGTTGTATGTACAAACTAAACATAAAAAAAATCACGCTCGTTTCATTCTTTTGTGATATTTCTGATTGAACTTGACTATTAAGGCTTCTTTAATACTTAAAACAATAATTAAATTACGAATACGTACAAGTTTGGCTGTTGATTTAACTAGCTAGTTACATACTTATAAATTGCTACCTTTAGCAAGATTGAACTAGAGCAAGTTGCTTTAGTTCAAAGTCTGCAGGACTGTAAGTACCAGTAACCTTTAATGCAGAGACTTTGAGAGTCATTATTTAACTATTATAAAACGCGAAACTATTTCCAAGCGCTCCCGCCACAATCCTCGCGCTTCTGGCCAAAAACCCTCTCGTTCCCGTTCGGCCAGTGAGGGCGAGTCTAATCTTCTAGAAATTTCTAGAAGCTCATTTTAAAAACATACGATGCGAACCCTTTTTTGACAGAACTAAACGACAAGTGATCAATGATTAGCTCAACGACAGCTAGCTACTGCGAGCTAACTATACAAAAGTGGCGTCTCAACATACAAACTGGTCGCGGCGACCTGGCTACATACCGTGGGCAGAGTTGCTGGGTGATGAAAAGATAACGTAAACCTATTAATTAATTCAATAGTAACAAAAAAAAAATACAACAATTATCAATAATCGACTGTTTCATCAGCGTCTCTAAATATTTTCTTAATATTTGTAGGTACCTCGTTAGATAGCGGGTTAAATGAAGATGTCTCCCCCATAATTTATACGCTTTATGCCATAATACAATTTTAAAATAACTGGTGTCAAAGTTCATGTGCGTAGATGATTTTTGGAAACGGTTAATAAACTTCTTACTTTAACTTTTAACCGTTTGTATTTTTAGGACATTTGGTTACATAGAAAGTTTTCTTAAAGTATCAGGCATCCAATGGAATAGCAGTGAAGGCCATTACATTGGAGAGTTTACATAAAAGTGATATTTTTCTGGAAATTTTTCAAAAATACATAAAAATTTATTTTTTTCTAATCCCATGAATTTTCGGCTAGGCTTTAAGGGGTGCTTAATTGTTGCTATCATATCTTGGAAGGAATACGTCAAATTTTAAACAATTTAAGTTAATTAGTGTACCAATAAAATAACCAAAAGAAAACACATCAAAAATAAATGTCTTTAAAACTAAAATAACTAAAATAGAGAATTCTTAATAAAATTTTTAAAGGTCAAAAACTATTAATGTATCTGAGTCTTACTGAATTGCCGAAATTTTGTATATTTTCTGATAATAAATCGTAGCTTGATTTACTATTGTTGGAAATATTCGGTGAAATTATAGTTAAATGGAGTATAGAAACTAGACTTCTTGATATTATGACTTACGTGTGTTCATTTCATGCTTCAATGCTTAAACCGAATTACCGAATGCAATTGCAATAAAAATTAAAAATAATTTTGAAACTATAGTCATCCATCAAACTGTTATAATTTAGCCGTAATTAGTTAAATTCGTTATCTCAAAAAAAAAAGTCTGCGGAATTGCTAGTTTTCCAATATCCATGTTATTTATAGGTATCCTAGTTGTTTTCCGAAGTCTCACTATATCTAATTTAAAAAGAAAAACAGTTGTAGCGATGTTTAAAAAAAAAGATAATTTATCACGCAGACATTAGTCGAGTATTTAAAAAAAAGTTAATGAGAAAAGAAAAGACAATCATCTATTTAAAAATCTTGATCGATTTAAAAGATAAAGATCCGTAATCAAATCATAGTACTTACTTAATATTTTTATCAAAATAAACCACACCATAAATAACAATACCTACTCGTATTTAGCTTGTATGTCAGTCTTTACAATACTAGGTTTATTTTATATTCTAAAAAATATGTTCTCAAGTAACTGAAATCCTTCTAATTTATTTTTGAAAGTAATTTCTTTACCCATGTTAAGAGCGTTTACGCCGTACGTCATTTCATACAAACTTTCAAGCGATTGTTTTCGAGATGAATGAACCGATTTTAATGAAACTTCATACGCATAAGCAGGATACAAAGGTCTAAAAAGTTAGCTGAGAACATTTTCGAAATGTCTTATTTAAAAAAAGATAACTGGAAATCTGTTTCTATGGAAACTTAAAAATCGGTCTAATTTGGCTGTAACACAATTTTCCGAAAATGTTCTCACCTAAATTTTTACCTTTGTATCCTGCTTATGCGTATACAGTTTCATTAAAATCCGTTCATTCATTTCGAAAAACAATCGCTTGAAAGTTTGTATGAAATGCCGTACGGCGTAAACGCTCTTAATATTTCAATGAACATTTTTTTCTCTTGTTTAAACAGAATCATCTTCAAGTATCAAGCGCCCCCGATCCATGTACACGACATCTCGCGTCCTCGTTATTCGTAGCCACACAGAACACCTCTCTACGCTCCACCAAGCTATTCCACATTCATGCGTACCCAGCGTTTGCCAAACGTTAACACACCGAAATCTATAGGTATGTGTTTACGTGTTTAGAAATGCAGGGTAGACAGAGATATAACCCTACTATAAGCAGCCGTACTTGTAAGCTAGTAAGTAGTTCAGAAGCAGAATGCTTTATTTATATAATTAGTTAGAATTAGTACCGGGAGGGGCTTATGGCTAAGTAATAACAGCCCCATGGGTCGATCGATCAGGTAACGCTACGCTTGCCGCGGTTGGTCCGTGCATGGGTGACCATCTTTTTCACAATCGTAAGATATCAAGACCCCTCCACGCCTCGTAAAGCACGTTAAGTTGTTGGTGCGGCTGTCATTCGTGGATCTTTGACAGTCTTTACGGGTCGTCAAAAGCCCGAAAGTCTGACAACCAGTCTTATCAAGGGGTAGCGTATTACCCGGTAACTGGGTTGAAGAGGTCAGATAGGCAGTCGCTGCATGTAAAATACTGGTATTCGGCTGCATCCGGTTAGACTGGAAGCCGACCCCAAAATAGTTGGGAAATGGTACCTCATCATCCGCCTAGGATGACAGTATTTGTATAGACTTTTTGTGATTTTTCAGCGACCTTTTAAAGATTCAGTAGCATTCACTTCAAACCAAAATCAAAATGTTCTTTACTAACTTTTTAGACCTTTGTATCCTGCTTATGCGTACGAAGTCTCATTAAAATCTGTTCATTCATTTCGAAAAACAAGGGCTTGAAAGTTTGTATGAAATGCGTAAGAATTTTATGATTAGACATAGGAATGATAACTAAATGATAACTTACTAGCCTCTGTCCGCGACTTTGTCCGCGTGAAATTTCTTGTTTTCCCGATCCACCCCGTCGCATCGCATCGCCTGAGTATTTCTGAGTTTTTCTTTTTGCTGGTTCCTAAGAGGCCTAGCGTGATGTTAAATAGCCTATTGCGAACTTCAAGAATTGGGCTATCAAATGCAAAAAGAATTATTTAAATCTGACTGGTACTACCAGAGATTAGCGCGTTCAAACAAACAAACAAAAAGGAAACAAACTCTTTGGCTTTATTATTAGTACCTACAGAATGATCTAAGGGGGCGGGCGCCGACCCACTAGTGGCGCCCTCATCGTTTGTTTAATAATAGTGGCCACTATTTTCCGTTTTTATGATTATAATACAACTAAACAACATATAACTACCGTTTATGATAATATCAACGTATAATCTTGTGGAGCACAACTTAACGTGCTAATTTTCTTCATTCTAAATTAATAGAAATAACCAAACAAACGATTAGGGCACCACTGCACGGTCAGCGTTTGGTCGACGCCGTTTTAACCAAAAATGCCAAAGTAGTAATCACATGTAACACAAAGTTCACAACTTTAGGTCATCTAGGAAATCTATACTTGTCTATTTCATCCACACACACCTGCAAATTCGACCTATAGAAATATGATAATAAAAATACCACAAATATACCTGTTTGGCCCCTACAGAACTGGTCACAAAATACCACGAATATTTTTGCTCCTAAACATCCATTTTTGCCACAAAACTATTTTTATGGCGTTAATTAAAGATTTCTCTACGATTTTGTTTGGAACTGTGATTTTTACTGTCTATGGTATTTAGTGAAGATACTATTAAAAAACTGGTGTGGAATTTATGGTTTTCTAATTGGTATCAATCAGAGATTGGAGGTAGCGATGTTTGTGCTGTGAAAGTCGATCATATTTGATTGTCCTTGGAAGCTCGAGAAGAAAAAAACTCAAAACTGAAAGCATTTGTTTCAATTAAACCAATTACAGGCACTTTTATTTATGTATTAAAACTTTATGCACAAGTAAAAGAAATACTGTACAAAGGCGGGGCATTTTCTACCAGTCAACCTTAGGGTGTAATGCAGAGACAAAACATGGCAGGTGCAACATACGGGATAAATAGCTAGGCTAGCTAAAATACAAGAATAAATACTAAAACATAGACAGATACATACACACATAAAAGAAAATGAACTGCGAGGAGAAAAAAATACCGGTACAGGAGAAAACAAATCCAGCAAATCAGCGCTGAGATGTTACGGCCAACTTTTGCTTGCTGCACCACATTTCGAAGACATGTGACATCTACCAACCTGCACTGGGCCTGCGTGTAATCCACTTACAGCCCACTCCCTCTCGAAAATAGGTCTGTGTTGTGTCCCAGCCGTGGGAACATTACAGGCTGATTATTTTATGTTACATAGCAAAACATCACGACCACAATCCCCAAAGGGTTAGGCAGAGCTGTTCCAGTACACCTACAATTCGCCAGTTATGTTAAAGTCCAGTATATTGCCATCAACCAGGCACAGATCTAGAGAGAAAAATTCATGATGGTAACACCCAATAACACCTTGCCCGACCAGGGAATCGAACCCAGGACCTCATGCGCTACTGCTGGCCACTATGCCAACGAGGCATTCTAAAATCTAGTCATAATTATTCGACCAAAATTCACCCAATCGGGTCACACAAATTCCGATACTCTATGCAACAGAACGGTATACAACTATAAAATATAATTTATTACCACTAATTTATGTAATATCGTTAGCAACAGTTATCTGAATTGGTTCGCAGATAGCTTAGAATGAACTAATTATTTTACGGCTTGGTCGTATTACCTTTGGAGTAGCTTGCTGACCTTGTTTAAATGGGTTTTCTTTGGTACAGTAATTAGCCTGGGGGCCCCGTGGTAACGGCCTTGACTTACGAGTTGTAGGTCATAGGTTCGAATCCAGACAGGCCCTTAACTTAGTGTAAATTATTTCATCACCACTACTTTCAAAACTGCGAAGGAAAACATCGCGAGGAAATCGGCATGTCCTAAAACCAAAAATTCGAAGACATGTGACATTTACCAACACGCACTGGGCCCGCGTGTTGGATTACGGCCCACTCCCTCTTACAGAGAGAAGGCCTAGGCTGTGTCCCAGCAGTGGGAACATTATAGGCTGATTATGTTGGTACAGTTTTAGTTAGGCGCACTGTTAGTCTTGACTACTCCGTGGTCTTGACGTCGCAGGTTCCGTTTTACAGAGCAAAAACTGATAATGTCTGCAAGAAATTCAATTATAAGAGTTGGTGGCATGTTTATGGAATAATAACATAAAATCCTACGCTACAACATAAAGTTCAGTTTACGCTAAAACTTCAAACATTTTTATAACTTAATAGATGTATGGTTCAATCGTTTATTTATTTATTTATATGTAATGACAATAAGTAACATAGGACTCAAATATAACATTATTTCTTAACAACTACCGCGTTAGTACCTATAGTTCATGCCATACCAGTTTAAATAGTCATTACTAGTCACGTTTTTAAGATTTTTAATTTAAACTGACCTAGTATAAAATAAAAGCGACTGCATTTCGGTCGACCCGAAAGTCTGTCTGTAAGATCACCTTTCCTACTGACTCCATTACATCATAAAGAAGGTATCTATCAATAACCTGACACACATTACATAAACATATTGTATGTCCGTCCTCTAACAGCATTTATATAACTTTTTTATAAACACCCGACCCGCGATATTGCACAATTGTTAAGAATGCAGGGAGCGACAATTAGCCAAGTATTACGACGACGTGTTACAACTTACAAGCTATTTAATGGTGTTAATTAGTATGTTTTTGGTGGTTTTAATTTTGTTTGATATTGATTTTGGGAGCACTAATGGCCGCGGCTTACAAGTCACGGATTGTGGGTTCAAACCCAGACAGGCACTTTACTTTGTGTAAATTATTTCATCACCACTGCTCTCAAATGGTGAAAGAAAATCGTGAGCACAGGCATGTCCAAGGAGCAAAAAACCGAACACATGTGACATTTCCCAACCCGCCCCGCGTGGTGGATTACGGCCCACTTCCTCTCACCAAGAGGAGGCCTGTGTCCAAGCAGTGGAAACAATATAGGCTGATCTTACTTATGCTATTGATTTTGTTCCAATCAACTCAGCTTATGCAGTTCACTGCCAAACATAGGCCTCTCCGAATTTCCGCCACAGCACCCGGTTATCTGCCTTCTGCATCCAGTCCGTCCCAGACACCCAGCAGGTAACTTCGAAGGTACAGACGCCAGCACATCAACCTACCCGAAACTGTCAAATTTTCCCAATGAACTTCGAACCTCATGCTATAGCGATAAAGTTGAAAATCTATTAAACAGACACAGATAACAGATTGTAGTAGTTGATGTGCTGGCGTCTAGCTGTACATACATAATCAGCCTATAATGTTCCCACTGCTGGGACTCACTCAAGCCTCCTCTCGGCGAGAGGGGGTGGGCCGTAATCCACCACGCAGGTCCAGTGCAGGCATTTGGATGTCACATGTCCTCAAATTTTTGGTTCTAAGACATGCCATGCCATTTTTGGTGTAGATGCATAGATAGAGAAAAGGGGTAATCGTATTACCCAGTACCTACCTGGGTTGTGGAGGTCAGGTAGGCAGTCGCTCCGTGTAAACTAGTGGTATTCAGCTGTATCTGGTTAGACTGGAAGTCGACCCCAACATAGTTGGGAAAAGGCTAGGCAGATGATAATGCATAGATAGAGAAAAATCATGTTGACATTACCACTCCTCACTTTGGCGCTAGGTATTCAGGTTAACATCTATAATTATAGCTTTTATGAAAAACTGACTGCGTGACGGTTGATGATTAAATCTATCACAGATAATTTTCGACAATTAAGAAATGATGACTCTTGAAACGAGTAATAATTATCATCATTCAAATTGCAACCAAAGAAATAAAGATGAAGTTTACGTTTTGATTGTAATGCGTGGGATGTTGCATATCAAAACATCACGCCAGTATTACGAAAGGATAGGCAGAAGTTTATAGGTAAAGGGCGAGTATATTGTTATTAATCAGACACCAATACAGACATGGCTGATAAAAAAAAGTTGAAAAATCTAGAATCGCCCCCGAGGGTCACCTTGCAACCAGTCGACTTCCGAGGCATCCAATCGACGTATAATCTATTAGTCTGACAGTAATTAGACAGTACGCACTGTCAAAAATAAAGTAAATACACAAAAAAAAAAAAAACATCACAAAAAATAAAAACACGAAAATGTTTTTAATAATAAAAAATCCACATTTAATTGTATTCAGTAGACCTGTCACCAGCGTGGGCCGAATTTTGTGAAGCGAAGAAAGTTTGTATGTGTGTCACAACCTGTCTCGGACCGGTCCGGTTTGTCTTACGAGCCGGCCACGACTGATACGGTCAAATTATAGGTTACTGACACACTGTCCGATGGATACTAATCGATTTGGATATTCTTATCTTTTTATCTGTTTATTTTATGATCTTTTTGATGGATTTTAAAAGAATGTTGATGGTTTCAGTGTGATAAGTTTTCGGCTGTTTGGTGGAAAGTGATAACTGCGTACACCTGAAGTACCAAAAGGAATGCAGAGGCGTTGTCAATCGTAGATACGTAGAGTAAAAGTTGACGTACCCGGATGGATTTGTCCAGATAATGTCCAACTTTTTCGACCCCTGTCTGGACTTTGTCTGGCCTTCTCATTTGTGCAGACATTCCGACTTTTATAGATTTCCTTTATTATTATTATGAGCCTGTTGAATTCCGACTGCAGGGCAAAGCCTTCCATCTTTCCATTTTACTCTATCTTTTGCAATTGGAGCCCAATCTTTAGAATTATCTTCTCTTTATTTGAATTTTCTTTAGAACTTATTTTTTCTAATGATTACTGAAAAAACAAGGATTAAAAAGATAAGTATCCGGACTTTTTTTGCAAATGTCTGGCTTTTTGTCAGGACTTTTTAACTTTAGTTGGGTGTAAGGTGTCAAGGATTGATACCGAGGTAAAAGCATGCGAAGATCGTCGCTCCTCGGCTCCACCTGGTCTGAGTCAGTCCTACCATAAGTTGTCTCACGTAGCAACAAGACAGGCAATGACCTTCATTCATTCAATAGACGATAATTCCGTAGTCTTCAAGTATGAGTGGTAAATAATTTAATAATGTGATGTGTATAAAATCCATTGTTGTTATTGCTTATTCGAATGTAATAACAAACACATATCTAGATATAAAAATATGTTAATATGCCTATGCATTCCAGGCGTAGCTATAAATGCAATTGTTTGATTTTAAAATAAATTGATTGATTGTATTTTTTTTTATTAATTATTAATTATATTTTCGAGCCATTTGGAGTTGAAACCCTCAGGCCGTGGGGTCCGAGTGCTCATGGTCTTTTCAAGAAAATTTTGAAATATCTGGTTGACACTTCCCGTGACCGAAGGGCTGGCTTCTACCTCGGCCAAAGGCTAAGCATTGCCATACAACGTGGTAATGCCGCCAGTCTCTTGGGTACATAACCAGTCGACAGCGATGCGGATGAATTTTTCGACGCTATATTTTAGTTTCTGTATAGTTTTAGTTAAGTTAGGATTAGAAGTAAAAATAGTTAAAAAAAATAGTAGGAAGTAGAAATAGTTAAACTATTTCTTCATATATGGCAATTAATATTCCAGCTGCAATAACACTTACCTATCTATTCCTGTGTTGTTGTGTTGTTTTGTAGTAATTTAATAATTTTTGATTAATGTATCAATGAGGTATGAGTACTTATAATAGTAGTTCTAATTATGTTACATAAGAAAATAATAACTAATACCTAACTAATTTATAAAAATAACAAAATTAAATCCTAACTTAACTAAAACTATACAGAAACTAAAATATAGCGTCGAAAAATTCATCCGCATTGCTGTCGACTGGTTATGTACCCAAGAGACTGGCGGCATTACCACGTTGTATGGCAATGCTTAGCCTTTGGCCAAGGTAGAAGCCAGCCCTTCGGTCACGGGAAGTGTCAACCAGATGTTTCAAAATTTTCTTGAAAAGACCATGAGCACTCGGACCCCACGGCCCAAGGGTTTCAACTCCAAATGGCTCGAAAATATAATTAATAATTAATAAAAAAAAATTACAATCAATCAATTTATTTTAAAATCAAACAATTGCATTTATAGCTACGCCTGGAATGCATAGGCATATTAACATATTTTTATATCTAGATATGTGTTTGTTATTACATTCGAATAAGCAATAACAACAATGGATTTGATACACATCACATTATTAAATTATTTACCATTCATACTTGAAGACTACGGAATTTTCGTCTGTACCTACCACCCAATGATATTATAAGTGTATTTTACTTATAATATCATTGCTACCACCACCTTTAAATTATGACCACAACAACCATAGATATCCACCAACACACATATTTTGGTTTGTCTTATCCAGCAGGGTTTTATAATCCGGCAAGCTTATTAGGTTTACCGCTGTGTTGACCGTCAGATCAACACGTACACAGGAAATTATATGCCGCTGGCCGCAGTCTCAAATAGACATACCGGCGTTATTATAGTGCTGTTCCTACATAGTTGTGTCGACAATAAGTGGTGCTGCACTAGCGAATTATTATGGGTAAAATTATGTCGATAGTTGTCCGTACCAGGATTTACCTAGGTGAGACCGTAGACCGTTGTAAATTTAAATAATATTGTGAATGGTAGGACCTGCCGTGATGTCGCTTGCCATTAAGCCATTGCTTGGGTCATACGTTGCCCCATTGGTCGTCTGACATGCGGCATATGTGTCTAGCCCAAATACATTTTAGCGTGGCAGCTTTCCAAGTGACAAGTGTGATCAGTTATTTTTGTTAAGGAACGGATGGTCGTATTCCTAACCCGGTCTGTTAGTTTGATATTTAGAATACTCCATTCCATAGACCTCTGGCAAACCTCGAGCGTGGACCTCTGCTGATTTGTCAAAGACCATGTTTGTCCTCCATATGTGAGGATGGAAAGTGCTTACTTTCCCATAAGAGGAGACTCATTGACGAGTAAGCACTCGTCAATGAGTCTCGATATGCGTGCGCGGAGTCCATCTTTTTTATAAGTCTATGTTTAAACCATTATAAATGAATCAATCTGCCTAGCCTTTTCCCAACTATGTTGGGGTCGGCTTTCAGTCTAACCGGATGCAAAGAGAATACCTGTATTTTACATGGAGCGACTGCCTATCTGACCTCCACAACCCAGTCACTAGGTAATACGATACCCCTTGGTAAGACTGGTTGTCAGACTTTCGGGCTTTTGACGACCCGTACCGTCTATCAAAGATCTACGAATGACAGCCGGGACCAACGGCATAACGTGCTTTCCGAGAAACGGAGGGGTCACGGTATGTAGGTAAAGATGGTCACCCATCCACAGACCGACCGAGAACTTTAAACCATTAGTTATTATTTAAACTTCGGTAAGTTTGTATCTGTATTAGATTTATAATTTTATAAGTCATGTGCTCTGTGGGATTTCCCATGTGCAAAAATTACTTTTTATACATTTACAAGCGTGATGGGATTATGTACCCCACGGGCAAAGTGCCGAACTTAAAAAGTCCACATTTTATTTCATTTTAGGCGTCTATAGAACTCTTGTGCAATGTTTCATGCTTCCAGCCAGCGGGCAGTGGGCTGTGCATGTCTGTCAGTGAATTAATGAATTTAAGATGTTTGTCAAGTTGACTAGATGTTTTGAGTTTGAGTTTTTGAATGACGTAGGTAGCTGATAAAGTATTATTAGGTCTATCCACAGAGCATGTAACCTTTTAGTTCTATCATCCCATCATCTTTACCACTTTTGACGGACCTATCTACATAAACCAAAACCCCAAACAATATAATGTCAACCCACACCACGTTATGCCACTTCACCCATTTAAGACATTACTCTCAGTTAATTTCATCCATAATTTGCAAACCAGTTACGGCTTCGTAAGAACGACGAACAGTTATTGGTAGGCCACCCGTTATCGACAGGTAGTGTACCGTTGCGTTGTAGCAAAAAATCTATGAATAGGATTTCACTTGACAAACGACTGTGAATATTACTTTGCACACAAATGAAGGAAAGGTATTCTTAGCGCGTAGGTAGGCTTTTTTTTTTCATTTGTTCGCTGCCGAGATTCTTGTTAGCTGGTCAGGGTTTTTTATGGGTATGGGTAAAAGGTACCTTTTAGAGAGGAAGCATTGTTCACATAGTATTCAATCGTATCTTCTAGATACAAACCGACCATGATAATTAAACACCTGCCAGCCGTGATGTCATAGGACGCAATTTCTGCTATTTGACGGATTTGAACGGCACTAATACGGAGGGACCTGAGACCTCAAGCAGGCGGTTGGACGCATTCCACCGAATTGCTTTATTATCTTGGCCAGCCTCTGGATGTTTGAATGAACGAAATTCCTGAAAATACCAGGTAGGTAGGTACTTATTTATAATCGAGATTATAGAACGTTGTTATAGTGTTTAAGTTTAATGAGAATAATGACCGTCTCACGCATTCTGAGCACACCCCACTAGTGCCTAATCTGCTGACTGCAAAAACTCAGTAGTCCAGCCAATAAAGGAGTTGTAGACTGCGTGTGCAGGGACCTAAGCGTTTCTTTCAGAAACTTGTTCAGGGTGCCTAGGGAGTGAACATAAGACAAAACAAAAGTGGAAACTTTCCTCGTTGTCACCACTTTCACACCAGCACCCTGAACAAGTTTTTGAAGGAATCGCTTAGGTCCTTGCTCACGCACTCTACACCCCCTTTTGGGCCGTTCGTTGACTGAACTATAGGTGAAGTGAGCTGTCAATCTGCCTGATCAAACATGTCACTTCACCTTAGTTTCACAGTAGGACAGATCGGTAGTAGTAGCACTTCATAAGTAATGATGTTTTGCTCCGACGATAATGGCAAGTCAGATAGGTACCTAAATGTAACCATAAGATGTGTGAAATGTACTCAGTCTGCACTACTGAACCGATTGTAGTGTCAATCGATTCGTCTTAGCAACGCGCGGTAGCTTATTATAAACGTTAATGTTGTTTCACATTCTAATATGATTTAGGTAAACTTAACAAAGTTGGCGGCTGGCTGTCCATTTTCCACCCTCAGACCAAATAAAAAACCAAGACAGAGCTGTCAACAGTAAAATGAAGCCGGTTTCGTAAACATGTGTGCACTTAGTGAGGTGTAGTTTGATTGTAAATGGTTGTAAATGTGTGCGTGTAAGCGTGTATGCACAGGGCGGAGGTGTAGTTTTGGAATGCTTCACTGTATCGTTCTCATCGCTCTGTCTTGGTTTTTTATTTGGTCTGAGTTTCCACCCTTAAGCTTTTAGGAACAAGATTGAATGACAAGTCGTCGAACGTGAAGTTTGCCCACTATAGGTACCTACATTTGTGTATGGAAATTACTATATTTCCCAATCACCTAGGCTATTTCTGGAGCTTTTTGAGGCAGCTTAAATATTTTTCAAATCGAAAGTAATTTTCCCATTGGTATATAAGTAGGTAGGTATTCTCTACATTTTCCTTTTGAGTTGTCTCCCAAAAATCTGATAGAGGACTTCTCAATTCGACTACCCTCTAGTTTACCTATCCATGAAAGCTATATCATATAAGTTAGCTTAGCTATGACTGTTAGTTTTCCTGATCATCGGACCTCATTGGACTTTTTTATTCGTCTTTAGGTTCTGGAGGTAAGTACTCCAGTTCTTTAGATAATTTATAGGAACTAATGTATTTTCAGGCATCGATATCATCTATATTTATTAATCGTATTGAACATTCAACCAACTAATTATTGACAACCGAACCACACATAATTCATAATTATAATTATACAGGTATGTATTCGTTTTTCATGATGTCTAATTTATCTGCCGTCGCTCGAAGTCAGTGTCATTTATCATTAACGAATGCGATCTTTTAGAAAAACAAACTTGATTAGCCGGTTCATTACGGAGTGATAGAAGTTTGTTACTTTCTGTACATTGTGGCTTTAAAAACAACGGGTTTAGATAGCAATTATAATTATGAGGATAATAATTATTTAGCATCAGTAGGTATATCAGAGGCTTGAATCAAGCCTATAGCTAGGTGTGCCGGGTTTATATAATAGTGCTTGTGTTAATTGAGTCTGTAAACTCTTTTTTGTTTTTGGGGAGTATTGCCTCACTTCTTTACTGAAAAAACAGTAGGAAGCGGTGAAGGGCGGGTGTTAAGGGTAAGGGTCGTTTATGACGCCCAAAAAGGGCCGATTCTCAGCCTAATTGAAATAGGTGAATGAAATCTTGAATTTTACCATCCTTAACTATGTTTGGGTTGGCTTGTAGTCTAACAGGATGCCGTTGAATACCAGTAATTAACATGAAACGACCGTTTATCTGACCTCCACAACCCAGTAACTGAGTATTCAGCCGGATCCGGTTAGACTGGAAGCCGACGCCAACATAATTCGGAAAAGGCTTCAGATGATGAAAAGAAAGCCATTCACCTTCTTCAAGACCCAAAAGATTATAAGTTTATGACTAATGAATCTCGCCTACCATATCCTTCAAAGTGACGAGGTTCTATCATACACCTGCTCAAATTGATCACTGCCAGCGTTAATAGAATACAGTTCACTTACAACTCAATTATAATTGATGTATGAGTGTAGTTTCTGACTGACTCGCTTTTCACTTGTCTCGAAAGTTAATGGTAGGGTGTGATCGCTTTAGGCAGTGGAATTTATTATAGTTTTAAGTTGATCTTTCCTTGTATTTGGTAACAGAAATTGATGGACAAACAGGTCTATCAATCTTGTCATCAGTGGAAGATTCTAGAAACAAAAAATAGTTACGTATTCAAGTAATAAGAGTTTTACAGAGTGAATTAACCCTTTCGTATGTCGCCGGAACGTGGATCTACGCGAGACACAATGAATTTTAATTGTTTCTGTATTGACGGCATTCAACCGGATAACGCTTTGAATGTTGTTGAACTGTCAAAATGAAATACCGCAGTGAAATTGCATTATTTTTTTGTAATTTTCCATAATTAGAGGAATTTAAATCATAAAGGCTTGAAATAAAAAAGTGCATAAGTACAATATAAACAGATGATATAATTATTTTGACACTGTCAACTTATAAATATTACATTATACATTAGGTACCAATGTCTTTACAACATAGAATGCTACAAGAATCTTTTGGCGCTCAAATGACGTTGACCGGGGGGCGCTGTAGGTAAACATTAATTGTTGAATTGTTTTGTGAAATGTATTGAAAAAAACAAGATGGCGGCTTTAGTTCCGATTTTGGCCGCGTGCCAAAAGATCCTTGTACAGCCATATAGATCACTACGTGATAACTTTTTAAATGAAATTAGTCAGTTTGAATAGGCAATGGTATCAAACTAAAGTGCCTGTGTTCCCGATAACCCATTGAAAATGTGTTTTGAATTTAAATGAAGAGATATTTTTGGCGAGTATTGTTTTTTTATTTAATAATTATTAAATAGAGGCCTGTACAATTATTTTTAATTTAAACTTAAAAATACAATAAATATGTTACCTATTAAAAAACAACTCCGCGATCTTTTATTTATTTTGAATTCTTATAAAGCAAAAATAACTGCACCGTTTTTACAATTCCTGCCAAAAACACCTCTTAATAACAGTAATCAACCCCCAAAATCTAGTACCCAGAAGCACTGTGACTAGAATTAAAAATAAGAAAAAAAAACACGACAGCTTAAAAATTACGGAATGATCATCT
Organism: Gortyna flavago; assembly: GCA_963669345.1. Classification (NCBI taxonomy): domain Eukaryota; kingdom Metazoa; phylum Arthropoda; class Insecta; order Lepidoptera; family Noctuidae; genus Gortyna; species Gortyna flavago. Next base: position 13,978,716 of record OY770145.1, on the reverse strand, counting down.
AAACTTACACGTGCGGACACAAAAATTTGTCCACCCGAAACAGATAACAGATAGCACAATATTTTCATATAAATAACCGTTAAAAACTACTAAGAAACTGCTATAATAATAATATATATTATATTTTTTATAGATGTGTGATTATTGTGATGAGCTATAGGCACTTCACATCATCGTAGATTGTTAAGTCGCTATTATGTTTGGAAAATGGCAAGAATATTTCAAATGATCAGTCAGTTACCACTATTTTGTTAAGCTACATAGAAAAACTATAGACTCGACTGAGGAAAGGACTTGTCCTTATATTTATATATAATGTATAATACACAAGAAAATACATAACAAAAAAAAATACATTTAGCTCTACAGAACATGGAACGGACGACCTTATCGTTTTCAAGCAAAATAATTTCTTAACACATTGATTCAAAATGAGTTCTTAGTACATGCAAGCGTAAACACACCAAGTTGATAATTTTTTTCTTGTGGCATCATCTCGATGTCGTCAATTTTGTAAAACTCCGATGTGTTATGGAAATTTGTGAGTATTAAACCAGTTAAAAAGAATTAAACACTTTTTTTTTACGAATTTTTATTAAGTTGTATAGAAAGTCCTTTTAACAGTCGCATGCCTTCCCAAACACGATATCGACGTTTGAAATTGAGATACCCTATTTGTGTAAATCCGAAAGTCCTTAACCATTACGCTTTCGTCTGCTCTATTGCTCCTAAAACTGTTGTCTATTCCTGTCAAACTTCAACTGGGTTTCTAGTCTAGTCATTTCTAAGATTTTCTCAAATGTATTTAAAAAACTTGTGTTATTGTCGATGTGCTACAATTTGTATTATCCAGTGAAATAAGTACGTTTGCGGTTTTCGAGTAATCAGTAGTAGAAGACGGCTGATGACATTTTTTATTACTCGGTTTTTTTTGTGAGTTCATCGAGATTAAGCGACGCCATTTTAGCACCATAAAAACTATAGCAGCAACACATTTTTAAGATGGCAGTATATAAAAGTAGCATTTATAAGCACCAGAGACATTCCATTTTCTTCATTTTTTTTACCTCTGCTACTGGTTTACTCGACAACACCAGTAAAACTATAAAAGATTTAGGCTATTTTTATTTGGTAACATAATACTTTAAATATTAAATTTATATTATTAATATCAATCATGTCAATACGTTAAAATATACATATTTAGGCCAAGAGTGAAAAATACAGATGGTCTACAAATATAAAACCACATAATGTTAATTTTAAAAGAAACAGTTAAACCTTTTCTTTGGCCAGTAGTGCACGATGAAAAGTGTACATATATATTTGGCCGAAAGTGTACGATTAAGCGAATACAAAATGTCCATAGCCTATATATCGAGACCAAAAGGGATATGTTATGTTTGGCCTTTAAAGACCAACATTCATGGCACTCACTCTTACACGAACGAAGATGTATAGAAAAGTTACCATTTTAAAACGGTAAATGACGAAAATGAATCTATAGTTCTGTCGAAGACGGAAAACATTCGATTATTTTTTAGAGTATGTTCATGTTATATTTAAATAAAATACAGGATGGCAAGGAAACGCGCAAACTGTAACCATGAATTCAGCATGATTCTAGACTCCCTAGTGTTTAAAATTTTAATCGGATACCAAATAAAAAACAGCTGTTTCATAGAAAAGTGCAATGCCTACGCGCTCTTAATGTTTGGAGCAGAATTCTTTTTTTAACAACTTGGCGATTAATTTCAATGAAGAGGTTGCAATTTTTCGCCAGTTATTTAAAAAAAAGATGCTGTTAAGAATCATGTACTTACTGAATCCATGCTCCCTGCCAGTCTGTATACATCAATGACAGAACTACAGTTCCATAAAAATGGAAGAACGTTGCCATCCGCTGCGGTATCACATACAAAGTTTAGTATAATTCATACAAACAGTTAAAAGTCAAGTAAAACACAGTAACAGTCACTCTTCTATGAGAGAAATATTCACGTGTCTATATCGTTTTACGAAACTAATAAATGGATTATTATTAATATAAAAATAATCGGGATCTAGTTGTATAATAAGTTAATTTTCCTGAAAAGATCTTTTAAATGACATACAATGACGTCACGCCGAAATCCCCGAAAGGTTAGGTAGAGGTGTACCAGTACACCCACATTTTTTCAGTTATGTTTAAGTCCCATGTAATAGGGGGCGACCCTATTGCCATCAACTGGGCACAAATCCAAACTGGACTGCTACTGAGTATCCTGATGGAAAAACTCAATAACACTTTGCCCGAAAGGAGGCAACCTTTTAAATTATAAATTTATTTTTTATCCCGTGATGTCTGTTCTATCTACGATTCTCATTTATTTCTAGTTTCGTAAAACAGTCATGTCATACTAGATTCCATTAAGGGACATTTATTGATGTAAAAGTTGCTGTCTTTATATATCCTACATGTGACGCTTGAATGTAAAAATAATTGTCCATGGAGTTTCTTGCCCGTTCTTCTCCATAGGTACCTACGCTTTGGAATGGGCAACTAGCTTCATCTTTCTGACTGACCAACCCCTTGACAATTCAAAAGTGCCTGTAATTGGTTTAATTGAAATAAATGCTTTGAGTTGAGTTTGAGTTTGAAAAATTGATATCATTACTCCTTGATATCGCCAAGTGTCTCGACATGACAATATCGTTAAGGTACTACGGTTTCTTAAAAAAGGGTGGCCGACACAGTGTCTGCAATTTACCGGCGAATGACGTCACTGAAACGTCAATTATGAAAGGAAGTTGGCGTGTTTTCATAGAGAGCGTTTTTGAAACCGTAAAGTCAAACCCTGCTGCTATCATTTTCATGACACTAGGAGCGTTGTGTTGCGAGCACCGGTCTTCTTGGAAACAGTGGCTTTAGGCGCTAAGTAAAGTAAAAAAATGTTGACATTATTAGTTTTACTTCTTATCTCTGACCGACGCAGTAGATCTCCACCAAATTTACATAAGAAACAGTTCAAGCCACATGTAGAACTAACAAAAACTATACAAAAGATGTAGGTTCAATTTTTCTGTCCCGAAGTGTAATCTTTTTTTTTTTTCACAACATACAAAAAGGTTTACCTTTGCATAGATAATAGAGTCATTGGAAATTGACAAGAATACAATATATCGAAGAATAAGGCGCTAACACTCAACAATCTTATGATTGTACTTACAATAATCTAGAATATTCATATAATTTTAATGTTGCTACGTAAGAGGCGAGAAGGTAGTTAGATATCGCATTAGACTGACATATTGCCAACCCAATCAAACTCACGATGGGGTTTTCACCATTTTTAATTATGGATTTAGTATACCGCCTTTTCAGTATCTATGATTGCGTTGAGCCCCCTTTTGGGCGCATTTATTTTCTATATTTAAACTGCACACCTACTAACGTTGCATGCAAGTCCGGTTAAGCAGACGACAACCTCCTAGATAGACATTTTTTTTTTGAGTTGCTTGCGTTCAACCGCATGCGGGCATGTGAAGACCGCACCGAAAGTTTGACCTCATTATTCACGTTGACGATAAAAACGACCACGAAAATCATCAATCGGAAATTGAGGACCTACCTATAGGCGTTCAACCGTCTAATACGTTACCTACCATAAAATATTCTACAAGAAAATAAATAAAAATCACAGTGACATACATTTCGCTTTTCGCAAACCCAATAACATCCCTATCAAAGGCATAAAGAAATTAGACATAAAACTTCTTTACGCTAAAATTGCGGTAACGCTGAGTAAAAAGATAAAAGCTGCTAATATAATAGTAACATCGAACAACACTAGAACATATTATAATTCTAAACCTGATAGGTTAATATCATCCAATTCTTAAAATACTGATTTACTGAAGTGTTGCTATCTCTTACTAATAAGCTAAGAAAGAAAGAGACGGGGGACATTAAAGCTTTGGCCAAACCTGCGCGACCAAAGCGGGAGCGTCAGTGGCGCGGCGGACGCTGCTCGTGTGTATCTACGGCGCCTTGCACTACGCGACCGCTGCAGGCGCGCAGATGTTCACGTTTGGTTTCGCGTTGTTGGCGTCCTCGTTTCGCGTCCCGTGTCCCGCGTTCTTGACGCGCAGGTTTGGCCGAAGCTTCAGCTGTCAAACTTTAACGTCGTGTTTCAGGTGTTAAATTTAGAGTTGCCATCGAAACCAATTCTAATTTGACAGCTTTACTTATCTTCTATCTCTTTCTTATTTCGTCTGCTAGTAAGAGATAGCAATGCTTTAGATTGATTGAGTTTATTAAATAAAAACAACGATAAGATTTCGTCTCAGACACACGACTTTTTATATCCATTCCTGTGTTGACCCGAAGCTTCCCTCAAATCACTCAGATATGGGTTTATTTATAAACGTTGCTTAAAGTTAAGAGACGTTTAAACGTCAAAAAATTAATGGTCAAGCAGACGTTAATCTTATCATGACTTTACGCAACATTTATAAATAAACCCCTTATATTTTAAGGACACTAATTTCCAGTGTCAGTGATCGGAGTTCGCGCAGCTGAATTCCGGGCCAAAGATGTTTGAACTTTTTACCATTGATGCGCCAAGAAGTTCATTAAAATTGGATGTCATTATCTTACTAATTATGATCAAGATGTCTCAACCACAGTCCTAGCATTAACTTCAGCACATGCATTATACACTTGTACATCTCACTATCATTCAGGTTATTCTCGTCCCAATATAATTTCCTATTACACGAAACAATTTTAACCAACAACTTACTTAGCACACTCCGTGCAAAGTATTTTCTGTCACCCTCGTTACATATTCGACAGTCACAATTCCTACTTATTTCTACGCAATTGGAAGTATTTGATATTTTGGCAACACCGTGGGAATCCGTGCGGGATATGGTTATAGCGGGCACGATGACGTTTGAGTCAGTGTTGCCCGGTAATGGAACAATCTTTTTTAATTTTACGAAGTTTGAGTTTCGGTCTGCATAGCTGCCTTTTAGAATACTTTTGGAAGATTGGGCTGGTTCTGGTGATCCTCGATTTCTTTCGAGGGATTCGCTGCTTTTAAACTCTTGTTTTATCAGAACTTTTCTCCTCAAATCTGTCATCATATCTTGGACACCAGACCGTCTTTGCCGCACTTTGCTTCCTTCCCCTTTGTTCCACTCTACAGAAATGCTCCTATAAACCGGCTTCTGTACATCAAACTCTTGGTCCTCATCATCAGACATGTTTGTTTCAACATCTTCAGCAGAATTTCGGAAGAAGTTCGTCAAACAGCTGATTTCTGGTGAAACAGGACAGCTGTTGCTGTTTCTCCTATTCGGGATCTTCAGCCTAAGTTTCGATCTTTCTTTTTGGACCAAATTTTCCACTGACCGGTCCTTAATACTGTCAAAAGTCCCGCCGAATGTGAAACATCTTTTTAGTTTCTTTACCTGCGGGGACACACTACCACTTGTGGCATCCAGACCCTTATAGCTTTCGTTCAATACCGCCATCGCTAGATCTCGTTCTGAGAACGTTTCCACACCAAAAGATGCACGCCTACTTCTCGCTTTGTACGGAAAAGCGGGGATATCTTCGAAACTCCTGTACCTATCTGCCATACTGTTTCTTCCATCCGAATCTACTGTCCACAAGGAATCAACGCTGTCTGAACTTTCCGAGCCTATAGTCTGCAAGTGCTTGAAGATGTCGATACCTCTGTCGAGGGAGACTGATCGCTGCAAAGGAATATCGTGCTCAAACCTGTCGTCGTAAGATTCATTTTCGTACTCTTCATTCTCTTCAAATCTATCACCGAGCCAGCTGTCAAACTCTTGCGTGCCGAGGTTTAAGTTGAGCAGTTCTTGTCTGAGGTCAAGTTTTGTAACGGGAAGGGTCCTGATGTCGGAGTATCGTCGATGTGTCCGTGCGTGCGTGTGAGTGGCGAGTGCGCGTGCGCGTGCGGGGGGGACGCTGTGCCTACGCGGGGGCGGAGGGGGCACCTGCGGGGCGCGGGGCGAGCGCGGGGGGCGCGGGGGGCGCGGTGCGGCCCAGCGAGGATAGGGAGCGGCGCTGGAACCCGCCCACGGCGAGATCAGACTCAACAAAGAGCTTGCGAAAACTGAAAACAGAAAAGATTGCAGTAAATAGACGTTAATTTTAATGAGGGTCTACTTCACCATATTCTTGTGAATATACAGTTAGATTTTTATAAGGGCTTTCTCTTGAACAATTAATTTACTGGATAAGTGAGGGGAAAATCTTAACAGAATATGGTAGTACTGACCCAAATAGAAATATATATTATTATATATTAGCATTTTCGTAACTATATCATAATTGGTTGCTTATATAATACATAGTATTGAACGTAATCACTGTTGGCAGGCAAGTTTATCCTCTCCTGGGTAAATATATTAGTAATCCTATCATAACTTCTTCATAAAATTAGTATTATTATTAAATATGAGTATCTGTCTATCTAGTGCTTTGTGTGATTGTGAAAGCTGTGTAATAAACATAATAGGCAGTCAAACAAAACTGCTTGACCGATTTAGGGGACGCTCTGAAATGAGGTGCTGACGATTGAAAAACGTATTCACTACACAAATCTTTAATTAGTAATAATGTAATAAGTAATACGGGCTGGTGTCCGCAACTCCACGTCAATGCGCGTGTTTTGCCAGTAATAATGTAAATACGTACCATATTGATTTTAGTCAGCTGGCACGTCTTCATTTCCAGAAGACGCGGCAACCCCATTAGTGTTGCTAGTTTTCACCTTATATTTATCTGTTTACGTGACATAAACTTTTCCCATTATCGAATGGTTATTGTTGCGGTTACCGCAATTTAACCTAACCCTATTTTTCATGCCAATTTTTAATAAACCCATCGACTTCACAGGCGTAATAAATATGTGAGCACAATGTATCTATCAGATAATTAATGTATATGTCATGGTTTCATTTTTTATTATTTTACCTATTGTGGTATAGTAATTTTATTTTAGGTGGTCGTCTTCACATATTATTTATTACATAATTAATGTATGCAAAATATTGTAAAACATTTTAAAAGAGTAACGGTGGAGTTTCTTGCCCATTCTTCTCCATACGAAAACTACCTTTTGGAAGGGGCGACTAGAATCAATTCTATTTCATAATAATTTTTGACTTTCAAAAGTGCCTTTTATGTGCCTATTTCAAATAAATGCTTTGACTTTGTAGCATTTATTCATATTCATATATTTATTTGCATTCCATAATGTTGTAGAGGTGTTACAATGGCATAAAGATAAGGTACAATTATGTTTTTTTTTATTACTAGTTTGTCTCGGTTGAATATTGCCTTAAAAATCCAACTAGGTACGCAACGACCAGCCTAAAACGATCCACGTGAAGACTTTCAAATGTCTTTACTAATCCCTCAACCGCCAGCCGTTCAAAGCGTCCCCAACCCCGGCACGTACCGCAGAGCAACACATCTTCAATACCAAGGGCCGAAAGAGATTCTTGGAGGCGGCGAGCGACGACCCTCTGCGCGCGACGAGAGCGCCAGGCGGAACCTACCGCGCGGGGAACAAACAAACGTCAACAAAATAGGGGGAAAATAAAACGGGGAAGGGGAAAATAAAATCGGTCAGTTTATTTCTTGTACTTATTCAAAAAATAATTTTAATTAATAAACTTTATTTAAAATATATTAGGTATTTCTGAAAATCAAACGTCGAGGTTTTTTCGACTAGGTTTGGTCACAAAATACTATTTCACTCCAATGTCGAGATAATATTTTAGCAATACAAATATCATCACAGAATTCTCTTCAATTATAGGTCAAAGAAATTCTTTATTTCCTACCTATTTCATTCAAAAAGAATTATTTTAGAAAAATCTAAATTATATTTTTACATTACAAAAATTTGCATTGATCTACAGCACATTCGAAAAGTACTGAAAAAATATTAAAAAATACTTTTTTGTATTAGGTATTAAGAATAGTAAAAAAATGTGCATAAATGATCTTGCTGACCGTACATTCATTTCGCAAGAATATAATGAAATAAAAAAAATGAATAAGTGCTGGACATAAAAAATGTGAGTGGGTTAAACAAAAAGGGACAGGATTCAGGATAGTGGTCAAGCGTGAAGCGTTCATGACAGTGTAGTGTCGTATGTCGTATATTAACATGCAACACAGTGCAGCATATTGTCGTATCGTGCGCCATCTCTTTCGGCCCTGGTTGCATTTTCCATATTTTTTTTAACTACGCAAAAACACCTAAAAACAAAGAAATTTTGAATAAGACAACCGTTTCTTAGGGCTAAATTGTTCATGCTTTCTTAGAAAAAAAAAATAGGGAAAACATGTACCAGAACCAAATATAAGTTGGAGTGTTAGGTTAGGAGTAGGACGTTACGATAGGGATAGTTCACCCATAGACAAGTGCGCGTCAAACAGAAGACAGAACCATAGAGAAGTACTTACAAGACTAGACGTCAAAGTTAAAAAAAAAGCATAGAGAACAAAAATCACTCAATGTTTCTGTGTGACGCGTAACAACACAAATTAGTGTCAAATTAGTATGAATGATATTAAATGTATTGATGATTTGTGATAATTAGTTCTACAATTTATTATTACAATACCACCACATCAAAGGACAAATAGCGAAACACCGACAAACGACAAAAACTATACTTTAATAAAAAGGGAAATAGTAATAAAAGGCCTTATTAGTACATGCCGTGCAGGACGTTATGGATCATTCTCGATCGTGCATAGTTCAAACTCAAATCATCAATTTATTTGGGATCGGTGTACCATGTCTTTTTCTTCCATACTTCTCGATGAGAGGGGCCGTGGCTAAATAAGAACAGCCGCACAGGTCGATCGATGAGGTTAAGCTAAGCTTGCCGCGGTTGGTCTGTGGATGGGTTACCATCTTTACATACCGTGACCCCATCGTGCCTCGGAAAGCACGTTAAGCCGTTGGTCACGGCTGTCAATCATGGATCTTTGACAGTCGATACGGGTAGTCAGAAGCCAGAAAGTCTGACAACCAGTTTTACCAAGGGGTATCGTATTACCCAGTAACTGGGTTGTGGAGGTCAGATAGGCAGTCGCTCCATTTAAAATACTAGTATTCAGCTGCATTCGGTTAGACTGGAAGCCGACCCAAACATAGTTGGGAAAAGGCTATGCAGGTGATGATGACTTCTCGATTAGTCGTTATCTCTATAGTCAACCCCCTTACACCTATAGTTCAACTTCAAACTCAAATTAATTATACCGGCTGTAGGGGTGAGGCGTATATATCGTAACAGCTAAATATAACAGGTATCCCAAGATAACAGACTGTAACTGTGACAAACTGAAAAAAATAGCTTCTGTTCCACGACGATATAACAGTCCATCCAGTCACAAGCTTTTCTCTATTCATGTTTATGACAGTTACCATAGTTAGAATAAGATAAGAAATGTTACTGATACACTGTGACACCATGTTACATCGTCCGTCACAAGCTCTTTCCTTTTCTCGCATAGGTGTAACACCTTAGTTAGAAAGAGAAGTATCTGCGTGTATCAGCTGCGGTAACAGAGAACACACAATAGTTTGTTCCCACATAGTATGAAATAACAGCCTGTTATTTTGTAACAGGTTTTTGCAACTGTTCATTACGTGCAACAGGAATTGGCGGAACAGATATACGATTTTACCTGTTACAACCCACTCCTGCGGCTGACTTTTTTATCGTCTCCGGGTTCAGAATCATGTACTGAATCGATGATAACAGGTTGCGCGGTGCTGTCCTTGCCACCCCGTATTGTATGCACAATCAGCCTATAATGTTCCCACTGCTGTGAGAGCAGGCCATAATCCACCACGAGACCCCAGTGCGGGTTGGTCGATGTCACATGTCTTCGAATTTTTGGTTCTAGGACATGCCGGTTTTCTCACGATGTTTTCCTTCACTGGTTTGAGAGCATTGTATGCTTTGTCGGGAATTTTTAAGTACGGTACCCACAGTTTTTTTAAAGCTTTTTCCCACAATAAGCTTTCTCATGTCATGCGTTCCATTCGGCCCATGTGCATGCCACATGGACTTATCTATAGCCATCACCGAGCCAAACTGTTACAGTGCTGTGCGGTTTGGATTACACTAGGATTCATGCAGATTTTTTTTTTTACATAATACTATTTTTTCCGATTTGAACATAGATCAAAAAAAGAACTAAAATTTTAGAAACCGTAGATGAAAATATACAAGTCTATTTTAGAGTTCTACAACACTAATATTTAGGATAGTAAGGGATCTCGCGCACTACGCAGCCACGACCACAATCGGCCGCAATCTTGGCCGAACGATGCGGTCGATGGCCGTGCGACCAGTGGTGGTCGTGGCCACATAGTGCGCAAGGGACGAGATGAGTGTTATCCAACGTAATTTTGGCCTCAACGTGATTTGGTCAGCCACTAAGGTCTACTTGCAACACAAATCACTAAATGCATTTAGCGGTAAACGTATTCAAAACATAGTTCTGTCTCTTTCATCTTCAAACGATTGACAGAAATAGAACGATGATTTAAATTTATTACGTTAGGTTAGGCCCATCTTCCCAAATGACGTCACTACCCAACACATCCCAGCTCCCTCACTACAAAACAACAGAGGGGCAATTCTCGTAATTTTAAGAACGTTCACAGCATGATCTCAGTGTCAATCTGTCAAAAATACCTCTAATATCCCTACATTTTGACAAGTTTTTGACTTTTTTTGTCGCCGAGATGAGACTGCGACTAGATTTTAAACGTTTTAAATTACGAGAATTGGCCTTCAGGTGTACTCACAACTTCCTGATGCCACTATTCCTCTTCCAGGGCGCGTCGTCAGGCTCCGCTGGCAGCGGGCCCTGCACTGGAGCCTCTTCTTCCTCAGGGTGGGCTGTGCTCACTGATGGTGATGTGTCTGAGCCACTGTGAATAAGGTGTTAATATGGTGGTTAGTTGCGTCACTTCTCCTTAACTTTAGCAGTTATGGATAAACTTTTTCTTACTAGCGTATCAATGGCAAAAAATTCAAAAATCTTTGGCCCAAAATTCATCTGCGCGAACTCCGATCACTAACGCAGTCAAAAGGTCATCAAGTGCACAGGTTCACCGGATGAAGAAATAATGCAAGACAGCTTTTGACGTCCATCTCATAATATGACATAAAAATTCTAAAAGGTATAAGTAATGCAGAAGGCGAGGGCACATTTTTGTGGAGAAACTTAGGAGAGCCATTTTCCCCTCTTTAATTTTTTTTTTTTTTCATTTAATTAGCATTTGACGGTGATGAGCTCGTTTATAGGCCATTTTAAGGTCAAACAACTGCCAAGTCAGCTACCCCAAACGGTTTGATAAAATTTTGGTGCTAGTGTCGAGGTTATACCTACCTACAGTACCCAGCGATAAATATTGCACATCGACCTTCGGAAAGAGACAATCGGCTAATTTCGGCTTCGTAGAGCGTTATCTTTGTCGCACGAAATACAAACCGTCCGGTATCTATTAGGAGCTGTTAAAACAATTATGATTTGCTTCTTTTGATAATTCTTTTTATTCTTTGTATAAAATACACCAATTTTTCTATAAGTGACTGACTGACCTCGTAAAGGTTTCCCTCTATTTCCTAAAGATGCCATAGTACAACTTTAAATTATTTAAAGGGGGTGTTAACAACTGTAAATATATATTTTGAACTGGACGCGACCGCACATTATCGCACTTGAACAACGACTGACAAAACGTCACGTAGCTAGTGTGCGACAGAGATAACGCTCTACGAAGCCGAAATTAGCCGATTGTCTCTTTCCAAAGGTCGGGAGGAAAGGAGGGGGAAGGGAGGGGTCATTTTTTCGGGAGGTTTCGCTTAGGAATAATTATGAAAGTTATTCGGCAAAACACGGTTAAATTTATTCCTCCTGGTATCGCGAGTTCGTAAAGGGCACACAGTACTCTACAAACAAAATCGTGTAATCTCGATTTTCATGCCTAATTAATATGGAAAATTTTCTGTTTAGCCTATATCAAAAAAAAATCTGACCCAAGTGATTTTGGTTGACCCTACCTGTCATGTTGCTGGTCCGTCTGTAGCGCATGCAGCTGTTCTTCAGCGTGGCTAAGCTTCAGTTTCAGCTCGTTGCGCTCGTGAAGGATGGCGCGAAGCTCTCGTACGCTGAAGGTTGGTTTAGAAGACTGGTCGTCGTCGTCATTGCCGTCTGGAGTCGCCACGCCGCACGTTGGGCACTTCTGTCAAAGAAAGAAAGTAAATTTTTAGTAAAAATGAATTAACTATATGAAAATTAACTGAATTAATTTTTCTACAGTTTGAAAATAAGTGTTCTAACATTTACAACTATCAAAAACTACAGTTATAATTTGTCGCATTCAATACTCGACCAATTATCTATTGTATTCGACAATGTGTACTTAGGTTGTAACTTAAAATTTAATGAGATCATTATTTTGCTGAGCCAGCAAATAAGTAGGAGGGGAAGCTTCATTTGAAGACACTTGCAATTGAAATCTTTTGCCACACAATTTGATAGTGGTGTTCGTCGTAAAAGTAATTACAAAACCTAATCAGGCTCTAGTATTTGGTATTAAGTAGGCTTAGTGTTATTGATTATGCACCTTGTTCCGTGCGCTGTCCTGCTGTAGCGCGGCGATGTCTCTCTGTTGTGACTGTACTATGGCCGTCAGCTCCGAACGCTCCTCACATACTAAGCGCATCTGGTAACAAAGACAAATAAGCATGTTAGTAAGGCCTTTATTTTAAAAACAAATGCACAATAATAAACCTTAGATTAATAACAATAAGGTTTATAAACGTTATGTTGCAAAGTGGAAAAATAAGAAACCCAGAGCATGGTAAATTGAGAGATTAACTTGAAATATAATAAGTACGTTAGACCGTGCCGTATCCAAGTTAATACAGAGTACCTGATGATGACGATAATGATATTACATATAGGTAAATAAATCAAACGTATTTATATCATCATCTGCCTAGCCTTTTCCCAACTATGTTGGGGTCGGCTTCCAGTTTAACCCGATGCAGCTGAATACCAGTATTTTACACGGAGCGACTGCCTATCTGACCTCCAAAACCCAGTTACTGAGTAATACTATACACCTTGGTAAGACCTTGGTATTTATGCACCCGTGTCTCAACCCGGACACGGCACGATCTAACATAAATATGCCTTTAGTAGTTGCAGCTTGCAGTAACGTGTTCGGTGGAGATTCGGTGCCAAAAACTTGTACAAACGCTTGCACTTGAGCAGTATTCATTCTGATCGGAATACATATAGGTATTACACAATTATGGATTTTTTTGGCACTGACATTTTTTTATACGGCCCACATAAAAATAGGCATGCATCAACCTTTAAATTGCAATAAAACAACTAACGGCGAGTTTCATCAATGTAACTGAACGCGTTCAGCTCATCACTTATCAAACCGCAGAGCTGAGCCCCTTGTACACGGCACGGTTTCTTTACGGTACGGCAGCGTATAAACCGCACCATAGAAAAAAACCGTGCGCGTCAACAAGGTTCCATAGTGATCCATACAAAACTGACGACCGTGTCTACACACGGCAAATAATCCGTAGTTTTGTGTGAAGAAAGGGCCTTAATGTCAAAAATGTTATGGAATATGACCGCGGTTTAGAAGTCTTGATCGCGTTGTTTCATTGGTGAAGTTCGTCCTTACTATCTAAACATAAAACTGTAGAGTCCATTCAGGAACGCGTTCAAAGAAAGCTTACCTAGTTTCAAGAGATGGCACTAGCAAATCATGCACAAAGGAAAAATAAAATGAAAAAATTCTATCTACTTCGCAAATGACTTAACGTGTAGATATGTATGCATGTACAAATGTGTTTTTTTTTTTAATAATAAATTAAAACAACGACTTATTTTCTGTGTTTCCTTTTCGCTCACAATTCTATGTCAATATTTGATGATCCTGCCAGGCCTCCGTTTGACATATCGCAATGGTACATACCTCCGGTTTTTGGTTGGACATAAAGCTTTCATACAAGGTACACCCCGTCAATATCCGTTCAGTATTATTGAGATGTAGCTGGAACATACAGACATACAAACTAAAAAGAGCGGATATGACGTTAATATGATTCCAGCCACCGATTATGAATATTTATTGATAAGTATTTGAATATTATTCCTATATAGATAGGACATTAGACCCATGGTACCTACCCTACGCAATCTGAGGGGCAACAGGCAAATGTCAAAAACTTGTCAGGGAAATTAGAGGAAAGAGACTGAGATCAGACTGTGAACGTTCTTAAAATTACGAGTATCGCTCCTCTGATCTCAGGGTCACAGTCTGATCTCATTGTCAATCTGTCAAAAATACCTCTAATTTCCCTACATTTTTGACAAGTTTTTGACATTGACATTGATTGAATTCTATTGCGTTGGTGGCATGACGTATGGCAACTAAAGAAAACGGTATTGTAACCATTTTTTTGCTTTTAATACCGTCCTTATGACTACAGTATAGAAGTCAAAATCGGTTGAACGGACCGTATAAAAGGTTTATTTAAAATTCTAATCTTATTTCAAATGAAGTATAGTTTACGCCTCCATAATATCGCTTGTTCGCATACATTACTGCCGTGTTTTGGGAGAGCTGTGGTGGCCCAGTGGTAACGCCCCGACTTACGAGTTGTAAGCCGTGGGTTCGAACCCAGGCAGGCTTTACATTGTGTAAATAATTTCATTTGCTCTCAAAACGGCGAAGGATAACATGATGAGAAAACCTAGAACCAAAAATTTGAAGACGTGACATCGACCAACCCCCCACGTGGTAGATTATTATACCACTCTCCCACGTAGACAGGACGCCTGCGTAACCTGTGTCTCAGCAGTACTGGCTGGCAGGCTGATTATGTACATATATTACTTCTGACTACATGACCTAAAGCGCGGTCACTATCGGACTGCATAGAAAAGAAAGAGAAGCGCGATGACACAACGCTGGTAATTCATTGCAAAATATGAAACAATCATCTATTTACAAACTACTTAATAATAAATAATCCATCACTAAATGCAGTTTGGCATTAGCAATTTAATGGTATATTTTTTATTATAATTAAAATTGTTAATGAAAAACTGCTTTTAAAGAAATGTCAGAGGTGTATTTAAAGATTTTTTTGATGCATTGATGTACGTTTAATTGTGATTTGAGTTCCATCACTGTTTTAAAAGAAGACTTGAAAATATGTAAATTTTTTTTTTGGTAAAAATTATTTACGTTTTAAGAGATACACTGTTTTAAAAACCAACGTTTTGACCATTTTCAAGAAACCTCCGCCTTAATACGTATAAAACACATTACCCTCCTTTTCACTGTCAAAGTGTAGCGAAAATCGATACACTAGCCAATTCCAAATGTGTGTCAAATACAATGTGTCGTTTTGCATCCTCGTCAAATTCAAGGAGGTAACTATGCTAATGATTCTCGATACGAATCAATAATAAAATAAGTAGGTAATTTTTTTATTGTTTTTCTAATTTTCGGAAATCGGCATGTGTGGGACACGCATGTTAAAACGCGACCCGTGTGATACCGCACTGCAATTGCTCTTTTACACACACTTAAATACTCATGTGGTTTAAATACGATACAATAATTTTGCCTACCCCTGCGCGCGCGCTCCCTCACCGCCGCCAGCGCCCTACTATTATCCCTAAACCCACCCGGCCACGCCCACATTTCGACTAGTGTGATTGATGTCGCCGTCGTGAGCACGTCTTTCGCGATTTCCCGGCTCGCGGTCATTTAATTTCGTTTTAAATACGACACGATGACGGAAAACTACTCCAATGTTGAGTTAGTGGAGATGGTGCGTTTATACGCGATAAGTGGAGTGGCGTGGTAGTGGAGTGGAGTGTTCTGTGCAGATGTTCGCGGAAATGTTTCCCAATCGGCCACCACCGCGGCGTCGAGGAGATGCTCGATGACGTTCCCCTGGCAATCCATCGCAACTTGTTTTACCAGCAGGACGGTGCCCCTCCTCACTACGGTCGTCAAGTACGCGAGTAGGTACTTGACCGAAAGGTTCGGCAATCAGTGGATTGGCCGCGGTGGACCTGTGGCCTGGCCTCCGCATTCTCCGGACTTAACGCCCCTGCATTAAAAGACTAGTGTACACAGACGAAATAACTAGTGTTACAGAATTGAGGGAAAAAGTGTTTAGTGCTTTCGACACTGTAAAAACGAATGTGTTTGTGTTGCGAAAGCTAAAAGAAAACCAGCGACGCGACGTCGTGCTAGACTGTGTTTAGAACGTGAAGGTGGACACTTCGAACAATACCTCCGGCTAGCGTAGGTTATTTATTTATTTGTACATACAATCATTTGTGAATACGTAGTTAGTTAAATCAATTGGTGTAAATAAATTGATTTAAAATTTTTAACTACGCCTAAAATACCGGTCTAGAATATCTGATAACCAGTGCTCCTAAACAAATGTATCACTTAAAAAGCTAGCTTTCCATTTTTATTACAAAGTAATAAACCATTTTAGATTTAGTACATTACATAGGTACACTAACTGAGGTATTTTTGACGGTCCTTTGCCCGTTAAATAGGAAGGAAAATTTGAAATCAACCAATTTCATACACAGATAATAATTAAACAATACATTGCAGAAAACAATGACTTTCAAATAAAAACAAAAAATAAACAAAGTCGTGTAATAAGTGCGCAGGCGACCCGCCCCGCGCCGACAAAATAATTCGCGGAATATTCGTGGACAAGCCTAACCGCTGCAGTTCTCGGGAAGCGGGACGGGTGAGTGGATACGATTTACAATTTCCCAATTTTATTATTTACTGACCATTTATCAAAAATAAAATAAATTGTATACGTAATGCAAAACTAACACTTTATTAATCAAAGCTGGTAACTACGTACCTAGTCTTACAGGTTTTTATTATTACCTACTTATCTAAACTACGCACGGCGCGTATTTCATGCCTACACGTTTTTATAACTAAGATAAATTTACAATTTTAGGATTACTTACTGTCCGATTAGCAGGAATGAAATACATTTTATAAGCAAAACTAACATTTTATTAATCAGCTGATAGTTACGTCACAAATTATTTAAGTTGTAACAGATACCTCACTCCCTACAAAATCTCCTATACTTACCTATCGCGATAAAAGCATTTTTCATGTCGTCGGCGACCGCTACGTGCTAAACTGTGCCTAAGACGCTCGACCCTAGAGTTATTATCGTTTCGCTGCCACTTGGGCTTACAGGCAGTTATCGCGCGCAAGTTCATGAAGTGATGTAGCCCTGGCTACGTTTTTTGCATTATCTACGTTGACTTTTGACCTTTCCTTGGCGCATAGTGAGTCATTTTTTACTAATTCTAATTAAGCTTAAAAATTATCTAAGTAATTATCAACAGTTTATGCCATGTAGTGATTTTTGCTATTGCTAGCCGCACGCGCCGCTGTTACGTGGGCGGGGTCTGCCGGTCGTCGACACGCACGCACACAGCGTCATATTCGTGCGACACTGCCTACCGCATACGCTACGGGGCGATTCTGTTCTTTGCAAGTGGTGTATTCTGAAATACTGTCAAACTTAAATAACGAAAAAAACAAGTATGTATTTATTATTGAGCAGGTATCGTTATTGTATTTGATTATTTATGTCTTTCATAACAGCCTCCTGAAATTTGACGAGGATGCAAAACGACATATTGTATAGGTACCCACGTTTATCGACTAGAACTAAGTGAATTAGTCTAGTCGTGTTCAGTTCTGCTTGTTTATATCTTCACGCTAATATTCTCCAAAGAGGTGAGCAAGACTTTGCTAGCGATAATCCATCTTGATTCGAAATGTCCTTGATCCTTATTGAGCGAAACAAAATCAATCAATTTGGCTTATCGTTGCTGTAGTCAATTCTGTTCGCTGAGAAAACAGAACAGCACCCTAATTGAGTAAGACACTATCAATCGCAATCTCAATAATTTTGAAGGATATTGCTAATACATTGCTTCATATGTTCGAAAAATTTGTCTGCTCAACAACGTAAAGAACGCAATGAATGTTGTCGAACTTTCGAAATGAAATCCATTGCTATTGCTAGTGTGTTACGCAATTACCCCACTCATCATCTGCCTAGCCTTTTCCCAATTATGTTGGGGTCGGCTTCCAGTCTAACCGGATGCAGCTGAATACAAGTATTTTACATTTAACGACTGCCTATCTGACCTCCACAACCCAGTTCCTGGGTAATACGGTACCCCTTGGCAAGAATGGTTGTCACTTTCGGGCTTCTGACTACCCGTAACGACTGTCAAAGATCCACGAATGACAGCCGGGACCAACGGCTTAGCGTGCTTTCCGAGGCACGTAGGGGTCTCGGTTATGTAAAGATGGTCACCCATCTACAGACCAACCACGGCAAGCATAGCTTAACCTGATCGTTCGACCTGTGGGGCTGTTATTATTTTAGCTACGGGCCCCCAATTAAAAGCCATAAAATTCTATTTGTTTTCCGACATGCACGCGAACGAAGTCGCGAGCACAGCTAGTATAAAATGAATGTCGATTACTTTTAGAATTTGACTAGGCATCGAAGCCTTAACTCGAACCACGCCTGCGCTGTCATAAATCTTCTTTGAATCGTAAGTGCGATGCTATGTAGCAGGCTACGATTCATGCTATTATTCAGGCAGACAAAACCTTTGGTTTCAAAAGATACGATAATTCAATGTAAGGGTTGTCCAGACAATAGCTGGTATGGCGTGTTCCAAAAGTATGTAACAAAAATGTAAAAACAAATTGAGTGATTTTATGAATACCCACTTAAACCTGAAATTCTAATTTCGATGTTTTATATTTGATAAATGATTTTTCAATTACAATTTAATAATGTTATTCAAACAAAAATTTTTAGAAAAACTGGTGATAAATAAAGGTAAAACCTTCTAAATACATATGAATGTTTTACTAATACCCTTATAAATGACAGATTGCGTACACTTTCATTAGATACGGTTTTCCAAGTGTTCCTGACAGGTGTATTTGTGCGTGGTTAAGCCTCAGAAGAAAAAGTATAAAGCGACGGGATGAAACTTTTATCATTTGTTTATGGTAAAAAAAAAAAGAGTTAAACCCCGAAATAAACGAAAAAAACACAACATAAGCTTTGATAAAACAACATAATAGTTAATAACGCTGTGTTGTATGAAGCATTCTAGTAAATATGTGCATTAATCTAACTAAGCGACGACATTTATATCCTACTTTGATAAAAGCTATGATTCAAAATATTATGTACAGAGGCCAGCACATCAACATACCCCAATCTGTAAAATTTTCCCAATTGAATATGAACCTTATACCTTGGTGGTAAAGTTGAAAATCTATCAAAGAAATTTGACAGATTGGGGTAGCTTGATGTGCTGGCCTGTGTACTTAAATTGAGGGTACAATTAAGGTTGAATTTCAAAGACCCTCTGATCTTTAAAGTTTCTTTTCATTAGTAGGATTAGAAACTTGCTAAAGGGACGATACTTAGTTAAACAGAGACCCGGATCAAATGACACAAATTAGGCAACGAATTTTCCCTAAAAATATAAATCACATTTATAACATCGACAAGCATCGGTTGTGCACCAAGAAAAAAAAAAGTCAGTGTGACGTTTCTTACGTCAAACGTCAAATTCCTGTCAAAATTATTAACGGGCTTTCTGTGCAAACAAAACTCGCCTTTAAGAGTTCTAAAAAAGACCATACCTGATTCTGTATCTGCTTATGCTTCCGCCGGAGGTCTCGGCTGACTTGCGCCAACTTCTCCACTTGATTTGACAACTGCAAAGTATCCAAAATGGCCATTTTTAGTCACACACGAAACTACAAACTTTTATTTTGTCACTTTATTTCTTAAAACACGTGATGTTACTATGTATTATGTATAGTAAATCGTGAAGTATTATCGTAAGTCATTTATCTTTTGACAGCAAAAACAGAGATAAAAATGTTTGCTCGTCAATGTAAACTCGATTTCTGCTCGATGATAAGATAGTGTCTTTGTTGCGAGATTCGGGGGGTTTATTGACAGGTATATTTTTAGATTGTAGGAAACGACGAGGTCTCCCTCCATTTGTTGTTTAGCGATTTTTGTAAACTTTCGTATTTCGCAGAACGGTAGTGATCGAAATTATCCGAATAAATACTCAAGTGAACACAAGGAAATGATTTTAGCATCAGAATGGATTTTAGAACCTCTACACAGTATTTATCAATCGTTTTCTTTCCCCGTTGGGTGTCAACGGAACCCTATCAGGACAGGAGTCGGCCAATCACAGACGAGACGAGTGACGCGATGCGGATTTCAACCATTGTGATTGATCGATTCCTGCGCGTCTCCGCTCCGCTCCGCCTAGCTCCGCTTCAGTGGAGTCCGGGCCTATTACTAAGCCTCCGTCCGACTGACTGTCAGCGGGCTGTATCTCATGAACCGTAATAGGTAGATAGTTGAAATTTTCACAGAGCGTGTATTTCTATTGCCGCAATAACAACAAAAATAAAATAAAGTTAATAAAAACTAAAGGCGGTCTCATACAAAAACGTGTTTTTTTTTCGGCGTTTTTTGCCTTGTGGTACGGAGCCCTTCGTGTGCGAGTCCGACTAGCACTTGGCCGGTTTTTAGCTTGTTAAATTTACTAATGCCTCGTGATCAGGAAAAGTGGGAAGACTTTTCCTGATCACGAGGCATAATAAATTTTTTCCTGCTCCCAAACTTTTCGAAACGGGTCTATTTCTGGTCACATTTTCCTCGCAATGAAGACCGCATAATCAAGCCACCCACGCTCTTAAAACCCATAAGTAAAACATTCCACATTATTCTGTCAAGAAAAATTCCTTATTTATTATTATTTTCAAATTGTTTTGTCACTCCTTGTAAGTAACATAGATAGTTTAGCCAGTAGGCGGTCACTATAAAGGCGAACTCCCACATTACTAAGATAACCTTTCAAGGGTCCACGTTCTAGTCTGCCCGATATATTTATAGAGGAGTAAATACAGAGTGGCCCATAAGCCCTTAGACATGTAAATAATTAATTTAAAAAAAACTAATAACAATAAGAAATACCTTTTTATTTCGTATTAACCTTTATAAAATGGGAATTATTTTTTGAAAATGACGTCATCCAAATGTAACCCGTTACGATCACGGCACTCCTGTAAGCGACGTCTAAAACTATCGACGACTGCGCGGCAAGTCAGTTCTGTGATATTAGCCATTTGCCGTCCTCTGCCGTCTTCAAAAAAATAAGGGCCTATGATGCCACGAGCTGACATAGAGGCCTATACCGTCACTTTAGGGCTGTGTAAAGGCTTCTGATGTTTACGTTTTAGATTTTCGGGGTTCCAGTGGCGGCAATTTTGTTTACTTACATGCCCATTAATGTGGAAGTAAGCTATAACTTACTCAAAAATAAAATAAAAAGTAAGTGGCAAGTATTGTCTACAATCCGTCAGTGTCAAGTGTAAAATTATAATATGTCAAAAATATATTAAATTTAAACATTCCGACTTGCCTCTTATTCATCTCGTTTATAAATCTGATTACATTGTTTCAACAATCGACAATATTTAATATATCGGAAGAGCTATGGAATACAAAAAAAATTGGAATGAAATGTTAAGGAATGAAAAATTTTAATAGATTGATACTTTGACACTTGATAGGTGTGGATGACGTTGTGTTGACAGATTGAATTTTTTTATTTCTGTACTAGTGAAGCAACAGCACTTAATCTTTAGTGCCACTGATGACGTAACCTACCTTAAAATTTTAAATATTTATAAAAAAATAACTATTGAGCCAACCATCAAAATATTCAAATTAGTTTCTCAAAATGCTCTAAATTTTCAAAAAATAAAAATAAAATCTAATGGTTAGAAATTTTGGACAATCCCCATTGCGTTGTTTACGTTATCCAGCAGACTACCTTTTAAAATATGTGAAGCAATGTTTGAGGAATTTCATCCTATCCAATCCTTGATTGTGCTAGCAAGTAGGTATGTTACAAAATGGGATGCTGGTTGACTAAAACTCTAAGCAAGTATATAGAACCGATTTGGTTAGGTTATATACGAAATAGGACTGGATGGTGCACGAGTAAGCGGATTGAGTCAGACAGTGACAAATTGACTTCGAAAATCTAAGGCTGCTTGTATTTAACTCAGCTGCAGGGGCGACTTATGAGGCAGCATAATCAATCATCCACTTCGCTTCTTAGCCATATACAACTGCTGGAAATAGTTCACTCAAAAGTTGCCCATGCCTATATAATGTAGGTACGTCACCATAACATCAGATACTTGGCTTAGGTAAACAATCCATTAAATCATCATCAGCCTAACCTTTTCTCGAGTATGTTAAGGTCAGCTTTCAGTCTATCCGAACGAATTTTCACAAAGAAAATAGAAATCTAAGACCAATTTCCGAAAACACTCGACCACTTTCGAAAATTAAAAAGTAAACATCCTAATTAGATAAAAATCGAATCCCACTTCATTTTCAAAAGCAAAAAGATGTCCCTGTTCCCATAAATACAGAAGCTGAATAAACCAGTCTGGTATAACCTAATTGTATCGGCGGAGACGGGTGCGCTCGACAAGTTAGTTACGTAGCTAGAGTTACGGTTCGTTGGTATGTCCAAATCCCTACATAGGTATACTAGCTACAGATTCGGTGGCTACGGGGCTACGCCTTGGGGCCTGTGATTAGTTACTCGCCTAAATTACGTAAGTAGGTACAAAGTGTACTTAGTTACCGTTCAAGAGTTGGAAAAATTAAAAACGTCGCATAGGAGAGGATTGGATCTAGAATTTAGAAAATTAAGAAAGCATAATTATAGCCAGCAAGATTCTATTTGATGACGATTTGTACAACGAACAGCTTTTTTACTGGCTAACGAACTTCTGGTTCTGCAAAAGCTTTTCAATACTCAATATCTTTATTGCGTTCCAAAATGTACATTTGTTGGTGGGTTAAACATAATAAAGTCACAATTTTGGACCCTGTCGGGCACAGCATAGAATGTGGGAGAGGAGGAAGAGCAGTGAGTGTTTACCTCTAATAAATACCAAATTCTTATATTGCACACTATGTTATTGTTTCTAATTCCTCTTTCTAAAAAAACCATCTCCTCCTTTTTCATTCTTTCTTTCCTTCTTATAATAAAAAAGTATCGCAAAAAACTTTTCCCACAAAATTCCTGATGATTTCCTGATTCCTGTTGTTTCCTACAAAATGTACCTATGGAAAAAGCTTTATGCGAGTTCTAAATTTTCTAGTACTCAAAGCTCAGTTGATTCGATAAAGTTTTTTGATCCTTATAAGAAACAAGATCGGCTGGCATCAAAAACAGTAAGTATTTGTGAAAATGGCCCATTTTTTTGCTGATGTTGGTTTTTTTTTTCAACATTTGTGAATGGGGAACAAAATTTCTCAAAAAAATAAGGACTTTTCTTGTAACTACAACGGTTATGGTACCTGTCCTTACTGCCCCATATCAAAAAAATCCAACATGTATGTTTTGTCGTGTCCACTCTGTATGTACACACGGCTACACATCAAGCTGTACATTCCCAGTTTTAACTGACCTCGCATTGTATAGGTTTTCATACAATCAGATGTCCCCTTATACTGGTTATATATAGCTTGATGTGTAGCCGTGTGTACAGACGCCAGCACATGAGCTACTACAATCTGTCAAATTTCTTTAATGATTTTCAACTTTATGGCTAAACCATAAGGTTCAAAGTTGATTGGGAAAATTTGAGTTACGGGTAGCTTGATATATGCTGGCGTCTTTACAGAGTGGATACGACGAAACATATACCTAACTTAGAACGTTAATCCTTTCCTTTCAAAAGAAAATATAGGTTGGAAAAAAGCTTGTTTGCTACTGGCAGGAAAAAATATTATATATCCTGCGTATTGATTTTAGAAGTGAGGCAAATATCGGCACATTCCGCGTCACGGTCAGCCATCGGTCGTTTCGAACAGACATCATTTTCCACTGAATGCTTGAGCGAAAAATAATATTAGCTGTGTGCTGGTGCGCACGACGACCTGTCAAGCTATACATTTCCAGTTTTATACTCCGACTTTTAATTAGCTGCAGTAAAATTACACTTCTTAATAACTCATTTCGGACTGCGTTTAGAGATATGAATGTCAAATAAGTTTCGTTTGTTACACTATTCTTTACAAGAAAAACAAGATTTGGTTGATGACCGCGAAAATACAAAAAGACGCTTATTTTTCAGTCATTTAAGTAACACATAAGCTGTCATTTTACTGCAGCTAATTAAAAGTCCGACTATAGTTGACCCCGCATTGTATAGGCTTTTCGTACAATGAGAAGTCAGCTTATACTGGAAATGTGTAGCTTGATACGTCTTCGTGTGTCCGCACTGTTCGAGAGGACGGAATTTTGCTGCGTAGAAGTATTTTTATGAAAATATTGCTGTTATGTCTAGAAGTCTGCCAAAAATTCTAGAATAAATTTTACAATATCTTTGGCTCTTACGACATTTTATTTGTTATACCATTCATTCATGGCCCATATAGCACAGGTACCTACGTCATGCTTTTTAGTTTTTAGTCTGTCACTAAAGCTAAAGACTACTAAAACAATGCTAAATACGCTTGAATGGGGGAACCAGTAATATCCTAGGAAATCTTGAAGTAACAATCGCAATGCCGAAATTCCAGCCCTTTTCAAGTTGACTCATTCCTTCAGTATGGATTTATGCAAATGGTTCCTTGACTCCCCCTTGTTAGCATGACTCACAGACGTTACAGCTATCTAAGAATGCCTAAGTAAGGGAAGCCGAATATCCGCCACAAGTAGGCATACTCGTGAAGCACATTGCCGCATTCCGGACACATATTTTTTGGAACGAAGTTCTTTAACAGAGCTTGCGGTAGGAGTAAACTCGTCGAAATCGTCACGTAACGAAAAAGCGTTATGCCAAGCAACTCCATGCGACTTATTATTACATATAATATAAAGAGTCAGACAGATAGTTTTCATGGTTTTCGAGGGTTTTGAAGCCGATAGTGAGGTCAAAATAAAAATTCAAGATGGCGGATCGGATACGAATATTTTCAATGTTTCGTCATTTTCAGATTTTCGCAGCCGCCATCTTGGATTTTCATTTTGAACTTCGTTTCAGCCCAACCCAACCCCCTGACCAAACTTTTTCAGTGTTTTTAGTAAAATAATATGTACGAGTATGTCTTATGCACTTTATAGGTGGTAAAGACGGACAGAAGATGGAATTTTCTTTAATGTGTACATCGTAAAAATTAAAAAGGATATGACGACTGACGGACTTGTACTTTTTTGTGTCGTGTCCACATTTTCTTTCTTTTCATCATCAATTACGTACCCAAAAATTAAAGTGCCAGCCGGCCCAGCGAATCAATAACTATTTTTATCTTCAAACGAATGTCCAAAATATTGTTGGAAAAACTATGATTTTTGGTGCTTTCCAACTCAAATGAAATGCAGCCAGAGGGTTAATCGTAGGCTTTCGTTAAAAATATTGAGGGTATTTTTTTTTTCATCAGAAAACCGGTTTTTTTTTCTAGCACCGTCGCGTCGTTCGAATCCTGAACCTTATACCTACCTACTTTCAATCTAAGCTATTAAAAATTGTCCCAAAGATGCTCAATCTTTTCACCCCGCGGGGTGCGCGCCTGAAACGTGCCACCCCGCCTACACTTGAAGATTTGTAAAGTAATTGATTAAAATAGATGAAGCCTTAAGTGAGTTTTAATGGAAATAAATTGACGGCCAAAGAAAGTGTAGGATTTGTAAAGGGTAATTTGTTCTGAGATGATTAACATAAATACAGCATGAATTTAGTACTTAGATTCTAGACCCCGCTGTGTTGAAATTTTTCTACGGTTGTTAAAGAACAAAAAAAAAATGTTCCATACGTTTTGACCGCGATGAAACAGCAGTTTTTTTTTTAATAACCGACGATCTCTCCTGATTCATATACCTACAGACGCCAGCACATCAAGCTAAGTACCCGAAACTGTACAATTTTTGTTCCACAAAAACAATGGTCTGTAAGATATACAGCATATATCAGAAACAAATGATCACCTGTTATAATTTTGGTCGATTAGGATTGAAATTTTGTATGGGCCAGCAGATATTTTTTTCTCGATCATGACGTTGGTCCCATAGAGAAAGTTGTTTAGTTTGATGGTCTGTACCACACCCTTAAATTTGAACACACCATTCTGATAAGTGCTGGCACCACGCACCGCTTAGTACCGAGAGTTGTTAATCTAAGACCCCGTTCACACGGCGACGATCAGTACGTTATTTAACTGTTTAATTTTGGGATCACATGGCAGTTTCATACTGCATTTGTTTTTAACTGTATGAACATTGGGATGTTGACGTGTGATCCCAACTTTTTACCGAAAAAAAACCTTACTGATCATCTTCGTGTGAACGGGGTATAAGTGTGTTCTTTTGACGCGCTGGGATGCGCTCTGTTGGATTCTCAACGCTCGGATCAACACCGAGAGTTGAAAATCCAGTGCGAGATAAAATCCCGCCGCGATATTTTACGTCCGTGCGGACATGGGCTATAGTACCTATATGTATATAAGTACCAATGTATTACACTCACATCAAGATACACCGCACATAGGTATTAAATTCGGCCAGCACCACACCTAGTCCAGATTTACAGCCTACAACCTGCTAGATAGTGATTGCTTACACGAGACTAATAAAGGTGAACGAGGTCGTTCCAGACACATTTAGGGTATTGAAATACAATTTATATTCACGCAGTTTAGTTTGGTTTGGTTTAAGTGAATTAGAGAAAGCGTTTTCTTATATTATTGGATGGCAACACCTGGGCCCAGTTTAATTTACTCCCGGATTATGAAATCGAACCACCCTGCGTTTTTTTTTTGTACAAAGGTTTTGATGACACCGAAATTACCGCCAGTATGTCAGTTTCAAAACTGCACTAAAACGTTTTCATTGAATCCACATTTTGTTCATGTTTTAGGTACAACATGTTTCTTGTCATATTTTCACTATGAGCTGTTGTACTATTTAATAAAGCAGAAACTATGAAAATAACTTGAAAAATTTACAGATTATCTGATTATCGGTTTATATAAAATTGGTCCCTGATTGCACGTGGAGGCCGTCGCCTAGAGGCGATCCGTAATACTTACCAGAGCTGAAATATTTCACGAGCCTGAAATTCACCGGCAGCAATACACTTCAAATCGGTACACAGCATAACGATGCTGTACTCATACACAATACTTCAACCGAATATATTTCGACAACTTGGGGGCAGACATAGTTACTTGACCGGAAAAGCTCTTTCACATATAACATGTAACATAGAACCTGTGTCATCATTCATCATCATTTGCCTAGCCTTTTCCCAACTATGTTAGGGTCAGCATCCAGTCTAACCGGATGCAGCTGAATACCGTTTTCGAAAAAGCTGCATAAGTAGGTATAGATGCATCTCAACGTGAGGGGTAGTCCGACGATACTACGAAAACTCGACCCCGACAACTAAATCCCGAAAACTCGACCCCTACATCTCAACCCCGACCACTCGACCCCGAAAACTCAATTACAGTTACAACACAACCTGATATCAGTCCGTCTTATACAGATTACAGAATGGTAGCAATTACTTCTCCTCGAGTATAAATAAAACACAAAATTCAGCCTCTACTTAGCCTGAAAGCTGATGAGAACTTGCACAAGTCTCTAATTCATGCAACGAATGCAACCCGCCAACTCAATGCAAAACAAGTACTACATTAACCTATTTCGACTACTTGACCCTAAAAACTGCAGCGGGATCAGAAGCACTTAACATTATAATTATAGTTGCTCTGAAATGAACCTTAGTGCTGTAGGTATACAGTTTCGTTTCAGTTGCAGGTAGCGTGATCGATAGTTTTTTTAAAAGAAGCTGATCCTGAGACTTGAGCCAATAAGTTCTGAAATGAAATGTTTATTTCTGTAACTAGATCTTTTAAGACACTTATACATGTCAATATTTTAAAGATGGCGCCGGCATTTCCTAGCTGACAGCCCTGAGAAGAAATGCCGAAACAAACTCAGAAGTCATAGTCTGAGGGGCAATTCTGGTAATTTTAAGAACGTTCACAGTCTGATCTCAGTCTCAATCTGTCAAAGATACCTCAAATTTCAGTACATTTTGACAAGTTTTTGACATTTGTTTGTCGCTGAGATGAGACTGCGACTAGATTTTGAACGTTTTTAATTACGAGAATTGGCCTTCTGTTTTAAGCCCAAACATTATGTTAGGATTTTATGTGAGTGTAACAATGCTGGGCCATGTCTGGAAAGGCCTTTTGAGAAAGAGCCATTTCAGGTTTGAGTTGACCTGTCCCAACAGACGGTATGCATGCATCAGTCATCGTGTAGCTCAACCCTATTTTAGGGAACTCAACGACCCGTCACATGACGCTACCAGATCTATAGGACATTTTCGTACACCATACACAAAATACTCAAAATCGCCAGACAGTTATAAAGTCATGTACTCAATTTAGCCTGCAAGGTACTCATATCACAGTCTTCTTTTTACTTTCCTAGATAATGTAACCTATTTATCACTTTTGACAGGAGTGAGGAGGTCAGATATTCGATCCGGTCTAGATAGGCAAACTTTAGGATTGTGGCTAAGTAATAACAGCCGCACGGGTCAATCGATCAGGTTAAGCTACGCTTGCCGCGGTTGGTCCGTGGATGGGTAACCATCTTTACATACCAAGACCCCTCCGTGCTTCGGAAATCACGTTAAGCCGTTGGTCCCGGCTGTCACTCGTGGATCTTTGACAGTCGTTACGGGTCGTCAGAAGCCCGAAAATCTGACAACCAGTCTTACCAAGGGGTATCGTATTTCCCAGTAACTGGTTGTGGAGGTCAGATAGGCAGTCGCTCCATATAAAATACTGATATTCAGCTGCATCCAGTTAGACTGGAAGCCGACCCCAACAAAGTTGGGAAAAGGCTAGGCAGATGATGATGAGATAGGCACACATTCTAAAGATTGCCGCTACATATTATTATACCTTTATAAAAAAATTACGAGTACCTTTAAAGAAAATTTAAAAATGAACATGAATGAACATAAAATGAAAGAAATCCTTTTCATCCCGAAAATAATAACTTTCTACGCAGGTAGGTAGGTACATTCACGATTATTATGCGTGACACGTAAAGCGCTATAATGAGGGCTTTATTACATGTACACTTTGGGAGCGAATAAATCTAGAAACTTCCTTTTTTCACGTATAATGGTTATTATTTTTGGTATTATGGAACGTACCAATACGAAACATATACCTCCTAAGAGGTTATTTAATAAACTTTACAATGAGGGTACATTAATGAATGATAAACTTATCTATCTTCTATCTAGACAAAATTCAAAGTCCTGACTGATATATCAACGCACAGCCTAAAGCGCTGTTCCAGAGACACACAAAATTTTGAGTTATTTTTTTTATTTTTCTATTCGACATAGATTTGCTCTTGAGTCTAGTCTAGGTCAGAGGTGACAGAGACAGAGTCGACGATGTCGACGAGGGTGTGTTCTTTTTGAAGAGTAGGCAACCACTAAAAAAGTGTTTTTCGAAATTCCACCCCTAAGAGGTTGAATGGAGGGAGGGTGAAATTTCACGCGTACGAAGTCGCGAGCAGAAGCTAGTTCAATGATAAATTATTGGCTCTGAAAACGGCAATATTGATAGAAAATTTTAGGGTTCAAATACAGTCCTGAAAAAAACAAAATTATTGTAAAAACTAATAAATATCTTGTATTACAAGACCCATTCTTGTACTCTGTTATTCATCGATGAGGTCAGTGTTACGATGACATATTGTGGTATATTCTCCCACTCTTCAAGCACAGCAACTTTGAGCTCGAGAATACGTATACGAAACAGCGGGAACCCTGGGTCGGGCTCTCTACTACTACTTACTATGGTTGTGAACAGTTATGCACATTTTTGTCCTTAGCAGATGAATAACACGCTCACAACCGGGGTTAAGCTAGGCTCAATATAAATCTATACTAATATTATAAAGAGGTAAAATTGTTTCATTTCTAAATTTGTATGTAGGGGGTAATCTCTGGAACTACTAGACAGATTTTTTAAAAATCTGTTTGGATTTGATAGCCCAATTCTTGAAGAAGGCTATAGGCTATTTAACATCACGCTATGACCCTTAGGAGCCGCGCAAAAAGAAAAAAAAGTCAGGAAAAACGCTAAGCGAAATCGAAGTGATGCAATGTGGGCCGGGAGAGCAAAAAACATCACGCGGACGAAGTTTCGGGCAGAAGCTAGTCTGACCTAAATTGATAACAATGCTAAAAATCAATCAGGTGTCGCCTTAACTTTATCAGCGATAAACTGTTGCATTTTGTTTTGCAGAACTTTGACAAAATTGCTATCGATGCTATCTGTGTGAATTAAACGGTAATCCTTGATGGCGTGTTTTATTTGGGGTATTATGATAACAGTATTGGACAATTCAATAGCTTATTATGGATGAAAATGTTAAGGAATTCTCATAACATATTCCTTTCCCACATAGCTGTCATTCAATTTACATGAAGCGACTGCCTCTCCGACCTCCACAATCCAGTTACTGGGTAACAAGACCACCCTTGGTAAGACTGGTTGTCAAGACTTTCGGGCTTTTAACGACCCGTAACAACTGTCAAAGATTCAAGAATGTTCCATTTCTTCTTCTTTTTTTTAAGACAATATTATAATATGCTGCTGTGCGCTAAGAGGGTTCATAAAAGTTCTGCAACATCTTTAAATCTAGATTATGGAATGCAAATCTCTCTCAAATAAGAAGTTCGTCATCGATCCAAGTTTACGATCCTAGGAACAGACCCAGACTTTCGAATCTACCAATAAAATTCAGGACGTCTAGGGAATGAAAAGCCATAATAACACGCACTTTTGGCAAGCGTTTCGGCGGTCGCAGATGGTCGTTACTGGCCTTCTGCCCAACGTCCTGGCAAAATCCTTTAGCCTACCTCTACTCCACCCGAAGAGCTATCTTTATCCATATCCATTCGATCTATACAAATACTGTAAATACGAAAGTATCTGTGTTACCTTTTCAAGCCTAAGCCACTGAACGGATTTTGATAAAATTGGCAAGGAGATAGACAGCAATTCCTGGAAAAGGCATAGGCTACCTTTTGTCCCAATTGCACGTTCCCATAGAATATTTTGTGACAACCACGCGAGCGAAGTCGCGGACAGAAGCTAGATATATTATAAATGCGAAAGTAACTCTGTATGTTTGTTACCTTTTAACGCTAAGACAACGAAACTAATCCTTATAAAATTTTACAGATAGGTAGAGGCCTGGAGAAGGACATAAAGTATTTTCCATCGTGGATATTTTTTATTATATTTTTATTCACAAATAATGAAATACTTACAAAATAAACGCAGACGAATTCGGGGGCAACAACAAGTATTGTTTGAGGGGCAATTCAAGAAAATTATTAAAGTTTAATAATCTCTGCTTCTATAATAATTGTATTTTGACACGTGTTTGAAAGGTCTTTGCGTTAAAAAGCTTGCGTGCTATGCTATAACAATTTCACACGCAAACAAATCATCTATTATGTTAGGCGGTAATTCGGAAGCCTAAAATATTATTGAGAGCAGTGGTGGCCCAGCGGTAACGGCCTCGACTTACGAGTTGTACATCGTGGGTTCGAACCCAGGCACGCGCTTTACTTTGTGTAAATAACTTTATCACCACTGTCCTCAAAAACGGTGAAGGAAAATAGCGCGAGGAAACCGGCATGTCCTAAAATAAAAAATTCGAAGACATGTGACATATACCAACCCACACTGGGATTGCGTGGTGGATTACGGCCCGTGAGGAGGCCTGTGTCCCAGCAGTGGGTACGATATAGGCTGATTATGTTACTAAATGCATTTATGTTAACTTTTGCGTAGGGCTTGCCATGCCCATACAATGGCGAAGGCGAAGGATTTCAACTTTTCATCAGCTCATAAACAATTCATTTATGGAGAATCAAAGCAACAAATCCACCAAACAATCAAATATTCCAACCCGCCTAAAAATTCTTGTAAATATTTTATTTACACATAACAACACGCCTGTATTTCCAGAAGGGACAGACAGAGGTCTATTGTACTTAGACATGTATCCAGTTAAATTTTAGTGGCATGCAATAGGGTGCAAGACTGCAAGCCCAATTCCATGAAGCGGACACAAAACAGACTGAGAAATTCATATTATGAAAACCCGCGAGAACCTCATTGGATATTTGATTTGGACATCAAAATTCTATTAATATTATATCCTACTACCGTCTTATATTATAAATGTGAAAGTTTGTGAAGATGTTTGGATGTTTGTTACTCAATCACACAAAAAATACTGAACGAATTTGGATGAAATTTGGTAGGTAAGTACACAGATAGTTTATAACCTGAATTAACACGTAGGATACTTTTTATCCCGATATTCCCACGGGATCGAAACTAACGCGGGTGAAACCGCGGGGCACTGCTAGTTCTAAAATATAGCACTACGTTAATAAACCAGTAAAAAAACTGTCAGTATTCATTACTCCTGAAATTAGTTACCTACCACACAATAAAACTGGCAAATGAGAAAAGAAAATAGGTATACATTTCTTTTTTAGTCTGATCCTAAAAGTTCCTAATTCAAACGTCAACCTCATCATACATCTCATCAAACTTTTTAAGTAAGTACACCCGAGCGTAATAATACAAGGTGTGAATAAGCAAGGAGGTCACGCGTAACGAGATTTTCACAATGTTATATTAAATTTTTCATTACGACTGGCTGTTTATATTATGACCTTTGCGCTCTGACCTTTAGGGGTGGGTTTGCGTGGGCGCCATTTTCTTTTAGAAGGGCAGAATTTGCATGGAATGAACTACTGAAGGAAGCGTGGTAGTTTAGGTTCTTGGAGAGTTTGTGATTTATAGTAGTGAACATTTCTAATTATCTATATTATATAAATACTTCAAGATTCATAAGGGCAATAAAGCTGAATCCACTAATTATGGGATAGGGAGACCCTTCGGATCTGACTACCTGGTTGGTCTAGAGGTCGCAAACGCTACTGTTGAGCATGAGGTGCTGGGTTCGATTCCCGGGTCGGGCAAAGTGCTACTTATTGGATTTTTCCATCTAGGATTTCTCAGTAGCAGCCTGATTTGTGCCCGGTTGATAGATTGCCATCAACCTGGCACAAATCCCATTGAGGATCGCCCCCTATTACATGGGACTTAAACATAATTTGCGAAATGTGGGTGTACTATAGCTGCACCTCTGCCTTACCCTTCGAGAAATACAGGCGTGATGTTATGTTACCTTTCGGATTTCGGGCTGTTCGGGACATGACAAATAATATGACGGGACCACGAGACGCATATTTTGAAAATAAGAGTAGGTAAGTACTTTCTGAGATGAACGTAGATGTTCATACAGTTTAAAAAAGAGCTCAGTGATTCGTCAACTTGTAACAACTACCACCCCTCCCGCACCGCGCAGCTACCTCAGGCAACGTCTCAATTAAGCGGTCAGCCTATAGTTTATTAGGTACAGATGTTATCTTAAGTAAAATATGATACAGCGTGTTTGATGTAATCATCATGAGTAAAAGATATAACGTGTTTTCCATCTTCAAGCCTTAGGCAATGTACATCTCTATTATCACCAAAAACAACTTCAGATAACCTCAAACAAGCCGCTTCCACCTACCATGACTTAACACAAGGTTAACGATATATCAAAAAGACAACAACTGATAACACAAGTGGACTCCCTAGGAGAAGCCTTGGTGATACCCGCGTAGCCTTGTACATGGAGTTATTTGTATGTCAACGCTGAAATACAAGGCCTTATGTAGGTGATAAGGTGATTGGTGTTTGGGTGTTTCTAGAATTCATAATCAGCTTATAATGTTTCTGCAGCTGGGACACAGGCCTCTCTAAGGGGCCGTCTCCACGAGCGAGAGAATCGCAGCGATAGTCTCACCGTGCCACCAAATTTATGCCAAAAAAAAACGTTCTAAGAGAGTGTATAGAAATACGTTGCAAGACGATAATATCGCCGCGATTCTCTCGCTCGTAGAGACGCCCCTAAGAAGGAGCGGACTGTAATCTACCACGCGGGCCCAGTGCAGTTTGGTAGATGTCTCTCCGAATTTTCGATTCTAGGACATGCCGGTTTCCTCAAGATGGTTTCCTTCAGCGTTTTGAGAGCAGTGGTGATGAAATGAATAAATTATACTAAGTAAAGTGCGTGTTTGGGTTCGAGTAGTTTGGGCCGATACCTCTGGCCTAGCACTGCTCATTGTTTCTAGAATGCTGTGGGCACAAGACGAGTGCGAAAACAGAATTTAGAATATGATGCTTATTGAGGACGCATCTTCCAAGGATCACTTTACTAGATATTTAAATTCTGTCTCAACAATTCTCGAATAAGATGTGGTCCGATTCTATCTAACCGAGTGTGGTATGAATTTAAGAATTTTGCACTGGGCCCGCGTGAAAGGAGATTATGTCCCAGCGCACACAGTACTGGCCGGATAGGTATAATACAAGCCTATAAACACTAGTACGACTTTCTTAGGAGTCCAGGATCTATGGTTTAACGTTCAACGAAGAAAATTTACGTATAATTACAAACAAGAGGTATTTCGAACTTTCTGGGCCACAAAACGGAATTGATTTTACCCAACTAAAAATTTACAGCAGCAGAAGCTGATTGACCTCACAAATCCCAAGCGATCATTGTTTAGTGAAAAGACCCTGATCATCACCTTGTTCTTTTACTTGATAACATCGATGATATAAAAATTCTATTCCATAATGCACTTTCAGATAGGCCTAATAATAGTATAGTTCCGTATGCCATCCGCTGTGTTTACCGGCCACCTTACACAACGGCTTTGATTTTCATTCGATTAGCAATTATGACGAGGGAACTTCCCATTAGACTGGAACTCATTATGTAATGGGACGATGAACTGAATATCAAGCTAATAATCTTAATGGTTTAGAATAGAAGATAATGGTAATTATAGGTTTAGGCGTGTCTTTATATTTAAAACTAGCGGCCCGCCCCTGCTTCGCACGGGTGCAATTTTTTTTTCGAACAATTTTTTTTTTTTCTCTGCAAGAACCATCCTCGTACTTCAAGGAATATTATAAAAAAATAATTAGGGAAACCGGTCCAGCCGTTCTCGAGATTTGCGCTTAGCACCACATTCAGCGATTCATTTTTATATTATAGAAGATATTTATTCCTCAATTTTCATGATTGCACCTACCATTGTTTGTCTCTGCATCACCCAAAGGTTGACTGGTAGAAAATGCCTATGGCATTAAGTAAGCCTCTGTAAAAAAAAACAGCTGTTCTCTACATTTTGACGAGTTATGCGAACATAAATGTAGGAAACAGCAGTTTTTTTTTTGTGATTTTAACGTTGGTCCCATAGTAAAAGTTGTTCATAATGATGAGTACAATCTCCCATTTCGATTTGTCGCATGTATTCAATTTCAACCTGTAGGTATATCCCTGAAGGGTTAGGCAGAGGTGTACCTATAGCATTTTACGAATCTCCATACAAAACTGTCATACAGATGAATTGCGTGATATGAATTGCTTTATGATTCTGCAAAAGTGGCCTTTTTAGGCCCCCAGTAATAAAGGCCTGTGTTTGTTACTAAATAATTTTTCATAAAATCACAATATTTGCAAAACATTCTTATCGCGAAAATGTTGTGTTAGAGCACAAAGGATTTTTCAATGTGAAGAAATAACAGTCGCTGCGTTTGAAAACATTCCCGAGGTTTTAATAAAAGAGAGACATTTCAATAGAATGGAAAGGACTTGCGCGACCATGCGGCGTCGAGGGCTTATTGCACCAATCTATCACTAGCAGTCAGATGCTATCGGCAGAGATGCTTCGCGAATTGAGTTTTTATTATTTGAAGAAGTGATTATACGTGCAAATGGTCCACCTGAGGTAAGTGGACGCCTTCCTGTTAGGGCCTGTAGGTACGCATAGCGTTTTTTACACACCGCGCGTTGTCTTCGCGTTTTCTGCCTTAAGGCCCGGTATCCACCACGGCGGAGAGGAGCGGAGACGTGTGGAGTCGTCCAATCACAATGGTTGAAATCCTCATCCCGTCCTCATCGCGTCAATCGTCTCGTCTGTGATTGGACGACTTCACACGTCTCCGCTCCTCTCCGCTTTGGTGGATACCGGGCCTTAAGCAGAGCTAGTTGCGTTTGCAGCGCGCACACGCACTTATTTGTCGTTATAGCGGCAACAGAAATACACATTCTGTGAAAATTTCGACTGTCCAGCTATCACGGTTCATGAGATACAGCCTGGTGACAGACAGAAAGACGGGCCGTGGAGTCCTAGTTAATAGGGTCCCGTTTTTACCCTTTGGGTACGGTACCCTAAAAAGCAGGTAAAGTTGCTCATTCAAGATTGATTTCCTTCATATTAACACCTATTTAAGCATTCATAGCCTAAACTATACGACGCAATAGGCTTTTTGCTATCAAGCCCATTCAAGATAGTGTTTACTGCCTAGTTTCACTTTACAGCGACATTCAACCTTATCGCTGTACACATAAAGACTACGTTGTTAAGACGAGATAATGTTTACAGTACCTCGTTTGAGACTTTATAGAGGGTGGCGCGGTTTATAGCTGTACCTACTAAAGTCAGCCAGGGAGGCTTATTAAAAGGTTTGAAGCTAAATTTAGACTTGGTGATAGATTGAGGGCGTCTACTTGATTTAGTGGTAAGATCTGTCTTATCTTAAGGATTGTATAATGAGGCCTTAGTGTGAGTTTTTTCGACTCAAGTTCGATTGCGAGCGCGTTAGAATTTTGTATGGGTAATCAGCTGAAATTGCTTCTCCTAGTGACCACCAGGTGGCGCTATAACGTTTCTCCTAGTGACCACCAGGTGGCGCTATAACTTTTCCCCAAAATTATAACGCACTCGCAATCGAACGTGAGTGAACAAACTCACACTAAGGCCACTGATCAATCAACGAAAGCTGAATCTGAAACCAGTAGGTCTGTATATCTGAAAGGGTCTAAAAGGCATTGTCGGGATGGCTTTGCCAACCGACGTCCACAAGTTTTGATAAGTTACTGGCATGTATTAGAGATAAACACTATTTCATATTTAGAAGAAGAAAAGATTTGGGAGCCAGCCCCATTGGCATTGGCTGGCAGACGCCGTATTATAACAAACTAGCAGCGGTTTCACCCGCATAAGTCTCGATCCCGTGGGAATACCCTTTTTAAAAGTGCATACCTTATATACCTTGTATTTGTATTCTATCGTGCTTATTAGTGATCCTAAGATTTCTACTATATTTTCTGTTTTTACCCGTGAGAACCTGTAATTGGCTTTATGTCTCATATACTATTGTTATCCTTCTGTTATAGCTGTTGGTTCTCCAATTAATTAATAAAAACTCCCATGTCCTTTCCCGGGACTCAAACTATCTCCATACCAAATTTTATCACAAATGTTCAGTGGTTTAAGCGTGAAGAGGTAACAGACAGACAGACAGACAGACACACTTCCGCATTTATAATATTACAGTAGGTACGGATGTTCACATTGTGGTATGTGGTATGGTATCCCTTTATAAAAATACGGTGTTTCGACCCCTTAAAGTAGAACCACTATTTACGCCACGCTCAGCCCTACTACAGACACCCTTCTCATAGTATTTAATAACAAAATAATCCATCACGTTAGGTTTAGGCGGATACAACAGTGCGCAGTAACAGAATGAAAAAATGCTTATCTCACCTAGGTATGACTCAAGACTACATCTTGTTGATACTTTACTAAAAAATACCAAAAATTTATAGATACAGTTCTCTAGCGTAGTATTGGATCCTTCACGTATTCTGGCTGTTGCAGCATTCAAATACCACCTGCCTAGCCTTTTGAAAACTATGTTGGAGTCGGCTTCCAGTTTGCAGCTGAATATCAGTATTTTACATGGAGCGACTACCTATCTGACCTCCATAACCCAATTATTAATTTTACTTTTAACGTAAAAATATTAAAAGCTACAGGTTTTTGATTACGATTAAAAATGAAGTCGGTTAATAAAACTAAACTCACCTGAACGATACATGAAAAAAAAAATCGAAACTTTTCAACTAAAATGTAGCGACGAATGTCCCATTTCTCACAAAGGAACAAAGTTTTAACAGCCTAACAAGTCCTGAAGGATTTACGGCGAAAAACTTCACCTTTAAAACGAGAACAAGTAATATTACAAAGAGGCTTTTTCACTTTAAACTATAATACAAAAGTCTAAAGTTAAGCTCTCATAATTTTGTTCAGAGCCTGTTCGTTGCGGGTCAAAAGACATTTTGGCGCCCTTTGGGGATGTCAAGACAAAAACTTTTTTACAAAACAAATAACCGACTTCCAAAAAAAACACTACAAAGTGATAAATAACTTTAATTTCGGAAGTCGGTGTCGTTGGTTCTGCATTTTCGTTTATTGACACCGACTTCCGAAATTAAAGTTATTTATCACTTTGTAGTGTTTTTTTTTGGAAGTCGGTTATTTTTTTTTTTGTAAAATAGTTTTTATTTTTCACTTTTTAGTGGGAGAGTTTGTAATTTATCTAAGTTACAATAGCCTAATGTCAACTGCTCATCAACTTTTACAAAATATTGCTAATAAATTTTTGGATTTTTGTTGATTTTTCAAAAACCGCTTTTCCGATTTCGATAAAATTTTCATGGGACCATTTGGGAAGTATACCCTTTCCAACAAAATAAGATTTTTCTAAATCGGCTGGCAAGCGATGGAGTTATGCGCGAACAAATTTGCGCGAAAAAACAAAAATTGAGAACCTCCTCCTTTTTTAGAAGTCGGTTAAAAAGGTTATTTACTTTGGCATTTTTTCTTTGGATACAAGTCTGTAGTTCCCTTGGTGACAATTTCGAAGATTACATCAAATTGGTGAGCCAAATAGTTACTGATAAAGGATCCCAAGGGTTGATACGCATATGACACAGTTGTTAGATTAAACTGGACTATCGCCATTTTATTCAAAGACTAGCTTCTGTCCGCGAATTCATCCGCGTGAAATTTCTTGTTTTATTAACATAAAAAATATATCCTACGGCCGCCCTCGGACCACAGACCAACCGCGTCGCATCGCATCGCCCGCACACGCTATTATTTAGTTTTTGCTTACCGTTCTTTTTTTTGCTCAGCTCCTTAGGGTTGTAGTGTGATGTTAAATCTTCCTCAAGAATTTATCTATCCAATGCCAAAAGATTTTTTCAAATCCCACTAGTAATTAAAGAGCGCATTCAAACAAAAAAAAAAAAAAACAAACTCTTCCCCTTTATTATTAATCTAGATAAGGCCGGATTGCACACCCAATTACGAACGTATATAAAATATATCAATAAACCCTGTATGTATGTATATTTTGTTGCTGACGATCCTTCAGTAGGTAATAAAACAAAAGAAAAATAATAACTTGGAATAACTTGGAATGAGAAAGTTGGTTAAGAAACAGATTAAAACAGAAGAAGAACTAGCAAGGGATCGAGGAGGGGGGTGGAGGGGGGTTCAGGGGATCAGAACGGAATGAATCGGAAAAAGGCGCAATACTAATAAATTCTCCCAAACAAAATGGGATCTGTCAATGGGCTTGAAAAGCCTTATGACACAGAAGGCAATTTATTATTAACATGCCTCCTATCTACATAAACCAAGCTTTACACGTTATAAATTCTAAGGAGATAATCATTCAAAATCCAGTACGCGAATAAATCCAGCCGCGATATTTTCTACGTCCGTGCGAACGTCAGCTTACAGGTACCTTTTTTAACAAGGGGTCGGTCAGTTAGATAGGTAAAGCTACTTTTGATCAACATACAAACTGACACTGACCTGCATGTAAAAAAAAAAATTAAAAAAAAAAAATTCACGGGTTGCCCAACGCGCCCAAGGAGATCATCAAAAATTCATACATTTTTGGTCCAAAAACTAAAAGTCCATGAAAGCCATTAAAAAAATATATATAATTATGTGGATTGAAATTGTATACTTATACAATCCCTGAATTTTTCTTTTACTATGAAGACCAGTTTAGTTGTCACACGCAAGTTTAGCAGCTTAAAAAGTGAAATAAAATGTTTTTTACTAGCCTTACAACAACTTAAACTTTATTATTTTTTTCTCGACGTCACTTTAATTTTTTGGACCAATTTGAATGATGTCCTTAGTGTGAGCTCTCAACTTCCATCATACAATATGAACACAGCCAAATTATCAATAACTAGTTATAGATTCAATAACCTGTCGCCGACCAAATCTAGTTTCACGCAGTCACGGAAC
Source organism: Gortyna flavago (assembly GCA_963669345.1). Lineage (NCBI taxonomy): Eukaryota > Metazoa > Arthropoda > Insecta > Lepidoptera > Noctuidae > Gortyna > Gortyna flavago. Next base: position 13,938,067 of record OY770145.1, on the reverse strand, counting down.
TTATTTTGTTTCACCTAAATAATATTTTCGTTTGACATTTTTTTATCACCGACAATCGATCAGTCAGCCGGAATGCCTCAAGCTTTTTTTAGGACCTTTTTCTATCGTCGCCACCAATATCAGTGTGATGTGATGTTTCTATAATCAATGGTTGGTGGTAACTCAGGTACCCTCCGTGAGATGATCAGTAACATCAAGGCGTTGCTGGCGTTCTTTGAGGAGCTAAAGTTGATAGAATAATCGATTTTCCCACCCGTACGCAAAATACGCACATTGACGTGGAATTGCGGACATCAGCCCGTATTACTTATCATTAGTGGTTTGGGTTGTGCTCAAGGGAATCTTTTAGTACTTTTCTGGGCATTCATTTGAAACAGTGCTTTAGAGACTGTCAAAGAGGCACGAGTTACATTGACGAGGATCTACAAAGCCGAACTTTTTCTAAAACTTGAGCTTGAGCTGCGATATTACCAGCATCGCATTGCACCAACCTGCGGGGTAATTGTGTACCACACTAACAGTAGCAATGGCTTTAATTTTGACAGTTCAACAACATTCATTGCCTAATTTACGTTGTTGAGCAGAGTTTTTTCGAGCATCTGAAGCAATGGATTAGCTTCCTTCAAAATGATTCAGATTTTAATTGTGTGTTACGCAATTAGCGTGCAATATGGCTAGCGCTGTTCATTTTAAATTGACAAGAATTTATAGTCCCTTCAAAACCTCTCGTTTTATGATAAATTATTTACTGCATCAAAATCCATTTTAGATGGGGGGAATGCAGCTCACCCGCCCACTTAGCGTTTCGTGATTAGTACTTAGTTTCCGTGGAATATCTCTGGATGACGTCACATCATTTGACTAGACGACTTCGGACGTACCTATTCATGCTTATAAAATACTACTCACGCTATCAATTAGCTGCTGTTTCTCCTGTAGCTGCAGCTCTTGGTGACGTAACGTAGCTCGTTGTTTCTCTGCCGTGCTGCTGAGTCGAGACAGGACCTCCTGGTCGTGTTCCCTGGCTGGTGACGGAGGCGCGCTTGAGCCTGTGAAATATTGAACCTTTAGTTTTGATAGATAAGGTGTAATTTTGCTTGCAAGAGTTGGGTGTGGAGATTGACACATCATCGCCGTTACCATGTATACAAAAGCGCAATACCTACGCGGTCAAAATGTATGGAACAGCTATTTTTATAAGACTCACGATAAATGTCTACGCTAGGTCAAGAATCATGTGCTAAATGTATCGTTACAGTTAGTGCGTCGATAAATACCACCGTGTAAAATTTGTCAGTGATATTTCTCGTCGTAATTTTTCATGCGTTGTGGTTTACAAGCACAATGGTCCACTTGAAGGACTAAGTGCAGAAACCAAACCCGTAACATAGAACATGGTAAGATGGTTATGAATTTTCTACTAGTCTATGTTTTATTATGTTTGATCTTTAACAAAACTCTAAACAGCTAACTTACATTTGTCTTAACAATAACTTGCACCAATATTTTAGCTCACGTTCTTACTGTCTCTACTACAATGAATCTGTGACATTTTTTTTTATTAAGATATCAAATAGAAACTCTATTGTATTGTCTATTTGTAGGCTCAAGTTATCCACAAAACCACTATCGTGACTTGGCTTCAATTGTCAGAGTTAAAGACTAATCTGTAATGATTAAAATTGTTTTATTCTGAATTTTGAACCATCAGTTAAAAATACAAAATGTTGTAAGACTTGACGACTAAAGAGGTCTCGTGATGAAAGTCTAAACTCCTGAAGACGATGAAAAGGGTACAGCTTTGAAGAAGACTGAGATGAAGAGAACTATAAAATCTCTGCCAATCAAACTTTCCGTCAAACCCGGGCTAAATTTGTATTAAAGCTGTTTCAATTCGAACCCATTCTACTTGGGATTGGAAGTGCCGTAAAATTAATAAGTACGTGGACAACATTTGGCTATTCTTAAAAGGCGAATGTACCTAAACAATGAATCATTTTAAATATCCATAGTGATAATATTTAATGACTAAGTCACCTGCACAAATACAAAGATGAGCTACCTGCATTATTGCAAAAAAATAAACCTAAAGAAATATAAACTGTTTAGCAACAATAGCTAAACATTTTGGGGGGTTTGACGTATTACGTAATTCAGTTGATGATTATGACATAAATGTTAAAGAAACTAATACCACAGATAATACTAAGGTAAAACTTGGTGTGTGAAATAAGATTTACAATGTAGGCATTCTAGATGCAATAGATTTAGTGCTGTCAACGTAAAGACTGGACTACGACCATCGACTTTGGTTATGAAACGAATACAGTTGCTGAAAATAGAAAAAAGTCCTAAGACAAGAACGAACGACTAAAACTAAACTAACTAACCGTAGGATACCGGGCATGACATTTGCGTGCGTGCGTGCGTGCGTGCGTGCGTGCGTGCGTGCGTGCGTGCGTGCGTGCGTGCGTGCGTGCGTGCGTTCGTGCGTGCGTGCGTGCGTGCGTGTGCGTAGTAGACTAGGAGCCACTGTCATACCTACTGTCAAATAGAATACGTTGTCATCATTATCAGATTCGTTGTAGGTCGTTAACAGCATATCCATTGACGATGTTATCTGCTGTCAAAAGTACCTACTGCGAAATGAGTTGCCAGAGTTGACATTAACGCGTCAACGAAGCTTAGTCCGCGCTAATCAGGCGTTACTAAACCAACGGCTAGCTAGCATAACTCGCGAGCGAAAGGACATGATGCCACATACGGAACTGAGGCGAAATGGCACAGATTGATGTAACAACCACCATTGTTTTTATTACTCAATGTGACAGTATCGTGGTTGGAAACTAATGGTTTCTAAGAAACTAAATTAGCTAATGTGTTGTAAGTTGAATCACCTTCGCCGATGTCTGGCTTAAATTTTCAATGCTTTAGGCCTGAGTTCACCAACATACTAACCATCGGTTAGGTATTTAAACAGTTGATTTCCTTAGGAAATTTGACATAAATCAACTGTTTAAATACCTAACCGATGGTTAGAATGTTGGTGAACTCAGGCCTTAGGATTTGTTGTTAATCAGGTAAGCAACAAATAGGGTCATTTGCTGCATCTTAATTCAGACAGTAACCTCTCTTTTAGCCATACTCCTGCTCAATAGCATAAGCATAGCATAATCTGCCAATAATGTTTCCACTGCTGGGACACAGGCCTCCTTTCTTTGAGAGGGAGTGGGCCATAACCCGCCACGCGGGCTCAGTGCGGGTTGGTGGATGCCTCATGTCATCTTTGGTTCTAGGACATGCCGGTCCTCACGATGTTTTCCTACACCGTTACTTCTGCTCAATAAAAATCTTTAATTCATTCACTGGCGGACCTAATTCCGCTGGGTCTAGAAACATGACATTTTGCACAAGAGTTCCTTGTATAACGAAGATGAGCACTAAAGGTTTTTTTGACAATTCATCTCCTAAAGGAGTTAAATAGTAAGTTTAACTTCGTAAAACTTTGCAATGGGAAATCTTATCGGGCACACAACTTGTAAGATGCAAGGTCTAAACTCACGGTAACGGCGACAATATAATACGACATATGTCAGACAGACTGAAAAGAAACAGTTTTATTTTACAGAAAGTAAAATAAAACGTCAAAGCAAGAACTTGCAGGGAGCTTGAGGGAATTTGAGCACACATTCTGCAGAAACTCAAGAAAATATTCCATTCCAGTCGTTTGCCTTTAACATACAAATTCCAGAGAGAATCGAGCCAGCGATTTTCGCTGGCTCGATTCTCTCTGGAAGTCTTTCGCTGGCTCGCTGGAAGACGATGAAAAGGGTACAGCTTTGAAGAAGACTGAGATGAAGAGAACTATAAAATCTCTGCCAATCAAACTTTCCGTCAAACCCGGGCTAAATTTGTATTAAAGCTGTTTCAATTCGAACCCATTCTACTTGGGATTGGAAGTGCCGTAAAATTAATAAGTACGTGGACAACATTTGGCTATTCTTAAAAGGCGAATGTACCTAAACAATGAATCATTTTAAATATCCATAGTGATAATATTTAATGACTAAGTCACCTGCACAAATACAAAGATGAGCTACCTGCATTATTGCAAAAAAATAAACCTAAAGAAATATAAACTGTTTAGCAACAATAGCTAAACATTTTGGGGGGTTTGACGTATTACGTAATTCAGTTGATGATTATGACATAAATGTTAAAGAAACTAATACCACAGATAATACTAAGGTAAAACTTGGTGTGTGAAATAAGATTTACAATGTAGGCATTCTAGATGCAATAGATTTAGTGCTGTCAACGTAAAGACTGGACTACGACCATCGACTTTGGTTATGAAACGAATACAGTTGCTGAAAATAGAAAAAAGTCCTAAGACAAGAACGAACGACTAAAACTAAACTAACTAACCGTAGGATACCGGGCATGACATTTGCGTGCGTGCGTGCGTGCGTGCGTGCGTGCGTGCGTGCGTGCGTGCGTGCGTGCGTGCGTGCGTGCGTGCGTTCGTGCGTGCGTGCGTGCGTGCGTGTGCGTAGTAGACTAGGAGCCACTGTCATACCTACTGTCAAATAGAATACGTTGTCATCATTATCAGATTCGTTGTAGGTCGTTAACAGCATATCCATTGACGATGTTATCTGCTGTCAAAAGTACCTACTGCGAAATGAGTTGCCAGAGTTGACATTAACGCGTCAACGAAGCTTAGTCCGCGCTAATCAGGCGTTACTAAACCAACGGCTAGCTAGCATAACTCGCGAGCGAAAGGACATGATGCCACATACGGAACTGAGGCGAAATGGCACAGATTGATGTAACAACCACCATTGTTTTTATTACTCAATGTGACAGTATCGTGGTTGGAAACTAATGGTTTCTAAGAAACTAAATTAGCTAATGTGTTGTAAGTTGAATCACCTTCGCCGATGTCTGGCTTAAATTTTCAATGCTTTAGGCCTGAGTTCACCAACATACTAACCATCGGTTAGGTATTTAAACAGTTGATTTCCTTAGGAAATTTGACATAAATCAACTGTTTAAATACCTAACCGATGGTTAGAATGTTGGTGAACTCAGGCCTTAGGATTTGTTGTTAATCAGGTAAGCAACAAATAGGGTCATTTGCTGCATCTTAATTCAGACAGTAACCTCTCTTTTAGCCATACTCCTGCTCAATAGCATAAGCATAGCATAATCTGCCAATAATGTTTCCACTGCTGGGACACAGGCCTCCTTTCTTTGAGAGGGAGTGGGCCATAACCCGCCACGCGGGCTCAGTGCGGGTTGGTGGATGCCTCATGTCATCTTTGGTTCTAGGACATGCCGGTCCTCACGATGTTTTCCTACACCGTTACTTCTGCTCAATAAAAATCTTTAATTCATTCACTGGCGGACCTAATTCCGCTGGGTCTAGAAACATGACATTTTGCACAAGAGTTCCTTGTATAACGAAGATGAGCACTAAAGGTTTTTTTGACAATTCATCTCCTAAAGGAGTTAAATAGTAAGTTTAACTTCGTAAAACTTTGCAATGGGAAATCTTATCGGGCACACAACTTGTAAGATGCAAGGTCTAAACTCACGGTAACGGCGACAATATAATACGACATATGTCAGACAGACTGAAAAGAAACAGTTTTATTTTACAGAAAGTAAAATAAAACGTCAAAGCAAGAACTTGCAGGGAGCTTGAGGGAATTTGAGCACACATTCTGCAGAAACTCAAGAAAATATTCCATTCCAGTCGTTTGCCTTTAACATACAAATTCCAGAGAGAATCGAGCCAGCGATTTTCGCTGGCTCGATTCAAACATTCTTAGTTTCATGTAAAAGAATAAAATGTTTTGTGCTCATGAAAGATATTTCAGGAATGGAGAATATAAGTAATAAGAAAGACTCACGTATTGACATGAAAATATAGCGGGGATTAGAGAGTTGAATGAAATGAAATTGTTTATTCTACCACTCACGCGGCCCGCTCACCGTGACATCGTCTAGAACGTCCGAATGTCCCAGAACACTTTGTTCCGGGACGCCGCGTGGGGTCTCGCCACTTATACAAGACTCGTACACAAAAAAAATCTATGGATCGCTGTTAAACGAAAGGCTGTATCTTCAAGTGGACAGAACAGGGAACATTACACAGCTTGTTTCGCAACTTTAAATGACTTTGTTTTTTTTCAATAAATGTTTATTTTTTATGTTTGTTTATATTAGGCCAATTAAAAATTAAAAAAAATATATTATTTCAAAATATAAAGCGATGACCTTTTTTATTTACCTAAAAAATAGCCCCATTCATACTGAATCCAATGACATTTATAATACATACCATTGTTCTTCTAAAGTTTTGAATACGATAATAATAACATCACGCGAATATCGCATTGCGCATGCGTCAGCGCGGCCATTCTTTTTATGATTTCCAACTATAGATAACTTATTTCGTAATTCCGATACAACCACACGGCCTTTGGGACAAATATACTACATCTATCCACTCGACTAAAGAACCTTTAACGCAAGCAATACTCCCACAGACAAAATTACTAATAATAAAATACTGCAGGCTGGAACGCGCTCGCTGTCACCCGCCACTTGAGTGGCATGGAACAAATAGTTTATGTTGTATACTGATAATTGAACTAATCTTAAGAAATCAAACACTAAGGCTGCATTTCCACCATAAATAAGCGAGGATGCGTAGCGAGGGATGTGCGTAAAAGTAACCAATAACAACAGTAGCTTAGCTCAAGCTATGAAAATGAAGCGATATTATTAGTTAGTTTCACACACATCCCTCGCTACGCATCCTCTCTCATTTCTGGTGGAAACGCAGCTTTATGATCGGTTCCAATAAACAAAAACGAATCGTTTTACTTACTTTTTATTGGCAAACTGAACATATTTATGTATATAGATTCGTTAGTAAATTTTAGCTGTGATAGCTGCTTCCTTATATAGGAGCATCTACTATGCAAAGCTATGAGGTCTAGGCTACATTATTGGTAAAGATACAAGTCTTAATTTTAACCAATTACGGTCCGTAAATTATAGGGATCGGCCATTAGCCGCTCCGCAAATTAAGATTCACTATCTAGGTTCATATTAGAGTAATCGGACACTAACTAAGACGAATATTTCGAATAGAAACTCAAAGAGCTCCGAAAACATTAATTTCTAACAATGTTTGTCTATCTTTGTCTGTCTGAACGTCAATAATTTTGATTTATGTCAGTAAAACTGACTGTGAATCCGAGAATGGACGTCTCTGGGGATACACTCGGACGTCAGAATAGCAAAATCAGACACGATGTACGAGAAAATACTGGCTTGTCCAGTTTTTTGTGTATTCTATTATGACTGGTTACCCAGTGGAGTTTCCTCCTTTCTGACATGGAGTGTCATGACATGACAGCGGAGATGAATATCCACCGATAGGTGCCTGAAAATGGACGGTGTCGCCGAGGTCGGCCCAGAAAGCGGTGGCGAGATGACCTGGACGCGTACCGCGGAGGGCTGGTTTAAGGTGGCGCGGGAGAGGAGTTCCTGGAAGGACTTGGGGGAGGCCTTTGCCCAGCTGTGGGACAGTATGGGCTAATAAAAAAAAATTGATAACATTTCAACACGTCTATTTCCCCAAAGGGTTAGGCAGGTCGCCAGTTATGTTTAATCACCACGTAACAGGGGGCGACCCTTTTGCCATCAACTGGGCGGGCACAACTCACTCCGGACTGCTACTGGTAAATTCCTAATAGAAAAAGCGAATAACACTATCCGACCTGGGAATAGAACCGAGGACTTCACTAGACCGTCGAGGTAACGGGTTTTGATCAAAACTCTAATCGGTCAATCTACTGTTAAATCCCATGTGAGCATTTTGTGATCGGTTTATTACTAAGCACCGGAATAAATCGCCAGTAAGCCTCCGCTGTCCGTCCATCCGTCTGTCTGTCAGGGAGCTGTATCTCATGAACTGTAATAGGTTGACAGTTGAAATTTTCACAGTGTGTAATATAATATAATAATAAAATAAAGTCAAAATTAAAGGGATCTCCATACAATAAACGTGTTTTTTCAGCATTTTTGCTTTGTGGTTGTGGTACGGAACCCTTCGGGTGCGAATCCGACTAGCACTTGGCCGGTTCTTTTACATGGTGTCAAATACTGGTGAAAATGACAGATTTCCATGACGTCCGTTACAATATGACGGAACCGCTTTGCTGGGAAATCCAAACTTTAGTGACTTGTGGTTCTAGATTACGTGGCTTTACTCCTACGCCAGGAGTAAAGTCACGTAATCTAGAATAACACTTTCAAATACACCGATTCCTATCTTCCTTGGTCCTATTTCATTGAGTGCCCTACTATTTTAAGAACGATATCTCTACTATAATTTACCCAATTAATAAATTAATCTTAGAAACTGTACGAGCAAACCAGTACAATTGATATTGTATCAATTTTGTTCTGACATCGACGCGCGGTGAATGAATAAACATATGAACAAACATATACCTACATGTTTCAGTTAGCAAATCAGTAGTTGCATATCGTATCAGTTTTTGGACATTTCTGCTTTCTTTTTACCTTATTATCAATACACAAGTCGAACGTTTATCAGTTTATCATTTAACCTTACCCGTTCAGAAACCAAACATAAATTGCTTACAATATATGGCGCTGTGAAATCAAACGTTTATTTGCTAGAAATACATTGTTTTAATAAAGGTGGGATCTTATAACCTATGTTTCATTGTATTTTTCACCGGCACCACACAATGTTTATCGTTTGTACAAGTCAATCATTCTGAAGCTGAAGTACATTTGCCCTGAGGCAGCAAGTACAATCAACTACGGCAGTGGTGAAACTTGAACTGCAAAAAAACGCCTTTACTGCTACGACATCATAGCGCTGTCAATGTCAAAAGTTTACCTTGTACATGAGGTTGAATGCCCGTCAGTCTCTAGGGAAGCACTAGGCCCAAACCCGGTCCAAAACTAATCAGAAACGATGTGGTCGCGGGAAATATTGCCAGTAACTTTTTCTCTTTATTTAGAATGAACGACCGCTGAAAAAAGGTTTATGAAGGTTTGAATGCTCGAAGCTACACCTTTGCGTTACGAGATATTTTTCGACCCTTTTAGGTTATGATTAATTATTCGGCTTTAGTAGCAAAAGAAGTATGAGAGGTTTCCTGTTCATGACGCCGGAGCAGCACCGCATGTTTGAGTATACGAATGAATATCCGAAACCGCGTGTGCACCGCATTGATGATATTCATTCGTATACACAAAGTTGCGGTCTGGTCCAGTGCGGCTCCGGCGTCACGCACAGGAAGCCTAAGGACCACAGCAGGTGGCGTTCTCTAGGAAGAAGGCGTTAGTATATGTATGTAAGTATTATTCGGTTTTATTTGAGCGATATAATAATAATAAATAATAAACGATTTATTTTCAGGTAACAAAGACCCCATAGATACATAACCATGTCATGTGTCAGAAGCGTATAAAGAGGCCAAGGAACTGGTTTTTATTTAAATAGAGGGAACTGGCAGGCGCAGCATAGACAAAAGTGTAGCTTATAAGTAAAAAAAAGCAAATAAGCAAATAGGAAAAGATAATGGCTTCATGGCATGGCGTACATGGAGAGATCAATCTGAACAGAAGACCTGCACAAAATCGAAATGAAACGGAAAAGTTGTGTAGTTCCTCTGATTTTAGCCAAATCAGACATGTGTGAAGGTAGAACTGTGCATGAATGGTAGCATTTAAACTGTGTTATTGATAAGCTTGATATTGAAATGGCTGAAGTGAATCACCAGATCCACATGAAGTCTGCATTTCTACCAGAGATCTTCGAGGATGCGTAGCGAGGGATGTGTGTGAAACAAACCAATAAAATCGCTTCATTTTCATAGCTAGAAACATAGACTTAAAAAAAAATATGGACTCCGCGCCACGCATATTGAAAGTGAAGCACAGTAAGTATCGGACCGTTTGTACAAACACGCCTCACGCTCACATTTACATCATAGTACGCCGACCGGCCGCCATTACGTAACACGACAGCGTCAATCGTCAATCACGCACACATAGATCGGTACGGTGCTTCACTCTCGACATGCGTGGCGCGGAGTCCATCTTTTTTTATAAGTCTATGGCTTGGACTAAGTTAGCGTTGTTTTGGTTAGTTTTACCCACATTCCTCGCTCATCTCTGGTTGAAACGCAGCCTGAAAGATGTAAAAGTTCTCACCGTCTGCAGGCGCATTGATAGTCCTCCGTAAACGTTTGTTCTCGTCCTGTAGCCGTGCCACTGCCGTCACTAGCTCTGCTGACTCCGTCCGCCATTGCTCTTCGATGGCTTCTATTTCCTGTAAAACAAAGGCTGGATTTAGTTAATTATTCAAAATTTATTCCAGAAACATCGTCTTCAGATATAGATAAAATTAATGGACGATGATATCTACCTATACAAAATATTGTATTAAAAAAAAACTGATTTTCGTGCCCATTTTTTCACCATACGAAATTGGTTTTTGTCGGCAATTTTAATTAATTTCGACCGATATCATGATGATATTATTTTGGCTTACAACATTCATTTCTGCCTAAATCTACAATTTCAGACATCTTTCATAAAAGTACCTTTACGTATAAAGCATTATATAGGATTGAATTTTCCTTTTTCAAACCAGGACATCAATAATAATTATCTTACGTCCTTCAGTCATATCCACCGTCCTCTGTAAACACCTAAATCCCTAAACAAACAAGGCTCCATTCTCATCAACCCCCAAATGAACACCCTCTAGTAGCACTTAACATTACCAAGTTTTTAACCAAACCGGCCCCACGCTACACACTGGCTGGTAAACCAACAAACTCACGGGTAACTGCACTCTAATTGCGAAACACACTTTCAAACACAATCTGAATTATATTGAAGGAAATTACTAATCCATTATAATATTCCAACATAAATAACGCAATGAATGTTTTTGTGCGAAAAGTTTAAATAAATAAATAAATGTTGTTGAACTGTTGTGTGTGTGAATAAAAGCCATTGCTACTAATGCTGTGTTACATAGGCATGCTGGTGACGCGGTCAATGTCAAATTATGAGGAAACTATTTCTTTTTTATCAAGTTTTGAATCCATACTGTGTGTCTCTTTATTAGTTCTGTTACCTTTTTACGGTTTTAGGTAGAGGACCTTTCATACATAGTAAGGACATACGATACTTATATCCCGATAGTACGTTCCCGTGGGCGAATCCGGGGGCAAAAGTTAGTCTATACTAATACTATAAAGAGGTAAAATTTGTTTGTTTGTAAGTTTGTAGGACCCTAAGGAACCAAGCAAAAAGAAAAGAAAGTCACAGAAGAACAGAAGAATCACGATTGCTAAGACTTGAGACCAATCATTCTCATAACTACAATCTTCAGCCATCAGTCATTTTTTATACAGGGTGAAATTGAAAACATGCGACAAATCGAAATAGGAGATTGTACTCATCATTATGAACAACTTTTACTATGGGACCAAACCTGAAATAGCGAAAAAAAAAAACAGCTGTTCCCTACATTTTGACGAGTTATGCGAACATAAATGTAGGAAACAGCAAATTTTTTTTCGCGATTTCAGTTTTGGTCCCATAGTAAAAGTTGTTCATAATGATGAGTACAATCTCCCATTTCGATTTGTCGCATGTTTTCAATTTCACTCTGTATAAAAAATATGCATTCGTGACAGACGCCCAGTTTCACTGACGATGTGCATAAGACGAATCAATACTACAGTTAATTAGTCGTGGCCTAACAGAGCGTGCTGATTGATGAATGAATACATAATCAAATATATAACCGTCTGTGTACAACCGTTGGACGTAGGCTGTCCCATAGACAGATAATTAACAACCTAGCTTGTTTGAATGGATTAACTGTGGCACAACAACATGGCGGCTTGGAGCTGTGTTACTGTAAGGTTTGGGTTTCCAGTACACGGTTACGTCATATTACTTTTATTGAGTCATATTATTTTTGTTGAGAAAGCCCCTGCACCGCAGTGCTTCCGCAATGACTACTGATACACTCCCATCGATGGTTTCTTTTGCATCATCAGGAAAAGAACTGCATCGATAATGGATGAGCAGGGTCCATGGTAGCACCAACACTGTCCTCAGAACGTTAGCGTACAAAATAGACAGTCCGTTTACTGTGTACTGGGTAAGTGTACACCTGCACAGAACAAAACAGAAGAAGAACTAGCAGGGGATCGAGGAGGGGGGGAGGGCTCAGGGGATCAGGGTGCTTACTCTCGAATATAATTCCGATAGATCGACATTGGAATTGTCAGTCGAACGTCAGGGATTGGCTAGACGAGTCCAACCAATCCCTGACGTTTGACTCAACCAACTGACGTTTGACCAATGTCGATCTATCGGAAAAATAAAGATAAATTATTATAATGAAAAGGCTGTCATGAAAATCTGTAATTTTCCCCAGTATTTGTCATTAAGGGAGAAGCGTCAAAGTATTCGGCGAAATTAAATTTTTCTTGTTCTTTGTAATTTGCAGGTCAGTGTCAGGACTCAGGTTGTATGTAGAACAAAATATGATTCGCATCAAACCACTCGCCCACGTCCGACTCGATTTGCGTCCTCAAACCATTTTGAATTCGCGTGAATATCATAAAATATGAACCAAATGTCAGTCCTAATAAAACACCTGGATCTAGATATAGCTATGTTGTTTCAGGCAGGCCCAGCCCTCCCTCGAGCCTCACAAATCTAAATGACGTCACTTCTCATTAAGTTCAGGTTTTCGTTTTCCGATTGGAGTAGCAATACAAATATTCGGTTGGCTTAATTTTCGGGACAAATTTCGACGAACGCAAAATGTTAATATGAAAAAAGTTGTGCAAATTATATCCAGCTTTTTTCCACATTGGTTAACATAAATCGGTTCATTTGACCAATTTACTGCAACAGAAAAATACTGCCCGTTATTGTTTTTTCTTGTCGCGAAGTCCGAGTAGGTACTGACTTATCTTTTCTCATTTCTACCAATGAAGAGAAAGACCTCTTCATTCCTACCACTGATGAAGAAGATCTTATTTCTGCTAATGATGAAGAAGAACTCTCTCAAATAATATTAGTTAGTAATTATTAAGAGTTCTGTTACTTTTTCCAATAATCCGATTCATGCAGAATTTGCTACAATAGTGATTGTATGATCAAACTCGGCAAATTATTATGAGCACACCGTTCCATCGTTCCCCTGCCGACCTCAACAAACAGTTAGTAACCGCTGAGTAATAATATTACGAAGTTTTTTTTTTTTTTTTATTAATGTTCAAAAAGTTATCGCAGAGTTTAAATTATTATATAAAAACCACAGAAGCCTTCGATGGCTTATACATGGCTAGTGAGTTCGGAAGTATATGACCATTATTGGCACTACAAGAAGCAAAAAACAGTAAGCTTGTAAGTTTTACATTCGAGAATATTTTAAGCCTTTACATATTTTATTGTATAATATAACAATAGCACAATTAAAGATGGCAGTATGTGTTTCAAGCTAGAGTACATCTTCATAGTTTGTAGTTTGCGGAAAATGCTTTTAGTACACACAGGTCTTTACTAATATTATAATACAATAATAGCAAAAAAAAAAAAGAAATGAAGGATATTTTAAGTCCTTACTTATTCTATAATATAACACAATAATAGCACAATTAAAGATGGCAGTAAGTGTATCGAGCTAGAGTACATATTCATAGTTAGTAATTTGCAGAAAGTGCTTTTTTAGTGCACATTTTGCTTTTTTAGGGTTACAGAGGTATTTACTTTGTATGTCCGTAGGAAGGTCGTTTATTATTTTTGGAAGTATGTAGGTGTATGATCTCATACCATATGTATTGTTATATCTAGGCAAGGTAAAGGTTTTTATGTTAGCTAAAGTTCTTAATTTAGGATGACGTGTTCTTCTAGTTAAATTATTTATATTGATATATTCGTCTTTTAGTATTGAAAGTCTGATCATGTTTTGTATTGGCATTAAGTTGCAATAATGAAAGAGTTCAGAGTAATCATTTTGGTGTTTTGTTTTAATTTTAAGTGGTACAATATTTTTGAGGATTCGTTGTTGTAGTTTGTAAATTTTATCTATATTAGTTTTGTATGTTCTCCCATAGCTACTGAGGCCATAACTAATTATGGAGTCAGCTAGGGCTAGGTATAGCAGTCTTAAAGTTTTATATGGCATTTTATGCTTAAGTACGATTATTCGGCCTAGGATAGATCTTAGTCTGACACATAGATAGTTAATGTGTGGTACCCAATTAAATTTGTAGTCGATAATGAGACCGATGTATTTATGTTCCTTGACAAACTCTAATGTTTCACAGCTACAACCATCGGTACATACTGCGTGTAGGCAGATGGTTATGTAGGCAGATGTTATGCGCCTTGATGGATGGTGTGAAAGTGGTTTGATTATGTGAAGAATGTATGTGCATGGCTTTGGTTTTGTCGGCATTTATGACAAGACCAACATCGTGCGACCATTTACACAGTAGATCAAAATTAATCTGAAGAAGACGCACGGCCTCTTCAGTGTCTTTATCAGCCACCACTATGCAGGTATCATCGGCAAACTGGTATACAGAGCCTACCTCTATATTATTGCACATATCGTTGACATAGAGTAGGTATTCAGTAGGCCCGATTATTGACCCCTGTGCCGTGCCTTTTGTTGTTAATTTCATGTCGCTATATGAGTTTCCCAGCTTGACTGTCGTATATCTGTTTCTGTGGTAGCTCATAAACCACTGAAGTAGAGGACCCCTTATACCACTGCATTCCAGTTTTTGTGAAAGTGTATTATAATTAAGTGTGTCGAAGGCTTTGCTAAAATCAATAAAAATTATTAAAATATGTTTTTTATCATTAAGGTGTGTATTAATTTCGTTGCTAAATTGACACAATAACTGAGCGGCGCTACGGTCTTTCTGAAAGCTAAATTGCTTTTTGTTTATTATATTGTTCTCACATAGAAAGTGGTTTATTTTATCACCAATACAACGCTCAACTATTTTGTCAACGCTTGATAAGATTGTGATAGGCCTATAATTATTGTAGTCCTTTAAGGATCCTTTTTTGTGGATGGGGCGAATAATACCTATTTTTAGTTTATCAGGATAAGTGCAGGTTTTTAGGCTAGTATTAATAAGATGTGTTATGACTGGAGATATTTTTTGTGATGCATATTTTAGGTCGGAAACACGTATTTCGTCATATCCAGGACTTTTATTTATATTTAAGTTATTTATAATTTTATAGATATTATCGTATGTTATTTGGCCAAGTCGCAGGGACATGCCGCAGTCACTAGAGTACCTCAGCGGGTCTAATATATTGGTGTTACAGGGTTTTGTTATATTGTCCACATTTTGTTGAAATTCGTTTGCAAATGTATCGGCCAAATCCTTTTCCGTACGGTTAAACGCCTTGAAAACTACATCTTCTATTGCCCTTGTAATGTTCCCGCATAATGAATTAATGATACTCCATATTTTTTTCGGGTTCCGGAAGTGTTTACTAATTTCAGTCCTATAGTACCTGTTTTTAACATAATTTATATATTTATTTGTTTTATTTCGATATGTATTGTATAAAATTCTATTTGATAAGTTAGTGGGTTCTTTTTTCCAAATTTTATAAAGTTTATTTCTTTTTTTGCACATAAATTTTACTTTGTTATTAACCCATTCACATTTTTTAAGTTTATAAATATTATTTTTGCTTATACTTATTCTACATTCCTTGTAAATTTGCTTAAATTTATCTAAAATAAAATCTAGTATGTGTTCAGGGCATTGATAACCGAGTGCAGGTGACCAGTCGACGCTCACGAGCCTCTCACTCACACGCTTATTGTCTAAGCGAGTGATCGTGCACGGTGTGACGGTCAACGCATGAGCTGGTATCACACATGCGCAGCCTATTATATAATGGTCAGCTGGTGCCGTGCTTATAACAGCAGTGTGTGCGTCGCTTCCGCACACTCGCCGTAAGAAGATATGATCAATACAAGTTAGATCCCCCTGTCCATCTTCATATAACCGTTTAGTAGACTACGTTCGGGAGATGTGGAGTTCTATTCATAGTCGACTACACTTAGAGATCAATCTGAATAAATCAGCATACTGCCAGGCAGTAACGTATGGGAAATTCAACCGATGCCTTTGTCCTATATTCGTTAGAAATCCATATTCAATTCGCACGGGAAGCCGATTAAAGCTCACATGAATATGCGGTGACACGTGCAGTTTTAATGTCTATTTTTCACATTGTGCTCTTGGTTATGTTGATTTATTCCGGTCTGATCTCCTGACCCCCCCCCCCCCTCGATCCCCTGCAAGTTCTTCTTCTGCTTTAATCTCTGTCTTATCCAATTTTATGCTAGGTTGGGCAAGTCCGTATTTTGTAAGTACAATTGCTGGACATTTTCACAAGGCAGATAGCAATAGAAAATAGTTTAATATAATAGAGCGGGTCCAAAGGTTAATAGGTACAAGTTGAATAATAATAGATCTTAGAATATTCAGCTGCATTTACTGGAAGCCCATCCCAACATAGAATTGAAAAGGCAAAAAAAAAAGCAAAGAAACAGCCCGGAGTCACCCACTACTGCATATAAAACTGCCCTTTCCTCTGCCATAATTTTTAGGAATTCATGACACATGCCCACCCAAACACTGACATTTTATTTTCAAACGTCTTGTTTAACACTAGCTTTCAATATCACTCCGGTCAAGGTCGCTGCTGTTGAGGTATTTCCTTTACAAACAATTGTTGCACTTGTGACTATTACTATTATTATTTACTGGCTAATATGATTATCTTGATTTTGTACCTGATGTTACATAAACAACACAGACTGGCATGGAATTTAATAATCTTTGTGATTAGCAATGTTTAAGAGCAGTAATGTCCAAGGACTGAGATAGTTGTTTTGTTGCATTGGCTGGACAAGACGAGTCTACCCACAAGTTGTAAATTGAATTCGTGAACACCTAAGTTATGACCTAATTAGCAAACAATGAACACAAAAAACATCTCGGTACTTTAGTAGAAAATATAAAATTTAACAGTAGAAATGACATACGGTTTCCAACCAATCACCGGTCATTAAACATATTGACCAGTCAATTACAGCACAAACCGAGCATTTCAAGCAAAATGATTATTTTTTACTCAAGACAGGCAATTGACCATATTTCTTAAACACCGCTCTTAAAAATTACCACAAAGTGAGCAATCGGAAATTACGTAAAATACATGTAATGTAGTGACTGCGTTGTCAAGTATGTATAATTGTAATGTACTAAACTGTCGTAGTATCGCAACGTATCGCAATGATCTGCTCTCTTTAGCAAATGGGTGGGTAGCGATAAAATTTCTTCGTCAGATTGTGGGTACGTATACCTTCTCTTTTTAATTTAAGTACGAATTTCGTCGAGGTCCGAGGACGACCTCAGACGGGACATCGAAAGGGATAAAACATTCTCCAGGCTATAAATGTAGGAGCCGGTTTGAGATGGGTAGAATGGTTCGACTCATGTTGAAGAACGCACTTCCGTGTAATTGTTGTATTCCCAATAACTTGCTGAATCAGACAGTATTAAGCCTCATTATAAGTATTCCAATAATATAATTTCTTCATATCGATCTGAGGAAATACTTGGAATACAACTTGTTGGATTGGAACACATAAAAAATAAATAAAACTCTTCAAAACCTTTGAACAATGAAACGGCTAGAATGATGAGCCTATTTCACAAATCGGTTGTATAGACCGCAAATAAAATTCCTCCAAGCTAGTGATTTAGTCCAAATTATGAAATATTTTCTTTAAAGAAATGTCAACCATACGACCTTCATACCAAAAAGATGGTAGCCTTCATCTTTCACCAAAGCTAATGGATTATTATCAGTATTACTCAATTGTTAGTAGATCTCAAGTCTTTTCTGTGAGCACCTGGTACATTAGAATCAGCGACCTCCACCGGAACCTCAAGATGGATGTCGCAAAATTTATACAAAAATATGCAGTAGTTCATGAACACAGACCTCATCACCACATGAATGTCGAGGCAATTCAACTCCTTGACAACACTGAATTAGGTAATGCGAAGACCTAAAAAGGGTCCGAGTTAGTTTAGTGCGTTGTTAGTGAACTTAAACTGTAGAACAAGTGCTGATTTGTATAAAGAACACGTGAATCAAGTGTATTCATTCCCCTTAACTTACAGTAATAACGCTTTACAGTAACTTTTGAGCTAATAGGCTAGATTGAATGTCAATAAAGCATCACCGATTGTGATACTTTTTAAAGGAAAGAAAAGTCTTCTCGGTTAACAGAAGCTGCCTGTAATCTTCCCACTTCTAGGTCTTAACCCTCGTCTTTGTATAAGGGAGTTGGTCATAATCATAATCCACCACGCGGGCCCAGTGCGGTTCACTTTACTTTAACTATCCCAAAGTCTTGCGAGTAGCACAAAGGGTCATGGAGCGAGCCATGCCTTTTTTTTTTTTTTAACGGGGGGAAAATCCTCATGAACATCCTCCGCCCTGGGGAAGGCGGAGGGGCGTGCCGGACTCTTACCGGCTAAAAACCACCCCGGTGTTCCCTTCCTGTACCTATTGCCGGGGGTACGGGTATAGCTTGCGCATTCGTCCGCGCCCCCGGCAGGTGTTGGCCCGCCAGATGTTCGTAGACGGGCCCCGTCACCCTCTGCGGCCGTCACCCAGCGGCCGCAGGAACTCCAACAGAGAGGCGCGCGCGGAACACTGCGCCGCCGCCTCGAGGCCTGTTGCTGATCGGGCGACAAATGCCCCTAGTCTGTCGCCCGCAGGGCGCGCCCTATGGTGGCCGGAGATCATCCGCCACCCTGCGACGCCCGGTGCGTCTGCTGCGGGCCGGGAGAGAGGTAGTAGTTTCTCTCTCCCTTTCCGCCGCCTCCTTTGTTGACATTACGTCCTCACAAAAGGAGACGACGGCCGTCCAGCCGCTCTCGCTCCCGACCATGCATGAAATGACGACCGGAAGCGAGAGGTCGCCCGCAAGAGCGAGCCATGCCTGGCATAACCGTACTAGACCGAGTGGTAACACCGAAATCCATCGTCGACGGTCGAAAGTCTATGACGTCGGGGACAATGCGATGCGCCTCAAGTGGAGTTGGGCAGGACATCTAGTTAGACGAGGAGATAGCCGATGGAGTAAAGCTGTGTGTGACCGAATGGTGGCCAAGGTTAGGCCAAAGAAACCAGGGCCGTCAAAAGAAAGCACGTTGGTTTGAAGATAATGTCAGTCGCGGGAAACACCTGGATGAGGGACGCACGGAACCGGGCAGTATCACAGAAAGAAGGTGAGAGGTATTATACCCCAGGAGTGACGGGCCGAAATGATGATGATGATAATCCCAAACTCATTCAAGCTCTACACTGTATTTTTTTCTCTTACATAATAAATTAATCTTAGTATCATCTCTCATCTCGAATTACCAATAATATTTTCTTCGTCAGTAAACATGGCAAGAGATAGGCACCAAGGTGATCAATTTTAATCGCATTTCAGTTACCCATCAATCATTGAACGGAGCCGACGGAATAAAATCGCCGAGCCAATAGAATCGCTCTAATATCCGTTTTATTTATTTATTCAGAATCAGACTGCTTTTATTGTGGATTGAGCGTAACTGTAGAAAATACCGAGATGGAATCACAATTTCTTTTTTTTCAAGGCGAGATATTATTTAATCGTTGCGGTTAAACCGTGGACGTAGATACAGATATTGGAAGAGTCATGCTTAGATTCTCAGATGGTTTGGTCACGTTGCAAAAATGAATAAATGTGGGCAATTTACAAAAGGAAAGGGGACGACACGTCATTGGAAACGACGGGAGCCAACCGACTCACGTGTTTGAAAAGATATATAAACGAGATCCAAAAAGAATGATCGTAGAAATATTTATGTCCTGCAGTTACTTGCTACTCCTGAAATAAAGGCACAAGGTCACATTTTCATTGGAAACTTTGCGATGTGAGCTGTTTCTGGTATAAGTTTGGTTTAATTTAGGCTTTCAGTATTTACGCAAATCTATACAGAGAGTCTTAAAAAGGCCACTTTGGCAGAATCATAAAACAATTCATATCACGCAATTCATCTGTTTGACAGTTTCACAACTATATATAACCCTGAAGGGTTAGGCAGAAATGGACCTATAGCATTTTACGAATCTCCATAGATAACTGTCATACAGATGAAATTGCGTGATATGTTTTTTTTTTTTCTTTATTGTTTTTTAGGGACTTTTATACAATTGTATATGCCAGTCCCATCGGACCTTATAACGTAATACTACTACTTAATAATAAACGAACTTATCGGACCTTATAACGTAAAACGTAATGATACAAACTTAACTAAACTATAAGCAGCTTCGGAGTTAAGTAGGTGTCGACAAAATATGATGGAACATACAAACATCGTTCATATTTAACTTGAGCTCTCTAACTAAATCCTCTCTTGCAGTCTGAAATCTGACACACTCCGTCAGTAAATGTATCACATCTTCCAGTGTGCCACACACCTCACAATTTGGTGAATCAATTTTTTTCATTAAAAATCCAAAATTATTGAGCGGCATGTGTCCAGATCTTAGTCTGTGAGTAGTAACTATTATTTTTCTGCTTAACCTAGAGTTACAAAACCACGGTATATGAGGAGGCTCCGAAACTATAGACCTGTACCAAATGTGATATGAATTTGTTTTATGATTCTGCCAAAGTGGCCTTTTTAGGCCCCCTCATCATCTGGCTAGCGTTTTCCCAACTACATATGTTGCTGTCGGCTTCCAGTCTAAACGGATGCAGCTGAATACTAGTATTTCAAATCTATACTAATAATATGAATATGATTTTTTTTTAAGTATGTATTGCAGTATTAACAAATCCTGCATGGTAATTTTGGCTTTAATCCTCATTCTAAACTCATATTCAACCTTTTTTTGAACCATAGTCTGTCCAGAAATTTCCATCTGAAATCTTTCAAATTACGAATCGTATTTACGTCAGATGGCATTTTTCACGGTAGGCATGGTGACTTTGAAAATAACCTTGTGACGAGGAACATGTTTTTTGTGGAATATTAACGCCGAAATTTTATTGTGAATTTGAGTTGGTTGAATTAATTTAATTGCTGTCGCAATTGGTTTTACTCCTCCGTACCTCGTTATCTATAAATTTAAAAAACTATTTGTGAACATATTTTTCTTCATTTTTGGATAAGGCCCGAATTATGGGCAAGCCGATTTGATCGATTTTTCACCCTACCCTGACTCTCGAGACGAAGTATAAGCTGTTCGCCAGAAGAGCGCCCGCAGCTAGCTGTTGCAGATCTACTTGCTGTTGCGGATCTGCTCTGCTCTATTAATCTACAAGGATCCCGAGAACGACACGAAGACCCCCTTTTTGGGAACAGATACCTTTTTTACTCTATTCTCATAGTAGATTATCTAGATATATTTTCCTATAAAAATTGCGTGAATTTTTATCATTCAAATACGGCGGGTGTGCTATTTTAACTTTTTTTCCCTTGGACCGCGCAAACTTTAAATCTATCTAATATTTTCTTGATTGCAATCACGTCAATGTAACAAAATTCTCACTTTATTTTTGTCTTTACAAAACCCAAAACCTTAAGTATTTCTATTTCATTCATATTCGTATTTGTAACCAACGTCACAAGGTATCTTAAAGTAATCTTTTATCTTTATTTTTTTATACTAAATTATTGTATTTCGAATTTTTTATTTTTACAACAAAATTATACGTAATGGTAGTGAAATTGTGAAGTCACCGCGTTTTATTTCGCTACAGTATGTAGGGGGTAATTTTCGGAACTTCTGATCCTGTTCCGAAAATTATTTCACTAATGGGAAGCTACAGTATTGCAGAGTGTCATACAATATATTTTATTTTAAAACAAGAAATCTCAAAGGATGAAGTCGCGGGAACTTCGTCCCCGTGGAATTACTGCTAGCTTCTGCTAGTTATAAATAAAGCCAGTAGACATTCTTTAAAAATCTCCTCTTATCGATCGAAAGTACTTAGGTAGTTATATATGCGCCAATTAAGGCACGAGCACTCTCCAGCAAATTAGATCAGCTTAAAATTAGTCTGCTGCTAATCTCATCTAGCTGAAACCGCTATTATCTCATTATGTTGCTAGGCTTGATTCCATTACATTAAATAATAGCTCTGCCCGCGACTTCATTCGCGTGCATGTCGGCAAACAAATTGGATTTCATGTGTTTTAATTTATTTGCGCGGAACCCTCATTCTTTTTTAAAAATAAAAGTATACATATAGCTTAAGTTACTCCTTATAACATCAGCTATCTTCCAGTGAAAGTCCCGTCAAAATCGGTCCAGCCGTTTCGGAGATTAGCCGTAACAGACAGACAGACAAAAAAAATTGTGATCTTAAATAGATTTAGTAAAAATTAATTATTTTAACGGACACTTTAATTTTATTTATTTCTATGTATGAAAGGGAGAAATTATATTACTTGTTTGACAAGTTTGCATACAATTTCAGCACAAAACAGAGCATGATTACAATTTTTATCATTGATACGTACTGGAGATAATATTTGAAAACATTCCGGACAGTCACTGATATCGCAGTAGGCACAATAAAACGCAAATAAACATTAGATACAAAACGTTATCAGTCCAGAAACATAGGTACGCGATTTAAAATGGCCGGCCTCCCACCGACCTTGTTGGTCACCACAACCAGCCTTCTTGAATAGGTGATGCTACCGGCAGTCCCTGATATGGTTAATTAAAGATAACAAAGCGCCTTTTTAGAGGCTCGTGGTCGTGGCTAAGTATATTATTACTTAGCCGCACGGGTCTATCGATCAGGTTAAGCTACGCTTGCCACGGTCGGTCCGTGGATGGGTGACCATCTTTACTTACCGGAACCCCTCCGTGCCTCCCCCGGCTATCATTCATAGATTTTTGACAGTCGTTACGTCAGCCAACCAGTCTTACCAAGGGGTATCGTTTTACCCAGTAACCGGGTTGGGGAGGTCAGATAGGTGTCGCTCCATGTAAAATACTGGTATTCAGCTGCATCCGGTTAGACTGGAATCCGACTCCACTTTGTAGACCGTGTAGGTCATGCCGATACAATTGAAAAAGAAGAATTAAAATCATAGTTATGCTTATCGTGCCATTTCTCGGTGGTAAAATCCTCATCAAGTACGGTCGAACAAGCTATTTGGTATACAGGCAGCTAACTTGCAACTACTTTTAAACAATGGTCTGAGTGTGCTGAGTAGTCAATTATTTTACACCACTCTATTAAGGATGCCATAAGCTGAAAAAGTTATAACGCACAAAATAAAACTAAATATTGGCGTGTAGTGGAAAGATGAATATTTTTGCCTGTATACCAAATAGCTTGTTCGACTGTACACCACTAAAAAGTTAATTAACCACAGCAGTTGAACGTCTAGTTAGAGGTTAAGTGCCTGTTAGGAAAGGGCCAATAAACAGCGCCGTATTACGTAGGTAAATTTATGAAACCGTTACCCCAAAAATTACAGCTACACGTTCAACCAGTAGGCAGTAACAACATCGAAGGCCAACATTTTACTTTTCATTTCATTATTCGTAAGTACAATAAAGTGAGCAATGTTTTACATAATGTGCCGTTACGCCTGGGAACTCCGAACGTAGGTAATACTGACGTAGCTGATGACAAGAAAGACCCCAAATGAAGTAGTCGTTGACCAAGACCACACGTGAATCAAAAGAGGATCATGTGCTCAACGTAGTGAACGTAGAGATAATGAAATCGAGAAAACTCGAAAGTCGACATAAACAAGGATAGAGGACTGTATCTACGGAATCCACGTAGAGGGAAGGATATTTACTGTACTTAATTACAGTACTGTGGTTCGACCGGAGAAGAAGGTACAACTATCCGTAGTATAGCAGTCTGAGAGAACATTTTGTCAAGCGGGGTCATTTTAAGTACTTAAGTAAACTGCGGAAAAAAGAGGAATTACTTTATAAGGAAGAAATATATAATTTCTGCACAATTTAAAACTAAAACTGTCTGGATTCGTGCCCGGTCGATGGCAATAGGCTCGCCCCTTACATGAAACTTAAACATTACTGAGGAAAAGTGGGCGTACTGGTACACCTCTGCCTTACCCTTCAGTGAATACAGGCGTGATGTTATGTTATGTTAAAACTAAACCCAAACCTCAGTTAAATGCAGCCAAAAGTTCAGTATGATCTCATAATAATGAGGATGGTATTTAATAAATACTTGAGTTACGATGAGAAAAATTTGACACATTTTAAATTCAAGAATGTTTTATGAACTTCATTTTAGATCAACAGATAACATAATTACGTGACAAAAGAACGATTTTAACTGCTAAACTAGCGTTATACGAGAAACTGAATATGTAACACGGTACTTATCTCGAAATCTCTTCATAATTATGAGGTTTGTAACCGCATCTGTCTACGAGGTAATCTCATCAATATATTTTTTGATACAATACTTTTCATTTAAACTTTGAGCATGTTATCATTTTACAAAATCTGTACATATGGCATGTCGCTTGGCCAACTCTCGACAATCATAGGGAAATCTTTTCACAACTTGCTTACAACAAAAACCAAAACAATATTGACCACATTGCTTTAAAAAGTTCATAAGTGGATAACTTGCGACAGCTCTTATCAGCTCGAGCAGTCACCAGTCACCACTACCGCCTTGCTGACTGCCTGGTACTTTTACCTGAGCATGAATTATTCCTGAATAGTTCCAGTCAATACAGGAGACGATGAAGACAGTCCTTATCAGAGTCCATCACAAATATAGTCCAAATATTAAGCTAATGTTAGTCTGCATGATACCACTGCTGGACAAAAGGCACCACGCATAACTACCAGCTCTCGCGATCCAGGGCTAATGGGGACCACTGGTGGGTCAAATTACGTCATTATGAATGGACTATGTGAAAGATAATACCTACAGCTACAACGGAGTGACTACTGAGATGACGACTAATAGAGAAGTATGGAAGGAAAAGATATATCGACGGCGAAGTGCCCTCCTACCTGTTTTTTTTTTGAGAAATTCATTTTTTTATCGTTTTGTATTTAAAGGCGTTATTCGCATGTTTTAGTGAAATCTCCTAAGTGTATTTTTAGTTGCAACAGCATTAAATAAAAATGTGGATATACCTCCCAACTAAACCGACGCGCGACGTGTCTATTTTTGAACGGTTTTTTCAGGTTGTGTGAATTTTTGACTTTGTTAGTTAGGTGTTATTGGCACTTCGCCGTCGATATTGTGAATGATGACGATTTATTGGAGAGTAAATTTTAAAACATTAGTAACCTTACGTCATATGACATAATCAATACGACCCTCAAAAAATCTTCGACAAGATGATCTAATCCAGTCAAGAATGATTTGTGCTCATTAAAATCGTCATCTTCAGCCTTTAGTGCAACGCAGAATGCAATAAGCGACCAGTCATGCATGCAGGCCGGAAACTGTAGGTAATTATTCAATTCAACACAATGGTACAACTAGTTAATAAATTATTGTTGCATTGTATGTTATTTACGTAGTACGAGTACAGTACTGTCAGTCAGAATTGTTTTAAATATAAGAAAAAACTACTGCACTTCTTGCCTCTCCAGTCGCATAGCAACCGATCTCTCTTGTTTTTATTTTAGTACATCGCATTCCCACACCAACGACGGTCATTTCAACCGGTTCTCCGACTTCTCATTAATGCAAAGATGAAAAAAAAAAAAAAGTTTCAAATATTCTGTGCACGATTAATGCGCATTTTTAAATGTGCAACACTGTAAAAAAAACGTATTACATTTTTTCTGATACTCAAGGTTAGGAAGTCCATACATGAGTCATTATTGAAATATCCGGCTTATTTTATTCAAGGAATGTAAGTGGTAAAAGAATTGACGACGTATTGAAAACAGCAGGAAAAGATAGGTACAAGGATAGTGCAAGACAGGGCAATGGCGACATCATAAACCATGAGGGCTTGATCCAGTAGCGGATAGTTACAGGCTCAAGGAGAAACGAGTTAAAAGTAACCGGACTAAAGTTCAATTTCGCATAGCACTAAGCTTATCAGGCGAAAAGGAGATGATTGATTGACACTGTGATATTTTTAGAGTACCGGTGGGCGGTCAATTGACGTAATAAGACCTAATCTTCGCTCTGAAAGCATCTGCTTTTACCAAAACTAACACTAAACGGATAAAAAACGCTGTGTTAGAATTCCGCTATGACCTGCAGTAACGTCTTTTGGCATATATGATGTAGAAAGTGGTGGTGAATAAAAAAGAACTTACTAATTGAGTAGACAGCACCTCTGCATAAAGCATAATAACACAGCATAATCAGCCTATAATGCTCCCACTGCTGGGACACAGGCCTCCTCTCTGTTACAGCGAGTGGGTCATAATCCACCAGCCCTGTGCGGGTTGGCGAATGTCATATTATGTTTTCGAATTTTTCGTTCTAGGACATTCCGGTGCCTCTTTACATAAAACCACGAAATCACAACACCAAAAGATTACTAAACAAAGATGAATTAAACGATTAAAACAAACGTTACAGTAATAAATAAACATGTAATACGAATCCTTGAACACATTACATAGATTACATACACGACATGCTTGCATACCTCGCACATCTCACTCGTTTTCATTAGCTTACGGCCACGAGAAAACTACTAAGTATGGGTGGTTGGTGTTGCGATAGAAAATCAAATAGTTTGTGATATGGTAGGCGAAAACTTACAGCCGGCAGATGACTTGCAAAGGCTCGGAGGTAAGATCTGGATGCGACTGGCACATACCAGGCAAGCATGGCAAGATACGTATGAAGCTAGTGAACTCGTAAGATCAATCCAGCATGATGTCCTAGCTTGCTCCGTTGCGTATGCTTAGCACACAAGGTAGACTTCTAAAAGAGTTGCTCGTATGATTGCGAAACGTTTAAATTTTAGCAGAGTCGCCGCTCCAGACGCTTGCTCCGAGTCAAGTAAGACTTAGTCCCAATAACAACAAACTAGAGATGTATGGCACTTTAGGGAGTCGTACAAACATTAGGGGTGCAGTGCCACAGATAATTAAGACAGACCTACCTAACTCAATAAGGAAATTCAAGATGAAACCTACCTTGGTGAACTTTTCAGCAGGAAATTAGCTATCCCTATGGCGGGCGTCACGAATTTAGTGGACCATGGTTGCACCAACAAATAGTAATCTTGTAATGCACCTCAAACAAATCAGTGTTTCGGAATGCGGAGTTCATTCACCGGATCGTCTCGAATTGATCCGATTGCTCAAATTCTGTGGAGCCACCTATTATGTAGTTAATTTTTATTTTAATAATGGACTTAAGTACTGTCATAATGCACCTACTCCTTATATTAATCAAACAAATTAGGATGTAAGTACACAGTGTGACCGGGTTTTCAAAACCAAATTTGGTATTGCTAGCCATCAGAGCTCACGAAACGAATGAAAATTAGTCTAGGTCGCTGTCGCCGGATATGGTGAAGGGGACTATATATACTTTTGGGGATCAAAAAGACTAGTTTCTCTAGACCAATTACCAGTTTCTCTAGACCGATTACCAGTTTATGAGAGCTGGTAGAATGTGTGTCTATGACCTAATATAACGCCCTTATTAGGTATGACTGACCGGGAAAGTTGAACAGGTTTATAAATAACTGCTCAGAAGCCTCAGACAGGCATTACTAATGTGATAGGTTCCTCTGTCTATATAGGTTAGTCTGTCAAAAATACCTCTAATTTCCCTACATTTTGACAAGTTTTTGACATCTGTTTGTCGCTGCGATGAGACTACGACTAGATTTTGAACGTTTTAAATTACGAGAATTGGCCTTCTGATTTCGATGAAATTTCGCACACGGGTAGACTGTGACCTGGGGTAGAACATAGGATTTTTATCCCGGTAGTACGTACCCAACAGCGTTACCGCGGGCAGAAGCTATTGGAAAAATATTTGTAACGCGACGCGACTCGTACCTCAGTGTGAACGTAGCTTTAAGAAAGAAGCTTACCTACAAATACTTTTACTTGAAATCACCTGCCATCAAAGCTTTCACTGACTTGAGCTTAGCAGTTAACTTTCACTTAATTAATAACTGTTTGAGACTCAATTATCTGTTAACCAATTACACCTTACATAATATTATTCAATTTAATTTTTTGATTAAACCTGATTGGTGCCTCAGGAAGTAGGTAGCTATAGCTAACTTATTCTTTGTGGAATTATTCTATTATGATTTCGTTTGTTTTTTTTTTACAGTGTAATTTGTGCTTTATTTTGAAGACCCGTCACATTTTTATTTTTGATTGTAGTGGGTATACTGCTTATTGTGCAATGAAGACATTGTATTAGAAATAGGTTGGAGACTATTTTTTTGGAGTTACATGTGGTGCTGTCCACAAACAATGGGACACTTAATATCGTGTCAAGCGTGTCCTGTTGTTTGCATGTTACAGGAACTGATGGACGATACGTTCGTAGCCAAATTCTGGGCCAACTCTATCTAGATTGCCATCGACACGCTAAGAGGAACTTAAAAAAAATATCCTTTAAAAAGCTTGTTTCATTTTGGGGGGCAATAGCAATAACACACATATCATCACACCTGATCGTCCTGAAGTGCTAGGCAGAGATCTAAATCTAACTTTCATCTACCTTTAGTAGTTGAGAGACAATCTAGGTCAAACTAGATTTTGAATAATGAATGACTATTTTTTTTTTGTGTTGTGAGGAAATTACGTCCTAGAACCAAAAATTGGAAGACGTGTGACATCTACCAACTCGTACTGGGCCCGCGTGGTGGATTACGGCCCACTGGCTCACGGAGAATGGAAGTCTGTGTCCCAGCAGTGGGAACATTATAGGCTGATTATGCTATATTATTTAAAAAAAACTAGGTTCTTATTCATTTCTACATTATGTGGTCCTGTCATCAAAAACTAGCTTTGTTATCTCATATTATGAAGCTTGCGCACATAATAATCAGGTTTCGTTAAGTAATACTAAAATGTTAGAAAATTAATAGATTTTTATATAACAGAGTTCTATTAACTATTACAGACTATAAACTTGAATTATAGTCAAGATTTTCCTGTAGAATTTGGAGTCAACTATTATAAAATAAATCTCTTTAGATACCTCAAATATTTATTGTTAAAGCGAAAGTTAATAACCTGTCTATAAGTACTAACAAAATAAAGCTAAAAATTTGTTTGTTTTTTTTTTGAACATGCTATTCTAAATATTGTTTCAGTAATCAACCTGTATATATATTCAATCTGTTCTTTAGTGTTCTACTTTTATAGCCATCCACATTTTTATAAAGTGACGTAAATTTACACATTTTGATGTATACTTTTAAAATACATTTTTAGTGTATGTTTAACCGCCTCCGGGTAAGTACTAACTAGCCTGTATTGTCCCACTGCAGGGCAAAGGCCTCCCATTGCGTTTTCTACACAATTCTGTCTTTTGCGAGTGCTGGCCAGTCAGTTTGATAGAAGTCAAACTCGTCCCGCCTTCTTCGTCTCGGCCTGCCGCAATGCAGGTAAGTTCTAGTGGCAGATAATCTCACACAAATTCTGTACAGTTTCCTAGGTTATCTGGTAGATTGTGCCTATCAACACACTGTGAAACCTACGTAATGCTGTGAGTGCGGTCTGTTTTACAGTAATGACAATTTAAATTTCTGTTTTGCTCAAACCATGTGACTACTGAGATAAAATTGGAAAAAAACATATTTAATCTGATTACTCAAGAAACCATACTGCATTTCAGCATTTCTTGTTATGATTTAACTAGCAAAATAAGCATTCTTGACTGAGATTATTCATGTCAGTCATCTCATAGCAAATTTTAGGCAGATAATCAACTAAGGGCTAATTTTTCAATCATCTCATAGATGATTGAAAAATCAGCCCTTAGTTGAATTTTGACAGTTTTTTCATATAAAAACTGTCAATGTCAATTTTATTCCTCGAATAAAAGTTATCTCTAAGTCAAGCTAAAATAGTCATAATTCGAACAATCCTTAGTAAGTAAATCCATACATCTCGGTGTTATGGCACAAGAGGATCTAGTACAAACAACCTATGAATGGACTGAAATGCCGGGGCTACGACAAAAGGAAACACCGTTGATTATCGCAATCTTGAGCTTTACAGTCTACAGTTAACGCCCAACATCACATCATCATAAACAATGGTGTTTCCCATTGTTGTGGCCCCGGAAAAGAAAGGAGAGATTTTTTTTTCATTTATTTGCAGCATGTTGCTAAATTATTTATAGTCTCTAAGTGTCTAGTAGATAATTAAAACAACATAAAACCAGTCATTTTAGGTGAGTCTTTTAGACTATTACTAGATTTGATGCACTCTGCTGTAGAATTTGTACAGAAAAGAGTATGGATAAGAATCATAAAGATCGACAGATTAGTAAAATTTGCATAAGTTGTAATTTATTTCCATAATGAAAGCAATGACAGACCACTGACCACAGATTGTAATAGAATGAAGGTATTACATCACTTTTATCATCACCAAATATCTTTTAACAATTCTATATAATAAGTTTTAACCAGTAAACCAACAAATAGGACGCCTAACAACATTTAAAATCAATTGTTTAATAAAAAGAAACAAGACTTGCCCAGTGAGGAACCACTCAAACAACGAATGAGGTTCTAAATTTTAAAAGAAATTTAAAAGTATGTGTACTTACTCACAAAAAATGGGTATAATAGAGGCCAATTATCGTTTAGACGTGAACGGCGGCTTCGCAGTGGACACAGTCGCGCAATACCATCGCCCGAACAGTTCTGTTGCAACTCAGCCGATGCATTCACAGGTGACGAAACACTAATGTTTCGTGTATGTATTCGGTGCACAACACGCACTAAAGCAACTAATAACACCTATTTGCCTAACAATGACCTCTAGCACCTACCTTCTCGAAACGCTGCCTGTATTCAGCCTTTTCTATCTTGTCATTCTCCAACTGCGAAATCTTCGCCGTCAATTCATGCAGCGCTTGATTCTCCTTTTCGTTCCTCACCGCTAGATTCTCCAGCAGCTCTAGCGCGTTAATCACCTTCGGCAGGAGCGCTGTAACGGCGTCAGGGCCGTATTTTTCGATAATTATCTCGCATTCTTTGCCAATGTCCGATGCCAGGTCGTAAACATCGACGACGGTGACTTCGTCGTCGAAATCTGGCATCTTGGCGGAGAAGCGCCTGCGGTACGACATTAAAATCACTTGTTTTTCACTTCACGGCACAACATAAAAATAAAAGTTACAGTAAACTAAACACCTTTCGCAAGTGCGCCATCATTACTGAAAAAGTGAAATGTCAAATTTACTAGTGTAGGGCAGTGCGACACGTAAATAACGGTTTAGGTTTTGCCTCAATAACGATAACGTTTAGTAAGATATTCGATATTTCAAGCAGGGACTTGAAACGTTACTAAAAATGACGTTATGTTTCAAAACAAAACTCAAAACTCAAAGCATTTATTTCAATTAAACCATTTACAGGCACTTTTGAATTGTCAAGAAGTCGGTCAGTCAGAAAATATGAAGCTAGTTGCCCATTCCAAAGCGTAGGTACCTATGGAGAAGAACGGGCAAGAAACTCCATGGACACTCTTAGTTTAGTTTAGTTCCGGTACCGATAATTTGTACCGATCCACCAGGATCGTAACAAAATTAATTCCTTGGCTATAACGATACTGACAAACAGAATCTTAAACTGTTCACTAACAATATTATCTATATAATTATCGTTGTTAGTATAACGATACAACAACGTTATTCATTTCGATACTCAACTTTGCCAGATTCAGGACTTTTAAGGAGGACAGAAACGAAAAAGTTTAAAGAATAACATTACAAATGAATCGGTAACATTTTACTTGTAACGTTATTACAAGCGGGTAAGCTTAATGTTACTGATACCTATAACGTTACTTATAATATTGTTTGTTCTACGAAAATGATATTCTATAACGTTTTTGTTTTGTAACGTTATTGTTGTTTTTAGGTTTTAGAATCGTTGCACGTTTTGGAACATTATACGATAACATTAGTGGTAACAGAACGAAATTCATTTCGTTTTCAAGTCCCTGATTTCAAGTTATTATCGGCCGTTTGTGTTGCAACATAATTATTCGTTCTCTATAAAGTTACACTTGGTTCATTAATTTGAAACTATAACCATTAATGTAAGATTTTTTTATCGAAAGTAGTAGGTATTCTATTCAGACAAAGCAAATGGACTTCTATTTACTTTTTAAAAATGGCAAACAATGTCAACAATTCTGCTTATTTGAATAGTGAATTGGAATACCAAAGTATGCAGAAATATAGTTTATAGTCATTGATTAATAAAAAAGTGGAAACTTATTTAAAAAACATTATTAATGAAGTAAGTCACGTGTAGCGCCAACCCCAGTGACATGGGAAAAGTGATGAAATAACCCACCAAAATAAATATATTTGCTATAAAAAGTAACAAAATATAGATCTTTATGTTAACTTTATTTTCGAATAAAAATATTGGTTACGGTTTTTTAATCGATATTGAATTCGTATTCGTTAGAACATCGGCGCATCACTAGTGTCATTAGAGAAAACGAGACAGAGCTATATACGCTTCTCTTTCAACGTTTGGATACACTGACCAGTGGAAATAAAATCTATCGAATCGTTTGGCTTTTACTTTCTATTTTATGGCTTCCTTACAAATAACAATAACACCAAAGCTGTTTTACAGAATAGTATCTCTGGTTGATAAATATAAGGCATTTGGAAATGATTGTTATCAATAAAGTTACAAATAATTTTTCATTATTCTGGTATCACAGCGTTACGTGTACCCTTCCCTTTACATTGACGTCATATCCGAAACATTGTTCGAATTTTAAAATGGTCTGAAATTAAAATAGTTTTGTTGTAATTTTATGCAGTTTTTACAAAGCTTTTGAGCTTCTTTTTCATGAGTCAGGTATTTCAGTAAGTTGATATCCAACTTTAATGCATGGAGAATCACTTTTAAACAGAATTAGACAGCTTCTTATACCAAAATCCTGCTCCAAAACTCGTAAAAACTTATTTCATTCTCTACGTATTACTCACTGCAGAGTATGTGAGCATTTTATTTACATGGCCATGTTTATCGCTCTGATAAAAGGATGTCGCTGTTCGCAACATATTGTTAGTTTTCAAGAGCGTTGTTAAAATATCGATTATTACGAGCCGCAAGTCCGCCACGCGCGCGAAGCAACAGTTGAACGTTATCAATAGGCGCGAACGCGCGGCGCCACATTCCCGCGCCCTTCGAACTATTAAAATATTTTGTTTTTTGTTTTTTTCTTTCTGTGCAATGAATTTTCAAAGTAAAGCCAACAAGTATGTGTGTCCGAATGATCGGCAACTGTCCTTGAGAGCCAAGTAAGTAATTTTCAAACTTTTGTGTCTCACAGCTGTAGTGTTTTGTTTATATTTTGCACTTTTGGCGTCCCTTTGATGTTAATTAATGTTATAAATAGGCTGTACGTTAACAGCTTTTGTGTTGCCTTGATGTCAAAATTGTATCGCGTTATTTTCCTTGATTAAAAGTTGGGATGTTTGATAAGTTTTAAGTTGACTACGTTATTTTGGTGGGAAGTTAAAAATACTTTTTTCATTTATCCAAGGACTTTATACAAACAATAATACGGAATACAAAACAAGAGGAAAAATATATTATACCTGCTTTTAGTAAACATTTTCCTGAATGGAAAATATACTTACTTACCTACTTTCGTTGTTACGTGCCTACTTGGGTCAGCCAGCTGAGGTAGAGCCCTTTGTATAAGGACTTTTATAAGCATTCTCTCTGTTGAGTCAGGATTCCCGTAAGGTCATCATCGGCCTAGCCTTTTCCCAACTATGTTGGGGTCGGCTTCCAGTCTAACCGGATGCAGCTGATTATCAGTATTTTACATGGAGCGACTGCCTATCTGACCTCCACAACCCAGTTACTGGGTAATACGATACCCCTTGGTAAGACTGGTTGTCAGGCTTTCGGGCTTCTGACTACCCGTAACGACTGTCAAAGATCCACGAATGGCAGCCGGGACCAACGGCTTAACGTGCTTTCCGAGGCACGGAGGGGTCTCGATATGTAAAGATGGTCACCCATCCACAGACCAACCGCGGCAAGCGTAGCTTAACCTGATCGATCGACCTGTGCGGCTGTTATTATTTAGCCACGGGCCCCTCAGGATTCTCGTAAGGTAGAAAACCAAAATGATATGGGTTAGGTACAATTTCTGCGAATCTTGCTTTTGTTTGTTAAACTACACGTCGAGCCGTGCCTTGCTTATTTCTATTTAATGTTGGATGTAGGAATATGCAAAGCTAAAGCTAAAGTGTAGCTACCCTTGCCGGGGCTGGTCCACAGATGGGTGACAATATTTAGGTACCTATAGTAAAAGTGCGAACTGCTGCACACCCCCACCAAATATCAACTTTGTTTCAATGAGAATTAAGTTGATTCCAGAGGCTTTGAAAAAGTTATAAAAATGTTTGAAGTTGTAGCGTAAACTGAACTTTATTGGGTACGAATTTAAGTTATTTTTCCATTAATTCATATTAGTTTACATTTTTTCAAATAAATCGCGAACGCAGATTACATACCAAGACCCCTCCGTGTCTCGGAAAGCACGGTAAGCTGTTGGTCCCTGCTGTCATTCGTAGATATATATAAGTATATTACAATTAAATGAAAGAAAATTTAAAACTTGCATTAAACGTACACTTAGTAAACAAGCATACTATAAATTAGAAGATTATATCCAGGATAAGAACGCTTGGAAACATGCTGGTCCTGCTCCATAGGACAATCTAGAGTCTAGACAAAATCAAACTGGTTGCTAATTTAATTGTTAATTTATTCTTTTTTTTACTTTGTTTACATTCTGTAATTACTCTAACTCACAGCCTTTTTTTTGTTTTAAGAGTGGGAAATCTTCAAATGACCCCTCCCGCTCTGGGTGGAGCGGAAGGGAGTGTCAGACTCTTACTGACTAAAACCCATCCGTGTTCCTTCCTTAGCCCTTTATGTTCCGGGGCAGCGGTAACCCTTTCGGACAATCCCGCTGCTAACTCACACCCTGACTTATTACTTGTTAAAATTGTTTTTATATATTTTTTTATGATATCGTTTACTTTTACCATTTCGTAAATATGTGAGCACCATGTATCTATCAGATTATTAATTTATATGTCATGGTTTCATTTTTAATTCTTTTACCTATTGTGGTATAGTAATTTTATTTTAGGTGCATCGTCTTCACATATTATTTTATTATATAATTAATGTATGCAAAATATTGTAAAACATTTTAAAAGAGTATCGGTGGAGTTTCTTGCCCATTCTTCTCCATACGAAAACTACCTTTTGGAAGGGGCGACTAGAATCAATTCTATTCCATTGTAATTTTTGACGTTCAAAAGTGCCTTTTATGTGCCTGTTTGAAATAAATGCTTTGACTTTGACTTTGGATCTTTGACAGTCGTTACGGGTCGTCAGAAGCCCGAAAGTCTTTCAACCAGTCTTACCTAGGGGTATCTTATTACCCAGTAACTGGGTTGTGGAGGTCAGATAGGCAGTCGCTCCATGGAAAATACTGGTCTTCAGCTGCATCCGGTTAGACTGAAAGTCGACCCCAACATAGTTGGGAAAAGGCTAGGCAGATGATGATAATTTAGGAATTATGTAGGATTGTAGGCTGGTTCTTACGTATCCTGTAGTTAGATAGGTAGTATTGGTTTCCATAGTGATATCGTGATGTCCTAGGTTCGATACCTCGGTAGTGTAAACCGGCGATTAGACACTGTATTTGGTGAAATTATAACGATACTAGCTGCGCCCCACGGTTTCACCCGCGTAAGTATCGATCCCGTTGGAATATCGAGGTAAAAAGTAGCGTTTATCCAGGGTGTCAGCTACCTCCATACAAACTTTTAATCAAAATCGGTCCAGCCGTTTGAGCGTGAAGAAGTAACAAACATATAAACACACACACTCACAAACTCTCGCCTTTATAACATTAGCGTGGTTTTGTTATTATTAACACGTGGGATAATGTTAGGTAGGTACAAGTGACGTCATTAGCTCGCAGTGATTGTACGAAAATACGATGAGGATACATGCTTGTCATGATTGTGTATGTTCTAATGTTATTATAATCCTGCTGACTTGATAAGATATCAGGCATAAGCACACTCATCAGGCCTATAATGTGCAAACTATCGAGAGAGAGTGGGTTGTTCAGTTGTAATCTACCACACGGTCCCAGTGCGGGTTGGTAGATGTCACATATCTTCGAATTTTTGGTCCTAGGACATGCCAGTTTCCTAACGATGCTCTCAAAACGGTGAAGGTGGATTACAGCCCACTCCCTCTCACAGAGAGGAGGCCTGTGTTTCAGCAATGGGACCATTATAGGTTGATTGTGTGTGCGTTTGCTTTAACAACATCATCATAGCCGAGGTTATTAAAAAAGCAGTCATGTAATGTTTGCAGATGTGTCACACGGACCATCACAAAATGAACACAGTAGGTATAATCTGACAGTATACAGGTTGATGTTATTAATGTACCGGTGAAAAATAATTAAACTTGTGTCCAAGTAGCGTCACGGTTTAATTGAGTAAGTATCTAACTTGGTGTCTTGGCTTCACTCGGTCGACCGAACTCATTGCTAACTTGACGTCAACGACAAGTTTCTTAATCAATATCTATAAATTAGATATTGGTTTGTAATTAGCTACAATTCTTGTTATCTTGACTTGTGGTAACAAGTTTATGATCACTCATCGAATCATGCACTTACAAGAGTTTTGATTGGTAATGGTTTATACAATCACTAGCTGCGCCCCGCGGTTTCACCCGCATAAGTTTCGATCCCGTAGGAATATCGGGATAAAAAGTATCCTATGTGTCAATCCGGGTTCTATACTATCTGTGTGCCGAATTTCATCCAAATCCGTTCAGTAGTTTTTGCGTGAAAGAGTAACAAACATCCATCCATCCATCCATCCTCACAAAATTTCGCATTTATAATATTAGTAGGATCTTAATGAAGAACCAACTGGGACTTTGCTCTACATGGGAATCGAACTTAGAACCTCACGATCAGCAGTGGCACTTGCGACCACTAGACCATAGAATTAATTACGCCAACATCAACATAGTGTCTTGCAGTGATATCTTCATGTTCGCTCACCGAATCATTCTGTTACAAAAGTTTTGATTGACTGATTTAACAAGCTTCTTTGAAAATTAAAAGGTAGTACGGAACTCTTCGTGGCTGCTTTTTTACAAAGGAAAGTGACAAAGGCTATCTTTTTACTATCACAAAAAAAAAATCGTCGGTTTCTGTGTGATAGGGGCAGAAAAGTCGCTGGTAAAAGTTAACTATGAACGGTAGCAGAATGCAGCTTTATATTAGCCACGAGAGTACGTGCATGAACAAAATCTTTTGTTATTAACACAGTGAACTACTTACGAGTACCATATCATTTACAGTGCCTACATTTAATAAACAAACTAGATTCTGCCCGCGACTTCGTCCGCGTGAAATTTCGACCACCGACCCACCGCGTCGCATCACTCGCATCCCATCACGCGCCCGCGCTGGTACTTCGTTTTCGCTTAGCTTCTGTCAATTTTTCTTTTTGCTTCGCTTCTAAGGGTGACGTGAAATATAACCTGCCTCAACAATTGGTTATCAAAGGTTAAAAGACTTCTTCAAATACTTAAGGGGGGGCATAAAGCCAGAAAAAAATCAAATTTCACCCGCGCTTCCTTGCCTACCCCTCTCATCAAACACGACAAAAACAAAACACAATCCCTTCCCGCCAGCAGAAACTTTTCGCCCGGCCAAGTAAGCCAGAGATTAAAACAGAAGAATAACTAGCAGGGGATCGAGGGGGGAGGGGGGGGGGGTTCTCATGGGAACAGATCGGTATAAATCATAATATATTTGTGTTTGAATTTCCATCTTCTGTAATAAGTATATGCAAAATAA
Organism: Gortyna flavago; assembly: GCA_963669345.1. NCBI lineage: Eukaryota > Metazoa > Arthropoda > Insecta > Lepidoptera > Noctuidae > Gortyna > Gortyna flavago. Next base: position 13,899,748 of record OY770145.1, on the reverse strand, counting down.
TCAGATGAAACGGCTCTATTCAATGTACCTAAGTATTATAGCAGGCTGTGCAAGTAGATATCTTGATAGGGCAATATTATTGTATGTCCCTGAATCTGTTCCGATGCTGGTAACAGATTCACGGACATACATGTAATACAGCCTATCTATGAATTTCCAATTCTGGATTGAAGGACTAACTTTACTATACAGTAAAAAAAATAATCTTATATTAGAGAGCAAACCGAGTTGAATGCCTATACATTTTCGATTCCGAATGAATGAAATTACAAATGAACGATTTTTGGATATTTTCCTGTACCTATTTATGCTGTGAGACCTTGCTTCTTGCCAATTTTCATTATTCTAGGTCAACGGGAATAATTAAAACGTATAAGGTACACCCAAGGATTTAAATTTCAAAACACGCGACATGAATGGCAATTTATGCTAGCTTCTAAGTCAGCGTCTTTGAGGCTTGATATTTCTACAGCTCCAAGAAACCGTAGATCTAAGTATTTGATATCAATTTCAACTTGATACGTATTCCTGAGAAAAAGGGACAGACGGATGGACAACGAAGTTATCCTGTATCTAAGGTTTTCGATTTTTCCTTTTGAGGTACGGAACCCTAAAAAGCAAAAGCACTTCCATCAAAGTATTATATTACATACTCCTAATCATAAATCATGATGAAAACAAACTCAACTAATTTGTTTTTTTAACAATATAAAGGCCAATGTAATCACATCGCTTATCTTATGACTTTTTATTTTGAGTTATTTATAATCAAGCCTTTTTAGAATGACGACGTTGTAATGGTCATATTAAGGACAAAGATGATTGAAAATATCTATCAAAAATCTTAGAAAACTTGTCGCACCGCAGTGATGAGCAACCCTATTTAATTTTCTCGTATTGGTTTCTCAAATTACAATATCGAAATATGATCATTGTTCATTCCCTTTATTTTCAATGCAATTCTTTAGTAAGTAAAAACATCCGTTTATTTTGCATATACTTACTATACGCTAAGTTTGAATTCAGAATCTAAGAATCATGTCTTAGTATTTTTTTGGAACTAGAAACTCAATGTTGATGTGACAAAGTTCAAATTCCAATGTAACCAAATTTTGTTTAGGACCTACAAGTTGGACGTCACCACATCTTGATGAAAAACAGTGTTGACCAAGAAAAAAATTATATTTGTATATCGTGGATTTTTCTTTGCAGGATCGTGCAAAGTCAATAAATTTGCAACAGTGATACCCAAATAAAAAATGATATTCGTATGGTGGATTTTGCACTGTATTATGCAACGTCAAACGGCATGTGTCATAAAAGCCTTTCCTGCGCGAAGTGCGAGTAGGAAAAAATCCCCACCGAAAACATTTGTGGAAAACGAGGCTAAGTTCGGAACAAAAGAAGTACATGTTTGTCGGATTTACCAGTATGGCATCTATGTAAATGGGTTCGAAAGTCTAAAGTTCATTAGGTTCCTCTTTTGTAACTGTTGAAACTTTCCAAGTTTCCAACTTGCCAAGTTATAATATGAACTGTAGACTTTCTCTCAACTCTATAGAACTTAGCACCCATTCAGAGCTTAACTCTTTTATCGGCGAAGCCGACAATCCCAAACATGTTGATCCGTCACAACCTTTACTCATCCTCACCATAAAAAGAAGGCTAGTCATGAGAACACTATCTGTATGAAATATTTCATGTGCCGTTTCGTACTTTTGTCCACATTAGACTCATTACGTATTTAATTTCCGATATTTCTTTTGTATGCTCCAATAATAATATACCCTTTACGCTGAATTTCGAGTTTCAACTTGATTTAGGGAATAGTACTTACTAAAACCTTATACGGAGTTTGTCAAGAAAAGTGGAAGAAAACGAATTTGGATTTTGAGTTAATCACCGTAAGGTCTAAAATCTCCAGCACGAACTTTCAAATGAACGCTAGTTGGCTATGTTGCAAATTTTCTCCGCAAGAAAATGAACCGAAATGCAGAACAATGGCGCTAGTGGTACTATACCAGTCAAAAATCTGTCAAATAAAATGTATGTCATCTTGACTTTTCAAATATCAACATTGAATTATTTCAATATTTTTATTTTATAGTTTTGCCTCGGTATTTGTTTAGTTTATCAAGTCTTATTGTTTTTAATAATCGTTTCGGGAGTGGTTTTAGTTATTTTTCCATGTTTTCTGTTTCACAGTGTCTTTCCTACAAAGTGATAAATTACGAAAATATTGTTTACGTAAATTAAATAATAGCAGCGCAGCCGAAAATTTGAGCGCAGTCCTCTCGTCTCAACAGAGCGGGGGCGACTGATTTGTGAAACATATATATGTTTGAAGTTCCCGCAACGTGCGACGGAAGATGATTTCTTCCACGAATTAAGAACGTCGTAAGTGCTATAAGCTTATCGTCGTAATAAAACCACAAATAAAAGTAATAAAATAAAATCCTTCCACAATCTAAGTCGCTTTATATTAATAAATTAATCATCAAATTCTCATTCTAGTAGTCATTAGCATATTAAGTACAAATCGAAAAGTCGTGAAAATTGGAGGTAACTTCGTGATGTTTTTTATTACAGAAAATTTTACTATTTTGTGATTTGTTGCCACAATAAGTTTGGAAATATCATGTAGTTATTCGTGTTATTTTTATTTTATACCTAAGTCTCATCAATTTCATGAAAAATCATATTGAAGTTAGGCTATTTTGGTTGATACCTGCTCTTAAGACTGATTAGCGCGTTTATAGGGGGTTCGTTCGTTCTGAGAGGCCCGTGGCTAAATAATAACAGCCGCACAGGTCGATCGGTCAGGTTAAGCCACGCTTGCCGCGGTTGGTCTGTGGATGGACAATATTAAAAACAATTGTAAATACTTTTGGACCTATGTAAAATCTAAAAAGTCGTCAAATACTCTGCCAGATAATTTGTTCTTAGGAAATGTAACCTCCTTCGATGGTAAGGAGATTAGTGACCTTTTTAATGCACACTTTCACTCAGTTTTCGAAAAACATAATGACGTGTCTGTGTCGTCATCTTCTTCGTCTGACGACTATTCTAATGCTTTAAATCTTAGTAATGTATATATTCCATTCAATACCATTGTTAAGTCTATCAAATCTCTCGATGTAAACAAGGGCAGTGGCCCTGATGGAATTCCACCACTGTTTCTGCAGAAATGTTGCGAAAATATTGCACTTCCCTTATATCTACTATTTAACTCCTCATTGCGATCTGGTACTATGCCTTTGGCTTGGAAACGTTCTTACGTTGTACCTATATTTAAGAATGGCGACAAGCATGACATTACAAATTACCGGCCCATTTCTAAGTTGAGTGTTATACCTAAACTCTTTGAGCGAATCGTCTGTGACTTAATAACGCCCTTATTAAAACCACTTATAATACCAGAGCAACATGGATTTGTTTCTAAAAAATCAACTGAAACAAATCTCTGCGAATATATTGACTACATAGCCACGGCCATGGATAATGGTCACCAGGTAGATGTCGTGTATACCGATTACTCAAAAGCATTTGATAAAATTTCTCATAATCTGTTAATTAAAAAACTTGAGTATATCGGTATACATGGCGATCTGCTTCGATGGCTAGAATCTTATTTAAGGGAACGCAGTCAAGCAGTTACGGTCAAAGGGCACTGCTCATCCTTTATGCCTGTTACGTCTGGCGTGCCCCAGGGCTCGCACCTCGGACCTCTATTATTTAATTTATACATAAATGACGTACTCAATATATTTAAACATTCTAAATTTATTCTTTATGCAGATGATAAGAAAATTTATAAAACTATTACTAAACCAGAAGATTGCTTAGAACTACAAATTGATATTAATAACCTGTGTGATTACTGCAAAAAAAATTGTCTGTTCCTTAACGTAAATAAATGCAATATTATAACATTTTCAAGAAAGACGAACGCGATAAAATATAACTATAAGATCAATAATGATCATATTAATAGAGTGACCGTGGTGCGGGACCTTGGGGTCCAACTTGATAGTAAACTTATCTTTGACTCGCAAATTACCACTATGACCAACAAGGCATTTCGCATGTTGGGATTCGTACTAAGAGTTGGTGGGGATTTCAAACATAGGTCAACATTGATACTTCTTTATAAGACACTTGTAAGGTCGATTCTTGAATATGCTTCGGCGGCGTGGAATCCGCAGTATGCAGTTTATATTGAACAAATCCAAAAATTGCAAAATAAATTTACAAAACATTTGAATTGGCGATTTAACTTTGGAACTGATCATACACCTATGCTTCAGAAATTGGAGGAACGTCGTGCGGAGCGAGATCTAGTTTATCTATATAAAATTATTAGAGGCCAATTGGACTCGCCTTATCTTCTCAGCAAGGTAAATTTTGGATGTCCACGCTTAAATGCACGCAAAAGAACTCTCTTCCAAATTGGTTTCTCCCGAACCAATTATGGCAAGAACACTTTTATTAAAAGAGCATGTCGTCTGTACAACGACACAATCTCATTAAAGGTAAACCAAGATTTAGATATTTTTCACCTCTCTCTACCCAAATTCAAATTTTGCATTAGAAATATTTTGGCATCGAAATTTTAATAATGATATATGTAATATAACATTAAATTGTAATTCTGTAACCTTTAACGGTGTGAACTTTGGTTGTTGTTACATTTAGGGAAAAAATTCTGTGTATAGTAATCTGTGGAAACTGTTTCTGGATTGTGCTGAACTATTTGTATAAATATGTTTGTTATTGCATCTGTTTGTTTCCCAAACAAAATAAAATAAAAATAAAATAAAATGGGTGACCATCATTACATACCGAGACCTCTCCGTGCTTCTGAAAGCACGTTAAGCCGTTGGTCCCGGCTGTCATTCGTGGATCTTTGACAGTCGTTACGGGTAGTCTAGTCAGAAGCCCGAAAGTCAGTCAGGCAAAAGCTAGTATCACAACCCGAAACATGGACAGCTAAACAAGAACCGCATCGTAGAACACAGGGGCTACTATAAACAAACACATTATTGCAGTTTGTACCAGAGAACACAGCTCATTGAAATAATCCCTTCATCGCTTTGACGAGGTCAGATGGGAAACTAATCTTCGATCGACACTATTCGTTCGAACACTTCGAACAAAGGCCAATAGGAAATATACTTACAGACAGCCCCAAAAAGATGTAGGTACACGATGATAAGACGAAGATGTGTACGGACAAGGAACCATTTTTAACCGACTTCTAAAAAAGGAGGAGGTTCTCAATTCGGATGTTTGTATTTTTTTTTTTATGTTTGTTCGCGCGTATCTCCGTCGCTTGCCAACCGATTCGAAAAATTATTTTTTTGTTGGAAAGGGTATACTTTCCAAATGGTCCCATGAATTTTTTTTTCGAAATCTAATAAGCGGTTTTTTAAAAATCAACAAAAATCTAAAAATTCCAAAGCAATATATATGAAAGGTGATGAGCAGTTCACATTAGGCTATTGTAACTTAGATAAATTACAAACTCTCCCACTAAAAAGTAAAAAATAAAAACTTTTTAACAAAAAACACAACCGACTTCAAAAAAAGTCGGTGTCAATAAACGAAAATGCAGAACTTTTTCGAAATTCGAAGTTTCTTATTTTTGCCCAGTTTTCGTTGTAGCTGTCAGCTGTCTGTCTTAGATCCATCATAAAAAAATTATATGGATTTTCATTTTCTAAAAAATGTATGGGAAGAGCTTTTTTCGATTTCTGACTTTTCTTGTACCTACTCAAACCTTAGTGTGTTGGTCCGAGAGAGTTTTTTGATCCTTATAAGCTTATAAGAATCAGAATCGATTTTTTTTTATTAGCCTATACTGTCGCACTGCTGGGCAAAGGCGTTCCCCAAGCCCTTCCACTAACTCCTCTCCCGCGCCACCTCAAACCAGCCCTCGCGGTACGAGTCCAGGTCATCTGGCCACCGCTTTCTGGGCCGACCTCGGCGACGCCGTCCATCTTCAGCCACCCATTGTGTGGAAACTTTTGCCCAGCGGTCATCCTGCATGCGGCTGATGGGATCGATTAGCATAAAAAATTATAAGACTAACTAAAACCTGTCTGCAGTTAGCACAATGAGCTGTGGGCCAAAATAACCACTACGTGGAGCCCTGACACAGCCAGAAGGCGTCGCGGCAGACTCCGACTCCGAAGATGGCGGGACGAGTTGGAGAAAACAAGCGACCACGTGTCAACATTGGCCCTGGATCGAAAGATCTGGAAATCATGGAGAGAGGCCTTTGCCCAGCACCACTGCTCATAAACCTAACAAAAACATCGCCAATCTTTGAAAAACGTTACGGATTAAAAACCAAACACAAACTGCACCATTCGCCATATTTTGTCAACGTTTCGTCAACAAATACCAAACATCCGAGCTTGTCAGCAAATATGGACACTGGCAGTTTACAGGAACGTTCGATATTTGAATAGTCAACAGCTAACGTTCGCGGAATTTCTGGCTGCGAACTCGCGAGCACGATTCGCGATTGTAACCCATAGAACTATTATTACCAAAAATTTGTCAAATAGGTAGCTGTCAAAAGGGTTAAAAATATGTTTGAAACAGTGTCAAAAGTCTGTCATCTATTTTGATTATTATTCTCTAACTGTCAGTGAAACCCGACAAAGTATACCTACGTACAATCTTGCTATACCATCAGCAAAACTTTTAGAGAATCAACGTCTGGAATACTTACTGCTTATCAAATATAAAAAAACAGTCGAATAAAGAAACCTTTTTCTTTATGTCTATGTGGAGTTAAATAACTTAAAAGGGAAAGAACCTAGACAGAACGCTAAAATGTAGGTAGGTATTTAAAAATGATCAGAAACAGTTCTGAATTATTATTTTTTTACAGCGTTGATACCGCACAAATAATTGTCAACACCCACTCTTAGTCTTGACCCGTGGGAGTAGCGAAAGGTGAAGGATTTCTGAAAATATAATCAAGTCTCAGAAAATCTGCCGCCAAATCAAATGCTAATCGAATGATAGCTGTTGTGTTTGGATGACTAAAATAACTTCAACCAGGGATTTACATAAATAGTCCACTTTTACTAAACCTGCTGGTTTGGTAAAAGTGGGTAACCTACCTACTACTACCCTACCTACCCTAATTGGGTACCTAACACACTATCAATTACAATCTGAATCATTTTGAAGGACATTGCTAATCCATTGCTTCATAAGTTCGAAAAACTTGTCTGTTCGACAACGTAAATGACGCAATGAATGTTGTTGAACTGTCAAAATGAAAGCCATTGCCATTGTTAGTGTGTTACGCAATTACCCCGCAAATTAGGACAGAAACCCTCGGGGCACCCAGATCTTACACAGATACTGTTAACAGACCAGGAGATGTAATGAAGGTGGGCTCTTCCCCAAGAAGTTGATTAGGTACATCTCCGTGACTAGACTAACCACCGACGGGCGCCATGGCCCACGCACAATGGTCCATCTGAAGGACTAAATGCGGAAACCAAAGCCTCTAACATAGAATATAGAACTGTGCGTGTGCAAGTCTACCGATACGAAAGAAGAAGCATAATTTTTACGCTCATAAACACATAAACTACAATTTTTCCACTGCTGGGACAAAGGCCTCCTCTTTGTGAGAGGTAGTGAAGTGGGCCGTAATCGACCATGCGAGTAAACGGCATCCCTACTCCTTCTAACATATTGTGTTAAGAAAATATAGGTACAGTTTTTTTTATAAGAAAATTAAATAATTAAAGTCAAACAGATTTGACGTTATTTCATTTTCCTATAAAAAAATCTGTACCTCATCAGAAATGCGGACTGGGATCGCTTTTCTGACAACTTTTCAAATCAACATATTTAATACTTTCGTACTTCTCCAGAATATTGGTTGGAATATCTCGGATTAGAACCGATTTTCTTTAGACTTGAATCGTTTGAGTAAGTAAATAATTTATGAACTCCTGTAAAAATTAATATAATATATAAAAATTTCGAAGTAGTAACTCAAGAAAAAATTATGTAGGTCGTTTGAAAGTCGCGCAATTCCTTTATGAAAAAATGAAAAACTAATTTTGTATTATTTTCGGTATCATCACCACTTCAGTCGAAAAACGTCCATTGTTGAACCTCCCCAGGTTGCCACGACGACGCCCGGTTGTGCACGTTTAATTTAATTTAATTGTAAAATATCACTACTACTGGCTGTAAAATCTTTTGCCGATGCCTTAGCAATAACTTTCGAAAAAAAAACTGACAGCTTGTCAAAAATTGGCGGGAAATGCGATTTTTTATTACGCAGATTCTTGCGAATCTTTTTGAAGGAAGTACGTAAGTAGGTATATTCCTGATATTCTGTATTTCTTTGTATTTTGGTCTGTACCTACATTATTATGCACTTATTTACTAAGGTATGTAACTACGCGTAGGTATAGTTAGTATCAAAGATGACAGCAACACATAATCAAATTCATGGCTTCGTCCTTGCTACGCTATCGCTCGTCACATCCGCTTCCTGTTCAGCACATGTAAACTAATTTATTTATAGATTCCTTTGTTTACCTACATTTGATTAAACATTACCTATCTGGTAGGTAATGACAGCATATGTCAGTTTGAATTTGGGTTTTGTCTAAGCGCCAAGGTAGCCCAGGAAATTCTTTACAATTTGCAGGTCAGTGTCAGGTAATCGTAAGGTAATAAATAAGTAGGTTGTATGTTTGAACAAACAAAATATGATTCGTGAAAAGTATGTATTTACAGTATTATAATAATTAGAATCATAATACAACCCTCGTAAGTTCATATTTATTTATAATCCTATTGAATTACTCTCAGAATACAGAAAAGAACTTTTCTGTATTTCTGAGGAATTACTATTTCCATGAAATAGGATTATACGAAATAAGAGGGTTGTTGAATTTTGAGGGCTAACCTGGCGCAGGAAGCGCCCTAAGACGTTTTGTTTGACGTGAAGTAGGTACTTATGTTTCTGAGGTCGAGCCATTTGGTCAATATTATTTGATTAGACAATTTTGAGCCAGATTTGAGGGACTAAATAACCGCACTGGCTGATGTTCCGTCTGTCATTCCTAGATCTTTGACGTAGTAGTCAGAAGCCTTAAAGTCTGGCAACCTATCGTGTGCCTAGCAACTGGGTTGTGGAGGTCAGATAGCCGATAGGCAGTTGCTCCATGTAAAATACTGGTATTTTAAGCGGTATCCGATTAAACTAGAAGCCGGCCCAAACATAGTTGGGGAAAGGTTAGGCAGATAGACTTTTGGGTTTGGTTATAAGTGATACCTAACAATTTAAAAAGGTGCTAGTTTTTCGAAGACGTGACATCTACCATACGGCACTGGGCCCGCGTGGTCGAATACGGCCCACTAACTCTCACAAAGAGGAGGCCTTTGTCCCAGCAGTGGGAACATTATATAATAGACTGATTATGAATTTTAAGCCAGTTTTTTTTAAATTACTTTATGAAAGGTACTTACGACAAAACAGAAAAATAACTATTTACGCTCGAAGAAGCAATTAGATAAAATTTTCTTCAATTTAGCAACACTAGTTTTGAAAATGTCGATATCAAATTCCTCGCAGGTTGCGTCGTTGGTAACATACGACTCATGTACGAGTTCCGTTACGTAACTGGGGATAACACACATAGAACTTAATAATTATTGATATTGCATAATATGGCTTACTTCACATGGCATACTTTGATTTAATTACCGATTTAAATTAAATTGCCATTTTAAGCGTAGGTAGGTAGGTACTTAATCTAAAATTGGCAATATTTGTGTTCGGATTGTATTTCATCCCGAATAGGTACCTACCTGCATAAAGTATATGAACAACTAGTTTTTGCCCGCGGTTTGGCCCGCTTGGAGGTCGGAAATTATTCCACGGAAACGTATTACTGGGATAAAAAGTATCCTATGTGTTAATCCAAGTTATAATAAACTATCTATGTGCCAAATTTCATCCAAATTCTATTAAAAGCATAATAAGTAATATTCATTGAAATACTATCGTCAATTCATGCAAGCCTAGTACTATTTGTTAGAATACTGGGGGCCTAAAAAGGCCACTTTGGCAGAATCATAAAACAATTCATATCACGCAATTTCATAATTATGTATGACTGTTTTGTATGGAGATTCGTAAAATGCTATAGGTACACCTCTGCCTAACCCTTCAGGGATATATAGGTGTGCAACTGTCAAACAGATAAATTGCGTGATATGAATTGTTTTATGATTCTGCCAAAGTGGCCTTTTTAGGCCCCCTGCTCAGAAAGTCGGGTCATATTTCAATCATGATTCGAAAGACACGTAGCGCCATCTATAGGCTCGCCCCCTGTTACATGGAACTTATTAAATACATAACTGGTGAAATCTCTGCCTAACCTTCCGGGGTTTACAAGCGAGGCGAATGATTCGTATTGTGAAAAGTTTTATATTAATATAATAATATTTTTTTATTAATCAAGATAATGTATATCTCTATATATAGGGTTATTGGAAAAACACCAACAACCTCTTAAGAAGTCATTGTACTCATCATTATGAACAACTTTTACTACGGGGCTAAACCTGAAATCGCGAAAAAAAACATATTATAGTCAAAATGTAGGGAACAGCAGATTTTTTTTACGTCTCATTTTGTACAGGGTGTTCTACCCATGAATAATGGGACCAACTCTGAAATCACAAAAAAAAACTGCTGTTTAATGCAAAAGTTCAATACCTACTTGACCAAAATGTATGAACCAGCTGATTTTTTACAATGGGAAAAGGTACAAAATGTTTGTAACCTGAATGATGTCGTTTGTTGCACATTTTCAAAAAAAGTTTGCTTAAGTATATAAACTTATTGTTATAATTGCGGCTGGTACGCTCCGCGCTCGCAGACTGTGAGCTCGTTGCGCTCGCCGCTGCTGAGCGGCGCCGCGGCGCTGCGAAGGTGCCCCGCGCCCTGCTGCTCCCTGAGCCTCTGCCGTCGTTACCTTCAAGCTCGTTTATTCGACTGGCGCAACAGTCGGGCCAACCACACAAAAGTACATTACCCACATTGTTGGAATACAAGTGTTACCATAACACTATGTTAAGATCCTCCTGTGCTCATGGCCCTCTCGGGCCGAGGGCCCCCTCTGGCTGGGGGCCCGTGGCATTTTGCCCCAATGCCACCCTATCGTTAGTCAGTTTTCTCTCGACACCTATATAATCATATTTCGTTGTTATAAAAACTCGATCGTATCGCACTCCTTTATCTTGATCATTGGCGCGAGTATTCAATAAACATGCTTCACAATATGGTTCAAGCTTCGTCGTAATTTATTTTCTCCAATAAATCGTTTTTCTCTCGTGTCGGATGTCTGTAACTCTACGCTTCGTTGGCTTGTCGGTAATATGGTGTAGGTATTTCAAACTGATATTTATCTAAGGCCACGTATGCCCGGGCGCATTTTTAACGCCACTTATTTTTACCGCGCTCTGGATTTTAAGTACTGTCCGCGTTGAGCCGAGTGCAGCAGAGTTTGAGTATGAGACTATAAGTGTAGGAAGTCCAAAGATACGATGTATGGACTGTGTGAAAGATGATGTGGCTAGAAAGGGGGTGACTGCCGAAATTACAACTAATAGAGAGGTATGGAAATAAAGGCATGGTGCGCCGACCCCAAATAAAGTAGCAGGAGCCGAGTGTTGAGAATCAGAACGCATTCCTAGCGCGTTCTAAAAGCACACTTTTGGTTTTGCAGCTCAACTCCGAAAATAGAAGTGCGCGGTAAAGAAATGCCGCGTTAAAAAAGCGTCCGTGTATTCGCGGTTTAATACCTTGTCGGATTCACGTTTCGGGGATGATACGGAATACGAATAGTTATTTGTCTTGGTCGTTTGGATGTATAGGTAGTTACAGCATACTTCATACACGTTCTACCGTGTCGTGGACAAATAGTCCGTGGAAAAATTGTTCATTGTCTACTTAGACCTATCCGAATACCAGCCCTGCGGTATTTATGTTTTTTTTTTTTTATATTGCAGCATTATGCTGAGATAGGAGCCTATTTGGCTTCACACAGGTCGGTCGTGGAAAATTTATTTCTAGTTGTGTAATTATAGATAAAGTAATTATGACTAACAACGATCGGAAATACACTCAAGGAAGACTGAATAATTGTGTCCCAAAAGTTGGTAATTATAGTCAAGACCAATTTACATATAAATGTAAATTCTCGGTATTGTATGTACTGCAGGGCTCAGAGATGTTGAACGAGGCTGTCCAATTATTATTATTATTCTCATTAACGTTTGCAGGCGAGACCCACGCCGAATCAAAGATAATGTTCGAGTCACTTGTACAACTTTAAAAGTGTTAAAAAATTAACCTTACAAACTTTAAGCGGTGCTTTAGACCATCGAACTGAACAACTTTCACTATAAGACCAACGCCAAAATCACGAAAAATAAAACAGCTGTTTCATACATTTTGGTCAAGTACGTATTGAACTTTTGTATGAAACAGCAGATTTTTTTTCTGGATTTCAGAGTTGGTCCCATAGTGAAAGTTGTTCAGTTCGATGGTCTAAAGCACCTCTTAAAGTTTGTAAGGTACTTTTTTAACAGCTTAATACGAACGAGAACTGTACTTTAAGGAAAATTTTACATCACGTCTGCCTACAACGCTGTTGCCAATTTGGATCATTATAATAAACGGCCAACGTTCCCACTGCTAGGATACACGCCTTCTCTCTGCTAGAGTAGGTGGGCCCTAATTGTCCATGCATGCAAGCAAAGTGCTGCTTGGTGGATGACACGTCTCCTTTTTTTTCTGAATGGGCCTGCTCTTGATCTCGATGACGCCTGATGGAAAGCGTTGGATGAGGTCGATGATGGGACGATGTGTGTCCAGAAGGTGCCTGTTCACTCTTGCTTTGAAGACGGGTTAAATGTGGGAACTCTGACGCTGGCTGGCTGGATTTTTTTTGGTTGTAGTAGGACATGCCGGTTTCCTCACGATGTTTTCCTTCACCGTTTTGAAAGCAGTGGTGGTGAAATAAATTACGCTTAAATTATGTTAATACTGTTTTAGGGCTGATTTTTCAATCGACAGTTACTTATTTTTTATTCGTCGAATAAAATTGACGTCTGCCAGTTTTTGTATCGAAGAACTGTCAAAAATTCAAAATTATTCCTCGGATAAAATTATCGGGCGTTGGAAAAATCTGCCCTTAATTTGTTAAAATGTTTTGTATTTTTATGGAACTGTGCCAAATAAGCGTGATTTTCACAAGAATAGAAAAAATCAATAAACGAAAACTCAAAATAAATCTAAAATATTTTTTTTTGTATCACTTGGTATCCTCAATATTATTCTGTTACGGTATTGTCGATACGCACACATAAATGTCAGAAACACGACTCCTACCCGCTCTAGGTTGTACAATAATACTCGTACATTAGAATTATGTTACAATATCTTGTATATTGTTTAGATACTTATTTGGGTTTATATAATACTAGCTTCTACTCGCGACTTCGACCGCGTGAAATTTCTTGCTTCCACGACTCACCCCGTCGCATCGCATCGCCTGCTATTAATTTGTTTTGGCTTAGCGTTCTTTCTGACTCTTTTTCTTTGTCTCCTAAGAGTCGTAGGTGGTCAATTAAATAATAAATAATATAAGCCTATCTATAACCTTCCTCAAGAATAGGGCTATCAAATGCAAAAAGATTTTTTCAAATCCGACCGGTAGTTCCAGAGATTAACGCGTTCAAACAAACAAACAAACTCTTCAGCTTTATAATATTAGTTTAATTAGATATAGATTATTTATATTTATGTTATAAACAAGGCATAACAATGTGTTTATATTGGAAAATTGTAGAACTTAAATAAATATCTGTCTGAATAAATATTATCGTGAATGGGGTAGCAACCTCATTCACGATAATATTTGACAAAAGCGTGTTTGTATTTCTACCCACATTTTGACGATGAAAAGGATAAGAATGTTAGTTAATCTCCCACGGGGTTAGGGAACGCGGGCTTTTGGCCGTTTGCGAATGAAAGTCCAATATTTGAGATATGAAACTTTCTAAGACATTCATGTTTATTATTGTTTATAATACCTACGGTTTGTTGATTGTTTGTCTGCTCTCAAAAACGTTGAAAGAAAACATTGTGAGGAAACCGGCATGTCCTAGAACCAAAAATTCGAAGACATGTGTCATCTATCATTTATTTCATTTCATTTATTAACGTGCACTGGACCCGCGTGGTGGATAACGGCCCATTTCCTCTCACAGAGAGGAGGCCTGTGTCTTAATCAATCAACTCAGACTGTCGCAGTCCACTGTTGGGCATAGGCCTCTTCCATCCTGCGCCACAACACCCTGTCCTCCACCTTCCGCAGCCAGTCTGACCCAGCCACCTTTTTGAGGTCGTCGGTTCGTCTAGCTGGGAGGCGTGTCACACTGCGTTTGCAGATACGCGGTCTCCACTCCAGGACTCGTCTGCTCCACCAGCCATGAGTCTTTCGAAAAACATGACCACTGCCACTTCAGCTTGCTTACTCTGCAAGCTATGTCAGTAAGTACGGTTATTTTCCGGATAACTTCACTTCTGATTTTATCTTTCAAAGAAACTCCGAGCATAGCCCGCTGCAGAGCGCGCTGAGCGACCTTTTGCGGACCAGCCCGAATGTCAGTGTCCATGTCCAGTAGTGGGAAAAATATAGGCTGATTGTGCATTCTTTACGGTTTGTGTCACGTCTTTGATTCTTGATCTCATGGTGAATAAAGATCTGAAGCAAATAAAATAAATAGATTTCTCCTAGGTAGCAACAAACAACAACATGTCCAACTTAGCCGGAACAAACAGACAGACAGACAAACAAAAAATCAAAAAAAAAAATTTTTGGTATATGTACCGTATACATGTACTGTACATAAATATGCATTTAGTAAAAAGCGGTTATTTTAACATTACCAACAGACACTCCAATATTATTTATTTCTATATATGTATAGAGTAGCAGTGCCCCGCGGTTTCACCCACATAAGTTTCCCGTGGGAATATCGGGATAAAAACTATCCTATGTCCTTTCCGGGGACTCAAACTATCTCTATACCAAATTTCGTCTAAATAGGTTCAGCGGTTTAAGCGTGAAGACAGACAAACATACACACTTTCGCATTTAGTATGGATAGTACTTATGGATTTCATAAAGAACCTAGGTACTTAAGTGAATCGTCATCTGCCTAGCCTTTTCCCAACTATGTTGGCGGTCGGCTTCCAGTCTAACCGGATGCAGCTGAATACCAGAATGTTACATGGAGCGACTGCCTATCTGACTTCTAAGACCCAGTTTCTGGGTAATACGATACCCCTTGCTAAGGCTGGTACCTATACCTACTTAACACGTTGGCTGCCAGGCAACAGACACAAAAAAAATCTAGTGTTCGCGGTCACCAGGTGACCGCGTTGGCAGTCAATGCCTTGAGTGAATCCGTAGCATAGTGTAATAGTGCATAGCATAGTGCATAGTCACAATTCTTTGTTTTAATGGTTTTGATTATTTACAAGTGCATTATGACCAAAAATTATAATGAATCGCAACTCTGATACCTTTGAAAGAATCATACTTGTATAGAGTCATATTAGTAATGTCAAAGCTGTCACTTGTTACTTAACAAAATGGAGGGAAGGAGATAAATTGCTTATGATAAATCATTATTTCCATGATGATTAAAATAATAATAAAAAACTTACAAAAACAAACAACCGATTACAAGAAAACATTACAAAGTAAAAAATAACACACATTTCGGTAGTCGATGGCAAATATATAAAATCGAAGACACCGACTTCCCAAAATGGCGTTATTTTTCACTTTGTAGTGTTTTTTTGAAAGGCGGCTGTATTTTTTTTACCGCTCATCGACATATTTTGCAAAATAATAGGAAACAGTAAGTACCTACTAAGGTAATATTATTTTATTGTTTTTTGAGTTACATGAAATACAAACTGAAGCAATAGTTCGAAGGCCGGGCATTTAGCTGATCCATCGGGTAACCAATATTCTAATTGTCAAGCAATTATAATCTCGGATTTCTATATCTATGAGGGTAATTACAATCTGCGCCCCCATAGGGCCAAACTCTGCCGATCCGGGGGCCAAAACATCAATACAACACTTTGCTGGTAAACAACTTCAGAGAGGTATTATTTGGAAATAACAACAGAATTAAGCGATGGTACTTACAGTCAGGGATACGAATTGTTTGACAAATTTACTGTCAATGTCAACTTATAAGATAATAATATACATAATATAAATAATAATACACATTTATATACAAGCTATCAGTCTTATAATAATTATTACATGTATTTAAAAAAAAGAAGGGAAAGAATCATATAAAAATATGGGATAATATACACTTCTCATCAGAAAAATCGAAACGGTACTGCAAGTACTATTTAGGCGGCTTATAAGTAAAAAAAGAGGACTGATATGATTCAAAGAAATACGCCAATAAACAGCTGGCAGTTTAGTCTACACAATGGTGTACCAGAATTCCAAATTTGAAATTATATTTCTTTGGGAATTTGTCTGTTTTTTAAGTAATTATGTTAACATTCATTTAATATATATAGGTATATTAACTAACTTATTATATAAATAAATAATTTGAAATAAAATTTCTGAATTTTCGTCCAATAAATGAATGCAGGGTTTGTTTTCAATGTGTATCCCGTCGAAATTTCTACATTGAATCTTGATTGAATCACTTATTTTTTGCAAAAAAACCGTTTTATTAATAGTGATAGTTAAAAACTAAGCTCTGTAACATCCTACCAAAGAGTTGTTTTCCTAACAAATATAAATACCTCACCCACAGAAGCCGCCCAAGTCGTGGCGTTGCTGGATAGGGCTTAGTCAGCGTGCTGTGGCTGCACGATTGCATCTTAGTCTCTCTGCTGTCAATAGAGTTTACCAGCGTTATCGGGAGACCGGTATGTATACTCGCCGTCTAGGATCTGGTAGATATATCGAGTCACATCTGAGCAAGATGACCGGTATATTGCGTCAGTTTGTCTAAGAAATCGTCACTTTAACTCTATTCAACTGCAGCAGCGGCTCCGTGAGGTTCGAGGAGTGACTGTGAGTGATTCTACTATTAGAAGAAGATTGGCGGAGCGTGGCCTGAAACCTCATAAACGGTAGCCATATAAAACAATTGACGGTAGACCACCGAAGAGCGCGCCTTAGCTTTGCACGTGAGCACTTACATTGGTCATACCTTCAAATGGAGCAAAGTTCTCTTTTCTGACGAGAGTAAGAGCATGCTGTACGGTAACGACGGATGAAAGAAGGTGTATCGAAGAGAGGGAGAGCGTTTTGCACAGTGCTGCATTGAAGAAACAGTCAGTTACGGTGGCGGTTCATGGACGGTTTGGGGAGGTATGAGCGCCGATGGAAAAACCGAACTTGCTTTTGTATCTGGACCTCGCTTACCGTCATTAAATGGCTCACGGTACATCGAGGAGTGTCTGGAGCCTCATGTGGTACCCTACGCACATTTTATTGGAGAAGAGTTTATTTTTATGCACGACAATGCCAGGGCTCATACCGCAGGCATTGTCAATGAATACATGAGCGAAGTCGGCATTACGGTTATGGGCTGGCCAGCAAGAAGCCCGGATATGAATCCCATAGAACACCTATGGGATGAGTTGAAGAGACGAGTCAGAGCGAGAGATCCTGCTCCGGAGACGCTTGGCCAGCTTAAAACAGCTATACAAGAAGAGTGGGATAACATCCCACAACACAAGATTGTGACTCTCATCCGCTCCATGAGGAACCGCATGGAAGCAGTCATTAGAGCCCGGGGAGGAAATACGAGATACTGAATAAACATTTGTTAATTTTTTTTTTATTTTACGTCTTTGTTTCTAACATTTCACGGGTAACTGTTGAATAAAACATGATAGTTAAAGAAATTTAATTTTAATTTGAAACATTAATATTCGTTATACGATACCTTATAATATCCGCAATTAACTGACATTATTTGTTTTGTTTAATGTAAAAAAAATACGTAAAACTCATACAAAACCAAACTTCAAAGGTGTTTCGATTTTTTTGATGAGAAGTGTATTATGAAAGTCTATGGTCCTTACTTATGAAATTTTTGTTTTTTAATATTGGCTGTTGTGAAGATCGATATCTTTCATTCTATTTAGAATTCCAAATTCAAATTTATCTACACTAATATTATAAAGAGGAAAAGTTTGTTTGTTTGTAATGAATAGGCTCAAAAACTACTGGACCGATTTAAAAAATTCTTTCACCATTCGAAAGCTACATTATCCACGAGTAACATAGGCTATATTTTATTTTGGAAAAATAGGGTTCCGTAAGATATTCGGGTTTTTCGGACACAAGGTGTAAAAAATCAACCAGAAAAGTTACTTATTTTGCGTACGCTGCCTAAACTATAAAAGATAGAACCATAAAATGTTCTAATTAATTGTAGATCTTATAAATATCTACAAAAAAGTCCGCGACACACTATACCTATCTATGTCGAGTGAGGCACAACAACTATTTATTAATTTAAAAATCTTGAATTTTTTTTTGTACTACATTTAGACGCGTTTATTTTACTCATGCTATTAATCCTTATCAAAATAAATTATTTCATCACTAAGTACAGTTTATGTAGATAATATTTGGTCTTTGAATGATTAAAATTGGACGTTTGTTTTTGAAGTTATGGCGAAATTTAAATATTACGATTTCTGCTGCACGGCCCGTTGCGAAGTGAGCGTCACCAAGACGGGGGTGCGCGTGCGGGAGGGGAGTTTAGATCTATGAGTAAGGTACCCACCCGCGCGGCTCAGACGCGAGGTCGGCTCCCTACGCAGCGGTCGTGCGCGAAGTCTAATAATTTTCGTGTTTTTTTTTTAGATTTCGTTCTTAAAACTACACCTACGCAAAAGTTCTTCTCAGAGCTAAACAACAGTTCTTTTCAGGGCTAACCAACAGTTTTTTCAGGGCTAAACAACAGTTCTTTTCAGAGCTAGAATATTACACGCTATTAACATTTTCTTAAACATTTGAAAATGCCTAAGAGAGCCAGGTCTCAACTTTCTAAACATAGTTCTCGAGCACGGGCAGCAAGAATACGTCGTATGGGAGAATTTTCACCTGAACGTTCACAACGCCTTGCACAACAAAATCTGAGAACCTCCGAATCTGGGAATTGACCTGGGAATCATTTTGCTGACCGTGTCTTTCCTGGGTAGGCTTTTTGCAGCGGTAACCGACATCCACGCGGGCGGAGCCGCGGGCGACCGCTAGTTTTATAATATAGCACGACATTCTGTTTTTCAAATTCAATTGTTCATTTGTTTTCCCGCCGTTCGTTTTTTTTTAATATCGCTGTTGCAGTGGAAATATCGAAATTGCGCGCTATTTTCGACTACGAGTTCCGTCGTGGCACCAACGCAGCACAGATAAGCACGCAATGTATTATTGTAAACGCACGGTCCGTTTTTGGTTTGAGCGCTCCATTTTTATTCGGAACTTGGATAACATTTTACAGAGTAAATCCCAATTCAGGAAATTATTTTCTCTGATAAAAACTCAGTCAGTCCCAAAATAATTGTATCATTAATTGTTTCGTCAATATTGTCATTTTGTAATATGTGTGAAAATTAGTTACGCCGGACGTACATTGTCTAAAGTGCATTATTTTTGTCTTAATCTTTATGCATTTGTCTTCATTATTATTGTCTGTCTAATCACACAAGTTCCTTATCTACTATATACGTGGAATTATCTAAGAAATCTGAAGCATCCAATACGTTTCATTATTGAATTATTAGCTGTTACCCTACAGAACCAATTAGACTTAAGCTTCACATTCCAGTCAAATTCAATCAGTCGAGACTGATTTGGTTACGCGTTTGGTACAAACAATCCTATAAAGGCACTCGCATTTGAACAACATGTGAACGTCGAGGCAATTCAGCTGCCAGACAACACAAATATAGTGCGAAGACTAAAGCGAACGAAACTTTGGCACACTGCTGCCAAATTCCACGTGCGTGAGTGCGTTTTTATTGAAGTTTTATGTAAAAAAATCACGCGCGTGGGTGCGTTATCTGCTGCCCCGCTGCGTGTTGCGGTGCAGTGTGTACAGTCTTCTGGACAGTATTCCGGCCATAGCGACCAATCTCAACGGAGAACTAGCCTTTGACGCGGGAGGTTTTAATAGTGCACAAGTGCGTGCGCAGACACAGGTGCACACTCTCATTATCCGATATGACGGCAATCCGACTTAGCTTAGGTAGTGTAAATTATTTCATCACCGCTGCTCTCAAAACTGTGAACGAAAACATCGTGAGGAAACCGGCATCTCCTAGAACCAAAAATTCGAAGACATGTGACATCTAACAAACCGCACTGACGGCCCACTCTCTCTCACCGAGAGGAGCCCTGTGTCCCAGCAGTGGGAACATTATAGACTGATCATGCATACGAAATGAATATAAAATACGCCTAATATTTATTCGACCCGGTAATATATCGCGGAGCTCTTATTGTAATAAGTACCTACACTTAATATTTCTTTTATATCGAATACTTTCAGTTCATAACAGTTCTGAGAAAATTCCAAAGTCTGCTTTCCGTGAGGGCTTTTACCTCTCCGGGCTTAGGTACAATTGAAAGGCTTTATAACGACTTAAGTGAAAACGTTTCCGTCTTCATTCGATGGAACGATTGCTTTTAAATGGAGGGTTGTTCTAAATACTGTTTTATTGTATAACATGGACGACTGGTTTCCGATCGTGTCGTCCTTTTGACCAGCACCCTTATTGCGTAACGCGCTATCAACCTCAATCTGAATAATTTTGAAGGATGTTGGTAATCCATTGCTTCGTAAGTTCGAAAAATGTGTCTGCTCAACAACGTTAATATCGCAATGAATGTTGTTGATCTGTTGCTACTGATAGTGTGATACGCAATTAGCTTGTGGCATAGCTATTCACAATCATTCGACGGGGATCGTATTGAAAATAACACATTTCGATAACCTGATTTTCCTGGCCCCCGACAGCAAACAGCTGTCAGAACCGGAGGAATAGCGGTTGTCTATTTGATTTAAACTGACAAATTTCACAATGAACAGTGCTTCAGCGCTACGGCAACATTGATTGATCTTCGATTCGGTACGGATACATATCGAAAAGTTGTGAATAGCAATGCTGGCTTTGTTTCTCGTGTCTATTGTGTCGGACAGCTAACGTCTAAAAAAAGCTTCTTGTATCATCTTGCTACCCGCCCGTCATGGACACCGGCAGCGGGGTTCAACAGGGTGCACTTGCACCTCTCTGGCTTCAAAATAAAATGTAGATGGAGAAATATTCAGAACTAAAAAACGTCTGAAAACGCAATACAATAATAGAGAATGGTAATTTTATTGTGGAATGCTTTCCGAAACAATATCGACATATAGATACATAACTCATTTAATGAATAATTTCAATGTGTCTGAACCAGTGCATATTTGACCTGTTTAACTCGGAGCGGAAGTCCTACAATGTAATTAAACTGAGCTCGCTTTTCATTTAATTTAGCAAATAAACGGTTAGTAGTTAAATAAATAATGAGAGGTTTCTGAAAGTATAGTTATAATGTTCTATAAAGTTTCAGTAACCATTGTGTCTTTAAAAAGCCACTGGTGCCAATTCACAAACTAAACTAAAATTAAGTTCAGTACATCTTTTTCTTTCTATTTTGTTAAGAAAAGGACAGAAGATAAATTTTAGTTTAGTCAGGGCAGGAGAATGATGATTGTTCCCACTGCTGGGTCACAAGCCACCGATCTGTGAGGAAGTAGGCCGTAATCCACCACGCGGGCCCAGTACGGGTTGGTAGATATCACATGTCTTCAAATTTTTGGTTCTAGGACATGCCGGTTTCCTCACGATGTTTTCCTTCACCGTTTTGAGAGCAGTGGTGATGAAATAATTTACACAAAGTAAAGCGCCTGCCTGGGATCGAACCTACGACTAAGGCCTGAGTTCGCCAACATTCAAACCATCGGTTAGGTATTTAAACAGTTAAATCAACTGTTATCTGTGTGTGTGTGTGTGTGTGTGTGTGTGTGTGTGTGTGTGTGTGTGTGTGTGTGTTGTCTGTGTGTGTGTTGGTTGTTGTGTTTAACAGGTAAATCAACTGTTTAACAGGCCAGGCCTTAGTCTCGGCCGTTACCACTGGGCCAACACTGCTCCCTACGCTACAGCAATCACGAAGATTAACTACCAACAACATATACGTGGCAGTCCTTACTTTGGCAAAGAGTTACGACGCACTGAAACATTCACTCAATTGCCTTTGGCAAAGAGTTACGACGCACTGAAACATTCACTCAATTGCCTTTGGCAAAGAGTTACGACGCACTGAAACATTCACTCAATTGCCTTTGGCAAAGAGTTACGACGCACTGAAACATTCACTCAATTGCCTTTTTCGATAACTCGACGAGATGACAGCCTTTCATCAATCAATTTACGTGTTTTCCTTTTATCGCAATCCGTCTGTCGACAAACTGGGAGGTCCTAGTTATTCCATTCGATAAATATGGAGCATATAACTTTGTTATATGTTAGTGGTTGTCAACACATTTATAAAATAAAAGGGTGTGTCTTAACTAAACACAGTAACGGGAAAGTGGTTGAAATTGATAGCTAGCCTTGACTCTTGACACCAACAAGGGCATTGAATTTTGGCATGATTTATCTAATAGCCTTTATTGGTGAGACGAGTTGTGACCCAGTGTTAACGGCCGCGACTTACGAGTTGTAGGTCGTAGGTTCGAACCCTGACAGGCGCTTTACTTTGTAATCAAGACCGCTGTTAAAACGGTGAAGGAATACGTTGTGAGGAAACCGACGTGTCCTAGAACTAAACATTCAACGGGGGTTTGAGAATCATGTGCTGATTTCATTGTTACAGTTTGCGCTTCGATGTCCCGGCACCCTGTATAATAAATTGACAGCCCAATTCTTAAGGAAGGCTATTTAACATCACACTACGACCCTCAAGAAACGAGCTAAAAGAAAAAATTGGTTGTCTATAAAGTCGGTTTACGGACGATAATTTTCCGTGATAACGTCATAAGAGATAGATAGATGCGTCACAAGCCGAACGCTTAGGCCGATCGTGCCTCTCTATCGGTTGTACCGCGCTCTCGCTTGCATGCTCGGCTCAGGCGGAACGTGACAATGAGTCATGCTTTTTCGTGCGTGCAGCTGGCGTTCATCGATTTATAAGACGTTAGTGATAACGTCTTACTTCGTGAAGAACGCTTGAGAAAACAAAGTAATTTATTTATGTTATAAATAATCCGATTTCTTCAAAATTAAACGGTGGTTAAACCACAGAGCACAGCTAGTAACTAGATATTTTACCGCCAAACAGCGATGCTGTGTTTCAGTTTAAAGGGAATCATTAATAACAGGCATATTTTATTTTATTTTAATATTAATATTATTATTTATTAGCCGGGCGCGAATATTGATTATTAAGGGTGTAATGGGGCAGCGGGATTGTCCGAAAGGGTTACCGCT
The DNA here is from genome assembly GCA_963669345.1 of Gortyna flavago. Taxonomy (NCBI): domain Eukaryota; kingdom Metazoa; phylum Arthropoda; class Insecta; order Lepidoptera; family Noctuidae; genus Gortyna; species Gortyna flavago. The sequence continues at coordinate 13,876,074 of OY770145.1, read as the reverse complement.
GCCCCGGACTAAGGAAGGAAGGCCATAAAGGGCTAAGGAAGGAACATGGATGGGTTTTAGTCATTAAGAGTCTGACACTCCCTTCCGCTCCACCCAGAGCGGGAGGGGTCATTTGATGATTTCCCACCCTAAAAACACATGTAATAACAGGCTCATGGTACCGTAGCGGTCCATAGGCGGCGATCACCCTAATTGCGTACCTAACACAATAACAACAACAGTCTGAAACATTTTGAAGGATATTGCTAAAGCATTGCTTCATAAGTTCGTAAATGTGTCTGCTCAGCAACGTAAATATCGCAATGAATGTTGTTGAACTGTCAAAATGAAAGCTATTGCTACTGTCAGGGTGCGAGACGGGAATGTAATCGATGTAATCGATTTGAGCGTGCTTAAACCCGTACCGAATTAGCGTGAGCGCGATAACGATGTCCTGTGAATCGTCATAGATGACGTCATGACATGCGCCATCTTGCGATAACGCCGACCATACCTTCTCTGTGTGTATGTGTGTGAGGATGTGTCAGTGTGTTTTGTTTTGAGTTGTATCATATCTTTAAATTAAACTAACGTGGTATTTTCGAAATTGTGCTTCTGGCTGACAGTCGCCACCTAACCAAAGAAGAAGAACTGAAGAAGAAATGTGGTGTTTATACAAAGAAATACTGTAATAATATCGTTTTGACATTGAGTAAGCACTGTGAGCGCGTTCACGATCGTTCCGCATTGTTGACAGCTCTCAGCTGTCATAATCGTAATAACCAATAAGGAACACATGTGAGACGATTTGATTGAATATAGCCAATTCGGAATGAGGCCTTAGTGTGTTACGCAATTACCCCGCCTTGTTTGACATCCAAAAACTTTTTAGTAATTAAAAATTGAAGCGTAGGGTACTGAGGTACTTTCATCAACTCAGAATGTAATATATTTTGACCGACTGCTGAACGGTAGCCGAACCGATTAATAGAAGTATTACGACTAACAGCGATATTGGACGGGTTCTTCTAGGAAAGAGGTATTGCTAGCGTTCGCAGCATTGTTGCGTCAGCTTGAAAGGAATAGTACTGGTGAAATTACAGCCAATGCTATGTATTACTATGTCACTTTCGAACTTTGCCTTCGAAGTAATTACGAGTACGTCACACACAATCACCGGCTTTCATTTTGACAGTTTAACAACATTCATTGCGTTATTTACGTTATTGAGCAGACAAATTTTTCGAACATATAACGCAATGGATTAGCAATTTCCTTCAAAATTTTTCAGGTTGAGATTACGTAATTAGGGTGTTTGTTTGTCAGGTACGGAGGCCAGCACATCAAGTTACCCCAATCTGTCAATTTTCTTTGATAGATTTTCAACTTTATTACAAAGGCATAAGGTTCATATTCAATTGGGACAATTTGACAGATTGGGGAAGCTTGATGTGCTGGCCTCTGTACAATGCTACAGTCGGTGGTAAACTGGTAACACTTAGGTACACCTTAAGCTGGCCTAGCATAGTACAAAGTTTCAGTAGGAAGCCAGTTTATAAGTATTCTACTGTACCTACCTACCTACCGCCCGTTAAAAAAACCCGTTGGAGTTATACTCTTTGCGTATCAAACGCGATTTCTGTGACTTTTATGACATTGATTGAAGATTAAAGTTAAACCGATTTGGGAGCACTCATGGAATAAAATATCTACCTAGAGCTGATTGTTCCAACGCCAGATAATTTTATCCGAGGATTAAATTTGAATTTTTGACAGTTATTTCATAAAAATTCTGTCAGACGTAAATTTTATTCCACGAATAAAAATTATCTGTCGATTGAAAAATCAGCCCTTATAAAAGTAAATTAAATTGATTTGTCTGTTTGTAATGTCAAAATAACAGCTTTTTATTAAATGTATCTTTAAGAAAGTATATAGGTACGGTACTTATAACAAAAAAACAACTTTTATAATTTTTGTCTGTCTATCTGTCTGTAGCTGAAGTTATAAAAAGTAACTTAGGCAACTTTTATTTTATAAAAAATTAGGGTTCCCCGCAAAAAAAAAAAAACTTAAAAAAAGAAAAAAGATTCTTCCTTTTTGAATAGAGGAGCTACAACTCCATCTCTCTAAGCGACACATTATTGATAGCCGACATCCACGCGAACGAAGTCGAGGGCACAGCTAGTCATTACATAATTATACGGTGCGCCTATTTTATATGTATTGTAATTGAAAAAGAAAATTACAGATTACTTTTCCTCGGTATCCTAAACTCTATTCAGTTAGCATAAGTAATCAATCTATAATATTCCCGCTGCTGGGGCACAGGCCTCCTCTCCGTGAGAGGTAGTGGGCTGTAGTCCACCACGCGGGCCCATTGCGGATTGCTTTACGGTATATTGGTATATTGCCAATTATTATTATTTGTCAAGTTATGTTATTGATTTTTGATACATCGTGAACCAATCATACTTGATCTGTCTTTGAAAACAGTGAGATTCTAAGATGAAAAAACTGTAGTTCACCTTGCAAACATACTGTTTGCAAAATAAACCACCTATACAACACACGTAACTGTAATGACCGTGGGTTCCCCTCGCTATTTATGTCATAATATTGATCAGAAGATACACTAATCCGTCGCCTGATAACTTTGCACCGGCATGTACTGACTCGTGTTTGATGTTACAGATATGTAAAAGAGGTGTTAAGATAATCGGTTTTTGGTTGATTTCCATCTATGATTAAGCACGTTTTCAACGAAAGAGTAGAGGTCAACAACCCAGAGAAACGTTGGAGGAACTTTGGATCTTATATGCTTAATTATAAGTGTCATTTTTGTAACGAAGAGCTTGTCATAGATATGACTCTTATCAAATGATTGATGCTGTACTGTTACATGTTACTTATGCAGAATTTTGTGTTGACATTCATTCCTTTTTTGGTTCGTGTGTCTTATGGCTTATCTTATGCTTTCAAGCATTATAATAAGAGAGGAATTCCAGGTACTTTGCCTAGCTTCTGCTCGAAATAATTCTATGGCAATAGAGTTGCTTTCTATCACTAATAGAATTTTTGTAATCAGATTAGATATAGAATATAATTAGATTAGATATAGAATATAACATAGAATTTGACCCCTATAAAATATTTATATAGATAACTGTTTTTTTTCAATGTTTGCTAGAACAATCTAAATGCACATTTCATTTTCAGTTTATTAAAGTTGGTATTCTTATTTTATTTGGTGTAACAGAGAATATCTCGATTGTAATTGTTAAGCCACCTTCCTTCTAACTTCATTTGCGTCGGAACAGAAGGTCTCTTGAGAGAGATCGAGATTAAAAGCTACCACAGCCATTTCTTATTCTGCTAGCTACTAACTCTAACGAGTGTCTTCTTGTCCCTCAGGTTACGGACAGGATGGAGTGCAGCCCGGAGCGAGCCTCCCCTCACTCCGAGCGAGAGAGAAGCCATAGCAGCCGTGGTGAAGAGAGCTGAGAAGATAGAGGAGGTGGAGGCAAAGAGAGTGGGCAGACTGGTGGCTAGACTCGAAGGTAAGATCATGGAGAGAGGTCATAGCAACCGTCGTGAAGAGAGCTGAGAAGATAGAGGAGGTGGAGGCAAAGAGAGTGGGCAGACTGGTGGCTAGACTCGAAGGTAAGATCATGGAGAGAGGTCATAGCAACCGTCGTGAAGAGAGCTGAGAAGATAGAGGAGGTGGAGGCTAAGGGAGTAGGGAGACTGGTGCAGGCTAGGCTTGAAGGTAAGAAAGAATAAGTTGACACATAAGTGGTCACAGTTTTACCAAAGTAGGTATGCTGGCTTTGAAACGTGCTTCACGGGCAGCTTTTAGATCACAACATAAGCCATATCAAGGTGTCGTCTTTATATTTCATAACCTCATAACAATGACAGACAGTTTCCCAAACACAGGTTCCCAATTGATGTTTTTTCCTCTCAAACTTAATATCAACTTAATTTAAGTGTAAATTAAGTTGATTTCAGAATAACCAGTCCTTAGTTTGACTTAAGTCTTCAGTCAATGTTTTTATTCTAATTGTAACGCAAGGTGAACTTTATGTGTAGGTTTTAAAGTTATTTATCCAGGAACATATATCTGTTGTAAATATTTATAAACTAAATTGCAAACGCTGCGTAGAATGTATGTGGTTTTATGAAAACTTAGCACGGAGTAGCTGCGCTGCGACATGGCGTACCTACCGCGCTAAGACCGAGTTGAACCCGCCCGTGATTTTAATAGAACTACTGAAGATTCAAAATACATATACTGTATATAAATTACACTTAATACTGAGTTAGCTGGAGCCTGTGGTTTAGCTTACTTAATATTCACCTCATGTCATTCTGTCTTTAACGTTTACTTCCCGTCACTTCTCTACACTCAGCATTGTCAAGCGACACTCCAATTCCTAATATTATTCAAGCTAAGTACAGTCGCGTTTCATAAGAAAATTAACCTTATATATTAATGTAAAATTAATGTTCATTTTCGTACAAAACGCAACAGTACTTAGCTTCATCAGTAAAGTTTAAGTTCGCTCTTTAGATAGAGAGAAACAACTCGCACAAAATCGGTCCACTTCACTATTAAGGTTTCTAAATCAGTACCACGTAATCTTCTACTATTACTACTTCGCTTGTTTTTGGGATTTATATATATGTAGCCGTTTAGTCAACCGCCTGGCCTTTAGAAGTAGTGCTCGCCTCGCTTCGCTCTCTCGGCTCGCACGCGGTTGATCACAGTTCTAACCTAACCCATTTGGTTGGGGTGCCCTTGCTTAGTTACTGCGACCATTTCAGTTACAGACTCCCAACATAAACTGTAATTGAATATCATTCAGGCCGTTAACTGAACGGCTAATTTAGCCAGTTGGCTGCGACATATACACCATAACATACAACACAACTTCTGCCCGCAACTTCGTTCGCGTAAAATTTATTGTTCCCCCGATCAACCCCGTCGCATCGCATCGCCTGCTCGCGCTATTACTTTGTTTTCGTTCAGCGTTCTTTCTGAATTTTTTCGTTTTGTTCGATGCTTAAGTGTCCTAGCATGACGTTAAAGCCTTCCCCAAGAATTAGGCAATCTAATGCAAAACAAATTTTTCATATCGTTCCTGAGATTAGCGCGTTCAAACAAACAAACTCTTCAGCTTTGTCATTAGTATAGATGACAAAATATAAGGAAAAATATCACCTTACAAGCATTTCCACTTCATATGATTTTTCTGACATTTTATTTAAGAGTGCTTTTAAAGACAGAAAAAATTCTGACACCCACACTCCCCCGATTAGTGAAATAAAAAAATATGCTTCTAGTTGCCGTAAGATGCGACGGAAGGCGACCTTTCCCTTGGAATAAGAACGTAGAACGTGCTAAAACCCTTATTTCGTTATATATCCAAAAATAAAAGGAATTTCATAAAATGCTTCTACATTTTTTTTTGTCTGTTAATAATAGAGTATCCATTAGCCATAGGCACAAAAATGTGTATAAAACATTTCTATCGAGATTTTATTTTTGTGTTTCTGTTCTAATATCTTTGAAAATATCATTACACTAAAAAACTAACTAACTGCACTTTTTAACTCCAATTATGTTTTGTTAACCTGCAATGCGTGGCCGCCATTTTGAAAATAAAATCAAAATGGCGGACATTATGTATGCCAAAAATATTTAATCTGCCTTATAAAAAAAACAATTTTACGATTGGCAATTTTACTTTAGGCCCCTTTTTAGGTCAGCTAAGAGCACTTAAAGGACCATCGATCAATGAAGATTAGAACATGCCATGCGTCACCGCGACGTGACTTGCGGAGTGACGGACGGAAACCAGTGACGCGCGCGTGTCGCAGAACTAGCCCACGTTCGCATGGACGTAAAAATATCGCGGCGGGATTTTATCGCGCACTGGATTTTGAACTCTCGGTGTTGACAATCCAACAGAGCGCATCGCAGCGCGTCAAAATAACATACTGTTGTATTTTCAACTCTTGACCCTAAGCAGTGGGTTGAAAATCCAATGCGCGAAAAATACGGGAAATATGCACCCGTGCGGACATGGGCTTATGCTGAGGGATGACCGTCTTGCGTGGATGTGACATATTTTTTGTGTTTGAATTTTTTCTTCGCGTCATATAAACGTAATTTTCTTGACTTTTCGCGCCGTTTGACGCAAGATGCGTCGCTAGTCGCATCGCTCGTAGCCGTATACCCTTGAAGGATCTCTCAATTAGACTGTACGACTAAGAGCATTAGGGATAAAACGGTTAATTAATCATTCCCGACGCTTTTTAATTCAGTTCATTCATTAATCACTGGATTCTGCAGAAAAATTACAAAAAAGAGAATGTTTAATAAATTATTTATACAATTTATTATTACAGGATGACCTAATCCATTAGGTAGATCTTGAAGTAATCATAGATCGTAGATCTTTGACAGTCGTTACGGGTAGTCAGAGGCCCAAAAGTCTCGACAACCAGTCTTACCAAAGGGTATCGTGCTACTCACAGTAACTGGGTTGCGTAAGTCTGAAAGGCAGTCGCTCCATGTAAAATACTGCCAATTCAGCTGCATCCGGTTAGACTAGAAGCCAACCCTTGAGAAAAGACTAGTCTTTTTAACTTGAAAGGTTTGCGACCAATATTAGTACTAGTATGCGGGCTATTAGTGTACTTTGAAGGTTTTTAAGCTAATTATGGTCCTTATTATTATTTTTAACTGACTTCAAAAAAGGAGGAGGTTCTCAATTTGGATGTGTAGACAAAGTGTTAAAAAATTAACCTTACAAACTTTAAGCGGTGCTTTGGACCATCGAACTGAACAACTTTCTCTCACGAAAAATAAAACAGCTGTTTCATACATTTTGGTCAAGTAGGTATTGAACTTTTGTATCAAACAGCAGATTTTTTTTCGTGATTTCAGAGTTGGTCCCATTTTTTTATGTATGAGTAGGATTTTCAAAATTCTTTTTGGTTCGAAAGAGGTTTTTAAAACCGTATCCAAGGATTTTCTCGTAGAGGAAAATGCTTTTTTTTTGTTGAAGTACCACTTTTGGGTTAAGATTGTCACCGGAATCTTTCCAAGTAGGTACTCTTTACCTGACCGTGTTTTGAATCTTTTTTATATTCATTGGCCCCTACAAATTACTAGAGATCCGTCCCTGCCTCGCACGGTTACAAATTACTAACGACCCGCCCCTGCCTCCCACGGTTACAAATTACTAACGATCCGCCCCAGCCTCGCGCGGTTACAAATTACTAACGACCCGCCCCTGCTTCGCACGGTTACAAATTTCTAACGACTAGCCCCTGCGTCGCACGGTTACAAATTTCTAACGTCCCGCCCCTGCCTCGCACGGTTACAAATTACTAGCGACCCGCCCCTGCCTCGCACGGTTACAAATTACCAGCGACCCGCCCCTGCCTCGCACGGTATTTTCCACTTGACAAAACGTCGAGATTTCTTTATAATATGTAATCATAATCAGCCTATAATATTCCCACTGCCGTAACACAGGCCTCCTCTCTGTGAGAGGGAGTGGGTACATGTCTTCGAACTTTTGGTTCTAGTCTATGCTGGTTCCCTCACGATGGCTTCCTTCACCGTTTTTTAGAGCAGTGGCGATGAAATTATTTACACAAAGTAAAGCGCCTACTTGGGATCGAACCCACGACCTACAACTCGTAAGTCGGGGGCATTACCACTGGACCACCACTGCTTTCTTTTATATTATGTATAAAATCTTATTGGCCTTTAGAAGTCATTTGTAGGTACTTCATTTAAACAGAATAAATAACTTGCTTCTCATTTTGCCCAGGGATGCGTCGTTCAGCACAAGGACCAGCCCCGCGGACTTGCCTACTCTGCGGAGAGGCGGCTCGACTCCTGGCACCTCTCAGAACTTGCTCAATCTGCAGACACACAGCCTGCTCCAAATGTGTCATAGAAAACCTTACACATAGGTAAGTTATGTACGACTTAACACTATAAGAGGTATTTTTTTTTAACGCGATTTAGTTTTATTCGAGTTTCGAGGAATATTTTGAATTTTTGACAGTTCTTCGACACAAAATCTGTCAGATGACAATTTTATTTGTAAATAAAATTTATCTGTCGATTGAAAAATTTGCCCTAAATAGAATACACACAATTTAATCCTAACTTCCTAATTACGTTACACTTTCAAGTTAAAACGGCAAGACGGGTTTGGATGAAATTTGGCACATGGGTGGACCATGACCTGGACAAGAATATAGGCTTTTTTTAATCCTGGATTACAGACGAAACGCGGACAACAGCCAGTTAGATATAAACAAAAGACAACTGACAATAAAAATAGAAAAAAAAAATATAGCAAAAGACACGTACAGTCGAATATATGGCATAACTTGTAATTTGACGTATGCCTCTCCAGGACGTGATAGTGTGACACGTTCAGTCTCAATCTGTCAAAAATACCGTAAATTTTCCTTATATTTTTGACAAGTTTTTGACATTGATTTTTAATAACAAGAATTGACCTACAGTTATCCTAAAAGTGTGGAATGTTTTTGGAGTTAAACATCCAATAAAACTGGTTCACAATGGCGCATCGAATCAATGGGAGAGTGGTTTATAAAGCAATTTCAACTTTTCCCAATTTTTTTCAACCTATTTAAAAGTGTTCTTTCTTTGCTCTCCATCGTAAATTAAATTACTTTACAACGGTCTGAAAATTGATGTATTTTCGAGCTTGCTGCACTTCCAGTTAATTATTTTAACGAAAATAATTCATTTTGTGAAACCTTATTTTATGTACCGAGTAAGATAATATTTACATCACACCAATATTACAAAGGCGAAAGTTGTGAGTGTGTCTATATACAGGCTGTCCGGTAATTAATGGATAACCTCTTAAGGGGTACTGGGCATTGTACTCATCATTATGAACAACTATTACTGTGGGACCAAACCTTAAATCGCGAAAAAAGAATCAGCAGTTTCCTACATTTTGACGAGTTACGCGAACATAAATGAGGGGAACAACATTTTTTTTTTTAAGAAGACCGAAAGTCTGACACCTGTCTTAACGATGTCAGTCTTTCGGACTTCTGACTATTCGTAACGACTGTCAAAGATGTAAAAATGACCGTCGGAACCAACAGCTTCCCGTGCTTTCCCAGGCACGGAGAGGCTCGTCATGTAATGGATGATCACCCATCCACGGACTGACCCCCGTCAAGAGGAGGTTAACCTTCGATCGACATCGACCCGTGCGGCTGTAATACTTAGCCACGAGCCCCTTTAACCCACTATGATACGCAATTCATAGCATGGCATCCATAGCTCTAAGCCTGATCATTATGGCAAATTGACAATCGATCATTAATAATAGATATCTAGGAGGTAATTAACAATCGTATGTAACTAGACATTGCCTGTATACAATTCATCACAATCAATCAACATTCAATATACATATCTTGGCATCATTTCTTTGTTTACCTATAATCCTATATCATCACTAATAATAAGGCTGAAGAGTTTGTTTGTTTGGACGCGCTAATCTCTGGATATACCGCTCGGATTTCAAATTTATTTTTGTATTTGATAGCCCATTTTTTAGAAAAACTTACAGCTAAACAGATACAGTAATTTATAGTTTATACAAAATAAGGTCAATTACAAGTTTCCACGTGTAGTATCTAAATCATACGAAAGAGAAAATTGATAATAGACGAAGAGATAAAGTTGCGGGCAGAAGCAAGTCTTTTATATTTCGTGAGCCCCACAATGGCCACGTTTAGCACCAGTGCCTCAAAAAAAACAAATCAAGTCATACAAAATTCTACACTTCGCCTAAACTTATCTCCACTCTGTTTCAAAACAATCAACCACAAACAGAAACTTAACCACGTTTGAAGAAGACGAACTAAACTGATGTACTTTTAACAAAAAGTTAAGTTATCGTACTGAGTTGAAACTAACTTGCTCGCTAACTTATAAGTAGGTTTGCTCTCGTACTTTATAACAATGGACGCTGAACTTCTTTATAAATACTGAAACAAGTGAAGGTCGGCTTTATAATTTTCCGATAAGTCAAAGAATGGAAACGTGAAGTAGAGAATAAAAGAAAATACGTTTATTTGCGGTGAACATGGCGCAAAAAAAGAACATAAACACAAAAATTTAAATAAAAAGTAGGGGGAAACATGCGTCACATTCACGCAAAACGGCTATCGCTTAGCATTATGCGACCCTATGCAAGGCAGAGCCCCAGCGCTGGTTTTCAGCGACAAGTTTTCCTAGATACTTATCATCACCATAACGAAAAACAAAAATTTCTTCTTGTAAGAAGAAGTAGGATCCCAATAATCCTCAGTTTTGACTGCCTACGGGCTGATCAAGCTTATAGACTCCATTCTTCATTGTTGGCAGATCACCACTATACTCCAGAGAGGCCTACATGTGCAACCTCTGTGCTGAGACCCGGGAGATGTGGAAGAAGTCAGGAGCCTGGTTCTTCAAGTCCTTACCGAAGTACGTCCTGCCTGACAGACGGACTACTGGGAGGTACCTGGATTCAGAACTCGCAAGGTCGTTGCAGGTAAGGCCTTCTTATGTACTGTAAAGAAAAAAATAATAATATGTACTTACATGAAGTATAAGTCAACCTAAATGTAGGTACGGTCAGCGACAAAAGGCTATTATAGTACTTTTGATTTATTCCAGTCTGATCCTCTGAGACCCCCCTCCACCCCCCCTTCTCGATCTCCTGCTAGTTCTTCTTCTGTTTTGAAATCTTTCTTATCCAATTTTAATCTACGTTTCTCTTTATGACAGGTAAGCACAGTCAAGTCACGAAGCGACGCGCGCTTGTGGTTACCAAGTGTCTAAACACGCTTTGCACATGCACATGCGTGTGTGGGTGTTCTGTCCTGTGCTCGGATGGTACCGAGAGCAGGATCTCTCGGTACCATGCAAGACAATGGCGCCGTCGGAAGTATGACTGCGTGGCGTTTTTTTTTCGCGCACTGGGCTTTCAACGCTATAATTTACTTTACTTGAAAATCCAACAGTCTGTATTTTTGACGCGCTGTGGGATGCGTTCTGTTGGATTCTCAATGCTACACCGAGAGTTGAAAATACAGTGCGCGATAAAAATAAAGTTCTGTACTGATTTTTAGGGTTCCGTACCCAAAGGGTAAAACGGGACCCTATTACTAAGACTCCGCTGTCCGTCCGCCCGTCCGTCTGTCACCAGGCTGTATCTCATGAACCGTGATAGCTAGACAGGTGAAATTTTCACAGAATGTGTGTTTCTGTTACCGACGAAAAATAGAATAAAATAAATATTGTTTGGTGGTACGGAACAGTTCGTGTGCGAACTTAACTCGCACTTGGTCGTTTTTTTTTATTAAATAATTGACTGTACTGTATGCATGTTAAGTAGAACTAAAAATGCGTTTGAAGAAAGCTTTCTGATTTTCTTAGGATTCAATTTCCAATACTGCATGTTTCATGGAATAAATTCATATCGATGTCGGTCTGAATGGATTATCGAACTCCAGACCAATCCTTTTACCTTCCTAGAATTCTCTGGTAATGCTGGAATATCAATTTCAGTGAAATTCCATACCTACATTTGCAGCGAACTAAGCTTAAATTGTACTACCCGGTATTAAACTTGTACTTTAGTTGCCATGTTTTATGCTCCTCCAGCATCGTACGCTCATTGATAATAGTTTGGCAGTAGGTACCTAACTGTACGGCGATTTTATTGTAATTAACTAGTGATTAAATATTTTTGGGACATGACATGGTGTAAAAATTATTGAAATCGATTCAGTTACTTATTCTGAACAAACTATATTCAGGCTTCGCATATACTAAAAATAATGTTGTATAGCTCCGTCTCTCTTTTACTCTTGAAAAATGATGGCATTAATACTTCATAACCCTAGAACCGGCTAACATATAGTGGATTAAATTGGTCTCGTGGTGGCCCAGTGGTAACGGCCGCGACTTACGATTTGTAGGTCGTAGGTGCGAACCCAGACAGGCGATTTTTATTATTCATTTATTTATTCAAGTTACAAAGACTCATAGATAATATACAAAAATTCAATACAATACATCACACATAAATAAAAAAAATACACCGAAAATACAATACAAAACAAAAACCACCGTACCTTCATGATTCACAATTCACTTTGCGTAATTTTAGTTATTTTCAGCAAAAGCTTATTTCTATTTAAGTCCATATCGGTCAGAGGATTTCCAACGGAAACAAATTGTAATCTGTATCAATGAGGTTTGCAATCCGATTTAGTAGCTATGTTGTATTCTGTTAAAGCCCCGAGAGGATTAAAGCTAACTAGCCATGTATTGATTCCAATTCTATTTGAGTTCATAGTGGTTTATCTGCTAAGTAATAACAGCCACAGGCAGGTTAAGCTACGCTTGCCGCGGTTGGTCCGCGGATGGGTGACCACCTTTACACATCAAGACCTCTCTGTGTCTCGTTGGTCCCGGCTGTCATTCGTGGATCTTTGACTGTCGTTACGGGTCGTCAGTAGCCCGAAAGTCCGACAACCAGTTTTCTACGTATGTAAGACGACCCACTGACCACGAACCCCTCTCGCTATAACTTTCTTTAAACATTTTAATTATATCTTTGGCAAGTTTGTGTTTATTTAGCGAACTGTATTTTAGTACACCTATTTATTAAAGGTATAGGTGGTAGGTGTCCGAAAAATAAAGAATATTATTATTTCTTTATTTCACTATATACACATATAAATTATATTTTTAAATATTATGATATAAAGATATAAAAACATTTAATTTAAACATTTATTATTATTATAAACGACTCATGACTTAATTATACTCTGTACTCTTTTCACAAAATATTACCGTCAGCCCAATGTAACTTGACAGTTCACTGTGGCGCCACTAGCAAAGGGAAACGTCAGAAGTGTGTCGAATTCAGTACCTTTAAATTTAGTTCCGATTTTCACCACGCTCAGGATATAATGATCATCCTCAGATATAGATAGACCTAGATAACGCAAGTATCACGATCTGTATGAAAACCAAGCGTGCCATTTTTTACTAGGTACCTAATATGACGTATTTAGTGATGGGAAAATCAAATCGATTCAAAGACGCCGCCGCGCCACCCAGCCAGCAGTACACAGGACTGAGCGCTAAAGTGGCGGCTTACGATTTTTGTACGTAAGCTGATGCGATTTTTGGCACGTGAAGTAGGTGCTCTTGCGTTATCTAGGTGTACCTATATCTGTGGTCACACTGGCCCTAGTGTGCGTTCGTGGATCAAAGGAACACGATTATGGTAATCAGAAGTCCAGCGTCAAAGCACTGTTGCATTACAAGTGGAGTCAATTTACATACATTATTATATAAATTATGGTTCCCCGCTATACAGGGCGACAGGGACGTCGACGCGTTACCTGTTACCATTCCTTCAGTACATGATTGTGGACACACCTACGGACATCACAAATACGAACTATTCCGGCGTGATCCCCTTCACCCCCCCTCCTCGATCCCCTGCTAGTTCTTCTTCTGTTTTAATCTCTGTCTTATCAACTATAAACACACACACACACACATACACTATATCTTTGTCCACTCTTAAAATTAAGATATAAAAGCACTTCCTCTCTCCTTAAACATAATCATTATATTATTTTCTTTGCTCCCGTTTCATGTTTATTATTATATGTATAATTATTTTATTTAGATTAACGTAACGTAACTTTACGTATGTATTTATTATGTAAATGGTACACCACAGACTACCTACAGTATTTGTCTGTCCTTCCCCTTTTAAATCCATCCAAAGAAGATCGCTCTTAGCGACAAGACCGCCCATTGTGTCACCCTTTGTACAGTTTTTATATTTATGTCTGTAATTTATATGGTGTGCGTAATAAAGACTATTCTATCTTTCTATCTATAAACTTACTCATTCCGGTCTGATCCAGGCGACAATTGTTTTATTCTATGTATAGAGGATCAACCGGGACCAACTTGTACTTGGAGTCATAAGTGAAAACGGGAGGCATACCTAAACTAATATTATAAAGAGAAACGGCTTGATTTCTTGTATGTTTGTTTGTGACACTTTCACGCTAAAACGGCTAAACGGATGTAAATGCTATTTGGCAAATGGGTAGACCATAACCTGGACATAGAATACTTTTATCCTGATATCCCACGGGTGAAATAAAATAAAAAACAAATAAAATTTGTCTCGATGACTAATAAAAAATAAAAAAATAAAATATTTTATTTCACTCATGCTGGTGAAACCGGGGGGCACAGCTTGAACAACCATGTTTCACGAAACAAAAAAAAATATATAAATGTATAAATTATTACGTAAAAATACCTACTTTATAATAAAATCAGAAATGAACAAGAACACACTTATCGCCTTAGGCAATTTCTGCCAGTTAACCTCCGTCATAATATAATTCTCAGCCTTTTTCAACATATTGTTTAAGGAAAAAAGGTTTCCTTTAAAGGTATTCTTCAATACTTTACATCAATGCTTTTCAGGTTTTTTCTGACAAGTTTTTAACCGACTTCTAAAAAGGAGGAGGTTATATGTTCGACTTTATGTATGTTTTTTCTTGAGAGCAGTCGTGGCCCAGTGTTATCGGCCCCGACTTACGAATTGTAGGTCGTGGGTTCGAAACCAGACAGATACTTTACTTTGTGTATTTAATTTCATCACCACTTCTCCTAAAACGGTGAAGGAAAACATCTTGAGGAAACCGGCATGTCGTAGAACCAAAAATTCGAAGACATGTGACATCGACGGAAACGCACGGGCCCGCCTGGTAGATTATGGCCCACACCCTCTCACAGAGAGGAGGCCTGTATCCCAGCCTTCAGTATTTTTACGCTCTGTGTGCCCGCGATTAAACACTACATCGATAAAGATCTATTCCACCTGTCTGAATCTTCCACCAGTCATCTAGCCCATTGTATCGCCCTTTTTTTTCATGTTTGTGCTTTTGTTTTTTTTTTTTGTTAGTCAGTAAAAATATTTGGAACGAAGTTCTCTAACGCAGCTTGCGATAAGAGTATTAACTGGTAGAAATCGTCACGTAACGAAAAAGCGTTATGTCCATGCGAATTTCATACTTAGTATAGTTAGTGTAGTTGATAGTTTTCATGGCTATTGAGGGTGCTAAGGCCGATAGTGAAGTCAAAATGAAATTCCAAGATGGCGGCTACAAAAATAAAAGAAAAATATCGTCGTGGTTGTCGTTGTCAATATGAAAATCGTAATATTTTGTTTTGTGATCTCCAAACAAAGGCGGCGTCTACTGTTGGAGAACGTACCCACAGCTATTTCGCTAACGACTTATGAAATTTATATCAACAAATCCCCATTAACTAACATTAAATTAGACAGCTAAACTGAAACTTATTTAAACTTCCATAAACAGAAACCACTTTACCATCACAAAATGTAACCAAAATGAGCCTTTACAAACTTAAAACTATATTTTCTAACTCCATTGGACCGTCAACCTTTTATCGTAAAGTTGTGTTCGACCCTCATTGCCTCGCGACGGATATTAGTACGTTGCCGGGATGTATGACTATGTGATTTGTATGTACAGAGGCCAGCACATCAAGTTACCCCAATCTGTCAACTTTTTTTTGATAGATTTTCAACTTTATTGCAAACGAATAAGGTTCATATTCAATTGGGAAAATTTGACAGTTCGGGGTAGCTTGATGTGCTGGCCACTGTACATTGGCAGTTCGCACCTACACGAGGAACTCTTATTATAAAGCTATGAGGTTGAATCCTTTGTTAATTCCTTTTGTGGTATAAACTTTGGATGTAGGGAAGAATTTTGGGGTAATGACGGATTATAGTAAGTTTTAAAGTTAAGGTCTGAGTTCAACTTAAAAAAAACATTGCCAAAACGTTCGTAGGCGAGACACAGAGATTACACAATAAATTATGATTGCAGCACATCCCAAGCTACGCCGTAGCAAGCAAGCTACGCCGTAGCAAACAAACTACGCCGTAGCAAACAAGATACGCCGTAGCTCAACCGACCAACCATAGCCATACTATAAACTTCGTTATTATTTAACTGCTCCGTTGGTCTCGAAGCCGCAAGCGCGACTGTTTTTAGGCGGTTCCTGGGTTCGATTCCGCGGTCGGGCAAAGTGTTATTGTGTTTTTCCATTGGGAATTTCTTAGTAACAGGCCGGAGTTTGGAAGTTGGCGGTGTGATACCCCCATGTCTCGGAAAGCACGTTAAAACATTGGTCCTGCGCCTGATCTCTCTCCGGTCGTGTCGGATTGCCGTCCAATCGTGTAGTGAGAGTGAGGAATGGAGAAGTGCCTACGCACACGCGCTGAAAGCTGGTCTCCGTTAAAATTGTCCGCTATGTCCGAAATGTGGTACTTTATTATTTCCAAAAGTACGAGTAGCAATCGTTATTTCACAAAAAAATCACGTTTGGGTTTTTCGTAAGTTTAAGGTATGTATTTATGCTTGTGACTGTATTTAGAAACTATTATTTATATTTCGTTTTCATTTAAATAATGGCTTAACCATAAATTCAATTGTTCAGTAACCATCACACAACAGCCCTAGCTATTACCTGTAATATGATAATCACAAGTCCGAAAGTCTGGAGTCTAATCCGTAAATCTATATCTCTATCTACATAACATAATATAATCAGCCTATAATGTTCCCACTGCTGGGACACAGGCCTCCTCTCTCTGAGAGGGAGTGGGCCATAATCCACCACGCAGGCCCAGTGCGGATTTCATAGATGTCACATGTCTTCGAATTTTTGGTTCTAGGACATGCCGGTTTCCTCACGATATTTTTCTTCCCCGTTTGGAGAGCAATGGCGATGAAATAATTTACACAAAGTAAAGCGCCTGTCTGGGTTCAAACCTACGGCCTACAACTCGTTAGTCGCGGCTGTTACCACTGGGCCACCACTGCTCTCCTGTCTATACATACTTTATACAAATAAGAGCTGATTTATCAGTCATCTGATTTATTCGAGGAATAATTTTGAAATTTTGACAGTTATTTCATACAAAAACTGTCAAACGTCAACTTTATTCCTTGAATAAAAGTTGTCTGGCGATGAGAAAAAATCAGCCTTAAATAAAATTTAAGTGTCTGTTTCTTATGTCAAAATAACTTTTTACTAAATGCATAATGAACTAATACTACTACGGTACGGTACGGTACTGCGGTACTTATAACAAAAAAAAATCTATCTAACTAGCCTGTATTATCCTACTGCAGGACAAAGGCCTTCCTTTTCCACACAATTCTATCTTATTGACAGTATAACAAAAAATCTATTTTTAATTTTTTGTCTTTCTGTCTGTCTGTTTGTTCTGGCTAATCTCCGAAACGGGAAGATCGATTTTGATGAAACTTTTACTGGCAGATAGCTGATGTTATAAGGAGTAACCTGTGCTGCTTTTATTTAAAATAAAGAATTAGTACTGAGACACAATATTGTTTTCCAACATCCACGTGAACGAAGTCGCGGGCACAGCTAGTTTTAAACTAAGATAATTTGTCATTGCCAACAGGAAGCTGGCAACAGCAGCAACGACGGCAAGACCGACTCAGAACCAGGGTCTCCTCTCAGCCTCCACGCACCCTCGTTCTCTAGACAGGCCAGCAACTCTGAGAACAGGAAGTCTATGACATCTCCTCATGTAAGTACTGAAACATAATGATTTGGTCCTTCGTGATGACGTCATCATCATGCCCTTATCCCAATTAATTTATTACTGGACGGCGCAACATGTATTTTTCCTCCACACTTCTCTATTAGTCGTCATCTCGGTAGTCACCCCCTTTCTAACCATATCATCATTCACACATTCCATTCATCGTCGAGATGAAAAACAGCATTATAATATTGTCCTTTGCTACAGTAAAGTATTTTGACGGCCGAAGGCTGCATGATGGATCAGGGGGGAGATTCTCCCTAATCCAAATCGACCTAGTGTATTTTCACTAGTGATTTTCGCCGTGCTGCTGATCGGTTATCAAATCGCCTCACAAGCCACATCGCCACCCCATTTACACAGGTCGATAAAAGTCGCAGGTGGCTAGTTTATTTTGCATCAAAATGTCGGTCTTCATGCAGCGGACGATCGCCTGCGGCTGGCACGATAACGGTCGAAACTTACTCTAGTTTGGAACTTGCGATTTTAGTCACCTGCGCTGCGGCCTAGCCGATGAATATATAGCCAGTCAATTGCCATTTAATTCGATTGGATTTTACCAAGGCAGATGTGAGCAGAAGCGATGAGAGGGGGCACCCAAGAAGGACATAAGTATAATAACCATATCGGTGATGTTCTTCAGAAAGATCAGGTGCGTGGTACGTGCGGCGTGCGTGTATGACCAGCGGGGTGCATGAAGTAGCCTCCTCGAGTAGCGCAGTTTGTTCCGCCAGTTACTCAACTGAACCGAGCGCTCGGCGCATCCTGGGCAGTCACACACAACACCTTATTTGACTGGCCAATTCTTCCCTTACGGTGGTATGGCTAACGGCCTCCTGGTTTGCGACCACCCTACCACCGGAGTCCATGTCGTGGGAGTTCCAGTGCCTTAGGCGTTTTCAGGGCAAGCTAGTTCTATCATAGATCTCATCCATCGCTTTTCATTAGGCGTAATCGATGTCAAGAGCGGGCTCATTCAGCAATAAAAAAAAGCGGGATAATTGCGTAACACACTGACAATAGAAATGGCCTTCATTTTGACAGTTTAACAACATTCATTGAAATATTTACGTTGTTGAGCAGACAAATTTTTCGAACGTATAAAGCATTAGAATGCGCAATTAGGGTGCACATGTATGAACGTAAACGAAACAAAAAGAGTATGTAGCAAGTCGCGTTCTGTAGTTTCTGCCTACCCCCATGAAAAGGCGTGAGTTTATGTATATAAAGAAACTTAATCAGTGTAACATTGTCATTAGTTCGTGTATCATCCGAGACCACAATACGCTCCAAAGCGCGTAATCTACGGCTGACATCACCGGGGTTACTAGAGTATTATATTATCTGTGCCGGAGTATAGCCAGTATAGGCAGTATCACTGTTTATTTTCTGGCATCTATTTTGAAGGGAACCGAACGATCCAAAGATCAATTCTTCACAAACACTTTCCAGATTTCCAGATCGAATCCCTAACCCCCAGCTCATTAATCACGTTTGCGACTACTAAACCTAACGAGGGAGTACGAATGCTCATTATTCAAATTAATTGCTATCAATCCGACTAATAGCCGGTTCAAGAACCTCTTGCTCTTCGCTCCATAAAAACTCAGTAATTCATCCCCTACTATTAGTCAGTGACGTCAGATCGTTAGCAGAGCTTAAAGGCTTACTTAGGGTACAGTAAAGTTTTTAAGTAACGTTCATTATGCATGCTCTAATGAATTACTTTCAATGTACGGTCACCAAAGGAGATAAGTTACCAGGGTCGTCAGATATAGTTGAAGTTTAATAAGAAACCGAGCTTTCGAATAAAATGTAATTTAATGAATAGAAAACTAGTTAACAAGTTCATTTATCAAATTAAATTTCATTCGAAAACATCCATCGGTTTCTTACTAAACTTCAGCAATACCCAACAACCCTGGTAACTTATCTGTTTTGGTGACTGTACGACTAGCACCCGCGTAACAAACGATCAATCAAAATCTGATGATTTTAAAGGATATTGCTGATCCATTGCTTCACATGTTGGAAAAAATTGTCTGCTCAACAACGTAAATAACGCAATGAATGTTAGCCTCAAACAACTTTTCCTCATCGCTCCATGAAAACTCAGTAATCTATCTCCGACTCTTATTTAGTGACGTAAGGTCGTTAGCAGAGCTTAAAGGCTTAGTAACATGATCACGGCAAGCGGTGGTTAGTGTAACTTAGTTAAGTTACGTTGTGAGCTATCGGCACTTAAGTTACTGGTTATTTATAACGCGAAGTAGTTTCAATTAACTGTTAGAGAGTCTTTAATTGAGTTTGAAGTTGCTGTTTGGAATGTTTATGTCTAGCAGCGGTTTGTGGAAAAGTCATGGTCCCATAACATCAGAAAGAAGGAAACCTGTAATCTCTGACGGGTTAGGCAAAAGTTTATAGTACACCCTCATTTCGCTAGTTATTGCAAGTTTCTTGCTTGGGGCATACATTAAAATTGAAGCAAAAAATTTATCCCAATATGGCTGGAAACGATTGCGCGGCAGGACCAGAAAAAGATGGCGGGATGAGCTGGACTTCTTCTTAAAGGACAGTGAATAGAGGGAAGGCAGGCCTTTGCCCTGCAGTGAAACAACACAGGCTCATAATAATAACAACCGATGACTTGCATCGTCTAAACACTGTTTAGACAACTATATAATTATGTAACACCAACAACCTCTTGACGTCATTGTACTCATCATTATGAACAACTTGTATTATGGGACCAAACCTGACAACGCGAAAAAAAATCTGCTGTTCCTAAAATATTTTGACGAGTTATACGAACATAAATGTAGGGAACAGCTGATTTTTTTTCGCGTCATCGTCAAAAACTTGTCGAAAATGAAGGGAAATTAGACGTATTTTTGACAGATTGAGACTGAGATCAGACTGTGAACATTCATGAAATTACGAGAATTGTCCCTCTGATATATTAGAACCAAATATGCAAAAAAAGTTATTGTGACACTCACAGAGGTTTGTTGCCATGATACTAATGGTTCAAGGTCACTTTCTTTTATTTTCGCCAATCAGTAGTTTATAATTATTTCATTAAAATGTATAAAATCTAGTTTTATACATTGTAATAAAATATAAAACTACCGATTTTTCAACCTAAAAAACAGGTGAAGGAATGGTCGTAGAGATTCGACGCAATTGTAAACAATGATAAGGAGGACTTTCTCGACCAGGGTAATCCATTTTTTTTTTCGTTTTTGGGCCCAATATGGCTGATCTCCTTTGACATTTATAAAAGCTTTAAACGGCCTAATATTATCACTTTCAAATCTATATACAAGACATAAATCTGCCTAGATGTTTCCCAACTATGTTGCGGTTGACTTTGAGTCTAACCGTATGCAGCTAACTATAAATACCAGTATTTTAGATACATGGAGCGACTGCCTATCTGACCTCCACAACCTATTTACTGGGTATTCTGGGTAACAGGATACCCCTCAGTAAGATTCGTTGTCACTCTTTTAGGTGTCTGACTATCTGTAACGACTGTAAAAGATCTTCGAATGACAGCCAGGGCTTTCCGAGGCACGGACGAGTCTGGAAATGTACGGAATGGTCACCCATCCACGAATCGACCGCGGCAACCGTAGCTTAACCTTCGATTGATCTGTGCCGCTGTTTATATTTAGCTACGAGCAAAATGTATAAATAAGAGGGCAATAAACCATCAAAATTCAAGGCGATAGGGACATCAACGCGCAAACTGAAACCATTACATGATTGATTACCCCCCCCCCCCCCCCGTAGAGTAGAATTTTTTGTCGGTTTAAAATAAAAACAACTGTTTCATAAAAAAGTAAAAACGGAACCCTTATAACATCACTTCGTTGTCCGTCTGTCAGTCCGTCAGTCAAGACTATTTTTCTCAGGACTGCGTGGAGTTATCAAGTTGAAATTAATATCAAATCGCAAGTAAAGGAAAAAATCCGAAAACCATAAATTTGTAATTACATTACAAAAAAAAAAGTTTTTGACATATTTACATACCTGAGCCCTCGGTCCGCGAGTCCGACTCGCACCTGACCGATTTTTTTTTTTATAACCGACGAGAATTTTCCCGCATTGAAAATTTTCGTTCAAAATCATGTATTGAATCCATACCAACAGGTTGCGCTCGATGTCCCTGCCCTCCCTCTTTACTGAATGTCACGCACAAGGGCCTAATTATTTTGAATACGTTCATTGTACTACGTGACTAGGGAAATTGTAAGCCGAATCTAAATATAAGCGGGTGCTGCTGCTAAAAGAGATTATCTCTCGATCGTCTATCACACGGCACTCCCAGGCTTAAAGGATGACTGATATGCGTAGGCGACGTCCTTTTCAACTAGAACAAATAAAAAACTTTCAATCGATATTTGTTAAGAATAAGTATATTTAAATAAGTAAGTATATTTTATTTATTCTCTCCGACCACCGTACCACATGTGATACGATACAATAGAAAATCAATTGTGTCTCATTAGCCGTCCTTGAGGTGATAAAACTGGAATCTTTACTCCATAATATCCTACTATCCTACTAATATCCTACTATCCTACTAGTCCTACTAATATTATAAATGCGAAAGTTTGTGAGGATGGATGTTTGTTACTCTTTCACGCAAAAACGACTGAACGGATTTGGATGAAATTTGGCACACAGATAGTTTATAACCCGGATTGACACATAGGATACTTTTTATCCTGATATTCCCACGGGATCGAAACTTATGCGGGTGAAACCACGGGGCGCAGCTAGTAATATATATTTCTGTTTTTCTTTTACCGCGCTGAAACTTCCAGTCGGTTTGGAAAAAAAATCTTTTTGCATTTGATATCCCAATTCTTGAAAAAGTTTATATGCTATTTAACACTTACTTATATATATTTGCAAAGAATGTAGGTACAAAAACCATTTCAAAAAGTGACTGTAAATTTTACAGGCAACTTAATTTAACAAACTGTCTCCTAAGATACAGGCTATCCCTAGTTTAAGAGACAGGATTTTAATTTTATTAAGGTGAAAGCGCCAAGGTAGCCCGCGAAATTATTATTTTTTTACGTTTTTGCAATTTGCTGGTCAGTATTAAGTTTACGTTGATTAAAATATGATTCGCGGACGTAACAAATATGTATTTACAGAATTATAATCATTAGTCATCAACACAACTCTCTGAGACCAAGTAATCCTACTGAATGACTATTTCATGAAATCTTGAAATTTTAGGGTTATACTAACTTAACAAGTTGTATTACTGATTCTATTGATTACAATTCTGTAAATAAATGTTTGTTACGGCCGCGAATCATATTTTAATCAACATACAACTTAATACTGACCAGCAAATTGTAAAAAACGTAAGAAAATTTGTATTTCGCGGGCTACCTTAAGCTCATTTCAGACTGCGCTATAATAATTATAATCTTCTTAATATATATAAATTACGTGTCACGATGTTTGTCCGCGATGGACTCCTAAACTACTTAACCGATTTTAATCAAATTTGTACACCGTGTGCAGTTTGATCCAACTTGAAAGATAGGATAGAAAAATAAAATAAAAAATGAAAAAAACGTTAGCCACAGCAACGCGTGGCCGGGTCAGCTAGTCTTATCTTCTTAATATATATAAATTACGTGTCACGATGTTTGTCCGCGATGGACTCCTAAACTACTTAACCGATTTTAATCAAATTTGTACACCGTGTGCAGTTTGATCCAAATTGAAAGATAGGATAGAAAAATAAAATAAAAAATGAAAAAAACGTTAGCCACAGCAACGCGTGGCCGGGTCAGCTAGTCTTATCTTCTTAATATATATAAATTACGTGTCACGATGTTTGTCCACGATGGACTCCTAAACTACTTAACCGATTTTGATCAAATTTGTACACCGTGTGCAGTTTGATCCAACTTGAAAGATAGGGTAGAAAAAAGAATATGACAAAAACGTTAGCCACAGCAACGCGTGGCCGGGTCAGCTAGTAACATATAGTTTATAGTACAACAATATCGCTCGCCATACATTTATTTAGAACACGTTCACACTTTGCTATACTATAGTTCTAAATAAATGTATGGCGAGC
The DNA here is from genome assembly GCA_963669345.1 of Gortyna flavago. Taxonomy (NCBI): domain Eukaryota; kingdom Metazoa; phylum Arthropoda; class Insecta; order Lepidoptera; family Noctuidae; genus Gortyna; species Gortyna flavago. The sequence goes on along the minus strand of OY770145.1, from coordinate 13,852,188 downwards.
GATATTCTTGTGCTATAAACTATATACTATTACTCGTATATTATAGTGTATTCTGAAATGAGCTTTAGCGCTTCCCCAATAATATAGACAATATTTTTTCTCCCCCCTGTGTCCATTGTTAGTAGATTAAGTCTTAGCATGTAACTTCCATACAACCTATGTATATATCTTTGGATCAATAAACTTATTATTATTTATTATATTAACTTCAAAGAATTTACCCTTTGAAAAGTTTCTTGTGAGAGGTTTTCTGCTACCGAAATAACTTACAATGAAATAAATTACCTGAAAAATAATAAAATGGCTTTAATAAAATCTTGTTACTTGTGTTTGAGGTACAAAGGGTGGCCTGGGGCTATTTCTGGTTATAAAGGTTCAGACAAACCGTGGAATATGGAATTAACTGAACATATTAACCAAAAAAAAAAGTTGTTTCCTGTTTTATGATAATCGATTTACTAGAATACACACGATTACCGTAACTTAGCTAAAACTCTGTAAGTCTTGTACAGACGCCAGCCAGCACATAATAGGGTCCCGTTTTTACCCTTTGGGTACGGAACCCTAAATACTATATGAAATAAAATAGTGTAAAACTAATTTACCTGTTTTTTTTTTTGGTCCAGTTGAAATCCAGCGTCAGGCATTAGTTGTCTGGCATTTTTGCTGAACTGGGCCTTTGGTACATCCGTAAGGCACACTTTCCTGCACATTTAATACATCGGACTTAACACTTTCTATTTGGTTTTTATTTGCTGCTATCTGATGTATTGTGTGTCTTTTAGTCTGTGCTAAATAAAAGCTTTTTCATTCTTTCAATAAACACTTATTTCTTGCTTATGTAAAAAAAAAAGTTAACCATCATCTACTTCCAAAAACAACAATTGGTCGAATCAAAAGGAAGACAAATCACAAGACTGTTAAACTTTCAACTTTGTTGTTTGAACTTGTTTTATTGGGTTCTTCCGGACCCCTGAAGGAATGAGGGACATAGCTGCAGACTTTTTTGACATTACGTGAGCTTATCACTACATATACTGTAAAACGAAGTTCCCCATCGCGTCTATCTGTCTGTCTGTCTGAACGCGATAAACTCAATAACTGGCGAAAGATTTTTCATACAGTTTCTCATTCACTGCTGTCAAAAAACGGTGAAGGAAAACATCGTGCAGAAACCGACATGTCCTAGAACCAAAATTCGAACGAAGACATGTGTCATCTACCAACGCGCACTGGGCCCGCGGGGTGGATTACGGCCCATTCCCCTCACAAATAGGAAGCGTGTGCCCCAGCAGTGGGAACATTATAGACTGCTTATGCGATTATGCTAGGAGGCAAGTTGCCTGTAATAGCAAGCTTCAATGTGCCAACACCCTAACACTTATTATTTACCAAGGAGTACTCGTAATACTGTTTACCAAATGTAGGTACATACAAATCCAACGTACAGAAAATACTTACTTGTAAGTACAACTTACTTATAGCATTTAAATGGAACCTCGATGTTGAGTGTTCATTAGTGTGCGCCAAGTAAAGGTCAACTCTATTTGCTCATTAAGTTATACTTAAGGCGCAGATATACGACTTCTAATGATTTTAAATTCAACATCACGTCTAATCGACCGGACTGATTTCTTTGAAAAAAATAAATATTATACTAGACCATTTGCTTCGTAATTTGATATGTGAATATTTGCAATTATATTTTTTTAAGATAGTGTAATTAATTTGTAAAGTAATGTCTACCGCGGACATAAAAACGATAATCACGCAAACACTATCGGGTGTATTTTTATAAAACTTTCACCATGTAAAAGACAATTTAATTCCCCGAATTTTAGTATACGGTTTTTATTTGTTTGGTGTTTGATATATCAACAATAGACGATTGTTTCATATTTTGCAGGTAAATTACCAGCGTTGTGTCATCGCGCTTCTCTTTCTTTTCTATGCAGTCCGATAGTGACCGCGTTTTAGGTCATGTAGTCGCCTTAAGTAAGTGTATTGTAACATACAATACGTACGGGTACTTTATTGGTCTGACGTACCACTTGAGTACTTGGGTACTTGCGAACGTGGGTAGGGATAGTCGACTTCGTAACAGCTATACTACTTTTCAAGCTAATAATTTCGGTATAAATAAAATTTTAGATATATAGAAGCTTTAAACGATCTAGCCCTTTTTCCAACTATGTTGGGGTCAGCTACAAGTCTAACCGGTTGCAGCTGAATACCAGTATTTTATACGTATGAGGCGACTGCCTATCTGGCCTCCTCAACCCAGTTACTCGGTAATACGATATCGCTTGGTAAGACAGTTTGTCAGACTTTCGGCCTTCGAACGCGTAACGGCTGTCAAAGACCCACGAATGACGGCCGGGACCAACGGCATAACGTGGTTTCCGAGGCACGGAGGGGCCTCGGTATGTAAAGACGGTCAGGCATCCACAGACCAACCAAGGCAAGTGTAGCTTAACCTGATCGATCGACCCTTGCAGCTGTTGTTTCTAAGTGACGAGCTTCTTTTGGCAACAATTCTCAGTAAATGAAACTTCACTAAAGTTTAAACTATCATATCCATACCAAAACCAATAATAAATGCGAAAGTGTGTCTGTCTGTATGTTGCCTCTTCACGCTTAAACCGCTCAACCGATTCAGATGTAGTTTGAGTCCCGGGAAAGGACATAGGACAGTTTTTATTCCGATATTCCCACGGGATTAACACTTATGCGGGTGAAACCGCGGGGCGCTGCTAGTTTAAAATATTTCGGTCTTATTACAAAAAAATGCTAAAGTACTGGTTTAAACCAAGACTAAAAGGTCTAGGATTGTGACGGTATTAATGATAGTACCAGGATCAAAATATGTCCCGATTACAAAACGAAGACTATCTGAGGACCTGCTAGTACCAAAGAAGATCCATGGTTCAAATAATATCCACAGATAAGAAACAAAAAAGGCATTCTTTCATTCGTTCTTACAGGCTTTATTTGAAGCAACGTTCTGTTTCTCTAAATATTTATATTATAATAACACTTGAAATTATTAAATAATTATTTATGAATACAAAAATATGTCATAAATTGTTCTTTGTTTAGGTTACAATATAATGAACAAGCACAACTTGTACTTTTGACGCGCCTTTTATAATCAAGTTGCCATATTTGTTTAGTACCTCTAGCTTGAAATGGAGTGAATTACATTCGGCGACAGGCCGCGTTATTTGAAGCAAATGTTTGCGTCCTTTTGGATAAACAAACGCATTTCTTAATATTGTTCTTAGTATTTCTGTTATTAACACTACAGTCTGTTACTTGGTTTGTTCCTGAGTTGGTTGTGTCCGATTGAATCGTGAGCTAGCTAAAAAATGGCTTACAAAAGAAAAATAGGGGTGAAAACTGGAGTTCCGAAGTAAAAGTTAGTAAAACATAAATGTTTAATTATTATTCGGTAAACAGTGCTTCGTTTCATCTTATTTTGACTACATAACGCGGATGTTCTTATTATTATATGAAATATTACATGAGCTTATTGCTCAATCAGCACATAATAGAAGATAAGTCCACGAACACGTCAATAAACATGCAGAAAACTAAAGAGTGGAAGAATATAGGGTCGTAGAATAAATCCTCACGTAAAACATTTTTCCCCAAAACGTTTTGTGAACCTTTACTTATATTTAAAATCTTCGTCACTCAATTTAAAAGGATTTACACGATGACGATGTCTGTAAGATCGCCGAGACGTCTCCAGCATATACAAATCTTCCAAATCAATCATATTAATATCATTTTTTTACGATTTGTAAATAAAAAGACACAATAATAATAAACGCTAACCTCAAATAAATTAGTACTGTTGTCAAATCCATAGTTAAACTAGGGGTCTCAGCGGACTAACTTTAGGACCTTAGATAGTTCATGAACTAGTGATAAACTCCATTTTGTAATAACGTTTTGTTTAGTCATGGTTTAAACCTAGTTTTAATCCCAGTACTAAATTTAGATCGTGTTTTGGAATAAGGGGGAAATTTTAGTTTATTAATACAAGCCAGTAACCTTGTGGCACACTAGTTATAATTGTGTCTTCTATTACATAATAGCGACAACAGTCTGTGAATTATTAATATTGACAGCTTGTCGCGTCTCCTGCGTTGCTATGGCAACGAGTTATTATCGTCTATCGGTTTGTCGCTAACTCAAATGCTTAGTTCCCGAGAATATATTACAATGAGAATTATTAAGCATCTTTTAGAACTTAAGGCGAAGGTTTCTTAAAAATGGTCAAAAAGTTGGTTTTTAAGGCAGTGTATCTCTTAAACCGTAAATAACTTTGACCAAAAAAAATTTTGTCATATTTTCAAATCTTATTTTAAAACAGTGATGGAACTCGAAATCATAATTAAATGTACATTAATGCATCAAAAAAATCTTCAAATACACCTCTGACATTTCTTTAAAAGCAGTTTATCCCTTCAATAACAATTTTAATTATAATTAAAAATATAGTGACGGATTATTTATTATTAAGTAGTTTGTAAATAGATGATTGTTTCATATTTTGCAATAAATTACCAGCGTTGTGTCATCGGGCGTCTCTTTCTTTTATATGCAGTCCGATAGTGACCGCGTTGTAGGTCATGTAGTCCCCTTAATGTAACTTATTCACATTTTATTCTTTGAAAAAGTTGTGTAATCCCCGAGGGGTTGGCAAAAGTGTAGGGCTATTCTGTAAAAAATCTCACCGTGATAACTTAGGTGAAGTGAGCTGTCATTCAACCTGTAGTGCTATTCTGTAAAAATCTCACCGTGATAACTTGGGTGAAGTGAGCTGTGAATCCCTAGGCATCAGATGGAATGACAGCTCACTTCACCTAACTTCTCACGGTGAGATTCTAACAGAATCGACCGGCTGATGCTAAGAATTGACACTAATGACAGCTCACTTTAAGCTCACTTCACCCGAGTTTTCACGGTGAGATTTTTATAGAATAGCATTACAGGACCGTAATTCACTATGACTACTTAACGATTCCTTGCTTCGAAACCACGTCAATTCCTTAGTTAATCACGACATCTACTATTAACGTATTCTCTATGACACTATGGCGTGGTTTGAACTGTCAAAACACATGTTGTCTGTACGGTTGACATTTCGATTCCTTGCCGTCAATAAGACACGATATTGACGTGTTTGCACGTGGTTAGATTTCGCGGGATATTATACAAAATTGAAACAACTCACGTGAAGCTCACTTTACTTAAGCTTTCACGGTAAGATTGTCACAGAATAATAATAATAATTTTATTTCAGATTAGAATCCATATGTTGTTAGTAAAAGTCTGAATGATCGGCTGTTAATATTTACACATTTTGCCAATACTTAGCCACAAGGTTACATTATTATTAGGATACAAGATTCAATCAGACAAAATGACTTTTGTCTTCCTTTATAATTCTTTTTCAGTCGGGAATATTGCTGTGTACTACGAGTATCCCTCTTTATTTCGTTTCTCAATAGCACGATTTTCTGTATTAAATCATACTAAAAGCATAAGACTTATAAAAAAAGATGGACTCCGCGCCACGCATATCAGCTGTTTCATACAAAAGTTCAATAACTACTTGACCAAAATGTATGAAACAGCAGGCTTTTTTTTTCGTGATTTTAGAGTTGGTCCCATAGTGAAATTTGTTCGTATTAATGGGTAGAAAACCCTGTAAAAATTTGGATGGTGATAAAAAAATCTTTCTGTATATGCATACTTACATACAAATAAATAAATTTCAAGTGTCTGTTTGTAATGTCAAAATAACAGCTTTTTATAAAATGCAAAAAAAATTAAATGTCGTCTATCTGTCTTTCTGTTTGTTTCGGCTAATCTTCGCAAGGGCTGGACCGATTTTGACGGGACTTTCACTGGCAGATAGCTGGCTTACTGTTAGCCTGCATCATCCCACTGCTGGGCAAAGGCCTCTCCCCATGACTTCCAGCTCTTTCGATCTAGGGCTAAAGTGGACCACTGGTTGTTTGTTTTGTCCAGCACTTCCCGCCATCTTCTACGCGGTCTGCCGCGATAGCTGGCGTAAGCAACTTTTATTTTAGAAAAAGAATTAGGGTTCCATGCAAAAAAACCCATGAATCTAATATCTGAGAAAGTAAGAACCATTAAAACCTTCATCACTTCCAAATATCACAATTACCACCTAACATCAGCCACAAGACAACACAATTAATTCTAATCGTTATAAACCCATTTATCTCAAATCAATCAAGTCGGCCTTATTGGCAGCCTCCGGGAAATTGCGTCGACCTCAATCAACATTGAATCAATAAAAAAGTAGGATTGTCCATCCCCCCCGTCGTTGAGCTTCTCGGAGACAACATGAGGCAGTGACTCATGATGCGTCAGGGAATAGGAATTTACGCAATATCGCAGATTCTTCAACCACATTTTGGTAATTATTATTTAGTATATGTTTTTTCTATGTACTTATGTATTTAATGTATATATATGTAAATGGTACACCAAGAGGGGCTGAGGGGCTTGTGGTTGGTCTGTGGATGGGTGACCATCTTTACATACCTAGACCCCTACGTGCCTCGGAAAGCACTTTAAGCCGTTGGTCCCGGCTGTCATTCGTGGATCTTTGACAGTCTTGTGGAGGTCAGATAGGCAGTCGCTCCATGTAAAATACTGGTATTCAGCTGCATCCGGTTAGACTGGAAGCCGACCCCAACATAATTGGGAAAAGGCTAGGCAGATGATGATGTAAATGGTACACCACAGACTACCTTCAGTATTGTATCTCCTTTCTCTCTAACGGCCGAACCCAATTACCTATCTATCACCAGTTTTGGCAAACTGGAGGTAGAAAAAAAAGAGGAAGGTCTCTGATATACAGGGTGAAATTTTAATCACTGTTTTCCTTTTAAGGGGTCATTGTACTCATCATTTTAAACAACTTTTACTATGGAATCAAACATGAAATCACGAAAAAAAAATCAGCTGTTCCCAACATTTTGACGAGTTATGCGAACATAAATGTAGGGAACAGCTGTTTTTTTTTTCACGATTTCTGGTTTGGTCCCATAGTAAAAGTTGTTTATAATGATGAGTATAATGACCCTTTAAGAGGAAAACAGTGATTAAAATTTCACCCTGTAGAATACTTAGTGTATAATCTAAGTAGCGATCTGTATGGATTATATTATACTGACAGTTATGATTATACTGGCTACCATCAGTAACGATCTGTCTTTAACTGAAAATAGGTTATTGGGTTCGGTCGTAAATCCATGCAAAGGTTGTTTTAAAAAGATCGCTTTTAGCGATAAGACCGCCCCTTGTGTCACCCGTTGTAAAATTTCTATAGGCTGGTTTATGGTTGAGCGAGCTGGGGCTAGGACCTCATTGTGGTGTGTAGTATGGGTGGCCCACATACAGTCAAACAGTCAACTAAAAGAGGAGTACTTCAGGCAGCCAACTTGCAACTATACGTTTGAGTGTTGGATAGTTGTCTTTGACATCTCGTTTCTTAGAGAGTATTAGCACATAGTTTATTGCTATCATACATAATCTGCATTGGCGATTTATTTGCCAAAAATGTAAACAAATATAAGTCTATGGAAAAATAACTTTAAATCCTACACAATAAAGTTCAGTTTACGCTACAACTTCAAACGTTTTTATAACTTTTTCAGTAGTGCTAGTCACTCTGAAATCAACTTAATTCCCATTACAATAAAGTTGATATTTGTTTAACTTGAAATATTAATTTGAAACATAACTTTGTATATACTTTACATATTCACGCTTTTTTTCAGTAGGGTAGGCAGAAACTATAAAACGCCACCTGCTACGATCCTTACATATTCCTTTTGCTTCGTTTACGTTCATACATGGTCAAAGACGCACGCCACCGGTTGCAAGTACTACTCACCTGACCTTTCCGAAGAACATCACCAATTAGGTCACTATAGGGCTCCTAGGGTGTCCCCTTTAGGCGTTTCCACTCACTGCCTTGTAAATACCTTCCGTTAGTCGCCTTTCATTCATCCTCTCAAAAAGTTAATTTGATGACTTTATCTTGTGGGTTCACCGACCGCAGTTAGTGTAGTCACTTGAAAAATCAGTTTCTCAACTCATACTTCACTTAACAAATATCCCAGCGGTCGTTGACCCTAAAAAAATATATTTTATCGTATTTAGATATCGATAACCATCACGTCGGCAGTTTCGCTAGCTAATTTAATTAGACCCTGTATTCTGTCATTTATTGTATCAGTTCCACAAGACTAAAATAAAATAAGAAGTTATACGTATAGGTAACCCTATTGATGTCACCAGTGCTGAGTGCCATGTAAACGTACCATATTGTTGACGAGGCATTATGATAACGCTGAATTTTCGGTGACAGATAACATCTTGAGGAAACATGCTTTTAATGGTCAGAAATTACTTACACGTCGAGAAAATATTCAGGCAAGGAATAAACACATGAAAAACTTTTCTTTAGCAAATAAAATACGTGTTACAACAGTGGCTAGAGTAAGAAATAAGTAGGTACTTAATAGGAAGTCTGAAAGTGACATCGGTAACTGAAAAGTTGTGTGGAAATCGGTTGTCATATGACTCTGAGGAACGAGGAAAATGTCGTGAGGAAAGTTTTGAGTATAAATGTCGATGGCTATATGAGTAGGGGAAGACCAAAGAGACGATGGATGGACTGTGCGAATGATGATATGGTTATGGTGATGATGAGAGAAGTATGGAAGAAAAAGACATGTTGTGTTGACCCCAAATAAACTGGGATAAGGACAGGAGACTGATCGGTCGTGTAAAAATTTGATGTTTGTCCATAGCAACTCCTAGTTGAGATAATGTGACGTAGGAATGACGTAGAGACGCGCCGACGGCGGCCGACGGTCAGACTCAATTATACATATTATTGCAGTGAAAATAGTTTTATTATTTCTATGCGTTTGTATTTTGATGTAGATAAATAAGTACTTACTTGTAGTAGGAAAATTGGAAATCTTGTTATCTACAATCAATTAAATTATTTAAATATACTTCTACAAACAACGATAATTGACAAATGGGTGCACTGACTGGACAGGTCCACTCAATGTAAATGATTCTTTCCTCAAAACCAAAGACCGTTTCAGACACCAGTCTTTATGGTCTTCACTGACCAAGATAATGTCTAGACTTTTAAAGAGACAATAAATATATTGAATATTGAGACTGAGTTTGTTTCGGACTGTACCTAGTCAGATAAGAAACGCCGACGTCATCGAGTTTTTTTTTTTAACATGGTTGACGTGTAAAAGTTTTACAAAGTGAAGTGCCCCCTCCCCTTCTCATGCCTCGATGGTCCCTGGTCCCGGCTGTCATTCGTAGATCTTTGATAGTCGACGTTACGGCCCAAAAGCCCAAAAAGTCTGTCAACCAGTCTTACCAATAACTATCGTGTTACCCAGAAACTGGGTTGTGGGGTCAGATAGGCAATCGCTCCATGTAAAATACAGGTATTCAGCTGTATGCGGTTATACTGGAAGTCGATCCCAAACTTAGTTGAGATAAGTCTAAGCAGATGCATTGTATGTAATCATACAAGGTTTCGTATTACCAAGTTTTCAATCCCTAGGGTTGAAACGGTGGGGATGGCAGCTCTAGATTTAGACCATTCCATGAATATTATTAGGGCGAAATTACTAAGATAATACGATTTGCAAAGAGTGGGCGTTTGCTATCTCCATATAATATGTTTATTTGGTTAGGTCTGTAATATTATTAAATTGTCTGTACCGGCTTTGAAACTTGGCGCCTATTTAATTAAACCGACAGACAATTTGATAATTTTACAAGTTTCTTTCTGATATTTCTACGTTATCGAGAAAAAATACGACAGTACCGATTTTGACACTGGCAAATAGCTAATGTACCTAATAAGGAATAACATAGGCTTTTTGTCCCATTGACACGTTCCCGAGGGATAATTTCCGAAATCCATGCGGGCGCAGCCGCGGGTGGAAGATAGTCAACAATATGAAGTAGAAAACTTACACCACAAATATCACTTAACAAGAAATAAAATATCACCAAGATATAACACAATACCCATAAATAGCCTGCGCAGCTACAGGCCACGCCGCGCCGGCCCGCGGGAGGTCTCCGTTAGTGGGGTAGGTATTAAAGTTTACTTGATATACAGGGTGTCCAGTAAATAGCACGACATACTGCAGGAGGTGATAGCTTGGGTCACTACCTATCAATAAAACACAATATATGTTCAGCAAAATCTTACGGATACGGTTACGGTTACGGTTGTACACAAATGATTTTTAACTTTGACATGGTAGGAGAGATACTACTAGGTACTCACCGACTCACTCTGATTTTCCGATTCATTGTGTTGCATTGTTTTTGAAGAATTTGCAGGTCTTCCTAAGTCGATAAGAATCGGGGAGGGTCTCGTAACCTTTGTTTGTTAGTCTAACAAGTAACAATCCTGCTTACTGTCAAAAGAGTATCGCGGACTATATCTTTAAAAACTCTGTGAAAATGAGTCCTATAGGGTCGACCCTCAGGGACCCGGTCGCGGCTCGTAGGACAAAAACTTCCTCTAATTTCGCCACGAAATTTTTTTGTTTGTATTTGTGTTTGCCACAGAGTATTAAAATAATAGAGATGCCTATTGCCTTTCATTTTGTTTAAGAATGATTTCCCTGCCATATTGGATTTTAAATGCTCCGTGGTTGCTAATTACCGTTGTTCTAAAAAAAAGAAATTCTCGCTGAATTTTGAAAAAGGAACCATTCTCATTAGAAAGGAGTTTTCTATAAGTAATAAAAAAAATGGATTTAACCTCCGTCGCAGTGTAACTAAAAGTTTTCAAACTTTTGACGCAGGCTTTTGTGAGGTAAAAGTTCTATTACATTAGTTAAAAAAGAGTAAGAATAAATTCATCTTCAATCAATCTGAGGTCGGCTTTCAGTTTACCTGGATGCAACTGGATGCCATTATTTTACATGGAGCGACTGCCTATCAGACATCTACAACTACAACCCAGCTACTGGGTATCACGAAACCCCTTCGTAAGACTGGTTGTCAGACTTTCGGGCTTCTGACTACGCGTAACGATTGTCAAAGATCTACAAATAACAGCCGGGACAAACGACTTAACGTGCTTTTCGAGGCATGAAACACTGACAGATACATAATAATATAACCACAGACAGTACCTATAGAACGACGTCTGAGACATCTCATGATATCTGTTCACCTAATTACGCAATTCCTATTTGACCGTGAAATGTCTAATGTTTGATTGACTGTAAAACCAGATACCTTAGATAATACTACAGGATCAAATTTAATTAGCTAGCGAAACTTTGCAAACGTTATACTTAGGTATCTATAATCTAAACAAGGTAAAATAAAAATTGTTTGGTGTTTTTTTTTTGGGGTCAACGACCGCGCGTAGTATTTTTACTTGAAGTGTGAGTTGAAAAAAAAATGTATTTTTTATCGTGTTTTAAAATCAATACCTCTGTTAATACGTTTATGAAGTTTACTCAATAAAACAGATTTTTTAAACTGATAAGTAATTAGGTACTTGAAGTGCGCTACCTGCGGTTGATGACCCCAAAAAAAAGTCATTCAATTAATCTCGATTTTGTTTGATCATGTTAAGCAATCGACACCCAACGCGTCTACAGATTTCCACTAGCTAATTTAATTTGACCCCGTATCGAGTAAACGTTGGGCTATTCCGCCTATATTTCGTAGAAAACGCTCGAACCACTTATCCTACGCAAGGGCGAAAGCGACCTTTGTATATAGGTCAGTGTGTCTCTGATAGTCCCCTTTGAGGACCACCGTCGGGAATTGTACCGGCAGATAACAGGCTCATTTCCTGTAGCCTTCATCTATTTGTATACAGACAGGCTCGGCTAATTTTCCATCTAGTGCAACAGAAAGCCAATTCTCTTACTTGAAAAAAACGTTCAAGTCGTAATGTTATCTCAGCGACAATCAATGTCAAAAACGTGTCAAAAATCTAGGGAAATTAGATGTATTTTTGACAGATTGAGACTGAGATCAGACTGTGAACTTTCTTAAAATTACAAGAATTGCCCCTCAGGATAAAATTAGAGGAATGTTTTTGGTCTTTCTCGAACACTGTAGACTATATTTAATTTTCAAGTTAAGGAACAACAAACTGAATATTATACACTATAAAGTTCCAATTACATTGCTATCGAAAACTTATTAGGACCTTTTTGTTACGTCACATGGTCACTTAAAAACCAACTTATTTCACTCCAATTTATGTGAGATTCCCAAAGGATTATGAACACTGCTGGTACCTATTTTGTTACATTTACATGCTGGTTCGAAAGCAAAATTTTAAGACGTCAACCCACAGACTTATAAAAAAAGATGGACTCCGCGCCACTCATATCGAAAGTGAAGCACCGTACCGATCTATATGTGTACGTGATTGACGATTGACGCTGTCGTGTCACTTAATGGCGGCCGGTCGGCATACTATGATGTAAAAGTGAGCGTGAGGCATGTTTGTACAAACGGTCGGGATACTTACTGTGCATCACTTTCGATATGCGTGGCGCGGAGTCCATCTTTTTTTATAAGTTTAGGACATCAACTAACAACAACTAACAACTGTCAACTAAGTAACTAGCATGAACTTATAACATGTAACAGTAACTCAGTATACCTAGATGTAGGTACCACAGACTACTTAGAGATACTGGCAGGAAAAGATTGATAGATATAACAAAGATATATTTACTCTTTAAAATAATATTTACGCTTCCAATTTCTCAAGAATTATTTTACCTAACTTCTTCACAACATAATGCCGTACCCTCAGACTTCAGCTTCGTCTGACGACTTGAAAAATAAGCGGCTTATGCACTTTACTACCTTCTTCCATTCCGTTTGTAGATAAAGAGGAAAATTCCTTTCATATTTTATTTATTATTTTTATTGCTAGTTATTTTATTTATCTCTTGATTTAATTATCTGTGGCGTTTCAGTGGTCGCTTTGTAAACCGTTGACTGTTAAATGAGAGGACCTTTGGCGGTTTGTGTTTACATAAACGAACAGCAATCTGTTGGATATTTAAATGTCGCTGGTGGTTTGTTTGCTTTTGTATAAAATTACGAAGATAGGCTAAATAATAACAGCCGCACAGGTCTATCGATCAGGTTAAGCTACGCTTGCCGCGGTTGGTCTGTGGATGGGTGACCATCTTTACATATCGAAACCCCTCCGTGCCTCGGAAAGCACGTTAAGCCGTTGGTCCCGGCTGTCATTCGTGGATCTTTGACAGTCGTTACGGGTAGTCAGAATCCCGAAAGTCTGACAACCAGTCTTACCAAGGGGTATCGTATTACCCAGTAACTGGGTTGTGGAGGTCAGATAGGCAGTCGCTCCATGTAAAATACTGGTATTCAGCTGCATCCGGTTAGACTGGAAGCCGACACCAACATAGTTGGGAAAAGGCTAGGCAGATGATGATGAGGCCACTCACTAACATCACGTAAACATTAAATGGACTAGAAACACTTACATTTAAATACACCCACAAAACTATATTTCCCGATGTCGTGCGTCATGTGCTCAACAACCGAAATAGAGAGACATATTACACGGGCTGTAGCGGGAACAAGATAGCAATTGCGTAACGTACCCATGCCACTTGCGCTGCCGCTTGTGCTGACATAGACAAGGACAGAGATAGAAGCCGGAGCTGTTGTGCAAGCGAAATCGCGTTAGCCGCCGAATGTTGGCCGAATATTTACGATTATGAATGACAAATTATGACGTGAAGCAAACATTAAATATTATTATAATTTTCAACAAACTAACATTTTGGCTGTACTTACGAGTAGAAAGTAATCCCGTGGAACTTGTTTTTGGTTTTTGAACTATTTGTGCATATTTTAAAAATACAGGAAGGCATTGTTACTGCTTATTTAGACGATTACTGTAATTTTACTTAACGTGCTACACAAAAGCCAGTTCGATTGTGACTAAGGTCGATTGTGCCTGTGCACTTAATTTATGTGGTCCACGTCGAGGAGCGCGTACCCTATATTTCCTTATTTTATATATCAATGGCTTTTAAGCATGCACCGTCGAAAAATTGATTATTTTCTATTGTCAATAATTTTGCAAACGTTTTTCATCATCTTCATTACTTGTTTTGATTTTATGGGCTATCTGACTACTCTGAGAAGAAAATTCGAAACAAACTCAGAGGTCACAGTCTCTTTTAAAGTAGACATAATCTTGGTCAGATCATGTGAAGTGACGAACCATGTACTTAGATTATTGTAGATTGATGTCTGAAATGGTCTTTTGAGGAAAGAACCACACAGATTGAGTGGACCTGTCCAGTCAGTGCACGCAGATTTGTCAGTAATCGTGCAGCTCAACTCAAAACTTAGGAGCTCAACGCCACTGAAGGCCACCTTCTGGCCCCAACTCAGAGGTAAAAATTTTATATTACGTTAGGTCATAATATAATATTTTTACCTTTGCCATCGAATCGAAAAGAAGAAGCTAGCATTTTTTACCACATTGATGTATTTTTACTCTCATGTAGGTAGGTAACTGGTAAACCTACAAACTAGACATATTGGCTGACCCACCTTTGCATAAATGGTTGAGATTTTTAAGAATAGGTACAATTAAAATAATAATATGTACATTTATATGAAAAATACGTTCATAACAATATTTCCTCGAAAAATTACAATCGTCTAAAAACATGTAGGTAGATATGTTTTGCTTTCAATCGTACGAAATGAACTCGTATCTAAAAACCTGCTGAAAATACAATCGTACCTAAGTTATGAAAACCTATAAAAACATGAAAGAAAAATAAACGCTGTGTGTCTTAAAAATAACGTTGTGGGTCTTCATTCAATAAGGGTGCCGCAACTGCCGCAAACTAGAAGTGTCTAAGCTTTTCGAATTCTCATTATTCGTTACTGATTCTAATTTTCATTATATTACGCAGTTTAAGAGCGTTTACAACGTACGTCATTTGATACAAACTATCAAGCCCTTGTTTTTCGAAACGAATGAACCGATTTTAATGAAACTTCGTACGCATAAGCAGGATACAAAGTTCTAAAAAGTTAGAGATCATTTTTGAAAAATAGTGTTACAGCCAAATTAGACTGATTTTAAATTTTCCATAGAAACAGAGATTTCCAGTTATTTTTTTTTAAATAAGACATTTTGAAAATGTTTTTTACTAACTTTTTAGACCTTTGTATCCTGCTTATGCGTATGAAGTTTAATTAAAATCAGTTCATTCATTTCGAAAAACAAGTATTGAAAGTTTGTATCAAATGCCGTACGTCGTTAACGCTCTCAAGAGTCTAAAATGTATTTATTCAGAGCAGTGGTGGCCGGTGGCCCAGTGGTAACGGCCTTACGATTTGTAGGTCGTGGATTCGAACCCAGCCAGGCACTTTACTTTGTGTAAGTAATGTCATTACCACTGCTCTCAAAACGGTGAAGGAAAACATCGTGAGGAAACCGGCATGTTCTAGAACCAAAAACTCGAAGACATGTGACATCTTTCAAACTGCACTGGGCCTGCGTGGTAGATTACAGCCCACATCTTTCGAAGAGAGGAGGCCTCTGTCGCAGTAGTGGCAACATTGTAGGCTGTTCATGCAAGTCTAAAATAAAATTACATTCTTCAGAAGACATGTTCAAAAGCATTATCCGACAGGTAAAAATAATCTTAACAAAAGGATTACTTAATTTACACAATCTGCTGGCCTGCTGCACCGATATTGGCAAACCGGGAATTTACTTCTTAAATTCATTCACTCACTTACAGACAACGCTCTGTTACCTGTTACCGCCACTTGGTCTACTCTAGAAGCATGAAATTAAGCACATAAGTTTTTTATACAATGTTTAGACAACAATAAATGAAAACACTGGCAATATTAAACGGTATTTTGGAACGTATTGTCTTGCCGACGTGAAATCGGGCATACAGCTTGTAATAGATAAACAAATCAATTGATAACCTCCCCCTACAACATAAAATTGATCCCACCCTTTCCTTAATTGATTTTACAGCCGGGCTTCCATTAATGCAATAAAATTGATGTCCCCACCATCTTCATTAAGCCTTAGTGAGTACTTTAAAAGGAGCCCACCGTCTGATACGACTCATAAAATAAACTGACGATTAAAGAACTATAGGGCCTTATCACACTGGCGATTTTCCAGCATGTTACCAAAAAGGATATTGTTTAACGCGCTCGCTGCGTTTGCGTAGCGAGCATGCTACGTAAGCGCCACGTGTTGTCAGAACGAGAGCGGTTGACGTGAATCAATCAATCAACTCAGCCTATCTTAGTCCACTGCTGGACATAGGCCTCCCCCAGGCTGCGCCACAACACCTTGTCCTCTGCCTTCGGCATCCAGTCTGTCCTAATAACCTTTTTGAGGTCGTCTGTCCATCTAGTTGGGGGGCGTCCCACACTACGCTTGCCGAACAATTTTGTCCTCCGGACCGAATTTCGGGCATGGCAGCTAATGACAGCAGAGACTATCCATCTACGCGGAAGGTATTATAGTGCACAAGTGCACTCACTCTTCCCTCCCTCTCGTAGTCCAATGTGACGGCAATCTGGCACGACCGGAGAAAGATCAGGCGCAGGACCAACGGCTTATCGTACTTTGCGAGGCACGGAATTGTACAAGAGAGAGCGAGACACGAACACGAGAACACGTCGCGTAGTCACGGGTAGCTCGCTTCGCACGCACGGAGAACAATTCACAAAATTAAATGGTCTTTCTGTAACAAACACGCTGGCAAGTCGTCAGTGTGACAAGGCTCTAATTCATCCGTTTACGGCCGGACTGCACCACATGACATACCTAATTTTAACGGAGACGTTAATTGTCCGTCAGTGCAGTGCAATTTGTCGGTTAAGAGGTTTTGCAATCAAATAACGAGCTCCATGGCGATAATAGTCTTCACGCCGACAGTATTTTTATTGCTCACTTAAAGCATTCTCTTATCTGGCTATAATATGGTCCTATATATTTTATTCTCTCTACGTATAAGTCTGCGGTTGACCCATGATCGTTAAAGAATAGGTACATCGTGACCAATCACCTAGCCTCTATAGGCTAGGTTAGCTTGTGTCGGCGACTTTAGCCAGTGGGCACTATCAGAAGTACCTAGATATTAAGCAATGGATTAGCAATGTCGTTATAACTGATTCAAATTGTGATATACAGTGTTTTACGCAATTATGTTGCTGGTCTGGTTAGATCCTGTTTAAAAAAAAGGCTATTAACGTGTGACATTTCAAGAAGTGGCTGCCGTCTTACTTCCACACGGCACACACAACTCAATTCATAGGGGATTCCGATTTTGTAATTTCTACCTACGTCGCAGCGGGGTAATTGCACATACACATAAAAATAATGACAACAGCCGGTCGATTCTGTTAGATTCTCACCGTGAGAATTTAGGTGAAGTAAGCTGTCATTCCATGACAGCTCACTTTAAGCTCTCTTTACCCGAGTTATCACGGTGAGATTTTTACAGAATAGCACTACTGATCGCAATTTCTTTCATTTTGACAGTACTGCCAAGTTTACTTCCTGCAATTACCTCCTAGGCCTTCAAAATGAAACCAAACTTTAATCGATGAAGTTTATACGATATCCCAGTTACCGTGTGTCACTGAAAATCGATTCATAATACCAGCCAGTACTATAACAAATGTTATTTACGACCATTCATAACACCCCCACGTAAGTTATCGGCTGGATAATATGCAAATCCAGCGCTGAAAACGCTTAACCTAGTAGGAAAGCGGCTGTAAAGTATCTCAGTACATTTTATATGCAAATCAGGTTATACAGCCAAGCAGAATTGTATCGAGGCGCTCATTCAGCTTTATTTGAAGAAGTTTCATTATTCATGGAGTTGAATGAACGACCTTTAGACAGACACTTACTTACTTAGTTTTATATATTGTTGCTTGATTACGTGGGTATAGTATTCAAAGTGGGTACTACGGTCTAATAGTAAGTATCCAAAAATGGTCGTTTGTACCTAACTTGAGTTTTTTTTAAGATACTTAATTTTCGTGTTTCCCTAAATAGCGAGTTAACAGTCAAACGTTTATTAAGGAGCCGCTTCCATGAGCGAGAGAATCGCGGCGATATTATCGTCGTGCCACGTATTTCTCTACACGGCGAGACTATCGCCGCGATTCTCTCGCTCGTGGAGGCGGCCCCTAAGAAATCGGACTATCAAATGGAACTCCACAAATGACAAAAAAATCTAGAAATGTTTATTTAAGTCGTTATACGTTCCATTCTAATTTATACCCCATTTACCTACTATATATTTTCCTCCATTCCAGGACGTCCACTACGAATGGAGCGAAACAGATATCTTATCCCACGGATTCAGCGGCCTAAGTCTTCACAGGCAAGACAGCCTCACACAGCGTCCCTTAGCAGCTCTAAAGAGAACCGGCAGTAAAGGCAGTGCCTACAGCCTTCGCAGCATGAGGAAAGAAATGACAAAGCCTACCACACAAGTTGAAAGGCCGCCTACGATACCTGATGCAGGATTCGGGACGCTAGAGATAAAGCTGGCGTATGAGAATGCGACCTCGTCGTTGGCCGTCACTGTTCTTAGAGCAAGAGGACTGATTGGCATGGATATGACTGGCCTGTCGGATCCGTTTTGTAGATTAGAAGTTTTGCCTAGAGGTGAGTTGTTAACGTCATAAGGCTGATTTCCTTATGCCCTCCATTTTGTACCGAATCCCCAATGATTCAGTAATATATATGTCAATGCGAATCCCATTTTGCGTGCTGATAGACCGAGATAATTGTACCAAATATCTGAATAATGAGGTAAGTAGTTTCGATACTTTTGAACATGATGGGGGATTAAAACACAGTGTCAGTGCTTTTAGCAGTATCTACATCCACATTTCATCATTTGTTCTCAGTCTCTTTTCTGGACCAATTTTATCACAAAGACTTCTAATATATGACCAATACTCATGTAGATTTCATAGACATTTACGAACAGTCACCACGCATTTTAATGTTTTCTTCGAAAATATATAGTAACGTAACTATTCTCTCATCTTACAGAGGGATCCTACTCCAACAGACTGCGAACGAAGACGGTGCACAAGACGAAGAATCCTGAGTTCAACGAGACGGTCCACTTCTTCGGCATCACGGAGTCAGACCTTGCAGTCAAGTCTTTGGAGATCGTGCTGTTTGATGATGACAGGTAAAGCCAATATTCTAATCTCATCTGTCTAAGTAACTGTGAAGGAAAACATCATCGTGAGGAAACCAGTATGTGGCAGAAGTCCCAGAACAAAAAAAAAACATGGTGACATCTACCAATCCGCACTGGGCCCGCGTGGTGGGCTCTTACAGTGGGAACATTATAGGCTGAATGCTAAATTGGTCTTAGGAAGGCTACATGAACGCAAGGGACGGAAGTTTCGCCCCTCAGAGACGGTCGACGGACGGTTCGTCAAACTAAGTCAACAGGTACATCGGATTGAAAGTATTTTCTCTTGTTTTTTTTTTGTTTCGAGTTTCCCAGAAGTTTTCTAGACATCATCATCATCTTCATCTGCCTAGCCTTTTTCCCAACTGTGTTGAGGTCGGCTTCTAGTGATAAGAGACGCAAATAACACCGTGTGACGCTCGTCTGCCTAACATAACCTAAGGAAAGTCTAGCAAGTTGTGTCGAGATCAATAGACTAAAGAACTCAAATAGACATAAGTGGCCCATAGACCGCTACCCATAGACAAGCTACTACAATCTGTCAAACTTTAATAGATTTTCAACTTTATCGCTAAAGCATTAGTTCAAGGTTGATTGGGAAAATTTTATAGTTTCGGGTAGCTTGATGTGCTGGCGTCTGTACAAAGAAGGAAGATCAAGCGTGGGTAGTAACTTTTTTTCTTTACAAGTTTGAGTCATAAAAGTTACTAGAACGTGCCTGGAATCTCACGAAGGGATCGATTTCAAGGCTCTGAAAAAAATATTCTTCAAATAAAACGATTTATTCCGGTCTGATCACCTGAGTCCCCCCCATCCACCCCCCCCCCCCCCTCCTCGTTCTCCTGCTAGCTCTTCTTCTGTTTTGAAATCTTTCCTAACCAATTTTATCTAGGTTTCTCTTTAAGAGAGGTAAGTACAGTCAAGAGAAAATAAACGTTTCATACATGTAGGAATTTTTTTTTCTCTCACTCTCCGCTATTATCGAAGCTTTTAAGAAAAAAATCCGACAAACCGTCACGCAGGTTGGCAGGCTTATGAAATGTGTACACACGGCTACACATCAAGCTAGGTATACATAACCAGTATAAGCTGACTTCTGATTGTACGAAAAACCTATACAATGCGAGGTCAACTAAAACTGGGTATTTATAGCTTGATGTGTAGCCGTGTGTACAAAAGAAATGATTAAATTTAAATTTAAAAAAAATTGGTTGTCTGTAAAGTCGGTTTACGGACGATAATTTTATTCTCTCTATCGCTTGTTCCGCGCTCTCGCTTCCACGCTCGGTTCAGGCGGAACGTGACAATGAGTCATGCTTTTTCGTACGTGGAGCCGGCGTTCATCGATTTTTAAGACGCTAGACGTTATCACGTCAATGAAAAAAAGTAAGTAGTCTTCATAGTTCAGAACTGCAGATGTTAAGCCCTTTCTCTTAAAATTCTAAGCCCTTTCTTCATTTTAACCGGCTTCAAAAAAAGATATGGATGCATTCGGCGGGTTTTTTTTCTTTAAGGTTTGAATACTGCTTTCAGATAAGGACTTTCAAAGAACTAGGAAATTCCAATAATGCATAGAATAGGTACAAAAATCATTCACTCATCATCTGCCCAGCCTTTTGCCCATCCATGTTGGGGTCAGCTTCCAGTCTAACCGGATGCAGCTGGATACCAGTATTTTACATGGAGCGACTGAATATCTGATCTCCACTACCCAGAGTACCCAGTTACTGGGTAATACGATACCCCTTGGTATGACTGGTTGTCAGACTTTCGGGCTTCTGACTACCCGTAACGACTGTCAAAGATCCACGAATGACAGCCGGGACCAACGGCTTAACGTGCTTTCTGTGGCACGGAGGGGTCTCGGTATGTAAAGATGGTCACCCATCCACAGACAACCGCGGCAAGCGTAGCTTAACCTGATCGATCGACCTGTGCGGCTGTTGCTTTTAGGCAAAATCATTCACTATAGCCTAAAAATAAGAAAAGTGACCATGTCTTATCGCTACTGATGAATTATGATGAATTATAAGCATGTTGTAAGCCTGTAAGGTATGCCTCCACCATCGCCCGATGTCTCAAAAACTAGGTCAAACAGAACACAACTTTTCCACTGAGTAACTCGAACTCGCGTTGAGTGAATACTTTAGTCTAATAATTTAAGTACATTCAACAAACTCTGATCGTTTTCGATTAAGTAGATACAATAAAGGTATTTAATGTTTAACTTATTGATTTGATAAAAGAAAAAATTAAACCGGTCAAGTGCACCGAGGGTTCCGTACAAATTTGTAGGTATGTGACTAAAAATTTACGGTATTCGGATTTTGTCCTTTACTTGTGCTACATGACATTGCTTCTTGCCAAACATGATTCTAGGTCAACGGGAAGTACCCTATAGGTTTTGATTCCCAAGGGTTCCGTTTTTCCTTTTGAGGTACGGAACCCTAAAAATGATTGCATTTCGAAAAGTTTTTAATGCCAGCATTGTGAACTTTCATGTCAACACGTTCTTACTCTTTTTTTTCCCGAAGATTCATATATTTGAAAGCAAGAAGAACCATTAACAGCTAAACAATAATAATAACAAAACTTTACTATGACCGAGCCATACTCACAGACCGCACAATTCACTATAATAGACCCGACATAACATTAATTAACAAAGTAAATAAAACTGGGTTTCTAATAGACATCGCCGTACCGAATACACATAATTTACAGACTACAATAGCCGAAAAACTATCTAAATACATCGAACTAAAAGACGAAATAACACGACTTTGGCATCTTCATAAAGTCACAATAGTCCCTATAGTGCTATCTACAACAGGAGTAATACCCAAACAGCTTCATCAGTCCCTTAGTTCTCTCAACCTGCCATCTAACACCTACCACCTGCTGCAGAAGGCAGTGATTCTTAATACATGTAGGCTAGTAAGAAAATTCCTCCAGTGTGAGGCCGATAACTTGCACCATTACTCCCACTCAAATATAGTTTCGGCTAATATACAGCCTACTGCGGATAACCACGCAGTATCTAATATTACTCCAACACTTAATCCCACTGATGAACACTTGGCTTAGGCCCGTGCCATCAGTTATCCGGCTAGGCCGAGGTAAAAAAAAAATCTATAAATAAATAATAATAATAATATCCTTGGACATTTCAAACAACGCCATTTAGTCCCAAGCTAAGCAACCTAATGCTTGTGTTATGGTAACGAGATGGCTGATAAACTACTTATATACATTTTTTTTTGTAAATACATACATATTATAGATAAAACACCCAGACCCGGCACAAATACTTGTAGGTCGTACAAATATCTGTTCCGTGCGGGAATCGAACCCACGACAAATACCACAATTAACACACAATTACAATTTATACCTTTATATACATACATAGGCATTTCTATGGCTACCCGTGTTTAAAAAACTGTCTTTCTGTTCTCATCAGATACGGCTGCGACGAGATGGGCTCAGCGACAGTCGCACTACGAGAATGCACGAAGTCCCCAGCACAACTTCGGCTAGCCCTGTCAGGATCCTCGGGCTCCGAACCCACCGGCCCCAGGGTTCTCCTGGCTCTTTGCTACAGTACTCGAAGACGGGCCCTGGTCGTGACCATCTGTAGAGGAGCTGACCTGCCGCCACGAGACAGTAATGGATACTCGGATCCGTTTGTTAAATTGTAAGTTAAGAACGGCTGTTGTCATTGACCGTTTTTGCCGTTTCAACTTGGTCAAAGTTTTTTCTTTTCTTGAATAAAGTTTACACTGAAGTTTAGCGAACATCGGTTTCATAATACGGAACGATGGTACGGTACTTGATGTTTTGTTAAGAAGTTATTAAAGAAATCAATCCAAAAGTATTTTTTCATAAAATTACACACAAAGATAGGTAGGTACTTAGGTTAAGATATTACAGAACGATGCCTGTTTTGATGTACCTAATTTTTTCTTTTTTTTTTCAGGCATTTGGACCCAGACCCTTACCACAAGAAGCACAAAACATCGATAAAATGGCGAAACCTAAACCCAGTGTGGAACGAAGAATTTCTTTTCGAAACTCGCCCAACTGAACTTTCCCGCCAAAATCTGACATTGACAGTTTGGGATAAGGACTACGGCAAACCCAACGACTTTTTAGGGAGCTTAATTTTGGGAGCGAGTTCTAAAGGAAGGAGATTGAAACATTGGATGGATTGTATAAAGTTTCCCGACCATCGTCACGAGTCTTGGCATTCATTAACTGATACGCAACATCTATAGTTATTTTTATAATTTATGGTTATTTGCATGTAAATAGGACGATCACTTTATTCACATCAACCCACTTTACGCACCCTTTACCCAACCCGTCTTATGTTAATTGTCTATGGTTCTGCCTGATGTTCACAGCTTTTTCGTTGGTATACTTACCTACTTAGACAGTTATAAAAATGTGTACCATGACCGTTTATCACTTTCTAAATCTTCAAATGAAAATAAAATTACATTTTTAAAGCTGAGTTTACAAACAAATTACCTACTAATAATTTTTAAGTTTTAAATACTGGAAAGCCCCAAAATAATTGAACATTTTAACAGAAAATTATAAGTAAAGTAAAATGAGCTTCTAAGCAAAAGGGTGCTTGATATACTTGTAAATAAAACTATTTAATTAAAAACTGTTCATTGAAAAAAATTGCTTCTGAATGTTTTAGATGTATTGTGACAAATTGACAATGAGCGCTCTTTTGCTACCAAAACTGTTAAAGGGACTATAAAAAAATTGTTAAAGTAGTATCAAAATTATATTTATGTACGATGATATATGATTATATTTATATTATTATATTTTAACTAATATATTAAATTAGAAAGTTATCGTTAAAAATATAAATCGGCTCCCTGTTTTGAAATAAAAATGATGATACTAAACCGTTCTAAACAGGAAGAATTCATAAAAGTTTAATTGATATGTAGAGATTAATATCAATGAATGTGTTAAACAATACCTATCTATAAGAACGATGTATGTATTTACTTAGTTATGTTTGAATCCGTATTAGAGTTAGAGTTAAAAGTTGTTGAAAGTAATTTCTGTGTATTTTTGTACTTAGCTGTTTCAATTTGCATGTGCCAAATGTATCTTTGAAGATTAGTAATTAAGCTGACGACTGCCTTTATATCGTGTACCTACCTAATACTGTGAATTAAACATTTTTCGAAAAGGACCGCTGTTTATTTTGTTTAATAATAGAAAAATATTTGCGGCGTTAAAGTACAGACGCCAGCACATCAAGCTGCCTGAAACTGTCAAATTTTCCCAATCAACTATAAACCTTATGCTTTGGCGATAAAGTTGAAAATCTATTAAAGTTTGACAGATTGTAGTAGCTTGATGTGATGGCGTCTGTACATACTCATAAGTAAAATAATAATCTTTCATAATATTATGAATGTGATAAATATGAGTTAAAATAAAATCAAATTTTAATAAAATAAAGTGTGATTATTTTTTTCTAATAATTTTGCGTTTTTATGAAACACAGCGATTTACTTTGATCGTAGGCGACCTGGCTTCGATTTGCTCACATCGCTAGCACACAGATTTTGATATCGCTAGCGACTAATCGGCTATCAAAGTTTGTGTGTGGACGTACGAGGCCACACATCAAGCTACCCCAATCTGTCAAATTTCTTTGATAGATTTTCAACTTTATTAAAAAGGAATAAGGTTCATATTCAATCGGGAAAATTTTACAGATTGGGGTAGTTTGATGTGCTGGCCTCTGTACATACAAGTCGCAGTGAGTCGTCAGCGATCAGAATCGTTGCGTGTGTACCCAACATTATGTTCAGAGTAGTACAGCTGTACCGCTTGTCGTGACTGACTGTACCTACTAACTGAACTAAAATCAAACGTTGGTTTAGAAATGCATAAATTAACATCAATTAAATTATAGTAGCACTAACAAACAATTTAAAATGATTAAAATCAAAACTTTATGAAATCAGACAATGATGAAAGTTTGCGAAAAACGAAACGCACAACCTGAACGCAGTAACGAAACGTATAAAAAAAGTTGTTTTGTGAACTTTTTTGACATGTAGGAAATCGTGAGAAAATCGTATTTTATTCAAAGTAGTGACTATAACTTGTTGAATTTAACCTAATTTTGTTAGTTATGTGTTAATTTAAGTTTATTACAGTATGGCGTTTCTGTGTCCAGTTAGAATTAGAAGGGGGAAGAAGAAGAAATGTAAGTATCGAGCTTTCATTGGGAACTTTTCAAGTCAATGACCTCAGACTTTCTATATAATTATAAATATGTAAAACTAGTAATTTCATCCTGTTTCACCTGACAACCTGTATGCCCAATACCCTTGACCGTGAGAACCTCAATTTAGGTATTGTAAATGGCTGGCTAAATAAAAAAAACTTGATGGACCATAGATGCAAAAGTTTTTGAATGTGTAATTCAGACAGACTAAAACTTTTTGAATGAAAAGTTGCCTAAAAGTTATTTATTAGGTTTAGTTAAGTAAATATATTCTAGATTTAGCTTTAACAACTTGTACTTATTCATTATTCAACTATTCTTTCTATGTAAAATGTAGTATCAATAAAAAATAACTTGAATCTCTCAAAATTCAATAAAACCGTTCAATAACAGCTAATTGATTTACCAGACACGCTTGATTGATTGCACTGAATAGTCGTATGACTCTCACTACAGACACCACTCTAATTTTTGTCAATGTTATGAATCTGTTAAATTCAATTTAGTGCACAATCAAGTATCTATTCAAAGTTTCAAACACAAATTAGACTTAAGTTTGTATAATGTCTGCCTATAAAATAAGCATTTGATTACTTAAATTAGTATGCAAAATGAAACTGAATAACTTTAGCGAACAAAACTTGTTTGACTGAACCTGACATATTTCACTATTTATCATGAATCTCTCTATTTAACATTAATACCACATCAACCATCTTCTTTCTAGCAAGCAGTGGTGACTCAGACAAAGACTTATCACGTCCCGGTTCAGGACTAAGTCCTGGCATGGGACGTATCACGGGCTCAGCCAGCATAGAGACTCTTGTCAGGGTCGGCATTGAGAAGGAGCATGGCCTCAGTCCTGACTCCAAGATGGTGGTGCTCCATGACTTTGCTCCTTGTGTTGATGATGAGTTAGAGGTTAGATAATTTTTTTGTATAATTTGACTGTGCTTTATATAAATTGAAGTAATTTTTTTTTAACATAATTACTAACATTTACAAGCAAGTAAACTTATTAGCCTTAACCTATTAATATTAAATTAATCTACAAAACTTAAGTTAAACTAACTAAGCTTTATAAATGTACATGTTTGTAGAGCTACTTCCTTAGATCTCTTATCCTCATGGATAAAGCAACAGGATCAGACTATAGCAGCACGTGTCACTCTGAGTGCTCTAGGTCTTATGTTAATGAAGCTCAAAACAGGCTTAGACGCCTGGCTTACTTCACATGTCCCTTTCGACTGCCGTTGCAACTTATACTTTCAATATTTTAGACTTGATCCCATAATACCACTAAGACATACTAGTAGTAGTGTTGGAGTACCTAGCGAGGTGTCGGTGGTTTTGAGTAGAAACAAATGTTTATGTTGAACACTATTTATTGACTCACTCTTAAACTGTTCTTAGTGATAAAATGTTGATGAAATGTTTGAATACACCCGGCTAACGCGGTAGACAAAAGTGCACTGAATATAATATCTAATATAAAATAATAAGTAATAAAATTAGGTCAACGCGTTGCGCCGATATTGCTAACTAAGGTGTTCGGTAAAAACACCGAACAACATAGCAGATGATTAATACCATAACAGCACACATTGTCTTACCCAAAGGGTTCCGACAGATAAGCAGTGGTGTACAGTGTACACCCAGTTATTTTTAACCCCAAGCAAAAGGGTAATCTAAAATAGGCTCATGTTACACCTTACAATGTTGTTGTAATGTGTTATATTTTTGTGGTTTTTTATCGTCCATGTATTTTAGTCAATAATGTATTAATTTAATGGGTGTTTTCTTACCAGGTAAAACGCGGCCAAATAGTTAACGTATTGTACCGTGAGAACGACTGGGTGTATGTTATTGTGGCGGAGTCTCGACGGGAAGGGTTTATCCCGCACTCGTACTGCGCGCCCTGCGAGCATCACGACCTCAAGAAGAAGCTGCCCAGAAGTCGGTCTCCCACTGACTTAGCGCATCGAGATGTATCACAGTGAGTACAGAATCATACAGGCTCCCGGTAAACTGATCCTACTTGTTTGTAGTGTCATTGCTCTAATGAAGATGCAATTTTTCACAGAATCTTTTGTAATGTAACACCATATTGACGGTAAAAAGGAAGTCGGGCATAAGCGACATTTTGGTCAAAAATGAGTTATATTAATTGCTATCCTACGTAAAATTTTCCGCTCTTTCGAATGCACTTACTCCCATGGCTCTACGATGACTTTTATGGCGTTTATGCCCTAGCAAAAAAAAAATATAAATGACAAAATACGTCAGTTCATCAGTCAGTCAGTTCGTCAGTTTTCTAAAATTTAAAACTTTGAACGGCTCTCCTGAACATTTCATTTTTTGTCACTTAAGTATACCCTATTTCCTCTTAACCATCGATATACTTAACAATAAAACATTCAGAGTTTTAGCAGGTACTTCTCTAATTTACCCAACTTTTCTGTTGGTCGCCGCTTTCAGCACTCTACTAACATTACGAGCTCGCAAATATTTTATTCCATAGTGTTTTCAACACAAATGTCTCACTCACCATTATAATATACCCATTGCATATCAATGTTCTCATCCTTTGACATCTTAAAACATCTCCCAGTCACAAAGTACCAACACTACAAAGTAAGTTTCCTAATAATTCTTTTTACTCCTTCCCAGATTATCCGTATCGGACGGGGTAACAAACGACGGGCACTCCGAGTTAGGCAGCGAGGGAGAGGCGTGTCCGTTCAGCAAGGATCCCTCCGGACGATACGTGGTGCTGTACACCTTCACCGCTCGAGACGAGAACGATGTGGACGTGGAACGCGGCGAGTTTGTGACTGGTAAGATACCTTACACCTACCACCTTTGGTACCTTTAATTACACCTGCATCCATATCCTTCAAAACACAGAACTTCATCAGAACACACCAACAGTTTTGTGGTAGTAATTCCTAAGGCAAGTAAACAAAGAGCTCGCAATAGACAAGTCTGTCGGTGACTTCAGAGGCATTTCTTGCATGCTTATATGATTTATGATTTGTGCGGGAAACGGATCCAAATTCCACGCGAGTGAGTGCATTTTTATTGAATTTGTATGTAAAAAATCACGCGCGCGGGTGCGTTATCTGCGTGATGCGGTGCAGTGTGGGCCTCCCCTTACTGTTCTCTTTGACTCATTAGAACATAATCTATATTACTAATGATATAGCTGAAGAATACCAGTCGTTTTGATTTTTTTTTGCACTAAGGAAGGCTGTAGCTACGAACCTTAAGAGCCGAGCTAGAAGTCAGAAAGAACGCTAAGCGAAACAAAGTAATTACTTCGTCAATGATGCGATGCGATGCGGTTTGTCGGGGCCCAAAATTCACGCAGACGAAGTCGCGGTTAGAAGCTAATAAATAATAAGGCAGAATTTTCCAGCTTTCCACCATTGGCTGTGTCGGTGCATCCACACCGCATCTACTTTTTGTGCAGCAGCGTTTCTGGGCAACATCCGATAGCAAAAAGTTATTTGGCTAAAGGCAAAAGTTGAAGAATGTTACCTAATGGTATTGTGTTGCATTCTGTTGCTCCTCAAAAAGTAGCTGCGGTGTGGATGTACCGTATCATCAAAACACCATTTTTAGGACTCTTTTTAAGTAACAAGAAAATAATATTTAGAAAACTTATGTGTTTCAGTTCTGAACAGAGAAGACCCAGACTGGTACTGGATCGTGCGCAGTGACGGACAGGAGGGGTTCATACCCTCAGGCTTTGTGTACCCCGCTGTTGTCCAAGGTAATCCAAATTAAACAAATATTTTAGCCCTCTTTTGAGGGGCCCGTGGCTAAATAATAATAGCCGCACAAGTCGATCGGTCAGGTTAAGCCACGCTTGTCGCGGTTGGTCTGTGGATGGGTGACCATCATTACATACCGAGACCCCTCCGTGCCCCGGAAAGCACGTTAAGCCGTTGGTCCCGGCTGTCATTCTTAGATCTTTGACAGTCGTTACGGGTAGTCAGAAGCCCGAAAGTCTGACAACCAGTCTTACCAAGGGGTATCGTATTACCCAGTAACTGGGTTGTGGAGATCAGATAGGCAGTCGCTCCGTGTAAAATACTGGAAATACTGGTATTCAGCTGCATCCGGTTAGACTGGAAGCCGACCCCAACATAGTTGGGAAAAGGCTAGGCAGATGATGATTTAGCACTCTTTTCGCACACCTCGGGACCATAAGTTCCCAGACCTTTGGTAGGCATACGAGGGGCCGAAGCCGACTCACAAAGACCCCTTACACTCTACAAGTAAAGGAAATGAAGCACCAACCGACGATTATCCCTGTATGCACTGTGCAAGTGCATCCAAGGACAACCCCTGGTTGGTGTTGGACTATAGCATGATGTGAAAACAAAAAAAAATGGACTATGAGTTTGAGATGGACTATTTTTGTTTTGTTTGGAAGGATTATGGCCCCTGCCTGACCAATGTTTTATTTAATTATATAAAAAACACACAAATAAAATGTCAAAGAGTGACTTGCACCCTCAATAATGGGCCCTCTGAAACAGTCGCTAGCACATAGTGACGTAGCGATAAGGGGCAACATATCCTGTAGTTTAAATTTTAGCACTCTTATTATCATTATTAATTGACTTCCAAAACACTTAGCCAATATGTAATTATTTATTTTTAACCTGAAAACGAAAATCTTTCAGGGTCTTTGTTGACTTATTAAAAATGTCATCTTTTTTAGGGCTGATTTTAGAAATAAACAAAGAACAAAATTCACTCTTTAGTTTTGTGAGTAACATTGTTATCGATTTTAAAGATTTCTTCTCTGTATAAAACATAGAATCTTTGTTCATTTATTCATCGGGTTACATCTACCCTTATAGGATATTCCCAATGCGTTAAATGCGCTTATACTAAAATAATTATACTAACATCTACAACTAAACTATATAATATTCGAAATAATAAATATAATAGATATCGATAAAAAGTTTCGTATACCTAATTTAAATAAAACTGAAAAGTGAACTTAACCTCTTATTATTTAATTTTCAGCAACACAACAAGACAACACACAACCTATTCTGTCCCCACCGCCAACAAACCCCAACAACTCGTTGATGAACAATAACAATAAACTCAACAACGCGACGCCACAGGACAGCGACGGACGATACCACGGCACCGAACTAGTCATGCTCTACGATTATAAGGTAATTATTATCAACAACAACAACAATTCCATCAACGGCATCAAATGGCGACAACCTGGCTACCAGTGCGCTGACTGGTTCATATAATATACAGTCCGTTTGAGCCACTGTCACATACTCACAAGTACGTTGTTCTGAGTGTGGCTCTATCTAATATATAAAATTCTCGTGTCACAGTTTTCGTTGCCATACTCCTCCGAAACGGCTTGACCGATTTTGATGAAATTTTTTGTGCTTATCCGGTATCTATGAGAATCGGCCAACATCTATTTTTCATACACCTAAATCGAAACTTACGCGGGTGAAACCGCGGGGCGCAGCTAGTATTATAGATTATTATAATAATTATAACCTAGCCAATAATTTTCCCACTGCTGGTGCTGCTGCCTCCTCTCGGTGAGAGAGCGGGCTGTAAACCACCACGCGGGCCCAGTGCGGGTTGATAGATGTCACATGTTTTCGTATTTTTGTTTCTAGAACATTCCGGTTTCCTCACTGTGTTTTCCTTCACCATTTGAAGGGATTGATGAAATTACACAAAATAAAGTGCCTGCCTGAGTTCGAGCCCTAGACCTACTGCTCTACATAAAAGTAATGAATTGAAAATGGCTGCAAAACAGGTTTCATTCGACAGTATGATGTGCGAGAGGGCCGCCATTTTAAATTCTTATAGCACTACTTATGCGTTATTGTTTTTAGTGCAGTAAATACTTCTTTTGTTCCAGGCGCAAGCCCCGGACGACCTGTCCGTGAAGCGCGGCGAGTGGGTGTACGCGGACCTGACGCAGCAGACCGTGGAGGGCTGGCTGTGGGCGCATGCGCCCAAGTGTCGCCGCTCCGGGTTCATACCCACCGCCTATGCGCGTGCGCCGCACACCACGTCACTTTGAAAATTGCATAACATCACCAACGTGTCCAACGTCAGCAATGTGTCCAACGTTTGCAATGTCAACAACGTGTACATGGTTTCAGTGGGCCACATGAATGCAACCTGGTGTTAGTGCAGCAATGCCAATTGCGTGATGAAGTTTTCTGTTAACTATAATATCTGACTAGGCCTTTTTCCAACTACGTTGGGGTTTACTTCCAGTCTAACCGGCGCAGCTGAATCCGAGTATTTCACATTGGACGACTGCCTAAAGTTATAAAATGCCTATTTAACTCATCAGGCTCCGCTAATGAGACACAATTGATTTTCTATTGTATCGTACGCGCGGAGCTTGACCGGGTAAGTGATTTTTAAGTGCAATAAGATCCTTACATGTTCGTTCAGGGCACCCTGACCAAACAGCTGGTTAATATTGTTTTCACAAGTTTTCTTTTAAGCGTGCCGGGTACGAGAGAAAATTTGTATGTCCTCAGGAAAATATTTTCCTTGTTTAGTTTTAGATGATTCGGTACAGTTAACAGATTACTGCATGGCGATTTCCAATTTAACTTACGACGTAATGATTATAATACAGGCAGGGCCTTTTATGTAGCTCTTAAGTTTATCTAAAAATATTGTCACTCCTACCTACTTATTTGTTAAATTTTAAATTTAACAAAATTTGCAATAACCTTGAACGTGGGTTCCCAACCGGTGGGACGCGCCCTCCTTGAGGAATGTCGAGTGACCGGCGGCTACAAAAATAAACCATAATATTAAATTTATTATCTTGGACATTAAGGCTAGAATACCTAAGTGCTGTAAAATGAGCGTTAGCTTTTCTGCATTTATTAACAAAATAAGTTTTCTTATCTGTATGGATAGTCGAAAAGAAAACCGAACGTTTTCGTGACGGAAAAAATCTTTCGAGCTCGTCCCTACAAAATAACACGGGGGGCGAAATGTTTTTAAAAGAATGTTATGTGGCGCGTTTGTTAAAAGGTTGGGAATTTGAGAACCCTGCTTTAGAAAGTAACCGTTAGTGTTATAAATTATAATACATTTAATTTTTAAAATTCTCTCAGAGTAATTAATATTCTAGTTAGAGATAGATCTTTCATGTCACTCAGGCTGGCTGGACAAATCTTCAAAATAACTCGCAATTAACTAGGTCAATAGGGCATTTTATGTGACGGCTAAACACCCTTATATCAGAATTTGTGACGCAACAGAATCTTAGATAATCGATCTAAAACGTGTCCAGCCATCTTGATAAACCACTTTTCGCTGGTCTCTCAATCTCGGTAACGGAAGTGATTTTGACGACATTTTGCTTATCAAAGGGCGTCACATAAATTTGTGACAGGCATCGAGCTAAAAGTTTTGTGATACGTACAGCGGTTTAGTGGAAAAATGCAAACATCTGTGTCCAGCCATCTTGATTTTACGTATAAAACTTTTGGCTGGCACTTCCGAATTTCAATAACGGGAGCGTTTTCGAATATGGTTCCTTTACTAACATTTAGTGACGCAATTTGTGACAGTAATAACGTTTGATTTATGGCGTCACATGTAAGGGTTTACGAGAAATCAATAAAAACTTAATGTCCAGCCAACCTGAGCTCAAGCTGGCTGGACACATGTATCTCCGCTGCGTGATGATCTACGGCCTTCGAAATATGTTCAAATTTTTGTGACGGGGACGATAATGATTTACTGAATTTGTGACGGAGAAACTTTGAGTAGTTTCAAAGATATTGATCATTTAAATCTTCCC
Organism: Gortyna flavago; assembly: GCA_963669345.1. Classification (NCBI taxonomy): domain Eukaryota; kingdom Metazoa; phylum Arthropoda; class Insecta; order Lepidoptera; family Noctuidae; genus Gortyna; species Gortyna flavago. The sequence goes on along the minus strand of OY770145.1, from coordinate 13,818,701 downwards.
ATACAAACACTGCAGTAGGGTTACCAATAATGTAGGTTTTATGTAGGACTAAGTATGTTTTAAGGTGTTTTCTTTAATGGATGAAAATCCGTGTTTTGGTGATATTAATACGAACAACTGTAGGTATTTAAGGAGGAAGCGCTAAAGTAGCCCGCGAAATTCAAATTTTCTTACGTTTTTTGCAATTTGCTGGTCAGTATTAAGTGGTACGTTGATTAAAATATGATTCGCGGTCGTAACAAATATGTATTTACAGAATCATAATCATTACAATCAGTAATACAACTTGTTAACTTAGTATAATCCCCAAATGTGAAGATTTCATGAAATAGTCATTCTTGGGGATTACTTGGTCTTAGAGAGTTGTGTTGATGAATTATAGATTATAATTCTGTAAATACATTTTGTTACGGCCGCGAATCATATTTTAATCATCGTACAACTTAATACTGACCAGCAAATTGCAAAAAACGTGAGAAAATTTGAATTTCGCGGGCTACTTTAGCGCTTCCTCCTTAAATCGATAGAAGACAAAAGTGTAGAAGTGAGGAAGGGGGGGAGGGGTAATTTTTTGATGTTATTGCTTATTTACATGCAGATACCTACTCTTTTTAGTAGGTAGGTATTGGTGTTTTTCATGGTAAGTACATAGGTAGATATTGTGTCAGGATAACTAATGCTCGAAGGTATTTAAATGAAAAAATAATGTTTGCTGTAAATAAAATCACATTTATTGATTTGTACTTTTTATTGAGCGTTTCAAATGACGACAATCAACTCCATTTGCGCTTCAGTAACCCCCGCCTTGTACCACAACGTTGTTTTTACCGCCGCCCTAAGTGTTTGAAGCGCAAATGAAGTCGGTGGTCGTCATTTTAATCAAATATATAAACGGTGACAGCGAGCGCGATACGGTCTGCACAATTTTATTTTTAGTAATTTTGTCTATGGGAGTATCGCTGTCATTCTATTTTCTTTAGTAGAGTAATTGGCTGTGGTATTTTTATGCCAAAAAACCAATAAGAATCCACGATTCTAATAAGTTATCTGTAGTTGAAATTAAATAAATGGCCGCATCGATGTATCGTTCATAAACATCGATGTTGAAACTGGTAACATCGATGAAACATTGTTCTTAAGAACGATGTTTTCTCAGCGCCATCTATGAAAATCAAATACAAAGCAGGCGTGGCTGCTACCGGCCGATTAGTCGATTAAAAAAAATCCTTTATTTATGTAAAAATGATGGTCACCTCACAATATTAATGGATGTTTGTATGGGAAAACTTAAATGATCAATATCTTTGAAACTACTCAAAGTTTCTCCGTCACAAATTCAGTAAATCATTATCGTCCCCGTCACAAAAATTTGAACATATTTCGAAGGCCGTAGATCATCACGCAGCGGAGATACATGTGTCCAGCCAGCTTGAGCTCAGGTTGGCTGGACATTAAGTTTTTATTGATTTCTCGTAAACCCTTACATGTGACGCCATAAATCAAACGTTATTACTGTCACAAATTGCGTCACTAAATGTTAGTAAAGGAACCATATTCGAAAACGCTCCCGTTATTGAGATTCGGAAGTGCCAGCCAAAAGTTTTATACGTAAAATCAAGATGGCTGGACACAGATTTTTGCATTTTTCTACTAAACCGCTGTACGTATCACAAAACTTTTAGCTCGATGCCTGTCACAAATTTATGTGACGCCCGTTGATAAGCAAAATGTCGTCAAAATCACTTCCGTTACCGAGATTGAGAGACCAGCGAAAAGTGGTTTTTCAAGATGGCTGGACACGTTTTCGATCGATTATCTAAGATTCTGTTGCGTCACAAATTCTGAAATAAGGGTGTTTAGCCGTCACATAAAATGCCCTATTAACCTAGTTAAATGCGAGTTATTTTGAAGATTTGTCCAGCCAGCCTGAGTGACATGATCTTTCCCAGTTCAACTCTGCCATTGGCCTGTGTTATCATCCATCGCCTAAATCTCAGCCTAAAGCCATATTCTATGTAAATTATAGGAAATAAGTTTCGTCTTCCCTACTATTAAGTATTTCATTCCATTATTTTAATAATTAATTGCTATATATACTCGAAATGTCAATGTTTATGTAAATTATACTCCGTCCAAATTCGACTGATTTTGACAATACGCTTCATACTTTTATATGAATATTTTTAAGTTTAAGATTTGTATGTAATTTGTAGTTAATTACTTATTAATAAAATGGTTTTAAACTATTTGTTTTGATTCATGTCCTACTCAACTGCTAAAAATGAAACAATATAAACTTTCCACTAACTATAATATAAATTACAAACATCAATTCAATTCTAACACGATATTCTTCTTCTTTTTCCTAGCTTGCTGCTTAATGTCATCCTTAATCTTCCATTCATCATACTGCTGCTCCACTTTCTTGATATCTTGTTCGGTAACAGTGATTGGCAGCTTTAGTTCAACTTGTTCACTCCTGATTAATTTGAGCGCATCTAATTTCTGCTGTAAGTAAGGTCCTTGTTGACTTTCGAGCAAATTTCTGAATTCTGCCAGTTTTTTGTTTCGAATATCGTCACAGTGCATCTCGGTGAGTTTACGGAGAGATTCCATGCGGGATAGCTTGTGGAAGGATCTGAAAGTGTATAAATATTGTCAATTTATCGCATTGAGTAACTATGAAAAGGTGTCGCCAGGAGGAGTTTTGTTGTGGTATGGTATAGTGGGTTCACAAACAACATACATTAATTATAAGTTTTATATTCTGTGCTAATATATTGTGCTGTTAGCAAAGGCTGTATTATTAGTTTTCCACTGCCCAATTTCTCTTTACACAACAAGAATAGTTCAGCAATAGCGCTCTAGTGGTTGCAAGTGTTATTGCTGAGCATGATGTCCTGGGTTGGGTTTCCAGGCCGGGCAGTGTTTTTGTGTTTTTCCAATAGGAATTTCCCAGTAGCATCCGAGATGTTAAAAACTGTTCACTTACTCTGGATGGCCTTTGTATTCAATATTGAGTTTCTCTAGTAGCCATTCAAACTTCTTGTAGTCATATTGTCTCAAGAACTTCAGTAACTTCTTTCTTTTGTCAATGCGTTCTTGCACCAGTTGCTGAAAATTAAATTGTTAAGTATTTTATTGTTTATTTGAAATTAAAAAATGTATTATTATCTTCTGCTAGGCAAGCTTATAAAGTTCAGTAACAATAGAAAAAGTAGTTGTGTCTTATTAGTGACAGTTGAGCTCTTATCATACATTAGAGTAGATTTTAATCAAAACACAAAAGATTTTTAATTTTATAAAAATCTTTTGTGTTTTGATTTATTTATTTTATTATTTATGTACACACAGTAAAATACATAGGGATATGACATAATTATAATTTGAGTACAAAGGTACTGCTTATTTCTTAAGAAATTTCTTCCAGCAGACCTGAGTAAGGAGATGTAAAAAAGAAATGTTGATTGTACTTACAAGGAAAACGTAAAGATGGACACAAAACCAATACTACTATTTTTATGCTTGCTTTATAAAATGTTATAATATATTCTGTTACCTTCATTTTCTTATTTCTTGGAAATTTATCCATGGTGTCTTGAAGATACCGTATCTGTCCCGTAAGAAAAGCAACTGCAAAAATATATAGTCAATGTAAGTCTTCCTTCTTATGATTAAAATATGTTGCTTTTATTTTGTATCTTTATGATACTACTGTTAAATTAAATAATATCATACTTTTAGTTTCAGTGGTGCCCTGGTCGTACTGATGTCTCCGCACTCTATCAATTAGCTCCTGTTTGACTAACCGATTGTACTCCTTGAGACCAAGGTGGCCCACTGAGAATATCTTCTTCACTGCTTCCGAAGCACTGAAAGGAAGTGTAAAGTAAATATAATTAGATAATCATACTTTGAGTATGTGTGTATAACCATACACACATACTCAAAGTATGATTATCTCCTAGTCCAATTAAACCTAATTGGACTACAATAAATTATTGCAATGGCATAGTTCATTTGAGTATTATTTATTTTATATATCTTTATATTATTATCAGAGTATGCACATTTTTCTATCATAACTTCAGCGGTTGTAACATAGTTGGGAGCAGCTGAGAGAAACTAACTGTTTATTACCTGTCGAGCAATAGCAAAGGAAATGTTACTTACTCTTTAATATCCTCAGTTAAAGCATAATCTGTGCCAATAGCGGTCTCAGGAATTGGAGGTAGGCCTTCTAAGTCGCCAGACTTTTCTGGTTTGTACGCAGGCACGTATTCTGGTCTTACCCATTTTACATTGACTGTGTGTTTGATACCACGAGATTGCACTATTGAACATGCTAATCGCCGCAACATTGCGATAATCTTAATACAGTATTATTGATAAATTGAAATTAAATTATACTTTTGTAACCACCTAACCTCAAAACAAGTTATTCTATTCTATTTTTCTTTATGGCAATGGTGCCGATGTCGACAATTCTGCCAATGTCAGATGTGATATGAGAAAACGTAGTGATTTTTAGAATTACAACAACAAAAAATAAAAACTAATATTTTACATGCTTGCAGACACGGTTGAGTGAAGTGAATAATCCATAGAGGAAAAAAATTTAGTATGAGAATAATCTCAAAACAAGTTGATATTTGACATCACAGCTATTTGACAGACGTCACGTCAGACAATTTTTTTAAATTGCGTTCCAGATGTTCAAGTCATCGATGGTAGTAGTTTGAAGCATTAAATGAGTTTATCATCGAGGAACAGGGTGATAAATGTAGAGCCAGGTTTCGACAAGAAGTATACATGTAGGTAATCCAAGTAAAAATCTTCCGTAAAATGTAAGAACAGCTACCCAGATGTTTGTGTCCTGAAGTGAAAATAAATTCGATTCACACCGCGAATAACAAGCGAAGCTAGAGCTAACTGAATATAGGCCACCTTTCCCGATGCAGGAACTGAACTAAGTTTGGCGTGCACTCTGATATTCTAGCCCGTATGGTTGTATGTACCGAGACAAAATTTGCTCTTGAGAGCTTGCGTTTTTTAATATGATACTAAACCATTATAATCGAACTTGGATCAAGATTTTTTTTGCAAAATATTTAGTAGTCTCATTTTAGTGAGAATCGAGGTCTAGATAAACATGCTAGTTGAGAAATTATTGCATATTGCCACAAAGAAAACGGGTATCAAAATAAAACAACATTTCGTGAACATTCATTTATTGCTTTGTGAGTATGAAATCTCAAACTTACAAAAAAAAAGCAATATTTTGTACTAATGCACTCCACATCACTGTACAGACTACGATATACGAATACATTCTCTTTATATACAGTTTTAGGACAAAAAAAACATTACAATAAAATAATAAAAACAATCTTGTTGTAACCGGATGAATGCCGTAATTATAGAAACAAGTAAAAAGCCATTGTGTCTCGCGTAGGTCCACGATCCCGGCATAGGATAAAAAAAAAAACAAGTCATTTTGCAAGATTGTAACATTTTTGAGTACCTACCTATGGCAGTGATTAATTTCCAAGACATGTTTGAATGTTTTAATTTTATTTTTTTTTTAAACCGGCTTTGCAAAGCCTACCCTGTTTATAGCAAATTTTTCGAAAGATTTTAAACATCCAGGAAGTTCACAAAATTAAATTTTGTTTAAACAAAGTTAAAAGAACTAAAATAATGTGGAATGTAGCATAAAGCATACTTAAACAGAATGTAGATTTTAAGAGCGTTTGTACGCCGTACGGCATTTCATTCAAACTTTCGAGCCGTTGTTTTTCGAAATGAATGAACCGATTTTAATGAAACTTCATACGCATAAGCAGGATACAAAGGTCTAAAAAGTTAGCAGAGAACATTTTCGAAAAATTGAGTTACAGCCAAATTAGACCGATTTTAAAGTTTCCATAAAAACAGAGATTTCCAGTTATCTTTTTTAAATAAGACATTTCGAAAATGTTCTCTGCTAACTTTTTAGACCTTTGTATCCTGCTTATGCGTATGAAGTTTCATTAATATCGGTTCATTCATTTCGAAAAACAACGGCTTGAAAGTTTGTATGAAATGCCGTACGGCGTAAACGCTCTTAAAATAAACTATTAAATTATGAAAAAAATTAAATGAATGTCACCTTAGTTTACTTTTAGGTTCAAATTCTGCTAAAACCTACTTTTAAATCACTATTATGAAACATTGATTTCTGCCTAAAAAGAAACGAATTTAAGCTTGAAATGATTTACTTAAATCTGTATTTGGCACCATGGTTGGTTACAATATTTAACGTTAAAAGCATGTGTATTTTGCCTCTAATAATTCATTGTTATCAGTAATTTCTTATCGAATAGATTTTATGAAACTTGTGCGTATGCATGGGCTGTTTGTCCGCATTGACGAACCATTGGCATTGTGTACAGACAAAAATAATAATGGTCTATGACTCTATGTTTTAGTAAAGTGTATACTAAAATGTGCATAAAACTTCAAACGCTAACATTTTTGTGAACTCTAGAACCACAGCGTGAACTAACAAAGTAAAATTAATATTTAAAAAAAAACATTATAATTTTTGTTCTAAAAAGAACTTAGCAGAATTTGAGACCTACATTTACCTAATCCACAAAACTACATTAGAATAGAAACAGACAATATATAGATTTGCACACTGCTATTTTTAATTCACCCACAATGTTATTTTTAAGTTTTAATGAAATGCAAATTATTTTTTTGTGTTCATATTTTGAGAACGGCTTTTCCCTCATAAATTGTCATTAAACAAAACATGTTAGATGCTTTTAAAGAAAGGCTAATTGAGTATTAGTAATGGGCATATCTGTTATCCATTTCCATAGACAAGTAAATGATACACATACATAAACAATAATGAGAAGAATCTATGAGAAAATCCGAATTTTAAAATAGATTTTTTAAGTCACAATAATCACCCAGGGCAATGGAGAGGGCTATGCTTGGAGTTCCCCTGCGTGATCGAATCAGATACGAGGAGATTCGCAGGAGAACCAAGATAACCGACATAGCCCGAAGAATTGCAAACACTTAAGTGGCAGTGGGCAGGGCACATTGCTCGCAGAACAGATGGCCGATAGGGCCGAAAGGTTCTGGAGTGGCGACCGCGTACCGGAAGACGTAGCGTTAGAGAGGCCTCCCACAAGGTGGACCGACGACCTTATGAAGGCCGCAGGAACCTGTTGGATGCGAGAAGCATAGAACCGGTCGAAGTGGAGGTGCTTGGGGGAGGCCTATGTCCAGCAGTGGACATCTTTCGGCTGAAATGATGATGATGATGAAGTCACAATAATTAGCATTTCACAAACCTAATATCAACTATATCATTTAAAACATTGATATCAAACAGTAATTTTAAAATGTCTACGTAGAAGGAATGCGACCTCTGAAACATTACACAATGAATTCATTCCTATTACAATTAAAAAATCCTTAATTTTAATACTGGACATCATTTATCTACTTATCTTAAATCATCTTTTATAAACACGAGATACAAAAATGTCTTTCAATCGTAAATTCTTAACATTAATTGGGGCGAAGTTAACTAGACATTACGATGTTTTATTATAAACTAGCTGACCCAACGAAGTTCGTCCCGCCATCGAATCAGTCAATCCGTTCTCGAAATATCCTCAAAAAAGCCGTTCCATACAGAATGTATGAGAAAATGAATCATTTTTTTTTTTGTGAAATGTTGGGAATGTTTTTATAGTTATTCTGCTATTCGGGGCGGAGACAAATCCAACAAATCAAAGATCATAAAAATTGGTCCAACCGTTCTTGAGTTATAAATGGTGTAACTAACCCGACTTTGTTTTATATTTATAGATTAATGCCTTGAATGAGTTAAAATTCTGAATTTCATCAAACTGCATAGCATAAACAAGCCTATAATGTTCCCACTGCTGGGACACAGGCCTCGTCTCTTCGAGAGGGAGTGGGCTGTAATCTACCACGCGGGCCCAGTGCGGGTTGGTAGAAATCACATGTCTTCGAATTTTTGGTTCTAAGACATGCCGGGTTTTGAGAGCAGTGGTGATGAAATTATTTACACAAAGTAAGTGCCTGCCTGTGTTCCAACCCACGATTTACAATTAAAAAGCATCAATTTATCCCCAAAATTTCCATTTATTCGTTAATCCAATAAATAATATCTAGCTAACCCCGCCATTGCGTAAATACAAAGCAATAAATTGTATTTGAAAAATAAATAATAAACATAATATAATTAATAACATAACATCTACCACGGACTAGGTGAAAACCTTATTCAAAATAACGGGAGACATCAAATTAAATTAGGAACAGCACCAAACGTTGTTTTTTTGGAATCAATATAATCACATGATATAATAAATAACATACATTTTGGTATTTGTTTTGTTACCTTTTTTAGTTTTGAACGACTTTTTCTATGACTGTACTTTAATAGTACAGTTGACAAAAAAAGTTAAAAAGACTAACGACAATTTTAGTAGTATTGTTTCTAATAAATGTAATAATTTAACTGTTTTCGAATTACAACTATCCGGCTTCTGACAACAAATACAACTTAAGTTGGTTAGACATTTCTTAGTAATGCCACATTACAATAAAAAATATATTTAGGGAAGATGGAAAAACTGACAAAAGTTGACATTTTCGCCTAACAGAAAATTCTCATTTTATCGAAACTGCACAAATTATCTACCTACAGCCACTTTTTCCAGTATTCAAGCCCAATAATTATGGGCTATATTGAGCACCTAAGCTAACCCTAGTCACTCATTAATCTAACCTTCAAATACTCAAACACAACTTACCATCGCTGAACCTCATGCTGTCTCTTTCACTTTAAGGTGTATAGTTGAGACAGAAACACTTTTACGAACGTCATAAAGGTGAGTTTCGTTTGAGTGTTCGCGGGTAACTCAGATATCTATGCACAGTAGTGCGTTGGTGTCATATATTATCTAGTTATTTATATATTATCGCTACTTATGTACATTATTGTTGTAAAGGCAAGAGCTATAGGTCGCGCGATAGCTGTTTTTATATAATTACTAGATGACCCAGCGAACTTTATACCGCCTCAGAATCAATAAGCCATTCCATACAAAATGTATGAGAAAATGATCTTTATATTTTTTTTTTCCTGAATTTTTACCATGTAAGTATAATAGGTATTCTGCTATTCGGGGCGGAGACAAAAACCAAAAAATCAAAGATCATTAAAATCGGTCCAGCCGTTCTTGAGTTATAAATGGTGTAACTAACCCGACTTTTTATTTTTATACATGAATGTAAGAAGTTGATAATGTTATAACTTATAGAAATTTTTGAAAACCTTCTGAAGTAAAAGGGGCACATATGGCGCAAACACGATTTGATTTGTAGATTCTAATTAGAAATAAATGATATTCATCTTTACTAAAATTTGGTTTTAAATGGAGAGATTCGTGAATATGTGCCCAAAATAATTTTTACTTGAGTGCTTTTAACTTTATTGCTGCCCCACAAACAATGGGGCATTTAATATCGTGTCCAGCGCGTCCTGCACGCTACAGGAGTTGATATGGACGCTGCTGAAGGTGCCAAGCTCGTTGCCAAATTCTGGGCTGACTGTATTTAGATTGCCATCGATACGCTAAGAGGCCATCTCCACGAGCGAGAGAATCGCGGCGATATTATCGTCGTGCCACGTATTTCTATACACTCTCTTAGAACGTGTCTCCACACGGCCGTAGCTTCGCGGAGAAAATTTGATGGCACGGCGAGACTATCGCCGCGGTTCTCTCGCTCGTGGAGAAGACTTTAGTGCCCCATCCAAAAGGTTTAAATTATTCCTATTTTTACTATTTTACCTAACCATTAATTATTATTTATTAATAACACTAAAACTGCCCATATTAAAGCAAAAACGTCTGCTAATAATACAAGAACCTTCTCAAACTAGAACACTGAGTCAATGTTTACACCTTTTGAATTTTGAGAGAAAAACATTGATAGCAACGCACCTTATATACATAGCTTTATGTACAGCTAAATTATTGCAATTACCAACCGTCCGTAAAAAATGGCTATGCTCTTTGGTAAGGCTTAAAACCTTTTTGAAGCATTCTTTGTCTATGGTTTTACTCTGAAGATTATTTATGGTTTTTTAAAGATGAAAGCGTTATTGCTGGAAATTCTACGAAATGCCCAGCTGTTTTGTGTAATAAACAAGCTCATTTTGTCTATAATATGTATATACAATACAATTTAACATTATATTATGATACATAACATTTATATACGCCATTAGAACGGTAGGTAGATAAGGTAAGGTGTAACACGGTGCGCAACATTCAAAGGCAACGTGTAGCGTGTTACTGTAACATGCGTGTAACTGTAACATGCGTGTAACTGTAACATGCGTGTAACTGTAACATGCGTGTAACTGTAACATGCGTGTAACTGTAACATGCGTGTAACTGTAACATGCGTGTAACTGTAACATGCGTGTAACTGTAACATGCGTGTAACTGTAACATGCGTGTAACTGTAACATGCGTGTAACACGCGCGAGGGTGCGCTACTACCGACGCCGGCGCATGCGCTCCGATGGCCGCCGCCGCGCTGGAACATTACATATAATTTAAAATGAGTAATGTATATAGGAATCCACTGCTAAACATGGTTTTTAATGATTATATAGGTAAATTGGCATAATGAGTACGCCTGCCAGGCGGACTACAATGATAATAATATCGATACACTTTGATAGTAGTGCTTGCATTATTTTATTTGTAAGAATAGACAAAATAGAGTTATACTGCTCTGTAGTGGGCACAAACTACGGACTTCTAGAACAGAAAAAAAGATGTCAGAAAAACCCAATTTGAAACTGTTCAATACAAGGATCGAACCCAGGATGATAGCTGTGCTTGCAGACAGTAGAAAAAAATAATTTAATTTTGAAGTATGAACGTGGACGAAGCAAGTACGTAAGATTCGTATCAGGTAGCGTTCTGTAGTTTCTGGCGACCCCTATGGTAAAAAGGCGTGAGCGTATGTACCTATATTACATTCAGTTCAAAATGAAAACTCAGTTTGATTCAACGATCTGGGAATCGAACCCAGGATCCACGTTTGGTAGCCGTTCTTGCAAATGTAGACCAATTTAACATTTCGACCCAAGAATCCACAATTTAACATTACTATTTACTACAGTATGGTCTTATTCACAAGTATGAGGAATAAAATAAGAATAAAAATATACATACCGATAGCAAATAACGCGTCGCCCGGCGATCGCAGACCCTATTCCCGTTTCTTTCCCTTCTTCTTCCCAATTCGCTTGCTATAGTTCTGCGCAAACGCATTCACTATCGACACAATGAAGTACACCACCATTACAAGCACGAATTTCTCTAATAAACTGGATAGAACCGAGCCTTGGTTGTCTGCGGGTGACGCTGAGTCGTTTTTGTGTAAACGAGCCTTCTGGTTGCGTAGGAATTCTAGGAGAGGAGCCTCTAGTTTTGGCCCGATGTAGGGTATCCTTTCTACCCAGGAAAGAACTTGGCTGTAAGAGATAAAACATAAGTTAGTCAGGTGCTCCGCAGACGGCGGTCATTTTGTCCGTGAATGACCGCGAGAGACATCATCCGACAAACATCGGCGGCGCGGTCTTTTTGTCCTCTATGTGCTTTGGTTGTATAGGATTAACTTTGCACTATCGTTCGCGGTCATATTGACCGGCCCGTGTGTTTCGCGCCTAATATTATTGACATTACACTTTGTAAGATGTTAACATTTAGAGGTGAAAATAGAAATAAAAATGGTGCTAGTCGGTATCAGTTGAGAATTAAATAATAGAGATGATTCTTAATCTTCACCATTTTTGCCTTATAAAAAAAAATCAAGCGTTTCGTAAAAATATTATCATTTTATTTGTTGCATGCAAAGTTCACAGTTGTTCGCGTTGTAATTTTTTGCTCTCTCGTGAATGCAGACACGCTGCTTACTTCCGCAAAGATCGTAAATAATGCTTGAACTAAGCACGTTATAAAAATATAAGTAGGTATTACAAAGTTACTTACCCAACCAAAACCTCATTGAATGCGATGATAACAAACATCTTCTGTATGTGCATCTTGATGACTGCCTTGCCAAGCACCGTGGCACCGAAGAAGGTCCAGAACGGCACTAAAAAGTGTCCGCAGGTCAGACCGGCCAGGTCGAACAGGGGGTTTGGTACCGACGCGCAGGCTAGGATGCCCGCGAAGCCCACTTTCTGGACCAGCTTTTGTACCATTTGTTTTGCTCTGGAAGTCAAATGTTGTAATTTATTAAAGAGTTGTGTTTTGTAATTATTGAGTTGATAAAAATACTTTTGTGCGGACAGTTCGAAATGGATCATAGTTTTTGTCTCCTATTCTTTTACATGCCATTGATAGGTCCATACACTATGGTGACGTTGAAATCATTTTTTTTAGCTACCATCAAATATTTTTCAAAGAGCAACAACTATAAATAAATATTAATTCTATCTGTGACGCATGCATAAGTATCATCATACATCATTGCTTCAAACAACAAAAACTTACTTATTAATTATGACATTTGAAATTAATGTTCATACTGACATAAAAAAAGTTACTTAATGCTTAAAATTGATAACAAAAACTTATAAGCCACTATTGAACAAGTTCTAATGGACTTTTTTGATAAGTTCAAAGACTTGGGGTTCTCATTTTACTATCTTGATTTTATTCATTTATTTTTTAACGGACTTCAAAAAAAGGAGGAGATTCTCAATTCGTCGGAATCTTTTTTTTTTTTTTTTATGTATGTTCCCCGATTTCTCGAAGACGCCTGGAGCGATTTGGAAATTTTTTCTTTTGTTTGAAAGGGTATACTTCCCAAGTGGTCCCATGATCATCAGGTCAGGATCTGATGATAGGATTCCAGGGAAATCGAGGGAAACCCTCAAATTTTATTGGCAAACCTAGAGCGATTTGGATATTTATTAGAGTAACTTGAGCATTTGCTCTCGGAAATCATCATTTGGTAAAGTGGAGCTGATGATGAAGACTACAGACGGCCATCGGAACTAATCAATGATAAATATTTTACGGATTGCGATTCGATTACTTTAATATGGTTGCTAAGCAATTTATGCTCGTCACAATGCTTATGGTGAATGGTTGTTGAGGAGTTCTGCTGGTTCTTACCAGGAGAACTCCTCAACAATTAACGTCCCAGCATTGGGAAAAGCAATATTTTGTAAAAGGTTATGAGCAGTTGACGTTAGGCTATTGTAACTTAGATAAATCACAAACTCTCTCACTAAAAAGTGAAAAAAAATCAATTTTACAAAAAAAACAACCGACTTCCAAAAAAAACTATAAAGTGATAAATAACTTTAATTTCGGAAGTCGGTGTCAATAAACGAAAATGCAGAACCAACGACACCTTTGTAAAAAAGTTTTTTAGACGATATTTCGAAAGTATCACATAAGAACCAAAACTGTTTGCCGCCAACCGCTAGAAAATGTATGACCAAATTGGATAAGCAAAAAAATATATAATTATGGTCGCTTTTAGAAACTGAATATTCGCTTCGACAATCAGATCTATGTTTTACATTATAGTAGCAACATGGTATCGCAAGTTTAAAATATTTCTGTCGACAGGCCGAAAACGTTTCACATCATATTCCTACCACACCATGACACCTCACCTGCCAGTCCTGGAGTCATCGCTAGCCGCCAGCTCGGACACGGCCCCGCCCGACAGGCGCGCGGCTCGCGCCATGAAGTAGGGCGGCAGCTCGCCCAGCGCGGTGCCCACGCCCCACATCATGGACTCGATGCGCACCTTCGACATTATGTTCCATATCGTCACCACGTTGTTCGGGTCGATTTGAGCTGGACATATTATGCTGGAAAAGAAACAGAATACGATGTAGTACTTACTCAAATTAGGTCATACAGCGATGTCATACTCAAAATTAGTCCATATTTTATGGACTTAATAATTTACAATACCTTGACCAATGTGACATAATATTCAATTTTGGCCAATTCTGGACATAATACTCAATATTGAACAATTTATAAAGGCATCATACTCAACTTTGGTCAATACTATAACGAAATCATACTCAACTCTGGTCAATACTGTATCGAAATCATACTCAACTTTGCTCAATATTATAAATAAATCATTTATTTACTCCGTAGCAACAAAGCCATAATATGTGTAGTAATTTGGAACATTTTAACAATAGGGACAACCTCATTATACTTACTCATTAGGATAAGGCGGCTCGGGAAAGTTGAGCGCGCCGCACTCGTACGCAGCTAACGTGACGCGCGCGATGTGCGGGCCCAGGTACAGCAGGAACGTGTGCAGTCCCGTGCCCAAGCCTACGGAGCTGCACACGCCGAGCACAACCCACCAGCCCCACCATGCTAACGTGCCTATTAATACCTGGGAACAGACAAGATAAAAAAAAAAATAGAGGAATACTGCAGAATGAAGAAAAGAGTAGATGATGCTTACATGGTTTGGTAATGTTGAGAGGATCAATAAAAGGCGACTAACAAAACGTGAATATGGGTGGAAACGCCGGCAAGGGACAACCTAAAAATACATAGAGTAACCTTATAATTATAATCGTCTCTTGCCATAAGTCTTATACCTCACCTGCATTAAAATGAAATGATGATCATTCATCATCAGCCATAAGACACCCACTGCTGGACTAAGGCCACCCCCAAACATTGTCACGACGGCGACGGTCGTTCTGCGACGTATACATTGTGTCTAGGAATTTTTCTACGCAATCGGGTAAAATAACAAGCTGTTCTCGATTCGATAAGTCATCTGCCTAGCCTTTCCCCAACTAAGTTGGGGTCGGCTTCCAGTCTAACCGGATGCAGCTGAATACCAGTATTTTACATGGAGCGACTGCCTATCTGACCTCCACAACCCAGTTACTGGGTAATACGATACCCACCCCTTGGTAAGACTGGTTGTCAGACTTTCAGGCTTCTGACTACCCGTAACGACTGTCAAAGATCCACGAATGACAGCCGGGACCAACGGCTTAACGTGCTTTCCGAGGCACGGAGGGGTCTAGTTATGTAAAGATGGTCACCCATCCACAGACCAACCGCGGCAAGCGTAGCTTAACCTGATCGATCGACCTGTGCGGCTGTTATTATTTGGCCACCGATTCGGTAAGTGCTTCAACTAAATACGGAATCTGATGAGTTTTTGTATGAGCGAAATTAACACATTATTAGATTGAATAAATGTCACGTTCGTAATAGGATAAAAAAATATTATTTACCTGTACATAAGCCTGATGCGGGCCACTAACGTAGTAAGATACACCTGTGCTTAATATTGCAAAAAATATCGTCAGTGCCAACAATTTGTACGCTAATAATCTGAAAAAAAAAAACAGAACCATTAGGGTTCTTTTTTTAAACCCAAATAGTAATTTGACAGCTGTAATGTCAAACTTCTAGGTATACTAACAAAACGCAAACACAAAAGACTTAAATGTCAGATTACTAATTTCTTACCATAGATTTTATTTCTGACTCTGACATTTTGAAAAGAAAAGAATTTGGCTAAAGGTCACATTTCACAACTACGTGAACGCTCGCAACGAATGCTCGCGGTTATAATACCTTGATTGAGACAAAAGTATCGTTAATTAAGTACCTCTGTACTCCTGTGGAGATCAATATGATCAGCTCTTTGAAGAAGTATTCCAGAGTGGTGAGGGGCCGCCTCCACAGCACCAGGCTATCACTGTCCATTGTTGTGGTTTTGCTCCTGCTGCAACAAATATGAGACTTATGGATTTCAGCTTATGAGTATGTGTTCCATTCGAATATAAGCTGATATCCATTTTTGAATCTGTGACCACGGGTTCATTCCTAAATAAAGATGCGAGTCAAACCATACTTTACAAAAATCTCCAGCACCCCACATGCGGGCTCCATCAAGTAATGAAATCGGTTTCCAGCATGCGGGCCCTATGGCATTCGTTATAAAAATCTCCCGCCCCCCGCATAGGAGCCTTATCGCCCAATGAAAATGTGCCTTAGTCGATAGGTATTTAGTCGCGCACCTTCGGCAGTTGCATTGGTCTCCGAACGCTTTTTACCGACCGATGAATTTCATTGGTCGCTCTCGCTACGCCCGCTACGGGAATTCCCTGCAGACGGTGTACTGACAGCGTTATTGACTTTCATTAGACGTTACCCCGACTGCGACTGACTGACTGGAGTCCTAGCATGCTGTATATCGACTGACTTATCGACCAATCACATGAGCCTTAAACGATGTTAAACATTTTAGAATAATGACCACAACTTTTTGGAGATTCAACCAGTTTTTCGTGATGGTTCAAAAATAAAGTAAGTAAGTAATCGATTGTATCGACGTAATGTCGAGTTTGAAGTTATTACATAAAATGCCACTTATATCATGGTTACGTACGTAAGAAAGAAGGACGATTCGGCATTTAGGAAAAGGTTACACCAATTTGTCACAACAGAATTCCAGTGAAAACCAGTTTCGGTCAGCGAGATTATTATATCGACGACGACGACATAAAAGGAACGGTCTATTTTTCTGCAAAACCTTATTTTAAGGAATTCAGTCTTTCACATTTCAACATTTTTGAATTACCAATATTACCATTTGCATTTATCAAATCCGGGAAGAAGTGCCGCTACAAGTCAAAATCCTTCCTTAGCAACATGCATTTTTTTTTTTTGCTGTATGTCCTCTATGCTCCAACCTATAGTTTGTTTGTTAGACCGCGCTATGTCTGGAAATGCCAGTCGGATTTTAAAAAATATTTATTCATTTGATAGCCTAATTCTTGAAGCACATTCTATTTAACATCACGCAAGGACCCTTAGGACCCGAGCAAAAATAAAAAAGACAGTAAGAACGACGAAGAAATAGCCCGGGCTGGCGATGCGATGCGTCAGGGGTACAAGAAATAGCCCGGGCAGGCGATGCGATGCGTCAGGGGTACAAGAAATAGCCCGGGCAGGCGATGCGATGCGTCAGGGGTACAAGAAATAGCCCGGGCAGGCGATGCGATGCGTCAGGGGTACAAGAAATAGCCCGGGCAGGCGATGCGATGCGTCAGGGGTACAAGAAATAGCCCGGGCAGGCGATGCGATGCGTTAGGGGTACAAGAAATATCACGCGGACGAAGTCGCGGGCAGAAGCTAAAGATACTTTTATCATTTAGAGTGAAAATATAAATAACAATGCTGCTATTCTAGTTCAGTGGAATAAAAAAGGAGTTAAATAACTGAGATGATTTTTTTATTCACCATTTAATGTCTTATAATACTTAATATTAGCGGAGCGGGCGCGGGCGGACTTAGTAAATAAATAAATGCCTCAGTCTGCTTTACCTACATCCTACAAACAACAGTCGCCAGCACTTTCATCAATCAGCTGTCATGCGCCGCTATACACGCTAATTCTTAGAGAAAGCATGAAGATGGCCCATCAGTAGCCACTAGCCACTACTAGCTAGTCACCACTATCAACAGCTAATCTCAAAAACTATAATATGGAACATTCTTTATTATAATCACTGGCGTATTGGTAACTAGGTTAAGTCAGTACTGCGCGGTAGGAATTAGAAATCTTAGCATTACGAAGGCTTGATTTTGAAACTTGTTTTCAGTGTTCTGGTTAGCAGTTATCTATTCAGAAAATTGGTAGTATGTTTCCCGCATCCAGCGGATTCCTGCGGCCTTCACAAGGTCACCGGTCCACCTTGTGGGAGGCCTTCCAATGCTACGTCTTCCGGAACGCGGTCGCCACTCCAGGACATCACCAAAAAAATCACTATAGTTATGTAAGCCTTAAGCCTTCTAGGGAATCCCCTTCTTGATTTATAAGCCATCTTGAATTATGAACCTCAGAAAAGTACTACCTACTAAAACTAGCACTAACGGTTCTGACAATCAGATACTTTAGGACAGTTTCAAAATGGCATTTCCTCGTAATAGGTTGGTGCACTGTGAGAGTTCTCACTTCTCAGTGACCTTTGTAGCGTCGATACTGTGAACTATTCAACGTTGGTAAATCAATATCATAGGGCAATGTTGCCACAGGGCTACAACACTGGCAGCTTTATCCCTATGAAGTAGGTAGGAGTTGCTTTCGTTTTACTTTCCTGCAAAAACATCTGCATAACAATCTACCATACTACTAATAAAGCTGAACAGTTTGTTTCAACGTTCTAACCTCTGGAACTACCGGTCGGATTTAAATTTTTTTTTTGCATTTGTTAGCCAAATGTTTGAGGAAGGTTATATTATAAACCCTAGGCTATGGGATGCCACGGGGTGGGTCGGAGGAGAAAGAAATTTCACGCGGGCGAAGTCGCGGGTAGAAGCTAGTATGTTATAACTGCAATACCACATTTACTTTACAGCTCGTTACTAGGAGAGAAAGTTGCGAAGTCTCGTAGCCTTCACCTATTTGTTTGACAACTATATAGGAAGATTTTTTTATCACCATCCAAAGAAGGATGGCGAGTTTGGACCCATATTATTTATAAATTAACGAAGTGTCATTCACTTGCAAGTTCATATTTACTATAATTAAGAGTTTGTAAGAGGATTATATCAAAAATATTGAGTCACTAGGTGATGGGAATTAAAAGTTAGAAAAGATTTTTATTTACTTAAAAATAAGTCATCATGCAGTCATTAAACGCACCGTGTTTCGTATTACATTCCAACCTACACAATAAATGATTTACGTTGTTACACTTGTAGACGTTTACGCTTATCATCTTTTTTTTTTTTACAAAACTTGTAAAGTATAAGAAAAATATACAAAAGTTAATATTAAAAATGCATTCACATTTTTTATCAAAAAATGTACAATATTATAATTATTACGATTATTTGTGATAACTTAGAATGGAACGTTATGCTGTCAAAAGGAGTTGGCTGTCAGTGTCAAAACCATTAGTGTTATTCCATTTTTTGTTTGTTTTCCTAGCTCCCAGACGTATTTTTTATTTTGAGTAGGTATGAGTATGTAGGTAGTTTAATTGGCCAGAGAGATGCAGAAACACGATGGTAGTGTTGGTAAATATTTATATTCTGTTTGATCGCCTTTTTGAAACAATATAATACATAAAAAAAAATTGTATTGCTAAATAAGCACTATTAGATTCGTTTTAGGTTATAATCTTTTACATTGCATATCTTTTTTCTCCCAGCCTCTACGACTTACTGCCCATTTGCTTTTTTGCTAGTTTTATATAGTTTTACAACTAGCTATAAGTTTCCATGCTGTACGATACTCCTAACGTTGGGTCCCATTGTACATGCAACCTCGCCATCCTCCTTTTTACAGGGCGTTCTACCCATGAATATGAACAACTTTCACAATGGGACCAACTCTGAAATCACGAAAAAAATATCTGCTGTTTCATATATTTTGGTCAAACAGGTATTGAACTTTTGTATTAAACAGCAGATTTTTTTTTATATATATTTTTTTCCTGTATATTACACCTATACAAGCTATCCTATCCTATCACACGAGGTACGGAAATTGAACTTGAGCAATTTTTTTAAATTTGAAATGGGTTTGCTCTTGACTCTAGTCTATGTCAGAGGTGACAGAGACAAAGTTGACGATGGAAATTGCCTATTTTTGCCAGCAGAGATAAGACCATCCATGATCCAATATTATTTCAATAAACAATAAACAAAGATCAAAGCATCAATATTAATGACTACTACAAATAAACGCCAAGGGATACACATAGTGCAAAGTAAACTGAGCTGGCTGATGCCTTACGTTTCCTATGCCCCTGAACTATTCCCATCGCGTTTGTGAAGTGAGGACGATACATGGTGGACACCACTGTTTAGGTTACCAGAGTTCAGTGCCAAGAACTGTCTTTTATATCTAGGTACATTTATACATAACTAGCTGACCAGGCCACGCGTTGCTGTGGCTAACGTTTTCGCCATTGTTTTTTTTTCTATCCTATCTTTCAAGTTTGATCAAACTGCACACGGTGTACAAATTTGATTAAAATCGGTTAAGGAGTTTAGGAGTCCATCGCGGACAAACATCGTGACACGTAATTTATTGATATTAAGATTATTATAAACTAAAGTCGCCTTTTTTTTTTTTTTAACGGGGGGAAAATCCTCATGGACATCCTCCGCCCTGGGGAATGCGGAGGGGCGTGACGGACTCTTACCGGCTAAAAACCACCCCGGTGTTCCCTTCCTGTACCTATTGCCGGGGGTACGGGTATCGCTTGCGCATTCGTCCGCGCCCCCGGCAGGTGTTGGCCCGCCAGATGTTCGTAGGCGGGCCCCGTCACCCTCTGCGGCCGTCACCCAGTGGCCGCAGGAACTCCAACAGAGAGGCGCGCGCGGAACACTGCGCCGCCGCCTCGAGGCCTGTTTCTGATCGGGCGACAAACGCCCCTAGTTTGTCGCCCGCAGGCCGCGCCCTATGGTGGCCGGAGATCATCCGCCACCCTGCGACGCCCGGTGCGTCTGCTGCGGGCCGGGAGAGAGGTAGTAGTTTCTCTCTCCCTTTCCGCCGCCTCCTTTGTTGACATTACGTCCTCACAAAAGGAGGCGACGGCCGTCCAGCCGCTCTCGCTTCCGACCATGCATGAAATGACGACCGGAAGCGAGAGGTCGCCCGCAGCATCGACTGCCGCGACCAAGCCACGGCGCTGTACTGCCCAAGCTGGGCACTCCTCCAACGTGTGCAGCGCCGTGTCTTCGCGGCAGCTGTCACAGTGGTGACATTCGGGCGTCGGCTCCCGGCCTATCCGACACAGGTACTTCCCAAAACACCCATGTCCAGTAAGCACCTGCGTCAGCCGGAAGCTGAGGGCGCCGTGGCGTCTCTCCAGCCACTCCTTCATCAAGGGTCTTACCGCCGCTATCGCGGCGTGCCCAACTAAAGTCGCCTTTCGTGTCTCTGTATGACCGCGTTGTTCTTCTAAACTAGGTACTCCACTGTAGTTTTCACCATGAATCAATCAATCTGCCCAGCCTGTTCTCATCTATAATTGGGATGGGCTTCCAGTCTTACTGGATGCATCTGACCAATTGACAATCAGAGAGATTAGAGAATTTATACCGAAAGGTTTTTGTGTATTAAACGTTAATATTAAGCTTACTTGTAGGGATGTGTGGTGTTACGTCAATGGATAAAAAAGAAATGATTATATAGGGTCAAATTAAATGGGTCAGTTTCGGTAGATAATTTAATTTGACTCTAAGTGGAAGTCTGAAAGTCACACCGGTGACTGAAAAGTTGTGTGGAAATCGGTTGCCATGGTATGGGCATGTGATGCGGAGGAATCAGGCAAATGATGTCTAAACTAATATCATGATGAGAAAAAAATTGTTTTTTTTTGTATGTTTGATTAATAAATTCTTTCACCTATAGAAAGCTACATTATCAGCGAGTAACATGGGATATAGGCTGTATTTTTTTAGTATATTGTGGCGCCTTACGACTTTCAGAATCATATACATATCATATATCCAGGATTATATACACCTAAAACCTTTTGGAATTAATTTTCCCAACCATTTCGGGGTTGGCTTCCAGAGTACATACTCATGAAGAGCCTTTCTTCCTAAAATAAATGACCTCTTTTCAACAAGTGAAGGACAAGACAAACTATTGACTAAAAACCAATTCTCTAATGCCTTGATTAATGCTCCTTTCCATCGTTCTAGAACCTTCTAATTTATTAGAGTAGGTTAAATAAGGGCAGGTACTTATTGATGCATCTAATTTTGAATAGTGGTATCTATAAATAGGATCACACCCCTGCGTATAGGTGAGGTCATCCTTTGAAGAGCGTGTTGAATATTAGGTAAAACGTAATTATTACCTACGAATGCCTTTGTCCACGTGCTGGTAAAAGTGCCTAGCCTTTACACTAGATTCTAGAATCTTCTTTGTATATACTAGCCGTTTTTGTCCGCGTGAAATTTGGCCCCCGACCCATCGCGTCGCATTTCATAGCTCGCCCGTGCTACTATTTCGTTCTCGCTTAGCGTTCTTTTTCAGACTTTTTTTTTCCTTTTGCTCTCCACGAGCGAGAGAATCGCAGCGATATTATCGTCGTGCCACGTATTTCCATACGCTGACTCTATTAGAACGTGTCTCCACACGGCGATATCATCGCGGCGCAAATTTGATGGCACGGCGAGACTATCGCCGCGATCTCTCGCTCGTGGAGACGGCCCGTAAGGGTCGAAGAAGCGTGTCGTTAAATACCTTCTTCAAGATATAGGCTATCAAATGCAACAATATTTTTTTGAAATCCGACGTGTATTCCGGAGAGAGGAGGTGTCAAAAAACGCACTGTATTTGTACAGCCGTTATTGAGTGTCCGTTCGCTTTCTTAAGCAGGTGCGTGACGTCACCGCTGTCTTAGGAAACCTAGTCGAAGCTACGATTTCAAAAGACTTACCTGATCTCCTTAGGGTGTGGGTGGTGGAGTCCGTTGCGCGGGCGCTGCTCGGTGTCTGCCTGCACCGCCGCCGCCAGTTTGTAGTACCCGAGACGGGCGAGCTGAACGACAATATGACCATACATTAATAATTAGTTCAGTTGGCATACTACAGGATGAAAATGCTATCCATAATTGAAAACAGTCTAACTGCATAAAACTCTCAATTGTCAAATGTATTTCTTTTTGCGCAGTAGGTACACACGGCGACATTATCAAGCTACAGCACCCCCAATAGCGGAACACACTATCAATCTCAATCATATTGAAGGATATTGCTAATCCATTGCTTCATAAGTTAGAAAAATTTGTCTGCTCAACAACGTAAATAACGCAATGAATGTTGTTGAATTGTCATTATGAAAGCCATTGCTACTTTTAGTGTTTTTCGCAATTACACCGCAGTTTAAACTGTGGCACGCTTGATATAAAGCCGTGTATACAACAATGTTTATTGGATCGTTAGTAAAGTAACAATTAACAACAAGATTCAAAGTAAGTAGACTATCATGAGTGCGATACGCGATAAGGCGGGTTTCATGTGATGAATAATGATTCAGTTTCCATCATGTATTTTGTAGAAAGGTATGGCATGAAGGTTTCGCAAAAAAATCTTAAGTGGAAAAGAAAATAACACACAGTGAGGAGTGAGGAGTGAGGAGTGAAGATTTAAAATTTGTGTGTTTAAATAAGTGATTTGGTGAGTGTTTGGAACCCTATAGGCTAAGGCCCCTAAGGGTGCGATAAAAAAATGTCTATCAGACTAAGATCTCAGCTTCTAACAGCTTCATTTGTTTTAAATCTCGCAAAGACAATCTCCGCACGTACTTAAAACTAAGACAAACTGTAGACACATGAACGGGTAATAGCACGTATGTCTCGTTGCCACATTTGCTGGACGAACTGTCTAACCCCGACCCCCATTATCCCAGGGGGTCCAAAAAGGTCACATTGAACAATATATCGGAAAGCGAATCATTTCCCGAATTCCCATTAAATCATAAGCAAGTTGGCTGTTGGCTCGTTAAGTACCAATGCATGGTGGACCCTCTGATCACTACCATGATTACAGTAGCTTTCAAGTAAGTTTGACTTACATTATTATTTCAAATAGGTTTCGGTCATTTACTAGTTTATCTTTGTAGAATATTAAATCCTGATTGAGTTCTTACCCATAACACTCGTTATCATCGTCATGCCATGACATAATGAATAACGGAAACCGCTTTAATACATGGACGCAGTTACTAAGCGCGTGAGCATATAAACTGTGTATTGTGATTTAATCGGAGTTAATAATTAATGGCCGGTTTCTGAGGTACCTATTCTTAAACTCAGTTTATTCGTTCGATATCATAAACTTAGTGTGTAGACACTTAGACAGTCAGTTAAGGAAAAATCGCTAGGTATTGAAATTTGAGTCTTTATCAGAGGACCTCAGACAGACGTCGGGCATTAGTGATAATAGTTGCCAAAGGCAGGCCAAATGAAACAAGACCAGACAAAGAATTTATCTTTTCAACACCTTTTTAAAATTTTGCTGAAATGCTGCATCATTTAGCATCATTGAGACAAGTTAATATTGGCATGTCATGATGATAATTTGTTTTGTCAGACAAATTATATCGCTCTTACCATGTATGACCATCCATACTAATATTATAAATTCGAAAGTAACTCTGTCTGTCTGTATGTTACCTTTTCACGCCTAAACTACTGAACGGATTTCGATAAAATTTGGCAGAGAGATAGATTGCATCCCGGGGAAGGACATATGATAGTTTTTATCGACATACCTTGCGGGCGAAGCCGCGGGCGGAAGCTAGTTCTTCATAAGTCAGTATATAATGCTACATGTGTTTATTGTGTATGAACTAAAAAAAATCCCCTAGCATGTTTTGTCTCTGCAAAATAGTCTTTGTTAAAACATACACAGCACATAACTTGCTGAGAGTTCTACCAAATAAATCTAACAACATGACAAATTGACACCTTGTGAAAGTCGACTGGCACAATAGAATTTACTAGTGGCCATTGTGTATTCGTGATATAACAATTGAATATGCGATAGTGTCTATCCAGCTTTATATTAGAACAAAATGTCTGAACTTCTCCGGTTTTTAATATTTCAGTGATATTGGAGCATCATTTATTACCAAGTAGCTTTTGTCCACGGCTTCGCCCACGCTGGGTTTGATGGTCTATACGTGTCAAACCTCTAACTCCGTTCAGCCGTTAATAGAGCGTGAAAAGGTAACAGACAGACTTCGCATTTATAATATTAGTATGGATTTAAAATTTTCCATTGAGAGCAGCAGTGGTAATGGCCGCGACTTACGAGTTGTATGTCGTGGGTTCGAACTCAGACATGCGCTTTACTTTTTGTAAATTATTTCATCACCACTGGTCTCAAAACGGAGAAGGAAAACATCGTGAAGAAACCGGCACGTCCTAGAACCAAAAATTCGAAGACATGTAACATCTACCAATCCGCACTGAACCCGCATGGTAAATTACAGCCCACTCCCTCTCACAGAGAGGAGGCCTGTGTCCCAGCAGTGGGAACATTATAGGCTGATTATGTAAGGATTTCCATTACCAAGGTCTACAAGTCTATACACATATCTATTTAAGGATATATTAAACCTTGAAAGAAAGAAAGAAAGAAAATACGTTTATTTGCGACAAACATGACGCATCAAAAGAAAAACATATATAAAAAAAAAAAAACAATATGGGAGAAAACATGCATCACATCCACGCAAAACGGCCATCGCTCAGCATAATGCTATGACCCTGTACGATACAGAGCCCCAGCGCTGGTTTTCAGCGACAGCCGACAGCCTTGGTGCTGGACAGTCTATTTATAAATAAGCTCATTACTGCCCCTCGTTGAAGCGATCATGTATGAAATTGAAATTGACAACATAACTAATACGTGGCCCTTGCGTAAACATTGCGACAGTTACCTAAGTATTTCGATGCGTCTGTTCGTAGAGATAAACTACGATAACATGGCGCGCCCCTTCAAAATTCAAAACGTTTGAAAGTATTTACAATGCACCACCAAGATTCAGAACGCATGTGTGCGTAATGAGACGGCCGTCAAACAAAAACTTACAACTACATACAAACTCCTTCGTAAGGATATCACTACACACATTGAAACAGTAATTTGGAGGGGCGCGCCATGTTATCGTAGTTTATCTCTACTAATTCGTTATTAAAACTGTTTTAGATGTCTACTTATAACGATGTAGAAGAAAATAATTGAAGTTGATAACATAACTAATACGTGGCCCTTGCGTAAACAATGCGACAGTTACCTATGTAGGTCGACGCTTCTGTTCGTATTGATTCCTTATTACAGTAAAAAATAAGTACGACACTGATTTACATTGATCCAGTATTTCAATCCAACGGAATCCAGTAACACTGGATCGGAATTTAAATTAGCTTCTGCTTCATTCTTATTTAGAGCTATGGGTACTGGATGCTGAACTGATTTGAAAAGTGTTTTTACAGGGTCAAATTAAATTAGACAAACTCCGCAGAATTGACGAGTGTCGCTATTAAAATATGTTTTTTTTGGTGAACTGCTACAACCGGTAGTCTATTTTTTTTTTTTTGTTTTATCATGTTTAGATAACGATACTATGACGTCTGCAGTTTCACTAACAAATTTAATTTGACCCTGTATTAGTTCAATATCGATCCAGTGACTGGATTCCAGTGCTGGATGGAAACACTTGATCAATATAAAACCAAGTTTCTAGTTCAAATAGAGCTCATACACACACACATTCATTAAAATTACGTCAAAATCACATCACAATCACATAAATATTTATTGCAGTTCGATTGAACGATTGTGGAGAATTTGCAAACACAGGCATTTATTTAGGTTTCAAGACGAAGGTAAACAATGCTGTGGTAACAAGTAGGAGTATATTCATCAACAATATTTGAGGAGTTAGGATGCAGTTAAGTATCAGGATATTGAGAATAAGGTGGTGAAGGACCAGTTTATGGTGCAGAGAACATGCAAAGCTGAATGATGCTAAATTAAAATGAAATCATAAAATAACAAAAACAATCAAACAAACACCCACACGATAAAAAATCAATAAAAAAAACGAAGACTTAGAATATTTGAAATATTTCGTTTTAGAATGATGTTTTGGTTCGCGAACTTTCAAACCTATGAAAGGTTTGAAAGTTCGCGATATACTTTTTTTGAGGGTTTATTACTTTGAAATACGATTTTCAAAATGTCGGTCAGTGGTGTCATTTCAAACCTGAATTAATTAAAGAACATATAACAAGGCGACCTGCCTGAAGGAATATTTAATGAATCTGTTTTACAATCGGTCACTTACAATTAAACCGCTAGCTCACTTCTGGCTACACGCCCTGAATACTAGTTTCCGACGAATGCAATAGGGAGGGAGGAATGCCAATAGCAATTATTGCAAAGCTAGAAGCCAACGTAATTTCCAATCTCGTATAGAACAAAAGTATAGCCTTACGCTCTATCTACAGTCCTTACATTGTTCTTGATCCCGAGTTTGTGCTTTGTGCACATGTAACTATGCACAATCTCCCTAACTCTGGTGTGGCACAATTATTCCAGAAATTAATGTAGTACAATCGTAAAATTAATGTCAAATTCAAAATATTTTACTGCACTTATGAAACGTCAGAAGCTAGATGCCCGGTTCCAAGTGGTCGTTTGCTATGGAGAAGAGCCGGCAACAAACTCCACGATTACTCTTTTTAAAATAATTGATTCTTATAATGTTATCATAATATTTACACTGATAATAATAGGTATGAGAGGACAGTGTAAGCCTCTCAACAAGTACCAGGTACTTAACAATGTCCAACCATTGCAACGTAGGTCTGATGTACCAATAGTTTTTTAACGATTTTCCCGGGATCAAACACGTAATATTAGCACAGATTTTGACGCATCAGTTTTCGGGATAGTTTTAGTTCCTGTGAATCCAGCAATAAACTGGGTCGATTGATTGGCTTCAAAGCTTTGTTTGTTTACCAGACAGAGCACTGATTCTGGCACGAATTGTTTGTTGCTGTAGGTATGCCCGATGCCAAAACATCGGGAAATATAATTGGAGATTCTGCTAACTTAATTTTAATGACTCTTGATTGCAAAGTTTACTTTTTGTTCACTGATAACTAATAGAGAAGTATGAAAATCTGAATTGATACGAGGAAGTCTGAAAGTGGCACCGGACAGCACCTGTGACTGAAAAGTTATGTGGTAATGGGTTGTCATGGTATAGGCATGTGATGCGGAAGAATGGGGTACCTAAATGTCGTGAGGAATGTTTTCATTATGAATGTGGATGGCTATAAGAGTGGGGGAACACCAGAAACGAGGTGACTACCGAGATGAAGACTTATAGAGAAGTATGGAAGAAACAGACATGTTGTGCTGACCGCAAATAAATTGGGATGAGGGCAGAAGAATGATGATGGATGATGATGATGACGCTTGTTCTTCGGACTTCAAGGCAACAAAACCTATCAAAAACATTAGTTCGTAAAACTATTAGTACAAACGGGTCACATTTAGACAGTAATAATAAAAAAAACTCGTTAAGTGATTAGGTTTAGCCTAATGACCGTTTTCGCTGAAGACGTTGTCATAGTTGTCACAAGATCATTTGCAATTTTCAATCGTAAACATGCTCTTTAAAAGACAATGTATGCTAGATTTCTAGAAACAAAATAATGTAAGTAGCAGTTCATAGTGCCTGTCGGCCTGATCTAACATCGATATCCTGCATTGGTATTTGCTAGTATCGATACTGCTTAGGTACCGTAAACTGGGGTTACTTTGATCAATTTTGAACTTTCAAGGTCCATATCTTTTGAATCTCTGGTTGTAAAAAAAATATATAATCGGTCTAGTTGTCGATTCTTTTTAAACTCGCGATTTCTGTAATAATATGTGAAAAAATATGGCTTGATTCTGAGAAAAAAAATAAAAACTGTCTAATCAAAGTTATAATGAGAATGGGGTTACTTTGATAGCTTTTTTTTTTTTTGATCTTTATTTAGAAAAAAGGCTTTAATCGCGAAGCGATTATGTCAGCCTCGTAGTGTTACAAAATAAATAGAAAATGTTTGACAACTAGGATCTTAACTTAATTCATTTACTTTGATAGCTTTGGAATTACGCAAGAAAATAGGGCACGTTGCGTATGGGGTAACTTTGCTCTAGTAAAAGACAAATGAATCCTAAAAAGAATGCTTAAGCTTACGGTGCTTAAAATAGTTGGTGAATTCCCAGCGTGTCCTCTAGAAAGGATTCAACAGTTCATCAATGACGTTAGCCAAGAAAAAAAAAAAACAAATTGCGTTTCGTTTTACGTACTTCGCGATTTTATATGAAACTAGCTGCGCCCCGCGGTTTCACCCGCGTAAGTTTCGATTTAGGGGTATGAAAAATAGATGTTGGCCGATTCTCATAGATACCGGATAAGCACAAAAAATTTCATCAAAATCGGTCAAGCCGTTTCGGAGGAGTATGGCAACGAAAACTGTGACACGAGAATTTTATATATTAGATAAAAGTTTCAATCAAAGTTACCCGGCTGTTCAAACCCCGGTTTACCGGTACCGAATATTTTAGTTAGAGGTACCCACGACGACCTATCAAGCTAAGTTAAGAATACATTTCCAGTATAAGCTGATTTCTCAATGTACGAAAAGCCTATACAATGCGAGGTCTTGTGTACCACAAAAATATTGTTTCGAAAAATAACATTTTAGCTTTAGAGGTAAAAAAAAAGATGTTTTAATAAAAATTGGTTGTCTGTAAAGTCTGTTTACGGACGATAATTCTACGTGATAACTTCTTATGAGATAGATGCGACACAAGCCGAATGTTTAGGCCGATCGTGCCTCTCTATCGCTTGTTCCGCGCTCTCGCTTGCACGCTCGGCTCATCCGGAACGTGACAATGAGTCATGCTTTTCATGCGTGCAGCCGGCGTTCATCGATTTATAAGACGTTATCACGTCAATAAAAAGACATTGTGAACGTAACAACTATAGAGCCTACGGTTTAGCAGTGATAATTTGAGACTTTCACCAATATTACACAACTGGGTACCTACCTACATAGAACACTTTAGTACAAGCACGAATGAAATGGAGAAGAAATTAATTATTTTCCCTTCTGCAAAATGCTCTTTCTAATTCCTTACAAAGTTCAGCATACCTACCACGAGCTCTTAACGCGATTCCACTTTAGGACCTAAACTGAACTGTTCTGCTAATCCGTACCATGACGTCAGTTTACCGATTCAATTTAGGCCGTGCCATCTGGATACCTACCACGAGCTCTTAACGCTCATTCACTTTCAACGATCCAAATGCCGCTGAGCGTATTGGACGTCATGGTACGAATGTGAACGATGCAGTTTAAGAACCTAAACTGAAATGTCTTGCTTTTGAATCGTTTTTAAATAGATCATGGTAGGCCTCCAGAATGACAAGTGCGTGACGTGCTTATTACGAGAAACATTATTTTTTTGGCTCTTTTCCTCGGCTCACTAACATATCCACAAAAATTCCCAATTTCCCGTTAATTCCCAATGAAAAGTATGAGTCGTTTATAAAAGGAAAATTGTGTATTTTCAACACTTTGGGTATGTTCTGCTATTTCAGCAATACCTGTCTAATATGGGTTGAGTTGGATTAATATTATTATTATTATTTTTCTACAGCATGTTGTTTTTTATTACAAAGGTACAGAGTGCCATCTACGATTTATTCCTGTCTGATCCCCTGAGCCCCCTCCACCCTACCCCTCCTCGATCCCCTGCTAGTTCTAAGACGCGCCCCACTCTTTTTCCTAATACTTACTAGTGATTTAGTTTTGTCGATAACCACTAATTATTATTAGTGGGTAATTAGTGTGTAGGTATCGAAAAAAATAAAACATTCGCGGAATTAACTAGCGATAACCACTAACGAGTAGGACGAACAGTGGGGCGCGTCTTCGTGGATGGGCACTATCTGTACACCACCATGATAATCGGAATCACGCTAATAAATCCAAAACATGGTAAAATTTTAATCACAAACAAGGCCTTAGCAGTATTAATTATTTTTGAACCAAATTATCTTCTTACCGTCTGAGCTCGGGATTAAACTCTGAAGCAATCACTATCACTAGGCTAACGAAGCAACTTGTAGGTGACTGTACCAGAGAATAGATAATAATTGGCTCCTATATACAGTCATAATATTATCTATTCTGTGGTACAGGCCTTCAGTGTCGATAATGCGATAAGTTAATATTGTGACTGCATTACTAATATTAATAAACAGATTTGAGTAATTTATAAATACGAGTAGGTTTTATTGATTTCGAGATTTATGGGAAGGAACTGATTGAAATTTTCCCGAAATAGGTAAGTATCGTGAAAACTAGCCTATATCGGTTTTCTAACATATCCACACTGCGGTAACTATTTAGTAATCTGTGACTGCGTCATCTCTAACTCCACAATTTCAACAACTATCCTAATATCCTACTGATGTTTGTTACTCAATCACGCAAAACCAACTGAACGGATTTGAATGAAATTTGGTACACACGACAGTTTATAACCAGGATTAGCACATAGGATACTTTTTATCCCGATATTCCCACGGGATCGAAACTAACGCGGGTGAAACCGCGGGGCGCTGCTAGTATAAAATCTAATATATAAAATTCTCGTGTCACAGTTTTCGTTGCCATACTCCTCCGAAACGGCTTGACCGATTTTGATGAAATTTTTTGTGCTTATCCGGTATCTATGAGAATCGGCCAACATCTATTTTTCATCCCCCTAAATCGAAACTTACGCGGGTGAAACCGCGGGGCGCAGCTAGTATATTTATATATTTCAAATACGTGCATGTTGTTTATGTAATCTTAGATAATAATCAAGATAGAGCTGTATTTACAACATCAACTGCGTGTGCGCAATCATTAAGAAGCATCAAATCAAGTTGACTCGGTTTACTTCTTCGTAATCGAGTAAGTGACGTATGTAAACACATTATTTTGTTGCGCTTACGCATGCAAATACGTGGCGCTATGATTACTGATGGGTTTATAGATAAATACGGCGAGCACCGAAGCACTGTTTAAAATAATATTTTCCTGTTGTTAACACTATACGCGAACTATTATTAATTTACTGGACAGGAAGTTTTTGATGCAGATTCGATTTTAGCAACAGTAACTAAGACCTTGAAAGAGCAGATAGGGGGTTCGGATCAGGTTTACATTATTCTGTTAAATTTTAAAGCTAAGTACTGGTTTGTCAGCGATTAATGATAAATGATACTTACTTATTTCTGTAAATTGTTTCAAACAATTACACGTCAAAAATAAATTATGTTTTAAAAAAACTACTTTAATGAGTTCAGTGTTTCCTATCCGACAACTGAGAAAAAAGATCGAAACAAACAAACTCAGAGGGGTCAGTGTCTTTTAAAGTCCAGACATGATCTTGATCAGGCTATATGAGGACCATATATCCGTGAGGTCCATGCAGATTAGTGTCTGAGATGGTTTTTCGAGGAAAGAACCACGCAGATTTGAATGGTCAGTGGATCTGTCAAGTAAGTGCACGCATTTGTCAATAATCGTCAGTGTTTCTCTCTCTACTAATACTAACCCTTTTCACGAACTGAATTTTGGGAAGCGCTTCGTTCACGATTTTATTTCCTAATCAGCATATCTGCTCCATCATCAAGTATTATAATGTATGGTAGAATATGGGACAGTTTTCAGAAAAGCAATGCTTTCAGGGAAATTTCGACTGACGGACTTATTATTATAACGAGTTAAATGTTAATTATACTATGAAGCTTTCAGTATTGGACTTAATTACTTATAAACTAAATATAGAAATTGACTATATGGAATATGAAAATAGTTTTATAAATCCGATGTTAAGACAACGAAACTCACTTCATGATACGAGTAATAAAAACAGTAATTTTTTTCGTCCCTATTAGGAACTCCCTCTCTAATGAATCAGAATTAAATGTTGACAAATTAAAACAGGAATACAAACATAGTAAACTTAGAATCTTTCATCAAAATATTGCCGGTATTTGTAATAAACTAAATATGTTAGAACTAACTTTATTAGAATTAGCGGAAAAAAATAAGGAGGTAGATATACTTTGTTTTAGTGAAACGTTTGTTAAACAGGGCACGGAAGCTAACATCCAACTTCATAATTTTAAGCTGGCTGCAATATTTAGTCGAGATAAATGTAGAGGAGGCACATGTATATTGGCCAATAAAGTATTGAACACCAAAATTTTAAATATTCCATCAAATATAGCAACAAAATTTTATTTTGAATGCTGTGGCGTAGAGATTGTTGGTCTGAGCGTGATAGTTGTTACCATTTACAGAATACCCGAACAGAGGAAGGCACAAATAGGTATCTTTCTTCATAAGCTTGACATTCTTTTGAATTACTTGACTGACCACTTCAGGAGAAAGAAAGTTATAATATGTGGAGATTGGAATATTGACATATTAAAACAAAGTTCAGCAACAAAAGAGCTCTTAAGTATACTTCATAATTATAATTTTGAAGCACACATTACATCACCGACTCGGGCAAACTCCTGCATTGACCAAATCGCCAGTAATATAACAAACGTTCAATCAGAAATTTATCACCTCGGCCTATCAGATCATGAAACAGCACAAACGGTAACTATAAAGGCTAACAAACAAAAAAACATATCTTGTTGGTCTGAACTGAAACGCGACTACTGTTCGGACAACCTAGAGAAATTTTGCGTATGTATGTCTTCTCTTTCATTTTCAGAAACATTTGAATCAGATACTCTTGTAGAAGCATTTAATCATTTTTACGAGACATTTAAACTTTATTACAATCTTTGTTTTCCGGTAATAAAGGTTAAAGTTAATAATAAACCAGCGATGCAGAACTGGATAACAAAAGGAATCAAGAAGTCTAGCAAAACTAAACGCCATTTATATCTAAAATTAAAAAATAGTAACATAAATAAAAAACAAAATGAGAAAAGCTACAGACTCTATAACCATATCTTTAAGCGATGTGCACGGAGAGCACATAAACTTATTAATACAAGGCGCATACAAAAGGGTAAGAATAAGTGTAAAGCTACTTGGAACGCTATTTCATCAACTATATCTAGTAATAGTCTCTATAAAAATGACATTGACGTAATAACTCTTAATAATGTGACATATGATAATCCCTTAGACATTTGTAATATATTTAATGACTTTTTTATTAATTTGACATGTAATCAACCTATAAATTCCAACAACATTAACCTTAATCAAAAAAATAAAAATCTAAATACAATTTTCCTAAGTCCTGTAGATGCATTGGAGGTGTACAAAATCATAATGTCTCTAAATAATAGCAAAACTAGCGGGCAAGATGACATCACCACACAAACTTTGAAAGCTTGTGCTATTTGGATATGTTATCCACTAGCGCATGTTATAAATTTATCATTTCTAGAAGGTGTATTTCCTGAACAACTTAAAATGTCTACCGTAAAACCACTTTTTAAAAAGGGAAAAAAGTATAATAAGAATGTATGTAAACTTAATAAAATTTGCACGCTTGCTTGCAGGCAGAATACAATGACGCTTAGGTTATAAGATCTTACCTGTACCATAACAATGTGTATTTCTAGCAAATAAACGATTGATTTGATTTGATTTGATTTGATTTGATTAGCTGCAGTAAAATGACAGCTTATGTGTTACTTAAATGACCGAAATTGGTGTCTTTTTGTTTTTTCGCGGCCATCACCCAAATCTTGTTGTTCTAGTACAGAATAGTGTATAACAAACGAAACTTATTTGACATGCATATCTCTAAACGCAGTCCGAAATGAGTTATTAAGAAGTGTCATTTTACTGCAGCTAATTAAAAGTCGGAGTATAGATTGCAGTTT
The DNA here is from genome assembly GCA_963669345.1 of Gortyna flavago. Classification (NCBI taxonomy): domain Eukaryota; kingdom Metazoa; phylum Arthropoda; class Insecta; order Lepidoptera; family Noctuidae; genus Gortyna; species Gortyna flavago. The sequence continues at coordinate 13,784,090 of OY770145.1, read as the reverse complement.
GTTCTTGGTTTGAATTCGCGATAGTCGAAGTTCGGTATTTTGTGAGAATATATTAATTTAGCATTTATCTACCGGATTGTTAGAGGCCTGAAAGTCTGACAACCAGTCTTACCAAGGAATATCGTATTAGCTAGTAACTGGGTTGTGGAGGTCAGATAGCCAATCGCTCCATGTAAAAAAATACGGATATTCAGCTGCATCTGGTTAGACTGGAACCGGACCCCAACATAGTTGGGAAAGGGCTAGGCAGATGATGATTTTACTTTACAAGAAGGTTGACATTAAAATTCGACCATTCGCGATCATCTTTAGTCTTAGCAACATTCGACCTCGTGAGGAATCGACAATAAAGACTGTTTTTCCTGTTATATTCCAAGAAATTGTTTGATCACTGTTCTTTATCACACGCGGAAAACGTAAGACAACAATGTGTTAATTTTATATTTATTTTTGCCAATTCTTCTGGGTTTGGCAATCCTACGCAAGATGTGCGTATCTAATCTACATTATCTACAAAGAAATGAGTAGTACCTATTTAAAATATTCTACACGTGGTTTGTTTGCTTCAGAGTCTGATACACTGGTATGTAGCCTTGTGGAACTTTAAAAGGTATCCCTTGTTGTAAGCAGAAAGGAATGTTCGATAAATCATTATTTTTTTATAGATAATTAAGGAAAAAGAAGCTTTTGTGATATGGACCAGCGTTTGTCATTTTGAGCTTACAGAAACTTAGTCTTAAACCGTTTTATGGATAATTTAGCGCCATTATGTATACTAATAGCAGCACTGTAAACAATTTCTCACAGAAAACGTTAAAAAACATCTAGTCTATGGACTATTAAAGTAATAAAAAACCGGCCAAGAGCATGTCGGGCCACGCTCAGTGTAGGGTTCCGTAGTTTCCCGTCCGTCACAATAAGTGTTCCCACTTATTGAGTTTAAAGGTGGGTATCCATTATGTTCGCGCTCCAGCAGCGTTCCGCGCTCCTGCAACTGCTCCCGGTAGTGGGTACGACGCGAACACAGAGCGTGCAACATTGCACGCTCCGCAACAGGCGCTCCGAATCGTGACGGTTTTTAGCGCGAACACAAAGGGGAGCGCATGTAGAAGTGCGCGCGACGTATCCATTGGAGCAGTTGCAGGAGCGCGGAGCGCTGCTGGAGCGCGAACATAGTGGTAACCCAACTTAAAAAAAGGCTATTTGTTACGGAACTCTAATAATTACGGAACACTAAAATCGGGCCCACAAAGGACATATCCGCAAAAGAAGTTAATTTTACCCACAATCTAATTTAATCAAAATTCAAACCTCGACGACTATTATTTCTTTACCACGGTAGGTCATGAAAGCACGGAAAATCTTACATCGACTTTTAAAAAAATGACGTCATTACGCAACGCCATCTATCGAACCATTTATGAACTGGTTTTTACCTTAACATTTTGATGGCGTTAAAAAATTGAATTTTAGTTTTGTTCTAAATTGCCTTAGCATGTACCTGATAGAAGTTTTATGTAGTTATAAGATACCGCCAATGCCAAGGAGAGACCAACCGAACAATTCCCGAAATTTAATAATACCCGACCCAATGTAATAAGTACCTACAGCGCCATCTCTCGGGAGATTGGGTTACTAATTAATACATAGACGTGCCAGAAGTTTTCGGTAGTAATTTTGGATTGCGAGAACCGATTTTAATAATTCTTTTTTTGTTTGAAAAAAAAATACGTTCAGGATAATAAAATATGTAAACGAAGTTAAAAAAAAATGCTTGCATATACGATTATACTACAAACTTAGTCCAAAAATTATTTTGTACAACTTTTTGTCTTTTTTGTACAAAACATGTTGTTTCCATCAAGTTCAAAATGATTTTCCTAGAAAGTCCTTATAAAATTCTACTTTTCAGATTTTTTTCATATTTTCTAAGCTTATGGTTCAAAAGTTAGAGGGAGAGGGGACACATTGTTTTTACTTTTGGGGCGATTATTTCCGAAATTATTGACATTATCAAAAAATTCTTTTAGTAAACCCCTATTCATTTTTAAATACCTTTCCAACAATATATCACACGTTAGGGTTGAAATTTAAAAAAAATCACTTCCCACTTAACCCTAAAAAATAAGTAAGTAGTTTAAATATGGAACAAATTGAACAATAACGCGCACAGAGAATACTTATAACTTTCATCGAGAGTTTACGAGCATTTTATTGGCGTGTGTACACGGAAACAATGCGCCCTTCGAGTCAATCATAAATGATAAAACGTTTTTCATTGCTGGCTATAAGTATCTAACAGTAGAACAGATACTTGACACTTGTTTCAAATTTAAACATTGAATCCTAACATAAATAGGTAGGTACTCACTTATTTTTGAACTCCTTTGTATTTCAAAGTTAGAACACTTAGAACAACGCAACGTACGTGAACCACAACTATATTTTATTATCACAAACACGAGTAGCTGTCCGATAATAAATATAATAAAAATCGTTTATTATTTAAATGTTTGTTGTATAACTGTCTAGATAACTGGTTTATTACGACGTTGAGAGTGAAATGTCTGACATCACGCTACCGCCAAAACGAATTTCACTTTCGACGAGCACTCTCTCTCATTTCACTATCGTTTGAGTAACAGTTCCATTAAATCACAGACGGCCAGAAGTAATTTAAATTGTGAACGCGCAAAAAATACTTACTTAAATATCATAAGGTTATTTTAATTTATTAAAAAACACACATTATATGCAATTTGTTATAATTTCTCAAGTAAAAAAAAAATCACTGTTCAAAAGTTTTCCCGCCACGAGATATTTAGATTAAGAACTTTTGCTTTTTTTATTTTATCGTTGGAAGATGTGTGGTCGTTGTGCCAGCACCAACGAGACTGATTGAAACAATAGATTTAATATCAGTTCTTATAATGCAATGTTTTATTTATATGCACAGCGATAATAAACTTACTGCTGATTAATTAATAAAACTATAATTGATAAACTATTGATGAATGAGGGGTTTTTACATTCGCAAGGATAGTAAGTAGATAGGTAATGAGTTATGTACTTTGTTAAAAAAAAGTAAATTCGGTAAAAAAAGTAATTAATAAACGTCTGGCCGCTACGTTTCCAATGACTGTCTTTATGCTCTCATGGCTGTCCTCCAAAAAATTACAACCAAAGAATATTCTACTTTAACCCAACGACATAACACCTTTAATTAAAAACTACAAAATACATACATTCATACTGACTTTAAATTCTAACAAAGAACGAAGACTTTACATTGGAAATAGTACACAACGTGTAACATTGATAATGGACACTAAGCAATTGAAATTAGAGTTAAAATTAAGTGCGTTAATTAGTTTCCGGAAATAAACGAGCGGTGGCGTGATCATCGCGTGCGCTTGCGCAGGTCCACTGACCCGTATTCGTTGTACTTATCGTTGTTTTGTTATTGATTTAGTACATTGGGAAATGATAATGCAGTTTTATTTTGTCGCTGTATATTACTATATCTTTGTCTAAGTTTTTATAGATTATCTTAGCGTGGTAAGAAGCTTCCTTCTCTTCAGCGTCGGAGATGACAACGTCTAACAAAGTTTCGAGAAAGTATAATAATGTAGCGTAGCAAGATAGCTTCTTGGATTCGAATTAGTAAGGTCAGCAGCAACAATGATTATGGCAAGCATTTGTAATTCCACATTGGACTCCAAAATACGGTTTTACTACTTGAGATGCTCAAACAGAGCTGAGTATTATTATAGTACAGCCGCCAGCAGTGCCAGCACATCAAGCTACCCGAAACTGACAAATTTTCCCAATCAATCTTGAACCTTATGTTGTAGCGATAAGAAATTTGACAGATTGTAGAAGCTTGATGTGCTGGCATCTGTACCTATTAGAATTTGTAGCTCCCCGGAAAATTTGAACCAAGTACTTACAACTACTTTGACAAGAAGCAATGACATCTAAAGGGGATCAACTATGAGAAAAAATGTGAAAAAAAGGCGTGAATTCGTCAAGTTACTGCCTTTAGAACGGTTTCACAATATCAAAGCCAATTTATTTGAATTGCAATGTCAGATAAGTAAGTATATTAATGTTTTATTTTGCTGACTTGGTAACGCTGTGGTGAGCAATTAGATTTGTTTAATTTCGATTTAGCGAATGTTAGCATAAACTTATTGTATCACTCTTTAAATCAGCAATTTTATACTTAATCATGTCAAATAACTAATAAGTTAGTTCGTTTAAAAAAGAACGTTTTTCCCATAAGAGAAAAAAATAATTAATTATGTTAAGCACGCTGTACAGTTTTGATAGCTAAGATTTTATTTTTGTCAATTCTTAGTGTTTTCTTTAGTTTTCTTTTTTATAAACTTTTAATTTTGTTATTACACTTTACCTTTATATAATTTTGAGTTCATCACAAAATTACAACTGAATAAATATAAATAGAAATTTTCCGAGTATCTGTTCGTTTCGTAACAGTGTCCAACAATTTGCTTTATGTACCTATTGTTTCCGTCGTCAATTTAGCCATCAATTGAATAACTGAAACTTAGGCTCCGTTCATTTTGGTTAAAAACGCGAGTTGCTATGGGAACTTACGCGAGTTGCTATGGGAACTTACGCGAGTTGCTATGGGAACTTACACGAAGCATCAATTAGTATTTTACATAAGTAATTGTAATAAGACGTAGCGTAGCCAAAAACGTAAGTTTTTGGATCAAATATCCGAAAAACTACCTACGTAAGAGATGAACTCCGTTTCAAATTGTCAATGGTCTTTCCCACTGACAATTTGAAACGGAGTCACGATTTTCAGCAGTGAGAGAGCGATTAAGACGCGGTATTATATGTCTTGAGTGAGGAAGAAGTGTCAAAATTAAATAAATAGTATTAGAATTCTTGGAAGCATTTTTCTAGGTTTAATAATATGTTTTCCCAAGTTTTATGGCTCCCCGCGCCGCGCAAAAAAAAAGTGTTCAGGGACATAATAAACTACGTCAAAAAAAAAAGGCCGTGTGAGTGGTTATTAAGTCCCAGAACAGATTTTTTTTTAATAACGCTGAGTGCATTATTTTATTTGCATTGACAGCATCGCTTTACGTACCCAGCATTATTTTAAATGCATTGTTTTACCTGTACATAACCTACTGATAGGATCATAAAATATGTTAATTCTAAAATGTTCATGATCACTGGTCAGCAGATATCCTCAGAAGGAAACTCAACAGGAATACATCACAATCAGCCCATAATATTCACAATGCTGGGACACTGACAGGCCCCCTCTCTTTTTGAGAGGGAGTGGGCTGTAATCCGCCACGCGGGCCCAGTCCGGGTTGGTAGATGTCACATGGTCTTCGAATTATTGGTTCTAGGACATTCCGGTTGTTTTCCTTCACCGTTTGGATAGCAGTGGTGATGAAATTATCCCCCATCACGATTTACGCAAATAGCTTGAATGCTATGCCCCATTCGATACCGTGTGATGAAACTTGAAAAGGCGCGCAAAAATAGCATGAAGAACGAATGAGGGCGAGTCCAATATATTTTTTTGTTTCAGATTAAAGAAGAATGCAGGTTGAAATCCAATGCTAGGTACTCTACTCATTATTTTCAGGGTCAAGAATTTGGTAGGTAATACTTTTTCCTAAAGAAAAAAGCTTACTTCTAACCCCGATGCTTTAATTAAATTCTTGGAATATTAATGAGTGTTTGTCGTTTGAAGTTAATGAAAATTGATGATAGCTAAAGCGTTATTAGATTAAATTTTTAATATGAATTCCTTTTAGTAATTAGTTTTGTTTTTAAATAGTTTAATGTAGTATCTCAGGTATAGACAACATATCTTGGCAGAAGAGACGGAAATCTGTTACATATCTTTCACGCGTTTACGAGGCAAAATTTACCAACATCAAACGATTTATTTTGGTAGTGGTAATCGATCGCTTTAAATTCAAGTGCTATTTGAATTGAGAATATACGATACTTCTCGTCTATCGATAAACACGCTGTTATTTATTCATTCTGTTTAGTTTCTTTATATTAATGACAGTCTAGTCAACTTTTTTATTCGGATTTTATTTCCCGCTCTTTTTTATTTATTTTCGGCCAGAACATCAAAGCGTTTTATTGAATTATTGGAGTGTGCACCTACCTTATCGATATCTAAATGATGAATAAACTTTTATTTTACAGTTTACACCTGTTTTTTTACTTAACTTAGGTATAAACTGGGAAATCATTATTTTCCTTGAAATGAAATGCAAACACAAGTGTTCCATTGTGTAAATTGTATCATTCTTGCGTAAGCCGAGTTGATGTGCTGGAGTGACTTACCTAGTGTTTATCTTTAGAGCACGAAAGTAAAATGACAACAGCGTAGGTACTAGACTGTAGTAGGATAATTAATTGTTAATTATAAATCACATTAATATTGACGACTGTTGATTGTTCTACGTGCCAGAGGAATGCAGCCAAAGTGACAGCTGTTGTTGTCCATTTTGCTGATTGTAAATAATTATATTTTATGGAATGGTGTACGAAGTTACAGCCCGATTCTTTCTTCTTCTACTCGGATATGTTCCGACGTTCCGAGTCGCCATGAAGTTTGAATCGGGATTTTACAACCCTGCATAATTTTCATAAGTGGATAGGTATATTATGATTTAAATATTTGGAATTTCGGAATGCTTGCTTACTTACTAGTTACGTAGTGAGGAAATCGGTTCTAGAACCGAATATTCAAAGACATGCGACATCTACCAACCCGCACTGGGCCCGCGTGGTGGATTACGGCCCACTCCCTCTCGCAGAGAAGAGGCCTGTGTCGCAGCAGAGGGAACATTATACACTTTAGCATGATTATGCTTACTTAGTTGTTTGATTAATTCTACATTCACTTTCTGTGATTCAACAGTGTAACTGTAACTCACTTTATCTGTAAAAATAGCGCGTCTGACAATGACCGACCTCAGGGACTTCCCAACCGATAGTCGCCAAGGACTTTTTGTGTTGTTTAATTTTCCTGTTCAATATTATGTCAAAATTTATAAGATCAGTATTAAGTACTTATAAATAAATGTATCAGTTCGATAATTCGATTAGATACTCTACATACAATCGAACACGAATACTGGAACTACGGATTATTAGATTTGGCGCCCGCGCAGCCCGGATAGCGCAAAGTTCTCGTGCTATGTGTCATCGTCCTTAGCGACAACGACAGACAATGGGTGTTTAAATTATATCCTTCCCGTAAAAGAGAAGTGAAGCTATTGTAACTTTGTAACACACTTTTTACATGGAACATACGATATTCCCTTGCAGTTTGAACAATTTTTTTCAGAACATGGACTTAATAAAAATAAGTTAAATATTGAATGAATGCTACCTACACAAATAATTCACAGGAAAAATATAAAAATCTAGCAATGAAATAAAAGTGCAACAAAAAATTTATACAATAACGCAAAAAAAGACTGCAAAGCAACATAAATGATGAAACAATTAAAATTGTTACTAGTTTATTATATATATTTACAACTATTATAAATAAATTAGTGCAATAACATTTATAAAAAATCGAATTTTAGAGCAAAACATTGATCACATCACTAATAATCTACTAAAATTAAAGCATCACATTACAACCGGCAAAAAAAAGTAAAATGAAGCACAGACACAAACGCAAACAGCTTTATACCAGCTCATTTTTGTTGCCTGTAGCCCGCTGCCCCCGTTTCCTGCATTCGGCCCGGAGCTGTTCCTTATTCATAGCCGCTAATGCCTCAGGACTAAGGTTCTGACGGGTCCTTCCATTGTCAGACACAGAGTTCCGACGGGGTATGACCACTGAATTGGCGTTATTACGAGCACGTCGTGTACCCGCCATGTTCGATATATTTTTATTATTCCTGTTTAATTATATTTTGTGTTGTGTGTCTTCTACACTTTAATTTTATCCCTTGTCTTCTTGCCTTGCAGAATTATGGAGAAATTGTTGATGTAATAAATACATGTTGTATTGTAAATATATATAATAGATCACTCATAATTATTAATATTACACTGTATTAAAAATGCAAGTACATATTAATATTCAAATAACTACAATTAGTTACCTACGTAAAGTAAACGTGAACAGAATAAATTATAGGGATTTATTTGAAGAGAAATAAATGCAAAATTAATGATGAAGAAAGAAAAACTTAGAATAATATTGGGTAGATACGGTACCAAATTGAAATAAATACATAGGAATAAACATTGCTGACTGAACTTTGACATGAATGGTCCCAGAAAATGTTTTGTATTGATCTCTATGATGATTATGTTTAATGAAATGTTAGGGTATTTCTACATATTTTAAATGATCAGTTGAGACTATCAAGTAATATTAAATAGGTATTTTTATAAAACAAAAGTATAGGTAAGTATGATTTAATGGTGAAAACGCACTGAGTTGTTAATTAAATCAAATTAATGGTAAGTTTGCACGTAAATATTTGCATGAAACGGCGAAAATTACCCTCGTCACAATGTTATTGATTATTTATGTTCACTCGAGCGTAACATAATCGTTTGTTGAGAAACATTGATTCCGTACATGGAGGGCATTTTCTAGCATATCAAAAATAAAAAAGCCATTTTCAGCCCCTAATAAATTAAGCGTAAATTTGAAAATATCGGAAAAATGTTTAGGGACAGTCAGCGGAAAATAAAGGTAACATCTAACCTATCATAACATCTAAAAATTGTATTCAAAATATACTCACATTCGCAGTAAATCAAGAACAGTTAGGTTAACGATTCTCAGTATTTATTTCATTCAATTTGTATTTATTTTATTAGAAACAATGTTTTTCACACACAATATCCTTCCTTCCGTGAAAAGCAAAATGTTGAAGTTTGGAAAATTGTTGCCATTACTAAAGAAAAACTTCCATTTCTGTGAGTATCTCGCCCCCCGGAATAACCAAGATATTTTTAAAAAAAGTGTTAAAATGAGGGACGTGATAATAAAATAAACTATCGTGTACAGTAAAAACATTTAATACTTGTTGCTTCCATTGTTTAATCATGTAAAACAAACAATTTTAGCCCGCATTCGACCCGAGTTTGAGTAATATATATTTTATATGGTAATACTATTCATAGCACTGACGTGTGTTTGTTTTCATAGACAATATTAGTAATCATAGGCGATTTTTATTGTTAGTCAGAAGTTAGATTTGTATGTATGTACAGACGCCAGCACATCAACCTACCCGAAACTGTCAATTCATTCATTCATTCTGTATTTTCAGCATTATAATTATTAATACATCTTTATTACAATCTGTCAAATTTCTTTGATAGATTTTCAACTTTATCGCTAAAGCATAAGGTTCAAAGTTGATTGGGAAAATTTGACAGATTGTAGTAGGTTGATGTGCTGGCGTCTGTACATACACTGACCAGACTGACCTGTATTAGACAACTTGTTTAGTAGAGGTCAGTAGATTTGTACAGAGGCCAGCACATCAAGCTACCCCAATCTGTCAAGTTTCTTTGATAGATTTTCAACTTTATCGCTAAAGCATAAGGTTCAAAGTTGATTGGGAAAATTTGACAGATTGTAGTAGGTTGATGTGCTGGCGTCTGTACATACACTGACCAGACTGACCTGTATTAGACAACTTGTTTAGTAGAGGTCAGTAGATTTGTACAGAGGCCAGCACATCAAGCTACCCCAATCTGTCAAATTTCTTTGATAGATTTTCAACTTTACTGCAAAGGAATAAGGTTCATATTCAATTGGGACAATTTGACAGATTGGGGTAGGTTGATGTGCTGGCCTCTGTACATACCAAAAGAACAAATCTCTTACGGAAAAGTGCTCATGGTAGAAATCTACTTATAAAGATGTAATAATAATTATAATGCTGTAAATACGTACGTGTTACAGTCGCGAATAAAATTTTGATCAAGATACAACCTGCACTGCATAGCTATTCACAACCTCTCGATACGCTTCCGTACCGTACCGAACATCAATCAATGTAATCTTAGGAATCCTCTAAACGCTGTTCACAATTTCAAAACTCGAAAAAGTTGTCAGTTTAAATCAAACAGACGACCGCTATGTCTGGTATTCTTCCGACAGCTGTTTTTTGTCGGGGGCAAGGCAACTCAGGTTATCGAAATATGTCATTTTCGATACGATAGCCTGTCGGATGGTTGTGAATAACTATGAAGATCTGAAAAGTGCAAAAAACTTGAGAAAAATTGAATTTCACGGGCTACCACTGCGCTGAACTGGCACAAAACCAAATCCTGGGCAGCAGCCTGCTAACAACACAGCCCCAACGATTGAATACCCGACACCACAGAACACTGAAAACATTAGATACTCCTAGCGAAGCCAAGAACCCGATCAGTACTTTGCAGTCACACATTTAAGTTGTGATTGTAACTAATAGACCGACAAAGTACGCAATCAAAAGCAATGAGTCGAACTACCAGTTGGATTTGAAGAATTCTATTTGCACTTGATAGCCCAATTCATGAGGAAGGCTATACTTAACTGATTCACGCCAGGATTCTTAGGACTTAGGAGTCGAAAAAAATATAAAAAAGTCAGAAATAGAGTTGAGCGAAAACGAAGTATGTACCTAATAGCACGGGCAGGTGATGTGATGCGACATATGGTTATAAACTAGAGCAAAACAAAATAGATTTAAAGTTTGCAGCTCAGAAACATGAACTCAAAGTCTTTGCATTTATTTATTTTATGCACAATAGAGGTAACAAAGGCTGACTTAAGTCGCTGCCCAAATATAGGACACCGTAAAAAGCTACGTTTTTTGTCACACAGTTAGGCATATTGGTACAGTCAACAAAAGAGATAAATAAGCAGGATCGTTTAAGATTAAATTAGAATATTTTATGTAATGACTAGCAACGCCCCGCGGTTTCACCCGCATAAGTGTCGATCCCGTGCCCGTGGGAATACCGTGATAAAAAGTATCTTAGGTGTTATCTGATGTAAAGCTATAATACTATAAAGTTTCATCAAAATCCGTTTAGTACTTTATGCGTGAAACAGTAACAAATATCCATCCATCCATCTATCCTCAAAAACTTTTGCGTTTATAATGGATAGTAGGAAGTAACATAATAATGGGAATTCAATCATCTAAAAACATACTTAAAAATATTCCACTGAGCCATTTTAATTATCTGTTTTGGTGGTCATTTGGTTTAATTAATGTCAAACGCCGATGCGTTTGATATTAATTAAACCAACATTAGCGCATTGCGGCAACAAATAAGGATATTGTCAATCGCCAAAAATTTGCTTCTTACCGCGCCATAATGTCTTCTCTTTGGCATTCTCTACCACAGTCAAACAAGAGTGAGTGCATTCATTTAAGCTTACTAAACAAAATGATAGACTAGAAACACTAGCACAACTGCACAGCACTATTTGTATTTGACACTGTCAACTCACCTGTCAGCACAGAGTACTTTTGTATAGCCTGTCAGCAAAGAGTACTTTGTATATACGGAAACCTGTCAGTTACAGACTGACAGTACCTGTTTGCAGTAAATAAAAACACGAACGAAACACTGAATTCATATTCATTTTGAGTTTTAAGAGTTTTTGCAAACTAGAATTGTTGATTACGAGTAAATTTTTTACGTTGAAATGGAACATGAACGGTGATAATATTAACGATTACATTCCCTCTCTTTTGAACCCAAGGGAAGTGAGAAAAGGTGATGGTGGTTTCTCTCTAACGCAGGTAGAAAATCAATGTTTACAATCGGTCCTTTATTAAAGTTCTAGAATTAAAAGTTCTACCTGAAACTTAGAAAAAGTTTTCATCACAGTTTTGCTAGGATCAAAACGATCAGTAACTATTCTTCATTTTGGGTGTGATATTGGTTTACGTGGTCATTAAGACCTTGACCTCTCAACTCACAGAGCATGTAATCTCAACTCACACGTACTTGTAACAAAGAGCCCATTTTGACGTCGACTCGGTACTACAAAATATTGTTAGGATGGATTCCGAGTCTGATTTATTAGCAATGCTTGCTCTGGTTCTAATATTGCGGCGAAGAAGACGACGACGGGTAAATAAAATATGATTTTTTATAAATTAAGTAACAAACATTATCTCGAATCCATAGAGCACATACTATAATACTAGTACCATTTTTTCCCTGTTTGATGCCATGGAAAGGCCAAAAACGGCCTAACAAACCTTAAAACTAAAGGCCTAGTTCCCATGACAACGTTATCTGTCGCGCGCTTCGTAAGTATAGGCGCACTTTAGTGCATGCCTCGAAAATTACGTAATTTTCACGTACTATTCACATTTAGGTTTCGCCCGCGTGTGGTTCGGAAATTATTCCACAAGATCATACTACCAAGGCCAAAAGTATCCTATGTACTAAGCCAGGTCATGGTCTACTTGAGAGCCAAATTTTATTTAAATCTATTCAATGATTAAATATAGTAAGGTAACCAAGTCAGGCAGACAATTACTTTTGCATTTATAGTAATAGCACAGATTGTAATACTGTGGTAATAGTAGGGATATGGATTTTACTTGTCCCATTACTGGACAAGTTGTACAATCCAGTTATACAACACTAAACCTCTCGGCTTAATAACTACTGACGGCCGCCATGGCCCACGACCAAAGGTTCACTTGAAGGACTAAGTGCGGAAACCAAACCCGTAGCATAGAACATAGAACCCCTTGGCTTACCAAGGGGTATACTGTTATAGATGTTACCCAGTAGCTGGGTTGTGGAGGTCAGATAGGCACTTGCTCCATATAAAATACTGGTAAGTATTCATCTGGTAAGACTGTGGGCCGATCCCAACATAGTAGGTAGAGGCTAGGCAGATGATGGATTTTACTTGTCATGGGACCCTGACCTAATTGTATGCCCCTCTTATAGAATGGCACCCCATGTTTTGAAGTTTTCACCACTGCATGATCAGGGTGATCCTGTTGCCACTACATTTTTCGGTAGAAAGTCTTCAGTAAGTAGTTTCTTTAAGTCATTCTTGACTTCCCACTTGGAATGATGTGATGGATGGCGTGAGCAGCCACACACAGGTCAATCGATCAGGTTAAGCCATGCTTGCCGCGGTTGATCTGTGGATGGGTGACCATATTTACATATGGGGACCCCTCCATGCTTAGGAAAGCACGCTAACCCGTTGGTCCTGGCTGTCATTCGTGGATCTTTGACAGTCATTACGGGTAGTCAGAAGCCCGAAAGTCTGACAACCAGTCTTATCAAGGGGTATCGTATTACCCAGTAACTGGGTTGTAGAGGTCAGATATGCAGTTGCTCCATGTAAAAAACTGGTATTCAGCTGCATCCGGTTAGACTGGAAGCTGACCCCAACATGGTTGGGAAAAGGCTAGGCAGATGATGATGTGATGGATGGCAAGCAAGAATCACTTTTATACTGTTGGTTGGTGAACATTTTTGGGTCCCGTTTTTATAGTATATAGAAAACAATAATAATGTTTTTAGGGATGTGACTGGCACAGTATTAGTACTTCGTAAATATCTTTCTGTGCATAACAATATGGTGTTTCATAATGTTCGGCCCCAGAGAATTCTACCTCTCATAATTATTAAATCTTTTTCTTACATGTGGTGTGGGGAATGAAACAATATTTAGGTGTTCACTTCGGTGTTTTCTAAATTGGGATTATGGCAGGGGAATGATGATTTAGGTGTTTTCTAGTGTTAGTGAAAATGGGCGCAATTATTTATTTTAACTAAAGTGTTAAAACTAAAATAAAATCACACAATCCTATTCACGTCTACTGTACCTTGTCCCAATTAATTGGTAAAAGAAATCAAGGATTACATATAAGTAACTTCACAGAACACTATTTAAATTTTCACAGAACTCCTTTGTGAGCCGATCATCCCTGTCATTGAGAAGAAGTAATGGATTGAAACTGAAGCCGAAACAACGAGTAAGTGTTTAGTGTGTGATAAATTAGTTAATAAAGGGCCGATATTTTAATCTTCAGATACCATGCCTCGGAAAGCACGTTAAGCCATTGGTCCCGGCTGTCATCTGTGGATCTTTGACAGTCCTTACGGGCCGGCTGTGACCCGAAAGTCTGACAAGCAGTCTTACCAAAGGGTATCGTATAACCCATTAACTGGGTTGTGGAGGTCAGATAGGCAGTCGCTCCATGTAAAATACTGGTATTCAGCTGCATCCGGTTAGACTGGAAGCCTACCCCAACATAGTTGGGAAAAGGCTAGGCAGATGATGTAGTGATGAAAATTGAAAAGAGTATGCTTTGATGGTTTGTCATGCGTTATCTAGGTGTATCTATATCTGTGGTCACACCACACATGCTTCGTAAGGAATGCATTTCCACAGCATTTATTCTATTAATTTATTTCACGTCGCGTTTGTACGTCAAAATTCATACAAACGATCGCGTACTCACGCGACAATAGATTTGGTTAGGGCACAATTTTGAGTACAAAATATATCGACCCGCCATATTTATTCTTACCTTATTTCAGATTCACCCAATAAACAAGGAAAATTCTCAAAATGTGCAAAACTTGATATCCCAGCGTACTCTTACCAAAAATATACCAAAAATACAACCAGCTGTCGACAGAGATAGTCTAGGTTCCTCAGCAATCGAAGATCTTCAGAGTGAAGTAAATCATTTTGATTCCTGCTCACTCACTGTGGCTAGTGCTGTACCAGCTCAAACCAAACTTTCGAATAGATCCACACCTTTGATTTCTGTGTCTTCTCACACAGAATTAGACCAAAATGTAGACTCGAAGAGTGGAATTACGGTCATTCCTAATGTTACCGAGAGAGCTACAATCTCTGTGTCCTTCGGCATCGACAACTGCCAAAGTGTAGATATTAATTCCAAAAAGAGTGCCCTCCACAGGGTAAAATTCTCACAAAGCAACGATAACACGTTGGTTGATTGTGAAATCGTCGAAGGTTCTCAAGCGAGCACGGAAGAGAGCGATCTCGACGAAAATATGAACGAACTCCTTACACCCAACTCACTAAAGAGGTCCGCCGTCACTGTCAACTTGGAAATTAAAAAGAAAAAACCGTCATCCACAGAGACAGCAGAAGACAAAGTTCTAATTTTAAACACAAGTGCCATCGAGAAGATATCCCATGTCATCGTTCAACCACCAAATTATAAATTAGTGAAAGGGAAAATTTTGGACAAGAGTAAATTCAAAAGCGATAGTAAGAGAAACTCAGTGGTAGGTTTAAAACTCAACAATGGAATTGTGCGTGACAACCTGAGGCAAGAATCCATTGACAGTTTTTTCCCAAAAAGTACGAATGTTTTAAAACTCAAAGTTTCGGAAGGACGGAGTCTAGCCGACCCTGTGTGTGACGTGAAGGCTCGAGTGAATGAAGATGGTGATGAGGAGGTCATGAGTAGAAATTCGGGTATCGCGGACGCCATTAAATACGATAGAAATCGTAAGTTACCTCTGAAAGGAACTCCTCGGGTTGAAAATGAATCGTCAAATAGATCTGCTAGGGTTCATTCCCCGAGGAGGGAACGCTGTGCCAGTCCAGAGGTTAAGACTTCGTGCTCATCACCTCGCGGGAAATCAGACTGTCCAAGCTGCCACAGTCCCCGAAAGACGGTAGAGTCTATACAGTTCAGTTTGCCGCCCAAATCTCTGTCCACGAAGAGGTCTGTCTCTACCAGACATATACCGCATCACAAGAT
Organism: Gortyna flavago; assembly: GCA_963669345.1. Classification (NCBI taxonomy): domain Eukaryota; kingdom Metazoa; phylum Arthropoda; class Insecta; order Lepidoptera; family Noctuidae; genus Gortyna; species Gortyna flavago. Next base: position 13,768,296 of record OY770145.1, on the reverse strand, counting down.
CGTCGCAGGTATGTTATCCAAGCTTTTTGTTACGATGTGTGATAGTGTTTTTTTTGTGTGTTTAACGATTATCATATTTTACAATACGACCTTATTTTTCAATTTAATCGTGTAGAAACTAAGAAGTCTTGAATTTCGGATTAAACAACCAAATTGGTAAAGTGCTTACATTCAGTATGTTTACATATGCGTGCCGCTTTCCCGCTATTTGCAACGAAAGGTGACAGCAGAGTCAGTACTTTAACACCATGGACTCTGCAGATTACCTTCAAAGCAAAATGCACATTCCAGTATCCTAGAATGGCAGGGTGAATCTCAGAATTGTTTGCAGGCACCCACTTTGCAGTCGACGCGTTTTCGTACGGGGAGATTCCGAACGTGAAACATTACTTCCTCACGCATTTCCACTCTGACCATTATTCAGGGTTGAAGAAAGGCTTCAATAAATTCTTGTTTTGTTCTAAAATTACTGGTGAGCTTTTTGGATTGTTTTTTGTGTGTTTGTTAAATGTTGTTTTAAATGCTATGGGGGTTTTAAGGCTTGTGGTTCAAAGGCCGAAGTCACCAGCTTCGTTTCGCAAAACTGCTAAATCGGTTTAGAGGGTGTCTCCAAATTGGAGAAACTCGACTTATTTGTAATATTTGTTTGCCACTTAAGTATATTAGCAGGACACAGTGATACTTAATTTATAGTGTTGCTACACCTTATAACCTGTGTTCACAAATAAACGATATTTTATTTAATAATGTCCTCAAATCCAAATATGGGAAACTGTCTCCAAATGTTGAAATTTTCGTGTAATTTTGCAGCGGATTTGTGTATATCGCGTCTCGGCGTGACGCCTAAGTGCATCCACATGATTAAAATAGACGAGACCATTCGGATCGAAAATGTGGAGGTGACGGCGGTGGAGGCCAACCAGTAAGTACACCTAACCTTGAGATTTTTTAAATATATTTTACCTTTTTTTAACCACAGCGGGAATGCTCTCTCACCTGATGGTAAGTGATGATCAGGCCGAAGGTGGAAGCGAGTTTCACCCGGAATCCTCAACCACAGAACTGGATAACTGTTAACATTGTTGTTATGTTGACTGCCCCGTTGGTCCCGTGGTTGCAAGCGCGACTGCTGTGGGGTCTTGTGTTCGATTCCCGGGTCGGGCAAAGGGTTATTGGGTTTTTCGTTAGGAATTTCTTAGTCCGGAGTTGCCTTGGAAAGCACTTAAAGCCGTTGATCCTGCGCTTGATCTCTCCCCGGTCGTGTCGGATTGCCGTCCCATCGGACTATGAGAGTAAAGGAACAGAGAGTGCACCTGTGTTTACGCACACACTTGTGCACTATAATATCTCCTGCGTACCTGGCTAATCTCCGTTGAGATTAACCATTGCGACCGAAATCGGTCGGGAGGCTACTATTTTTAATTTTATGGCGACAGCCTTAAATAAGATGGTGGTAGCTAGTCAGGCGGACTTAGAACAAGTCCTACCACCAACCAAGACGAGCAGAAAATTTTGCGCCCGCTAAGAATCGAACCCGGGACCTCTGGGTCTGAGACAGGTGGTCTTACCAATAGACCACAGAGGCTGTAACCTCACCCACAGAGCGGTTTATAATAAGGCTTTGCTCGACAAGTCACGTTATTGTTATGAACCCATGTATGAGATGACGTTTGATGACGCCACGTCAACATAGTGCAGTGCCCATAGGTAACCATCCTGGAACGCAGTAAAACTGTTTTTCGGCAAACATTTATACGGTGTGTGGTGGTAGTATTTCTCCAGAAGCAGTGATGGCCCAGTGGTAACGGCCGCGACTAACGAGCTTAAGGTCGTGGGATCTCACTCCGACTGGCGCTTTGTGTAAATTACTTCATCACCACTGCTCTCAAAACGGTGAAGGAAAACATCGTGAGGAAACCGACATGTCCTAGAACGAAACATTTGGAGACATGTGACATCTACCAACCAGTACCGGGCCCGCGTGGTGGATTACGGCCCACTCCCTCTCCCAGAGAGGAGGCCTGTGTTCCAGCAGTAAGAAAGTTATAGACTATGTTAGTATTTTTCCGGACGAGTTCTCTGTCTATTGTGCTTCCTTTGCTACGGCAGCATAAACCAAAGGGGCAATTCTCGTAATTCTAAGAACGTTCACAGTCTGATCTCAGTCTCAATCTGTCAAAAATATCTCTAATTTCTCTACATTTTTGACATTGGTCGTCGCTGAGATGAGTTTCCGACTATATTTTGAACATTTTTAAATACGGGAATTGGCCTTCAGGTAACGGTCACTTATATGTCTTTGCAAGAATCGACTATGCTTCCCAGAAAACTGATTTTACATATTTTACTTGTAGCTGTCCTGGTGCTATAATGCTAGTGTTCACGCTGCCCAACGGCAAGACGTTGCTGCACACGGGGGACTTCAGAGCCGCGCCTGTCATGGAGTCCTACCCTATATTCTGGAATAAGGACATACACACCATTTACTTGGATACCACGTGAGTTTCAGCTGTATTTATAAGGTGAATTGAGGTTAAAGTATTCAGGGTTACGCTGATGATAGCCATGCCCATAATATCCCCAATTAATCATAATAATATGCAATAAAATTGTTAAAAGATGAAGAAAGTAGTTGTCCCAATTGAAGTGTTTTACAAAAAGTGAGCATTTGTTAAGGTTTGAACCTTCGAATAAGTAATGGTTTACAGGCAGTGTTGGGTCAATATTTACATACTTCGCGGCAGTCATTCAATGTCTACTAACTGACAGTTTCGTCTCGCCTACTGTCCTTGAAGCGGCGTATAAATTGCGTCCGCACGCCGTAGCTTTGTAGCGGGGGCAAAACCTGCAAAAAAATATATTGACCTAACACTCCCTGTAAACCACTTACAGGCAGTGTTGGGTCAATATTTTTTTTTCAATCAATTGATTTATCACAATCATGACTGAATAAATTTGTCATTCATTAACTGTGTTGCCCAGCGAAGCACAGCAAGCCATGGCGTAAGACGATTGGATCCAACACCACCAATACCACTGATTTCTTACATTATATTAGTTACTTAATCTTTTTCGTTGACTCAATTAAAGTGTGTGGTATTATTTTTTCATTTGTGTCCTGGCTGTATACAAAATTACTGTGTCCATTTACCTAAGGTCTATTTTTCCAAATTTAGATACTGCAACCCACGCTATGATTTCCCGACTCAAGAGCAAAGTCTAGAGATGGCGCTATACATACTGCGACAGAAGAAAGTGGCGCTGGAGAAGGTCGGGAAGAAGTTCTCGTCGGTCCTCATAGTGTGCGGCACTTACACTATCGGTGAGTGTGTACTACACATCGTCTAGAGATGGCGCTGCACCTACTGCGACAGAAGAAAGTGGCGCTGGAGAAGGTGGGGAAGAAGTTCTCGTCAGTTCTCATAGTGCAGTTACACTTCATATATTTTTGGAACTGAAATATTTTCCTGGACGAGTTCTACTTATTTGTTATTTTTTTTGGGCGATTTCAGTAAATTAAGTCCATGGTTTCAGTAAATTAGGAGCAGCGGTGGCCCAAACAGGCACTTTGTGTAAATTCTTTTATTACCACTGCTCACAAAACGGTGAAGGAAAACATCGCCAATGTCCTATGACCGAAAAATTCGAAGATATGTGACATCTACTAAAACGCACTGGGCCCGCGTGGTGGATGACAGCCCACTCCCTCTCACCCAGCAGTGGGAACATTATAGGCTGATTATGAATCTGTATGAAGGTAGTACTTTCCTGGTCGATCTCAACTACTTTTTTTTTTGCGATTTCAGTTGAATTATATCATAATTTTACCCTCAGGCAAGGAGAAGTTCTTCCTGGGCATGTCCCGTCGCGTGGGCTGCACAGTATGGGCGTGTCCTGAGAAGGACCGCGTGCTGCAAGCCGTGGAGGGGCGCAGCTTCGGGCACGCGCCGCCGCACTCGTGCCAGCTGCACGTCGTGCCCATGCGCGACCTCACGCACGAGGTGAGTGTACTGTGGACACACACACGCACGAGGTGAGTGTACTGTGGACACACTCACGAGGTGAGTATACTGTGGACACACTCACGCACGAGGTGAGTGTACTGTGGACACACTCACGAGGTGAGTGTACTGTGGACACGCACGAGGTGAGTGTACTGTGGACACAAGGATCGCGTGCTGCAAGCCGTGGAGGGGCGCAGCTTTGGCCACTCACGCACGAGGTATACATAACTCACAATCAACTGCCTAGCCTTTTCCAACTAGGTTGAGTTCGGTTTCCAGTGTAACCGGATGCTGATGAATACGGTGTTTTACATGGAGCGACTGCCTATCTGACCTCCACATCTCTGATGATACTCCTTGGCAAGACTGTTTGTCAGACTTTCTGGCTTCTGTCTACCCGTAACGACTACGGCGCGGCGGTTAGAACACAACTATACAAGTACCTATACAGGGTCAAATATAGAAGCGAAAATTCACGTATCTGGCGGGTATTAAAAATTATAAAGCAAAAAAAGTATAATTTTCAGTCACTACTGCTGCTCGAAACGCTCGTCAGACACAAACTATGGGAAATAATAAGTTTGGAAAAATACACCTTTTCTTTTTATTAAATTAACTCATTGCTTTGGTAACTCATCACAAATTATTGCCAAAATTTTTACAGTTCATATTGGGTTGACTTGCAAGCTCTTGTTTACATTTTATTGACCAGTTGTAATTCTGACATCAAAATGTACGGAGACGAGTACTGAAGTCCTACAGACTCACTCACTTCAACACACTTGTTTCTCAGAAATTAGTCAGGTACAAAATGCCACCTAGTTTTAAAACATTGACGTGTCAAGTGTGTATGATCTACTTACAAAATAAATATCACTTCATTTCACACCAACCATCCAATTTATATTAATATAAGCTTAATAAAAACCCTTTGTCTATCAGAAACTCCGCAGCTACCTGGATACTCTGAAGGGCGCGTTCTCGGAGATCGTGGCGTTCAAGCCGAGCGGCTGGGAGAACGGGAAGTCCTCTAGCGTGGAGAGAGACATGGTCACCATACACGGTAACTTTAATTGTTTTTATATGACGTAGAAAGAAAAAAAGGAAAAAGGTTATTTGGACACAGTTCGTGAAACACAAAATGCAAAATTAACAAAAAAAAAAATGTTTCAAACAATAATAGTGTGTGCCTCACGGCTGCGCCAAAAATGTTCATTTCAACATTAATGCCAGACAGATGCTGTCTGACGCTGGTTTATGCTGTCGTAACCTGGATAGTGTTCAACTGTTCAATAAAGGGTGCGTTCAAGCCGAGCGGCTGGGAGAACGGGAAGTCTTCTAGTGTGAAGAAAGACATACACGATACCTTTCATTATTATTATTTGACGCATAAAAAAGAAAAAAAAGAAAAAGATCGCAATAAAAGTCCGAAAATAGAAATTTCCTTGCAAAACCTGTATAATTAACAGTTTTTTAAACATATTTATAGTGCAATGGTTATAGTTATAGTCGCCCTATAGTTGGAATGCCTCTTGTGATGGCTCCTGTGAACCTCAGTAAAAATGGCCTTAAACAGGCAAAATATGATACAAACCACTTTTTTTTTGTCTTGGAAACATTACAGGTTACTGTTTGGTGCAAATAAATGATTTTTAGTCTTCATAGGAATAAAGTCTTCTAATATTGTGATTGTAAACGTTTCTCAGCTTCTAAATATTTTCATTGATTTCAGGCATACCATACAGCGAACACTCGAGTTTCTCGGAGTTGATCCGGTTCGTGAAGTACCTCAACCCGAAGCAAGTGGTGCCCACTGTCGACATCTCCGGGGGAGTCCGGGCAGTGCAGGTACACTTTATAATATTTATGTTCCTTGTACGAATGTACGAGTTTAGTTTTATTTTTTGGTTATTTGTTCCTTTTCAGAGTAATTCAGAGTGAGTAAGTGAGGGTGCAAACTATCGTTATAAAAAAAAAATGCCTGTTTCATGCTAATCTTTTTTTAAAATAATAATTAATAATTTATTTAATTAACTTCAAGATACAAACATCAGTGTAGCCCTGGCTCATGTACTAGGAGGTCCTGTATCACAAGAGCCAGGCCTCTCAGTTTACAGAGAATATTATAGAAGCGCGATAGACAAAAAAAAATAGATTCGTTAAAGTTATGGCATGCATTATGAGGTAAGTTTACAAATATAAAAGATAAAAAAAAGGAAAAATAATAAAAAAGTTTAGATTTTTTTTTAATTAAGTTAAAATCGCGTTCTTTTTAGAGTCTGGGTGGTAAATAACCGACAAAAAATTTCAACGCAGAACCCCGGGTCTAAAACCATGTAAGCGATATCCCTGCCACTCTTGTTTGTATTATTCTGCGTTACGTTCGCTGTAGGACCATGGACTTGTCTATGGTACAACTACATCGAGGTCTATTGACATCGACAAGTCCAAACTGATATCTGATCTCTCAAAACGTAATCGATTGTCTATATCGATCGATGAACGACGCATACAGGTCTATCGACATAAAAATCTTCGTTTCGACGGTTGCAGTCGGCTCTGTCGTCGACACGTGTCGCTGGTGTGAATGCACACTAAGACCGATGACCTCATGTAACCATTCGGGATGTCCATTTTGATAAATATTTTATTTGTCCATTACAGAAATACTTCCCATGTCCACTGGTTCACAAGGAGGAGATCCAATGCCAGAGCAAAGTGACGGATTTCTTCAGCATACAGAACCAACAGCAAGTCCCGGCCGTCACTTGAACCTGAGGTCAGCACGTTTTCGTAAGACCGATTATTTGTAGGCAGTATTGAATATCTTTATTTAGGTACGTAAAGGTTTTTAGTACATGAGGGACTTTATATGGTGTAGATATCGCAGCCAACTGGTTAAATTAGCCGTTTAGTTAACCGCCTGGCCTTAAGGCCTGAGTTCACCAACATTCTAACCATCGGTTAGGTATTTAAACAGTTGATTTATGTCAAATTTCCTAAGGAAATCAACTGTTTAAATACCTAACCGATGGTTAGAATGTTGGTGAACTCAGGCCTTAGAAGTAGTGCTCGCCTCGCTTCGCTCTCTCGGCTCGCACTCGGTTGATCACAGTTCTAACCTAACCTAACCTAACCCATTTGGTCGGGGTGCCCTGCCTTAGTTACTGCCTACCAATTCGGCTCGCGCGTGATTTATTACAGACTTCCAACCTAAATTGTAATTGAATATCATTCAGGCCGTTAGTTGAACGGCCGCCGTTTAGTTAAAAGGCTCGGCGGTTAACTGAACTGCAAATTTAACCAGTTGGCTGCGACATAGATACAACGAATTGTTGAGTGAATCGCTGCTATCCTAACTAGTTAACTAAGTGATCTGTATTTAGGAGAGACAGAATATCATTGTATTGAATATTATTGTGTCAACTCTTGTCCGCCAACTTTTGTCGGAGCGCATTTTTAAGGTCAGCGAAGACAAGAGAGCAAAATACGCGAACAATTTTTCACTGAACAATTGAAAATGGACTCGCACACAACTAGAATAGAGTTTGAAAAAATTGCGTGTTAGGCATGAGTCGCTCTTGGTATTTCTACTTAAAACTTTAGACCAAATAACTTGCATGTCTATCCTGGACTTTAAACCCTTGGTCATCGAACGTGGATCCACGCGACACAGAACAGCTTTTTTTGTTTCTGTAATAACTTCATTCAACCGGTTAATCGACACTTGACATATTATGTAGATTAATTATCATTGTTTCTAGATTTGTAGGCATGCCTGTAGCCCTCTGCATACTTTCTAAAGTGCCACAAACTTATCTGGCCCGGTGGCCAAAAGAGGAACTAACGACGCCATTTTGAAATTTCCTGCCATTCGCTGACACCCGCCATTGGTTGTGCGACACCAAATGCGTTACGCTGTTAACGCACTCTCTCAACGGGCCAGATACGTTTGTGGGACTATAAAGGTATGACAATAATAGTTGTTTTTCTATCCTTTTCAGATGTGATTTGGATGATATTTCAGTAAGCTGCCATTTACTTCACCAGTCTGTGATTTTTGATATTATTGTATACTAGGTTACTATTTATAAAACGTTGATTGATTTCTATTAAAAACTTATAGAAATTTGTGTTTTTGAAACGCAATAATCCTTCCAATACCTACCTGAGACATTTGATTACGAATCGTTTGTGCTTTAGTAGTTTCTGATATATTGGGGTTACCGTTCAGTTATTTTCCATCACTGTCCAAATCACGAGTGATATTTATTCTCGTTACAATAAGGTTGCTTTTAGGTTGCTGCTGTCAGACTGTGCACGGAATGTACCAATAAAACGATAAATCCAATTAGATTCAAGTCACAATTTTATTTTCTAACTTAGTCATGAGCATGTTATAGAAAATTAGAACAAAAATGTTGAATCTTTATGACGTTCTATTCTAACATGTTCATAGTCAGAGGATGGTCGCAGCTCCCTGCGCCGGCGCAGGCGCGCATGCGCGCTAGTAGGAAGCTGTTCCAGTATTTGACAGCCGGTAGCACTGCGTCCACTGCGTTTGTCAGCTCAAACGGATCGCGGGCTAAGTTGTAGATCTCTACGAAGTTCTGGAAAGAAAACATCCATGTTAAAAATCTTAAATTCATTCATTCATTGACAGACCAATGCACAGCCTAAACCGCTGGGTCAACGAGTATGTAATTTAGCACAAGAGTTCCCTTTATGAAAGGATTTTGAAATTCACCCCCTAAAGAGGTTCAAATGGTTAAAATGAAAGTTTGTACGGAAGTTATCCCCGGGAACGTATAAGAGAATCCACCCTAACCCCCTTACTAATAAACGTTATATAGCGTCTGTATAGTTCCACAACGCTTTGTCTTCTTATTTCGAAAGTCAAATTACTGACGACTGAAAGAGAGAAATCGGTGTGTAACTATTCATCTGATATAATACGTTTATTAGTAAGGGGGAAGCCTATAAATTCCGTTTGTCCAACTAGACCTAGGGTGGATTCCACGCATCCACCTTAGGGTGGATGAACGGAATTACCAAAAATATATACTGCAGCGCTGTAGGTACGTACTTACGTAGTACGTTTCCGTGGGATAATTACTGAGGTCCACGCGGGCGAAGCCCCAGGCAAGAGTTAGAATTTATTTATTTTACTATTACCACTTACATTTGTTATTAGGTACAGGTGGAAACCCAATACAACAACTGTAGTCACAATTTCCACACTCGGGGAAATCCCCCAAACCCTAATTTTATGCCACCACCAACAAAAATAAGACTTCCTTAAAAACAAAGTGCCTTTATAAAAACAAACCCTCACTTCTTTATCGGAGAACTCGCAGTATTTCATGTTGATCCCGGGGCCGAGGTGTCGCAGGCAGGCGTACGTGTTGTTGCGAGAGTCTTGGCACTTACAGTCGTATTGAGGGTAGCACTCCTGGAAATTAAAATATGTTTGTATGTAAGTAGCTGACCGCACAGACGTTGTCCTATCTCCTGGATCACACCGCCACCTTCGGGGTCCAATTGTGAATCTAAACCATCCAGCGACCCACTCAAACACACAAGAAAAAATGCATCAAAATCGGTCCAGCCGTTTGGGAGTTCAGTGATTAAATAATACTAGCAGTTTAGAATACACAATCTTAATATTCGTTCAACATGTCTTGGCTGTATTTCATTTACATTTTGCTTTATTTTCATGCTTATTTAATTTGTTGGGTTCCGTACTTCATAAGGAAAAAATGGAACCCTTATAGGATTACTTTTTTGTCCGTCTGTCTTTCTGTCAAGACACTTTATCTCGGGAACGCGTGGAGGTATCTAGTTGAAATTAAAACCATTTACTCAGGTTTGCAGTCCCTTGAAGCTGTGAAAAAATCAAATGTCTAAGTTAATACGGCCGTTTATGCCACAAAAAACGTATATTTCGACACTCAAGGGAATCATTTATAAAGTACTTTCCGTTGACCTAGAATCATGAAATGTGGCACGAGTCAATGTCGTGTTGCACAGGTAAAGGAAAAAATTCGAAAACCGTTGTAGTTACTTACCTACAAATTTGTCATCATATTGCCATCATACCACACCCGCGTGCATGTATGACCGTCTATGTATGAATGTAAACTTAGCAAAAGGCAGTATGAGTAGGGATCGCAGAAGGTGGTGTTCTGTAGTTTCTGCTTACCCCCATGAGATGGTGACTATGTAATCTGCATTTGCGATTCATTTGCCAAAAATGTAAACAAATGTGAGATTATGCAAAAATAACTTTAAATCCTACACAATAAAGTCACTCTAAAATCAACATAATCACCATTAAATTAAAGTTGATATTTGTTTTAACTTGAAATAATATTAATTATAAACAGGTTTGAATAGACTATGAATATTTGCCATTATCCCAACTCCAAGTAAAAAAAAAAAAAACATTGAAAAAAATTCTTACAGCCAGTTGCTGTCCATCATACTTCCACGGACACTTCTCGTCCACGGAACCATCCCGACCTTCACCTTGATACTCCACCAGCATATACCTAGACGGACAAAAATAGTCGTTGCATGAAACGGGTGAGCGCTAAGTGACTTTAACTGCATTGACAAAAAGTTTAAATTGCAATGTTTGGTCACATCAAAAAAAGACTTTTCAAGTTTTCGCCTATTAGGAAAGCACCTGCACTGCGCAGCTTAGTGACGCATCACGTGTACTCCTTTTGTGAATTTTACTGACGAACTATTTGACCTTGGCGCGCTTACTAGAGACTGCTTCTATTTTTTGAGTGCAAGCAAAAATGAACTTAGTGGTGGTGGTAGTGTCCGCGATATTACATTGGCTAAAATGACAAACCTTTCCACATCTACACCGTCATCTTCCTTCACCAAATCAATGGCTCTCCCATCCATGTGTGCAGGCGGTTCCAGGCCAGCCAACTGAATGATGGTGGGAGCCAGGTCTATGTTGAGTACGGGCTGCGAGCTTGAGGAGTTGGGCTTTATGCCGGGACCCTTGATGAGGAGAGGCACCTTGATGTCTGACTCGTAGGGTTGACGTTTGTCGTACATTTGGGAGAATTGACCTGGGGACGAAGATTTAATGTAGGTAAGATTTAACGTGAACGTTGTAGGTCTTGTAGACTGTAGATTTGTAGACCATTTTCCATTTTATTAAGTATCTGGTACTTGTTGACAGGTCTACACTGTTCTCTCTTACCTATACGACGTACGGCATTTCATAACAACTTTCAAAGCCCTTGTGTTTTCGAAATGAATGAACCGATTTTAATGAAACTTCATACTTCAAACATACATACATTTTTTTTTTTTATAATATTTATTGCGCCCTGTATTATTATGATAATTGATATTTATTTCTGTATTTTTATACAAATACATTTTACATGTCAATAATATTGATGACTTATAACTTACCGACATGATATCCGTTGTCAGACGTGAACAAGATATACGTGTTGTCCAATAGGGCCTGCCTCTCTAGAGAGCCCACTATATCGGCTACCATCTCGTCGACAGCTAATAGGCTCTCCCATCGGGATCGGTACACTCGGTCCAATTCGGGGATCATAGACGCGGGGAGCGGAGAGGGGGGCATGCGCATTAGCCAGTGTTTGTCCTGGATATGATAGATATAAATACTCTTTATTATGTGCAGGTAAGGTATACTATACATACATACATATTCAGCCCATAAAATTCCCACTGCTGGGACACAGGCCTCCTCTCTGCGAGGTTCCGTAATCCACCACGCGGGCCCAGTGCGGGTTGGAAGATGTCGAACTTTATTGGATAGTAAGGTTATTTTTCCCAAAAAAATACAGGAACATTTTTAAACTAGTGCGGAAACTGTAACCATGAACAGCATGTGATTGTAGACCTCTAGCGAAGAAATCTTCGGTTATAAAAAACATATTAGTTGTTCCATACATTTTGACCGCGTAGGTATTATTACACTTTTCAATAAAAAACCTGATTTTTTATTTGATAACCGACGAAAAATTTCTTCGCTAGGGAGTCTAGAATCTAATAAGTACAAGTTTGCATAGTGGTAAAAAAATAAATCCTATATATTTATTTTCATTTTTGGAAATGAAATTGCGAACGGAGCATAGACATTAGACATTGGAATGGTTACATCACGTCAGGTTTTTAAACTAACAACCTGCTTACGATCTGCTCATTTTTTTTTAGTATGTCAAAATGAATGCAGGACATACCTCAGCAGCAATATTGAAGTTGGGATGCCTCACAGCTGTCACGTTACTGAACTTGCCCTCATGTCGTGGTGCCGGAGTGAAGGGCTGGTGTGGCGCTGGTGGGGCTAATACCATCAGGAATGGTTCCTGTTCCGCCTGGTTCTCTATGAAGCTCACGCCTAGCTCGCGCTGGAACAATTTGAATTTTATAGCAATGAAGATATAGTTTAAAATCATAATAAAATTCATGTTGACGGAATAGATAGTGTATACGAATTTAAACTTTATTGACGTGATAACGTCTTATAAATCGATGAACGCCGGCTGCACGCACGAAAAATCATGACTCATTGTCACGTTCCGCCTGAGCCGAGCGTGCAAGCGAGAGCGCGGGACAAGCGATAGAGAGGCACGATCGGCCTAAGCGTAAGGTTTGGGACGCATCTATCTCTTATGACGTTATCACGTAAAATTATCGTCCGTAAACCGACTTCACAGACAACAATCTAATACTACTCGTAGCTAGTATTAGAATATAAACTCTGCCCGCGACTTCGTCCGCGTGAAATTTCTTGTTCCCCCGACCCACCCCGTCGCATCGCATCGCCTGCCCGCGCTATTACTTCGTTTTCGCTTAGCGTCCTTCTTGCTCGTCTCCTAAATGTTAAATAGCCTATAGCCCTCTACAAGAATTGGGCTATCAAATTAGACCGGTAGTTCCAGAGATTAGCGCGTTCAAACAAACAGACTCTTCAACTTTATTATTAGTAGAGATTTTTCAAATTACGAATTGTATTTTCGTCAGATGGCAAATTTCTGGTTAGACCATGATTATAAATAAGGTTGAATATGAATTTGCAAGGAGGATTAAAGTCAAAAAATACCATGCAGGATTTGTTAATACTGCAGTTATATCTCTACTAATAATAAAGTTGAAGAGTCTGTTTCTAAATCTATAGATTTGTGAAAATGTAAACCGGACGGTAGAGGTTATCATAACAGATTATAATTTTGTCGTGATATTTATTTTTGTAAATAGGTTAAAAAAAATACGTCGTTAAATAACGTTTAAAAACTAAATGATTTCGATCTCTCTTAAGGTGAATGCGCAGTGGTAGACCGCGAAATTCAAATTTACTTACGTTTTTTGCAAACTGCTGGTCAGTGTCAGGTTGTATCTTGATCAAAATTTGATTCGCGACTATAACAGGTAGGTATTTACAGAATTTATTTCTAAGTTAGATTTGTACCATAAACACTTTTCCATAAGAGATTTCTTGTTAACAGTGGCGCGAGTTCAATAGTTTTTTCCCATCTCAAAGAATGCCAAACGCGCCTAAAGAAGTTTTCACTTCAAAAAAATATGTACTTACAATAACATCAGTAAGATACTGGTCAGTGGAGGCCGTGGGTACTCCGTTGTTCGAAATAGTGTAGTTGTAGTACACCGAGTTGCCGACGAGACCGTGCCACTCCGTCCAACCAGGGGGCACCACCTCTGGACCCCCAGTATCTTTGGAGCCATACTGAAATTGAACAAATAAATATTTTAGTTTAGGCACGGTGCAGCGGTGCCTGAAAAGCCTATAAACTAGTCTAATCGCCAACCCGTCTTGAGCAAGCGTGGTGATCAATGCTTGTGCCTTCTCTGAATGAGACGAGGCCTCTGCCCTGCAGTGACCTAGATTCGGCTAGTATTATTATTATTATATTACGGTTAAAAAAGAAACAAAGTAATGAGCTAGGAAAAAAATTTAAAACCATTTTGGTATTGACTAGGAATAGGCATTTGTTAATTATAATAGGAATCAGCCTCAATAGTAAGATGGTTGAACATTTTCTATATTTTTTTCTGTATAATGTCTTGTAATTAATTTTGTAATGTGTTTTTTGTTTGTGCAGAATAAACTATTTTTCGATGCCATAATGCTCGCCATGATAACCAAATAGGTACCAAGTCTTGGCAATGACAATAGCCTTATAGAGGTATGAGGATCAGGGTGTAAAGTTCACTCACCCTCCATAGAAAGCGAGGATCCTCCGACCAGACGGGTGTCGTGTCTGGCGGGCAACTGCCCGATGATTCATGTCGGGCCGTTGTATACAGGGTGTCCGGTAATTAAAAGATAACTTCTTCAGGGGCACATAATTACACCCCTTAAGAGGTTATCCATTAATTCCCGGACACCCTGTATTATGCTAGTGGCGCGGTAAACTCTGCTTGAGATGCAGCATTTCGTGTGACGTCAGTATGACGCTTAGTTCGTATGTGATGCTTATAGATACTTCTACAGCTTTCTAGTCTCGTCTCTCTGCCTTCCCTAATTCCCTATCAGGAATACTGGCGTGATGATAATATGTACGCATTACTCACCTCATTCAAATACTTGCCAGCATAGAAAGTCTTGTACCCAGCATCGTTCAGCGCCGTCGCGAAGGTGTTATTCTGCAAGGATTTCCGCCAGTGCAGTCCATAACAACCACCTTGTATGCTGTTGTTGATCGTGTAGTGGTTGTGCTGGTACAGTCCAGTGAGGAGGCTCGCGCGGCTTGGACAGCATATCGGGGAGGTTACGTACTGTAATGGATGGTCATATTGAGATGGATTGGCGCTAGTGTAGTACCTAGGTAATCCTTTTTGTGGCTGATTTTTTATAGGCGAACGAAATATTTTTTATAGGTGAAAGAACTGGCTGCGATGTGCTACCTGACCGCTGTTATGTAAAGTTCATTGCTATCCTTACTGAAATTACCGTAGGTATATCTATATATATGAAATTTAAAGTCCTGAGTCAGGATTTCATATACCTATCAGTCAGTCAGGAGTCAGGACTCCTGGCCGACTGATTTAACAACGCACAACCTAAACCGCTGGTCCTAAAGTCATGAAATTTGGAGGGTGTGTTCTTTGTGAAGAGTAGGTATCTCTAAGAATGGGTTTCTCGAAATTCCACCCCTAAGAGTGTGAATGGGGTGGGGGTCGGGTTCAATTTCAAGCGGACTAAGTCGCGGGCAAAACCTAGTGATTTGGATAAGGTATTCGGTTGTTTTTTAAACCCCGACACAAAAAAGAGGGGTGTTATAAGTTTGACAAGTCTGTGGCAATGTGGCATCGTGGCTCCTAAACGAATGGACTGATTATTAGACAAATCATTCTGGAATAATTGTTTCTTGCCTTTAGATACCAACCTCGCCTAGCCTTTTCCCAACTATGTTGGGGTCAGCTTCCAGTCTAAGGTCCGTACTCCACTGAAACGGAGCGGAGCGGAGACGAGTAGGAGTAGTCCATTCACAGACGGGACGAATGACGCGATGAGGATTTCAACCATTGTGATTGGTCGATTCCTGCACGTCTCCGCTCCGCTCCGCCTAGCTCCGCTTCTGTGGAGTCCGGGCCTAACCGGATCAGTCTTTTACATGGAGCGACTACTTCTACCTTACCTGCCTGTTACCAGCACCCCACAGTTGCGAACACACACTAATCTTCTGTTTGATGTTTACCTACCTATGTTAGAAAAATTCGTCTGCTCGACAATGTTAACGCAATGAATGTTGCCGAATTGCATTGCGATTGTCTGTTACGCAATTACCCCACTGCATACCTACGGTTCGGTAAAAATATGTTTCTGTAAATGATTTGTGTATTTGATCGGTGTATCTACTATTTCTAATCATGGGTTCCGAAAAGGCAACTGTAACTCGGTAGTACCTACAACCATGCACATACAGGGTGTCCAGTAAATAGCACGACATACTGCAGGGGGTGATAGCTTGGGTCACTACCTATCAATACAACACAATATATGTTCAGCAAAATCTTACGGATTTACAGTTTTACAAAATTTTCCGAAATATCGAAAAATCTCTACCTTGAAACAGATTTTTAAGCATCTCGTAATGAAAAAATCCTTTTCTAGAACTTTTTTTACATCAAGTTATTCATGAATAGGTTACTCTACTCATTATAATTTTTTTTTTGATCAAAATCAAGAAAGTTTTGAAGAAATAGTTTTTTTTGTTAAAATTTTCACAGAACGATTTTCTTTTCGCATAACTTTAACCTACAGTGGTGAAAAAAAATCCGTAAGATTTTGCTGAACATATATTGTGTTGTATTGATAGGTAGTGACCCAAGCTATCACCTCCTGCAGTATGTCGTGCTATTTACTGGACACCCTGTATACAGGTACACCAGTCCTATAAATAACTAGCAAGCGCTCACAGAAACGTTACCCAAGCGTATACGTTTCCCAAGCGTGGTAATTATTCGATTTTATGGGTAATCAATCCTTGGCCTTGACTCGACCATAGTATAGATAATTATACCTACCTATGTACACACATCAAAAGTGTCTAGGGATCAAGCATTTTTATGCGGATTTCTTGAGATTGAGATGTGGCTTTGTAATAAATTTATGATTTTATAAATTTATATGGATCCTTTTTGGTGCATTTCATAATTTGAATCAGGAACTGTGAATCAAATTCGAGTAAAAGATGAAAATCAGCTGTCAATATTTTCCCTATAAAAACATACAACGCATTGAAGACATTATTAGTGCTACTGTTTCCCTACTACTGATTAAAACCAACGTTATTATGGAGCGGCGACGTCATTTAAGCAGGGAAGAAATGCTCAGAGCCGTGGGAATGATAGAAGCTGGTTCCCGGCAACGTACTGTGGCTTTAGCTCTGAATACAAGTCAGAGTGTTATCAGTCGACTTTGGACACGTTACCGAAGCACTGGTACCGTGGCTGAGCGCCATGGAGGACGGTATCGCTGCACCACACGGGGACAAGACCGATACATTCAAATCTTAACTCGAAGAGCTCCAACAATAACCGCCATGATGTTAGCCGTGAGGCTTCATCACTCTTCAGGGAACTTAATTAGCGACCAAACAGTCAGAAACCGCTTGCATGAAGTGAACCTTCATTCCCGAAGACCGCTACAGGTACCACCTATAGCAATGCACAATCGTAGGATTCGATATCAATGGGCTCTTGAACACAGAAATTGGGCAGAAGAACAATGGCGTTTCGTGTGCTTTTCTGATGAGTCTCGTTTTGGTATGAGACCGGATACAAGACGTATACGACACTGGAGAACCCCTGGACGCCAACAGCGATTAAAATCCTGCCAGGAAGTCCATCCTTATAGTGGTGGAACCATCATGGTATGGGCGGGTATTTGGATCGGCGGAAGAACTGAGTTGATTTGGATCAGAGGCAACCTCAACGCTCAAATTTATGCTGAGACGATTGTATCAGACGCCATCGTTCCTCTACAAGTGCAAATCGGTCCCTTATTTCAGTTAATGCATGATAATGCACGACCGCACACCGCAAGAGTTGTAAGACAGACTCTCGCCGCAGCTAACATCAATGTCCTGCTCTGGCCTGCTCAGTCGCCAGACTTGAACCCGATTGAGCATGCATGGGATATGCTACAGAGAAGAGCTCTGCCGAATATGGAGGGTATCCAGTCGCAAGAAGACCTTTTTTTGTTGTTGCAACGAACATGGGCGGCCATTCCACAGCGTGATTTGGATGAACTCATTTTGAGTATGCCAAACCGATGTTCTTGTGTTGTTAGTGTTCGCGGTAGAAACACGGATTATTAATTGTTTAAGTAACCCAATAAAATTTTAAAGAAAACTGTTATTTCAGTCTTTTTTTCGAACTTTTGTGTTAGTGGTTCAAATGTCAAAAATCCCTTTATTAGGAAAATGGCAAATTTCTTTATTAATGCAAAGGTGACTTGGTTTATCGTTACTGTGACAAAAGAAAACACTTTATTTGATGAATCCTTAAAGAAAATTTTAATTAATATCAATCAGGAGAAAAGTTATTGCAAAAATATATGTTGATCCCTAGACACTTTTGATGTGTGTAGTTTATTTAGATTACACGTCACTACTTCCAAGTGATTTAGCCATGGGATAAAATTAAATGAGAATCATGGTAGTTGAAAGCAGTGTTGGCCCAGTGGAAAACAGCCGCGACTTACCGAGTTGTAGGTCGTAGGTTCAAAACCAGACAGGCATTTTAGTTTGTGTAATGTTATTTCATTACCACTGCTCTCAAAACGGTGAAGGAAAACATCGTGAGGAAACCGGCATGTCCCAGAACAAAAAATTCGAAGACATAATGTGACATCCACCAATCTGCACTGGGCCCGCGTGGTGTATTGCGGCCTACTCCCTTTCACAGAGAGGAGGCCTGTGTCCCAGCAGTGGGATTATTATTGGCTTATTATTCTTATGCATGGTAGGTAGCGGATTCACACATGTCCACCTACCTGTGCGTGATTTTATCAGAAAATATAACTACAGCAACCGACCTAAACACACTTGACAAATGCGTTTTTTATCAAGTCATTGGCGCTTTTCAGATCGGCAAATTCTAGAAGTGCCATAGTATTTGTGTGGTGCTGGAATCGAACCCGTAACTTTACCGCTGACAAACAAATAGATCATGTTGGCAACACCGAGTGAAGCTTCGAGTGCTGGCTGGCGGTGAAGATTTTGAAGGAAGGAACTTTCTTAAAGTATAGAAAACTTCAAGCCAATATTATTTTTGTCATGCCGCGAAACGCGTTCGATTTTGTGGATTGTTATTATTTTTTTATTAATATGTGTTTACATAAATAGTTAATACTTGTTTTAAACACCCTCCGTAAAGAAATAGTTAGTAATCATTTACGATTCGAGCGCAAACCATGAGAACATACGGGTATCGCTATCGCCACAATGGATAAGTCTCAGACGCTAGATAAGTTACAAGTGGAGACAATTCAAAGGTTTGAAAATAAACGATTTGTTTAGTCCTGCTGGGAGGACTAACTAACTCTACTACCTGTTAACACTGTAATTTGAAAACATCGTAAATGCCAATTATTTCTTAGTAGCCGTGGAGTTTCTTGCCGGCTCTTCTCCATAGGAAATGACCAATTGGAACCGTGCACCTAGCTTCTTAGTTCGACGTGTCATAAGTGTTCATGTAGGTTTATGTGAGATTAAATATTTTGATTTTGTTCTGGTGGACTGGTGGTGTGAACTACCTACCAGCTAGGTACCTACGGTGTGAACTACCTACCAGCTAGGTACCTACGGTGTGAACTACCTACCAGCTAGGTACCTACGGTGTGAACTACCTACCAGCTAGGTACCTACGGTGTGAACTACCTACCAGCTAGGTACCTACGGTGTGAACTACCTACCAGCTAGGTACCTACGGTGTGAACTACCTACCAGCTAGGTACCTACGGTGTGAACTACCTACCAGCTAGGTACCTACGGTGTGAACTACCTACCAGCTAGGTATACTACGAATCTTAATTAGCTGCAGTAAAATGACACTTCTTATTAAATCATTTCGGACTGCGTTTAGAGTTAGGCATGTCAAATAAGTTTTGTTTGTTACACTAGAAAAACAAGATTTGGTTGATGGCCGCGAAAAAACAAAAAGACGCCAGTTGTAACACATAAGCTGTCATTTTACTGCAGTTAATTAAATGTCTGACTATATACCTATGTAGGTACAGGTATTATAAGGTACACCAATTCTTGAGATAATACGTGTTCTTTGTCTCAAGAATGAATGGGTGTCCCATAAAATAACTAGGTACAGCTGTTTATCATATTTCTTCGCGTTCCTACCTACAATAATGAATGAATGCTTATGTAGTAGCTATGCCAGTAAATCGTATTGACATGACCACCGTAATGATCCATTGTTCGTCGCGCGGATAAACAAAACAACTAGAACGTGGCTTTTAATACGATCAATAAGCGCATGATCGTGTTAGTTTTCTAATTTATCATCAAACTAGCTTCTGCCTGATACAAAATATAATAAAATAACAGCAACATTTTTATAAAACTCCCTCGGCCCTACCCATCGCATCGCCCGCGCATAGACTTATAAAAAAAGATGGACTCCGCACCACGCATATCGAAAGTGAAGCACCGTACCGATCTGTGTGCGTGATTGACGATTGACGATGTCATGTCACGTACCTAATGGCGGCCGGTCGGCATACTATGATGTAAATGTGAGCGTGAGGCGCGTTTGTACAGAGGCCAGCACATCAACCTACCCCAATCTGTCAAATTTTCCCAATTGAATATGAACCTTATTCCTTTGTGGTAAAGTTGAAAATCTATCAAAGTTGACAGATTGGTTCTTTGTGAGTTTTTTGTTATTAGCTCGGCGGTCAGTGTCGTCTTAGGGGCGGATTTGTTAGGAGTTGGAGTATACGCTTAGGGGCACTATGACAGCAAAGAAAAGAAAAAAAAAAATTGGACTTGGTAAATTTTTGTTCGTATATGGTAATATGGTTCGGAAATCTGTTTTTTTTTTTGCAGTTGCTGATTAAACTTAACAATAGAAACTATTTAGGATCTGAGAAGTATGGCCCTACGCGACGCATCGGGTCCGAATTATGGGCCTCTGAATATTATTTTATTTTATATACTATGTTACGGCTAATAGCCGAAGTGCGGCTACACCTAGTTTTAACCAAACCTAACTTCGGAGTGCCCTTCGCTCGGTCTTGCATCCTACGTCGGCGGAGCCTATTTCTATGTTATGGGTTTAAAATAACCTAACCAAACCTAACCTTGGGGGGCCTTCTTCGCTCGCTCTTGCATTCTACCAATCCTAATCCAAATATCTCGAGAACGGTGCGTCCTAGACAAAAAATAACCAAAATTTCCCCCCTGTGTCACGCTCTGTGCAAGCAGCATCCCAACATGAATATAAGGAAAATAAATTTTTTCGACCTCACTTACAAAAATTTCTTCAAATTTTTTTTTCTCAATATTTCTCGGGTTATTTTTTACACAATCTCATGGTTTTAGACTAGATCAAAAATTTATTTAGAAAAGATTATCATCCAAACCATCATTTTGGAAATATAAGAGTTTTAAATAAAACAAAGTACAATTCAGAGGCGCACAATTCGAAAACGGTGCGTCGTAGGGCCATGCTTCTCAGAACCTAAATAGTTTATGTAGTCAAGGTTAACCCAAAACTGCAAAAAAAATTGAGAAATTTTAGAAAAAAAAAAAGTTAAAAACTTCTAAGTCCTCGCGCCATAGTGCCCGTAAGGCTACACTCCAACCAGCTCGTCTCCTAAGGGTCGTAGAGTGATGTTAAATAGCCTATAACCTTCCTCAAGAATTGGGCTATCAAATGCAAAAATACTGGGTTATTAGTAAGTATAGTTAAAGACTTACCGAATTAGTGAAAGTGACGCCTTCATTTCCGATAAACCGTTGCACACTCTTCATTGGCGTCTGAAATAAAAAAGAAATAAAACAACACAATGTTCCTAATCCATTTATTAGCACATCACTATCACTGTACTAACCATTCCGCCCAACACTACATCTTGATCGTCCGTCAATATCAACACGATATTCGGCTTCTTTTGTTGACAAACACTGACACCAAGGAGCGAAAACAACAATAAATAATTTAACATTTTTATGTAAGTATATTCTTATAACTTATTAGAATAGAATTTATTTATCTTGAGTAATGAAGTGTTTATTGCGGCATCGCGGGCATTATCTCGAGGCCGGCGCACTCGCTTGCGATCACTACGCCGGCTGCGAATATACCCACGCTCTTCACCAGTGACCTGCAGATTAAAAAAAAGTAAACATTAGGTACAGATATTACCATAACTTGATAGGCTTTTTTTATTGGACTGTTGTTAATGTGTTCACACCTTTGGTGTTTTATCATTTACTTTGAAACTGACTTTGATTTGATATTATTTTATTAATTTATTTTTAAAGGTGTTTTTATACATAAATCAGGGTTGGCATGATTAAAACAAGTTGTTTTAAAACACATGTTTAAAACAGTTTGAATTTTTTTTTTTATCACATGTTTAAAAACACAGACTATTGGGATTGCCCCTATTCATAGAATAGAATTCACAGTTCATTGGTAATTCCCCGCCGGTATAGTCAAGCTAGGAAAGTCTCTATGTCGCCCATTTAAAAATCAACATGAACATACAGAGTGAATGTAAAGCGTTCAGTATTGATTAGAGATATGCAACATAAAATAAATGTTTATCCATTGATCATTTTATGTAAATATTTAATTTACTATGGCGAATTTGAAAAGATCTAGTCTAGAAGTGAAACATAATTAATTTGAAATAATGCCCTAAACTAAAAATAACAAAAAAAACATGTGTTTAAAAAAATTTAAACTGTTTAAAAAAAAATTAAACAGTTCAAATTGTTTCCAATCCTGACATACTTAATTAAAATTTAAATTAAATTCCATTGTCTCACACAGTGGCATAGAACCATACCTAAGAAGACCGCTTAAAAACTTGTTACATGTATCATCTTCTTAGTTTTATCCAATTTGTATGTGTTCTTAGCACAAATAAATTAATTACTAATAGACATTGAATTCTTTAGCTAGAGATTTTTGCATGTTTTATGTTTATTGTTTACATAATACTTTCAGATAAACAACATGTCTATACATGATAAACTCTGCTACTTGAACTTTATACAAGATTAACTACAAATAACAACATATTTACATCCTTATTTTTAATAAAATTAGAATCATTTACTTTCTTTTTATGATTGTTTTATTATTTTTAACCCATTAAAGGATACTGAGCTAGACACAATAGTAGTATTATTGCGATCATGTCTGGGGGTGTTTAGTGTCCCGCAAAGTGTTAATAATAATTTTTATTAGATTTTTTATGTTTAGTTGTATTGAGTTAATTTGTTGTGATATGCAAATAAAAAAATAAGACGTCGGCATGCTGATAATGCAGATCTTGATGACCAATCATACCTAATCATGAGAGAATAGTTAGGTTAAAAAAAACGGTCAAGTGCGAGTCGGACTCTCGCATCAAGGTTTCCATACAAATTTGTAGGTATGTCTATAGGTTATAACGGGAAATTGTTTGTAATATAACTAGAAATTTATGGTTTTCGGATTGTTTCCTTTACTTGTGCTACACAACATTGCTTCTTGCCCAATTTCATGATTCTAGGTCAACAGGAAGTACCCTATAGGTTTTGATTCCCTTGCAAGTGTCAAAATATGCGGAATAAACAGATCATAAGCGGCTATATCTTTTGATTGCATTTACTTAGAAGTTTGATGGTTTCACTGCTCACACAGCCCTGAGTTGATAACTCCACACATTGCTGAGAAAAAGTGTGTTGAGTTTGACAGATGGACAAAACAGTGATGTATTAAGGGTTCCATTTATCCATTTATCCTTTTGTAACTTTAAACACTTGTCACATGCATGCCAAGATGTCACATGCATGCCAAAGCTCAAGTTTTTTTTTTTTTTACTATGTAAACAACTGCAACATTTACTTATGACCTTGCACAGGCATTACTTTGCAGATATATACATATTTGCCATTGTTCTATTTGGAAACACTTGGTTGGCTGCCTATCACCATCATCTGCCTAGCCTTTTTTATTAACTATATTGTTTTTAGCACAACAAATTAGAACTAATATGTCACCGTTCAACGTTAGCAGTGAGTACTGAATAGTAAATAATTATAAGTACATCATTGTATTATATTCAATAATCATTGATTTGTGTTCAAACTAGACACATTTTGATCAGTTCAATCAATAAAATATATAACGATTTGGTAAAACGTAACTCTCTTAATAACTACGTTGTCTGAAAGACCTTCAATCATCTTTAAGTGAACTTACTGACCAAATCTACGTATTTGTTAATGTTATAGCAAAACAGCGCGGAATACCACATTTTCAAAAGAGGTTATAGTATTTTACTCACCACTTGAAAGGATCGTAATAAAAGTCTTTCACAAATGTTACAACACCTTTTTTGCCCATTATATGTTTTATGAGATTAGCAGGTCTATAAAATCTAACGTATTTACGTTAAAATTTCTTCGATGGAAGGAAAATCAATAAACCTTTGGAGGATTACGAAAACAATGTGACATTCCTAGTGTAGTCTGTGACATGACATGACAGTGACACTGACTGTCAGCTTTGTTGCGCTTGCGGTGTTGCAACGGAGGAGTCTTTTATTAACATTTTCATTATGGTCACCTATACTTTTTTTTCGGTTGTGGTTACAATGCGCCCAGTATCTTAATGTAAATGCGGCTATGCAAGATGCCAAGAAAACTAAAGTTAATATTCCAGTTTGCTTTTTTGTACACACGGCTACACATCAAGTTATACATTTCCAGTTTTAGATGATCTCGCATTTTAGAAGTTTTTCGTGCAATCAGAAGTCAGCTTATACTGGTTATGTATAGCTTGATGTGTAGCCGTGTGTACATGCCACGATTACTGTAGTTTTTCTCTTTTTAGTTTACGTTTTTTTTCTTTTTGTTTCGCTGTGATGAACGGATGACCGTGAAGCCACCATATTCTACTGACTAATGACATAGCCAGCACAACCACTAAATAAGTCTATATTACGAAATTACTCAAATTGAATTAGTAAAACAAAAAATATTAAGTATTTATTTATTACTATTAACAGTTTTTAAAACCCAGTTTGTATAATGCGACACTTTTGTATAAACGCCAGGAAAGTAGCGATGTCCACAGGAATATCCAAAAGACACGATGCCTACGACCAGGCCTTTGTATAATAATGGTCCTCCAGAATCTCCGAAGCAACCATCAGGGCCCCCGGCATCCACCCGTCCTGCGCACATCATGGAGTCTTGAATCACTGCACCAATAGTATTATAACGCATGGCGCATAGCTTTTGGTCTATTGTATATAGAATTGTGTGTTGTAGTTGTTCGGGCTGCGGGCCGTCGGGCTGGAACAATAATATTTATTATTATTAATTTAGTTTATATTTATTGTAATGAGGGGGGCCCGTGGCTAAATAATAACAGCCGCACAGGTCGATCGATCAGGTTAAGCTACGCTTGCCGCGGTTGGTCTGTGGATGGGTGACCATCTTTACATATCGAGACCCCTCCGTGCCTCGGAAAGCACGTTAAGCCGTTGGTCCCGGCTGTCATTTGTGGATCTTTGACAGTCGTTACGGGTAGTCAGTCAGAAGCCCTAAAGCCTGGCAACCAGTCTTGCCAAGGGGTATCGTATTACCCAGTAACTGGGTTGTGGAGGTCAGATAGGCAGTCGCTCCATGTAAAATACTGGTATTCAGCTTCATCCGGTTAGACTGGAAGCCGACCCCAACATAGTTGGGAAAAGGCTAGGCAGATGATGATTTATTGTAATGAGATAGGCAGAATTCTAAGCGCTTGATTCGTTGAACGATGTGGGGTGTGGGCCACGTGCTAAACGTTTTTTCATCGAACGAAATGGTTGTTTTTTCGATCGATTATGATTAAAACAAATTTTTCTCATGATGCTTGAATTACACAAAGAAGCATTTTTTTACTCGGTGAACGAAAAAAGCCTAGCTAAAAAGCTTAGTTAGGTGCAGTTAACACACCTGACGCTCAGAACCCACGCCGACAGTGTCAGTTTCGTTGCTGCTACCTGGCTGCGGTAATTTAGTTTCCTATAGT
Organism: Gortyna flavago; assembly: GCA_963669345.1. Classification (NCBI taxonomy): domain Eukaryota; kingdom Metazoa; phylum Arthropoda; class Insecta; order Lepidoptera; family Noctuidae; genus Gortyna; species Gortyna flavago. The sequence continues at coordinate 13,742,506 of OY770145.1, read as the reverse complement.
GGAAATTAATTGTAATTAAATTATGTTAATGTGGCCCATTCCGTTTACCGTACGACTTCCGGGCCAAATATACTGGCCCATATTTTTCTGTGGGTGTCGTAAAAGGCGACTGATGCGATTTCACAAGAGGTTTGCACTTGGCAGCCTTGGTCGTCCGAGTTTAGGGATTGCGCTCATGAAACGTTAAATGGACCATTTTATAATATTATAAGTGGTAGAAACTATAGTTCAATGAAATACGTACCTCTGTAACTCCCCATCCAACTAAGGTACAAAGAGAATCAGTCTTGATTTCCACTCCTTGTTTTATAATAGTTCCTTGCCTAACATTGCTGTTAAACGTAAATTGTCTTGAAACCACGACGATGGCAATGTCATGCGTGTAGAAATAATTGTCGAAACCTCTATGCAGTATTATAGTTTTCAAATTGTGGAGCACTCCTCCTCCAGTCCGGTATGTTGATCCAACTCGAATCTTCCAATACTTCGGGTGACTGTAACTGTAAATTAAGAATTAATTTTCAACCGAATAATGAATTAAATAACTACCGACGTCAGAGAGTGCCTTCGGATCTTTGCTGCGTAGGTACAGACGCCAGCACATCAAGCTACTCCAATCTGTCAAATTTCTTTAATAGATTTTCAACTTTATCTCTAAAGTATAAGGTTCAAAGTTGATTGGGAAAATCTGACGGTTTCGGGTAGCTTGATGTGCTGACGTCTGTACAATACAAGAGTACCGTGATGACTATGAGATTTAGTAAAGAGTATGAATTCTGTCAAGTTTTCGGGTAAATATTGTATGGTGGTACGGCTACGGATACGGAACCTTTTGTGAGCGAGTCGGAGTCGCACTTGTGCGCTTTTATTAGTTAGATGTTTTAGGATCAAGCAAAAAACGCCGTTTCTTGTATGGGGACCCTTTTAATTTTTAACTTTATTTTATTTTTATTATTTGTAGTTATAGCGGCCAATTAAGTAATACCTACACACTCTTTGGAAATTTCAAGTGTTTAACTATTACGGTTGAAAAGATATAGGTCTGTGACAGACAGACGGACGGATAACGGAGCCTTAGTAATAGGGTCACGTTGACACGCTTTAGATACGGAACCCTAAGTAACCTACCTAAGCTAAAATTAACTCTTTATCTCGCTCGCACGATACTGCTCGCGGTGTGAGTGAGAGCGAGACAGAGTGCGGCAGGCAGCGCCAATAGTTTAGGTATTTGCTTTTTACAGTGAAAATAATGGTAATTTGAAAAAAAAAAGAAACATAGTATAATTAGTATCTGCTTTATATTTAGTTCAGTTGTTAAGCAAGTTTCATGATCTAATTTGGAGTATTTAGGTTTATTGTTCGGTTTGGAGGCAACTACGTAATTATTTTCTATCGAAAAATTTTTATGGAATCGTGTATTCGCCTATCCTCAACTTTACCATATATTTATTTCAAAATGAATGCTGCAATACTTTCGACATAATGGCGGATCATGCTAAGCTATTTGAGGTAGTAACCCCTTAAATAGAGGCCGACGTATCTACGTACAGAGGCCAGCACATCAAGCTACCCCAATCTGTCAAATTTTCCCAATTGAATATGAACCTTATTCGTTTGTAATAAAGTTGAAAATCTATCAAAGTAATTTGACAGATTGGGGTAGCTTGATGTGCTGGCCTCTGTACGTTGCCTGATGATAGTTGTCACAAGTTGACGAATCACTGAGCTTTCGCATTACGTCACCACACCCCTCCCGCCCCGCGCTGCTACCTCAGGCAACGTCTTAGTTAAGCGGTCGGCCTATAAATACACCACTCCGTTATGAGGTAGGTACTTTGGGGATGCTGGTTCTAACCTAACCTAACCACTCTAGAAGAATATCATTCTCACTTCCTGCCAGTATTTTCGTTGTATTGAAAACAGTGCGCGGCTGACAGCACATGTCGTGACGTCAGAATGACTCCAGCACAGTGCTGCACGTAGTCGTCGGTTCCCCACGAGTCGAGTAGCAGTTGAGTGAGTATTGGATAGCGGTCTATCTTCGTGGGAATGCCTTGGATCACGCGGGTTAGTATGTTGTAGGAGTTGAAGTGTTGGGCGTTCGCTGAAAACAAAACAGATTTAAAAGTAAGGATGTTTCACGGTTGTTAGCAGTAGGGGGTAGACAGATGTTGCAAGTCACACTGATACTAAATGATAAATGATTTTTATTTTGTAAGTAGGTTTGCACAAACACTTTTACACGTCAATCATACTTTTTATAAAACTAGATGAGGTCGGCGTTTCGTATCTTATTATCGTTCATCTGCAGACTCTGCAGTTTGCGCTTATAAACCGTGCGTGATAGGGAACAAAACAATGTTGATTCTTTGTTTGATTACCTACATACCACTTTTGGAGTTGTAACTAATTTACTAGCGAAACCTCACAGACGTGATAGGTACCTACCTATCAAATATCTATACCTACTTATATTAAAACATGACAAAAAACAAATTATTAGAAATCGTTTAGAGAAATCATCAAATAATTTTATTTTGTTTAGATATCGAAAGCGAAACCCATCACGTCTGTCGAGTTTCACTACCTAATTTAATTTGACCCCGTATAACCCAAGTTCCAACATAGGATAACACTCGGCAGATAATGAGAGCTCTAACATTTTAATGACTAATTTAAGAGCGTTTACGCCGTACGGCATTTCGTACAAATTTTCAAGCCGTTGTTTTTCGAAATGAATGAACCGATTTTAATGAAACTACATACGCATAATCAGGATACAAAGGTCTAAAAAGTTAGCTGAGAACATTTTCGAAATGTCTTATTTAAAAAAAGATAACTGGAAATCTCTGTTTCTATGGAAACTTAAAAATCTAATTTGGCTGTAACACAATTTTTCGAAAATGTTCTCACCTAACTTTTTAGACCTTTGTATCCTGCTAATGCGTATAAAGTTTCATTAAAATCCGTTCATTCATTTCGAAAAACAATCGCTTGAAAGTTTGTTTGAAATGCCGTACGGCGTAAACGCTCTTAAGACGGAGATGGAGACCTCATAAGCCATTACTTAGGTGATTAAAATTACAGTACACTCGAGTTTTCAAGTCGTTAATAACGTAAGAGATCGGTAATTTTAGTAGGCTTTAGCAGTAAATCGAGAAAACCGTTAGCTTTCTTCAGAAAGTAAAAGTCTTTGAGACATTCCTTGAGTGCTTTTCACCTCTGACAGATCAGTCTCTCTCTGTAGTCGGTCCCTCATGTTTGAGGATCGTGGTCAGCTTCAGAGTTGCATCATCCGCCTCCACCGGTTTCTGTCCAGCGCAACACTTACCACAGTTCAGAATTTAGAGGACGATGATTCCTTCACTTGATACGTGTTGGTGAAAGACCGCGCGATCGTTTGCCTTCGGTGTTCCCAACCACAATCAGTTTTAACAAACTTTCATCGCCTCTGCGTACAGCCGGTCGATTCTGTTAGAATCTCACCATGAGAAGTTAGGTGAAATGAGCTGTCATTCCATCTGATGCTATAGGGATTTACACTAATGACAGCTCACTCCACGCTCACTTCACCTAAGTTTTCACGGTGAGATGATTACAGAATCGCACTGCAGATCAGTAGGAGACAGTGAACGAAATAATTTCGTTCACTAGTAGGAGATATAAAATAGATTCCGATTATAGCTTTCTAATACCGATTCAACCGTCAACGTAACCGGCAGGTGATTATAGCATAGGTACTATGTAAATTATCCGATGGAAATGTATTAAGGTCATAGCACACATATCAACTCAGAAAGGGTACGTTACCGTATTGCCTTTCGCCTCACCGTCAAACAGGCGTCAACCTAGCGTAAGCATGTAACCAAAACGGGTCAGCAGCTCCGATACGTGGATTCGGCTACGGCTAGGCGACGCCGAGGTTACGACTTGCCGACCGCTGGTTGATGGTGCTGCAGGCAGGCCGCGGGTGGGATGAGAGGGGCAAGGGTGGACGAAGAGACGTAAGCTCGGGTACGACGTGCCGAAAGTGACGACAGTTAAGTTTTATTCGTGGAACAAAATTGACATCTGACAAATATTTATGTAGGTATGGTCTGTCAAAAATTGAAAACTATTCCTCCGATAAAGTTATCTGGCGTTGGAAAAATCAGCCCTTATTTTATTCCACGAATAAAAATTATCGGTCGATTGAAAAATCAGCCCTAATTCAACTACCAATGACTATCATAAAAAAAATTATCAAGTAACCCCTTAGTGTAGGTATAGAATCTACCAGTTATTTTTTTTATTTTAAGGGCTGATTTTTCAATCATCTGATAATTTTTCGAGGAATATTTTGAAATTTTGACAGTTCGTTCATACAAAAACTTTAAAACATCAATTTTATTCCTCAAATAAAAGTTATCGGGCGATGGAAAAAACAGCCCTAAAGTAGGCCCTAAATCATAACTTGGCACTGCATTCTACTCACCTTGTAAAAAGCACAGGCTCATTAATATTACGATACAACAACAACGCATTTTGTTGTGAATATTTTGATACTTTAAGCACGGTGTCACTATTCTCATACAAGCACTATTTGATACTGATTCGATGCAAACACGAGACGATGTGTACTCTCGGGAGGTACTGAACATGAATTATGGTGAGCTTATTGTATACTACGACGAGTAATCTTGACACTTCAATATAATAATACCAGCCTCATTGCCCACTGCAGGGCAAAGGCCTTATAGAGGTATGAGGAACGAGGAACAGGGTGTAAAGTTCACTCATCCTCCATAGAAAAGGGAGGATCCTCCGACCAGACGGGTATTGTCGCAACCTCTTCTCATACACAGAAGGCACGACGAGCATCATCACGCTTGCTCAAGACGGGGTGGCGATTTCAGAATCACTGGTTTTCTTACGATGTTTTACCTTCATCGTTGTTAGTAATATCAAAGATAAACGTGCTTGAAACGCAAGGCCTTAGACACGAGGCAATGCCTAAAACACTACTCGAAAAAAATTAAAAGCCTGTGTTGTTCTTCATAGTGATATTTCACCCACAGTTCGCCTATTGTTCTCTGTAATAAGTTGCCATTCGTTTTATTTCTTTTCTATTCAGTATCATCCATTCTGGCCTCACCGGCTTTTAATACTTATTATTCGTCTTTTGGATGTTTATTCTGCTCATAAAAACTCTAGGTACCTACTTATTAGAAGCCGCTTTTGGATAAACCGTTATTTAATAGAATAAAAATGAAACTTCTTAGAAAAAAGGTAAGATTAAGAAAAATTTAGTGTGAGAGACAGAGAGAGAGAGAGAGTTATAAGTAGGTATCTTTCTTCTCTCTCGTGTAATGAAATATTCACTTAAAAAAAATTAACTTACCTGTATTACTCAGGAAGTCAGGACTTCATTTTGCTACACCTACTACTCGTCGTCAAAGGCAAGAAGTATACAGCTTGCGCAGCTTTCGAGCCTTTTAAAAGAAAGTATCCTAGTATCAAGACTGCTTCGCATTACATGTGAACTACAAATAGTGTGTCGCGGTATATTATGAACATCAATCATTTGGAGAGTACTCGGTAGAAACTCTTTAAGAAAATTAATCATTAAACAATTTGTTTTAGTCGTTATGTTATTGTGGTTACCTACTTAATTGATTTTTAAATGGTAGTGTAAGTAACGGTTTTTTTTTTCAACTGATCTTTAATGAGTTGAGGAAGGGCCTTGCTTTTTTGCTGTAGGTATCTATGTAACTACTATGAGGATAATGTTTTTAAAATAAGTAATTAGGACCGGTTAAGCCTATATTTAGCCAATTCAAAGGCGATTATTCGTACATTGACCCCGTAGCTCGTAGTTAGATAGAATTCACTGCTGGTATCTTGGTGATCCAAATATTATTTCGGCGTTGTAAATACGTAACTATACATATTAGTATACTGTCGTATGTTACAGGTGTGTTCGTCTTGTTAGACAGAATGTTATGGCGACGCCTGGGACTCCTGGGAGAGGCCTATGTCCAGCAGTGGACTGCTGAGTTAATTGATTGACAGAAAAAAAGGGTATTTCGTACTCAATATAGTAGCACGTTGCTTTTAGTGATCTATTATTTCAAGTAAGACGTTTACAAATATAGGAGGCTATGGCGTTACATTTCCCTATTAAAAAAATTCCTCTATGCTTTTACTTGAAGGGCAGGGGTAGATTGACGGCGTCAGATGCATGCTAAGATGGGAAAAGCGTCTTTATCGCAGCAAAGATAGAGATGATTTCGAGGATAGCCTTGTTAATAATCAAATTAATAATTCTACTATATAAGGCCTCAATGATCCACAGCCAATGAAGTAATAAGGGAGAAATAATGTAGGTACCGGGAAATAAAAGTTAAGATTGCAATAACAATAGGTACGTATAATTTTTTCAATTCTCAAAAATTTTATAATTGACTTTTAACAAAAACTATATACATATTATACAAACAAACGTATTACCTAGGTACTTTCAAAGTGTACTGTGAAGTATGGAACTAAATTCAAATGTACCGAATTTTACGTATCTATGACATTTCTCGTTGAAGGCAGCGCCACCACGACGACGCACGGTGGGCTGAAAATCAGCTTTCATATCAGCTTGCTTGGATTTAAATTATTTTTTCTTGGACATGGCTTTTGGTGACCATTACTATGCTCAAATATTCACACGAGTTTAATTTAGCATATATTTTGACGACATGATTTCTTTACGATTTGTATGAAGCTCGCATGAAAAATCCGCTTATCTTTGGAACTGTAAATTGAACCGTTAAGTTGGTAAATATCCTTAGAGGAGGTTTAGAACGTAATTATTTATGATTTTTTGGCATACCACTTTTAAAGATTTTTACTGCGGGATTAAAAAAAAAAGCATATTATTTTTATTTTATTATTCTATAACGACTCTTTTTAATGCACCGAATCAAAATACAAACAATCTCTTCAGAAAATATTTGTATTTGGATAATTATTCTTAAAAAAATCATAAATAATATAAAATACTTAATAATAATAAAAAAATACTTAAATAATATAAACAAATAACTGAATGATTTATTTTTGTTGTATTTACATAATATAAGCTAACATTTAAAATAATAATATGTACATTTATATGAAAAAAGAATCATAGGGCATCAAAAAATTCGTCCGCATTGCTGTCAACAGGAACAGTGCCCAAAAAGCTGGCAGCATTGCCACGTTGTATGGCGATGCTAATTCTTTGGCCAAGAAATAGGCCAGCCCTCTGGTCACGAGAAGAGTCGACTAACCGCTTGGCGATATCTCGAAAAACCAAGTGAGCCCTCGGACCCCATGGCCCTAGTGTTTCAACCCCAAACGGCTCGAACATATAACTCCCAATCAGGTTGGAATAATTTCGCCGTTTGAGGTAATAACTTAGATAAAAAAAAAAGGTAATATACACGAATTAATATAACTCTCGTCGGATTCCAATTCGGAATCAGGATCGAAATTATTTACATTCAAAAAGTAGAATTGAATTTCCGAAAACTTGATGAGTTCTTTAGTTTCAGAGAAGAGGCTTTCCTTATTATATAACTTAGATCTTCGTGCACTGATCAAAGGATCAGACGAAAGAACAAGCATATTGAGGATATCCTCATTGGAAGCTTGCCAGCTCTTTTACCGCGAATGATGTGCCCGGAACCTCCTAAAATCTTTATTACGGGCCTCTGAGGCTTCTTGTGAGAGGCTCCCGATTGGCACAATATCGTTATTGACGATTATATCAGCACCGTATATCAACAGCTTCGGTCGAAGACATGTGGTACCAGTTTATAACTACACACACTTTTCTGCTATAATGCGAGCATAATCTTTAAATTTTATAAACATCGATGTGCTCCCCAAATGTTATTGCTTGCGGCAAATCTTCAAACAAGCTTTTCATCCAAGCCAGTAATGGCTGCAGTTTTATCGGGGAACTCGAAAAACTTTCTTGCGGTATTCCCGTCATTTGTGGTTCTTGAGCCTTGTTTTGCGGTGTCAATCAAATGATTGAGCTCATCTTAAAAATTTATCTTGGATATTTTATTTTCTTTCTTCTAACAATGCCTTGTGCTCATTTCCTCTTGCAGCCCACTCTTTAATGTCGAGTCTGTATGAAATATGTAAAAGACGTTCCATAGAATTTATACGGGCGTCTAGTGATGATAAGCCAAATTCATATAGGCCAGTTGACACAGTCTTTGATGTTACAGCATCGAAACGGTCCATTTCTGTAGGTTTGGCTAAGCACAGGTAGCACGATGCATTTGATCTAGCTACAGACATAGGCATACGTACAAATTTTACCATCTATCATTGTCATCATAATTGATGACTCACCTTATTACTATTGCACTCAGTGGGTATAAGATCCTTAATTTCGTCATCCATTTGCGTTTTGTAACTGATGCCCACTTCTTCGCTCTCCTTTACAAAAGTGAACTGCACTGGACGACAATATAAGGCTGAGCATGGCTTAGGATTCGTCCTTAAAGCTTTCAGCAGTCAGCTTGAGTGGCACTAGGGAGGTCATGAATATATTCAATCATCTTGTTCCCCCTCCATTTTCTGTTTACACCGGCTTTGGTTGGAAGCACCATCAATTCCCCATTTAGATATTAGTTTGAAATCCTTATTTTGACAGGAAGACTTTCAAGAATCTTCTTCACCGTGATATCGAGTAATGCTTGAAGCGTAATCCTAGCTGATGAATCCGTTCAGTTACAGATTGTTTCAGAGGATAGCATTGTAGTTTGGCTTGTTGCACTTTGTAGTAAGATACAGTTTTGATGAAAGGAGCAACCCTAGCGCGTGTTCTGGTGTAAATATACAATTTTGAACTCCTTCATTTTTGCAGCTACTTTTGGATTTTTCAGCATTATGTTCCCTAACGAATGCGGTATCCTCACGACCATTTTCTTTTAAAAGCAGTGCAGCTGAATAGGCCAATTCATTTGGGTCTTCGCATTTATGATCGTCAGACCTTTTCTTCTTCTGTTTGCTTCTCAGACCTTCGATTGCTTTTCGAGGTCTTTTCGTCATTGTACCAATAAACGACGATGTCGACGGTTCTGGAGAGATTGAATGTGCGCTAGGGCTCTCCTCATTTGATTCTTGGATGACAAAACTGGTTGGCACGCAACTTGGCCAATCGACATCGACATTAGCCTGAAGCCAATTTTCGTACTGCTTTCTGAATACATCAAGGATACGGTGAGATTTCTCCCACCTCTGTGAAGCAGTTCGTGTGAATTTTCGACAAAATTCCATGAGTGTTACACTGTCTTCGTCAGACAGGCGATCACCTAGACGAGGAGGTTTCGCTTCTTAGTAAAACAAACGCGTCTAAGTTGGTGGCTAGACTTTCCATTATAATATTTTATGGTCACAGAGTACTCTAGTCCTAGTCGAAAACTTTGGAATACACTAAACTATAAAGTAAAATTTAGCTTAATTGCTGTTTACTGATCATTTAAACTATATGTGAATAGCAAATTTACTTTTTTAAATTAACCACATTAGTGGGTTCTCTTTATTAACTACCCTCATTGAAGATGTGTTGACTAAAGTGCTTTATTATTGAAAAAATTACTAGAACTCCTAATTACTCACTTTCCAGAATCTTCTTCTTCTTGGTTGCGTACTTCATAACTGAAGGCCCTCCCTGAAAGGCCTTCGTGAAAGACTTTCCAGAATAAGATAATAGATTTTAATTTGTGTTGTTACATGGTGGTCATGGTAAGTATTTATTTGAGGAATTAAATTGACGTTTGACAGTTTTTGTATGAAATATCTGTAAAAATTTCAAAAATTATTTCTCAAATGAAGTTATCAGACTATTGAAAAATCAGCCTAAGTAGCTAATTATTAATACTTGGTTCTTTGAAAGGAGTGTGATATGTCAAAAAATCATTAACAATTAGTTCTAAAACCTCCTGTAAGGAAGTTACGGTTCAACTTACAGTTCCAAAGATAAACGGATTTTTCTTTTCATAAAAGCTTCACACAAATTTTTTGTAAGAAAAATTATAAGTCATCCGTTTATATGCTAAATTAACCTTGTGTGAATATTTGGGCATAGTATAGGTAAACAAACGTCATATCCAAGAAAAAAAATTACATTTAAAAATTGAAATTCCTAAGTCTATGAAAGCTGATTTTCAGCCCACCGTGCGACATACCAAAATATACTAGGCAAACTATGCCTTATCGAATGATTCCTTTATTTCGTATAGAAGATTGTATTTGGCTGTCGATGCTTGTGTAATATTTCATTATACCTAATAATTTAATTACTTTCTTCATATCTCCATCGAAAAACGCGGTTGAAACTTGCTTCTGTAAACTTTTGATTTTGGCCTTATTCTCTGCATTTAATTCCATTATTTCCTTTTCTGTTTCTGCATTCTCTACCTCTTCATTCTTCTCCATTATTTTCATTAGGAACTCTTGGTCTACAGATTCAGTGTTTTCAGGGATCTCTTTGCCTCTTAGACGCAGCATGTATATTCCTAAAAAAAAAGTTTAAGAATTATTTTTTCACATGTAGGTTTGTTAACCGGGAGACGATGATGGGCAGTAACATTGTTTGAAGATACTAACATAGATAGATTCCTGATGTAATCTTTTTTTTTTGTCATGTATTTTCTGGTATCTTACCTCTTGTCAATGGTTCCAATAATGTTTTGTAAGCCTCATTCACTAGTGATGAATATTTCTCTGAGATTTCTTGTTCCTTCTTATCTCTGAAACATTTTAAAAACATGTTTTAATTACTTATTTCAAACTTAATAATGAATTAAGCTTATATCTTAATTCATCTTATTATAAAACACTGCTGGGACCCGGACCTTCTCTCTTCGAGCTTGGGCTGTAGGACATGCGGTTTCCTCACGATGTTTTCCTTCAACTGTTTGAGAGCAGTCGTGATGAAATAATTTACACAAAGTAAAGCGCCTGTCTGAGTTAGAATTCACGCCTACAACTCGTAAGTTGGAGCCGTGACTGCTGGGCCACCACTACTTTCGTTACGCTGAAAATGTTAACATTTGGTTGCTAGCCTCTTTAGTAATAGATACAGTCACTGGATACTTCAGGTTTACTGGTTAAAAACTGGTATACTTACTCAAAATTAACTAATTAAATGAATAGTTACCTGTTAGCAAATTTATCCGGATGTAAATACTTCTGCAATTCCTTATATTTCTTCGCTAGTTCCGTCTCATCCAAGTCGTAAGATTCATCGACTCCCATGATTTTGAAATAATTCTCGCCCTTGGCTGGTTGTTGTAATACATTGCAACTGCCGCAGAATAAAGCATTCTCCTTATTTCTAATATCTTTGCCACAGGACCAACATGATGAAAGACGAATTTGTCTGAATATAGATTGTTTTATCGTTTGGTTTATTAATAGATTTCTTACAGTCATAATTTTGAGGTTATTTTATGTTTTTACGAATTAAAAGGACCTTGAAATGGTTATGGTAATAATGTGAAACTTTCAGTGAGGTCACGATATGTACACATCAGATAGAGTCAACTGATTTTGGCAAATTTTTCAGTCAACAAAATATCTTCGATCATAGTTTCTCGTTTCGTTTACAATTTGACATTGACAGTTGACAATCAGCTGATTTCATATTTTTTTTTGTTTTAATTTGCCGGTCGCCCAGTGCTGTGTGTGTGTGTTTTTTGTTCACCAACAGGTGCTGTCTTTCGACCATACCGCATATTTTACCGCTTCGTCTTCCGTGTCACAGTCACACAGTCACAGAGCTTTTTCCGTGTAGAGCACAGATAAGATTTCATAAGATATTAGTAGCAACACTGACCGGTATTAAAATACAAGTTGTTTAATAGAGGTCAGTGAGTAGCAAGCTGTGTAGAGCAAACGTTTAGTTTGCTGCACGTTTGGGTTTTTTCGATGTACAAAGACAGGCAAAAGCGGAGTAAAAAGTACAAAAACAACAAACATAAATTATTGTAAATTAATATTATGAATATGTAATTTGATTAGATTGTTTTCATTGATTAAAAATATAATTGGTATATCCTACCATTCGAAAGGATAGTTTTTTTTTTTTTTTTGTGTTTTGGCAACTGAGCCGATGTCGACTATTCTGCCAATGTCAAGTGATGACGGCAGTAGAGCGAGGTGAGCCGTCGAACTTTGCACTCCGTGGTGTTTACTAGTAATAAATATTAGTAGCTAAAAAGACGAAGAAAAAAGAAGAATATATTATTATATACATTTAAAACACCACAAATCTACATTATTATATATTTACAAAGTTATTATTACTACAGACCAACCTAAAGTTTGATTTTATTTAAGTTTAAAAAAGTTGACAAGATGTGGATAAGTTTCGGAGAAAAATTATTCAAGAGGGCATGGAAGTTAGTGGGAAGAGGGATTTTAATTTTGGAAAGCTTATTATACAAGTCAAAAGATTGGGAATTTAAAGAGCAAGAGAAAAAGATGTGGTCCAGGGTACCATCATCTAGACCGCATTCGCACAAGGAACTGTCACGAACACGGATCTTATTTAAAAATACCGGACTGCAGCAGTGACCAAGTCTCAGTCTACTCAAAGTTGCAACAGTTCTTCTGGATAATTTTGGACATTTAAAAAACCAAGGTTTCCGCTGGATGTCGGGTTGAATACTGGCGTAGTACGCACCCTTGCGCTTCGAATTAGCCTGCCACACAGCTGACCACGAGTTGTACAGCTTATGTTTGGTGTCAGTCCGTAAGTCATAGCTATGCACCACGTAGTGCTTCCGATCCACCGGGTTAGATGTAGCAAATTTTGCCAGTGAGTCGGCACACTCGTTGCCACCTATGCCGGAGTGACTGGGAACCCAAGCTATTTCAATGTTTAAACCGTTGTTCGAACAAGTAAATAGTAAATTCAGGATATCAAAAATGATTTTACTGTGAATTTTAGATTTAAGTTGGTTTTGAGCTAAAGCTTGAATACTACTGCGCGAATCTGAGAAAATTACTGAATTTTTTATGTTATGAGTTAGAATGAAATTGATGGCTTCTAGGATACCGATGCATTCCCCTGTAAATACTGAGGTCTCTGGTGGACATTGGAATAAAAGGGCTATTTTTGAGTTTTGAAAATACGCAGAAACACCTGTACATCCTGTTGAAGATAGTTTGGATGCGTCCGTATAAAACAAATTCCAACCCTCCCAGTATCTTTTAATGGCCCGATCGAAGTCGTCTTTTACGTCCTGGGAGTTTTTGGAGATACCAAGTCCCAAAACAACCTTTGGCCTGAAATGAATCACCTCATATGCGGCGGAAAAGACCGGAAGAGTGGGGTGTTGACAAACAGGTGAAGAGAGGTGTTTAAGCTCTCTGTATCTATTCATCAATGGAATAGATTTATTATTCCAGTAGGAAGACGCGTTAAGAGAGAGGTAGATTTCATCTAAAATGGGGAGTAAAGGATGGGACGAAAGGGAGAAAACTTTTGACAAGAAACGGTCTGCTAAGAATTGTCTACGAAGGTTAAGAGGGGGTTCTGCGCATTCTACCTGGAGAGCGTTTATGGGGGAGGATTTCATGGCACCAGTCACTGTCCTCAGACATTTAGCCTGGACAGAATCCAGTCTACGCAGAGCATCTTTGTTACACGGCTCAATTAAGTAACTGCAGTAATCTAGCACGCTTCTAACCAGCGCATTATAGACCAGTTTTAAGGTGTATGGGTGAGCACCCCACCAGACACCTGCCAAAGCCTTAAGGACTGAGACCGAGCGCTCACATTTTTTAACCGTATTACTAATGTGGTCCACTCCCGACAATTTAGAATCCAGGGTAACCCCCAGGAACCTGGCTTTCTCCTGGATTGGAATTGCTTGGCCGTCAATATTAATGTCGACTATGGGAATAAGGCGTTTACGAGTGAAGACAACTGCTGAACTTTTTGGAGCACTTAAAGATAACCCGTGATCTAAAAGCCATTGGTTTAACGAGGACAAAGATATATTAATGGACTGAGCTGCATCCTGGATAGAAGTGCCAGAGACCAATAACGCAATATCGTCTGCATACTGAAGACTATTACAGTTAAAATTTAAACAAGAAGGAAGATCAGAAGTATAAATGTTATATAAGGGGGGACTAAGCACGGATCCCTGAGGTAGACCTCTCCAAACCGACCTCGGCTCAGAGTTCTCCCCGGGAATCCTGAGTTTAACACGACGTTCTAAAAATATGCTGCATATGATTTGACGAATCCTAGCCGGGATTCTCAGTTTTTTCATCTTCTGCCTGAGAACTGGGAGGAGAACAGAATCATAGGCAGCTGAAATATCTAAGAAAACTGCAACCACAGACTCATTCCTGCTAAGGGCCAGTCGGATCTCTGATGTGAGAGTCCCCACACTATCAGCTGTGCCCAGACCTTTCCTGAAACCGAATTGAGTCGTTGGGAGCAGTTTCCTGCTTTCTACAAACCATTCAAGACGGTTTTTTATCAAGTGTTCTAGAAGCTTAATAAGTATGGACGATAAAGCAATCGGCCTGTAAGAACAATGATCACTAGGATCTTTGCCATGTTTTAATATAGGAATTACCACTTGAACCTTCCAATCAGAAGGAATATAACCGGAAGAAAAACAATAATTGGCCAAGTCCAGATAATATTGATGGGTCTTATCACCCGCTTTTGTAATAAAGGAGTAAGGGAATCCATCCACTCCAGGAGCAGAATCCTTTACATGGGCGAGGACCGATCTAAGCTCATCCAGAGTAAATGGCTTATCCAGAGGGTCGTCTGATGCTAGCCAGGAGCCCGTAGCGACACACTCATCCAAATTAGGAACATAGACTGGGGCCAGTTTAGAGAGAAACTGGTTACCCAGTTCCTCAGATATTATGGTCCCGGAAGGGGGTCTCAAACTAATCCTGAACGACTTCAGCTTACGCCACACGGCCGACACCGGAGTGGATGTATTCAGCGAGCCACAATATTTCCGCCAACCTTCTCTCTTTTTATTCTTAAGTAATTTTTTGGACTTAGCCAAGATATGTTGAAAGGCAATGATGTTATCCAGGTTCATGTCAGAGTTGAATTTCATTTCGGCCTCATTCCTGGCCCTGATCACAGCAGAGCATTCCCTATCCCACCATGGCGGGGATGGAATTTTGCCCGATGGCGCTTTTTTTGAAGGGAAGCAATCATCTGCTGTAGAGGATATTGTGTGGGAAAATGACGAAAAGCATTCATGCATGGACCCAGTGTTAATGGATGGAAGAGAAGAGACACGTAAGTCTAAAATTTTGGAGTAGAGGTCCCAATCTACTGAGTTCAGCTGGTATTTCAACAAAGGAGGGGAAATTTTGTCAGGGATAGTCTTGGAAGGTATTTCAACCATGATGGGATAGTGATCACTCCCATAAGTCATATTCAAGCAACTCCAATTAAAAAGGCTGGCTATACTAGACGAACAGAATGTTAAATCAACACAGCTGCTGTTCTGCCCTGGCGCAGACCTACGTGTGGGACTGCCATTATTAATAACACATAGGTTTAGTTCATCTAATATATCCACTAGGCCTATACCAAAGTTGTCACAGTTTTCTGAACCCCATCTATAATGATGGCCATTAAAATCTCCCATAATAAGTAATGGACCTTGTATACTACTCAGCAAACTTTTAACTGTAATAAGATCTTCAATTTGTGGGTGTGCAATATAAAAACTAAAGATATTTATATCCTCAGCCTTAACAGCAACAACATTGATGTTGTCACCAATGAAGGGTAGAGGAATTGGGGAGAATGGTACTTTGTTATTAATGAACAAAGCACATCCTCCATATCCATCTGGTCTGTCATGGCGAACACAACTGAAACACGGAATCCTGAAATTACTATCAGGACGAAGCCATGTTTCAGCAATGCTGCAGATCAATGGTTTGTATTTATTAATGACAAAGAGTAGGTCAGGTTTCCTGGGAGTAATACTCCTCACGTTCCATTGAAGGAATGTCAGCGGGTGGAACATTATTAATATAGTTAACAATGGATGACAGTTTGTTGGCAACGTGGTCAGGTAACGATTGTGCAGGATTAGCTAATACAGTTATTAGTATATTGGCTATAATATTAAGAATATTTTCAGACTTATCAGGATTACTAGTACCTTCCGTGGGGAAAGCACAGCCATTTTGGGAGGGAGAAAAGGAATAATCCTGAATAAGAGCTTGATGAGCCTGCTTGTCATAGCTAGGTGAAAGAGGGGCATGAGATTTGGGTTTTAGAAAGACCGTTTTACGGTATGATTTTGTTGTTTGGGGAGCAGAACTGGGATGCTGGGGTGACCTAGGTATTGGTTTTAATTTTTGGGATGGTCTAGCCACTTCAGCATACGATCTTGAAACTGGAGGGAAAACCTGACTTGCTTCTGCATAGGAGACAGATTTCTCAGCCATAAGAGCTTTAATGCCCTTCTGCCGACCAAGCTCAGGACAAGCCTTATCATTAGCATAATGATTGCCAGAACAAGATACACAAATGGCACAATCAGTGGGAACTTGGCATCCATCACCTGGGTGGTCTTGACCACATTTAAAGCAGCGGGGTTTTGAGCGACATACTGTACGTGTGTGACCGAAACGACAACAGTTGAAACATTGAATAGTTGGGTACATGTACCTCTCGACTGAAAGGGCAGAGTAAAAACAATAAACACGATTAGGTAAGACTTGCCCATCAAAAGTTAGAACAACGGTTTGAGTGGGTTTCCACTCCGTAACACCCAGTGTAGTCACCTTTCGGCTCATTCTCCTTGCCTTTATAACGGGGCCGCATCCAACAGGAACCTTAATATTTTCAATAACCTCATCCTCTGTCCATTCTGATGGTACGTCTCTAACAAGACCCAAACGAGTAATATTGAACTGGGGAATTGTAGCAATGAAGTTATTCTGAGCTAATGTATGACTTATCAAGAAGCTGTTTGCATCCTGGTGCGACTTAAACTCAACTGAAACTTTGTTTCTTCCTAAACGTTTGACACTACCCAGGAGAATATTGCTGTAGTTGTTTTGCGTCAAAAACATTCCAAATTTAACCGGATGTAGAACAGTACCAGGGGTCTCGCCGTCTTTTAAAGAAACGTGTACAACATATGGAGGATTATCCCTTATCGTATAAGACTGTCTTCCCATTTCTTTTTTGGTTAATTTTGGGGGGTTCGCTACAGTAGTCGGAGAAGAAGAAGCCATTCTTTTCCTACTTGCAGATTCGGTATCCATTGAATTATTTATCACATTGTCATCGGGGAGGGAAACTGTTAACATTGGAATGTAATCAAAGGGATCAGGAGGGTCAGGGGGTTTTTTGGAATTCATAACGGATGCCGGGTAAAAACTTTATTAATAAACTAAATTAATGCTAAAACCTACCTTAGCTAAAACTGAGTCACACTATAAACAACACTAATACACTACACTACTAAACTACACTCATTCGACAACATAAATAAAGAAGATGAAAAAACCACGTAGGAGTTTCGAAAATGGCGCCAAAGCTCTCTAGTTCGAAAGGATAGTTAAAAAACCTGTTTGAAATCATTGAAAAAATGAAGCTGCTGTCAACTTCAAAATCAGTAATCAGTCAAGGGCCGCCTTCCGAATTGGCCAATATCGCTCACAGCACTCAAATCGTCTCACATGCGTTCCATAATGGATATCACGATTATGACAGCTGAGAGCTGTCAACAATTCGGAACACTCGTTAGCGCGCTCACAGTGCTTACGCGGTGTCAAAAAGATATTACAGCAGTATTTCTTCATAAAAACACCACACGTCTCTTCCTTTTCTTTGTTTAGGTGGCGACTGTCAGCCAGAAGCACAATTTCGAAAATGCCACGTTATTAAAAAGATATGGTGCAACTCAAAACAAAACACACACTGACACAACCTCATCCTCACACACACACACACTGTCATTTTTGACAGCGCTCACGGTGATATTTGTACGAGGCATGGTCGGCGTTATCGCAAGATGGCGCATGCCATGACGTCATCTATGACGATTCACGGGACATCGTTATCGCGCTTACGCCAATTCGGTACGGGTTTTAGCACGCTCAAATCGATTACATCGATTATGTCCTCAATTCGGAACGCGCCCTTCAAATTGACAGTTGGTAAACAGCGTCGGTTTTTCATTTTTATTTTCATTTCGTAAAAAAGGTAGAAAGTGCAGAAAGCTTTAACCATGGTGAATTACTTCAACATGGACGGCACCGAATCAACAAATTTTCAGAAGGAAATATCTGGCATGATGCACGGTTTTGGCGACAATCCGAACCCGAACGCGGCCACTGTTGTGTTGGTCGAAAGTATTGTTCAACAACAACTAAAATTCATGATACAAGAGGCCAATCAAAATTGCAACACAAGAGGCGGAAGAGCTATAACTAACTACGATATCATTTTCTTAATGAGGAAGAATATTAAGAAGCTAAAACGCCTACACGACTACCAATTAAAATTGGACCAAATTGACAAAAAGTGTATATTGAACATCGGTACACCTGCTGAGTCATTGATAACAGGGCTGATGGAAGATGAAAAAGATCCTACAATCAGGAAGCGCAGGACCCACATTGACTATATCAAAGAATTTGATGAGTATGATGAAGTAAGCCAAATTAAGTTTGATTCCATTGATTACATACGGAAAGTGCGCGCCGCAAAAATTACTGAGTCTATGACCTTTGACAAGTACGAAGCATACCATAAAGCTAGATGTGCATCCTTTCGTTCGGGTTATGGTATTGGCAAAGGCTTTATCAAGCTCGAACGTTGGCTAAATCCCGTGAAAGAATTCAAGATCACCCAAGCGGCACTAGAAGTGTTATGCTTCGTTGCATATGAAACAGTTGCTGAGATCGTAGACGGAGTCTTCCTAGTACGACAGGATGCTATGAAAAAGAGTGGAGACCCTTTCAGCAAGTTTGAAGGCGGACATTTCTGTAACCCGGTCAGTTTGAACAATGCGGTGTACATCAAGTCAGGATATGAGGGTGTACCAGCTATAACAGTTGCTGAAGTGAGAGAAGTATTGCGAAGATATTATACACCAAGAGTGGGCATGAATGGACTATTCTATAGAAATATGAGTTTGGATCTGCCCATCAGATACTTGGCGTTTTAGTGTTTAAGATTATAAATTCTATATCTTTTTATAAAATTTTTGCATGTACTTACACATTTAACATAAAATATAAGAAGAAACAGGTTTCCTAATACCAACCAATGATAATCTTAAAGAAGACTAGCTAGACTTAAGGCTAAATAATTATTTAGTTATGGCCATAACTAAATAATTATTTAGAGAATAATAATCATACAACTCTCTAAGTTCATATTAATATGGTACTATTGAATGACTATTTCATGAAATCATGACATTTGAGGCAAAATCTAACCTAAGGAGTTATATTGCTGATTTTAATGATTATAATTCTGTAAATCCATATTTGTTTTGGTCGCAAATAATATTTTAATCAACATACAACCTGATGCTGACCTGCAAATTGCAAAAAACTAAATGGCTCTTCGCTGGCTACCTTAGCGTGTCCCCGTGGCAGCGATAATGACTGAAAAAAATAATTATTGAGTAGTATTAATTAACTACTTACTGTTAAGTATAAACCGTAGGCTAGTATTATTTGTATTTGAAACTAGGTATACGTGACTGCTCATTTGTGACTTTGTATTCTCTTACATGACTTTATTAATAATTCAATTAAAATAAGATATGATATTCTTAGAAATTAATCTTTAGTACTTCATTATCACACATTTCATCACTTAACTTCAAAAAAATTCTAAGAAATTCTAAGGTTCTCAATTCCTAAGAAGGCCCGTGTGGTGGATTACGGCTAACTCCCTCTCACCGTGAGGAGGCCTGCGTCCCAGCAGTGTGAACATAGTCTATTCAAACTTATGTTTCAAATTAATATTATTTGAAGTTAAACAAAATTAAATATCAACTTTATATAAATGGAAATTAAGTTGATTTCAGAGTGACTAGCATCATAAATATGTTTGAAGTTGTAGCATAAACTGAACTTTATTATGTAGGATTTAAAGTGATTTTTCCATAAACTCATATTTTTTTACATTTTTGGCAAATTAATCACGAATGCAGATTAGGCTGATTGTGCCATGCATCGCATTTCTTTACCTTTGTGGTAATTCATAAAATTGTTGGCTATAAATATTCATATTTATAGCAAGTAAGTATTTTTATTAAATCACATGATATTTTCTATAAAAAGGCTGTTAATATTCTTTAAAGTGAAGTTATTTCATTTAGAAGCTAAGATAGTACACCATAGAAAAACTAATAATACTCTATGAAGCGAATCTAGTTTCGGTCGCGTTCAAATACGTGAATACGTGAACTTTTTATAAATGTTTTATACTTTATCAATAGGTAATAATAGAGTGGGTAGCATTGACATTTATATCGGTAATAGGAATAGAGACACATTATGAATTTTGTGTGACACTGTCAGAGAGGTTGCGGATGCAGATTTACTTGACATCCGCTGATACGGACGCGGATTTTTGAAGGCTCTCATCCGCGGTTGTTGTCGCAACCTGCGCTACATCTGCATCCGCAAGAACATCCGCGGATGCGGATGCAGATATCCAAATCGATGCAGAAGCTCCGCAATTGCGGATGCGGATGCGAATGCCCCTGGTTAGTATTATAAGGTAATTGTAAAACTGGTTAATGATGTTTCTAGCATGTAAGTTTTTCATTCAATGAGTTAACGATGAGAAATAAATGCTTTTCATTTTTTTGTTGTGTTTTTACTGGAAAACTCATTAGGTCAATTAAAAAAAAAAAAAAATTGTGTTAAGAGCGTTTACGCCGTACGACATTTCATACAAACTTTCAAGCGATTTTTTTTTTCAATTTATCTTTTTTTAAATAAGACATTTCGAAAATGTTCTCACCTAACTTTGTAGACCTTTGTATCCTGCTTATGCGTATGAAGTTTCATTAAAATCGGTTCATTCATTTCGAAAAACAACGGCTTGAAAGTTTGTATGAAATGCCGTACGGCGTAAACGCTCTTAAACGACGTAATTTCAAACAAACTTTCAAGCCCTTGTTTTTCGAAATGAATGAATCGATTTTAATGAAACTTCATACCAGGATACAAAGGTCTAAAAAGTTAGTAAAGAATATAAATAACTACTTCATACATCAGTGAATTAGGTAAGTAGGTACTCGTTTTGTACTTATTGATAAGTTTGGAACATAGTCCTGGCTATTTGTGCGCAATTCATAGAATTTAAAATTACCTATTAATTTTGATACAATTTCGTCCATTGCATACGACCACGTTTTATACATTAGGTAATGAAAAACCACAGCTCTATTCTCGTGTATACCTAGATCGATTTTAATTTTCCGGAAAGCGTCAGGGTAGCCCGCAGAATTAAAATTGGTTAATGTTTTATGTTGATTATTGATATTAGGGGAGGTACTATACCTAATATAATTTCTATCAATATTTAGGAACAAAAAACCTTTTCATTGTTGCTAAAGTGTAGGGTATTTATGCTAGTGACTGTACTTACCTATCTACCGTATCTAGTTCCAATAACTAAGCTTCGTGTCTATTCGTTTTGGCTATAATATTGTCGCGTTAGACCTCGTCCCCACTAGGAACATTTGTCGAGCGACATCTGTCTCCGGATACATCGGGCGATGTCGCCCTACATCGCCCCACGTCGCCCGATGTCTTGTCTCCGTCCACATCAGTTCAGTCGAACCTCTACTCTTCAACGACTGTGCTACAAGGAACAGTTTCAACAATGTCGCGGCGATGTCGTCCGACGTCGCCCGACATCGCCCGATGTCTCCGGGGACACATGTCGCTCGACAAATGTTCCTAGTGGGGACGAGGCTTTATGGGCATGGCCAACTACGCTTCGCGCGCTCCCTCTCGCTCACCGCTCGACACGACAGCGCGCGAAATATAGTTCGCTTCATCGCGACAATGTTGCCGAAGCATTAGGTAGGTATTCGTTTCATCTAAACGGATTCGTAGAACGAGACAAAGAGGGATTCTCGGACCTATCCTTATTACTGAGCAGAATTGCCGAAATCGGTTTTGAATGTTTTAGAATTAGGAACAGCACCCTAATTGTGTACCGCACTATCAATCAGAATCTGAATCATTTTGAAGGATATTGCTAATCCATTGATTCGTATGTTCGAAAAAAATCTGCTCATCTACGTAAATAACACAATGAATGTTGTTGAACTGTCAAAGTGAAAGCCATTCCCGCAGATGTGGGTTGTTTATGTACAATTCCGGTTTTTGCTCATAATACTTTTTGACTTCCACAATGTCTACTTTCGAGAAACCAGTCACTTTATATAAATCTTCTTCTAGGTCATTCCGAAGTGACCCTAAAACAAAGTTTAAAGACCCAATTAAAATAAAACGGAGCTCTGACGCTGAACTTTATTAGTGCTTTTGACAGATTTTATTTTATGGACAAATAAAACTATAATTTAATGGTCGAGTCTATTTAGGTTTTTTTACATTGTGATAATAGTGTGCGAAATAGACTATTATTCTTGAGATTAGTGGCAGCAGGGATTCAGATGGTTTAAATTGTACCTACCTAATGTGTTATTGTCGCATAATAGAAGTTATTTTTTTCTAATATACAACATTATTTTTAGTATATGTGAAACCTGAATATAGTTTTTTCAGAATAAGTAACTGAATCGATTTCAATCATTTTTACACCATGTTATATTTTGTCCTAAAAATATTTAATCACTAGTTAATTACAATAAAATCGCCGTACAGTTAGGTACCTACTGCCAAACTATTATCGATAAGCGTACGATGCTGGAGGAGCATAAAACATGGTCACCCCGCGCCGCGCCGCGTGGTGAGCATGTTTTTGAACGGACAACTAGGTAACATAACAAGCTTATAACTTTGTGATTTCTCATGATACAGTTTTGAAATTTTGTACATAGATTCTTTACATAAAAATACTAGACACGTGTCTCGGGTTTCGCATATACTAAAAATAATGTTGTATAAGACTATTTTAGCTCTTCTCGCCTGAAACAGAGGATTACCTAGTTCAGTCTTAGGGATATAATGTAGGTACCTACTAATTTTAATGCCTTATAATTTTTTGAATAAATAAATAGGTACATTAATTTGCAGTTATATTTAGTAGTTTCCTATTTATGTACCTATTTGATCGCAAATAAGTCGACATGGTCCGTGGTCACCGCCGTCTATGGTCATCTGCAATACCTACTAGAGGCAGATCCAAATCTATGCGTTCCCATTCCTCTGAAATATCTCATGTGCTTGTAATTACACTGGAATCATCGTCATCGTCCTTAGCTCGACTTCATCCACTGCACGGAGCATAGGCCTCTCCTTCCAGTCTCATCCATGGGCGCAGCAGTCTCGACAATCATAGCGATAGTTTTACGACCGAATTCTGCAGTCGCAAAGTCCTATCGATCCAGATGTAGCGATATTTGGTAGATATTCTCGACTCTCAAAGTCATCGATTGTCATCGGTATGTTACCGACCTTTGTCGCAAACTTTACGATTTTCTTAATATTTACGAATATATTTTGCGAGCATGTTTGACAGCCCGCAAAGTGAATCGTTATCATCGTAAACTTTGAGGGTGTTTGCAAGTAATTATAAACAAAAATAATGCGAAATGGGCGTACTCGAAGGTGCGTCTGTACCGATGATCTAGAGACTTGCGTTTGTCGTAAGCATCGTTACGGCAAGCGATTATTTTCGGTATCATTTAGCGATCGGTAGTTTGCGACAGCGTCGCTATCTATGTCCAGACTGCAGGGGCTGGTTCAACAATGTTGTCTGCCCTTCTCGCCGCCGGACGACCGACACTTCGACTTCTAGTCCTTGACCGCCACTCGGTCACTGCCTTACTTCACCTGTCATGCCTGCGCCTTGCCAATGTATACTTCCCAACGCATACTTAACGTTCAAACAGAAAAAAATAACAACCGACTGGAGGCAGAAATAGGTATGCTGATAGTAAGTTAAACTTTCCCGGACGAGCTCCATAACAAAGAGAACTACTAAATACTACTACAAAAACTTCAAACCTAACTGACAATGCAACACCAACCATCCCAGGCACACGCCTTGGCTTTTTGAGAGCGGTTGCTTGCAAATTTAATTTTGTCTAGCTGAGTTATAGCGTTCCTTATTGGATGTAGGACGGCGCTCTGAATTAGTAATGGCGGTAGTATGCGAGGTATTTCCTTGAGGTAGTCAATACTTTGGTATTACGGGCTGTTGGACGTGTTCAGGGATTTGTGAGGGTTTGTATTTGATGCTAGCTTGGGTAATAAATCAAAGGTCTGGATGATGATGGAAAATATTTCTTGTAAAGGTCTTTAGTTATTTCTGATGCATTGCCAAGCTTACAGTCACAGCAGTGTATAGGATTGGGATTGTTCAAACTTAATATTATAGACCCGACATCAGTCGTCAGGTCCTTGCTGCCCGAGAGAGAGCCTAGGAGAGCCTAGTGACGCCCTAAGCCGAGGTTCGGATCCCACTGGGGG
Source organism: Gortyna flavago (assembly GCA_963669345.1). Lineage (NCBI taxonomy): Eukaryota > Metazoa > Arthropoda > Insecta > Lepidoptera > Noctuidae > Gortyna > Gortyna flavago. Next base: position 13,717,813 of record OY770145.1, on the reverse strand, counting down.
TGCCTTTAGTCGTTTAGTTTTTAAGTTTTTTAAGCCCTGGCTGGAGGCTTTAATTTATTGAGGTATCCACAGGCATGCACTTAAAAAAATGCTGATCCATACATTTTGACCGCGTGGGCAGTGTGCAGAAACAGCAGATTTTTGGGATACATGAAGAAGCCTCCTCGTGTAGCGTAGTTTGTTCCGCCAGCTACTCAACTGAACCGAGCGCTCGGCGCGCCCTAGACACTTGGACGGTCATACCCTTTATCTGTTCTGTGGTCATACCCAACACCTTATTTGACTGGTCAATTCTTCCCTTGCGGCGGTAGGGCTAACGCCCGCCTGGTTTACGACCACCTTCCCACCGGAGTCTGGCGTCAAGCAGCCTGCTGTTTCGTCGATGCGTGAGAGTTCCAGTGTATTAGCATCTTCTGGGCGCACTCGTTCCATCATAGACCTCATCCATCGCTTTCCATCAGGCGTGATCGAGGTCAAGAGCGGATCATTCGCAATAAAAAAAGAGATTTTTTTTTATATACCTACCAGTCTATTACACTACTAGTTGTAATTTTACTACGCGTTTATCAATAAGGGTGTATAAGTTCAGGAGATAACATTCCTTCTCTAATGGTGCAACAAGAAAGGGTTCTTCGTAAGTCTACACCTGATCGGATCAACGGGGTGACGAACTTTGTTTGCGGACAAATATTTTAGCAAATACGAGTAAGTATCAACTTAATCGTATCCATCAGTTCTGTCGTAAAATTCGTCAATAAGCGAACAACAAGATGTTATTGACTTAGCATCGTTAACTGTGAGTGTTCAATTCACTTTTGATCCGACTTTAAGATCCAACTTTAGGTTTAAACCTTAGCATATGAATAAGACAACGTGTGAATGACATGGTGCTGAGATTTTGTATTGGACAGAACTGCCACAGGTAGAGCCTGCGGGCGATCGATGAGTGTTTGTGCCAAAAGCTTTGATGATGTTGGTCTGCATGATCCCAGTGAATGACTACGAACCTATAATCCCCCACCGTGGGTCGACTCGTTAAATACACGTATTTTAGTAGGCAGTTTTTTAAGCACTTTAGTAAGAAAGGAAATGATGTGATCTATGCGTAATGTTCGTGAACGGGCGCCGTCAGTTGGGGCTGGTCATCACTTAGCTGTCTCGGCTTATTTTTAATTATTTTATTTTTGGATTGTTGTTTTGTTAAGTACTATTTGCTGTACTCTGGACACTTTTAACGCGTACGTAATTTTATTTACATCGTTCTCACATATAATTATGAAATCAACATTAATGATGTAACTAATATTTCTGTAAAATATAATTTCTTCTCCATAGGTACCTACCTACGCTTTGGAATGGGCAACAAGCTTCATATTTTCTGACTGACCGACTTCTTGACAATTCAAAAGTGCCTGTAAATGGTTTAATTGAAATAAATGCTTTGAGTTTGAGTTTGAGTAGCATCAGCAACGTACCTATTTCGATCACCAAATCATTTAGTTCCAATTTCCTCACAAAATCTCAATAGTTACCTCGCAGTCTTTCAGAAGGCAATCGTTATAGACCCACTCATATTTTTTTGTCAGAATTGAATGTACCTACTTTCCAGTTCTTGCATAAGACCCCGTTTACATGGCTTGTCCTATTCATACTGCATGGTGTTACCCCGTGTATTTCGAGCTGAACATAAACTTTACGGGAGTCGGAGAGAAGCAATCAAAAGGTTTATGTTACCTATGACATTGTGACGTTTTTAAGGTGAAAAGCAGTCAAAGACATTTCAATTTCGACTATGGCGAGTTCTAAGGAATTGCCTTCGACAGGGAATTGTTATAGTTTGTAGTGTTTACAGTCTGGGTTGAAGTGTTTGCTGGCTTTAACAGTCCTAGAGGCTTTTGTTGTAAAAGTGTTATTTTGTACTATTTTATCTACTTACTTAACAGTTGCGCAGCATTGCTGGCTGTGTTTCATTTTGTAAGCAATTACAAAATAAATCAAGATCAATTTCATAATGTAAAAAGATTTTATTAAATAAAGTCCTCCAGACCGCATTACGGCCATGGCGACCAATCTCAGCGCAGCAAGAATACTCAACTATACAAGCCTATAATATATACCATATCCAAATTCAAATCGAAATGAAAGACCATGTGTCAAATAAAAGAGAATCCAAAAAAAGATTTCATTAGAAAAAAAAAAATACGAAACCGCCTCCAACGTTTTAGAATTAGAATCTTTATCCAAAATAAAACAATGGCCGCCGCTCTAGGGAGTGCAACATTCAGCTGTTTATAATTCCACACCGTCAGTGATAATTAAGTGAGAAAACGAGTTAGCGCGATCCTCGCTCACGATCCCCGCTCGTTCCTGTACATGTATTTATGGCTGCTTTTAGTCTATTTTAAATATGGAGCTTCTTTAATCTAATTTTGTAATGGAACCACGTATAAGTGGTTTTTGTCGTAGGTAATACGGGCTGGTGTCCACAACTCCACGTCAATGCGCGTATTTTGCGGGTTTTGTCCTATTAGTCATAAATAATTAACGGTATAAATGAGAAACCACAAATTATAAAATTGAACACAAAAGAAATAACAGATACATTTTTATTCTTATCTTCATTAGATGCCATTTAGATTTGACAAAGACGTGTGTTTGTGTTACTAATCGACATGGCAACGTTTTTTGGACTGGTGATTTGAAACAGTGATACGGAGGTGTTTACATTCACACACATACATCCAAATCCTACGAACACACTACGACATCGTGAACGAGCGACGCGGTATGCCACGGGGACCGGGAAGCAACACCACCGCGCTCGGACAAATCTTTTGATTTAACTACAGGTTGCTATAATTGTGAACCACCTCATCATCTGCCGAGCCTTTTTCCCAACTATGTTGGGGTCGGCTTCCAGTCTAACCGGATGCAGCTGAATACCAGTATTTTACATGGAGCGACTGCCTATCTGACCTCCACAACCCAGTTACTGGGTAATACGATACCCCTTGGTAAGACTGGTTGTCAGACTTTCGGGCTGCTGACTACCCGTAACGACTGTCAAAGATCCACGAATGACAGCCGGGACCAACGGCTTAACGTGCTTTCCGAGGCACGGAGGGGACACGGTATGTAAAGATGGTCACCCATCCACAGACCAACCGCGGCAAGCGTAGCTTAACCTGATCGATCGACCTGTGCGGCTGTTATTATTTAGCCACGGGCCTCTCGGGCCCAATTGTGAACCACCTAATAAACCTTTTTACAATACAGTCCGCTTGCTTTACTTCGACTGGCCTAGACAGGAGGAATGAGGCAAAATCATAAGGAAAGTTTTTGAGAATAAATGTCGATGGTTGTAAGAGTAGGGGAAGACCAAAGAAATGCTGGATGGACTGTATCAATAATAATAATAATAATATTTAATTTATTTCAGATAATTAAAATCCATATCTTGTTAGTATATATTAGCAACAATATTAGCTTACAATTATATTAGTATTGTTAGTACTTATCTTTATGTAAACTTATCTTTATGTAAACCCATTCACTACCCTTACCCAGTGTTTTTGAATGGGGCAGTCAAATCGAGCAGCAATGACCCTCAGAATGCCATTCTTAGCACCCCGCAGACGTTGCAACAAAGAAGCCGATTTTTTGCGAATTATAGCCTTGAAGCCGTCCGTGTGGGCATCTGCAAACATCCCGGAGGCACTGCAGCGCCACGGTAGCTTTAACAACATTCTGAAAGTATTGTTATATTGAACCCGCAGGGCGTTATAAGATCGTCGCGTATAGCTCACCCACAGGCCACTCGAGTAAAAATATTGACAATACGCTTTAAAGAGCGTTATCTTTACTTGAGCTGTACATCGAGCGAACCTGCGAGCAAGCATATTACTTCTCACCGCCAACGCTCTGCGTTCCCGCTCTATATCCTCGTCATCCTTGAGGTCATCCGTCACAATATGCCCCAGATATTTAAATTTGTCAACCAGCTTTAGTGCAACGCCATTGAGGTATACTGCAGGCACATGGGCAGGTCGATGTTTGCCTGCTCTGAAAATCAGTAACTCGCTCTTTTTGGAGTTGTATTTTAATCCATGTGCTTCTGCATATTGCTCGCAGATGTAAAGTAGTTTCCTCAATGCGTTTATCGAGGGACCCAGCAGCACCATGTCATCTGCATAACTAATATTGTTGACACAGGTACCGTCAATATAGCATCCGACATGAGTGCTGCTGAGTCCCTCAAGTAGCTGGTTGACATACAAATTAAACAGAAGAGGTGAACTCAACCCACCCTGTCTGACACCACATTCCGACCTGTATTCGTCCGATAACATACCGGCCCATCTCACCTGGTTTTTCTGATTTGAGTACCAGTATCTGAGCAGGGAGATGGTATCCGCCGGCACACCCGCACCTCCTAGCTTATCCCACAGAAGGTCATATACAACTAGGTCAAAAGCTTTCGATAAGTCAAGGAAGCACGCGTATACGTGTCTATGTGTGTATGTCTTCCTCTCAGTGTAGTACCTGACAGTATGCTTCAAGCTTAGAATGGCACTTTCAGTGGACAACCCTGACCTAAAACCAAACTGAGCATCATGTAAGTCCACATGTTGTTCGAGAATGCCATTTAGCACACTGTCAAGAACCTTGGCACTTACAGTCGCCAGAGAGATGGGCCGATAGTTAGTTTTGTCAGACGAGTCACCTGTCTTATTTTTAACTATCGGTACCACTATTGTACGCATGATCGACTCGGGTAAGTAAGAGTGACTTAAGCAGAGATTGAAAAACATCTTCAATACTCTTGGCAAATGCGCACCAGCATATTTAAAATGTTCGATGCTGAGACCATCGTGACCAGGTGATTTTCCCCTTTGCATATTTTTAATAGCTCTTGATACATTTTTCACAGAGAATAAAGTGATATTTTGTTTTCTAGTCACGATGGTCCCGGGATCGCTATTAGTACTAAGCGGAGTACTCAAGGACGACTGCACAGTAAATTGTTGCCTAAATAAATTAGCAATGATTTTATGATCAGTTACACCGTCGACGCTCACGGGGAAACCAGTTTTACTATTAAATTTATTAGTATTTTTCCAAAAATTACTGAAGTCCTTTTTTGAATGATTTGAGGCAAGAATATCCATTCTTATCTGGTCTTGTCTATCCTGACACCACTTTAATTTAGACTTGAAGATCTTTCGGGTTTCCACCATTTCATTATAAATAATACCGCTAGTTGGTTTTCCCGCTAATAGCCAAATTTGAAATTTAATTCTGGCTTCCCCGTGAGCACCGGCGATATATTTGTTCCACCCCGCAACTTGTCTCTTTCTACCGGATTGATTTTCAACATAACTTTGTATAGCAGCTCTGGATAGTACATCAGTTAAATTCATATATAGTCTGTCCAGTATTACGTAATGATCCGGGTTACGACAGGATGAATCACAACAATGGTGTAGTTCCATGGGAAAATCAATGTCACGGAGTCCAGAATGACACATGTCATGATATTTATCGATCTGTTCTGGCTGCCTATTTCCCCACACAATACGTTTCTTAACATCATCATTTTTCACATAAGATGTAACTTTTTTATTTAATTTATAAAAATTACACTCGATTAAAAGTGGGAAATGGTCAGACCAATACACGTCATGTTGCACCTGTATATTACAAATAGTTGGTAAAGCTGACTGCGTGACAACGCAATGGTCTAACCACCTCACAGTCCCATGCGCCTCACTACAAAAGGTAAAAGTGTTGGATCGCAGTCCTAATATATCTATATCTGCACAACACCATTGGTGATCCTTACAAAAATGTTCTAACTCCTTATAAAATAATTCGTAGGGATGAGCGTTAAAATCCCCTATTAAATAAAATGCCTCGACACCACTATTCTTTTCTACCTCTATAATCGATTGAATCTCACTTAGACATTCCGTAAACAAAGGAATATTCTCTTTAGAATTAGTAGGCATGTATATACTAAATATTAGTGTAGATCTATGACTCACAGTTACTTTTATCGCCGCGATCCGAACATTGTCACACTTTATTACTGACACTGACTGAAACGCACATTTTTTCCACAATATTGCGACACCACCATACGGCCTCCCAGTTAGTAGGCCGGCGGAGGTATCCACTGCAGACGTACCCGTAGCACTGAAGCTGTCGTCGATCGTGTTGAGCAGGTCCAACTCATGTGGCAACAGCCACGTTTCCTGCAGCGCCACTATATCAGCAGACTTGCATAAATTCCTAACACCTTCCAGCGATCTTTTAATGGATTTACAATTATAACTTATTATTTTACAGTTATTATAGCTATCCATTAAGTGGCTTATTAGTATTTGCCCCACCGCTTCCAAAGTTAATAAACCGCCTAAATGAAATTCCCGACGGCATAGCTTATCATCCAAAAATAAATCAATCTTATACTTCACAACAAAGATTTTGTAAGCATTATAATCTCTTTCCTTTCTCATTTTTAATTTGACTAAAGACAGTGCCTCACCTGTCTTTTGGTAAACGTAGTCTATTATATCTTTTTCAGATACATCTTTGTGTACATTTGAAATAAGCAAAGGGACTTTGGTTTCCGCTGCCTTAAATTTGGTACTATCACCTGATTGTATGACTGCAACTCCTCTCTTAGCAATAAGTCTATTCTTCAAATTCTTTTTGTTTTTCACTAAGGTCCACTCTTCATCCCTGTTACCTTCATCACCATCCTTAGTGACCTGCGCAAAAGATTTATTGACGCATACCGGCGGCGGCAGTTGGGTCGACACTAACTCACAGCCGTCATTTTTGCACGACTGTATATTAGCTAAACCATTACTCAGCTGATCGTTGTTGTATGATTCATCAGAAGCGCGACACACCTGTTGCGGTAAATCCTCACTGTTATTAGGCGCCTGTTCGTTTATCTCACTCAAACTTACATTATTAACATACGCAGACTGAGATGGCAATAATGTTTCCATTAATCCTATGTTATTGTTCGTCCTTTTGTAAGTATGACTTGACACTGATTCTGATAACAAAATCGATTCTCGTTGTTTATTAGAGGCTTTAGATTGACTTGTAGGTGACTCATTAGCAAACATTGAGAGCGCCATCGGTCCGCTGTCTAGCATCGTTTTGTTTTGCATGTACCCACCACGCTTCGTATTTATATTTCGCTTATCAACGGATGAAGATTCATGATAGTCTGATACAAAAATGTCTTGTAACTCTTTCTTCGTGACACAATTTTCTTTAATTTCTTTAATCGCTTCTTGCATGACCAAGATTTTTTTTGAGCAAGGGAGTGACATCGACGTGATCAAATGTCACCGGGGGTAGTTTTTCCAAATCCCTTGCCACAAAAATTGGTATCATTTCTGGATCCGTAGCTTTAAACAACACAATGATGTCATCCAAGTTACGTTGATTTTTGCCTTGCCGTTTCCTCGTTTTAATCTTTTTTTGTAAAGATTCAAAAAGTAACGATTTTGCATTCTCAATATCCTCTGAAGTAAAAGCACTTTCACAAATCCTCACAAGGCTCTCTTCGTCCATAACGTCCAGCTTGTTCTGCATAAACGCCAGCATCAATGATGATATGGTTAGAAATATTTATTTTCGTTGAATTCCACTTTTGAATCCCATTTTTTAGGTATTAACTATGGGTCCCAATTGCTATTTCCATTGCATCCCATGTTATAACAACATGTGTAGGTACTATTCAGAAGAAAAGTGATTTACCTTAATCAATGGCGATTAATCGAGAAGTATGGAAGAAAAAGACACGTTGCGCCGACCACAAGTAAATTGGGATGAAAGATTGATGATCATGAATTTGAAAAAGTAAGTAACGAAATCTTTGACCAATAGGTACAGACGCTAGCACAACAAGCTCCCGAAACTGACAAATTTTCCCAATCAACTTTGATCCTTATGCTTTAGCGGTAAAGTTGAAAATCTATTAAATAAATTTGACAGACTTGTAGTAGCTTGATGTGATGGCGTCTGTACAATTATTCAAGAATTAAAAAAACCAAGGTTTTGAAAAAAACCATGAATTAAACAAACAATATTATTCATGAATTAAAAACACCAAAAGCACCAGTTCTTCCTACAACCTCTTTTTAAACAAAAACATTTAATTATGAACAGCACTAAATATCCTGGATTCGTGCAGTAACTGAAGCGAATGAAATATGTGCTAAATAAACGTCAGGGAGGGCCATTATCACGTCACGGCGATAAACTGGGAGTAAATGCCGTTCAGACGTCCTTCAGCCATTTCCTTGAGCTCTAGGGTTGGCAGCAAGTTTCATGGGTATTGACTTAATTGAACTACTTAGGAAAGGATTATTAAGATTAGAAGACTCGTTATTTGTAGAAGTTTCGAATGAAGTCTAAATACTTTGAAAGGGTTATTTTATTACCCAGTATTTATTAATTTATTCTTCAACAAATTTACATTTGTGTCGAACAGTGGTTTTAACAATAAATGTAACACAAAATTAAATAATCATCGTAAAGCCAGAAAAGAGAAAAAAAAAATTAAATTCCACATTGGTCACAAATTTATTAGTTTTACTATTAATCATAACAATTTAACTCAATATTAATTCAAAATCAATATAAATTCAATTAACAGCTCACATAGTTGGGAAAAGGCTAGACAGATAGATTTTTGACTTTATAACAGCCTTAGTGTACGGCTGAAACTATTCTGATATAGTAACTAAAGTAAGTCAAAAGAAATATATACTTTTTTAGATAATTTTCTTTCGTCTCTTTCTTATTTCGCCGTTTTATAAAATATGTATTCTTTTTTCGTAATTTAGCGTTCAACAAACATGTTTGTTTTTTTTTGAAAAATAACTGTTAAGCGTTAGTTTCCTATAAAACGCGGTGAACGGTCACATAGTAACGGCTGTCCAAATACAGAACGTTTTTAAACACCTTAATGTCACATACATACTGGTGAAAATGACAGATTTTTATGACAACAGGAACTGCTTTCCTAGAAAACTCAAGGTTAATCCCCCCCACACAACTTCAAAATGTTTATAACATTTTCAAAAGTACTAGTCATTCCAAATACAACTGAATTTACGTAAGAATACAGTTGATATTTACATGTTTAAGTGGACATAACAGCAATTGGAAACAAGGATTTGAATTTGATGTACAGTGGGCTGCATCAATTTGGTACCCCCCTTGAAAGCATCTAGCAACTGGGGTAAGGTACCCAATAGATGCAGACCACCGTACATACAGTACGCGCTTGCTTACTAACTACATAATAGGCATGACGAAAGATTTTGAAATCCTCTTCCGTAATTTAGGTACACATTTACTATTTACGAAAAAACCTTTATTTCGGTTATAAACTAAAGTTTAACGAAGTATAAAGCCATTTTTCAAATATTATTTTAATAGTGCGTGAAAACAGCTAGCAGTGTCATGGCGTCGGGTTTGACGTCACGCCTAGGTAAACGTCAAATGTGTCTACGCGCAGTCAGAGGAAAGAACACACTGAAGTTTACAATGTTTACATAGGCGTGACGTCATGCGCTGTGATTGTTGTTTCAGTCAAATAAATTTTATTTTTAACTGTGTTTCGTTGAATTAGTGATCTTCCTGTATGAGTCGCAATAAATCTTTTTCTTTCTTTATGATTTTCAAGACAAAAAACGGCAATGAATTAAATGCATGTAAGCCGTACGTCATTGTTAACATAGCCAGTATAGGCTGGCCTCTCATTCTATTGAAACCCCGTACTACCGCAGGCCAGCTCAATGTCAACGTGTTACTACCGACGACGTGCCATAGACTGTATCAGTGTTAACACTTGAACTACAAAAATCACCCTTACAGCTTCGACATAAAGTTGCTGTCAATATAAAATTCCCTATGTTGTCTTTAACCCTACTATACACATACTGTGTAAGATCTATTTTTTCAACGTCCTCACCCATTCTACGTTCATACTATATGATCCTTAATAAAAGCAACCCTGTTGAAGAGGGTGCCGAAGGGTTATTTATTTTAGATTAGCAGATAAGGGTCGCGTTATTTGTAAGAGAATCGATCGTAATAGTATAAACAATCGCTGAGGAGTATAATCTTTGCTAGAGGGACTGCTGCAAAACCCATATCAGTCTCCAAATCTGATGAAAGGGAACTTTCGACCACCGCTATTAGCGTTTACATAATTTACATAATCAGCCTGTAATGTTCGCACTTATAGGACACAAGCCTTCTCTCTGTGAAACGGAATGGGCCATAATCTACCAAGAGGGCCCAGTGCTTGTTCGATGGGACATGCCGGCTTCCTCATCATGTTTTCCTTCACCGTTTTGAGAGCAGTGGTGATAATATATATTGCAAAAAGTAAAGTAGGTCGTAAGTCTGGGCAGTTACCACTGAGAATCCTCTGAGCTTGATGTTTGTGGGTTGGGAAATAGTAAAACTGGCTAATTTTACAATTTTAAATACAAAAAAAACAATATCATGTATCCATCGCGTCTGTGGAGGTCAGCTAGCCAATTTAAAATAACCCTGTATGTGAGAACAATGTAAATAAGAAATAATATAAAACAATTCAAAATATAAGATTAAAGATAGGACTTCCTTTAATATTATTTTGTTAGCAATAGCTAGGACGTGCTAGACTTCGACTAAAATAACACGATCTGCTCAATTGACTCTCAAGACCCACTGGTAACAAGGTGCTTAAAAACCATGTTTGACAGGAAATATTATAGTATTTTATTTTGGCGAAAATGAATTTTTAACGGAGATTGTTGATGAAGAGCAGTGGTGGTATATTGGTGACGGGGTGACTTACGACTTGTAGGTCGTAGGTTCGAATCCAGACAGGTGGTTTACTTCGTGTATGTCATCACCACTGCTCTCGAAACGGTGAAGAAAAACATTGTAAGGAAACCGGCATGTCCTTGAACCAAAAAATCTAAGACATGTGACATCTACAACCCCGCACTGGGTGCGCGAGGTGGTTTACTGCCCTGCACTAATTCTTACAGAGAGGAGGCCTGTGTCCCAGCAGTGGGAACATAATAGGCTTATTATGTGAGTTTTAACTGCCTCATTGTCATATTGGTCGCAAGGAAGATTGTTGGACGTAAGGTTCTGGTTTCGATTCCAAGGTCGGGCAAAGCGTTATTCCATTAGGCATTTCTCTTTGTAACAGATATAAGCCTGGATTTTTTACCGGTTTTTGGGAATAAGTTGGCCCTATACATGTAGTCAAAAAGTCGTGGATTAAACGAAGTAGGGAGATAAAGGATGTCATTGCCAACGCTTTTAAAGTGAGAAATAATTTTTGGTGTCGCTTAATTTTTTTTGGAAAAAATTAATTGTACTTGAAATTTGGTACCCAGAGCCGCAATAGAACTTTTGTAGTGCTGAGTGTTATCTAATAATACTACAACAATGTTTGTTTTATTGTTTTATATCACTTTTTTTTTAATTAGTCTAATTGTAAAAGAACTCGGTCTATAAAAATATTCATAACTTTTAGGGCAATTTAATTATAGAAACATTTTTTGTTAGAAATTATCTCCTTTATCTCCCTGTTTCATTTGACTTTTTGACCATCCTGTATAACATGGGACTTAAACAAATCTGGCGAAATGTGCGTGTATTATACTTGCCTGCTTATCCCTTCCAAGGTTTGATTATATTAAATTCTCATAGTATTCAACTATTTCTATTACCAAAACCAATATTCTCGATGCCAAAGCATACCTACATACCAAACACCGTTCCTACAGGCAATTTAGCAAGGTTTTCGTTAGCTCTCTCAATTAATCGTAAAGATTGGGGCGGGGGCTGCTCGAGTGCTCGAGTGGCTCGAGAAGGCACGAGGGTGCTTGTGTCGGCCTGAACCACTCGTAACGTAAGGATAATATGGCGTTGCATCTTTAGTTTATAGGTTTGTGCGGTAATTGGGTAATGTTGGTGACTAAATTGTGTAAAGGTTGAACATTACGCGAGATGAAAACAGTTAAAGGGTGAGCACCACGGTACCCCGAGAAATACCAATTTACTTTTTTTTTGCAATTTGCAGGTCTGTGTCAGGTTTTATGTTGAACAAAATATGATTCGCGACCGTAACAAGTGTAAGTATTTATTTGTACACTATCCATCTTACTAATAAACGTTGTATAGCGGCTATATAGTTACACAACACTTTGTCTTCTTCTTTCGAAAGTCAAATTACTGACGACTGAAAGAGAGAAATCGGTATGTAACTATTCATCTGATGTAATACGGTTATTAGTAAGGGGGTTAATCTAGGCTAGGGGTCCTAGAATCATGTGCTGAATTCATGATTACCGTTTGCGCGTGGATGTCCAAAACAACCTGAATACCTACTGTAAAAAATGTAACCAGTTTTAAAAATAAAGGCTTGTCTATTGCCTATTGCGAAACTAGCACCAACATCTTATTTTTTCAATATATTACACAAAACAATTCAACAAAACCCTGTCAATATCATTCGAGCGCAAAAAGATCCTTTCGCATTGTACCTCTACCAAAAAGTACGTATTTAATAAAATATTATTACTTCTATTATTATTATTATAAGCCTGTGTTGTCCCATTGCAGGGCAAAGGCCTCCCTTCCTCTATTATCACAAATATTTTTATTTTATTTTATTTTGTGCTGGAAACTTACAGCAAATTTAAATAGTGCTCTTAAACAATATGCATTTGAAGGTCATTTACAAGTTTCCATTGGTAAACACTTGAAACAAAAAAGACAACAAAAAAAAGGTCGGTACAAAATACCTAATATAAAGGCTTTTCCCCTGCAGTGGGTCAATAAAGGCTAAAATTAAATAAATAATAAGATCACTTAAACGTCCACCGACATTTCATCACACACAGGGTTGTTGAACCGCCAAAAATCAATCATAACAGCCATCCCTAATTGTACCTGTTAATTGGCCAACGTGCCGCTGTCGACAGGAGCCAACTTCAAAAAGAAATGCCTGAAAATTTCTGGCTCTCGATGTGATTAGCGCAGGACGAGTGGGGCTAAAGGACGCTTACTCGTATATGTATTTTAGTGTTACATTTAGAAATGAGGACTTTGGCTTGATTTGGCTTTTGAGGAAGTTTTGCTGATGTTTATGCCTCGTTGTGATGTCTATTGTTTATTAATTAGGTACTTTTTCAGCCTTCATATAAATACAGCATGTATCAGAAAGGTGGGTGACCGTCAAGCTAAGCAACTACCGCCATGGGACCAACACCGTAATGGTGAAAAAAATATTAACTGTCAAAACTTTAATACTTACTTGACTCAAACGTATTTACAATTACGATGTTAATCCAATGGAGAAAGTAATTCAGTTATCTGATAAATGCTGTTGAAAATGAAATAATATATAAACGAAATGTAAAGAAGAAAAACAAGAAAAAAAAGAAAGAAAGGAAGAAATCATCGTCCTATAAATTCTACACGGTGGTAAGGGATGCGCTGGATAGAAACCGGTGGAGGCGGATCCACGAAGCTGACCACGATCCTCAGACATGAGGGACCGACTACAGAGCGAGAGAGAGATACAGGGTGACAGGGAAACTCGACGTATTCCTTGAAAGGGGTTATACTACAGGTCATTAGCTACAAATTCAGTCCAGTTAACTAGGGGTCAAAACTTGATGGTTACCAAGCTGTGCCGGTTCTTCGATTTTTTGAATTTTCTGACTTGTTACCAAAAACAATTAATTATGAAAAAACTTTTCTATCACTCTAAACATTTAATTGATACTTTCTGAAAGCTGAAAAATAAGGGATCATTTAAAAAAAATGCTTGTCTAAAACTTATGTAATCTCAGAAATAAAAGCTCTTTAGTAGCAAATTTTTTAAATAAATTAATTAAATAAATGGGTAATAATATAATTAATTATTTATTTTTATTTTTACTGGACTAAATTTGTTGCTATATAACTTCAAATATAACCCCTTTCAAGGAATACGTCGAGTTTATTTTTCTTCCAAATGAACTTTTATTTTGTCTCTATGTACAATCGTAGTAGGTACAATACATAATCATACCAGTACATAAGCATCAACAAAAGTACAAAAGTCAAACTAAATTAATCATAATGCTGAGTTCCAAAACATTATTATATTTTATTTCAAGTCCCACGGCATTCGAAATTATATTAAATTCGTAGGTATTCTTTCCCAAGTTATTAGATTAGAGAAGCCATAACGTTTCAGTAGCTACGTCTGGGAGCCTGTTTCGCTAAATAAAGTATTGTTGGAACAGTTCAGTAAATAAAAACCAGTATTCATAATTGAAGGTATTATATTTTTTATGTTAGGTGTATTTTGTTTCGTACGTAATTTCCATAGACTTATAAAAAAAGATGGACTCCGCCCCACGCATATCGAAAGTGAAGCACAGTAAGTATGCCGGGACCGCTTGTACAAACACGCCTCACGCTCACATTTACATCATAGTATGCCGACCGGCCGCCATTACGTGACACGACAGCGTCAATCGTCAATCACGCACACATAGATCGGTACGGTGCTTCACTTCCATCTTGTTTTTTTTTTTTTTTTTTCTTTAAGTTTTAGGGACTTTAAAACGCACAGCGTATGTCAGTCCCATCGTAACCTAATACAAGTACACATCAAACTAATGAGATTAATATGTCAGGGCCATAAAGTCGAACAACTTTCTCGCATCTTCAGAGCACGGCTTGGATAGTATTTGATTCCATCTTGTTTTATAAGTCTATGGTAATTTCATCCCTTTTGGAGGGGTGCAAAGGATGGGCGGTATGACTCTTAAGTTGGGTTAATTGATATTCATAATTGTGATAACAGCGAAAGCTTTTTTGATGATTTATCTCGTCGAAACGGTTGAAGGAAGAAATAGCTTAATAGTAATGCAGATCATTGTATAATATGTATAAAGTAATGTTTTCTAATTAAGAATAAAAGTCATTAAATTTTAAGTCCATAGAGTGTTAATAACATAATATTAAATAACAACTTATCGTCTAGTGTCAACCAATCACCCTCCGCACAAACTGCTTTACAATTGTGCCTGTAATTTTGGTTGTTTGGTTTGGTTGTTGGGATTTTTAACCATACTGTCCAGTATGGCAAACGTGTCCAGCATAGTTGGCTGTAGATCATAATAGATAAAAATTGGCTCTGTGCGAGAGATATATCTACGAATCGTAACAGAGGGGCAACCATTCCTTTCTATAATCAAGCACCATAAAAGTAAATAAGAATCTGTATATTGTATGTTTCTGTAATGTTACCACTACCACCATAGCAAGTCCAAATGAGGAACCATTTCGAACCGAGCTGTTATTGCGGACATTGACACACTGACCCGGGAAAAAGTAAACAAACGCACCATAAATAATACACACAATACAATTCAGTACCTACATACCCCATCGGCATGTGTAATATAACGAAACGCAGCATACATTCCGGTTCCAACCCTTACAACATTACTAAAACAGTCAACACAAATAGAAATGGAACTTAAACCTTATGCGAAAGATACTGAATTCTTTTTTCTCGACCGCAAATATAAGTTTGCAAACACACAGCGCTTGGGATAAAGTAAAAAATATACCAATTTCTGGAAACAGATTGCGGCTCAAGCTATCCCTTATAAATATATTAAAAAGGGAATTATGAGTAGCGGAAGGGCTGGCTGGTTAAACAGTTCAGGGGTCAATGAACGCGCGAGGTTGTCGAACCCGAAGTGTGGTAAACATATTTTTTTGTTGCATTTTATTTAAGCTAGGTGCACGGTTCCAATTGGTCGTTTCCTATGGAGACGAGCCGGCAAGAAACTCTTCTTTTAAAAATAATTGTTAATAGTTATGGTATGGTTGGGCCTGTCAGCAAGTACTAGGTATTCTCCACTCCAGGACTCGATTGCTCCACCGGCCATTGGTATATCGACAAACATGGCCAGCCCACTGCCACTTCAGTTTGCTTACTCTGCAAGCTATGTCGGTAACTCCGGTTCTTTTCCGTATAATTTAATTTCTGATTTTATCCTTTAAAGAAACTCCGAGCATAGCCTCATAGCATATGGAGCGCCATAGCGCGCTGGGTGGCCTTAAATTTGTGGACCAGCCCGACGACTGTCAGTGTCCACGTTTCGACACCATATGTCATAACGGAAAAAAAGTAGGTGCTTATATAAAAGAAAAATTAAAATAAAAGTTAAAGTGCTGCAAGAGGCCAAAAGGCTCCTCATGATCTCAGCATGATCCTGCGATATTTAAAAAAAAAGTGTCGCAGGGCTGCGCCTTGAAGCGAAAATAACATCCGGTATCTATTTGGAAACAAGAAAATATTGTGGGTACTTTCGGAAGCATATCCTAATCGCTACTTACGGCACCTATTGGCAGAAATAAGTCGCCTAATCTCAGTCACACTACAAGCCACAATATCAATACGGACACGCCATATTTCCCCCAATCCAGCCAAAATGGAAGCGATAGCAATAATATTTTATACATTATCCTCTCTCGCGCGACATACGTCGTCGTACGGAGAGAAATAAAAACACATCTACCTACAACACCAGGGATTGCGAACCCTTTTTAATTTTTTTTCCGGGGTGGAAAATCCTCATGGATGTCCGCCGCCCTGGGGCGAGCGGCGGGTTCTGTAAGACTTACTGAATAAAAACAACCCTGGTGTTCCATCTCACACCTACGCCGGGGATCGCGGGACCGTACGATCCTTCTGAAACTCTTGACTAGGGAATGAGAACCCTAAGAGAACCAATATGCCCATTTATAATTTCTAACGTGACGATTAATTCCGTGGACGTCCACGTTCAGGTCACGGCTTCACGATAACACAGGGAAGTTAAATGTAATAAATTAATGTTGTTCATATCGTCCATCGCCTTCTTATTTAATAGATCTAGAAAAATCCCTTTACATCAATTTAGAGAATGCAGCCATCACAGGCAGAATCGCTATGAAATTCATGCAGTTAGAAGAAAATACACTCTCACCATAAAATTCACCACACACTGTATTTACTTGGCTTTGACCCGTACATGTAGCTAGAACCAGCCTTAAAGCTAAAAAAAAAATAACACTCCCGATAATAATCAAACAGTTTATTTAATTATATAAAAAAGGAATAATACAATGTGACATATTCGGTTCGGGCATATTGTTAACTAATCTTGAGCAAGTTTATTATTTTTTAAACAATTTCTACGTTTCTCACCCAACTCTCCTGCCACAGGTCTGCTAGAAGAAATTTCTAATGAAATAAGCAGCACCTTTGTGGTGTCCTATCTTCATTTACCTATATTTTTAAAACACACAACATAGCAAAAAAAGCAGTTAAAAGAATTAGCAAGCAAATGTTCCTACATAAAAAGGTTTACGATCCCTGCACGAAATGATAAATGTGATGACTCTCGCACTTCATGGATGCGAAGCAAAATGGGCCAAGTTCGCGTCATTATCTGATATTATATTATATTTCTTTATGCTCATACTTTATACCTTATGCTGTGATATTTATGATATACTAAAATGTCGCGTCATGTTGAGATATTACTGTGGTGTCTTTGGATCAGCACTTACTGTAAATTCAATCTATTCTGTAAAAATCTCACGGTGGAAAGTTGAGGAAGTGAGCTGTCATTCCACCTAGCATAACCAGCCTATAATGTTCCCATTGCTGGGACACAGGCCTCCTCTCTGTGAGAGGGAGTGGGCCGGAAAAAATTGCAAGCCTCAGAAAGGCGTCACTATCAAGCACAGTTTTAAACAGTTCCAAAGTCTTACTTGTTCGGCTGCCAAAGGTAGTAGAGTGTCCATAATTTATGTGGAACGCGTCGCCACGTCACGGGGACGTGACGGATTTCCACTATTTTCACAGCCGCACTACTATTACGCTACAGACATGCAAATGAAAATTGGGTAAATTTATGCATAGTGTGAGCGTCAGACAATAAATTGGTTTTTTTTTTGTTGAGTTTTTTTTTTCTATATCTAAGTCAATTGCAACTATGTCTATGTCATTCGTAGATCTTGACAGTCGTTACGGATAGTCAGAATCCTGAAAGTCTGATAACCAGTCTTACCAAGGGGTATCGCATTACCCAGTAACTGGGTTGTGGTGGTCAGATAGGCCGTCGCTCCATTTATAATATTGGTATTCAGCTGCATCCGGTTAGACTGCAAGCCGACCCCAACATAGTTGGGAAAAGGCTAGGCAGATGATGATGAGGCACTTTTGAAGGAAACACCTGACTTTTAATAACCGACGAAAAATTTCAACGCTTTGGGTCCAGAATCATGTACTGAATCCATGGTAACAGTTTGTGCGTCGATGTCCCCTCCACCCTGTATAGTCAAATGTAGCTAATACTGCACACGATCTAAAAAAAACTATTGTCTGTTCGAAAAGTTTCTGATGAAAGTGTCAACAAGTCCTGTTCAACCAAGTTGTTCAAGTCAGGCTTACAACCATAGAAATCGAGTATAACAGTAATAAAATAAGATACGAGTAAAACCACGAGTAACAGCTAACATTGACATCAGCACATGTTTGTTTTCCATATCAAAGAAACAATTTAATTAATATAATGTTCTTCCTCCTCGTATATGCGTCATAAAATGCGACTAACTGGTTGTTTTACACTGGACAAAACATCAACATAAAACAAGTTGTAAACACCGTTTGTGTGTGTTTGCATCGAAAACATGTTGCATAATTAATTCTACAACATGACATCATGTTTATGATGACGAGAGCTTGTCATGGATGTAAACATCCATGACAAGCTCTAAACTGTCTGCTAAAGTGTTAATAAAAACAAAATGCGATCACCAATCTGTTTGCCAACGAAGGACATTTTGTGTGTCTTTCATTAGAGATGTGTTGTATTATTTTGTAAGCAAATGGTGAACTAATATTTTTAATTAGAGAATTTAGGTGTATTCATAATAATATGGTAAACAAGATTATAGCACTTTTTCACACAGTGTTTTCCAGTAAAGTGTGTTTTTAGGGTTCCGTACCGCAAATTTACAGTTTTATATTTTTGCTTAGGATGAATTAAATTGATAAAATACGTACAAAAGTTTAGTTTATTATTTCAATTCCTTCGATCTCTCGTCAGCACTGAAAACTATTGTCATTTCAAACTTTTACTATTCGCTCAATACGTGTCACCACTAAAATAAATTCCATGTTTTACAGATACCATTTCGATTTCAAATGTCAGTTTTATCGATGACATTTGGACGTCAAAAGACACCAATTTAGTGAAAGTTAGCTGAGAAATTGCTGGATAGATAAAAATACTGTCGATTTGGTACGTAGACGGAAAATATGGAACGTGAATATCATAGTAAAATATTTAGTATTATAGTCGTTATTTTTGTGGGAAGGAAAATATGGTTCTGAAGGTTTGTGAAACGTTTCATTGTGTGTGAGGAAGTGCCACCTACAAAACTCAAACTCAAAGCATTTATTTCAATCAAACCATTTACAGCCACTTTTGAACTGTCAAGAAATCAGTCAGTCAGAAAATATGAAGCTAGTTGCCCATTCCAAAGCGTAGGTACCTATGGAGAAGAACGGGCAAGAAACTCCATGGACACTCTTTAAAATTATTTTTTACAAAAAATATTACTTACATGTAAAAAAAAACATGAATGCATCAAGTTGGGGCACTCAAAACGTAAGTAACTTACCTTGTCGCTGCAGATTATTCAAATCACATGCGTTTTCGAACAGGCAACACTCTCGCTGGGACAAGCCAGCGTTGTTAGATTGTTTACACAGTGGCATATACTGGTCACAGTGAGATTTCCAAAACAAATCGGATGCATAAGTAGCTCTATAGGCTACGCGTGCCGCGGTTGGTCCATGGATGCGTAACCATCTTTATATACCAAGATCCCTTCGTGCCTCGGAAAGCACGTTAAGCCGTTGGTCCCGGCTATCATTTGTGGATGTTTGACAGTCGTTACGGGTCGTCAGAAGCCCGAAAGTCTGACAACCAGTCTTACTAAAAGGTATCGTATTACCCAGTAATTGGGTTGTGGACATCAGATAGGCAGTCACTCCTTGTAAAATACTGGTATTCAGCTGTATCCGGTTAGACTTTAAGCCGACCCCAACATAGTTGGGAAAAGGCTAGGCAGATTGAATGAAGCAACTCTATAAGATGATATCTAGTCATAAAAGCACAGTAGGTATGTGACGCTTTTACATTACACGAAACAATCATCATCTTAGATGTCAAAATTGGTTAAATCGTTTTTGAGCTGCTGTCGAATATGTTTGAATATTCGGCCGTAGCTCAAAAACTGTTGATCCGATGTACTCTTAAACTCATTACGAACTTTTCATAAACCGTAGTCGGGTAAAAGTAGGTACTATCGCGGACACTCTCGCCTGACCACCACTAAGTTCATTTTTGGTTGCATTCAAAAAATAGAAGCGTTCTCTAGTAAGCGCGCCAAGGTCAAATAGTTCGTTCGTAAAATTCACAAAAGGAGTACAAGTTATGCGTCACAAAGCTGCGCAGTGCAGGTTGCAACTAATTGCGTTATCGCTTTCCTAATAGGCGAAAACTTTAAGGGGGCGTGTCTAGGCGCCGCCGCAGGATTTAGGCGAAAGAAATTTAAAAAAAAAGATCAGAAAAAGAGAAGAAAGAAGAAAGGAAAGAAAGGTCAGATAGTGATCGGCAGAAAAAGCCGCGATGGTACCTAGTTGAAATAAACTGCCTGCATATACATACAGGGTACTGGGACATCGACGCGCAAACCGTAACCATAAATTCAGCAAAAAAAAAAAACTGCTCTTTCATATAAAAGTGTAAAAATGTATGGACCAGCATTTTTTTATAACCGACATAAAATTTCAACGCAGGGGGTTGAAATTGGGACCGTGTCGAAATAATTAACTGTCGAAATTCAGTATGACACTCTTCAGAATCATCTATTGAATCCATCGTAACAAGATTGCGTGTTGTTGTCTGCCATTTACTTAACGAAATAGCAAGCATTTTTTTTAAATCACTTAGGGCTGATTTTTCAATAGTCAGATAATTTTAATCAGAAGAATATTTATGACATATTTTCCATAGAGAAGCTGTCAACCGCAATATTTATTCCTCAGATAAAAGTCGTTCAACTGTTGAAAAATGAGCCCTAAGATGTATTATTATTTTGTACCACTTGAAAACACCAAACGATTTGTCTAAGTACTTACTTTAATAAATAACATCGCACTTAGAGCTGTCGATAAGAGCTTTATTTTTATAATCTTGTATTCAAGTTAAGTAATAAAAAGATATATTGCTTAACTTAATACCTAAGTTGAATGTCGTCAACATGTCGACATTTGAAAGTCAAAGGCATTGCAACTTATGTGTCAAGTTAGTTTACGAGTTACGTTGAAGTAATATTTACTTATTTGATGGATGTCAGACTAGAGGACCTTTATACAGGTTGTGTCGTAATTAATAGATAACCTCTTATGAGGTCATTGTACTTATCATTATGAACAACTTTTACTATGGGACCAAACATGAAATCGCGAAAAAAAAATTAGCTGTTCCCTACATTTATGTTCGCATAACTCGTCAAAATGTAGGGCACAAATCCAGACACCGGGCTGCTTTTGAGAAAGAATGATGGACGTTTTGGCCGTTATGTTCAATAAAATCCACATATACATCAAATGAAAGTTTATATCATAAGCGTCAATTGTCATTATGAGCAAAAGGCTGTGAAACAGCGGGTTAAAGAGATATCAGACCTGCAAGTATCTTGTTAACGTATCAGTTTATGACGCTAATGTTCACTGTAGTTCTCAATAATATTAGTTATTGACTCATAACATTGAGGGGGCTTATGGCTAAATATTAACAGCCACAGGAGTCGATCGATCAGGTTGCACTTGCCGCAGTTGGTCCCTGGATGGGTGACCATTTTTATACACCAAGACCCCTCCCTGCCTCGGAAAGCACTTTAAACCGTTGGTCCCAGCTGTCCTTCGTGGATCTCATTCGAACTATATTGGTCATCAGGCCAAGCTCCAGAAAAAAACCCCATAACACTTCGTCCGACCTGGGAATCAAACCCATTACCTCTCATGCTCAGCAACCTCGACCAACGAGGAACAAATACTTTTCCAATAAAACTCAGCAATGCTGCTTAGGGGTGATATCCTCACGGACACTTTCATAAGTAGCTTTACTAAGTACAACCAACCACTTTAGTTTTATTATTTAAAACTGCTTCACATTTAACTCAGAGAAACGTTAACACATAACACAAAATACTTCCACGAAACAAGCAACAAACTATAACAAGCCACGCTTGGTTCAAACGAATATAATTCTCCCGAAAAACGTACAAATAAATAAAATAAACAGCAAACAAACCTCGTTAACTCGTCAGCATCATGTATCTGTATGTAACACATTCTCATTCCTCACTTTAGTCTTGATTGCAACGTCATATAATCGTGTTTATTAACGATTTTTAATTGCGAAGTTCTTCAATCCCCCGAGTTCCTTCGCGGTAGAAAGAGACAACGACACCCCCGTCTGTCGGGAAACTTCGTGTATTTCAGCCAGTGTACCGCCTTTAGGCTGTATGTGCGAACGTGTGCCGCGTCGCGATTCAAAAACCCGACTATTTCGAAAATCGAAGTGTTTGTGTGTGTGTAGTAAGTGTACAGATTAAAAAAAAAGTGGTTGTGATTGTATTTAAACTTTTTAATTCCGTGTTAGATACTTGGATAGTGAACACTTTTTTGTGGTAAACTATTTTTTTTCGTGTAAAGTTTGGTGTGTGGTGGAATCGTGTTATTACGGCTTTAACAGGTAAGGCAAGGTCATTTTTACCGTTTAGTTATGTCAGGAATTTTAAGGTACACAATGATTTAAATATAGAACGAAGGTCCACATTAATGTCTGAAAACGACATTAAAAATCGCAAAAGACCTAACGTCTTTTGCGATTTTTTGTGTGTGACGTTGATTGTTGTATAAAGTTATGACTGACGATAAATTTGTGGTAGGCATGGCAATGTTGTTAATATTGCGGTAGACGGAAGACGAACATGTAGCCTATATTCAATAAAAAAATAAAATAACAAGTAAGTACTTAATCAAAAAGCTGGAACAGTTTTTTATTATCAAAATGATGTTACGATTTATAACAAAGAGCTGAACATAATTAAGTCTTTAATTAGAACATTTTGGGGTAATTCAGTTATATTTTATACCTCTATAACATTAACACTAGCTTTTTAAAACCAACGATAAAAACACTAGAATAACCTTTTATTATTTTTTTAACATTTGCATAAAAATATAAAAGAGCACTTTGATTAAATTTTCGCGCTTTCCAAAGGCTGGTGAAAAAAGAGAAATAAAAAAGGCTTTTTTTGTACGGGAAAGTAATTAATAGAAAGTGTCAAGTACGATGACTGGCGATCTGCGAAACTGCCTGAGCGATGTTCCTCCACGATTAAGGCGTTATCTAGATGAAATTAGGGGCAAGTTTCGTAAGAACATTAGTTTTGTTATTAATATTTCATTAACAATTCATTACTTATGACATCACAAAACTGTAACAAATGAATTCTAATTCACTCTAAAAAAAAATTCATTTTAGTTTCGCTTTAAAAATCGGAATAAAACCTCCTTTGTCAGAGATGGAAAATTAAAAAAGAACGTGGCTGTTTTTCTTTTTTCGTCTGACAACGGCCAGTGCTAACGCACCTTTTTAAAGTTTTAATTGATTACAAACTACTTGGGATGGAAAACCTTTAAATTGACAAACGAAACGTAAAAGAAAATTAATTAATTAATGTATTAAAACTTTATACACAATTAGAAAATACTGTACAAAGGTGGACTTAATGCCTGAGGCATTTTCTACCTGCCAACCTTAGGGTGATGCAGAGACAAAACATGGCAGGTCCAACATACGGGATAAATTGCTAGGAAATGACTATAAAATACAAGATTACCTAATTAAAGAATGGCTTATGCTTTGCATTAATGAGAATTTCGTTTGATTGCATAAGACGGACTTCTTGTTCAAGATCGGCCGGGCAGAAAGGATTCGTTTTGCTAACTAATTACTTTTATTTACCTACCAGTCAGCTTTGAGTTTCTATTTCGTATAGAAAACGACATCTCTTAGGTAATTGAATTTAGGTGTGTTGTCCGCCCCTAAGACGACACTGACCGTTTCAGGGTAAAGTTTTTAAATTCGGAAAGAACTGAACGTTCTTTTTTCTATGAGGTTTTTGTATTTGAGTTTGGACAGGACTAAGTCTGTCGGGTCAGCAAGTTATTAAAATAAAACAAAACTAAATAGTAATTATCGAACCTGCTTGCTACGTGTTTTGATTTGACTTGTTAATTTTGTTGGTGAAGTGCTAGACCAACATTTTACGATGTTGGCTACTACTTACGATTTTTTTAATTCAATCTTGCTATAAGCCGTGTTCCGATGGGATTTTCCATCGGAAAAAATTATGAACTTCCATGCAAAGTTTCATGCAATTTTTCACCTATTAAATTCGTTTAAGTTTTAATAGGTAAAAAAAAATCTTATCTTCGACCTAGCGGGTTAGGCTGTAACTACGTTGTCTGTTAGTAAGTGAATTAAATTTTTATTATGACTAACGGCTGATGATCATCAAAGTGTATTTTCAACATTAAATAGATGAATATGGATTCTAAAAACAAATATAATTTTCTTAAATTCTTTACATTTTATACGAAATTCATAATAATTTAAACCTTCCCAAAGTTCACATACAAAGACGAGTTGAACTCCATATCAACTTTTCAGACGGCAAACCTACAAGTGATTCAGTGAAATATAGATTTTGTTACCTCTACAAAATTATACCGACGAAAACGTTATGAAAGCAAGTTTTCAGCGGAGTAATATTACGGAAGCCGTGTATTCTGATGAGTACAATTATTTCTTTCATAACGAGGTCACAGTTTCTGTTTTACCTACATTATTATTTAACAATTTCTTTGTCTTGAACCTCGGCTGTTATGTAGGTAGTACATGGATATAAGTATGTATATTTTGTTGATAGGTAGGTTGAAATATCGTCCTACCATATTCTTATTAATTATTAATAATATTGTAACCCTTTTACTAATAAACGTATTATATCAGATAAATAGAAACTCGATTCGCGGTCTCCACTCAAGAACACGTTTGTTTTGTAAAACATGAAACGTTTATGTTCTCTTGACTGTACTTACCTGTCGAAAAGAGTATCCTAGCATAAATTTGGATAAGAAAGATATTAAAACAAAAGAAGAACTAGCAGGGGATCGAGGAGGGGAGGGGGTGAGAGGGGCTCAGATCAGACCGGAATAAATCGTTTTAACTTAATTTTATTTTGGAGTTAGTTAACTTCTGTAATGTCTGATGTCGTCTTTATGATTGTTCTTGTGTCAAATACAATCATCTAACTTTTATCTGATGAGTGAGAGAGACATCATCATTCTCCTGTCCTTATCTTAATTTATTTGTGATCGGCAACTTGTCTTTTTGTTTCATACTTCTCTATTAGTCGTCATCTCGGTAGTCACCTAATTTCTAGCCATATCATATTTAAATGTTGCGTAAGTGTAAGGTATTGATGCTTGTGACTATACTGTACAGTCAACAAAAGAGATAAGTATGCAAAATCTTCGGATATAGTTGAAGTTTAGTAAGAAACCGATGGATGTTCTCGAATAAAATTTAATTTTATTAATATAAAACAAACAGCCCATCTATCAAACTAAATTTCAGTCGACAACATCCATCGGTTTCTTACTAAACTTGAACTATATCCGCCGATCCTGCACACTTATCTATTTTGTTGACTGTACATAACTACCTGTATTACAGTGAACGTATGTTATTAAATGTTCATTTAGTGTCTGTACATTCCTTTGATGGTTTCCTATAAGGTCATGATGATCGATGTGTAATGGTATACAGTGAGGAATTAATTGTGTATCGGGTTTAGTGGAGCAGTGGAATTGGCATTCAACTGTGTTAAGAAATGGTTCTAATTTGGGTGCCCGAGATAATGATACATGTTAATATTATAAATACGAAAGTAACTGTTTGTTACCTTTCAAGCCTTAGGCTTTAAGCACACGAAGGGCAATTTGTCTACGTCGATAAAACGTATGGATATCTATACAATGACGCACACGAAGGTCAAATAGACTGCTTGAATCTCCAGCCTATTTGTACCTTTGTCACCTTTGGCTCTGTATTGGGAATTTGGGAAAACATTGCCTAAAAATATAACGTATTTAGTTATGGTGTTTTTTTATATGCCGTAATTCTAGGGTATGAATGAAATCATATCAAAGAATCAACTGTCATGTGATTTTTTTTTGTTTTAATTTTTCATACAAAATAATTCAACAAAGTCAAGATTATTAAAGTACGAAAAAAATTAAAAAGTCGCATTTTCGTAGCTTTAAATATGAATTTTTAGGTTTGAATGAAAATGAATTACTCGTATTTATCAATGAAACTTATGAACATGATATCTTCGAAACTATGCATTTTTGGACCACATATTTTAACACTTTTTGTTTTATTTTTACTCATAGAATACTAGCAGCGCCCCGCGGTTTCACCCGCATAAGTTTCCCGTGGGAATATCGGGATGAAAACTATCCTATGTCCTTTCCCGGGACTCAAACTATCTCTATGCCAAATTTCATCTAAACCAGTTCAGCGGTTTAAGTGTGAAGTGGTAACAGACAGACAGACCCACTTTCGCATTTATAATATTAGTATGGATAAACCCTAGAGTTATGGGATATAAAAAAAGTCCTGAAACCATTAGATAACGAGTTTACGTAATTAATAACCACCATGTTTAACTATGGGAGTCAAACGTTAATTAATGTGAATCAGTCTCTGCGGTGAATACATTAACACATCATTTGTCTTTGTTATGTCTGGTAAGATGTGCTTAAAACGTATCGTTGTAATGTTTATGAGATAAATTACAAAACATTTTTGAGAGTTGGGTTGTATTACATAATAAAACAAGTTGTATATTTAAAAGGTTCTTTGATGTTGATTTTTTTATAACTTTTAAGCAATATCTACAGGGTGGTATCATCATCATCATCGACGCGCAATCATGGATTAAGTACATGCTAAGGACTTTGAAAATCGTTTGTTTGTTTAACGATAAAACGAGTGAACAAATAAAAACATAATTAAAGGAAAGTCAAAAACAAGTCTTTACGTTTACAGATAGAGTAGAATTTGTTATGTTAAAACGAAGGCCAATGTTAAATAATAATATGAATAAAAAAAAATCTGCGGTAGATTTTGCCAGCCGATTATCAAATCAAAGCAATCACATGCCTACTAAATTGTCGTAGCGATAACGTAGCGCTACGCTTTCGTAGCACGTCTACGAAAGTGCTACGACGGGTCATTTCGCAACGGCTGTGGGTTATAATCGCTCCGAGGCTGGCAAAGGGCTATTAGTTTAGTCGTATGCCTATTAGGCCTTTCTGAAGACATATATTATCACGCAATAGTTGCTATAATCGAGTAAGTAGAGTTACATTCTTGTCAGAGTGATAACTAAATAATACTTCTTTTTTTTTAAATGCAACTCGTCAATTGAAAATAGTTTATAATTATATGCAATGATGAAGATTATTTATTTTATTAAGGACGCATTCCACGAAACTTTTATACCTAGAAATAAGTTTTGAATTTTTGACAGTTTTACCATAGGTACTAGAACTGTCAGACGTCAATTTTATTCCACGAATAAAAGAAATCTGACTTTGGTAAACTCAGCCCTAAGTGAGCAACTTCAATGGCGAGGTCATTGGATACGCAAGAAGTGTAAAAACAATTTTGTTATAAATCAAATTTTTTTGCCAAGCAAGACTGGGATTTTAACTGTGTTTTACGAATATTGGCTTTCAATCAAATTAAATCAGTATTTTAGATGGAAAACCTACAAAATTCAATGATTGAGGAAGCATACGATAGCTACAAAATGAATTCTATCCTTCTCCGTCGTATTAGAAAACGAGTTCTAACTTTAGACCTAGCCAAAACCTTTATTTAGAACTTTATTCCGACGACCGTAAGGTTCTTATTGACCAATCAGACTCAGACCCGGGTTTAACGTCAGTTTTTGTAATAAGAACTTTAACTTTTTCGGATTATAGTTCGAAATTCGAATAGCACGATGGTTTGCACCTGGGTCTAAAGACAAAACCTTGTTTTGTAATAAGGCTATCTGGGTTTCTGACAACCCGTCATTTCAGAGTGTCCTCTTTCTCATAAATACTTTGAAAAATAATAACATTAAATTCGTCACACATTTTTACCATCACTCAAGCACCCCACTTCCAAGTGAACGTTCAAATAATAAATCACAATTTGCACACCTAATGTACCTACCAACACACCTGTAATTTTTGCGAAATAACTTGATTAATTGATGCTCCAGCGGCTCATTATTTATCATTATTTAAATAATGCTTGACGCTAAATGTATCGGAATATTTCTTGACAAATGAAATGATTAATGGAGCTTCTGAAATTGATTTTTTCGAGCACTCATGTATTTGTATACTTATGTGTTTGTAACTGTACCAATGGTCTCGTGGTCGCAAGCGCGACCGCTGAGGGTAGGATCCTGGGATCGATACCCCGGTCGGGCAAAGCGTCATTATATAGGAATTACTTAGTAACAGTCCGGAGTTTGGAAGTTGGCGGTGTGCCTTGGAAAGCACGTTAATTAAGCTGTTGGTCCTGCGCCTGATCTCTCTCCGTGTCGGATTGCCGTCCCATCGGACTATGAGAGTGAGGGAAGAGAGAGTGCTCCTGTTTCTGCGCACACACTTGTGCACTATATATCATCTCCCGCGTCGAAAGCTAGTTTCTGTAGAGATTGGTCGCCATGGCCAAATACGGACAATATTTGTGTCAGTAGATCCTAATTCGTACATTTCCTATTTCCTACTATAATAATATTATAAACGCAAAAGTTTGTCAGGATGGATGGATGTATGGATGTTTGTTACTCTTTCACACAAACATTACTGAACGGATTTTGATAAAACTTTACAGAAGTAAAGCTTTATACATCAAAATAACACATTGGATACTTTTTATCCGGATATTCCTACGGGATCGATACTTACGCGGGTGAAACCACAGGGCGCTGCTAGTAGATATATGTAGAAGGACATGAATAGAGAAACACACACCCAGTTTTTGGTATGGAAAAATAAATAAAGCCTCTAGCCTTCCTTAAGAATTAGGCTATGAAACACAAAAAAAAATTTTTTAATCCGACTGATAGTTAAAGAGATTAGAGCGTTCAAACAAACAAACTTCAGCTGTAGGTATTATTAGTACAGATAAAATATCTGCCGTTTTTTGAAAATTGCAATAAGTAGGTACGTGTTAAAGACAACCTTCTGTATTTTCCTTTATTACATTTTAGTTTCTCAGTGTTGTGTTAATTTATGAGAACGCCATCTTGTTTTGTCTCATTTAAAACGAAAAACACAAAGTCTTTGTACGTTTTTCGTGTAATTAGGTTGTGTTATAACAATACTAGGTCTTGCGTGCACTGAATACAGCTTACTACTTTATTCAATGTTTAACTGCTACAAATAAATTTATGGTTGAAATGTTTTCTTTTGAAACACAAATACATACTAATCCATACTAATATTATAAATGCGAAAGTGTGTCTGTCGGTCTGTTACCTCTTTACGCTTAAGCCGCTGAATTGGTTTAGATAAAATTTGGTATAGAGTGAGTCCCAGGAAGGAAGAAAGAGAGAAAATACGTTTATTTTGCGGTAAACATGGCGCAAAAAAAAACAAACACAAAAAAAAAGTGTGAGAAAAACATGCGTCATATCCACGCAAAGCGGCTATCGCTCAGCATTATGTTGCGACCCTATGCAAGACAGAGCCCCAGCGCTGGTTTTCAGCGACAGCCGGCGCTGGCATAATGACTTCGTCCTAAGCAGACAACCATTATTATGACCCTGTACCGGTACAGCGTACATAAATAGTTGACGTGGCTCAAAAAGCTGCTCAACTTAAATGGGACTGGGCAGGACATGTCTGCCGCTTGCCGGACAGACTGTGGGCCCAAATAGCGCAGAATTGGTGCCCTGAGACAGTGAGGAGATGGAGGGGAAGAGCTGGATAGGTTCCGTCAAAACTGGAAGGAGGACGCGTGGGCTCGCGAAAGAGGAAGGAGTGGAGGGAGGCCTTTGCCCAGGAGTGGTACAGCGCAGGCTAGAAAAAAAAAATGCCTGTCTAGGTTCGAACCTACGAGCTACAACTCGTAAGTCGCGGCAGTTACCACTTGGCCACCACTGCTGTCTGTATAATAAGTGTATGTCTGTGTGAAATATTTTTACCCCTACAGCTCCTGGTTTAATAACGACCGGCTCATCTTTCCACAAGTCTCATAAATAGGCGACTTGCCTACCCGCAAAATGAGCCCAACTAACATACATCACTCTTCCATCCAAAGTTAGCCGTAGAAGTATACGTTTCCCAAAGACAACACTAACAGTACCTTGACCCCACAACGTCAACAGGTATATACTGTCACGCTAGCGGTAGATTACTTAAAACTAAAACCAACTTGTCGCTGAAAGTCCCGTGAAGCTGAAACTTCAACATTTTGCGTTTGAGTTGACAACCCCTGGTCCCATGTGTGAGTCACTCGTTACAACTTCTACAATATGATATTTTGCAGGAGTTGTGAAGCTGGGAAGGGCTTAGTTTTTTAATACAAGTTAGGTTAGGTTTTTTGTTTCGTCTTTGTCTCTCTGGAGGTCCATGTATCTTGTCGGATTATCAGATGAATGAGTTTTAGAATAGTCTCAAACTAGTAACTATAAATAACTAATAAAATCATACACCTGTGACCCCTGAAGTGTTAGGCAGGTGTACGTAATCTGCGATCGTGATTTATTTGTCAAAAATGTAAACAAATATGAATGAATGGAAAAACAACTTTAATTCCTATACAATAAAGTTCAGTTTACGCTTCAACTTCAATAATTTTTTTATAACTTTTTCAATAGAGCTAGACACTCTGAAATCAACTTAATAGTCATTGAAATAAAGTTCATATTTGTTTAACTTGAAATAGGATAGGGGTGTGCAGCATTGCGCACTTTTACTATAAAGTGCACTCACATATCGCTAGTTATGTTTAAGCCCTATTAAATAGTTGGCGAGCTTATTGCATCAACGGGAAACAAATGTAGGCCCCGGGCTTACTACTACGAAATTCCTGATTGAAAATCCCAATAACACTTTGCATGACCTAGTAATCGAACACAGGATCTCATGCTCAGTAGTAGCTGTTGCTACTCTTAGTTTAGTGACTAGACCCCGAAAGCAGTAAAAAAATAAAATATGTATGTTAAGTCGCTCCTAACTTATTTACTTTAGTATTAAAATATCGATACCCATCGCGTTTGCAGAGTTTTGCTAGCTAATTTAATTTGACCCTGTAGTTGTATATATATATACATAACTACAGGGTCCGTGGATAGTTGACCGTCTTTACATAACGAGACCCCTCCGTGCCTCGGAAAGCACGATAAGCCGTTTGTCCCGGCTGTCATTCGTGGACCTTTGATAATCGTTTCAGGTAGTTAGAAACCCGAAAGTCTGACAACCAGTCTTACCGAGTGGTATCGTATTACACAGTACCTGGGATACGGAGGTCAGATAGGCAGTCGCTCTATGTGAAATTCTGGTATTCAGCTGCATCCGGTTAGACTGGAAGCCGACCCCAAAAGGTTAGGCAGATTGATGGAGTTGTACATATAACTATGTATTAAGGTAAGAAATTTCGTCCACGAGTGTTAGTAAAGATAAATGAAAGGTACGTACATATATCAGGGCTCTGGCTAATTCAATTAGCGAGCGTTCCACTACATGCCCATGTAATTTATTGACGTATTTATATTATTACGCACAGTAATGTAGCTTAGCCGTGAGTTTTTATGCGAGGGTATTGTAAAAGGCTGTTTTATTCAAAAAATGTGAGAGCAGTGGTGGCCCAGTGGCAACGGCGGCTACTTACGAGTTGTCTCAGGTTCGAACCTAGACAGGCGCATTACTTTGTGTAAATTATTTCATCACCATTGCTCTCCAAACGGTTAAGGAAAACAACGTGAGGAAATCGATATGTCCTGGAACCAAAAATTCGAAGACATGTGACATCTACCAACCCGCACTAGGCCCGCGTGGCGGATTTCGGCCCACTCCCTCTCACAGAGAGGAGGCCTGTGTCCCAGCAGTGGGAACATTATATGCTGATTATGTTATGTATTCAAAAAATGTTGGCGTGTGAATCTATGTCAATAAAACAAAGTCGGGTTAGTTAGATAAAATAACGCAAGCACGGCTGGACCGATTTTTATGATCTTTGATTTGTTAGATTTGTTTCCGCCCCGAACAGCGGAATAACTAATAGAACATAAAAAAAAATACGAAAAAAATTATAATGATTTCTGTCGTACATCCGTTCTTATTGATTTTGAGACGGTGTGAAGTTCGCCTGGTCAGCTAGTGGCAAATAATTTGTATTTTCTTCTTTTGTAATATTTATTACTTTGCATACTATTCTATAGAATCAAGGTTTTCTAACTGATCGGACAACTGTGCTGCTGGGGAGTATGATGCGCCACTTATCCCCAGCTAAAGCACTAGGAAGTAGTGAAGGGCGGGAGTAATGGAGGATTGTTTTACGTATCGCGGACACTCCCGCCTGACCACCACTAAGTTCATTTTTGCTTGCACTCAAACCAAGGATACCAAGACTGATATAAATATAATTGCAACATGAATTTAAAAGACCTACATAAATTATTGTATAACGATATTTTCAAATAAATGATTTTGAATTTGAACGATTTGATTTGAATGGTTTAATTGAAATAAATGCTTTGAGTTTGAGTTTGAACAATCTCCTCCCTATTCCTTTTAAAGATGGCTAAGTGTTTATTTTGGAAATTATTTATTATCTAAGTTCCAATCAATAATAAGTACTTACATATAAAGAATTAAGTAGCCTCAATCAGATATCAGCCCAATGTATCGACGACGACGTAGCGAAAGATTAAAGTTTGTACTAATGAGTTTCTTTCAAAGTTTCTGGCTAATACCACAGTTTTGTTTGCTTCGTTAGTGATGAGGTTAGTGGCTGAGTGGCTCAATAAGGTCGGTTGTAAGTTTGTAAGACTATGGTAAGACTAAGAAACAAATCGATGTTTATGGTTTTTAAGATGGCGTCTGCGCGCGAAAAAAGCTGTCAACATTTAATTTTATCCAATGGTGTTATCCATCAAAATTACATTATTTATTATGTTTATTTTGAAGGCAGCTTCCCAGGATATATCAAATGACACGAGGAGCAGCATTCAAATCAGACTGATTCAGTAATACGAGCCTGAGTGGCATTTGAAATTATGTGAAATATTTATATACAATTTATAATAAAAAAAAAAAATATAAAAAAAAAAAAAAAAAAAATAAAAAAAAAAAAAAAAATGCCATAAAATAAATATAAATTAATTACTGGTTGCATTAAAGAACATTTAAAACTTTTTTGTTTGGAAATGTAAAATGAAAAATTGGAAAAGAATCCGGAATTTTTTCAAATTCAGGGAAAAACTGAACGTGCTTTTTTCTATGGGATTTTTGGAAGTGCTCGAGATCATAACTCACGATTGAAACGATGGATATGCGTAATTCTTTTTTTAGTTTTGTTTATGGTCATGCAAAGCTTATCAGGAAAAAAAAACGGGAGAGTAGAGAATATTACGATTGGTTCTGTCGGGTCAACTTTTATAGTAAGTAATAAATACCTACCTATTCTAGAAAACTTAAATTTTGTGCCAGTTTGAATAATATAATGTTAGCGCTAAGAAGAATCTTATACATCATATCACAATAAACTTAATAGCAGCATGCAAGTTGCGGCTGGAAACCACCGCATTTGTCACTGCACTGTACTAAGACAGTTGTAGCGTCAGCAGAATAATGCCAATAGAATATGTTTTGATAATAATTAGTTTATACTTAGATATGTAACTATCGACACGCCCCTGCATCGCACGGCTTTTACTACTTGTCAAAACATCAAGATTTCTTTACGATATTATGTAAGTTTAATATGAATGTAATGTAATCTATGTAATAATATTATCTGTGTAATTTATATAGAATATAAAATCGGTCAGGCAGGGGCTATAGTTTTTCCATAGTCCTAGATAACCAGTTTACTTTAGCCACCAAAACCCATAATCCAATATTTTTGTTTCCATGTCTTGCAACAGTCCTACACCAACCGGGGGTTGTCCTTGGGTGCACTTGCATAGTGCGAACAGGGATAATCGTCGGTTGGTGCCTCATTTCATTGAAAACGTCTAACGGGCCTCTGCGAGGTGGCTTCGGTCACTCGTACGCCTTCCAAAGGTCCGGGACCACAAGTTCCCGAGATAGGTCAAATACTCTTTCAATGATAATAATAATGCTAATAATAAATAACAAAAAAAAAAAATATCCTTGGACATTTCCCACAACGCCATAGGTATAGTCCCAAGCTAAGCAACCTAATGCTTGTGTTAAGGTAACTAGATGGCTGATAAACTACTTTTATACATAAGCTGAAGGGTTTGTTTGTTTCAACGTTTCAATCTCTGAAACTGCCAGTCTAATTTTCATATTTAATTTTTGAATTTGTTAGCTCGGTTCTTAAGAAGGCTAAGGCCACGATGGGACCCTTAGTCTTAACAGACGAGCAAAAAGAAAATAGTCAGAAAGAACGCTAAGTTAGCTAAGGTATAGGCAATGCGATGCGACAGGCTGGGTCGGGGGTACGAAAAAAATCGCGAAAACAATAAGCTGTTCCTTGCAATTATGTTCACATAAATCGTCAAAATGTAGAGAAGAGCCGATTTTTTTTCGCGATTTCTAGTTTGGTCCCTTAGAAAAAGTTGATCATAATGATGATAACAATGACCCCTTAAAAGGATGCCCATGAATTCAATTTCACCCTGTAGATATGAACCTTTCGGAATACATTCTTGCGGTTATAGTGTAAACCGCATCACAATTCGCATTTATAGATAAAGCCGTTGATCCAGCGCCTGATCTCTCCCCGGTCGTGTCGGATTGCCGTCCCATCGGACTACGAGAGTAAAGGTACAGAGAGTGCTCTTGTGTTTGTGCGCACGATTATGCACTATAATATCTAGTGCGTACCTGGCTAATCTCCGTTGAGATTGGTTACCCTGGTCGAAATTCAGTCAGGGTTTAAGTATTTATTAAACGCATTTATAGATGTTTGTCAAAAATAAAAAGACATCTGTAATCTATAGAACAGATTTTTCGCTGTATACAGGCCATAACGTATCTTAATTACATACCTACAAAATATTACATAATCGACCTATAATGTTCCCACTGCTGGGAGGCTGGCCTCCTCTCTGTGAGAGGAAGTGGGTTAGGTTTCTTCACGATGTTTTCCTTCACGTTTTGACAGCAGTGGTGATGAAATTATTTACACAAAGTAAAGAGCCTGTCTGGGTTGAAACCCACGACCTACAACTCGTTAGTTGGGGCCATTACCACTGGGACACTGCTCTCACAAAATATAAATGTGATCTTATTTCAAAGTTTTAAAATAATTGAAATAGCATCAACCTTGGGTAACCAGTAATAAATTCACCCTGTGACCCGAACTAAGACTTAACTCTGTGCCAAGTGATTCAGTCTCCCCTAAAATTTTGGTAATTAATTATTTTTATCTTTTAAACCTCACTTTTATCTTGCACTTGTGTTAGTGTTAATTTATTTTAGCGAATAGTTTTTGGTTTTTAGTATCAGACCAAATAAAAAACCAAGACAGAGCGCTGAGAACGATACAGTGAAGTATGCCAAAACTACACCTTCGCTCTGTGCATACACGCTTACACGCACACATTTACAACCATTTACAATCAAACTACACCTCATTATGTGCACACATGTTTACGAAACCGGCTTTACTTTACTGTCAGTTGACAGCCCTCTGTCTTGGTTTTTTATTTGGTCTGAGCTTTTAGTAACGAATTTCTTGGAATGCTGCCTTTTGGTGCGATAAGACTGATTAAAAGTTGTTCAAAGTTGGGTAAAGTTGGAGCTTGTTAAGTATTTAGTTGTTTAAATACCTACTCGACACATTGTTTAGTTGTGTTTTATGGTTGGAAGAATAAAATGGTTTATTTGTGTTTGTCGAGTGAGGGTAGTAGGAATAGAACTATTTTCCTATTTTTGTCGCTAAGCAGCATTGCTTAATGTGAAACTTTGAAAGGAATGAATATGTGATTATTTAGGCAGATGAGACATTTAAATTTTACCTATCTTGGTGACTTGAATATCAGAAAATTTATGACAGAATTATTACGCAGACATTAATACGTCAGACAAAATGTACGTATGCCTACTTATAATAAAATAGTAATGAAGAATTTTTGTTCATTTGTTTGTTTGTGTGGATGTATGTTCCGGGTTGGCGCAAAAACGGCTGAACGGATTTGGAAGGGCTTTTAATCCTAGTAGAACGTTCCTGTGGGATATTTTTCGACATCCACGCGGCCCAAGCCGCGGGCAAGACCTATTATAGTCAAACTATTTATTTTATCGCACGAATGTCTCTTGAAAACCAACCACAAAAAAACAATTGCTTTTTTTTTGTTACAATTGTACGCTCTGGGAAGAAAACAGTTGTAAGTACTGCAACACTGAAGTCACGCAACACGCATACTAATTATACGAACAAGCGATATGCTGGGAAGAATAAAATAAAGAATCAACCCAGTTCTAAACAACAAGTATCTTATTAATAATCACTGAACGTAGTTAAGTCTCCAACTTTATAAGATTCTTAACAGTTAGTATATTATAACTTCTGCCCGCGACTTCGTCTGCGTATAATTTCTTGTTCCACCAACCCACCCCGTCGCATCGCGTCGCTTTAATTCTGATTATTTTGCTATTTCTGACTTATTTTGGTTTTTCTCGGCTCCTAATGGTTCTAGCGTGACGTTAAATAGCTTATGAATATAGCTATCATATGCAAAAATATTTTTGAAATTCGACTGGTAGTTCTAAAACTCTTCAGCTTTATAGATTGTGCTACTTATAACTGCTATAGCATTATATCATCGTTATTTCAAATAATTAAAACTAAAGAACTTTTAAAATGGAACTGAATTTAGGATTATATTCCGTCTTTATAATTTGATCACATATGTACTAGACGCGTCGTCATATATTTCATTGTCACATTTGTGGGTGAAAAATCGACAATGATTTGGCAGTGACTTAGACGGCCGTGTAACTAAATAATGATATTTAAAACCTTTACCAATCTTCTTTCTTCTATAATCTACTATTTTCGTAAAAATGAAATGTTGTTCGTTGGTATCTACCTAAAACTTGAGAAAAGCTGGACCGATTTGGCTATTTTTTGTTTTTAAAATGTTCGTCTTATTCTTAGAGTGACGATGGCAATCTAAATGGACTGTCGCCAGAATTTGGCTACGTGTATAAATATAATGTTAGTTATAGTCCGAATTCTGTTTTTATGGAAAGAAAACTCAGGAAAGTTTCCCGGAAAAATTTCAAATTCGGGAAAAACTGAACGTCATTTTTTCTTTTGGCATTTTGTGTGAATTATTAACAGTTCAACGTTTCAGGTCAGCTAGTATAAGAGTGAACACATTTAACTAGATATTGTACTGTCAAAACTTGTTTCAAAAGCCCAGTCACTAACTAAATAGACAAAGTTTAGAAAAACTGAATACAAATTGGCAACAAATTCACAATTTCTTAAAAAAAACCCTGTTGACAGAATACACTACCACTTTTTATTCCTTACAAGCCATATTATTAAGCCCATTCATAACTTTAATAAGCATCTGGCCCACTTCTCGTCAGCGTCACACAAAAAACACTAATTGACAATATTGCAGCGAACGTGATAATGCTACTAATATATTCGTTTGTATGCTGACTGTACTCGCGGCTACAGTTTGCAGAGCCCGAAGTAAATCTCCGAGATAGTTTTCAAGTACAAGTCTGTGCCATTTGTGCAATTAATATTTTAATTTGTTATAGATTTTGTTGGTGTTTATTCATTGCGTGCGCAAATTTCCAGGTTGGACAAAGTGTTATTGAGTTTTTCCATCAGAAACTCAGTAGTTCCGGAGTCGGGATTTCTGCCCGGTTGATACCAAATATAGCAATATTCTCGTCCTCTAATAAATGTGACTCAAACATAATTGGTGAAATATGGGTGTGAGTAGATAATTACGAATTTTATGAGAATTTATATTAAAGGAAAAGCAAGCCGTATTCATTCAGCCCTATTGTTGTTATAAATGTTTAATACAAAACATTAATACTTACATACCGAATAACAATTTTTCGTTATTAATAATATGTTAACTCGTTTGAAAAAATTAAGAAACTCGCTTAATTTTTTTTGGGGCCTTATACAGGGTGACGGGACACCGACGCGCAAACTGTAACTCAAAGCTGGAATTACTCTTCCTTCAAAAGTCATGGCCCTGCATTGAAAATCTTCATACGACATCATACTACTTTAAATCAAATCAAATCAAATCATTTATTTATTTCAGGTATAGACCCATATAAAATCATAAAATTAAACCAGATTACAAAATACAAATTATTACAAAACAAAACAACACAACAACACGACAACACCTAGGAATAAGTGAGTGTTGTTTGCAGCTGGAATATTAAAAGAGACCATCAAGACCAATGAGTTTATTTTAGCATTTCTTCTCAGGGATCAGTGAGCTAGGAAATGCGCTATCTAGTTTTAAAATATTTACTAACAAAATATTGACGTGTCATAAAAAACCATTTCATAAACATTTATTTTCATTTTCATAAACATTTATTTTTATAAAAATTTAATTTCAGTATTTTACTACCTATAAGTTATCCAATGAATTAAAAGTCATCCTGTATACTGTAGGTAGATATACCTCATATCCATACAAATGGACATTCACTGGCTTATGAGTAGAAGCTTTCACCCCTGCCTTGCTTATAATATAACCGATATTGAGTCCCACCGTTACGCCATTAGATAATATAAATAAAGTATACTTCCTAATCCCCTTTAGCGGTAAGTATAGTTAGTTACATGACTGAACTTAAGGGAAGTAGGTCATGGCACCTATATGTGCGGTGTATACAGGGTGACGTTAATATAGTGGTGTCAAATTGAACACCCGATAGTTTTGATAGCCTTACGCATGAATGATGGAATTGATAGATTTAAAATGTAAATGGTGGGTATGAAAATTAATATTTTATAGCTTGCATGATATAGGATTATTTTAAATTGGCTAAGCTCCGCAGACGCGATGGGTATGGACTATGGATGTATAAGCATGAGTAACAAAAAAAAAATATGGGGACGAAATAAACGCTATTTTTGATTTATGATGAGTATCGATATATACATACGATAAACTGAAAGTAAAAGATTTCATGGTGTTTTTTTAGGAGTCAAAGACCACTAGTAGTGTTGTTACTTGAAGTAGGAGTTATAACAGAAAATATATGTTATAATATGTTAACAGTAAAAAAAACAGATTTTTGTTTCAAGTGAATACACTAACTGCGGTCGATGACCACACAAAAAAATCATCAATTTTCTTTTGTTTTGTTTATCATATACATATACTCATCACGCATGCGGAGCTGTCTAGCTAATTTAATTTGACCCTGTAAAACTGCTACACCCTGTATACTGATGTCGCTCAGATCTGTCCAATAGCTCTATAACACACTATAATGTGTATTCATCGTTACGGATGGTTTAGATATAGACGGATTTCACACGTACTAGGTATAACATCAACACAAGCAGGCATGCTAAGCATTTGAAGGCATGTGATATCTACCAACCCGCTCTGGGCCCGCGTGGTGGACTACAGCCAACTCCTTCTCAAAAAAAGAGGTGTCCCCCCCCTGCAGAACATTATAGGCTGATTATGTAGGAATCGATAAAGTTACATAAGGCTGATAATGTAGGTGAGGCATGACGCTAAGAGCTTCAAATGGTGTAGTCTCACACAGTCCATATCCATGGTTTTTCGAAAAACATTCGTAAATTCACTGAAACTCAAATATGTAACCACAAACCATCCCACATTTCATCAGCAAATACCACACACAAAGTTAAAAATCCTGAACGATTTGAGCTCAAAACACATGAATCTATTAATCCTGAAACGAGTAATTCTTGGAAACTATCAGCAAATCCGACGGTAGGACTCGTGCGCCAATCAGATTTCGATTAAAAAATCTCTCTATTTGGAACCGATCGGCTCCAGGGTTCCAAGTTCAAAACGCCACCGACTTTTTTGTTTCCCGGTTGATAATTGGTTCTGTACTTTTGACTGTCAAAGGAAGACTTATAATCGAAAATCGGCGAATTAAACTTCGGACAGGAGATAGACATGATATTTTGAATTGAGATGGTAGGTAGGTAGGTAACCTATTTATGTATTTTTTCATGGAAATTCTCATAGTTCTTTATAGATGAAACGAAAAATCCATAAGGAGAACGTTTATCATTATTAGTATTTTACAATACCATATTATTGTATAATTTAGAATGGGAGATTCAGCAAAAAATAGACCGCTGATAACTTATAAGGTTTCACTGGACTTTCACAGTACCTATTTCAGACAACAATTTGATATGGGCTGAAACTCTGCTGACCCTCTGAAAGGAAAAGACCATAAATATAAACCTCCTAGGTCATAAACGAAACCGTTCGGAAACGTGGAACCAATGAGTTAAACGCTTCCCATTCTAAATCCGAATTCTAAAATTCGAACTTCGAAATTTATGAAATTTACCGTATATTGAATGCGATATTTTTGCGCGCGGATTAGCTTTTGTGGATTTCAAAATGGCTTCTTACCATTTTAGATTGCCGGTTATAAATCTATTATCGATTCAGTTTGTTATAATCATCCCCTCACTAATAAACGTTGTATTGCGTCTATAAAGTTTACACAACGCTTTGTCTTTTTCTTTCGAGAGTCAAATTACTGACGACTGAAAGAGAGAAATCGGAGTGCAAATATTCATCTGATATAATTAATACGTTTATTAGTAAGGCGGTAAATCTTTATAAATTTGTACGGAGGCCTCGGTACGCGAGTCCGACTTGACCGGTTTTTTTTTTAATAACCAATTTAATTTTTGACTTTTTACGGTCTAGAATCGTGTACTATCCATATCCTGTATAAATAGAAAATTGTGAATGACACAATGATTTTATTCCTGTAAGTAGGTTTGTACAAACACTTTTACACGTCAATCTTTTTTTTTTAAAACTAGATGAGGTCGGTCGGTGTAAACACGACACGAAAAGACCTGAAAGTGTGATTAATGTGATATCTTGACGAAACCAAAATAGCCGAAACCCCTGAAACTACCTACATGTAAACATATGTTTTTTATGCTTGTTAAGAAATATTTTTTCATAACGGAACTTCGAAGCCGATGTAATGGCGTTGAAGTTTGTTTGAGAAGCAAAGTCGTACAGAGCACCTAGTTGGGCTTATTGTTGTCTTCAATGCTCAGAGTTTACTGTCAAACACTATAAAACTAGCAACATACGGATAAACAAACTTTATAACAGAAAAATAAAATACAATGTAGGTATGAATGTAACGTAGATACATATTTGAATTTAGAGCACGGCCATCAATATTTTTGAACGAAAACTTTCTAACGCTACAAAGCGTTCGTTCCAAATTCAAATTTGTATTCGGAACCGACGAATTGGTTTATGTTCCGTTCTATTGGAATACTTGAAATGACTGACGGATCTGATAGATCCCGGTTACACGGTCGGGCTTTTGTATAGATTTTTGAGAGCCTTTATAAAATAAGAAACTTTTTGAAGAGAACTACTGAACTGGACTCTGTTTATTTTATGGAAATTTCCATTTCAACCTTTTGATTCAGCTTGCACACGGTTAAATTAATATCGAATCGATAATGTTTAGTTGTACAAAAGAATCGATAATAGAACTTCCAATCTAAGCTAATTAAACTAAAATAAACACGGTTGGCACAATATACATTCTTGTAGCTGCCTTTTCTCAAGAAAAAAAACCGTTTGCAGTTAAAATCAGATTATAATTTACAAACAAATTAATCACACTAGCGAATCACACACGACACGAGGATACGGAAAGCGAGACGGTTTCTGAGCACATGTTGTCCGTACAATGTCTGAGGGTCAAGAGAGGGCTCCACACCGCTCTGTTGTAGCTGTAGTTTTCCACGACTCCCACAAACTCAGGCTAGACTCTGTCAAGCGCCACCTGGTGCTGGCGTTTTGAATCATCAAACGAATGACTGACGTACTTTCAACATAATATTAGGTCAGGTTAGGTATTAATAAAAGCTTCTGATTTAAAATAATGTCTAGCTTTTTTTTGCTCCTTTAAAGAAGAAGTAGGCACCGAGGGATTAAGAGCGTTTACGCCGTACGGCATTTCATCAAACCCTTGTTTTTCGAAATGAATGAACTGATTTTAAAGAAACTTCATACGCATAAGCAGGATACAAAGGTCTAAAAAGTTACTTAAGAACATTCTTGAAATGTCTTATTTAAAAAAAGATAACTGGAAATCTCTGTTTCTATGGAATCTTTAAAATCGGTCTAATTTGGCTGTAACACTATTTTTCGAAAATGTTCTAAACTAACTTTTTAGTCCTTTGTATTCTGATTATGCGTATGCAGTTTAATTAAAATCGGTTCATTAATTTCTAAAAACAAGAGCTTGAAAGTTTGTATGAAATGCCGTACGGCGCAAACGCTCTTAAAGCTCCATACAAATTCTTCAAGAGGGAAAGTTCCCAACTAAGTAGACCAATCGATCGGGAGGTAGGTTTTCAGGCATGAACTTTTCCATTGAGCCATTTCACTTTAGAACAAGGCCAATACACGTCTCCAAATTAGATTTTATCGACATTATTATTTTACCACCGTATTCAAGTTCTGCCACCAAACTGCTTTGCAGTTATGGTTTTGAATTGTTATAGGTCCTGGTGTAGTTACGTGAGAAATATACAAGAAGGACACAACAATACGACAATGAATAAATGTCGTATAATACCTAATGACGCTCTCAGTCTGCATACAAAAAAATTATCAAATATTGCCAATAGTTTAGCAAATATAACTTGTCAGTGGTGTTGAGCAGTGGTGGCTCAGGGATGAGGCATGTGTCCCAGCAGTGGGAACATTATAGACTGATTATGCTATTAGCTTGTCGGCTGATTGGCCAAACCCACAGTCGGCTCACACTATCTAATTTGTTTAAAAAACTCTCTCTTTAATTTCGATGTTAGCATTTCCTTGATACTAGCTTCCGTCCGCGGCTTCGCCTGCAAGATATGTCGATAAAAACTATCCTGTGTCCTTCCCCGGGATGCAATCTATCTCTTTGCCAAATTTTATCGAAATCCGTTCAGTGGCTTAGGCGTGAAAAGGTAACATACAGACAGACAGACAGAGTTACTTTCGAATTTATAATATTAGTATGGATGTTCAAAATCCTCCGCATTAGTATAGTCAGAGTTTTAGTTTATGGTCGTATCCACATCAAGCTACTACAATCTGTCAAATTTCTTTGATAGATTTTCAACTTTATCGCTAAAGTTTAAGGTTCAAAGTTGATTGGGAAAATTTGACAGTTTCGGGTAGGTTGATGTGCTGGCGTCTGTACTTTAAGGTTTGCCTCTAGAAAAGCAAACATCTGTGAT
This sequence comes from Gortyna flavago, assembly GCA_963669345.1. Classification (NCBI taxonomy): domain Eukaryota; kingdom Metazoa; phylum Arthropoda; class Insecta; order Lepidoptera; family Noctuidae; genus Gortyna; species Gortyna flavago. Next base: position 13,673,789 of record OY770145.1, on the reverse strand, counting down.
GTCATGCTGTTGGAGATGCTCCTAGGCGGTGGTTATAAAGTCTTTGACATTTAATAACAATTTAGGGTAATAAGTAAAATCGCCGAAAATGGCTCGTGATCATGGTTTACCTTGCTACCTTGATGTCACATCCATTTAAAACAAATGTATGATAATAGACACGCACGCACAAGCCAAAGGATACATCGCGGGCTGCTTGGGGGTTTACCTCGATGCTTGGCATGTTGTGCGTGCAGCATTTGTTTTACGTGGTGACATCGAGATGGCGAGCTAAACTGCAATCGCGAGGTACCTATCGCAATGAGGCATCTTTGGCATGTAATTACGAGTATCCTTTTAGGCATACCTCCTAAGTTACAATGACCACGACTAAAAATAACGGTCAGTTATATCATATAGAAACCCCGCCAAGTACCCATACGTAACGGATATGTAGCCTTAGACAAGCCATAAGGAAAAAAGGAAAGTTATTTCGTGAAAGTAACGTAATATTCAGCAATAAATTCTAGCCGAGTTCAGCTGTCATGGCCAGAAAAAAGTTTATGTGCATTCAAAGTAGTGGACTAACTGCTAAGTGCTTAAATAGTTTATAAGATGCAGTGTATGATTAGGAATTAGGTTTATTTTTCCTCGGTTTACGTAACATCACGTCTGTACATTTTAAGAGATAAGCAGAGGTAATTAGTAGTTAGTAAGTAGGTACTCGTCGTACACCGATTTTTGCAGTGATGACAGGTGGAGTAAGGCTGTGACAGAGTGGCGTTCAAGGATTGGAAGACGAGATGTCGGTCGTCCGGCGGCGAGATGGGCAGATGACTTTGTTGCCATCGCCAACAAAACCTGGGTGAGGCTGCCACAGGAGCGTGGGGATTTTCACAAGACAAGAGAGGACTATACCTAACAGCGGGAAGACGGGCTGTTGATGATGATGATGATGATTTAGTAACAATGCGAGCCTATAGCCATAAATCGGTCACTAATTATAATGAAACAAATAAACATGATGTATTTCTCTTCTACAAAGGCGCCTTAAAAAATATCAAGATTATAACGTCTGATAAATCCTTTGTGGGAGAGACTGGTATCTGCACAAGGAAAACCTGTTATTACCAGCCAAAAAATAATATTAATAAATTATTTTAACCTTTGCTGGGAGAACACAGTAAACAAAAATAAATGAAGAAAAAGATACTTCAATATCAATCTCTAATTCAGATATTGAGTTACAGCAACCTTATTGAAAAAATCGCAATAATTTTATTATTAGCTTGATCCCTGGACACCACGTTTATCGGTCACACAGACGACAAAATTAACACCAAAACATAACAATCACAAATTAATGACCATTACAATAGATGTTACAATTATCAGCCCCCAAGGGACGAAACTAAGAAAGAACCACTCGTCTGAATTGCTGGCCCTAAGGATAAGCTACTGATAACAGCGGACGATAAGGGAATTAAATTGCTTTGGCGTAACACCAATTATTATTCGGGATAGTGGCTATAGTGTTCTGTGTTCAAGGATGTTTGGTGTAGTTTGTGTTTAAGTTTGGGAAGTTAATCTGTGTTGTAGAATAGAATAGAATACTGTTTATTATCTACATCATATAAATTACAGATACAGATATAAGATAACAGACGTTACCCAGAAAGCCGCTAAACTTAAGTGGGACTGGGCCGGACATGTTGCCGCATGTCAGATGAGAATTGGGCTAAGAGAACCACCGATTGGGTCCCACTAAACGCACGACGCCATCGCGGCAAGCCAAGACGAAGATGGCGGGACGAGCTTGACTCCTACCGTAGCGACTGGCCGACACTCGCAAAAGACAGAGTTGTGTGGAAAAGAGAAATGGGGGCCTTAGCCCTGCAGTGGGGCAGTACAGGCTAGTTAGATTAGAAAATGTTTTTAAGTAGCTTTTTAGACCTTTGTATCCTACTTATGCGTATGAAGTTTCATTAAAATCGGTTCATTCATTTCGGAAAACAAGGGCTTCAAAGTTTGTATGAAATGCCGTATGGCGTAAACGCTCTTAAAATTAATTAAATATTCTAAATAAAAAATCGGTAGTTGTAATGTTAAATTAAACTTCTTTTACTACAAGTGATTGAATTTACAGTCAGTTACAAAACCACCAGCTTAGAAGTAATGGCATCCATACAAAACATTATAGTATTACAACAATTTCACCACCAAAACAAACTAAAAAAGAAAACTTCTCCACAAATTAATAACAGCAAACTTATTCCACAAAAACACGTTCTTCTCATAATTAAAGAAAACTTATTCTACTCACCCCGTAAAAAAAGGCGTAAAGATACGGGCTGTTATACCCAGGTAGTGGCGAGCTGGCAAAGCTCCAGCACTCTGTATCTACGAGTACGTTACGTACCAGTTTTCTATAGTTCCACAAAGAAACATACTTATTAAATAGGTTACTAAGCGTTTTCAGATGTAAAAAGTAGTTCTCATTTGTTTTACGTCATTCATTTGTTTAGAGGAAGCATGTAATGGCGATAATAAGGACAACAATAAATCGAGAACAGTTTCATCATCTGTCTAGCCTTTTCCCAACTATGTTGAGGTCGGCTTTCAGTCTAACCGGATGCAGCTGAATACCAGTATTTTACATGAAGCAACTGACCTATCTGACTTCTACAACCCAGTTACTGGGTAATACGTCACCCCTTGGTAAGACTGGTTGTCAGACTTTCAAGCTTCTGACGACCCGTAACTACTGCAAAATGAAAACAACAACTTACACAAACCGAAAGTTAGAACAGTTTTTTGTATTAATTTATTATGTACTAAAAACAAATTCTAACACTCAACAATCATAACAGTGCACGATATACAAGTCTTTAGGTATTATGAACATAATGAGCCTATAATGTTTCCACAGCTAGGGCTCAAGCCTTCTCTATGTGAGAGGGAGTGGGCCATATTCCACCACGCAGACCCAGTGCGGGTTGGCTGATATCACAGGCCTTCTAATTTTTGGTTCTAGGATATGCCGGTTTCCTCACAATGTTTTCCTCCACCGTTTTGAGAGCAGTTGTGATGAAATAATTTACACAATGAAAGTGTCTGCTTGGGTTTGAACCCACGACCTACAGCTAGTAATTCTCGCCCGTTACCACTGGGCCACCCCTGTCTTTATTTATTATAGTAAACTTTAATTAACTATAAATCAATCTAACTAATGCCAAATTGCTTTTGACTAAGGGTTGACTGAAAGTTATTTTCCAAAACTAGTAGGCCGAACATACTCTTGACTAACTATTTCTATTAAAACTGCCTCGCATTCAACCGATGTTTATTGTTAAAAATAGTTTTTATCTCACTGAACAGCGGGCTTGTTGTGTAACACGCTATCAGTAGCATGCTTTCATTTTGACAGTTGAACAAAATTCATTGCATTGTTTACGTTGTCGAGCAGACAAATTTATCGAATATATGAACCAATGGATAAGCAATATTCTTCAAAATGATTCAGAAATATATTGATAGCGTTACGCAATTAGAAATCACACGTATACAGTTCAAAGTACAAACATCCATTTTAGTCAGTTAACGAAATAATAACCATGAAAAATAATAAATCAATGGCTTCAATCCTTAACATGGCTTACTATAACTTACCTTATAAAAGAAATGCTTTTAGGCTTTCTCACCGTCAAATAAATCATACACATTATGTTTGTAGGAACGTTGTCAGTGCTACTGAGGTGAATGAAATAAATTGATGGCGGGGGAACTAGAGGGGATCATTTGTATGGAGTTTTTGTATCGAATTGATGGTAGATGTGTTGCTGTTTTTGATATCGCATTGTGGATAAGGCCTGGCGATACCGATGTTATTTAAAAAAATGTATCGAGCGAGAATTAAGTCGATATTGAGTTCTATATTACTGGCATCTGCCCATTGCACCCCCGCCCGCGCATTTACTTCGTTTTCGCTCAGCATTATTTCTGACATTTTTAGTTTTGCTCTTCTCCTAAGAGGAGGCTCGCACTGCACCGCATCACGCAGCGGGGCGCAGATAACGCACTCACGCGCGTGATTTTTTACATAAGAAAACTTTTTTACAAATAAACAACCGACTTCCAAAAAAAAAAAACTACAAAGTGATAAATAACTTTTATTTCTGAAGTCGGTGTCGTTGGTTCTGCATTTTCGTTTATTGACACCGACTTCCGAAATAAAAGTTATTTATCTCTTTGTAGTTTTTTTTTGGAAGTCGGTTGTTTTTTTGTAAAAAAGTTTTTATTTTTCACTTTTTTGTGAGAGAGTTTGTAATTTATCTACTTAAGTTACAATAGCCTAACGTCAACTGCTCATCACCTTTTACAAAATATTGCTTTTCCCGATGCTGGGACGTTAATTTTTGAGGAGTTCTCCTGGTAAGAACCTGGAGAACTCCACTCCACCACCACACGCATTGTAACGAGCATAAATTGCTTAGCAACTATATTAAAGTAATCGAATCGCATCCCGTGAAATATTTATCATTAATTAGTTCCGATGGTCATCTGTGGTCTTCATCATCAGCTCCACTTTACCAAATGATGATTTCCGAGAGCAAATGCTCAAGTTACTCTAAAAAATATCTAAATCGCTATAGGTTTGCCAATAAAATTTGAGGGTTTCCCTCGATTTCCCTGGGATCCTATCATCAGATCCTGACCTGATGATCATGGGACCACTTTGGAAGTATAAACTTTCAAACAAAAGAAAAATTTTCCAAATCGGTCCAGGCGTCTTCGAGAAATCGGGGAACATACATAAAAAAAAAGATTCCGACGAATTGAGAACCTCCTCCTTTTTTTGAAGTCGGTTAAAATTTCAATAAAAAGGCACTCACGCGCGTGGAATTTTGCTCCGTTTCCAGTGTGCCAATTGGGCCATTAAATGCAAAAACAATTTTTCAAATGTGCCTATCTTTTCCATTTTGGGTCTGTACGTTATATAAGTTAATTTTTAACATAACTGGTTAACAATTAAAATTCTGCTCAGATTGTTCGAGTCTAGTCATCTATACATACCTACTGTATATCATGTATAGCCGTCAAACTATTCCAATAATGCAGTGGAATGGGCAAAATTTCCACAAATAGAGAGAGCTATATGTCTTGGTAGGCTTCTATTGCGAACTTGCTTTGATATGTCAGTGTCAAGCAAAGGTACCTACACTATTCCATTGTCTGCGTACACATTCTCTTCTCTTAAATTAGCATGAACTATATTATGAGATAACTCATGCTGGACGGACTCATTGCGAGCATTTACTTCGCGAATTTGTTTTAAAAATGCTTCATTGCGCGAACGTTTGTTACGTAACGAACATTCATACGGGAAACACGCATTCGTTCGCAAGCAAAGCTTCATGAATCGTTATTTCGTGTTTGCAGGGTTCCGTACCACAAAAACGCCAAAAAAAACACGTGTCTTGTAATAGAGACCCTGTAATTTATAACTTTATTTTTATAATTTGTTGATATAGCGGCCACAGTAGTACACACTCCGTAAAAAATTCAAGTGTCTACCTATCACGGTAAACAGCCTTGTGACAGATAGAAGGACGGACGGACGCGGAGGGTCAAACAGCGGAAGCTTAGGTAGTAAAAGGGACACGTTGGCACTCTTTGGGTACGGCACCCTAAAGAGCAAGATTAGCGTTAGATCCGATTTTGAACACGTGCTTAAAGATACCTTCAACTAAATGGTACTTTGTATGTAAAATACTTTGTGTCAAGGTATACCAGTCAGCATGGTGGTAGCGAAACTGACTGCTCATGGTGCGCCAGACATTCATGGATGCAATATTTAAGTATTACAAAAATAATACAAAAAAAATTACCATGCATGATTACATAATCAGCCTATAATGTTCCCACACTGCTGGGACACAGGCCTCCTCTCAGTGCGAGGGAGTGGGCCGTAATCTACCACGTGGGCCCAGTGCGGGTTGGTAGTCATGTCACATGTCGTCGATTTTTTGGTTCTAGGACATGCCGGTTTCCTCACGATGTTTTCCTTCACCGTTTTGAGAGCAGTGGTGATGAAATAATTTACACAAAGTAAAGCGCCTGTCTGGGTTCGAACCTACGACCTATGACTTGTAAGTCGCGGCCGATACCACTGGGTCACCACTGCTCTGCACCAATGCATGATTACGCGCTGTCATATTATACCTATCCAAATAATTTCCCCTTTGTGCTATCACTAAAAACGCTCCTTTCAAACGGACATTACTAAATTACGGGTTCGAAGCGACTAAGGAATTCCTGACACTGGCAAGTTTTCCTCGGCACAGTGTAGTTCACTGTGCCGAGGAAAACTTGCCAGTGTTTGTATAAGAAACAAGTCTGAGTCTCTAAGAGCAGTAGGCAAGAGGGTACAGAAGGCCAAGTGTGGGGTTGCAAATAATTAATTCAGAAAGATTTTTTTATCACCATCCAAATTTTTACAGGGTGTTCTACCCATGATTATGAACAACTTTTACTATGGGACCAACTCTGAAATCACGAAAAAAAAAACCAGCTGTCTAATGCAAATGTTCAATACCTACTTGATCAAAATGTATGTCGCGTCGATGTCCTCGCCAGCCTGTATATTAGTTAACCTTTTGACCGCCACAGTCATGTTTAGAACCAAAATGTGCCCAGCACGCCAAGGTTCGATTATATGACAGATTTTGATGCCGAGAGCACCGTTTTGATTTTTTGACGTGTGGCGGTCAAAAGGTTAAAGTCGTTGCGAATCAGGAGCGGGCGTCATATAATTATGTGATTTGACTTTTATTGCGCGTTTACGAAATACAACGTGTTTACTGGCGGTAAATAATACACAAACGTGAACGTCACATATCTGTGTGTAAAGTTACAGTTTCCTAGAAAAGCGGTGGCAACTACATAGTATCCGAAATTTTCCGGCGAATGACGAAGTATATTCAAACTTATGTTTCAAATTGATGTTATTTCAAGTTAAACAAATATCAACTTTATTTTTATGGCAATTAAGTCGATTGCAGAGTTAGTAGCACTAGTGAAAAAGTTATAAAAAATTTTGAAGTTGTAGCAAATAAGTCGCGAATGCAGATTAAGTTGGTGTGTTTTCCTAAAGAGCGTTTTTTGACATCCTAAAGTCAAACCTGGTGCCATTATTTTCGTAGCGGCGTCACTGTGACAGTTAGGTATGTTGCGACCACACCGCTCTTTTAGGAACCAGTAGTTTAAGTGTACAGGGCCCTAATTCACTATGACCACTTAACGATTCCTTACCAAAACCACATTAATCTCTTAGCTATCCCGCCAATCTCGCGTAGATTGCGCGCGGTTTTGTTTTTTGTGTCATAGAGGATTACGGCCCAGTACTTCCCAGTACTTATATAATTTCACCTGCAGGTTCTTACGTTATCCCATAATTAGTTATCAGTTATAGGAGGCGAGCCAACAAGACATGTTGTTGTTGTCAAAAACATACCAGCCTATTATTATCACACTGCTGTCTCATTCAGAGAAGGCACGAGCATTGATCACCACACTTGCTCAAGACGGGTTGGCGATTTCAGACTTATATGAACCACTAGGTTCTGCTCGCGAATTCATCCGCGTGAAATTTCTTGTTCCACCGTACCACCCCATCGCATCGCATCGCCCACCCGTGCTGTTACTCCGTTTTCGCCAAGCGTTCCTTCTGACTTACGAGTTGTAGGTCGTAGGTTTCGGATCCAGACAGGCGCTTTACTTTGCTTTGTGTAATTTATTTCATCACTACTGCCCTCAAAACGGTGAAGGAAAACATCTGCGTAGCCTTTTCCCAACTGTGTTGGGGTCAGCTTCCAGTGTAACCGGATGCAGCTGAATACCAGTATTTTATATGTAGCGACTGCCTATCTGACCTGCAAACCCAATTACTGGGTAATACGAAAGCCCTTGGTAAGACTGGTTGTCAGACTTTTGAGCTTCTGACTACCCGTATCGACTGTCAAAAATCTACGAATGACAGCCGGGACAAACGGCTTAACGTGCTTTCCGAGGCACGGAGGGGTTTCGGTATGTAAAGATGGTCACCCATTCACAGACTAACAGCGGCAAGCGTAGCTTAACCTGATCGATCCACCTGTCCGGCTGTTATTATTTAGCCACAGGTAAAGGAAAACATTGTGAGGTAACCGGCATGTCCTAGAACCAAAAATTCGAAGACATGTGACATCTAACGACCCGCATTGGGCCCGCGTGGTGGGTTACAGCCCACTGCCTCTCGAAGAGAGGAGGCCTGTGTCCCAGCAGTGGGAACAATATAGGCTAATTATGATGATAACATATTGCCCGAACCAAGGATTGATGTTATTACCCTAAGCTCAGGAATCGTATTTGTTACCATTGGGCCATAGAGGCAGGCAATTAAACCTTCTGCATCTAATATTTGATGTGTTCAAAGGGATGCGCAGATATACACCTACGATTCACAAACATTTATCTAGCATCCGATTCGGAATTCTGTTGTAAGCAGGATTTTGGTATCAACTTTGCTACGCCTTCTTGCTGTATTTCGGAATACAAATTCTCTAGGATTACACTTTTTTATTGTTACAATGATATTTCTGGATGTTATAAAAGGACTTACAGTTACACTATTATGATCTTTTTGATATAAATACACTTACAAATATTATTATTTTCTTTCAGAAAAAATCCTTGGGTTGCAAACACTAAAATAAAATAAGTATTTACGCTCTTTCTTGCGACAAGGCGGTCATACTTTTACCATCTACTACAACTCCTATTGCTGACAAATGCGTGCACTGACTGGATAGGTCCACTCAATCTGTGTGGTCAATTAAAAGACCATAATTATCATATAAAATTTACATGGCCTTCACATGATCTGGCCAAGATTTTGTCTGGACTTTAAGAGACTCTGAGATTGTTTCGGCCCTGACTGGACAGGCCCACTCAATATGTGTGATTATTTCCTCAAAAGACCAGTTCAGACACCAATCTACATGGTCTTCACATGATCGGACCAAGATTATGTCTGGACTTAAAAGAGAATGTGACACTGAGTTCGTTTCTTTTCGGCCTTTCTTCTCGGAGTAGTCAGATAGGAAACGCCGACCTCATGTAGTTTTTAAAATATGGTTGACGTGTCTGTTTGTACAAATCTACTTAGCGAAATGAAATCATCTTATATTTATTTACCAAACCAGCATAAATATGATGAAACTACCTTCTGCCCGCGACTTCGTCCGCCTGAAACTTCACCCTCCCCCATTTACCCTCTTAGGGCTGGAATTTCAAAAACCCTTTCTTAGTGGGGTAAACCTACACCTCACAAAGAATACACCCTACAAATTTCATGGCTTTAGGACCAGCGGTTTAGGCTGTGCGTTGATATACCAGTCAGGACTTTGAAGTTTACAAACATAGATGAAAAAAAAAACCGGCCAAGTGCGAGTCGGACACGCGCACCGATGGTTCCGTACAAACCTGTAGGCATTAAAGTAAAAATGTTTTTATTATATGATATAACTAAAAATGTACGGTTTTCGCAATTTTTCCTTTATCTGTGCTATAAGACGTTGCTTTGTACCAAATTTCAAGATCCTGAGTTCACGGGAAGTACTCTGTAGGTTTTGATTCCCTTGCGAGTGTCGAAAATTTGCGGAAATTTGCGGCATAAACGGCTGTATCTTTTGATTGCGTTGGCTTAGGAGTTTGATTTTTTCACAGCTCCAAGAGACAGTAAACCTGAGTATTAGATATAAATTCCAGCTTGATACCTTAACGCGTTCCTGAGAAAAATTGTCTTGACAGACAGACAGACGGACGGACAACAAAGTGATCCTATAAGGGTTCCGTTTTTTCCTTTCGAGGTACGGAACCCTGAAAACGTATAATTTCAATCTAGTAACACAGTTCTACGATAAAATTCCTTCCCAATCACCAAACATACCCATTTTCTTACCCCGAGCCATCTAATTCTAAGTATCTCCGACATTTTGAATCATTAATCGCAACAGATACTCAACAAATTCTCTTGTGGCCTGGCGAAACAAAAGCCTACCGTGGCCATTACTTATTTATCAAACTACCCTGCCCGTTTAATTATTACAGTATCTACCCGTCCTTCAGTATTAGGAATGCGGTAAAAAAATGGTAAATATGATTGTGGGAATTGGGAGTTGTATTTTATTGGTATAATGGGTTTATTTCTTCTTGTAAGGTCGAGAAGTGAAGTCTATTGGTATGTTGTGTTTCTGAATTAATTTTAGGAGTATGTAAGTAGCAGATATTTTTGAAGTTAAGACCGTTTACGACGAACGGCATTTCATACAAACTAACAAGCCCTTGTTTTTCGAAATGAATGAACCGATTTTAATGAAACTCCATACGCATAAGCAGGATACAAAGGCCTAAAAAGTTACTTAAGAACATTTTCGAAAAATACTGTTACAGCCAAATTAGACCGATTTTTCAAGTTTCCATAGAAACAGAGATTTCCAGTTATCTTTTTTAAATAAGACTTCGAAAATGTTCTACACTACTGCTAAATGGATCGATTAGTGTGATTCTACTAAAAAATATTGTCTATTCAAACTTATGTTTCAAATTAATATTAATAGGTCCTAATTGAAGTTAAACAAATATAAGTTTTATTTTAATGGTAATTACGTTGATTTCAGAGTGACTAGCACTACTGAAAATGTTATAAAAATGTTTCAAGTTGTAGCGTAAACTGAACTTTATTGTGTAGGACTTAGTAATCCATACTAATATTATAAATTCGAAAGTAACTCTGTCTGTCTGTCTGTCTGTATGTTACCTTTTCACGCCTAAACCACTGAACTGATTTCGATAGGATGATGCAAGAGTTTCTATGAAATCTGGTCCCACCTTCCAATAGCTATTTGTGTTACATCGTTGGATAGGTAATTTTATTCAGCTCAAAAATACCTATCCAACGATGTAACACACATAGCTATTGGAAGGTGGGACCAGGAATTGCATCCTCCTTTGGCAGAAAGATAGATTGTATCCCGGGGAAGGACATAGGATAGTTTTTATTGACATACCTCGCGGGCGAAGCCGCGGGCGGAAGCTAGTTTTTCCATAAACTCATATTTGTTTACATTTTCGACAAATAAATCGCGAATACAGATTAGATAAATACATAAACTCATGCCTTTTTCCCATGAATTCTAAAAATAATATAATTTTAAAGTTAAATTAATTAATAATTTGTGGAAGAAAAATAAACATTATTATTATATTATATTATTTTGCGGGCTACCTTAGCGAATCCCCCTGTACTTTCACAACTTAAATCAGGCCAAAAACGTTAAGTTTAAGTGAAAACCTCTGTAAACATACCTGAGCGGAGGAAATCGAATAAATTAACAAAAAAAAAAAAGAGAAAAAGTAAAAATCAAACTCTATATCGGTGGAACTACGGAAAGTGAAAATATCACCTGACCTTATTTTGGGTACAGTACAAGAGAAAGGTTCTTAATTCTCACAATCGTTTAGTGCTGGCTAGACATGGTTCGTTTAATTGGGCCCTTTTCGGGTAAAATATGACTTAACTTGGATTTTAGTCAGGGAAAATCGTGATTTTAGTGTGCTTCTTTACCAAAACCGTTCGTTCCACCCGCTGAAGACCTCCCACCTGGACATGAGTTACCTTGGGTAATCTGGAAGTCTTTAAACAGACTCCGGACCCAGGTTGGCCGAAGCAAGGAAAACCTGTTCAGGTGGACATTCATAGATGACTCTGCCTTGGAGTGTAAATGTGGTGCTGTTCCACAAACTATGGGACACATAATATCGTGTCCTGCGTGTCCTGTCAGCTGCACGTTACAGGAACTGGTGGACGCTGGTGATGGCGCCAAACAAGTAGCCGAATTCTGGGCCGAGTTCATTTAGATTGCTATCGACACGCTCCGTGGATGGGTGGATGGGTGGTCAGTGGATGGGTGACCATCGTTACATACCAAGGATCCCTCGTGCATCGGAAAGCACGTTAAGCCGTTGGTCCCGGCTGTCATTCGTAGATCTTTGGCAGTCGTTACGGGTCGTCAGAAGCCCGAAAGTCTGACAACCAGTCTTACTAACGGCTGGACCAATTTTGATAAAATTTTGTGTGGAGGTAGCTGACACCCTGGATTAATATATAGGCTACTTTTTATCCCGATATTCCCACGGGATGGACACTTATGCGGGTGAAACCGCGGGGCGCAGCTATTTAGCCTATAATGTTAACCTATAATCAATTTTTATTTTAGACAATGTTACCTACACATTACAATGTACGAGTATGTTCTGCATCGTTCTCACATGCATAATTTTAACATGAATGATGTAACCAATATTTTGTAACCATATTATTTTGATTTAAAACTGTGTCTGTAGAGTTAATTGGCCGTTCTTCTCCATAGGTTTCCGGGTTAAGTTTTTATGGAAAAGGCTTTTTAATGGGCTTCATCTTACTGACTGGCCGAGTTGACAATTCAAAAGTACCTGTAAATTGTTTATGTGAAATAAATGCTTTGTGTTTGAGTTTGACTATGCACAGTCGATATTATCATTGAGAATAGAATATAGTTATTTAAAAATAATGTTACAGTACTAATTATAACATTAATTACAGACATTTTACAAAAAGGTGTAGTTACACAATAGACTGTCTAACTAAATAATAAGATTAGTTAAAAAAAAGCAAGTGTTCACACGACCCATTTGGAGTATTCAGTTAAAAGCTTAATACAGTGACCAAAACTATTTTTTTTTAAACTTACAATTTATTACAAATATATTTTCGTTGGCTCAATCGGCGGTCAGTATGGCAAAATACATAATTTAATACGTTGACTGCCAAGCAACAGACACAATTGAAAATCTATTGTTCGCGGTCACCGGTGAAAGCGTTGGCAGTCAGTGTTAAAAAAGAAACCTTCAGTATTTTCCCAGTAACTTTTGATATACAATGTCAAAACTTACTGAAAATTCTGATTCAGTAGTCAATTATGAACAAACTACTTTCAGGACTTGCGTTTATTTTATTACACCTTGTATACGAATATTATATCCATAGTATTCTGGTATATATTTCGACTTACGCAGCCAGAATCAAGAGCTAAAAATAAAACCTTCAAATACAACCCAGAAATTCAAACACGAAAAACATTTCCACACCTCATATTTTACATTGTAAAAGTGTGTTCCTCGTCAAACAATCTTGTTTGAAGATATATGTCAAACAACTGCGGTGTCTCGTCAAATAATGGAGATTTCAGCGCTCTGTTGACACGGGAACATGTAGTCATGCAGATTTACGAACAAAGGGAATCTATTGGCTTCATGAATCCGGTAATTAGCTCGGAATTGCTTGTCGTGTGATGGGAGCAAATTAAATGAGTCGGTTGACATTTTTGTTTATGTCGATAGATGCTGTTCGAAGTTCTTGTTCACGTTTAGTAATGTGGAAGTTATTGTTAATTACTTAGGATTTTGGCATGTGTTTCTTTTAATGCAATGTAATGGGCCACAGAAAAAAAGTAAAGTTCATATTGAAAATAAGCGAAGCTGTACCCGTTTCTTCAATACAGACGACGTCGCGGGCAGATGCTTGTTTATAAATAAGATACTACTAGAGATCGCAGAAAGCGATAAGGCCGCCCATTGTATGTTTTGTATTAATCATCGTATTTTTTGTTATTTATTTTCTGGTGTACAATAAAGTATATATAAATAAATAAATAAATACTCAGTCATAAATCTTAGTCACTTAAATAATAAACCGAGCTGCTTTCTAATAAAGAAGCCTTTACGCTTTATTAAGTATTACTGATACGTATTCTTAATAAAAAAAACCGCTTAAAAACACCAGCATTTTGTGGTGATAAATAAGTAAAGTGTCCATTTGCAAAAATACAGACCAATACACCTCTAGCCGGAAAAAATACACCCACACAACAGAACAGAACATAACGCAATTTGTGCCGAAAAGTTGCACGATTTAATTCTAGCGGCCGCCGGCAAAAAGGCCATTATAGACGAGTCCGCTCTTATCACGTTAAAGGGCCGTCCCTTTAAGTTTGACTAAATCCGAGCACTTTTTTATAGATAAATGGACCCGGTCTGAAGTATCACTCAGCGTTGGAAAGACGTTTATCAGAATATATTATTGGAAAACGTAATTTAGTATTTTTGGGGAGTTTTGTGTTTCATTTCGGAGTTGTTACACGTTTTAGACGGGAAAGTCACTGGGATTATGCAAAATTTGAGTAAATTATTAAGGGGTCCTTTCGTCTATGTCGAAAATAACAAGTCATTGTAAACAGGCTTCAAAAGGAGGTTCTTAATTCGTGTTTTTCTCGCTGTTATAGTTACAGAAGGAACATAGTTGAAAAGTCTTCTGATGTGATTGTTATTTTCTTTCACTTGTTATCTTCAAACTGAAACAAACCTATTGACTTTTTGGAACAAAGTTCTTTATCGCAGCATGCAGTAGGAGTAAACTGGCAGAAAACGTCACGTAACGAAAAAGCGGTATGCCCGAAAAAGTTAATTTGAAGTGTGAAAAGTTTTTATTTATTTATTTAATACTTCAAGCACAAAAAGGTACAGAGGCGGACTTAATGTCATAGGCATTTTCTAACAGTGGTAGGTGCAATCATGAAAATTGAGGAATTAGTATTTTAAACCTATATTTTTTTTTTTAATAAAAAATCGCTCCATGTAAAACACTGGTACTTAGCTGCATCCTGTTAGACTGGAAGCCGACCCCAACATAGTTGGAAAAAGGCTAGGCAGATGATGATGATTTTTTTTTTTTATAATGTTGCGGCCAAATTAGACCGATTTTAAAGTTGCCATAGAAACAAAAAAGATAACTGTAAATCTTCAGTTATCTTTTCTTAAATAATATATATCGAAAATGTTCTTAAGTAACTATTTAGACCTTTATATCCTGCTTATGCCTATGAAGTTTCATTAAAATCGGTTCATTCATTTCGAAAAACAAGGGCTTGAGAGTTTGTATGAAATGCCGTACGTCGTAAACGCTCTTAATCACCATGCCTAATTGACAAGTGGCTATTTTCAAAGCCATGTTCCACAAAAATCACGCAAGTGGCGCTGTCCTTCACCATTGAACAAAATACAACTTTTGTTTTTTAAAGAAAAGAAGCAGTCTTTTTTTTAAGACGAGGGACAGAGCCATCTGTAATTTTTGTGGAACATGACTTGGAAAATAGCCACTTGTCATTAATTTAAGCATGGTGTCTAGATGATTTTCATGCTGACTGTACGTTTTTATCGTTTCGTGTAGGGTTGGGACTTTTTGAATCGTGTAGAGCCGGGATCGGGGAGAGTAGAGACGAACCCTCCAACTCGTTTTCGACACCTTTCACCTTTTCACCATGCGTGGTTAATGTCAATTTAGTAATTCTCATGGGCCATTTTAATAGAAAGAGGATAACTACCCGCCGCAGCCGTCCAAGGTCGTTAAGTCCCATCTGTTTATTATGGAGCGTAAAAATGTTATGTCAGAAACAGCATTAGAAGTTTTATGTTTGCAAATAAATTATCTATATCTTACAACTTTTAAATATCCCATTATTTACTGAGCTGATACATAGCCAGCAGCAGGCGCAGGTTAGCCGCCTCTAATATCTAGCCGCCCTAGGCCAGCACCCAAATTGCGCAACACACTATCAATCATAATCATTTTGAAGGATATTGCAAATCCATTGCTTCATATGTTCGAAAAAATTGTCTGCTCAACGACGTAAATAACGCAATGAATGTTGTTTAACTGTCAAAATGGAAGCCATTGCTACTGTAAGCGTGTTATGCAATTACAAAGTCCGACTCTTTATCGAAAGTTGGAAGTAATTTTTTTTTTATTCCACGTAGCTGACCTAGCCAGCAATACTACAAACAAGTCTTCAACAAAATATTCGATGTTATTGGATCCACCTCGAATCTATCAATTACTTTGCTAATTGACGTCTGCCAGACGTAACCTCCTGAGTGCAAAGATATCGAGTTACGTTCGATACAAGTTCACTTATTTATGTACTTACATCCTTATTAGTTATTTGTTATACAAAATAAAAATATCATGTTATGAATTTGGAGAAGGCGCTGCAATTTGACATACAAGTTTTTATCTAGTTTGGGTTTCTTTGGGTTTCAGAGACTTCATAGGTTTTTTAACACAAATTTATTTTAATAAAGATTTGTTATTATTATTATTAGTTGTAGGTTATGTTTCAACTTGAGGACGTGTAAGTTAGGATATCTATTTTACCACAATAGATACTGCGATCGCCAACCCGTCTGCCAAGCGTGGCGATTATGGCAAACCCCTTCAATAAGAATGACAAGCACAAAAAACACTTGGCCCCTAGTACCCGGCGGCCCGCCTACCCTTGGCTACGGTAGGGGCCAAGGCCACGGTGAGGCAAGGGGTACTAAGAATCCCCGGAAGAGAGCACAGAACCGGTCAAAGTGGAGTTGCTTGGGGGCCTATGTCCAGCAGTGGACGTCTTTCGGCTGAAATGATGAACAGACACTGCGCCTCCTATTTTGTCCTTTATACCGTTGTTTAATTTTAACGTCCCCACACAGTACACGCAACACACGCGTTTTATTTACGTACATCTGTAACAAATCCATAAATAAAAGAACACAGAGATATAAACGTCAATACACAGTGTTTGATTACAAATGCACACAAAGAGATGTTTCCGTGAAGAGCGAGATAGTGTACAGATGCCATTGTTTATCTATACCGTTGATACTGTAGTGCCTAGATACAACTGTAGCTCTGGTACTTTACCAGCTGGGGAGATGACTCTCGTGTTACTTGATAAACTTGTATTAATTAAGAATTGATGATTTAATGCTGACAAAATTAACATCCAAATTCACAATAATTACTTGTCTAAGTAATGTAGCAATACTATGCGAAGTAAGGCATTTCTCAATGCGTTCCATATGAGTTGTCTTTTAATTCATTAGTGCCAATGGCCACTCAAGTATTGTCTATGAATAGGTTATTGAGACCTCATAGTTATGTTTGTGAAGACGGGTGTAAGTATGTATGATAAAGATACGAAAATTAAGTGTAATTTTAAATCAAATCAAAATCGTTTATTTGTCATAAAATATGGTAGGTACAAAAGTTTCAGTGCAAAATACACATTTCGCCATGACATGATGGCATGCAAATATTTAATAATTTAAGAAGTAATTTTTTTTTACAGGTAAGTTGTTGGCCTTCATCTCACCTGATGGTAAGTGATAATCAGGCCGGGCGGAAGCGAACTTCACCCGGAATCCTCAACTACAGAGGATGAATTTGGTGTCAATACAAGAGAGAAGAGATTAAAAAAAGCTAAATCAAAATTGTCTATAATCTTTAGGATTCTTGATAGAATGTCGAAGTCGACAAATTTATATGTATTTTCACTTTCAGCAATTTTCCGTCTCTTACCAAGCAAATGTAATTAACAGGTTCTCGTCGAATGGTCGAAATAATTAAAACTTGGCTGATTCTTATAATTTAAGGACTGTTATTGGTTAAAAGTATCTCAGTAATGAAGCAAAGACCTCATAGCTTTGCATAGTAGACCCTCTCATATGGAAGTAGCTATCACAGGTAAAATTAGCTCATGGATATATTTATATGCCCAGTTTGGCAATATAAAATGCTACTATTGGCCTCAGACCAAATAAAAAACCAAGACAGAGAGCTGTCAATAGTAAAGTGAAGCCAGTGTCGTAAACATGTGTGCACTTAGTGAGGTGTAGTTTGATTGAAAATGGTTGTAAATGTGTGAGTGTATGCACAGAGCGGAGGTGTAGTTTTGGCATGCTTCACTGTATCGTTCTCAGCGTTCTGTCTTGGTTTTTTATTTGGTCTGAGCCATAGTCAAATCAAATTGTATCAAAACTGATTCACTTTAGGACTCGAAAATAGGAACCTGTTCTCTTCATTTTGACATTCTGTAAACATGTCCCTTTACCTTTAGTCTCCCAGTAAGCATACATCTGCATAGACTTAGGGTAAAAACACACGTTTTCAGTGAATAGGCCCCTAACACAAAAGAGGCACTGCGATGATGCTCACGTAACTCCCGAGTCTGTCTCCGAGTTCTGCAAACGAATGTTCGAGAATCTTTTGAAGAATACACTGTCTTTTTTTTAATAAAACAACCTTTTTTTTGTCTGAGGAAAAACGGGCGAATTGTATTCTAAATACAAAATGCTCATTCATGAAAACTTTGACATATTTGCACAGTTTTTTGTATTTTTAATTCCTGGGGCCGTATTACATGCCTCCAGTGCGAAAACGGGATAGCGGTCATGCGGTCATGTATAGCTACGTGTCTCTCTTACACTGGAATCATAATGGCATTAAAGCGTCATAACACAGCACCTACCTTTTTCCATATCGGTTTAAAACGGGGCAAGCAAGCAACGACTCTTTCACTGCCTGACATTTAAGTTATATGATTTTCATGAATAACTAAGCTACCAGTGGCAGTGTGTGAATGAAGGGTGAGTATCAAACAGACTCTTTATGGGGAAAAAGTCTATGTTGAAAAAAATTTGGTTTTTCTATTTCATGTAACTTGTTAAGTATGTGGAATAGGAATTTAAAGTTTTGGTATATGTTTTTTGACTCTTTGGTCTAGTATCATGTAAAAGGAATACACGATTCAATGAATTTTTGTTAAAGATCTTCATATTAGTTTAATGGTGTAATAATTTAATAATGTTGTTCGTTTTAATTTTTCTAATTTAGTTTTTGTATGGATATAGCTGAGGTTATTAGTTTAAGTGTTGCATTAGGGTAAGCCCTGTAATGGTAGTGTAAGCTGTAAAAAAAAAGTCAAAGTTTAGTTAAAAAGGCTTATAATTTTATGTAAACTGCAATCTGTTATGATAGTTAAACAAACTAAGTAACAACACACACACACACCCAAAAGCACACTAAGGCACGGTACGGTTTCTTTACGGTACGGTGCATAAGACGCGCTGTAAAAAAACGTGTCCGTCAACAAGCTTTCACACTGATCTACACACGGCGAATAAACCGTCGTTTTTCATGGCAAGAACGTTACGTTTACGTACAAAATAATTTTCAAAATCGATCCACAATTGACGAAGAAATCAGTGAAAATACAAAAAAAAAACATACATAAAGTCGAACATAATTATAACCTCCTCCTCTTTGGAAGTCGGTTAAAAATGGCCAAACTACAAATCAAAACTACATTCTGCAGTAGTCTTTTGTTTAAATGCATGCCTATCCGCCATGCAGTTAACTTACTCCGTGTGTGTCATAAAATTGCTTGTAGAAAGAGCTTGTTGGCAGCCATCACGTATTCCTAAACTTTTTCCTGGCCTTCATCCAAGGTTTTGCAGTGTGAGTTTATCAATGTACCATTGTGTACCTATTTAAGTGATAATTTATGATCATTTCTTTTACAGCATCCTGTTGTAGGAGATTGGCATAATCTAAGTTTTATCTTACCTTTGTGCCTACCTTTTTTTTTGCTGTCGGGGGGTAACCTTCAAAAGGCACCCGACCTCCGGGCAGAGACGTCGGGGGAGTGTGTGATTTTTACCTCACTAAAATCCCGGTTCCTCTTAAAATTGGTTCTCTTATTTTCCCTATCATCGATTATGGTGATGTGTGCTACTATGACCTGAATGCAGATCTCCTCAACAAACTTGACCGTCTTCTTAATAACTGCATTCGATTCGTTTTCAATTTGCGTAAATATGATCATGTCTCTGCGCATCGGTCGCTTCTAAAGTGGTTACCCATACGCCAGCGTAGAGAGCTAAGGGCGCTGACCACCTTGTTCTCATTTCTTGATTCTCCGTCTTCCCCGAGTTATTTAGCCCCCACTTTCAGTACATTTGCGCCAACCACAATGGAAACCTACGTTCATCACACAATCGTCTTCTCCAATGTCCCACTCACCGCACAGACTTCATTCACTGTTCCTTCTTCGTTCAGTCTATTTCTGTGTGGAATGCGCTCCCCCAGGAAATCAGGATGGCAACCAACCGATTATCCTTTAAAGTTAAGGTCCGCGAGCACATTCGCAAGAAGCTGGCAGTATCATCACAACGGTAATATTTTCTCTTTGTTTGTCTCATTTCTTTTTATTGAGTTGGTATATTCATTTATTTATGTATATTTATCTGTGCTTATATTTATATGTAATTAGGTATATATTATATTCATAGTTTTAATAGGTTTATGCGTATCTTTATATTTAAAATATTTATTCCTCAAATTTCATGATTGCACCTACCATTGTTTGTCTCTGCATCACCCAAAGGTTGACTGGTAGAAAATGCCTATGGCATTAAGTCCGCCTCTGTACATTTTTGTGCTTGAAGTATTAAATAAATAATAAATAAATAAATAAAAGACCAATTCCGGAACCTCCCCGTGCAACGCCTGTAAGGCATATGTCTGGGGAGACTGTAAAGGGGCCTCCCCTGAGCCTCGCTCCTCCTCACGGCAGCACGTGACCACTGTGCCACCGTCTTCCCTGGGATCACACCTTTATGCCTGGTAGAGAAAGAGCGTTCCCTAGTAATAAGGCGAAAGCTGAATTGTTGTTTCTTTGTAGAACTTATCTTCTGAAACCTTATATAGTTTTGTGGTTCGACTTACACTTGAAAGGCCTTGTATAGCATAACTGAGTACGGCTACAGTTTACGAGGTCAGACCTTACCTGGCCAGTTTTTTAATCATTTTCTTTTTATCTAACAAATATTTATTTACGACATAATTATGTAAGTTAAGTCAGGGAAATTTATTAGTAAGTAAATTGACAACCTATGTCAATTTGCCTTTAGATAATGAAAATATGTCAATGTATAATAACCTCCCTTTTAACGCAGAATTCGCAGCCTCTTTAGTCTTAACAGCCATCCCTATACCTACTTAAAACAAAAAAAACTAACAAACTTGACTAAACAAACATTAGCCGGTTTCTCAAACTGGATCACGTATGAATGGCGGCTGCAGGCTCCGCGCCTACACAAAGTTTTCGAGCACTGCTTTGACTTGGCAGCTCTGAATGGGCGGCCAGTTGACTGTCTGTTCCCCTAATGTGCGTTTAAACTAAATATTACGGCTTTTTGAATGTAACAACTACTTACCAAACCGCGCAATAAAAAAAATTTACATAGAGTTGTAGCGGTATCTACAACGGCATATGCGAATAACGCGTCATACTGACGTCACGCAAAATCCTGCATCTCGCAAGCAGAGTTTATCGCGCCACTAGCATAGATATAACGGCCCGAAATGAATCATCGGGCAGTTGCCCGCCAGACACAACACCCGTCTGGTCGGAGGATCCTCCCTTTTCTGTAGAGGATGAGAAAACTTTACACCCTGTTCCTCATACCCCTCCCTCTATAGAGTTAGATATAAGATTTGGGGAAATAATAAATCTTATTTACAAAAAGTAGCTGTTTAGTTTGTGTAACAAAAGGTTTGATTCACGTGGCAAAGTGTTATTCAGATTTTTTATTTGAAGATTCTCAGTAGCAGCTTGGAGTTGAAGATGGAGCACGAAAATGGTATCAGTCTCGTCACGGACTTATGATAGAACTGGCGAAATAAAGGCAAACTATACCCCTGTACCTGCCCGATTAGCAAATACAGGCGTTATGTGCCTCATCCTGCATTCCCATAAGTAACATTAAGTTGCTCATGTCGTAGAAAAAAATAGGAAAGTTTTGCTAAATAGCTAAAGCAAAATAATTTGATGTCACAAAGGCTTAAGTTACATTAGGACTCACGTAATCTAGGCTAACTAATTACCTACTCAGCATGAAAATATAGCTTCCTCAGAGAATAATCTGAAAGATAAGTAATTTTAATGTCCCCAATAGCTCCATTGGGTCCTATTTTCGAAGTCTTGAGACAAACATGTTTAAACAAATTGCCCTAACGAGTCTCTGGGCCCAAAAGTTAGGATCATTTATGGCACAAACAAGGATAAGACGCGATGTATTGTCTCTTGAAGATTTTGTTTAATAGCTGTTTTGAGAGATCGTGTTTTGTTTTTTATCGTTTGCATAATATAAGCATAATCCATACTAATATTATAAATTCGAAAGTAACTCTGTCTGTCTGTCTGTATGTTACCTTTCCACGCCTAAACCACTGAACGGATTTCGATGAAATTTGGCAGAGAGACAGATTGCATTCCGAGGAAGGACATAGGATAGTTTTCATCGACATACCTTGCGGGCGAAGCCGCGGGCGGAAGCTAGTCAGCCTATACTTTTTCCAGTACCAGAACACAGGCCTCCTTTCTGTGAGAGGGAGTGGGTCATATCGGATATCTATGGTCATAATCTACCACGCGGGCCCACTGCGGGTTGGTGGATTGGCAAACCTTTTTACTTATGACGTCATACCTGGCAATGAATGGTTGAACTAAATACCACTGCCTTTCTCCCGGGAGAAGTCTTGTACCTCACCTCTGGCTTGCCTTTATTGGCCGGCTGGAGTGAACAATGACGAGGAACAGAGCTCCCACCTCATTCTTGCCTTTTGGCTGGCTTGAGTGGAGATTCGCAAGAGTAAACGTGCTCGGAGGAAGGAAGTATGCCAGTAAGATGCTGGTAGGGATCTTGACCGTACTTCCGGGATTGTCCTGATAGCCGTGGAATACCTCTCCACTTCTCATAAGCACCTCAGGACATGTTGCCCCCTTGTCGCTACGTCACTATGTGCTAGCGACCGTTTCCGGGGGCCTATTATTGAGTGTGCAAGTCACCCCCTGCTATTTTATCCGTGTATATATTAAACATTGATCAGGCAGGGGTCATAGTTCTTCCATAGTTTTTGGCAACCAGTCCACTTTAGCCACCCAAACCCATAGTCCAACTTTTTATTTTTCCATATGCTGCAATAGTCCTACACCAACACATGGTGTCACATTTCATTAAAATTTCCTAAGGGGCCTCTGCGAGTTGGCTTCGGCCCCTCGTACGCCTTCCAAAGGACCGGGACTCAATGGTCCCGAGATATAAAAATAAATAAAAATAATAATAAAAAATAATAATATTAAAATTTATTCAAAAATATAAGGACTAACGTTAAATACAGTTTTTCTTAAATCTATGTCAAGTTCACCATGATTAGGACAACGACAAAAAGCGAAACGAAAAAGTTTCCTTACAAAAAAATCTCCCAACAATAGACGCCATTCCGTGTAAAATAAAATCTTCACAAAAAAGCCAATCAATAAGACTTATAGCAAATCGTCAAAGTACCACGAAGGGTAGCTCAACAATAGTCGGCCGGCCGTAAAGAAATGAGGCTAGTAAGTCAACTGAGGGGAATCGGCCCTACGTGTTAGGATTTCGATGTAACATGACGATTTCGTCGCTAGGCCAGTTTTCGGTGCAGCTACCCAACTTGACTAGCTTTGTATTGTTGGCAGACCCTATGCTATATTCAATTTATTTATTTATGGTGTTTTAATATACACTGGATAAGGTTTTTAAACTAAATTAACTAACAAACTATTAAAACAAAAATATAATAACGTAACGTAACTAAAACTATTAAGAAACTAAAATACATAACATACATACATACATAATCAGCCTATAATGTTCCCACTGCTGGGACACAGGCCTCCTCTCTGTGAGAGGGAGTGGGCAGTAATCCACCACGCGGGCCCAGTGCGGGTTGGTAGATGTCACATGTCTTCGGATTTTTGGTTCTAGGACATGCCGGTTTCCTCACGATGTTTTCCTTCACCGTTTTGAGAGCAATGGTGATGAAATAATTTACACAAAGTAAAGCGCCTGTCTGGGTTCGAACCGACGACCTACAACTCGTAAGTCGCGGCCGTTACCACTGGGCCACCACTGCTCACAACTAAAATATGGCTTCAAAAAATTCTTCCGCATCGCTGTCGATTGGTAAAGTACAGACGCCAGCACATCAAGCTACCCGAAACTGTAAAATTTTCTCAATCAACTTTGCACCTTATGCTTTAGCGATAAAGTTGAAAATCTACTAAAGAAATTTGACAGATTGTAGTAGCTTGATTGAGCTGGCGTCTGTACCCAAGAGATTAGTGGCATTGCCACGTTGTGTGTCAATGCTTAAACTCTGGCCAAGGTAAAAGCCAGTCATGGGTCACGGGAAGTGTCAACCAGTCGGAGATTTTCTTGAACAAACCATGAGCACTCGGACCCTACGGCCCGAGGGTGAATGGCATTTATCAGATCTTCTGGCTCTGATAACTTGAGATACATATCAGTGCCGCACTCCACCAGGCCACTAACACGTAACTGGTGGAGAAAAACCGTTGTCAGTTTAAAACGGATTCACGATTTTCAGCAGTGAGAGAGCGATAAGGAAGAGGAATTTTTGACAGAGTGAAACTGAGATCAGACTGTGAACGTTTTTAAATGTCTGGTACATTAAAAAACGTTCACAGTCTGATCTCAGTTTCAATCTGTCAAAAATACCTCTGATTTCCCTAAATTTTTAACAAGTTTTGACATAGATTGTCGCTGAGATGAGAGTGGCAATTCTCGTAATTTTAAGAACGTTCACAGTCTGATTTTAGTTTCAATATGTCAGAAATACTTCTAATTGCCCTACATTTTGACAAGTTTTTGACATTGATTGTCGCTGAAATGAGATTGCGATTAAGTTTTGAACGTTTTTAATTACGGGAATTGTCCTTTAGATTTAGAAAGTTTGTACTGGTTGTACAGTATAAACTTATAAACTAAAAACAATTAGTTTACAAAAAATCTGCATTTTTTTTTAACAATGGCATCTCGCAGTTCATCCTGTATGAGGATGGCTAGTGCTTAACCGGACTTTCCTGTGGATGCCTTAATTAAGGCCTCCAGCCAGGGCAAACAATAAACTTAAAAACTAAGCGACTGCGCTAAGGGCACCCCCCCATGGGGTTCGGACCTCGGCTTGGGGCGTCGCTGGAAGAGGACAGCAAGGGACAGGCCGGATCGGTATTATTTAGGGGCGAATTTAAAACTACAGACTCAGCGGCGCGGGCTGGCTCGTGCGAGTGTCGGGGCGGGCTAAAAATCTGCAACATTATCTCACGTATTTATATCTACAAAGCGCCACATGCGAACGACGCTACATAGACGTCACGCAAATTCCTAATGGGTAATTACGTAATACACTATTTAATGAGTTGCAATGAGTTTCATTTTTTGAAAGTTCAACAACATTCATTGCGTGATTTACGTTGTTGAGCAGACACATTTTTCGAACTTATGAAACAATTGATTAGAAATATCCTTCAAAATGATTCAGATTGAGATTGATAGTGTGTTACGCAATTAGGGTGCTGGATCGCGCAAGTAGAGTTTACCGCGCGACAAACATATACACAACGTCCTACATCAATCGTCGGGCAGTTGCCCGCCAGACACAATACCCGTCTGTCTGGTCGGAGGATCCTCCCTTATCTATAGAGTGAACTTTACAGCCTGTTCCTCATCCTTTACCTATACGTAGAAAAACTACAATGGACCAAAAATCCAAGTAGTTCTTTTTGAACTCTGTTAAAAATGTGAGGCTTCATATCAACAAGGCATTATTTTCTCATGTAAAAACATGATACAGCGATCGATACATCATCAAACTTATAGCTCTCTGCCTACCCCAAACAGGAAAAGATTAGCGAAGTTATATTCCTTGCTTGTTGTTGTTTTCGCTCAAATCTCTTCATGAATTTTAATATGAAGGGTAAGTTATACTATTTTATCGTATGCTACGTTCGCGTTTGTCGTTCCATTCGGCATTTTAAATTGCCGTTTGGTAACAATAAGTGCTGTTTGATACTGATAAGTATCGTTGGTGGCTGGTTGTCGGTATCTGGGTGATATTTGAATGTTAATCAGGGCTTGAGGTAAAGTAAACATGGTTCTGTCTATGTAAAAGTGCGAGTTTTGCCCGTTACACATCGCCGTCTGTTAAGCACCAGGCCCGGGTTGAGGGCGCGTTGTGTTCCACGCGCGCCTCGATGAGATGTCAACACTAACTAACTCGAATGGGTTTTAGTCAGTAAAAGTCTGACATGCTCTCCCGCTCCGCCCAGAGCGGGAGAAGTTATATGATAAAATACCACCCAAAAAAAAAAGGCCCATTTACACAGGGAAGTTTCTAGCCCATGTTTTGGCAAGAATGTAAAAATTTTGTATGAACTAGAAAAAAAGTTCAGCGGCTTGTTGCTCGAGTTTTCGTGTATATCTGTATGTGAGTAAGATTTGTGTATGTGCACGTAGACACGACACAGGCCCAGAAGACCCAGACAAGTGGTAATCTTGACTGACATAAACTTTACGGTAGCTTATGTCGATCCAAAAATTACAATAAATTTTTGACTTTTCCATGCGCTGATAGAATTTAGCTTTGTCAAAGCACTGAGGAGCAACTAAGTAAAAGAAAAAAATTCCCTGTCCATAACGTACAGCATAATCAGCCTTACATTTTCCCACTGCTGGGACACGGGCCTCTTATTTGTGAGAAGGAGCAGGCCGTAATCCACCACGCGGGTGGAAGTCACCATGCCTCCGAATAACATAACCATAACATATGTCTGTACAAACACAAAAATTACAATTCCAACAAACATAAAAAAAAAAAACAACAAAACATCAAAATGAACCACGCAAATGTCTTGACTTTTTAACTTATTTATAACTTTGATCATTTAAAGTCGCGGCGAGCATTCGTAATCAACTGCCTTGTTTACTTTCAACTGTTAACAGCAAAACTTGGTTTAAGGATGCTTTATAACCGCGAGATACAATGCCTTCTGATGGAAGGAATTGAGAAAAGTGCAATTTTTTGTTTGAGCAGTAGTGGTTCTGTGGACTTACGAGTTGTAAGTTCGAACCCAGACACGCGCTTTACTTAGTGTAATTTATTTCATCACCACTGCTCTTAAAATGGCGAAGGAAAACATCGTGAGGACACCGGCATGCTCTAGAACCAAAAATTTGAGACATGTGACATCTACCAATCCGCAGTGGGCCCGCGTGGGGGATTACAGCCCACTCCCACTGACCGAGAGGAGGCCTGTGTCCCAGTATTGGGAACGTCATAGACTGACTATACTGTTTGTTTGATAAAAAACTCTCTCTTATTGCTGTAAAATGTTCGTGAAGAAGAAATTGATACGGAACAGCTTTTAATATTTCTCCTGGTTCCATTTGCACTAATGTCAGCTACATATATAATAGGTTTTATAAGTGGCTGCCATTTTGAAAAAAATCTAAATGGCGGACAGGTAGGTATGCTACGAACCTGAAAAGCCCTTTTTTTGTCCAAAACTTCCACAGCATCGTCGATGGCTGTGCAGAGGTCGCTAATGGCTGCATTTTTTGGAGCACTGAAGGCAGGATAGGAGGTTTGTAGTTAAAGAGCCTCAATTTCACATCCACACCCTGTACCGTTGAATAGAGTCCATTAAAACATTTATTCTCAATCAAACCACGGAACACGTAATGAAAAATATATCTTACACCAAAGGCCCAAATCTTATTCATAAATCTAATATCCATCGTCAAGAAAAATTCTATTCAGCCGAAAGCAATCGATATCTTTTATAAAACCATGCTTTTGTTCAGCAGCCATACTCTGTTGAGAACACGGCGTAATTATCGATACGATGAGGTAATTTCTATGCAAAAACCAAGTTTATAAAATAGCCACAAGTGAGGATTTACTTGCCGCTAGCTATTAAACTGCTGGTGAATATTAAAGTTGGGGCTAGAAATGGGACATAATGTGGAATATTGTTAGTTTTCTGCGAAAAGCATTTGCTTCCTGTAGGTGAAATAAAGTCGCTGGAATAATATAGGACCAGAGAGACAGGAATGGTGAAGGCAACAACAACAATACAAAAACAAACGCCAAATTCGAGACTGACACTTTAAGTTTGTCCGACCAAAAGGCTAATATTTATTTAAATAAATAGGTGAAAATAATAAAGGCGTAGTATTTTATGTGTGCGGACCATACATAAAATCAATCAATCAATCAACTCGGCCTATTGTAGTCCACCATATAGGCCTCTCCCAGGCTGCGCCACAACAGCCTGTCCTCCGCCTTCCGCATCCAGTCCGTTCCAACCACTTTCTTTAGGTCGCCCGTCCATCTAGCTGGGGGGCGTCCCACACTACGCTTGCCAATACGCGGTCTCTACTCAAGGACTCGTCTGCTCCACCGGCCATCGGTCCTTCGAGCAAGCTATGTCGGTTACTCTGGTTCTTTTCCGGATAACTTCATTCCTGATTTTATGTTTCAAAGAAACTCCGTGCATAGCCCATAGCGTGCTGAGCGACCTTGAATTAGTGGACCGGCCTGACTGTCAGTCTCCAGTGTCTTCACCCTAGAGTGGTAAAAATTATGCTAAATAGTTCAACACTTCGCGTGACCAAAGGGCTGACTCGTTCTTTAGCCAAAGATTTTTCTTTTGGGGCATGAGGCCGATTTTTTCCAACCGCTCAAAAGTGTTCCAAACCTTATCAAATCATCACACCACCTTCGCTGTGGTCTACCTCGACGGCGCTGTCCTCCCACAGACGTCCAGTCAGTGACAATCTCGTGAATATGACGATGACGGCATAAACCGGAAAAATACTAGAATGTAACAAAATAGTTTAGATTGAATTCCCAGTGGATTTAATTACGATACATTCACAAAATACGAGTACTCACAGAATTTCACATTTCATTGAATCTCGTTTTTGTCAAATATTGACACTGTACCCGAAAACTTGACGTATGAATGGAATCAAAAAAGTAATAAATATAAAAAAAAAAAAACTTAGGTACCCTAGAGAAATAACTTCGATCGAGACCGAATGAATATTTGAACGAATGAACGAAGTAATGGGAATCGATCACATGTCGATGTGGTTGTCTAATTTAGGTAAATGAGGAGGGTAGTCGAATAATTTATTATTTAAATGTGGAATGTCGGATGTGCGGGTACTAATTGTTGTGTCGCAAACGAAGAGCCTTCTCATTAGTGTTTTGTAATTCAAGTACGGTATTCATTTGTAGTGGTTTACAAGGGTTTGTTTCCAATCCTTCAAAACATTTTTTTTATACAACATACAGAATATTATCTTATAATCTTATTACATACTCTGGTTTTCTACTATTATGTGTTAAACATTGTTTATTTATTTATTGAATTAGTTACACTGACTGTGGGAGAAAATTATTGTCGCACTAGCAACGCCCCGCGGTTTCACCTGCATAAGTTTTGATCCGATGGGAGCATCGGGATAAAAACTATAAGAATATATTAATCCTGGTTATAAACTAACCATGTGCCAAATTTCATTCCAATCCGTTTAGTAGTTTTTGCGTGAGTAAACATCCATCCATCCATCCATCCATCCATCCATCCTCACAAACTTTCGCGTTTATAATATTAGTAGGAAGTAGGATAGTCGCATCCTTATGCGACTGTGTGCCTGCGTGGACGAAGACGTGGCATTTTGACGGTTTGCGATTTTCATGAATTTGACCGATTGCGAAATTGACCATACGCGACGAAACGGTTTGTTTTGACTGTACAGCGGAGGTGTGACTGTAAATTTACGTAGTTTTGAATTTATTTTTAGAAAAAAAAAAACCTATATTAAAATGACATATCGATTTTAGAACTAATGATTCTGAACAAACTACTTTCATAGTTTACATTAATTCTACGACACATTGTATACAGGGTTCCATTAAAAAAGATGGACAAATTTTAACACAGCGCTCAGTACGTCACAGAAACACCACACGGCTCACAGAATAAGCAAGCTGAAGTGGCAATGGGCCGGCCATATTAGCCGTAGAACCGATGACCGTTGGAGTAGACGTGATCTTGAGTGGAGACCGCGAATCGATAAACGTAAGGTAGGACGCCCTCAGGTAGGTGGAGCGACGATCTTCGCAGGATGGCTGGTAGCAGCTGCATGAGAGTTGCCGAAAATCGAGTTGAATGGCGTGCAACAGGAGAGGCCTATGTCTAGCAATGGACTGATATAGGCTGATGATGTGATGTGTGTTGTGCTCAGTAAGTACTCTAACCAAAGATATAAAAGCTAAAAAAAACACTGATTAAAGTGATTTTATTTTGACCTAAAATAATAAATTGCCGGCACATTAGTGTATTTTCATTAGCTGATTCTTTTTCTTGTAAGTATCTAATGAGTTTTTCTTATATTATTTTTTTACCATAATCCTTATTTTGGTGGTCTAAATGATAACTAAAAGTTTGTCCATCTATTTTAATGGGACCTTTTATACTTACTTTATTGTACACCACAAAAATATTAGAAAATATACAACTATGTTAATTTAAAGGAACATCATCTGCCTAGCCTTTCCCAACTATGTTGGGGTCGTCTTTCAGTCTAACCGTATGCAGCTGAAAAACAACATTTTACATGGAGCGACTGCCTATCTGACCTCCATAACCCGGTTACTTGGTAATACGACACCCCTTGGTAACTGGTTGTCTGCGGCTAATATAACGTGCTTTCCGAGGCACGGAGGGGCCTCGGTATGTAAAGATGGACATCCATCCACAGACCAACCGCGGAATGCATAGCTAACTTGATCTATCGACCTGTGCGGCTGTTATTATTTAGCCACGGGTCCCTCCCTTATTTAAAGGAAGTTTGTGAATAATGTACCTATGATATAATGGGTTTATAGTATTACAGCGAAGCAAATCAAGTCCTATTTTGTTAGATGCCTGGTTTTAAATTTACATTATAACATACTAGCTCTTGCTCCCGACTTTGTCCGCATGGATTTTCTTGTTTTAACAATAAATACACAGTAAATACTTTTATATACTTTTACAGTATCTACTCGGCAGTAGGTACTGTAGCTATTCGTGAAAGCATTTTCGGAATCTCATTAGAAGTTCCGAAGATTACCCCCTACTTAAAAACTTACAAAGTTTAAATCTGTATAATATTATAGTATAGATTGCAAGAAGCAGAAAATTGCAGAAGTCTGACAACTAGTCTTACCAAGGGGTATCGTATTAACCAGTACCTGGGTTGTGGAGATCAGATCGGATAGGCAGTCGCTCCATGTAAAATGCTAGTATTTAGCTGCATCCGGTGAAGCCAACCCCAACATAGTTGTGAAAAAGCTGGGCAGATGATGATGAGATTGCAAGAAGCAAGTATCTGTCTTTCACCATCAAACACCATGACATTTTCACCTCAAAAAGACATAAAAAAGGCTACCCTAATAAAACATATGACTTCTGTATTCAATCATGACCTCTAAAAAAAACCGAAAGCCCAATAAAACCTTCAATAAAATAAAACCCAAAATTCTATTACTTTCTCAAACAAAAAAAATATGACAACTATTTATCTAAAGAAATAAAGATTTATTTATATATCACTTTCACATTTAAAATTGCGTGCCGGCCCTATATTTTATGAGGGTCATCAAGTAAGCAGGTAATTGCTAATAAAAAATGGTTCGGGTTATACCTTAGGGATGGCGCAATCTGTTCTGTCTTATTATCGTAAAAACAGAGCGATCTAAAGGTCTTTAGTGCCCAATGGAGGCTTCGGGAAAATTTCGAGGACTTTTTCATGGTGATTTGAAAAAGGGAATCGTGTATGTATAGCATACGTATATTTGAATGAATTCTATAGGACGGAGAATTGAGGAAAAGATTAGATGTCAATTATTGGGACGGGGAAAAAAGTTTTAGTGTTTGATTTGTATAAGACGGAATAAGTCCGTTGACGACAAGACTCAAACTCAAACTCAAAGCATTTATTTCAATTAAACCATTTACAGGCACTTTTGAATTGTCAAGAAGTTGTTGGTCAGTCAGAAAATATGAAGCTAGTTGCCCATTCCAAAGCGTAGGTACCTATGGAGAAGAACGGGCAAGAAACTTCATGGACACTCTTTTAAATTATATTTTTACAAAAATATTAGTTACATCATTAATGTTGAATTTATAATTATATGTGAGAACGATGTAATAAAATAAAAAAGACGTACGTGTTAAGAGCGTCCAGAGTACAGCAAATAGTACTTAACAAAACAACAATCCAAAAATAAATAAAAATAAGCCGAGGCAGCCAATTGATGACCAGCCCCAACTGACGGCGCTCGTTCATGAACATGACGCATAGATCAGCACCACTCAGCTCAACCATTTTGAAGGGAGCTAAATATTATAAAGACTGTATAACGGATTGGATAATTATTATACGTTATAATAATTGAAAAATTATAAATTTATGGAAACTTAAATATTTATAATAATAGAATGTAGACACTTCTGTATTTGAAAAAAAAAAACGGATGGAACTGCAGTCTAATTGCGTAAGACATTATAAATGTCAATCTGAATCATTTTGAAGGATATTGCTAATTCATTGCTTCTTATGTTGGAAAAAATGTCTGTTCAACAACGTAAATAACGCAATGAATGTTCTTGAACTATCAGAATGAAGACCATTGCTACGTATAATTACCCCGCTGATCTTTCTGGTCCTATTTTACAGAATAGTAACCTCACATTTCGTTCGGAACTTTACGATTCTAGCTTATTATTTATCAGAACGCTCAATACGCCAATTTCAATGAAATTCTTTTAAAATAACTAATAACAAGAGCGCTATTAACAATTTAAAATTTTTGAATCGAATTGAAAGATGATGTTGAATTTCATTTTTTAATCCGACTTCTTTCTGACCCAGATTTTTTTGTTGGTATAATTTATTGTACCACACTCCTTTGCAAAGGCCACTTCTTTTTCTTTTCAATCCTCTCTAGTTTGAGCGATATGTGACAATGCTGGCCCCGAAAAAATGATCTGAAGGCCAATTCTCGTAATATAAAACGTTCAAAATCTAGTCGCAGTCTCATCTCAGCGACAAACAAATGTCAAAAACTTGTCAAAATGTAGGGAAATTAGAAGTATTTTTGACAGATTGAGACTGAGATCAGAATGCGAACGTTCTTAAAATTACGAGAATTGCCCCTCAGATCGTCACACCACCTTCACCGCTTTCAACCTCGACGGCGATGTTCCCTCAGACGTCCAGTGAGTGACGATCTTTGCCCATCCCATAATTGTATTACTAGCTGTAATTATTGAACTAACCATTCAATTAAAACAATCAATTTGCTCCTAAATTATAGAAAAAAGTGGCCTGACAGCGATTTTTATCTCAAATCAGCAGAGATTAAAAACCTTTAGACCGTTCGCCAAGACTCAGCTCCTTAATAAGCAACTTGTAACTTATTATGCAGGCGAAGCGCCCCTGTCGGTATTAATATCGCATTATCTACGAGTAATGGCTTATTAATACCTTGTTACTTGGTACTATTTATCTTCCTTTAACCGTGTATACTTACTTTTTATTTTGTTAACAATAGTTTGATCTTCTTTTTTGAGGGGCCCTCAGGTTAAGCTACGCTTGCCGCGGTTGTTCTGTGGATGGGTCTTTAAATACTGAGACCCTCCATGCCTCGGAAAGCACGTTAAGTCGTTGGTGCAGGCTGGCATTCGTGGATCTTTGACAGTCGTTACGGGTAGTCAGAAACCCGAAAGTTTGACCACTAGTCTTACCATGGGGTATCGTATTACCCAGTAATACCAGTTGTCTTGTAACTGGGTTGTGACTTGTGGAGGTCAGATAGGCAGTCGCTCCTTGTAAAATACTGATATGCAGCTGCATCTTGTTAGACTGGAAGCCGTCCCCACCATAGTTAGGAAAAGGCTTGAGAGACGATGATGAGTTTGATCTTCTTTCACATCGGCGCCAATCATAATGAGATTAGTTCGTACATGTATTCAAAATATTTGCCAATCAGCAAGATACTCAAGGCTAGCTAGCTACTGAAGGTGCGTGAGAGTTTCATTAAGTATGTATCGCCACTTGGAGGCTATACTTTAGTGACCAATATTTTCTGATTACTTTTCACAGCTTTTTTCAAATTGAGATCTATAAGTACTTATAGATGAGCTAAACCCAATCGCACTCTAGCCCCCTTATTTATAAACGTTGCTTAAAATTTAAGCGACGTTTATACGAGAGATTTTTGTCTTTGGTCCCTGCCCCTGACATAAAGCAATGGACATAATTGTCAAATTTTTTTAAGCTTGAGAACTAGGCTTTTGACTACGTTGTATGAGAATATTTTATGTCTTTTTTTTATTTGTAATGTGCGTTTTGTTTGTGCAGAATAAACAATTTTTAATTTGTAATGTGCGTAAACAAAACGCAAACACAAAAACACACAAACAATGTGCAGAATAAAAAAACATTTTTTCTTTTCTTTCTTCTTTTCAATATAATTTGATAGCACCTACTTTTTTTATTAGGTAGGAACACTTTACGAACCACTGAACCGCGATAGGCATCGCTGCTAATGAACACGAGCACTTTATTAAGGCATAGCGTTTGGCAGTATTCAGGGAAATATAAAAGGCATTTTTATTACTTAAACTGTAGTTATAGGTATTAGGTATCAGCTGTGAAACTTTGAGTGTTAGGTACAATTAATAGTCAATTATATTGTTGTCAAAGCACTAATTTATCACAGGTTTTTTTTATTAAGAATTTTGAAATTCCCATGGTTTTCTGCGATTTGTGCCATTGCTGTCTGCAAAAATGAAAAAAATCTTTACCGTTAAGGCAATTCTCGTAATTTTAATAACGTTTACTGTCTGACCTCAGTCTCAATCTGTCAAAAATACCTCTAATTTCTCTACATTTTTGACAAGCTTTTGACATTTTTTTGTCGCCGAGATGAGATTGCGACTAGATTTTGAATGTTTTAAATTGCGAGAATTGGCCTTCAGGACATTCAGCGCTACAACTATGCTGAGTGGATAATATTATTTTAACCTAAGCATGAACTTATACTTAATA
The DNA here is from genome assembly GCA_963669345.1 of Gortyna flavago. NCBI lineage: Eukaryota > Metazoa > Arthropoda > Insecta > Lepidoptera > Noctuidae > Gortyna > Gortyna flavago. Next base: position 13,638,779 of record OY770145.1, on the reverse strand, counting down.
ATTTATAGCAGTGAAGGCTTCCTGAATAAGGATTTCGTGCTTAGGGAGAAGCCTCCCAGATCGTACGTATGTCTAATTGTCTATATGTTGTTTTCGATCGTTCTATGGAGCCGTCCTTCTGTATCTAATTTGTGTATTCGATGTTTTTGTGACTAGGGCGAGGTCTTGACAACAGGAGGGATAATTAAATTTAATTTTTCGATTACGTTACCAAATTCTCCTTAAGATCTTTGTAACAAGATAAGGAAGGGCGTTGGGCTGACAATTCTGGAGACAGTTTTGAAATCGGGTTGGATTTGTCAAGGTTTAAGTTGGGTTAACTGGGTATAAAAATAAAATATTCTTTGATATTGCCTCAATCTGCTTCAGAGTCAAACTCAAAGCATTTACAGGCAGTTTAGAATTTTCGGCTTAATAGTAATAGTTTCAAAGAGAGTGGGCCTGCTTCCCAGCAGTGGGAACATTATAGGCTGATTATGCTTATGTCATGGTATTTGGGGGCGAGGCTTACGCCATGAGGTATATCAACAGCTTTTCATCGTTCAATGCCAATACCGGAACGCTATGCCAAACCCACTATTAAGCTCCTTGTTTAATTTAACATGTTCAACTCAACTGACAAGATGAAGTCACATCCGGTGTCACCGTTTGAACTGAACTTTAGTTTCAGTTGTAGACGGAAGTTAGGTGTCAAGTTGTCGACACATGGTGACAGTGTTTTGTTTCAAAAACGTTGACTAGAATTGGGAGAACGGAAGATTTGTTTTTTATTTTCCCACGCATCGACGAAACACAGCAGGCTGTTTGACGCGGTGCTCCGGTGGGAGGGTGGTCGCAAACCAGGCGAGCGTTAGCCCACCGCAAGGGAAGAATTAGCCAGTCAAATAAGGTGTTGGGTGTGACTGTCCAGGATGCGCCGAGCGCTCGGTTCAGTTGAGTAACTGCGCTAGAGGAGGAGGCTTCTTCATGCATTCCCAATTTTTTTTTTAAATAAAATTGTTTATTATTGTGTAAATTGATCTTTTGCATAGTAAAGCTACTGATTCCTAGAAGAGCAGTGGCCGCCAGACATCATCTGCAATTTTTCTGTGAATGACGTCACTTTTAACGTTATTTAAAGAGGGCTTAAGTTGGTGTGTTTTTCCAGAGAGCGGTTTTGACACCGTAATGTCAAACCCCGCTGCCATTGTTATGGTAGCGGTGGTGTGGTAGCCACCGCTCTTCCAGGAAAACGTTGCTAGCTATATCTACCTTCACTGTTTTTAACCACCTATGTTTTTTTGAAGTACGCCTTGCTTCTGACGTTTCCTAAATGCCCATGTAGGTTTATATGACCTAAAATATTTAGAATTTAAGTTGAGTAACTATTTCCATGTTTTAAAAAACGAATGGACACTCACATCATGGCTCGAATGCTTCAAAAAAGTGATTGATCCGTCTATGTAGATTGATTGCTGAATGTTACGTTAATCGTGACATAACTGAAAGTTTCATGTTTAATTAGAGCCACGTAACGCTATTCTCAGTAATAGTTATCAATTGGCGTCATAAGCTGTGTTTAAATTACACGTTACACGTCAGTAACTAACGCTTACTACTTGCTCAAACACTGTCGTCGTTTGAACATAGACAAGACACAATCACCATTCTAGTCAATTGACAGTAACTCACCCGCTGTAACACTATCACCGTCTGAACATAACTTTATATTTGAAGAGCGGGAACAAGCGAGCGCAGTATTAAATTTCAGCGAAGATTTAAGATTAGTGCAGCAGTTTGTTGAATATATAGTAGTGTTCAGCCAGTGTAGCAACTTGTGTTGTTGCTGAATATTGCAGAATTAACTGCTATCTATGTTTCCTGGCTGACAAAATAAGATCTTAAATAGCGTAGCGGAGTTAGTGATCTGTGAAATTGTTGGTCGTAAACGCATCTGTGATGCATGAGTAATTTCTAGATCAATGTTTAAATAAGGGTGGCGGGGACAACCAAGGTAGTCAATGTAATCAAATGCAAACGATCCCTAAAATCAAAATGACAAAGCACCTACCTTGCCAACGAAGTGTCAAACCTATTACAAACTGAGTTTAACCTAACATGATATTGCCAAACCCAGATTAATCTTTCGTTAGGGAAAGCGCCGACTAATAACTTCTATAGTTAGGACACGTCGTTATGTTCGACCTTTTGAAGTTCGAGGACCTTTGAGTATCGATTTCTTGTAAGTTAATGCTCAAGATTTTGGTACTCAAAGATATTTTGTTAGTCTTTTTGGAAGAATTAAGTGCGTAATATTGTTTTTAAAATAATGTTTAATATAATGATTGATGCTTGTTCGTTCTTTGTTTCGAAATGAGTATTTTTCAGCAAGATAGGAATAACAGCTTAATCACAGTTATTATTTTGCTTTTGATTTTGGATCACTGTCAAATCAAAGTAATCTTTGTTCTCGTTAAGATAAGGTTGCTTTTGGGTCGATGTCACTCACAAGTCTATCAAAACCACAGTGATCTTTATTCTCGTTAAGATAAGGTTGCTTTTAGGTTGATGTCACTGACAAGTCTATAAAACCACAGTGATCTTTATTCTCGTTACAATAAGGTTGCTGCTGTCATAGGTAAAATAACTAAACGGACTGTATTTTGTTTGGATCCCTATTTATCCTGTCAAGTCTTGCCAAATGTGACACAATTATCTATGGTGACGTTACTCCCAGGAGTCACACATGATATACCTAAATTGAATCGTAAATCTACAATGATAAAAGTTTTTATCACTTTTAAAAATGGAAGTCAAAGTTAAATAATTGTTATTAACACCAGACTCGCCATAAAGATTGGTGATCGCGGTGAGCTAACAAAAGGATACTGGCTATTTTCTCTTCATAATTTCGCAGTTGTTTTTTACGACACTCCTGGCCGATTCACGCTACTAAATAAATCAAGAAAAATAGGTACAATCTAACAAGCTATTTGGTACACAGGTAGCTAACTTGCAGCTACTTTAACAATGTTGTGAGTGTGCTGCTTAGTCAATTCTTTTACATAACTCAGGTATACCATAAGCTGGTCCAGTGGTAACGGCCCAGATTTACGAGTTGTAAGATCGTGAGTTCGACCCAAACAGACGCTTTACTTTGTAAAAACAATTTCATCACCATTTCTCTCAAAACGGTGAAGGAAAACATCGTGAGTAAACCGGCATGTCCTAGAACCAAAAATTCGAAGACATGTGACATCTTCCAACCCGCACTGTGATCTGGGGGCCTAAAAAGGCCACTTTGGCAGAATCATAAAACAATTCATATCACGCAATTCATCTGTTTGACAGTTTCACACCTATATATCCAGTTAGGCAGAGGTGTACCTATAGCATTTTACGAATCTCCATACAAAACTGTCATGCAGATGAAATTGCGTGATATGAATTGTTTTATGATACTGCCAAACAGCACGTTACAGGCACTGATGGACGCTGGTGATGGCGCCAAACTCGTGGGCAAATTCTGGGCCGACGCCATTTAGATTGCCATTGAAAATAAATAATCACAACGTAAAATCAAAATATTTCATTTTACATAAACCTACATGGGGACATATGAAACGTCAGAAGCTAGGTGCACGGTACCAGTTACTTATTACCTTCGGAGAAGAGCTGGCAAAACTCCACGGTTACTCTTTTAATTGGATTTTACATTGTTTTCAAATTACAGTGTTAACACGAATGGGAGAACAGTGTAGTTGAAAGATGAAAATTTTTGCTAGTATACCAAATAACTTGTTCATCAGACTGTATATGATCTATACGTATTTCAGTTTGATAGTGACACTTGACAGAACAATAAGATCCATAGTTAAGGTATTACAGGCTTAAAAGCAATTAATAATGTAAGGTATCTTCTAGTTCCCTATTGTTTGTTTCTCGAACAAATGTATTGTGTTGTGGGTATTGAGCACCATTAATAACGCAAATAATCTAAGTTTAGGTAATTAATCTTACTGTCTCAATGAAGCCAAAATACAATGTGTAATAGTTAGTAGGTACCTCGAATCAAGTCTAGCTTCAAATCGAGATTTATGACTGAGTTTTGTGCTAGAATATAGGCTATACATATGGCCTTAATTTTCAACACAATTTCAGCTGCAAACAATGAAAATACTACTACAATATACCAACTTTTGATTGAAACAATTATTAGATTTAACCATTAAAACATCGTGAGGAAACCGGCATGTGCTAGAAACAAAAATTCGAAGACTTGTGACATCTACCTACCACTTTGTCCGCGTGTTAGGGTAAACTCAAACGAGCCACCGGCCACAACCACCACTGGCTGTCGCCTCTTGTCACCGTCCACACGTGTGCGACGAGTCCATACAAAACGTATGAAAAAGCACGTGAACTGCTTGTTACTGGGCTACCGATGGCTGTGGCCGGTGGGTCATTTGCGCCTAGCCTAACGGACCACTCCCTCTCACTGAGAGGAGGCCTGTTTGTGTGAGTCTGAGTGGGAACGTTATAGGCTGATTCTGCTAGATTTAACCATGAAGAATATCTCCGCAGCTTAGTTTAGATTATACTAGAATTTCTATGGAAATTATGTCTGAACCAAAATCAAAAGTCGTTTCGTGGATGAGTGACCATCCATTACTCATTAAGGCTCCCGTGTCATAAAGCACGTTAAGTTGGTCTCACCTGTCGGTCGTAGATCTTTAACAGTTGTATAGCGGTATCTACAACGCCCAAAAACGCCACATGCGAACAACGCGTCATACTGACGTCACGCAAAATCCTGCATCTCGCAAGCAGAGTTTACCGCGCAACTAGCATAGATACAACTGCCCGACATGAATTATCGGGCAGTTGCCTGCCAGACACAATACCTGTCTAGTCGGAGGATCCTCCGTTTTCTATAGAAGATGAGTGAATTTTACCCCCTGTTCCTCATACCTCTACAGGTGTTACGGGTAGTCAGACGCCCGAAAGTACAACAAGTCTTATCAAGGGGTGTCGTTTTACCCAGTTACTGGGTTGTGGAGGTCAGATAGGCAGTCGCTCCTAGACCAGGGGACTACACAGCACTCAATACTGGTATTCAGCTGCATCCGGTTAGATTGAAATCCGACACCAATATAGTTGGAAAAAATCTAGGCAGATGTTGTACTCCTTTGGTGAAGGCGTGATGTATGTTTATAATGTTACGTACGACGTCATTATACCCAAACAAAAACCCATTTAAACATCCGGAATGCCCTTCATGCTCACAATATAATATATGAGGAATGCTGAGCATTTCCTTTTACATACAAACAAAGCAAACTAAATGCATTTCACATACCTACTCTGAATTCTATTTCGAGAATGTTCTGTAATACTTTGACCGGCTACAGCGGATAATGGCATACGTAGTTTCGCTTTTAATTTTCTGTCCATTTTGTTGAAAATTATTTTACGTTATTACATAATGTTACGTTATTTAAAAGAATTTCCTTTGTTAGGGTTTTGTTTCAGCATCAATTTTTCTGTGTGCTATTTGCACATTGCATTTTATTTTCAGAGGTATAGAATTCCGTTAGTCAAAGTTTTGTTTGTTGTTGTACGCAGGTACTTACACCAAAACAAAAATTAACTTGAAAAGAAAAAAAAAAAAAAACTATGGAGATAGTAGGTACTGCTTTTCTGATAAGTTTCTTTCTAGGAGATTAATGTGAGGGGCTTGTGGCTAAATAATAACAGCCGCACGTGTCGATCGTGCAGGTTAAGCTACGCTTGCCGCGGTTGGTCCATGGATGGCTGACCATCTTTACGTACCAAGACCCCCGTGTTTCGGAAAGCACGTTAAGCCGTTGTTCCTGGCTGGCATTACATAATATCCTTCATAGAAAAATATAATATTTAAATGTTACAATTTCCATGTTACACGGACATTCATCAAAAGGTTCGTTTTTTTTTTTAATTTCATTTGAAGGCCTTGGCGTTTTATTTATAGGCTCGTTGTCCTATTTACTGAGGAAAATGGACTAGGTAGGCGACTAGCTTATTGACTGTGGTTTTTTGTGTTCTGTGTCATTTAAGCTCAGATAAATAACACCACCAGGAGCAGTGGTGCTCCACTTACGAATTGTAGGTTGTGGGTTCGAAGCTAAGCAGGCGCTTTACTTTGTAAATTTTTTTCATCACCACTACTCTCAAAAACGGTAAAGGAAAACATCGTGAGGAAGCCGGCATGTCCTAGAACCAAAATTCGAAGACATGTGACATCTATTGACCCGCACGGGACCTCTCACAGAGAGGAGGCCTGTGTCCCAGCTGTGGGAAAGTTATAGGTCGATTACGCTAAATTATGTTATGCTAAATAACACCAGGCTGTAATAAAATTGTTCCACTGCAGAGGAAAGGTCAAGCTCACTCAGGATTTTCAAAATGAAATGTCATTCATTTAAATTGTACTGAGAATCAGCGCTTTTTTAACCTCAAAATGACAAGACAATCGACCAATAATATAAAATCAATCTTATTATTGGATTTTCTGATATAACTCGATAAATAAGAGGAAAAACAGCCTAAGTATATTGTCGTCTAACTAAATGGAAGAAGGAATATAATATCACAATGTTTATTTTGGTAATATGATATTAGATCGAAACTGACTACAATATGTCATGGAGAGAGAACGATAAACCAATCATATTTGTTGTAATATTGAGCTGAAATGAATGCGATCTATTTGATGGAAGATTTGCAACTATAACGACTATAACTTCGTTCTTGTAATAAATAAACTCTGAATAGAATTTTTGTATTCTTGCGTGGGTTTTCTCATGATTAAGATTTATCATCATCTGCCTAGCCTTTTCCCAACTATGTTGGGGTCGGTTTCCAGTCTAACCGGATGCAGCTGAATACCAGTATTTTACATGGAGCGACTGCTTATCTGACCTCCACAATCCAGTTACTGGGTAAGCCGTTGGTCCTGCGTCTGATCTCACCCCGTTTGTGTCGGATTGCCGTCCCATCGGACTATGAGAGTAAAGGAACAGAGAGTGCACCTGTGTTTGAGCACACATTTGTGTACTATAATATCTCCTGCGTACCTGGCTAATCTTCGTTGAGATTGGCCACAGCTGTGGCCGGAATCGGTTCGGAGGCTATTATTATTATTTTTTATTACTGACCCTCAAATTGAAAATAACGTAAGAGAATTTTAATCTCGCCTGACTCCCTGCCACTTTCAGCAATAGTTTAATTGCAATAGTTTTCAACGCCAAACCACCTGTATAATAATTCCCCATTCCTCTCAACAAAACTAAAACGTAGAAAATATAAATTACAGAGACAGATCGTTAAGACAGTAAGGGTCATCGCAACTGCGTGGGTGGAGCTAAATTATTGCCAGAGATGACTTACTGTAGAAACACTATGCCCACTGGGGAATTTGTTAGCGGGGATATTCTCTTCTTTATCATAATTCTGTGATGATACATGATTATAGGGGTGTTAATTTACTTAGAGGGGGTCCTTGGTTTAATAATAGTCATGTATTTTGAACAAAGGCTCGTGACTAAATAAAACCAGTCCCATTTTATGACAGTGATGTGCCTATCACTGTCCATTCCAAGGTTGCCTGGAAGAGATCACAAAAAGCAATAAGACTGCCCATTGTATATTTTGTAGTGTTTGATTTATTTTTTTCATGTCATGTTGACATTGTGTGAGTTGGAGGTAAAATGTCATGTCAGCTAAAAATAGGAGTTACAAAGGTGACCAAGGGACTACTGAACAATTTCTTTCATTTGTTTTGTTCATTTGTCTGACGCAAGACGGATTTATTTTAGTTTGTTGCCACGGGGTTAACGTCACTTATGGGTGGTTGGTAGCCTACTGGTAGACTGTCTCGTGGGTCTATTGATCGCAAGCGCTACTGCAGATTCGATTCGATTAGTAGAGTCTTGGTTCGATTCTGGTTGGGCAGTGTAAATAAATTTTACCATCAAGAATTTCTCAGTAGCCCTTAGTCTGGATTTGGGCCCTCTTGATGGCAATAGGCTCGCCCTATTACATGGGACTTAAATATAACTGGCGAATTGTGCGTATACTATATGTACTCCTCTGCCTAAACCTTGGGTTATTAGAGCTCTTACACACGAGCGGCATGTTCCCAACGGCAGACGGCTTCCGTTGACGCGTCGAAGGCAGCCGTCGACATTTCAACTTCAAGTGTCGCTACAACTGCAAGTGTCGCTATAGGTCGACGGCTGCCGTCGACGCGTCAACGGTTGCCGCCGACGCGTCAACGGTTGCCGCCGACGCGCGTCGACGGCTGCAGTTACCTCTGCCGTTGGGAACATGCCGTTCGTGTGTAAGAGCTCTTACAGAGGCGATATTATGTTAGTGCATAGACAATAGCAGGACGCATCAACGCCGTCGACGCGTCGGCGATTGCCGTCGACAACGTGCCGCTCGAGTTTCGTACTCAAATACACGAGCGGCACGTTGTCAGTTGCAGTTGCCTCTGCAGTTGAAGCGTGCCGCTTGCGTGTTCGAAAACTTATGTTATGACACTTAGTTGAAAACTTTTGTGACAATTTCCTTTCTTCAACTTACAAAAACTAAATATTCCCTTGCTGATGCATCCACCGTTTATATCTGTTGGATAGTTGCCAACTAGGACGGAAAAAGAACTGCTAGATAAGAAAGTAGAATATACTGGGGTAATGTATGTAGGTATGAATATTTTGGAAGATTACTTTTATAGTGTAGCCTAAATGTTTTAACCTAGTTCTGGGGCTGTATATCAGGGTTATAATGTCTACTGAATATGTGCTGCTTGTGGAAGGAAATTGAAAATTTTGGCCATGTTTAGGAAATTGGAAATGGTATAGTGCTCTTAGAGGAGTGAGAAGTGGTGGCCCAGTAGTAATAGCCGCGACATTCGAATTGTAGGCCGTAGGTTCAAACTCAGACAGGCGTTTGATACTTTGTGTAAATTATTTCATCGTTACTTGTCCCTAAAGGTCATTAAAAAACCAGCGTCAGACAGTATCAGCTGATGAACTTTTTTAGTGCAGCCTTGCCACACACTATTGTTGTTTGAAACATTATTATTAATTTTTTATTTTGTGTTTCACGAACTGTGTCCAAATAAACTTTAATCTTTCTTTCATAGTAGCTCACTGCACGAAATCATTTCTCAATTTGACAGCATATCGTACGATAATCACATCATATTTCACAAGGCAATGATTTGTGATAGGTTCGGTTCGTTATCGAAAAGTTTTGATTCAGGGGCTGTTACGGGTTCAATAACCTCCTGAAATCCTTCGAGCAGTCTATATTACTAGCACAAAAATAGACTGAATATTTTTATTGCCTCCATTAGAAGAGGCAAGACAAATGTTGGTATTACGCATACAGCTGCGTCAGTTTTCCTTCTCATTGTAATAACATTCGTGAATAAGTATGCCAATTATTTTATATAAACACACAGAAATTAATTAGGAGGTATCGTACTGTTTGAGACGTTTCCGGATCCCATTTTAATTCTTTTGCGCTACATTGAATTTTCTTACTCTAGGGAATAATTTCAGGGTATGATTTCAGACGGGTCTCGCTTTATGATTAGTTTTACAGTTCGTTTTTTCACTCGTGTTAAAGTTTTTTTTGACTATAGGGGAATAAAGGTTGAATATTTTATGTTGTTCCCCTTTGAGCACCACAGCAAAATATTGATTGGTGCTCAAATCGGAATACCTTTGGTGCTCCATGCATAGGTGCTCTAAAAATATGTGCTCAAACGGGAATACTCCGTTTTTTTTTCAAGAACTTTTATTTAAACGTATGTGTATTCTTTAGCTGCACCCGGTTACACTGGGAGCTGATCCAAACTTAGTTGCGAAAAGGCTTGTTGGATTTGATTTTTTATAGATTTTTAGTGAAATGTAGTTTATTTATGGTCCCTAGCTAAGAGTCCCTACCTAGCTAAGAACAGACCGCGCCAAGCGTACGTGCTTAACCTTTGATTGCCGACCCATGCGGCTGTTACTATTTAACCACGAGCCCCTCCTATCATCATTCTGCATATACCAACATAAAACAGCTTATAAGCCAAACGATATCATAATTTTCCATCTAACCTGTTTCACGCCGGATAATTTAGTAGTTAAACAGGCTCATTTGTCGGATCAATGCATCCGCTGTGATAGCATCTCCCGTGAAGCAATTTTATTCAGGCTGCTGTATTAATTAAGTGTTCATTTTGTGGAAAGTACTGTATTAAAAAAGCTCGTTTTATTTTAGTGGAGGATTCGTTCTAGATAATTATAATCAGCCTGTAAAACTACCGCTTTACCTCTTACCGGGTTTGGTTAAATGAAAATCGAAGGTAGAGCGCATTGTTTTTGTTTCAATTTCAACTGAAAAGCTACGGTTTTGTGCGTGCCATTAGCTAGCTTTGCTGTTGTGTCTTATCTTAGTAACATGTCTTTGTTTCTTGTTTCTACCTCCAAACACATTGATTGATTGTCAGATGTTTTGGTGATCACAATATTCTGTTATTAACAGTCAGGACACATCATTGTCATTCTCTGAGCCGCGTTCACACCAAACGTAACGCAAACTCACAGTTAGCCGTCACCATCAGAAGTCAGTCGGTGTGAACACGGCCTTTACCACCTGGGCCCGAGTTGAAGCGGCACGCGTCTTACGATAGTGACTGTGGCGAAAATGCTTGACGCAAGTTGCATCTCAATTCGCATAATGCAAGGCCGTGAACGGGACCTAAAGTGTCGTCTTGATCACCTAACTTTAACACCTATTTTATTATCTACTGCCAATGTCCTTCCTCTATCAATGTAGTCCCTTGATCACCTTTATAACCCCTACTTTTAGCTGACATGACATTTCACCTCCAACTCACCGACGCACAGGCCACAATGTCAACATGGCATGACCTTTTAAAACCCCTCTTTTGTACGGTATCAATAGACATTGTATACAATAGAATGTCGTAGGTATAAAAAGTATTGAAGGTGGAAGTTGTCATCAAAGTTGAGTTGGAGACACGTTGGGTATTGTGTTTTGATGTCAATATACTGCTTTTGTGGGGTGACCATGCTCTGAAATATACAGGTTATCATATAGTCGTATGTCATAAAGGACTTTTTTTGAGGGTGAGAAATCATCAAATGACTCCTCCCATTCTGGGTATAGCATTAAGGACTGATTTTTCAATAGTCGGGTAACTTTTGTCTAAGGAATAAATATTGCAGTTTGACATTTTTGTATAGAAAATGTGTCGAACTGTCAAAAATATACTTCAGATAAAAGTTATCTGACTATTGAAAAATCTGCCCTAAATTAGTAAAGCGGTTATTACAAGTTGTTATCAGTCAGCTAAAATGATACAACAACTATTTAACAAAAAATAGAAAACTGAATTTTTCAAACAAAATAAATAGCGTAAAAATTGGCACGAAATAAACCACCCTTGATAATACGACACTAGACCGCACGGGGCAATGGTGTTAACAATTCAACACAAACTCTACGGTATTGGTTAAATACAAAATAATCACAAATTAAGTTTAATATTGTATACTAAAACGAAAAAAAAAGTTCCCACGGCTAGAATGTCAATTATTATTAATTATTTCTATCTGACAGTTTGAGTGCCCTTTTTGTGAGTAAAAAGCGAGACGGGCGATCTGGATTGGATGAAATTACCGTTGACAGGTTGAGGTGACCTTGACAAGGGGTTCGTCAAATTAAGGGACATAGTAAAATGTCAACTGTGTCTAGCACTCCTCGAAACTGAGACTGTGTAAGTACTATAACTGTCGAAACAAGTAGGTACCTGTGGTGGGAGTACGGATGAACAATTTTTCAGTCCATTTACAGTTATTTTGTATCACTGTGAATATCACAGTGCTCTTTAGGGTACAATCCCCACTGAAAGAGCAGCGGCGCGCAGCGGCCGTAAGAGCAAGTGCCTTTCCTCTTTTGACTACTCGCTAGAAGGCTTGTGCAGCATCGCTTCGCCGCGCTGGTCCTTTGCCTTAAAATGGCTATGAATAATGGCCGCTGCCGGCCGCTGCTCTTTCAGTGAGCATTGACCCTTAATCTCATGACATTAAGGTTGTTGTTGGGTTTCCACAACTGTCAAGTCTTTCAAAATCACAGTGATCTTTATTTTTGTTTCAATAAGGTTGCTAATGGGTTGCAGCTGTCAGATGTAAAATAACTTTGAAAGGACTTTACGTGAACCTCAAATACAGTCCAACTACGTACAAAATCAAACTTATAAATTATTGCCAGCTGCAAAAATCGGTTTTGTATTTCTCTTTTTCTCGTTTCATCCACCCACGGCCGGTCGTTATAAGTCAAACTTCGTCCAGTCCGAAGTCCGAATAAGCCATTAACTGTCCAAACAAAACAATATTATTTATGATAATATTTACGATGGTCATAAAGAAAATGTATCGTAATTGTTTTATTATATTAATACTTCTTGCTCTGACCTCGATCGTATTTTTAAATTGACGTTTTCTAATATGGTATTCAATTTATTGGAAGTTTGTACATGTTAGGAATAAAAATGTATAATTTTACGCGAAATTACCGACTTGTTTTATATTTTTCTTAATGATGGTTATGATTATTCGTAAGTAGGTACGCCAAAATGCGTTTGGTAATATATTTTTTTACTAAATTACTTACTTGTCTTAGGATTTTATTAAAGTTTTTGTATTTTACTTTGAGCACATTTCCGAATTGAATGCTTTTTAAAAGCTTTATTGAAGCAGATATTATCAACCGATGGTGCTGAAATTTTTTCATCGTAACTGGTAACGTTTTCAATTTAAAAATTCAACTGTGTTTGTTAACCATTCACGAATTTACGGCACTTCAAGAAATATAATAGAAAAAGCTTTGAATCAACAAAAGTAACTAAAATCAGTTACTTTTTTCAACAAACTTGAAGTAAGTACACAGGCTCAGTAGAGTAGTACTAATGGATTCAAATATTTGCATATAACTTACTAATAATCAGCCTTTAAGTAATGTTCTCACTGCTAGGATACAGGCGGGAGGGAGGAGTCTTTGTGAGAACAAGTGGGCCGTAATCCAGCACGCGGGTCCAGTGCGGGTTGGTAGATGTCACATGTCTTCGAATTTTTGGTTATTGGACATTTCGATTTCGTCACCATGTTTTCCATCACCGTTTTGAGAGCAGTGGTAATGAAATAATTTACACAAAGTACAGCGCCTGTCGGGGTTCGAACCTACGACCTACAGATAGTGAGTCACGGTCGTTACCACCACTGCTCTATACTGGGCTACCACTGCTCTTAACAACTTACTCGTAAGAACAAAATCAAACTGGCAGCTCATAAAAAAAAAATATAAATGTATATTTTTAACTTCTATTCCATTTTTGATATTCACAATTTCACCCGCGTTTTCAAGCAGAAACAAAGTTACTAAGAAACGATACGAAACATTAAATAAGGAGTTTAGTGGACCAAAGCAAAGTTACGAAGGTAACAAAAAAAGAAAAAATACGATAAGGAAATACTCAAGTGTTTCTCCCACCGCCGCCGGAATGTTATGAATTTGGCAGAAAAAGTTTTTAGTTCGGGCAATAAAATATATTTGTGATTATGTTGGTAATATGAGTTAACTTTGTCAGTATTGTATCATAGAGAGTCTTAAGAGCGTTTACGACGTACAAAATTGCATTTCATACAAAGTTTCAAACCCCTGTTTATCGAAAGGAATGAACCGATTTTAATGAAACTTCGTACGCATAAGCAGGATGCAAAGGTCTAAAAAGTTAGGAAAGAACGTTCTCATTCTAACGTTAATTACGTTGCATACTTAGTTATTGTATACAATCAATTATTTTCTAACTGAACAGACAGCTGTGCTTTTTTTTTTAAGGATGGGAAATCATCAAATGATCCCTCCCTCTCTGGGTGGAGCGGAAGGGAGGGCGGGAGGGAGTGTCAGACTCTTACTGACTAAAACCCATCCATGTTCCTTCCTTAGCCCTTAATGTTCCGGGGTGGCGGTAACCCTTTCGGACAATCCCGCTGAGACAACTGTGCTGCTGGGGAGTTAGTTGCGCCACTTCTTCCCAGCGAAAGCACTAGGAAGTGGTGAAGGGAGGGCGTTTTGGGGACTGTATTTTGTAATTTTGACGTTCGAAGTGCTGATTTTCAGCCTAATTTTGAATAAATCACTTTTGATTTGATTTGAATCTGTCTCAATCTCTCAAACATTATTATCAAAAATTTTCATACATTTATGACAAGTTTTTGACATTGTCGCAGGACATCAGATTAAGACTATGAAGATTACGTATTTAATTACGAGATTGTGTTTATGATGATTCTGGTGGAGGCTTCTCATAACGCGGATGATAACCGATGTTCTAAAGTTGATAGATACTTTCTTTCAGGCTAATGACTACACATATACAGGGTGACGGGGCATCAACGCACAAACTGTAACCATAAATTCAGCACATAATTCTAGACCCCTTAAAGTAGGAATTTATCGACGGTAATAAAAAAAACCATCTGCTGTTTTATAGAAAAGTGCAATACCTACGCGGTCAAAATGTATGGAATAGCAGATTTTCTTTAAATAACCGACGAAAAACTTCAACGCAGGGGATTCAAAATCATCATTAAGCTACCCGAAACTGTCAAATTTTCCCAATCAACTTTTAACCTAATGTTTTAGCGATAAAGTTAAAAATCTATTAAAGAAATTTGACAGATTGTAGTAGCTTGATGTGCTGGCGTCTGTACCTACTGAATATTTAGTAACATGTTGCGCGTCGATGTCCCGCCACTCTGTCGATATTTGAGTTTCGATGGGCAAAACATGGGTTGAGTGATTTACAACAACAAACAAAAAACACACAAACAGTTTAAAAAGAGATCAACTTAAGAGCGTTTACAACGTACGACATTTCATACAAACTTTCAAGCCCTTGTTTTTCGAAATGAATTAACCGATTTTAGTGAAACTTCGTACGCGTAAGCAGGATACAAAGGTCTAAAAAGTTAGTTAAAAACATTTTCAAAAAATAGTGTTACAGCCAAATTAAACCGTCTTTAAATTTTCCATAGAAACAGAGATTTCCAGTTATCTTTTTTAAAATAATACATTTCGAAAATGTTCTTTACTAACTTATTAGAAGTTTCAAAAAAAAATTGGTTCATTCATTTCGAAAAACAAGGGCTGGAAAGTTTGTATGAAATGTCGTACGTTGTAAACTCTCTTGAGAAATAGGGCACCTATTTTTTGTTTAGGTATAAAAGATTTCGAACCCAGACAGGCACTTTGCTTTGTGTATTTAATTTCATCACCACTGCTCTCAAAACCGTGAAGGAAAACATCGTGTGGAAACCGGCATGTCCAAGAACTAAAATATTCGAAGACATGTGACATCCACCAACCCGCACTGGGCTCGCGTAGTGGATTATGGAGCTCTCGCTGTCACACAGAGTAGGTGGAACAGTGGGAACATTATAGATTGATAGATTATACTACTAAAGGCTTCTAATTCTCTACTTGTATAAGCAAACATTTTGTAGGCAAACATTTTGAGAGACAATCTCATTTTAATACTTTATCGGAGTCAACCTACTCCTTATCTACAATTTGTATGAAACATGGGCAGGTCAAGGCATTCAATGGCAGCAAAATGTTCCGCTTTTTTTCATCTCGATCTTCTTAATGTACCTCCTACAAGTCGTTAGGCTTCTTGCAAATATTCGATTATAAAGGCCGGTTTACATCGAGGGCTATAGCCATCGCCAAGACGCTAATTTTATTGCGGCCTTAAAAAGTCTTTCTTTAAGCATCTTTTGATTGATGTAATTACGCTTGACTTTTATTAGACTGAGGTACTTCATTAGGTACGGTAAGTACTTAATTAAGTTGTTTTAATGATGGTTGAGATTTTGTTGGCTGCTGTGAAAATTTTTGTTTAAGATGTGAGTTATAGCTTTCTGGGAAATTGGCTATTATTATACTAATATAACGCCATTATTTTAATGATCTTTAGGGATAGGTATCTTATTTGTAAATTGGATAATAAACACGATTAAGACTTGATTCATAGAAGAGTTTTGTTTTTAGGGCCACAATTTCTTCATAATGAAAAAGAAAACTTTTTGAGTAAAATGTGTGTCGTGAAAGGTTTTGAATCAACTATTATGACCATACAATTAAACTATACATTTGTTAACAGAATGCCTTTATATGTCCTTTCTATGAATGAGTAACTTTTTTTTTTTTGTTGTCGGTGGGAATCCTTCAAAAGGCGCCCGACCTCTGGGGAAGGAGGTCGGGCGTGTGGGATTTTTACCTCACTAAAACCACTCCAGTGATCACCATCAGCACATAGGGGTGGTCCCGGTTCCTCTTAAAAGACCAATTCTGGAACCCCCCCGTGCAACGCCTGTAAGGCACATCCCTGGGGAGACTGTAAAGGGGCCTCCCCTGAGCCTCGCTATGCACGGCAGCACGTGACCACTGTGCCAGTCTTCCGTTCAGTGGGCGGACAGAGTCCCCACTCTGTGCGCCGGCGACCCTAAAGGTCCGCCTACCTTTTTTTTTTATAAGCGGGTTTCGGCGTGTTAGGCGCCAAGGCGATTGCCAACCCGACGCCTCCTTCTCCGAGCAGGATCAGCCCTCTCCCGATCCCGCTTGGCGGCCTCCTTCTTGACCATCACGGTCTTACAAAAGGAGGCTACTTCCGTCCAATTCTCTGTCTCTGCCAGCATAGCATGAATGAGTACCTACATGTCCCTGAAGACAAAAAAAAAATATCAGCTTTCCCATAAATTTGGGTCGACTAAGTATTGAAGTTTAAGTACGGTATAGTTGATAATTTTTGCCTGATTACGATATTTGTCCCATGGATAAAGTTGTTCAGTCTGATAGCCTTGAATACACATTTCTGATACTTGCTGTCTATATAGAATAAAGTTTTGAACATTGGGATTGCTCAATAATTAATATACTTCATCAGTTTCTTTTGATATTATTACACCAATTACGGAACCTGTGTAAATCAGTAATTCCTGAGAAATCTGCTACGTAGACTATTTTCAGGCGTCTTATCGTCTTAAGATAATTTTGTGGAACAATCCCAAAGACTGTTTTCAGGAAATGATAACGCTTTGTCTTACAATTGGGATCTTGCTTTTTGGGGTGAGCTGACTAGTAGGCCGCAGTTCATTTATACGATAACATAGCATCACGCCTATTTGCTCGAACGTTTAGGCAGATCTATAGTACACCCACATTATGTTTTAAGTCCCATGTAATAGGGAGCGAGCCCATTCCCATCAACCGGGCACAAATCCAGATTCTGTTACTGAGAAATTCCTGATGGAAAAATCCTATAACACTGTTTGGCTTGGGAATCCAATCCATTGCCTGGCAGGGTCACGGGTTGTTCGAAAGAGATACCATGGCCCCTGACACAGGCAACTGAAGGACAGTATAAGTCTGACACGCCGCCGCCGTCCCGCTCCGACCAGAGCGGGACAAGTTTTTTGATAATTTCCCACCCAAAAAAAAGGCCTTACAGCTTGCGACCAATATACTAACAAAGTAGTCATCTATACGATGTTATAATAAGATATATTCATTGAGACCGAATGTTAAAATACCTTTTTTTTTCCAGGTCTCAACTCAGAAATCAGTGGATCAGGTATGTATACAGTCAAAGTAAAAAAAAAAATAAAGAACATTAATAGTAGATATTAGCAGTAATACGTTTAAAAACTTCCACCAACATGGCAAATCAAAAACTATCATGGTTTTCTGGAAACAGGTAAGATCTTTACGTCTGTCAGCAGACTGCTATGTAGTTTGGCAGAGGTAAATTTATCCTGTAAAATAGTAAATAATGATACGTGTGACTTAACTAGCCGATTATTGCACGGTGTGAAATTAGTGCTAAACGCCGTGCATTTAATACTACCTACCATGCACTATTTTATAGCACGCGTAGGTACCTATAAACGCGTACCACAGAACTGTGTAAAAATTGACTACTTATGTCACAGATAAGCATGACTAAAGTGCGGCTTTAGGTCACCCGTCACAGAGTGCTATAAATGTATTTCTGTGAATAAAAACATTTTCATAATTTTTTTCTTTAGGAAAAATCAGTCTTCATATGAAAGACATTTATGGAAAATGTCTATGAAAGACATTTAATAAAATCATGAACCTACTTAATAAAAAAATTATAAATGCATTGACAAACAACGCAAACCATTGGGTCTAGGAGAATGAAGTTTTGCACAAGAGTTCCTTATTTATTATAACGAAGGTGAATAATAAGGAATCATTTTTTATATTCATCCCGTAAAGGTGAATAATAAGAACTCATTTTTAATATTCATCCCCTAAAATTTTTCATTACCTAACTGGTAATGAACGTTTGTATGAAAAATTTGTGGGAAATACCATCGGGCACACGGCTTATTTCTTCATAATTCCTAGTATATCAATAACCCAATTTCCTAGAAAAAAATAATTACGTAACGTTAAAGTAACCCGTCCCAGGAATTCAAGAAACCCTTTCATGCCTACTTAGTTTACATGTAGGTACCAAAATAGCCTTTGTTACCTAGAGAGCCTTTTTAAAAATAATTCACACGTGAAAGCAAGAGATGACAGGTATTATTAGCTTATTTTCAGGTAACCTGAATTTCCCTGAAAGGTACCTACATCCTTTTTATCCGCCGAGCAGACGTCAAATCCCAATTTTTTTTTATAAAGTTTTTTTTTTTCCAATATCAATTTTATTATTTACTCTACTTTTTCTACTGACTGTACTTTTAGTATCGTTAGCATGTCAACTAACCTTTATGTGACATATCTCACATCGGCGTCGACATTACATGACAAGTCTCACATTTGGTGGTGACATTCATTCCTCATTACGTGTACAGATAGCGCGTAATGCCACCGCCATAGGCATTGCTTTTTATTTACATTGTGGTATGAAAACTGTTTGATATACCTAATTATTTACATTGCTATGATTATGTAGAAAGCGGGGATTTATGTCCTACTTCCTTTTCGTTTGCAGAAGTTTGATTAACTAATGAAGAAAACATTCTTTTTTGCTCTTGTATTTGTAAATGATTGAAAAATCAGCCCGATTTTTTAATCGTCAAATAAAAATTACCTGTCGATTATATCTATTCGAGTAAGGGTTGATTTTTCCATAGCCAGATAACTTTATTCGAGGAATAAAATTGACGTTTGACAGTGTTTGTACAAAATAACTGTCAAAAATTCAAAATTATTCCTAGGATAAAAAATAATCTGGCGTTGGAGAAATCAGCCCTTACAAACTTACAGCACAATAACGATAACTAATCGTCTATTCGTAGCAGTTAATTTACCGAATCGATACAATGAATCAATTAATTTTAACACTATACATTAATTAAATGTTTAATTACAATACAGTGTATCATGACGCTATTTTAATTAGCAGCTAGCTTATATTGGTAACAATATAACTATGTTTGTTTACCTTTAGCATGGTTGTGCATTAACAGTGTGTTTGTTAATTAATACCTTGATTGTTTAGCTGCTGTTAACATTCTAATAATATAAATTAAATGGACTTTTGCGCCAATAATGATGTTATAAATGACTAGCTTCTGCTCACGACTTCATTTTCTTTTACATTTTGACACGAAATATATTCTACGACATTCGGCAATACTGTAGCTTCCCATTAGTCAAAGAATTTTCGGAATCGGATCAGTAGTTCCGACGACTACCCCCTTTACAGCGTGTTCTTCAAGTTATCCATAAACTTCGTCAAACACTTCCATAGATTTTACAAATTAAATCTAACAAAGGAAGTAGTAGGCAGTAGGCTTCATTAAAAAGATATTTGTAATTTCATTTAATGAAATTTAATTGAGTTAGGCAGTAAGAAAGGGTCTTAACTTAGTTTTGACCAGTTTCAGCCCGCCAAATCTTCTGAATGAAAATACGTCGTTGGAAATTCGGGTAAAGAGGCATGCATATCGGGTGATTTATGTCAAGGTATTTAGTTTGTATGAACATTAACAAAAAAATAAAAAATAAGAATTCATTAGTGTGTCTATAATGAAAAATGCGTCTGAAGATCTGGTCGAAGATTATGTGTATCGTCTGAAACAACAATGTTATACTTAATTACAAAATAGTCAAAATGGTAGGTTATAAATAATACTTATTTAAAAATCTCTCTCAGCACTCCCCCTCCTAGCGGGCCCTAGCTACATTTAAAGTTGGCGTTTTTACACGTAATACACAGAAGTTATAATTAAAAAATAGTCGAAATGGTAGGTAAAAATAACAGTTCCTTACATTGTATAGCGATCGCGATTCAAAAAAATCTCTGTCAGCACACCGTAGCTACGTTTAAATTTGAAAATAACGATTATTTACATTGTATTAGCGAACAGGATTCAACACTCTCTCACCAGCTACATTTAAAGTTGACGTTTTTACACGTAAGAGGTCGCGCCAGTTCAACGGTCTTACGGAACGTTCGCACTGTTTAGCATGTACTTGTGTTATGTTAGTGCCATAATTAGGTGACGGCGCACTCCAACCTTTGTACCACTGTGATGGAGTGTAGTTGTGTTTGTAAGAATGATCTTGTTTTTCACACAAGAACGGCTAAACGTGCCCATTTTTAAGCTATAGACCTTGCCTAGATTTACAAGGGAAATAGCCAGCAAATCAAATTTGACCAATTAAAAGATTTTTCTTTTAGAAGCAAAAGGTGGACGTCGTCATTTGAGGCACTCCAGCTGATGGGACATAATTTAACCAGGAGAAGAACATCTCTCTCCAGCTCAGACTGGGGTAAAACCTTCTGTTAGTTACATAATACAAAAATCTTACAGGAAATATAAGCCTCATAATATTTCGTAGACCCGAAAACCGAACCCACTTACCCATTTGACTAATGGAGCGGTTAACCAGCAGTGGGTAACCGGTAAAGCTACGTCAGATGGCCGACACATGGCTTTGGGACAAATTACCATAAGCTGCGAATTTCTGTGTCAGCAATTAATATATTCTATACATTTAGGTTTCGTTTCTCGCGTAAACGGCTGAAAGAATTTGGAACACAGGACCATGTCATGGATTCATACATAAAGTTTCTTGCCCGTTCTTCTCCATTAGGTACTGTAGGGGGTGAGACTCAGAGGGACCTCACGATTTAATCAAACAGCGATAACTTTTAATACACACATCAAAAGTGTCTAGGGATCAAGCATTTTTATGCGGATTTCTTGAGATTGAGATGTGGCTTTGTAATAAATTTATGATTTTATAAATTTATATGGATCCTTTTTGGTGCATTTCATAATTTGAATCAGGAACTGTGAATCAAATTCGAGTAAAAGATGAAAATCAGCTGTCAATATTTTCCCTATAAAAACATACAACGCATTGAAGACATTATTAGTGCTACTGTTTCCCTACTACTGATTAAAACCAACGTTATTATGGAGCGGCGACGTCATTTAAGCAGGGAAGAAATGCTCAGAGCCGTGGGAATGATAGAAGCTGGTTCCCGGCAACGTACTGTGGCTTTAGCTCTGAATACAAGTCAGAGTGTTATCAGTCGACTTTGGACACGTTACCGAAGCACTGGTACCGTGGCTGAGCGCCATGGAGGACGGTATCGCTGCACCACACGGAGACAAGACCGATACATTCAAATCTTAACTCGAAGAGCTCCAACAATAACCGCCATGATGTTAGCCGTGAGGCTTCATCACTCTTCAGGGAACTTAATTAGCGACCAAACAGTCAGAAACCGCTTGCATGAAGTGAACCTTCATTCCCGAAGACCGCTACGGGTACCACCTATAGCAATGCACAATCGTAGGATTCGATATCAATGGGCTCTTGAACACAGAAATTGGGCAGAAGAACAATGGCGTTTCGTGTGCTTTTCTGATGAGTCTCGTTTTGGTATGAGACCGGATACAAGACGTATACGACACTGGAGAACCCCTGGACGCCAACAGCGATTAAAATCCTGCCAGGAAGTCCATCCTTATAGTGGTGGAACCATCATGGTATGGTCGGGTATTTGGATCGGCGGAAGAACTGAGTTGATTTGGATCAGAGGCAACCTCAACGCTCAAATTTATGCTGAGACGATTGTATCAGACGTCATCGTTCCTCTACAAGTGCAAATCGGTCCCTTATTTCAGTTAATGCATGATAATGCACGACCGCACACCGCAAGAGTTGTAAGACAGACTCTCGCCGCAGCTAACATCAATGGCCTGCCCTGGCCTGCTCAGTCGCCAGACTTGAACCCGATTGAGCATGCATGGGATATGCTACAGAGAAGAGCTCTGCCGAATATGGAGGGTATCCAGTCGCAAGAAGACCTTTTTTTTGTTGTTGCAACGAACATGGGCGGCCATTCCACAGCGTGATTTGGATGAACTCATTTTGAGTATGCCAAACCGATGTTCTTGTGTTGTTAGTGTTCGCGGTAGAAACACGGATTATTAATTGTTTAAGTTACCCAATAAAATTTTAAAGAAAACTGTTATTTCAGTCTTTTTTTCGAACTTTTGTGTTAGTGGTTCAAATGTCAAAAATCCCTTTATTAGGAAAATGGCAAATTTCTTTATTAATGCAAAGGTGACTTGGTTTATCGTTACTGTGACAAACGAAAACACTTTATTTGATGAATCCTTAAAGAAAATTTTAATTAATATCAATCAGGAGAAAAGTTATTGCAAAAATATATGTTGATCCCTAGACACTTTTGATGTGTGTATATCTATTTGAGAGGAGGGACTTTATATAGTCATCTTATTTCTATTACTTTTCCTCTACTCTACTCCACCAAAAACACCCAATCAATATATTTGACGTCGGCTTGAACGTTTGAATGGAATATGCTGTCAATTATGACCAGCCTGTATTATTAAAGACAAGGCTACACAGTTAGCCTCTTCAGTACTACGCTTTGGAATGGGCAACTAGCTTCACCTTTCTGACTGACCGACCCCTTGACAATTTAAAAGCGCCTGTAATTGGTTTATTTGAAATGAATGCTTTGAGTTGGACTTAAGTTGAATGCGCTCATCAGGAATAAAATAATCAAGGAAAAGACACGCAACAATATGATTATCTATTCGGCCTAAAACAACGCATGAAACGCTTTGATTCGGAATAATTCCGATTCGTTTTAGCTTCTCCTTCAGCAGCACTACTCACCCTTATTAAGTTATATGCTCTTCCTATATTCGGCTCACCAGTAATAATATCAATGAAGACTTTATTTATTTATTTATTACGTTTCTTCTAGCGGAGCGATGACTAATAATCCGATATTGGGGGCTCAATCTCAGGACCAATTTATTCCTCAAATTGATCCTATTGCCAGATCTTAGGAGGCTGGGGATCTAGGGGGCTGTTGATTTTGGGATCTTAGGATCTTGGGGGGCTGTTGATTTTTGGAGTAGGCACGGGAAAAACAGAGTGAGTCTTAGGTAAATTAAATACGATTTCCATGGTGTCCATTCGTAAAGAAAATTCTAAATAAAAGGCTTTTTCACTAAAATAAATGTAAATTAAGACGGTTTTTCTATGGCAGCCTTCAACAATAAATCGGAAAAAAATACGTCTTAAATATATATGGGTCGTGCAGACTTTGGTACTAATAATAATAATATTGTTTATAACTTTGTTCTAAGACATTAAAATTTAGCTTTGATAGTTTGTTATGTAGCTCTGCATCCGGTTATGTAGCTCTGCATCCGGTTATGTAGCTCTGCATCCGGTTATGTAGCTCTGCATCCGGTTAGACTGGAAGCCGACCCCAATATAGTTGGGAAAAGGTTAGGCAGATGATGAGTTTGTCATGTAGTTAGAACAATAATTCTGTTACTAAATTGTAATTTCGTCTGCCTATAAGAAGAAAGAAAGAAAGAAAGAAAGAAAATACGTTTATTACGTTTTTTTTTTTTTTTTATAATTGATATTTGTACAACGTTAATGGCAAAACATAGAGATCTCTGTACCTATTTTATTTATAACACCTATAAGTAAGCCTGTAAATCAAAATCAAAGTTTTTTATTTGATAAAATTTGGTGTAAGACACTCTGTTTACTATAGAGTTAAACAAATAAAAAACGTTAATTTTGACTTTGGCTGCAGTAGGGTTCTTGCAAAAAACTAAATAGTAGAGTAACCAATAGCCTAATCTTACAGATAAAAAAAGAATAGTGACCTCTAAAAGTTAGTTGACATTTTTCCACGTCAGCTGTGATAAATCAGATGATTTAAAATTCTAGTTTCAAATGTTGGAACTATATCTTCACTAAAAGTTTTTATTGACATTAGTCAATGAAATATGTTGAATTATATCCTATGTACCTGCTGCGTAGTTACTGAATCATGGGAAGCAGATTTTAGATTTAGTCAGTCAAAAAAGATGGCACCAAAAAAAAACCTTAATATACTAGGAGGTTCTCAATTCGGTTGTATGTTTTTTTTTTCTCACTTTCTACTTTCAGCCAATTAAGACTCGGAGCTAAAAACTGCAACTATAATTCCCCTAGATATGATTCATAAATAAAATCGCTATGCACTTAAGCAGATAGTGGGCCAGCTAAATATAAAAGTGGAAATTCTCAAGCATTACCCGTCGACTCATTTCAATTTGCAACGTTCGTCTTGTAATTTGAGCGCCATACTTACCGCGATAAAATTATACGGAGTTGAGTTGCTGGATGTGGCTGAAAGGAGTGAGCGTGGTTTTGGGGGTTGAATTGAAGTAGCCAATCTGGAGTAAGCTATTTAAACACGTAAATATTTCACTATAGATTGTGTCAACTGAAAAAAAAACCTTCCTTTATTTTTTTTTCTTTGTTTAAAGCAGTTTTTTACATCGGTAGATTTCAAATTCAGTTAAAGAAAAAATACTCAAAATTATTGTCAAATTTAAAAAAAAAAGTTTGAAAACCCTTAATAGTGTTAAGGTTATTTATTACAGAGAGAATACAGCATCAGAGTATTGCAGAAGTCCGCTGGGTGTTTGTGTAACTCACTATCAGGCTTTCATTGTGACAGTTAAACTATGTTCATTGCGTCATTTACGTTGTTGAGCAGACAAATTTTTCGAAAATATGAAGCAATAGAATAACTGACAATGTGCTTCAAAATGATTCGGATTGTGATTGATAGCGTGTTACAGAATTAGGGTGCCGTTAGCAGCGGTGAACACTGATACAGTGGCCCATCTGCTTGTTTGGCATCCAATAATATTTTAAAATTTTCCACAGAACATATAGAATCAATAATTGTAATAAAATTTACCTACTAAAATATAGTCAAATATTCCATTTGCTAACTATCCAATTTACCACACACGACAGCATCGCCAGAATCCCCGTTAGAACCATAATTTATTAAAATGGTTCGCATTAATAGTTAGCAAGTTATAATTACACGAGCTGAGGTACGCAAGGTTGCACGTGCCATAGAATAGATAAATAGGTACAGAAGGCACACTTAAAAACGCTTCATGAACAGTGAGTGCGCACGCGACTGGCATTTGTTTGAGATCGTCGTAGGTGCGCGTCTATATGTGTGCGCCTGTTTTCACTTGTTTTATGGAGCAGACATCCAAGACAAAGTTGCATTCTATCAGCGATAATAATGATGGTAACGACAAAATGCATTGGATTAACATTATCTACCAAAAACCTATTAGCTGCATAATCAGCCAAAATGTTCCCATTGCTGGGACACAGACCAAGAGGGAGTGGGCCGTAGTCTACCGCACGGGCTCAGTGCGAATTGGCGTGGATGCCACATGGCTTCATAATTTTCAATTAATAATTTTTAATTCATAATTTTTGGTTCTAGGACATGCCTATTTATTAAGTAGTAGTAGTAGTTTATTTTTAAGTTTACTTACTAACATAAATATGGATCACTGTGTCTGACTTAAATAAATAATAATTATTATTATTATTTCCTCAGGATGTTTTCCTTCACCGTTTTGAGAGCAGTGGTGGTAAAGTTCATGCTGGAGTTCGAACCCACGACCTGCAACTCGGAGTCAATCCTGTTGAAAGTCGTTGTATTAATGCGAAACTCTTTTAAAGCGACTGCGACATGTCTAGGGCTCAAGGCCTTCTGTAACTTACTATTCTGTGGTAATACCTGGTTTAATCAAACTGCTCATATTTGATGTTGTTATTTGAGCAGTTTACAGCACAGGAGTCTGATTTTACTGCAAATAATACGTAATAGGTATCCTTAGATAAGCATACCTATTACGTATTGTTTGCAGTCGAGAATAGAGATCTATTTTCGAGGGTAAGCTTAGGAGAATATTGTTATTTTACCACAAACCATCAATTTATGGTAACATGGTACTACCTGTCATATGTCGCTGGTAGCACTTTTTGGCCCTTTTATTGTTTCGGGCAGAATCCTTCAAAAGGCTTTACACCTTAACAGCATTTTATACTTCTAAAGCTTCTAGACAGATACAACTCAGCTCAAGACTCTCATAATTGACTAAGACTGAACTAAGTATGTCAGAACTATGTTTATAGAACTTTAATATGAAATAATTTAACTTTGTATAAGATTACATAACTTAAAAGCTGATCTAAGAGATACTAGATCTTAGAGGCAATTCTAGTAATTTTAAGAACGTTCACAGTCTGATCTGTCTCAATCTGTCAAAAATATCTCTCTAATCAAAATCAAAAGTAATTTATTCAAACTAGGCTGAGAATCAGCACTTTTCGAACGTCAAAATTACAAAAGACAGTCCCCCAAAACGCCCGCCCTTCACCACTTCCTAGTGCTTTCGCTGGGAAAAAGAAGTGGCGCAACAAACTCCCCAGCAGCACAGCTGTCTGTTCAGTTAGAAAATACTTGATTGGATTCTATATTAGGTATGCAAAGTAATTAACATTACAGGACACAATTAATTTAATAATTTCCCTACATTTTTGACAAGTTTTTGACATTGTGGGTCGCTGAGATGAGTTTGCGACTAGGCTTTGGACGTTTTTAATTGCGGGAATTTATTAGCCTTCTGATGTAAGTATTGCCGTAGCTACGTTTGTGAGTTTAAGTAATGGGTACGTACAAAGCTACTGTATAGTTATCTTCGTAAGCAAAGAGAAGTGCTGATAACTATGTCATTGGTAACTATGTGATTGGTAACTGTGTCAATATTTTCCGGGAATTAGAGGTTTATAATTTCTTATTATTATAGCCTGTTCCAATCAGCAAGTGGCCCAGTGGTAATGACCACGATGTACGAGTTGTAGGTCGTAGGTTCGAAACCTGACGTGCACTTTCAATCAACTCAGCCTATCGCAGTCTACTGCTAGATATAGGAATATGGATGCGAAAGGCGGGGGCAGGGAGTTGACCCTGTCCTCCGCCTTCCGCATCCAGTCTGTTCTATCCACCTTTTTGAGGTCGTCGGTCCACCTAGCTGGGGGGCGCTTTACTTTGTGTAAATTATTTCATAACTTCTGGTCTCAAAAACGGTGAAAGAGAATATCGCGAGGAAACCGGCATGTCTCAGAACCAAAAATTCGAAGACATGTGACGTGTACCAACCGCACTGAGCCCGCGTGGTGGATTACGGTCCACTCCCTCTAACAGAGAGGAGGCCTGTGTCCCAGCAGTGGGAACATTATAGGCTGATTATGCTGCGTTACACTGTTTCAATCATATGATCATCTGCCTAGCCTTTTCTAGCGTGACAGCCAGGATCGACAGCTTAACGTGCTATCCGAAGCATGGTGGGGTCTCGATATGTAAAGATGGTCACCCATCCATGGACCAACCGCGGCAAGCGTAGCTTAACCTGATCGATTGACCCGTACCGCTGTTATTACTTAGCCATGAGTTTCAATCAAAATTATATCTAGCTTGTATATAAACATAATATCTCTGACTCTTTGGTATAATGAAGCGAGCTACGAAGTATGAGAACCTTGTTTTCGATTTCCATTTCAGGGGAACAAGTTACAAGGACAGTGAAGGTCGTCGTTATTTTGCCAAAAAATGTATTAAGGGCTGAAATCGCTGTATTTTTTTTCAATAATGTAGGTATCTTGTTTATCCTCGTGTCAGATGAAACTTGATATTGCTTTCAAATATCACATGGGCTAAGCTCTAACCTTTTGTCTTCCAATATTCTGCGAAAATAATAAAAAATGCCAGTTTTACTAAACAAAACATTTTACTTTTTTCATATTGGCTTTCAAATAAAAACATAACCAGACATGACCGTGAAATAAAACATCGTGAAACGTAGTGACATCGTTTTTGTAGCGGTTTCATCTATCAATCAAATCAAAAGTCACATACTCAAACTAGGCTGAGAATCAGCATTTTTCGAACGTCAAAATTTCAAAAGACAGTCCCCCAAAACGCCCGCCCTTCACCACTTCCTAGTGCTTTCGCTGGGGAGAAGAAGTGGCGCATCAAACTCCCCAGCAGCACAGCTGTCTGATCAGTTGGAAAATACTATCTAAATAATTAAAGGTGAAGAGTTTGTTTTTTTTGTTTGAACGCGTTATACGCTGGAAGTACCAGTCAGATTTGAAGAAATATGTTTGCATCTGATAGCCCAGTTCTTAAGGAAGGTCAAGGCTGTTTAACATCATGCTACGACTGTTCGGAGCCGAGCAAAACGAAAAAGAAGTCAGACAGAATGCTAAGCGAAAACGACGTGCGAGAGCGGGTGAAGCGATGCGATGCGGTGAATCGGGGGCCGAGGGAATTTTATAAAAATGTCATCATCATCTGCCTAGCCCTTTCCCAACTATGTTGGGGTCGGCTTCCAGTCTAACTGGATGCAGCTGAATACCAGTATTTTACATGGAGCGACTGCCTATCTGACCTCCACAACCCAGTTACTGGGTAATACGATACCCCTTGGTAAGACTGGTTGTCAGACTTTCGGGCTTCTGACTACCCGTAACGGCTGCCAAAGATCCGCGAATGACAGCAGGGACCAACGCGCAATGGCTTAACGTGCTTTCGGAGGCACGGAGGTGTCTCGGTTTGTAAGGATGGTCACCCATCCACAGACAAACCGCGGCAAGCGTAGCTTAATCTGATCGATCGACCAGAGCAGCTGTAATTTTTTTTTTTTTTTTTAAATGTGGTTATTTTAGTATATTGGCTAGGCCAGACTAGATGCAGAAGGCGGAAGACAAGGTGTTGAGGCCTGGGACCAAAGTTTACAGAGCAGTGGACTGCGATAGGCTGAGTTGATTGATTTTAGTATATTGTAGACAAAGTCATGGGCAGAAGCTAGTCTCAAATATGGCGGCGTAATACTCCATTGTTATATTATCGAAACCACAATAATATTTATCATAATTAATTTGAGGATGTATTCCATACCTTTGATTCCAGTAATTGATGTTGTCAAAGGTAGTTTAATTAATTAATGTTGAAATGAAATAGCATTGAGGTTAATATTTTCTTGTGATGATAGTATTTGGAAGCGATTTCGTGTTTCGGAGAAATATATATTGGCTTAATTGATCACAAAACGGTAAAGGAAAACATCATGAGGAAATTGGCATGTCCTAGAACCAAAAATTCAAAGACATGTGACATCTACCAACCCGCACTGAGCCCGCGTGGTGTGACAATTCAAAAGTGCCTAAAAATGATATAATAGTAATAAATATTTTGAGTTTGAAATTTTGAGGGGCCCGTGGCTAAATAATAACAGCCGCATAGTCGATCGATCAGGTTAAGCTACGCTTGCCGCGGTTGGTGTGTGGATGGGTGACATCTTTTAAGCCGTCGCGTTGGTCCCTTCTGTCATTCGCGGATCTTTGACAGTCGTTATGGGTAGTCAGAAGCCTGAAAGTCTGACAATCAGTCTTACCGAGGGTTATAATATTACCCAGTAACTGGGTTATGGAGGTCAGATAGGCAGTCGTTCCATCTAAAATACTGGTATTCAGCTGCATCCGGTTAGACTGGAAGACGACCCCAACATAGTTGGGAAAAAGCTAGGCAGTTGATGATGAGTTTGAAATATTGAGTTCAGACAATACAAGACAATAAAAATTAAGAACTAAACAAAAAAGCACAATTTTTTTTTGTTTAGTCTGTATTTTTCCAACAGCTGGTTAACGGGCTCCCCTAAATCTTTCCAGGAACTCCTGCGCCTCCATATAATGCAAATATTTTAAAAAACTGCAGGTACATCTACTCTATCTGCAGTTACTGAGATTAATGTTAGAGATGTTCTGAATTCTTCATTAAGAGCGTTTACGACCACGGAGTAGTTTACGACGTACGGCATTTCATACAAACTTTCAAGCCCTTGTTTTTCGAAACGAATGAACCGCTTTAAATTTTAAAAAAATAGTAAAGAACATTTTCGAAATATCTTATTTAAAAAAAGATAAGTGGACTGTTTCTATGGAAAATAAAAAATCGGTCTAATTTGGCTGTAACACTATTTTACTAAAATGTTCTTAACTGACTTTTTAGACCTTTGTATCCTGCGTATGCATATGAAGTTCCTTAAAACCAGTTCATTTATTTCGAAAAACAAGGGCTTGAAAGTTTGTATGAAATGTCGTACGTCGTAAACGCTCTTAATAGACTAGAAATAAATCTTAGTTCTAGGAGTAACTAAGGAAGAAAGAAAATGGAGAAAGAAAAATATTATTATTATTAGTTTATTATTATTTATTTATTTTATTCCTCACAGAAACACATACTCCTAAAAAGATAAGTAACATAATTGTAATAAAAAAACAAAACAGCGGCGTGATTGTATAACACACTATCAGTAGAAATGCCTTTAATTTTGACATTCATTGCGTTATTTACGTGGTTGAGCTAACAAATTATTCGAACATATGAAGCAATGGATTTGCAATATATCTGCCTAAACCAGTTCATTTATTTCGAAAAACAAGGGCTTGAAAGTTTGTATGAAATGTCGTACGTCGTAAACGCTCTTAATAGACTAGAAATAAATCTTAGTT
The DNA here is from genome assembly GCA_963669345.1 of Gortyna flavago. Lineage (NCBI taxonomy): Eukaryota > Metazoa > Arthropoda > Insecta > Lepidoptera > Noctuidae > Gortyna > Gortyna flavago. Next base: position 13,607,681 of record OY770145.1, on the reverse strand, counting down.
CTAGGAGTAACTAAGGAAGAAAGAAAATGGAGAAAGAAAAATATTATTATTATTAGTTTATTATTATTTATTTATTTTATTCCTCACAGAAACACATACTCCTAAAAAGATAAGTAACATAATTGTAATAAAAAAACAAAACAGCGGCGTGATTGTATAACACACTATCAGTAGAAATGCCTTTAATTTTGACATTCATTGCGTTATTTACGTGGTTGAGCTAACAAATTATTCGAACATATGAAGCAATGGATTTGCAATATATCTGCCTAGCCTTTTCCCAACTGTGTTGGGGTTGGCTAAGCAATATTCTTACAAAATTATTCCGATTGACATTTATATTGTGTATACGCAATTAGGGCGCTGATCTTTAATCTCACAACATATCATCATGACTGTATCAAGAAAGCTTCCAATCAGTATAATGCTGTGCTACCTAAACTGTTATTCCTTTACTCCCTTTTATCTAAATCTATATAAAGGTTGTCTTTAAAAGATTGCTTTTAGCGATAAGACCGCCCATTGTATTCCTCCTTGTAAAATCTCTACGTTTATCTGTAATATTTATGGTGCACAAAATAAAGAGTATTTCTATTCTATTCTATTAGATTTATTAAAGTCAAACTACTTGACATGTTTTAAAGAACTTGTAAACTGGATCAAACACATAATGAGATCGTTCAATATCATCTATGGGGTTGGACAAATAAATTGTAGCAGACAGATAACAGTATTTGTATAACCATCTGATCTGAAGAAAGGCTCCACAAATATCCATAGGTACTAATATTGTAAATCCGAAAGTAATTCTGTCTGTCTGTTTATCTGTCTGTCTGTATGTATGTTACCTTTTCACGCCTAAACCACTGAACGGATTTCGATAAAATTTGGCAGAGAGATAGATTGCATCCCGGGAAAGGATATAGGATAGTTTTTATCGACATACCTCGCGGGCGAAGCCGCAGCGGAAGCTAGTCATACATATATTATTTGACGTAACAATTTTAAGCCTTAGTTGACGTAACGAGGGTCAGTAATAGGGGAGGGGGGGGGGGGTTCTTTTTACTTCATTTTGATGTTTGTTCGTGGCAATATGTCATTTAAACAAATAAATAAAATTAAAGTGTCTGTTTGTAGCGTCAAATTAACAGCTTTTTACTAAATGCATAATGCATTATGTTCATATGAAACTATATTCAACACATCAAGCTACTACAATCTGTCAAATTTCTTTAATAGATTTTCAACTGTATCGCTAAAGTATAAGGTTCAAAGTTGATTGGGAAAATTTTACATTTTCGGGTAGCTTGATGTGCTGGCGTCGATACAAGACTACTTTAACGAAGAGCTTTCGTTCTGTCACAATTCATCAGGCTTTTTTTGACCTGCTATTGGCGTACTTAAAACACAATTCCAATGTCAATTTGACAATGCAACAGTATTCATTGCGCTGTTTATCTTGTCAAGCAGACAATTTTTAAAAACATAGGAAGCAACGGACTACATATTTCTTTCTTTTAAAATTTTCCGATATAAAATTTAGTTGCTGCATTGTTTAAGTCAAGATTTTGTATTAAAAAGCGCTAAACATTCACGTACAAAAAAAGGATATCACAAAATTTATTCACATACTATTAATTTATCCCGTGAAACTAACACTCATTTTCACTACGCACATAACAGAAAAACAAAGAATTAGTTTTATAGAAGTATGAGGAACAGGGTGTAAAGTTCACTCATCCCCTATAGTAAAGTTAGGATCCTCCGACCAGACGGGTATTGTGTCTGGTGGGCAACTGCCTGATGATTTATTTTGGGCCGTTGTATCTATGCTAGTTGCGCGGTAAACTCTGCTTGCGAGATGCAGGATTTTGCGCATATGGCGTTGTTGGGCGTTGTAGATACCGCTACAGTTTCTATAAAAATCCCAAACACAAACATGCCAAAACTAACCCTTTTTACCAAGCCACATCCAGTAATGTGATTCAAACTGATCCGTGGCTCGCGTTGGTTGCGATAAAATTCTTTATGCATCTACCCTCGGAATCGTCTCAGGATCCAGTTTCATTACGTTAACGAAATAATTCAATTATGCTTTCCTCTACTCGCTGCCCGTGAGACCTCGCCTCGGCTTCTCATTCATTTGAATTTGGCTTCTGATTATTTTTTATTGCGTTCACATTTTCAAGTCTGCGTTTTGGCGTTTTGGGTTTACGTTTCAGTTTTAAGGGTTGAGTTTCAACCGTTTGTTTTTAGAGCTTTGTTAGTGAGACATAAGATACTGTTGATTATTTTCGACTATGGTTGAATAAAATTATATTTATTGTATTTAAAATTATTGTTATTCTGAACTCATCAATGTACTTAAGATCACGCTTTCGTAAAGTGCTTCAAAAGTACTTTTTCATTAGGGCAAACACATGACTTTTCCTTGTCAACAATAGTTCTGTATAATGGCATTTAAACAAACTAAGTAGCTTTATATTAGCAAGAATTTGTACCTCATTTGACTTTTCCTTTTGATCCAATTCGAGATAAAAGAGCCAAGTTTCCCCCAAATTATAATAATAAATACTGAATTTTCTGAAACCGGAGCGAATGCTGAATCAGGGCAATGCAATAAAACGCGAGTACCTACTGTAAACTTAAAATCTTTGGCAAATATTACTAGAACTCTTTCATGTTTATCGATTCGACACAGTTTTATGAATAATACCGATCCGAATTCTGTATTCAGAAGAGTCGTTTGTTTTTAAATTAGTTATTTTTGGTAAATTATTGTATGTTTTTTGGTAAACACTGGACAGCGCTCCCGGCCACTACTTTTTGATGTAAAATTAGATAAAATGAATATATGTAGTTATTAACTAGGAGTTTTTTTTTTGTTCGTTTCATAGCGCACTAACTTGTGCCCAAGACATCAGCTTTAGGCACCATATAACATTCATCCTATGAATAGAAAGCTAAACTATTGCCGAGTGCCATAGCACTGTTTAGCTTTCTATCAAACACAACCTAGGGCACTCGGCAATGTGTAGTAGCTATTTAGTGGCTATCAGTGAAATATTTTTTGTGTTCGGATCAGAATTTCTACTCATTATCTCTTACAAATAAACAAATTTAACTAATATTATATTATGGTATCTGGAAAAGTGACAAGAAGGACTTCAAAATAAAGATAAAAAAGTCTTATAAACTCTTATTAAAATTTACAGGATGGGTAAAAAATCGTGAATCAAACGAGACAGGGCGATCGTTGGGGTTTATTGATGTACCCAAGATTGGCTGGTAATGTACCCAAGAGGCTGGCGGTATTACCACGTTATATGGCTATGCCTCTGGACAAGATAAAAGCCAGCCCTTGGGTCACGTGAAGTGTACACTTATCCTCAAAGAAATTATGAATATCATAACCCAAATGATGAAACTGGTCAGTAGGTCATAACATGGCCATAAAGTTTAGCACAGGGAAAGACCGTAAAACATTATGCCTCATAAGGAAGACAGTCTATATGGATATGCGGTGTTATCAATAAAATTGACAACACTTATTGGGAAAATATAACTGAAAATGGGTCATTTCTGTTAGGTTAAAAACATGCATTTTATTTTACTCTCTCAAATGAGAATAGTCTGTTTATGCTGTAGTAAAAATATTGGCTGATCAGCTAGACGGTAACAGGCTCTATTTCACTGGTTAAGCTCCGCGCGTAACCCATGTGTTACGATACAACAGAAAATCAATTGTGTCTCATTAGCGGAGTTTAATGAGTTAAATTCAAAAGGTGCGCTCTAAATTTAGACATACAGGACATAATTATAGTGACCTTATTGGTGATATTCTTCAGAAAGGTTCGATGCGTAGTACTCGCCAGCGGCGTGCGTGTTTGACCAGAAGCACAGAATATAATATTTATCCATGCAGAAGGCTAATTCTCGCAATTATAAACCTATAAAATCTAGACGCAATCTCATCTCAGCGACAATCAATGTCAAAAACTTGTCAATATTTTTGGGAAATTAGAAGTATTTTTGACTGATTGAGACTGAGATCAGACTGTGAATGTTTTTAAGAGCCAGCGCGCACTAGCGACTTTTTGTTGACCGATAGTTTGATCGATTTAAATGAGGTAAAAGGAGTATGTACTGGGTATGTATCTCTCTCTGGTCGTGTCGGATTGCCGTCCCGGCTGTGAAGGTTCAAAACCCAGTTACTGGGTAACACGACACCCCTTACTTTCGGGCTCCGGACTAACCGCAATTAATCTTTGTCATTGATCTTTGACAAATTTGTCAATTTGTCAAAGATCCACGAATTCATTTGCCTTCCGGATGTTTATCCAAAAGTCTTAATGTGCTTTCCGAGGCACAGAGAGATCTAGCTACGTAACGGATGGTCACCCAACCAGAAACTGGCCTCAACAAGCGCAGCTTAACGTTCGATCGACCCATGACGTGTTAATTATCTATACTGCTGGCTGTTGTGTTGTTTGTTTGGCACTCAATATCATAGAAATATACTACAAGAACTCTTTATTATGAATCTCTGCATGAAAATCTACACACAACACAACACAACTGCACAACCAACACAACACACAACACAACTTGTACAACACAACAAGTTGCTGCACAACTGTGTATATTTTTATTTGAGTATCGATTTGAGTGAAGGCGATTCTTTACAGTATCGTGACTCCGCGCTGTTCAAAGTCATCCGGGTCACGGCGACAATAGGGTTGACACGCTGGCTTTAAAACGTTAAAATATACGTTGAATATAACAAATTTCCAAAACATTTTGTTAAATATATTTGTGTGTAATAAAAAACTGCAGTATGAGTTATATCTCTTTGTGAAGGAGTTAGACCTTCGAAGTAATTGCATAACACACACAGTAAGAATAGCTTTTATTTTGACAGTTCATCATTGCGTTATTTACGTTGTTGAGCAGACAAATGTTTCGAATATATGAACCAATGGATTAGCAATTCGAAGTATACTTCTAAATTATTCAGATTGTGGTTGAAAGTCATCCATCATCTACCTAGCCTTTTCCCAATTATGTTGGGGTCGGCTTCCAGTCCACTCGGATGCAGCTGAATACCATTATTTTACATGGAGCAACTGCCTATCTGATCTCCACAACCCAGTCACTGGGTAATACGATACCCCTTGGTAAGACTGGTTGCCAGATTTTCGGGTTTCAGACGACCCATAACGACTGTCAATGATCCACGAATGACAGCCGGGACTGGTTAGTCTAGTTATTAAGCGGTTGCTTAATGTGTTTTCCGAGGCACGGAGGGGTCTTGGTATGTAAAGATGGTCACCCACCCACTGATAGCTTAACCTGATCGATCGACCCGTGCGGCTGTTATTACATAGCCACAAGCCCCTCAAGAATGTGGTTGAAAGTGTGTTGTGCACTTAGGGTGCTGGCAAATACCTTGCCTATTTTTATCGCCAAGCAGTGCTGCTGTATTCAGGGTCGAGAAAAAGGGTGCCAGTGAACAGACACAAGAGAGATCTCAGCGTTGTCTCTGGGATGGCAACTCTGGTATTGCAGGGTCCATTGAGGGTGAGCACTTACCATCAGACAAGTCGAATGTTAGTTTGGCCATGTCATGTTATGTGCAAAACGGAAAAAAAACTAGCAAACTAGCAGGGGATCGAGGAGGGTGGGGTGGAGGGGGGCTCAGGGGATCAGACCGGAATAAATCCATTAATTAGGCACATAAAAGGCACGCAAGGCAAGGTTCTTTCTTACCACTCAAAAACATTAAACATATTTACTTGCCTTTTGAAAGTATTTTACGAAAATGAGTGACAGCGTGCGCAGGAGCTCCACGATCTGATCCCACCATCTGCCTTTCACTACCAGTCTACCACACGTACGGTAGGGTATTATAGTATTCAACGGTGCTCCTCCACTGTATTGTTGTAACATCGCGATATAATATTAGTAAGCACTTACCAGATTGTTTTAAAATGTTGATAGACAGCGCACTGAATTCAATTAGTGCTAAACATTATAAATAGGCTACGTCCCATTTTGACAATTTACTAAATAAAATTAGCGCTAGCTACAGTTATTTCAAACATAATTAAATTTCATTTGACGACAGATACAGACTGATGTTTCAATTAGGTTTACTAATACCTGTAACTGCTGGTAACGGCGTCGACTTACAAGTTAACGATCGTGGGTTTGAACCCAGGCAGACGCTTTACTTTGTGTAAATAATTTCATCCACCACAGCTCCACCACAGCTCTCGAAACGAAAGGAAAAGATCGTAAGGAAACCGGCAAGCCCTAGAACCAGAAATTCGAAGACATGTGACATCTACCAACCCGCACTGGGCCCGCGTTGTGGATTAGGGCCCACTCCTTCTCACCGAGAGGAGGACTGTGTCCCGGCAGTGGGTATATTATAGGCTGAATATTCTAATATCTAATACATAGTAAGCGACCGCTTTATAGTACATCATGTTAAATATTCAAGTCAAAGAAACAATTGTTAACAAGTTTACTACATAAAATATGTAGGACAATAAGTAAATATTAAAGTATCGATTTAACTTTAGGCTATAACAGTTACGTGACTCGACGCCATTTAGGGTCGGGTCACGGTGACGACATACTTTGTTCAACAGAACTGTTTTATACAAATTAATTAATTTGATAGAGTTTCTTATTTAATTTTATTAAAAGCCAGCACTGCTAGATATCCGGTCTTCCCTAGCCTTTTACTTTTTTCTGTTTATTGCTGCTGAAGGACCACAACCAAATGAACAAAAACGCGGCAAAATGGCGGAACAAACAAATTGTTCCGCCATTTTGCCGCGTTTTTGTTCATTTTTGTCTTTGTCCAAATAAAATAATAGTCATCTGATATTAAATGGCACTTGTGTCCTGTAATGCCAAATTTTCCATTAAATAAATTGATATCTTACTACGTCATAATTATTAAGCTTGTCAGAAATATTGGAGAAGAATTGAAAGCGTAAACGGCAAAAAAATTATAAAAAGTTTAAATCCTGCAGTGGATGAATAAGTGTAACTATTTTCCGATCTCTAATGGGGAATTTACAGGTCGATTTTCGCCGTGCAGCTGGTTGTTTATTATATCGAATCACGAGCCTCGCCTCATTTACACAGGTTGATAAAAATCGTAGGTGACTACTTCAGTTTGCATCAAAATGTCGACCTTCATTCGGCGGGCGATCGCCTGTGACTGAGCATATTCACAATCGATTTTAGTCACCCGCTGCATGCGACTTGTCGCCGCACTAAAATTGTCGAAACCTACTTTAATTTGGAATTTTACATTAAGACAGTCGCTTTGAGCTATGCGTTGAAAATGTTGCGGCTATAGTCAGTTTTGTAAAACCCACATTAGTTATTTTTTCCAAGACTTTATTGGTTCCAATCGCAATAGTACCTACCTACTTAGCCGTCTCATAAGCACAGTGGTCACTACTAAAGCTTTAACCTGCCACACCAAGGTGACTTTTAGTATCATGACTCTCCGACAATGAAGTAGCTCGGGTCACGGTGACCACGCACAATTGAAGCGACTTCAAAATACATTAGTCACGGTAGACAATGCAATTTTAAATGAAAGTCTTAAAATGTTTACGTTGTACGTATATAAAGACGCGTCTAGTTAATCACTTTTAACATACGCTGCGATAATATTAGGTATTTTAGACTGGCTGCAGACCCGAAAATATTTCAAAAACAAATTGCTTAAGAGCGTTTAAGACGTACTTCATTTCATACAAACTTTCAAACCCTTGTTATTCGAAATTAATAAACCGATTTTAATGAAACTTCGTACGCATTTTCAGGATAGAAAGTTTTAAAAAGTTAGTTAAGAACATTTTCGTAAAATAGTGTTACAGCCAAATTAGATCGATTTAAAGTTGTCCATAGAAACATAGATTTCCAGTTCGAAAATGTTATGTACTAACTTTATAGACCTCTGTATCTTGCTTACGTGTATGAAGTTTCATTAAAATCGGGTCATATATTTCGAAAAACAAGGGCTTGAAAGTTTGTATGAAATGCCGACGTCGTAAACGCTCTTCTTTTTAAAACGCATTACTAGGTCTTTTGATAACGTTTTGTGATAATGCCTTAGCATACCTAATCAGCTTATAATGTTCCCACTCCTGGGACGCAGGCCTCCTCTATTTGAGAGGGATTGAGCCGCGGGCTCAGAGAGGGTTGGTGGATGTAAAATTTCTTCTAACTTTTGGTTCTAGGAAATGTCGGGTTATTTAAAAATACATTTTGAAATCTTTATTGATTTAGAGGTACGTCGGCCTCATCATACCCTAATCTAACTAATTATTACACTTTATTATAATATTATTAATATAAATAGGTATATTGCGTAAGCGAGGGAGATAGTGATGAAGCAACCATTAAAATTTCATAATAATAAAAAAAAAATACACAGAGTAAAGTGCCTGCCTGTCTGGGTTCGAACCTACGACCTATGACTCTGTAAGTCGCAGTCGTATCCACTGGGCCACTATTGCTCTCCAAAATGCCATACCCACTTAGATATGAAAAACTGTTATCTTGTGAGTATTCAAAGACTACATTTTAACACAGCGGTTACTAAATCGTTTTGAACCAGGCAAACAACTTTGAAACATTTTACCTACCCATAATATGTAAATATAACTACGCCATCTTGCATCTGTGAGCCAAACTTATTGTAAGTCAGTAAAAATATAAATAACGTGAAGAAACCGTTTTATATCCGCGATGTAGGGCATGTACGAAAGGCGCTTCGGCGAGATAAATGTACATAATTTATCAAGAGCGTCGATAAAAGAAAACATGGCCATTATCCTATAAAGTGTAGTTTTCTTTACTTGTCCCATTATGTAAACAAATATGGTGCTGTCATTTCGATATGGAGACTTTTATGGTTAATTTGAAGAAGTTTTTTAAGAAAAAAATTAACATGTATAAAAAAAATCTTCCATGCCTAATTTAAAGAATGTCATTGATGTAAAAGCTCATTATTTTCCTACAAAACTCAAAGCATTTCAATTAAAACATATTTTACAGGCACTTTTGAATTGTCAAAGGAGTCAGTCATTCAGAAAGATGAAGCTAATTGCCATTCTAAAGCGTAGTAGGTACCTATGAAGCAGAACGGACCAGAAATTCCATGGACACTGTTTTAAATTATATTTTTACAAAATAATAGTTATTATATCATTAATATTGAACCGTCATCATTATTTGTTTACAGAATGGGACATGTAGACAAATATAGACTATAGTTCCGTTATAAATTAGACTTATGTATTACTTCGATAATGGTGGTACCGGTAACTTGGAAACTAGAATAATATAACGTTAAGTTTCTTCATATTTATTCAACGCTCTGGCCTTTCCGTTCGTTTCGCTCGAATGATTTAATAGTTTGGACTGGCTAATGATATGATTAATCGACTTGAAAAATTGTATGAACAGATCATAGATATTTACACAACGCTGTTGTTATGCTGCTCTCGGATATTGTGCTCGATTAACCAAACACGATTTGTAAATAAAATTTTATTCTAGGAACTGAAAATGGTATATGTTAGAAATATTCCCAGCAATGTCCTGCAGTTGGACATCACAGGCTTTTAATAATAATAATACGAGTAGCAAGTAATCTAAATAAAAATTACAATAACTTCAAAAACAAAAATTATGTTGTTTGGTTCATCATCAGTTGAGAGCAGCTTGAAGAGTCGATCGCACGCCATTCAACTCGATCCAGCTGCCACCAGCTGCCCAGCGAATATCGTCAATCTATTTAGCATGAAAGAAAGAAAAAAAAATGCCTTTATTGGTATTACAATTAAAAAAAAACTTTGTAATTATAGAAAAATAACAGAAAACAATGATAATAATGCCAAAAGGACAGTTTAAATAAAAAATTATAGGAATCTGGTTATGACCATAATAGCAGCATTTTTAGAGTGTGAAATTAACGATGTGCATGTTTCGACATAGTCAAAGTATTCGAGACTTTAAATTTTATTTGATTTATTAATTATTGTTACGTCTGTCAATAGATACCTGTTTTTATTTTATTTTAAAGCTATTAGTATAACTCCGAAAATACCTACATCATTATTATAAATATAGTAGTTTGGAGGTATTCCACTCAGAGCACTGATTTATAATTATTTAACAAATGCTTCCTCTCTCCTAACTCACTTATTGTGATGTGCCCGACAGGGTCCATGATCTAATTATAAGTTTACCACCTAAAAATACCCACATGTCGAATACAATAAAAGTATTGAGTAAAGTCAAATAATTTTTTTTTCAAGAAGTTCATTATATGGCGCTTCTGAATGTCAAAATGTACAAAAAAAATTTAATCAATTGACTAATTGCTCCCTCAGAAAGGAAGGTAGTTTCTAAGAAAGAAGATGGGGCAAGAAACTCCATAGTTTCTCTGTTAAAATGTTAAACAATATCTTGTATAACTTCGACAGCCCTAGCTCCGTGACCTACTTGCGTACATTGACTCGTGTATCTGCTAGCGCTGTTTGTGTCGGCGACATGCCGTGAAGGTGTCACTGCCTGTTTGCTCTTTTGTCTGACTTTCAACTAAAAGTACTGATGTATCGTAAGTATGTATGTTGTAGTATAACCGCTGTTGAGGGCAATGTGGTTGTATCTTAGAACTGTACAGTACAAATAGCTATACAGGATGAAATTGAATAGGTGCAACAAATTAAAATGATTAATTCAATTTTCTTTTTTGGAAACGAGTTGCATAATTAAATTTAGCATTATGACACTCGTTTGGATGTATTATGGTTACTATGACACTGGTTGTTTTAATGTTGGCAATAAGCTAACTGTTTCAGAAACTTTTATAGAGGATTTATACCACGGGTGTAGATAATGTAAATTTAAAACATGTCATTAGAAAAGCGATTACACTTGCGCGTAGGCGAGCGATTTGGCATCGTCGCGTAGGAACGGTAAAAATTAAATAAATAGGTACCGCTAGTTCAACGCGTTGATAACTTGGTTGTGAACTCTGCGATGATGAATAGATTGCTAATCGGGCGCGCGCTAAACTTGATGCTTTAAGTTCCTTTGTTTTAATAATTTGAAAAAAAAAAAAATTGTTTACAGGAACGATGGTAATTCGTGTCTACTTGAAGGCAATAGCTTAGTTTGCACTATCTAAGACTATAATTAAAAGATTTTTTTCAAGAGTTTAGATTTGTGAGATGACAATTTATACCTAATGATTATGTTACTGCACCTCATGTTATTTCGATTTGTCGCAAGTTTTCAATTTCGTCCTGTATACTTAGTATTGACGGTGGAATTGTCTATGATTTCGATGTAGGTATTGAAAAATGTGGCGTTAGTTAGATGCTAGGATAATATGGTGATGTAAGCACTATAACTTCACACCTGTATTCCTAAGGGTTAGGTAGAGGTGTGTAGGTACTACATACATTTTGCCAGTCCCATGCAATAGGGGGCAAGCCTATTGCCATAAATCGAGCACAAATGCAGGCTACGGGTTACAATAGGGGGGCAGCCTATTGCCATAAATCTGGCACAAGTGCTGGCTACGGGCTGCAATAGTGGGCAAGCTTATTGCCATAAGTCGGGCACAAATTCAGGCTACGGGCTACAATAGGGGGCAAGCTGATTGCCATAAATCTGGCACAAATGCAGAGTACGGACTATTTTAAAATAAAAACTCAATAATACTTTGCCCAACTTGGAAATCGAATCCATGAACCCACGCTCAACAGTCAAGTTTGCGAAATAGACCATTGGAAGCATATTTGCTTTTCAAAAATTTGTAGGTACCTTATGTTATGGAAAAGTAGAACCAGTTTGTAAAATCTAGCTGGAAATGGATTCTGGTGATAAGGCGCTTTGAAAGCCTTATAAATGAAGTAGCTCTAGCAATATCTAAGAGGCAAAGCTTCTTAGCATCAATACTTCTGCATTTTAAGAATATCAAGCAATAGTTCATAACTAAACCTGAAATCTTTATAAAAACAACCGGTCAAGTGCGAGTCGAAATCGCACACGAAGGTGCGGTCCGTAGGTACAAATGCCAGCACATCAAGCCACTACAATCTGTAAAATTTCTAACTTTATCGCTAAAGCATAAGGTATAAAGTTGATTGGGAAAATTTTACAGTTTCGGGTAGCTTGATGTGCTGGCGTCTCGTACAATATTTTTACACACACGTTTTTTGTGTGGTTTATTTTTTATTATTGTTGTTTATAGCGCAATAGAAATACACACTCTGTGAAAATTCCAACTGTCTTCCTATTACGGTTCATGAGATACAGCCCGCCGACAGTCAGACGGACGGACGGCGGAGGCTTAGTAATAGTGGAAAAGTAATTTGTTATACGTATGTTATATGCTTATAAATGTAAACTACGCATATAAAGGTAAAAAAGAAAACCTAGAAAGCTCTCTAAAAATTTGATTAACAATATTATTCACAAAAACAATACGCAACAATGAACGATGTTTAACGTTAATTGATTTGCCAATACCATTTTGTAATATTACAATGAGCACGACGTGATTTTCCTGCTTTTAGTAATCAATTGAAATGGCGCCAATGCCATTGACAGGTATCAGCCATTTTGGATAACAAAGGAATCGACGCGTACAGCCAAGTTGACTAGGCAAATTCAAACAGGCCTGTAATCGTAGTTTGTCTAGGTCTATGGAAATGGTGTGTATGTATGTTCTGCCTATTTTTGTTGACGTGAGAGCATGAGCTGCCATTTAAAGCAAAAAAAATTGGAAAGCGTATTTTTAGGCACTGTTCAGTAGGTAATTTTTCAAATGTATGGGAACGGCTGACGTGATACTTATTTTACAAAAATACCTACATATTTGTGTCCTAAATTCGAATTTTGATTGTATTTTTTGTGAATTTTGATTGTATTTGTAGGTATGTGAGTTGTTGGTACTCACTAGAAAATATTTTAATATGCCAATTAACTTTTATTTGTTAGATAATAATAAAAATAAAAATATGAGTTAATTGTCATTATTATGTCCCATTAAAACATTATAGAGTTTCTATTTTTGTTCATTTGCTTTTGTTTTTATTTAATGGCCATGCTTTCAAAACATCGAAACAAATAGTACCTACTGATAAAAGATGTCTCTATGTCTTTTTATCGTCATCATTGCACCATTTTACGTTTGGCACGTGAAAAGTTTATTGCTGTATCAAAATATATCATTCACTCTTGATTATTTGCTTGTCAGTTGCAGGTACTGTGCAATAAACCGAAAAAAGATACATCGTAAAATCGTAATGGAAGCATCATAAACTGTCGACAGCTGGAAAAAAAAAAATTGTAAAACATATGATAAATAAACGCATACACGAATTGTCGTCATTCTTTTATAGGCTCCAACAGACAGGTGCGACGCGACTCTAGAAGAACAATTTCTATGAAAACTTAATGGAAATTGTTATACCAGAATTGCGTCTCACCGTCGCGTCGCGCCAGTCTACAGGAGCCTTTATCCGACTGTGCGACAGCAAAGTGTTATGTGTGTTCATGTATGTACCTACTTACAACACTGTTATATGATTAATAAATTAAAATGTCAAAATAAAATCATTTATTTCATTCATGTAAAAGTACTTTTGGAAGACAAAACTATGATGATATTGTACCTACATACACAGCTTTAATTCAACTTTTTTGTCATAATACATTCAGTATGGAAGCCATATAAAATGTGGTTAAAAATTACGAAATCGGTCGAGAAAAAAAATCTGCTGTTCCCTACAAATACCTATTTTCGCATAACTTGTCAAAATGTAGGGAACAGCTCATTTTTTTTCGCGACCGTTATCTTTAATTTTTTGTATATCGTCAGAAAAGGCGATAACAAGTGTGTGGTATAATTTATTGCATATAATGTGGTTTCCGTAGGTATATATCTCGCACATATCTAAATTATAAAGCACGACACTATCAATTAGCGTAATATAATTACAACATCTCTAATATACACAATATATATCAACTGAATCTTTACATAATTTAAAAGCTAACAGTCTTAAAATAATAATTTGTACAAGTGTATAAAAAGGGGAGGGGAAATAATTAAAGGGCATTAAAAAAACTTTTTTACAAAAAAAAAAACAACCGACTTCCAAAAAAAAACTAAGTAAAAAACTAAAAAACTAACTAACTAAAAAAGTTTTTATTTTTCACTTTTTAGTGAGAGAGTTTAAGTTACAATAGCCTAACGTCAACTGCTCGTCACCTTTTATAAAATATTGCTTTTCGCGATGCAGGGACGTGAATTGTTGAGGAGTTCTCCTGGTATGAACCTGGAGAACTCCACTCCACCACCACACGCATTGTTTTTTTTTTATTGTTATTCTCAAAAAAACATAATTTTTTTCTGACACTTCATCTCTCAGTCTTTGGACGCCACTCGGTCACTGTCTTACTATACCTGCGCCTTGCACGGTGTCCTGCCTAACTCCATTTGAATTCCATAACACGTTTTCTGACATCAGAAACCTTCGCACGCTTGTAGATCTTGACGTTTGGGAATCGGTCTAAAAACATATGCCTTTATTTTATAAACCTTGCTTAAAGTTAAGTAATTGTTAGCGAATGTTTAACCATTAAACATTTTTGACATTTAAACATCTCTTAATCATCTACTTTTATACCTAAATAAATCCCCTTATGCTAAGCCTGGAATGCTCCCTGGCTCTTTGTGCCAATTTCACCCTATACACAACTGTAACTGGGGCTGTAGGTACTAAGTAGGTATTACTTTCGATTCTTGCTTGTAAAAATAAGCTTCTCAAAGGGTAGGATTCGTCACGTCTTGCTAAATACGTGCTTAGTGAAAGTACGTGAAAGCTTTGAGAAATTTAAACGGGGCTCTTGGCTCGATGACAGTTAGGCTGTTGCACAGAAATTGTATTTTCTATTATTTTACTTACAACACTTTTACAATGTCTAACCTCAGACCAAATAAAAAACGAATTCAGAGCTCTGAGAACGATATAGTGAAGAATGCCAAAGCTACACCTCCGCTCTGTGCATACACGCTCACACATTTACAACCATTTACAATCAAACTACACCTCACTAAGTGCACACATGTTTACGAAACCGGCTTTACTTTACTGTTGACAGCCCTCTGTCTTGGTTTTTTATTTGGTCTGAGTATCTAACACAACTAACTTTTTTACCTTGTGTAAAAAAGTCAGTTGTGTTAGATATTAAATTAAATGAGTAACTAATTATACAATTAAGTACAAAAACAAAAGGACACTTAGGCGTCGAAGTACTCGCCCGCATCGCTGTCATCCGGAAACGTGCCCAGAAGACTGGCAGCATTGCCACGTTGAATGGCACCGCGCACCACTAGTTTACATTCAAAACAAAGAGTTTGAGAAGTTGTGAGGAAATCGGCCAGAAATATCTGACCTGCTAGAGATTAACTTTGCCTGCATCGTATGGAGTTCTCCCTTTGTGTCTTGACGTATTTTGGGTTACGATCAGTCAATTGGTATGTGCATATACTTAAAGGTACGGTACTCACCACGAATATTCATATTATATAACCTGCATTCCCGATTTATTTCCCAAAAATGTAAAGAAATATGAGTTTATGGAAAAATAACTTTAAATCCTACACAATAAAGTTCAGTTTACGCTACAATTTAACGAACATTCATTCGGCCCATTCCCTCATGAGCAAGTCACCAGATTCTCAACTCACCAGATTCGGGTTGGTGTATGTCAGACGTCTTCGAATTTTTGGTTCTAGGACATGCCGGTTTCCTTACGATGTTTTCCTTCACCGTTTTGAGAGCAGCGGTGATGAAATTATTTACATAATAACGCCCCTGCTTGGACGATCTACAATTGGTAAGTCGCGGCTATTACCACTCGGCCACCACTGCTGTATTTTAATTGGTAAGTCGCGGCTATTACCACTCGGCCACCACTGCTGTATTTTAATTGGTAAGTCGCGGCTATTACCACTCGGCCACCACTGCTGTATTTTAATTGGTAAGTCGCGGCTATTACCACTCGGCCACCACTGCTGTATTTTAATTGGTAAGTCGCGGCTATTACCACTCGGCCACCACTGCTGTATTTTATAAGTACCTACACATAAACCTTCCAGAATAAATTCTCTTATTGATGGTGAAAACCGTATCACAACCCGTTTCGTAGTTTAGAAAACAACGTGGTGACGTAGATCCACACGAGAAGCGACTTTATTTTGTAATATGTATACTCGTAGATATCGTGTGTTAGATCAACGCATACCCATCATCAATGCGGGTCCGTGGAATATCCAATCTGCCATCTAGCCTTGGATATCCGAATCGAACTGTATTCGATTAGTTGTCATGGGTTACCGACTCCCTCCATCAAAATTTACTGTTTTATATTTTGAGAAAGTTCAGTTTAATTGTGTCCTTTAAGGGCTTAAGTATTATTTTTGTTATTTTTTTTTAACTTACTTAATTTGGAATATGGATATACAATTTATGGATATTACAGCACAATAGATAGTTGTTTCTCTGTCAAGACTTTATCGTTAATATAGCATAACTAGCCTGTAATGTTCCCACTGCTAGAACACAGACCTCCACTCGGTTAGAGGGAGTGCTGATGCGTAGATGTCACGTCTTAGAATTTTTGGTTCTAGGACGGGTCGATTTCCACACGATGTTTTCCTTCACCGTTTTGAGAGCAGTGGTGATAATTTACCCAAAGTAAAGTGCCTGCGTGGGTTCGAAGTCACGACCTACAACTCGTAAATCGGGGCCGATCCCACTGGAACACAATTGCTCCTTGTCGTTCGACATATCATTAATATGCCAAGATTTTTAATACAATCGTACCCAGAGATATCGTGTTACCCAGTAACTGGGTTTTGGGAGCTTAGTAAAGCAGTCGATCCATGTACAATACGGTATTCACCTGCATCCGGCTAGACCAGAGGCCAACCCCAAAATAGTTGGGAAAAGGCTAGGCAGATGATGATGAACTTAATTTTCAACTCCGCATTTTCTCACGAAAAAATACCATGAAAATTTTAATGCCACCTCGTTGAAAAACCCAACCATTGTAGTTTTTTTTAATACTTATAGCGAAGAGTCATTTAGAGGACGCGGCAACTCAAGAACACTTCATTAAAACCCTTCTCTTTATTTTACTGCGTCCATTAGCTAGGACAATATTTTCCATCCTTTAGTTTTAAAGCTTAGCTTTTTATTTTGAACGACCATAGACGAGTTTCTTGGTAAATGACTAGCGATCTGCCCTGGCTTTGCGCGGGTGCAACTTACTTGTGAAGACGGTATTCTGTTCACGATACGTTGTGCACAAGTTCGGAGCAGTAAACCTTACAAAAAGTTTTAGGCTTGCATAAATTCAAGATAGTATTTCATTTGTATTATTAAGTACTTCTTTTTGTATACAGGTTGGCGGGCGGGTTGTTAACATGGATTAGTACCTACTTGAGTCTGAACCCTCTGCGTCGAAATTATTGTCGATTTAGATTTCAGTTCAGTTTCCTTTGTAGGGTTCCGTACCCAAAGGGTAAAAACGGGACCCTATTACTAAGACTCCACTGTCCGTCTGTCCGTCTGTCACCAGGCTGTATCTCATGAACCGTGATAGCTAGACAGATGAAATTTTCAGAGAGTATGTATTTCTGTTGCAGCTATAACAAAAAATACTAAAAACAGAATAAAATAAATATTTAAGGGGGGCTCCCATACAACAAACGTGATTTTTGTTCAATATTGTATGGTGGTACGGAACCCAGCCCAACTCGCACTTGGTCGGCTTTTTAATTACGAATCGTTTCTTTATCAACGGTAGGTAGGGTGCCAGTACTCTTTTGAAAAAGATAATTAACCCATTGTAAATATTCTCAAATTATCTACCTTAAACATTTCCTGAATTATATAACAGAGTTAAATGATTCTTTTCTTATTAAGTATAGTATAAAACTATCTAGATTTGTTAAATAGTAACGATTCAAAATATAACTTTGTAAATAGTGAAGTTTCTTGCCCGTTCTTCGCCATAGGACAAGGCTTTGCGATGGGCAGCTAAAGGCCGACCGCAACTGAGACGTTGCCTGAGGTAGCAGCGCGGTTCGGGAGGGGTGTGGTGACGTGATGCGAGAGCTCAGTGATTCGTCAACTTATGACAACTGTCACCCCTCCCGCACCGCACAGCTACCTCAGGCCTATAGCTTCCTCTTTCTGACTGACCGATGACGCCTTAACAATTCAAGTGTCTGTAGTTGGTTTAATTGAAATAAATGCTTTGAGTTTATGCGTTTGATCCTCTTCAACACATAACATAGCATCACGCCTGTATTCCCCTACTAAGGGTTAGGCAGACGTGTACCTACAGTACACGCACATTTCGCCAGTTACGTAATACTAGCAGCACCACGCGGTTTTACCCGCATAAGTTTCCCGTGGGAATATCGGGATAAAAGCTATCCTATGTCCTTTCCCGGGACTCAAAGTATCTCTATAACAAATGTTATCTAAATCGGTTGAGCGGTTTAAGCGTGAAGAGGTAACAGACAGACAGACACACTTTCGCATTTATAATATTAGTATGGAAAGGGTGCCTATTGCCATCAACCGGGCACAAATACATACTGAGAAATTTCAGGTTAAAAAACCCAATAACAGTTTGCCTAACCCAGAAATCGGCCACAGGACCTCATGCCACTAGCGATTGGAGCAACCATGTGCGTATATCGTTTGGGCCACAAACAAAAGAAACTGCACTTTTTTATTCTCTGAAAGAATAACAGCACCCAAAGTTGTTTGTTCTCTAGAGAACAACACAACAATACTTGGACATGTTTCAAAACTAAAGTAAGTTCTGTAAGTGTTGAGTTAAAGTTTACAATGGTTAGTCCATTTAAAGGAAGGTGCAGTCTCTTTGCTGGGTTAGAAATAGGGGTGGTTAGAAATAAGTGCCATTCGAAATAGGGGTTGATAGAAATACGGATGCATAAAACATTGAATAACTGTTTGTTGTTGGTGTTGTTTTATGTACGAGTTTATCCCTTACTAGCTGCGCCTCATGGTTTCACCCTCATGGGTCTCGATGCCGTGGGAATATCTGGATAAAAAGTATCCTATGTTCTAATCCAAGTCATGGTATACTTATGTGCCGAATTTCATCCAAATGCGTTTGGCCGTTTTAGCGTGAAAGCGTAACAAACAAACATACAAAAAATCAATATGATATATAATACTAGTTGCGCCCGCGGTTTCACCCGCAAAAGCGTATGTGTTAATCCAGGGTGTCAGCTACCTCCATACCAAATTTTATCAAAATTGGTCCAGCTGTTTTTGCGAGAAGAAGTAACAAACATACAAAAACACTCACAAACTTTCGCCTTTATAAGATTATAAGTGTGATTAGTTTAGACTAGCTTCTGCTAGCGACTTCTTCCGCGTGAAATTTCTTGTTCCCCTGACCCACACCGTCGCCCTGTTTTTTTTTTCACTAACTTAATTACTTTGTTTTTTACTTTCTTTCCGACTTTTTTATTTTTTGCTCGGGACCTAGCGTGATATTGGGGCCCGTGGCTAAATAATTACAGCCGCACAGGTCAATCGATCAGGTTAAGCTACGCTTGCCGCGGTTGGTCTGTGGATGGGTGACCATTTTTACATACCGAGACCGCTCCGTGCCTCGGAAAGCATGTTAAGCCGTTGGTCCCGGCTGTCATTCGTGGATCTTTGACAGTCGTTAGTCGTCGTTTGTCGTTGTTCGTTTATCGTCAGTCGTTTGGGTAGTCAGAAGCCCGAAAGTCTGACAACCAGTCTTACCAAGGGGTATCGTATTACCCAGTAACCGGGTTGTGAAGGTCAGATAGGCAATCGCTCCATGTAAAATACTGGTATTCAGCTGCATCTGGTTAGACAGGAAGCCGACCCCAACATAGTTGGGAAAAGGCTACGTAGATGATGAACTAGTGTGATATTAAAGTATTTCATAAGAATTGGGCTATCAAGTGAAAAAATATTTAATCAAATCCGACCAGTAATTCCAAAGAATAAACAAACAAACTCTTCAACGTTATTATTAGAATATAATTAGTTAAGATTAAACAAAACACGTTTATGCTTAAATTCACGATACGAGACTTTACGCGAACAGGCATAATGAGATCCTCCAATTTATGAGAAAATCTATATAATTATATACTTATATATTATGTATACACAAGTCTTTCTTTTCAAACAGTTGACAGAGAAAAGCTTTTGACTTGAAAGGGAATGAACATTGTTAAGAGAATTTGTTAAAAAGGAATGTGAGGATTTAGTGACGCAAACAACGTTAATAAGAATTAGTTATGTAGCGTTGAAAGGAATGAAATACTTTTTATAGTTATTTTTTTTGTCAATTAATAAATTAATGTTTTATCCTACTTCCTACTTACTAAAATTATGAACGCGAAAGTTTGTGATGGATGGCTGTTTGTTACTCTTTCACGCAAAAACTACTGAACGGATTTGCATAAAATTGAAACAGCTTTTTACTAAATTTAATGCCTAAATGTATGCTTTTTATAAAAGTAGGTATATATTGTGCTTACAACAAAGAAAACTACAATATTATGTACGTAAATTAATTAACATTACAAAGACACAGAACATTAAAATAAATTATTTAATTGACATAATGTCAGCTCGCCACACCAATATACCAACAAATACAATAAAACTGTACTTACTGAAGCAAAAATATTAAACAAAAACTGACTATCTAAATAAAAGCCTCCAGGCATAAAGGGCGTGACAGCTTACATATTTATGCAATCCTGGGTTGTGTTCACATAGCTGTCACTTGTAGTCACAAATGATGAACTAGGACCACCGAAGTAAAATAAATAAACAAGTTATTACTAATAACAATAATAAAACCATTGTCAGCAATACGACTAGTCACCACAAGCAGCACTCGTTCACGAGCATAACGCAAAGATCAGCCATTACCCCCCTCGCCATATTTGTGGGAAGGAGGCAACCCGACCCCCGACGCTACCGCAAGCATTGACATCTAAGGGAGCATGACGGCACTAGACACTTCACCCGTCTGGTCGGAGGATCCTCCCTTTTCTATAGAGTATGAGTGAACTTTACACCCAGTTCCTCATACTTTTATTGTAGGTTTGGCGAACTCCTTGTGAAAGATTACTTTCGGGGAAGCTTTACTACAATAATGAATAGTCGACCACATCAATGCTACCACTACTCACTAGGTAACTACTACGAGACAAAGGTGTGTTGTAAATGTCAAGTTGTTAGTACTGATTTGTGGTTGACCGTACCTTTCAGTGTCTACTAACATTGTTGTGTCCCATTTTGAGGAATATTTAAACACTAGCTGCGCTCCGCGGTTTTACCCGCATAAGTTTCGATCTCGTGGGAATATTGGGATAAAATGTATCTTATGTGTTAATCCAGGGTGTCAGCTACCTCCATACCAAATTTTATCAAAATTGGTCCAGCCGTTTGTGCGTGAAGAAGTAAGAAACATACTTGAACACACTCACAAACTTTCGCCTTTACAATATTAGTGTGATACACTGTGCAGTGTTCAATGTATGACGCTGCGAAATGTGGGTGTACTAATAGATGCGCCTCTGCCTAACGATTTGGGGGATATACGACGCTTGTTGGATCTGATTTTATTATTATTTCTCACATTTTTTAAATAAGAAATTTTCAAATTAGAGAAAAGTAATTTACACCATTTTCCTCAGGCGATAAATGTTTATTAAAATTTATATATCCATTCCTTTCTCCTTTGAAATCTTCATCAGCAAACAAACTAACCTTATTTTAGGATGTTGACTGTCAAAAAAGTCAATTATAAGTTTTAATTGGCTCCCAGCAATCCGGGATAACGAGTATACTTCGGTCCTTCCCCGAATAAGGATAGCAGGACCAAAATATCTTTGAGTGGGAAGTGTCTAAAATAGTGATTAGTAAAGTCTAAAGTAAAGTCTCGATGACATAACATTATTATGTTGATATTGTGTGTCTGTTTATTTGATGTCTCATATTCATATTCTTTATTGTGGATCACAGATAGGTAAACAATACATACAATGTTCTTAAAAATTAAAATAGGATCAGCTTTGTCCCGCCGCTTTTTTTTTTTTTTTTTTTTTTTTTTTTTTTTTTTTTTTTTTTTTTTTTTTTAAGGTTGGGAAATCATCAAATGACCCCTCCCGCTCTGGGTGGAGCGGAAGGGAGTGTCAGACTCTTACTGACTAAAACCCATCCGTGTTCCTTCCTTAGCCCTTTATATTCCGGGGCAGCGGTAACCCTTTCGGACAATCCCGCTGCATTGTCCCGCCGCTTAAGCTTACAATAAAAATCACATATTAATTGAAAGATTTGTGTAGGTGTTTACTTACAAAAATATTTATAAAGTGGAGGGTGTTGTCAATAATGGTTTATTTTGAGCACAGTCGTTACGGGTCGTTAGAAGCCCGAAAGTCTGTCAACCAGTCTTACCAAGAGGTATTTACCCAGTAACCGGGTTGTGGGGGTCAGATTGGTAGTCGCTCTATAGAAAATACTGGTACCTATTCAGCTGCATCCGATTAGACTGGAAGCCGACCTCAACATAGTTGATAAGAGGCTAGACAACTGCTGGTTCGTTTTTTTAGTTCTTTTTATTTATTTTTCTTTTTCAATTGAGATCGAAGTTTAAATTCTATTCAATCTTTCAGAAAAACGTCATGATACCAATATTTTTTCGTCAATCTAACCATTTTACAAGTGAAACTTACTCCATTCATATATTTTCTAAGACCCTCTTATCAATTTTAATGTAAATAAAAAAAAAGGGTTGAATTAATCTCGAATACCAAGCTTTTAAGTATCTAATTGAATAATTTCGTGTAAAATGAAGCGGAGGGGTGAATCGTCTAAAGAAAATTAAAAATGGAGCTGACGATGAAAACGTGAAAAGTATGAGAAAAGTAATTGTATGAAAATTTTACATTTTTTTATTCTACTTTTCAGGCATTTTCCGGGATTATTGCCAAAGTCTGTTTTGATGGAGGAAACTGATTAAGCATTCATTAGTCAGAGAGGAAAAAACTTCCTTTATGCACAAAATAATGAGTTTTTTTTTGGAGAAAATACACTTGCTATGAGTAATTTAATTACATTCTAGGAGTACCTACATAAAACCAGACTAGTACTAGACTTAAAATAGGTTTTAATACCGAGAGCATCAAGTTGAGATTACTATATCTTACTTAAACTAACCTAGCTCATCATCATCATTTCAGCCGAAAGACGTCCACAGCTGGACATAGGCCTCCCCCAAGCACCTCCACTTCGACCGGTTCTGTGCTTCTCGCGTCCAATGGGTTCTTGCGACCTTCACAAGGTCGTCGGTCCACCTTGTGGGAGGCCTATGAACGCTACGTCTTCCGGTACGCGGTCGCCACTCCAGAATCTTTATTTATTAAACTTTTCGCACAAACAGGTACAAAGGCCCTTCAACCCCACCTTTCGGCCCCATCGGCCATCTGTTCTGCGAGCAATGTGTCCTGCCCACTGCCACTTAACCTACCTACCTATGTGACTTTATTTCTCAATGATTTAATAGTTTCTTAAGTATTGAATTGAAGTGTGTAAAAACGTTTTTGTTCCTTTTTAATAATAATGATTGTATGAGACTCTTCAGATTTGTGCGAAGGTAAATCATGCACTATTTACTTATTAAAGGGTGGCCGGGATATTGCCTCATGGATTCAGTAGGTACATGATTCTGAAGAAGTTTTTTGTCGGCCATAAAAAAAAAGTTTTGTTTTGAAGAGGAAAGTGAAACCTACAAGGTCAAATCTGTGGAACAGATATTTTATTTAATAACCGATTTTTTTAATGCAGGCCATGTATTGAGAAAATTCATCGGTTTTTGATAATCGACGAAAAATTGATGATGGTTTGAGATGGTGCCAATACCTATACC
The DNA here is from genome assembly GCA_963669345.1 of Gortyna flavago. Classification (NCBI taxonomy): domain Eukaryota; kingdom Metazoa; phylum Arthropoda; class Insecta; order Lepidoptera; family Noctuidae; genus Gortyna; species Gortyna flavago. Next base: position 13,583,591 of record OY770145.1, on the reverse strand, counting down.
TACCTGTTTATTATTTTGCAATGTTTTGACAACTGAAGGCCAATTCTCGTAAATTTAAAACGTTCAAAATCTAGTCGCAGGTTCATCTCGGCGACAAACAAACGTCAAAAACTTGTCAAACAGTAGGGAAATTCGAGGTATTTTTGACAGATTGAGACTGAGATCAGAAGACTGATCGTTCTTAAAATTACGAGAATTGCCCCTCAGATCTTTGACTGAATAATAACAACCATATTTTGCATTAAAAAAAAAACTACAGAAATCACTACCCTTATCTTCAAAAGATCCTTTCAAGCTTCAAGATCAGATTTGATCCAACGCTTACATCAGATTGAAGTTCTACGAACATGTATCATTTGATCAGCTGAAGGAAAACGTGTGAACAAAACATTTATATATACGGCTGAGATGTATGTACAAAAGAACCGTCAATCAGACGTGATTGATGTAACTTACAAAACAGGAGAAGACAGAAGGTCATTTCTCCCTCGGTGCGTCGTTTGTTGTCCATTGCAGGCTAAACGTCTTAGCAGATCTTGATCAGACCATTGGTTTCCACAATGGTCAGTGCTGGGCCACTTGAAAGCTGGGATATATGTGATAGTATGGTATCTTAAGTCTCATTTGAGTGCAGGTCGAATCGTCTGGACCTTTTTGTGGATGCTGCGCTCCAATTCAAGTTTGTGACCGCTATTCCAGATTTTTTTGGGTTTTTATTGTTCTTCGCACAATATGGACACTGCAGACACACGTGGTCAAATAAAAAAAAAAAATATAATGGTGACGTGTTTAAGCGCTGTTCCTTTTCGTCTAAGTCTAGCCTTGAATGAGTAGACTTTCTGTTTTCTGTCTGTTGTGTGTCAAAACCCTTTAGTTACATAAGGGGTAGAAACATCGGTAGTGTTTGTGTTTCTGAGCTGCCTTTTACTTGCAGCAAAGGGTCTTTGTTATATGGTAGATACACGTTTTACACAAGGCGTAGTTTTGTTCACTGTGATCTAGTGTGGTACTTTACTACGAGTATTAACTTTTAAAAATACACACACGGATAAAAAAACACACGCACACTCACAATAAATAGCCGTCATTCGTGGATCTTTGACAGTTTACGGGTCGTCAGAAGACCGAACGGCTGTAAACCAGTCTTACCCAGTCCCGTACTAATCCAGCAAGATCTACATTGTATCAACTTGATCAATCAAATGATTTTATTAGTTTAAAAATCTTATTTCTCTTTTTTTTTCTCAGCTCACTTAGACATTGGCAGAATAGTAGACATCGCCTTCGCTTGCCATTTATTAAAAATACAATAGAATAGAACCAGTCTTACCAAGGGTATCGTATTACTCAGGAACTTTGTTGTGGAGGTCACATAGGCAATGTAAAACACTGGTACTTAGCTGCATCCTGTTAGACTGGAAGCCGACCCTAACATAGTTGAAAGAGGCTAGGCAGATGATAATGATGATGGTATAATCTTGGACATTACTGACATCTGTGAAGGAAAATATCGTAAGGAAATAGCTGGACTTATAGTTATTGGGAGATTGAAATCGCCAACCCGTCTGGAGCAAGCGTGGTGATCAATGCTCGTGCCTTCTCTGTATGAGAAGAGGTCTTTGCCGTGCAGTGTGACAGTCATAGGCTGGTATACTATTAGGTGTATGGCACCGTCTCAGTAACTAGGCTGTGGAGATCAGATGGGCAGTCGCTCCATGTAAAATACTGGTATTCAGGTGCACCCGGTTCGACTGGAAGCCGACCCCAACATAGTTGGGAAAACGCTAAGCGGATGATGATATGGCCACTTCTGTCCCTATTACGGACGAACATTAATTATTTATCGCGTCATCTGTGCTGTGCCCTGCAATGCGTGACACTACACGCTCATATTATCTTTTGCTAATCCATCACATTTATGAGCATCGCATGTATCATACTACTTAACAACCTGTTGAGTAGATAATACAATAACAAATCATCCAACACGTTGCTACATAAAAAAAAAAAAACTTACAGGGTTATTTTAAAACACTAATAACCTTGCAGGACTATATTAGTAACATCATAAACAAAAACTTTTGTTCTATGACTTTTTACAAAACCTTATAAATGATATTCCTTTATAGTCCCTTTTAGATTAAAAACTAGCGTACAAAATAACAATATGTAGTGCCAACTGATAGTGTTTTACGCAATCCCGCTGATAATGCCCATTATTTATGTCTCTTGCATTGTGTTTATCTCTTGTTGGAGATACTAAATAAATAGAATGTGCATCGTTTGGTTTCAAAACCTAACTTTTGAAGGGTATCTAGAGGACTTGCGCGGTTAAGCTAAGCTAGCCGCAATTAGTTCATTGCCCGTAAACCATTAAGTGCCATTCAATACCTACTCATAATAATTAGTATTTACCTTTATTCATACATTCAAGAAAAATCTCAAGCACATTCACTGAATTTTCTTTCGAATAAAAATAATTATTATTTTTGAATATTAATTTCTTCTCGATAAATTCGCCATTGGACTGCAATTTAAAAAGCGCCTTAGAATATGTTCATTCAAAGGCTATGAATAAGGAAAGCTCTCATAAATGCTTGAATTTGAAAGAAACCATATTTCGAAGGGAATAGGTATTGTTGTTTTCATAACACAAAAAAATGTTTAGAAGCTGCTTCATATTTTTGATATGTACTTCTCGAGGAACGGGTTCAATTTTCTCGTCGAGAAAAAAGTCTTTCGCCACTACATTATCATCTTATATATAAAAATGAATCGCTAAATGTGTTGCTAAGCGCAAATCTCGAGATCAGCTGAACCGATTTCGCTAATTCTTTTTTGTGTTCGGTATTGTCAGGACAAGGTTAGTATGAAAGAAAAAAATATTGTTTGAAAAAAAAAGTTGCACCCGTGCGAGGCTGGGCCGCTAGTAGTTAATAAAAATCTCTTAAGAGACAGGTTTACCTAGTTTAAGAGGCAGGGCTATAATACTTGAGTACAGATTTTAACATAGAACCAGATGTGTACAATGTACAGTATTTCATAATGAATCACCCAGGTTCCCATCTGTATTTTTATGGCAAATAAATTTATTATTACTATTAAATATCTGAGGATTTATTTTTAACCATACTATGTGCTAAGGTGTTTGAACTCGTAGTGTTACCCAATTTATGCAATTGTCTGCACTACATTAAGTAAATCTAGCTTAAAAGCTAACTTTTACTCATTATTTTAAACCCCGTAAATATATACAAGTGAACGTGCTAAAGACTTCAACATAAACGTTTATTTGTTTAAGTAAAGTTCAAGAACACAGCTTAGCATTTAGTTTTTAATTCGTCAACAAGTTTGTACACACATTTACACTCAAGTGTTTACATAAATGCTGATAATAAGAATGTCTGAAAAGTTTTGATTAAGCACCCACACAAGTTTTCATACAAGTAAGGCTCCGAGGCGCGGAGGGGTATTGTTATGTAAATATAGTCACCCATCCACGGGCCAACCGCGGCAACCATAGCTTAACCTGATCGTTCGACTCGTGCGGCTGTTATGACTTAACCATAAGCTATTCCAAACTTAAGTGAATCGGGAAGGAATTCGCTCGCACCGATTTTATCATCAAACTTGTATGGAGATTGAACACCTCCATAGCGAACACACTTTACTGCTCTCAAAACGGTGAAGCAAAACATCGTGAGGTTACAAGAAAGCCTATGTCCCAGCAGTGGGAATATATATGTGGAAATATTTGGATATTAATGCTAGCAGAAACGCTACTAAATTTACGTTATTAAATTTAATTTAAAAACTAATTAAATCCTATATCCTTTCCCGGGACTCAAACTATCTCTATACCAAATTTCATTTAAATCCGTTTAGCGGTTTAAGCGTGAAGAGGTAACAGACAGACAGACAGACACACTTTCGTGTTTATAATATTATTATGGAAATCGACGGAATAACTCCGTATAAATGTTCTGTTCAATTGGGTGACAAGATTTTCGCGAAACTCTTTTACCTTTGCAACCCTAGTACTGGTAAACACCCAAGGGACATTTTAGGTTGTTCTTTTAGAGGTCAGGTGGATCTCTAGGAGTAAACAAAGTAGTCAGTCCATATGGGGATCACACACTTCATAAAAACTTAAGGCTTCTTTAGTTTTACCAGAGCTTGAAGATACCAAGTTATTTAGACAAATTTAGCTAATGAGACACTGAAGTCATTTTTGGGTATAATACATTTTCTAAATTGCTGGCCATTATTTTACTTCTAAAATTGAAACATAAAGGAAATTTAATTTTAGGCCCTGAAGAGTTTGTATTTTATTAAAAGAAAGTGAATTTAAAGTGAAACCTTATCTTTAATATTTCGAGACACGGGTGTCGGAGCTAATTACTTTATTGTGTTTTAGACTGTAGAAATAGGAGCACTTGCCTTAAGTATTTAGATGATGTATACATTAAAACAGAAGAATAACTAGCAGGGGATCGAGGAGATCACATTTTTCAGTCTGATCCCCTAACCCCCCGTTAGGGGATCAGACTGAAAAATGTGATCTCAAAATGAGATTTGAATCGACAACCATGTTTCATTACAAACATGCTCGTTCGCACACAGCTCGCAGAGAGTACTTGGCAAAGGAAAACATTCGGGTATTGCTGTGGCCTCCATTCCATCGAAAACGCATGGTACAAGGACAAAAAAAAATCGTTATTGAAATTTGTAAAACATGAAACGTTTTTTTCTCTTGACTGTACTTACCTGTCATAAAGAGTAACCTAGCATAAAGTTGGATAAGACAGAGATTAAAACAGAAGAAGATCTAGTAGGGGATCGAAGAGGTGGGGGGGTGGAGTGGGGGGCTCATGGGATCAGACTGGTATAAATCGAATAAATCTAGCAAACTGGGGTTATTGGCATTTGTTTTTGGTACAGACTGTAAACTAAAAGGATTGCTTTCTTTTGGTTTAGTGGTCATAAGCTGCAGGAGCATGAGGTCCTCAGGTTGATTCCCAGGTCGGACAAAGTGTTATTGGGTTTTTTTATCTTGAATTTCTCAGTAGCAGCCCGGAGTCTAGATTTGCCCCCGGTTGATGGCAATAGGCTCGCCCCCTATTACATGGGACTTAAATATAACTAACGAAATATGGGTGTACTATACTTACACCTCTGCCCAACCTGTTGGGAAAACAAAGCGTCATGTTATGTAAAACTAGAATATTTTGCTTATTTTTTCATATAAATGTTAGCTTCAATTATGTAAATATTTATGAACACTTAGTAAAAATAATTTTTAATTCAATTAAAGCTGTGTACGTATTCCATGATTGTCAATAAAAAACAAAAAATAAAACTAGAATTACATGGGAATCTTTAATAGTCTTCACAAGTTAGTTTTTATATGCCTGAGGTCTTGAAAAGACCAGTGAACAGCACCCTAATTGCGTTCACACATCACACTTTCAATCCAACTCGAATGGTTTTTGAAAAAAATCCTAATCCATTGCTTCATAGGTTTGAAAAATTCATTTGCTAGACAACGTAAATAACGCAATGAATGTTGTTAAATTGGCAAAGTGAAAGATAGATACTTCTAAGCGTGTAAAGAAATTACCCTACCGCTCTTAATCAAGATAAAACTAAAACAAAAAAAAAAATCTAACTTATATATATACTAGAACTATCAAATCACACTTTCTTTGATTCCCACTTCCAAGAAAAATATCTATAAGCTCATTTTTTTTTAATTGTTTTTAGGATACAATTTCAGAAACTTGTACGTTGTCGTTGTTGTGTTTTACTTTTTATAAGAAAAGTATGCCGTAGCAAGTAAACCAACTGTTCTGTTAATTTACTTAACTTACTATTTCAAATCTAGACTCCATTGTCCGCCATATTGAATCAAAGTTCCTTTCAAAATTGGAAGCAGCCTCTGTGTCTCTGTGGGGCAAAGACAATAATAAGTCTCGAACGAAATCAACAGCGTTCAAAGAGGTTCAAAAGATTCTTCCTCCTTTGATATATCGTATTGAATTTAAAGTTGAGACAGGTAATAATAACGTCGTGTAATTGGGTTTGTTTTGTGAACCAGATGAGCGTAATCAGGCTTAATTTGCGATGCGTAATGTGAGTCGAGTTGTAGGTCGTGGGTTCGAACCCGAGCAGGCACTTTACTTTGTTTAAATTATTTCATCACCACTGCTCTCAAAACGGTGAAGGAAAACATCGTGAAGAAACCGGCATGTCCTAGAACCTAAAATTCGATGACATCTGACATCTACCAACCCGCACTGGGCCTGCGTGGTGGATAACGGGCCCACTCCTTCTCACAGAGAGGCTTGTGTCCCAACTGTGAGAATATTATAGGCTGATTATGAATGTGAGTCAAAGAATTTAGGTGAGTACGTTATTTTCAGTTTTAAAACTATAAAATTCGTAATAAAATACGTGAGTAGGACCGTAACAAAACAGAAATAACGTGATGAACTGCAATATAGTAGGTATGTAAGTAAATGCATGCGCAATTTCAGCAGCTCACATTTAGTGGCGTAAATAACGTTGCGTTTATACTACCTGTCTGTTCCTGCCCTAAGTAATAATAGAACGTTTCTGTATTTTGGAGTGAAGTGAAGTTAAATTAGATTTGTAAAGTAGAAGGCACTTTTACCGACACCTTGAGAACGTCCCTGTGATGGGATACTTTTTAATTTGTTCGTACGGCTGTGACACCCAACAGAGGCATCTGTTCTATCGAAATAACAGAAGTTTTTAGGTTTCATTGGCTCAATTTTCTTGGGATAAATGGCTTTCAAAATATGGCTACATAACTAGGTGTTATGTAGACATATTTTGAAAGCCAGTATTAGAAAAATAAAAATAAATTAGATTTTAAATTGCAAGCTTGTGCGTCTCAACCACCTCTTTATAATGTTCATATAAACACTAGCTGCATCCCGCGGTTTCACCCGCATAAGTGTCGATCCCGTGGGACTAACGGGATAAAAAGTAATCCAGGGTGTCAGTTACCTCCATACAAAATTTTTACAGTTTTTTGAGCGAGAAGAAGTAACAAACATATAAACACACACACATACTCACAAACTTTCGCATTTTTATTATTAATGTGATTTAGAACTCGTCTCGTATATTTATTCGATTTCTTATTATTTTTATGATAGCGCATGCTGTCGCTGAAAATCAGCGCTGGGGATCTGTCTCGCATAGGGTCTATATTTTCCCCCATCTTGTTCTTTTTTTGTGTCGAGTTTTTTCTCTGCGTCATGTTTGCCGCAAATAATACTATTTCATTCTTCTTTTTTTCTAAATAAATATACCGCTGAATAAAACCTATAGCTATCGATCTTCTGAACCCCCCGCCTCGATCCCCGGGGTCGGCTTCCAGTTTAGTCGGATGCAGCTGAATACCAGTATTTCACGTGACCTCCGTAAACCAGTTTACTGGGTAATTAAACCTTTAAAAAACCAATTTAAGCTTATTTAAAGATAATGAATGAACATCGTAAGGGTAAAACTATCACCCAAGCTTCGCTTCCGATTCTCCTCCAGCATCACTGCACAAATTTATTTCAAAAATCCAATTACTACATGCACTGAGAGAGAAAAAAAAAACTAAATCTTTTAAGTTTTCTTTGCAACAAATCTTTGGAAGCCATCCAGGCATCCGAGTCTACATTAAGCCGGCTTTGGATTTAAACTGTACGAATATGTCTTGCGATATCCTCCGTATAGGTATGAAGAATTTATTTCCATTCAGTCCGTTAGAAACATACTTCTTTGTTAGTGTTTTGGAGTTAAATAACGAACTCCTTCTTGTTTTGATAAGAAAAATTGCAGAAAAAGACTGACACAGAAACGCATGTCATCATTTCTTCAACGGAATGGCGCAGGAAGTGCCGGCCGGCACCCGGGTCACTTGACGTTGATAACATTGATAGCGTCACATTAGCGATCCGCGGCGCCAACATGAACAGTTGGTAAGCAGTGATTTAAATATGTCGAGATTTAAATTCTGTTTTTGTTTAATGCTGTTTGATGGCAAACCAGGGGGTTTATTGCTTAACACTAACAGTAGCAATGGCTTTTACTTTGAAAATTCAACAACATTCATTGCGTTGTTCACGTTGTTGAGCATACACATTTTTTGAACATATGAAGCAATGGATAAACAATATCTTTCAGAATGATTCAGATTCTGATTGACAGTGTGTTACAGAATTGGGATGCTGGTGGCCCATCTGATGTTAAGTGGTCCCCGCTGTTTACAGACATCGGTATTACCAGAGATTTTGCAATTGTGTTGCCATCTAAGAGTCAAAGCTAAATTAATGTCTTATGTATCTGTAATTAAAATGGCACCCAGACCAAAAAGGCATAACAAAGCTGCTTAATGAAAGAAATATGAATGGCTATGGCAAAAAATATTGTTGATTGTCTATTCCTTAATGAAATCCTTATGTCTATTAAAAAAATCGAATTAATGTTATTTCAATTCAAACGAATATCATTTATAACTTAAACTTTTTGAAAATAAGCTGATATGAGAATGACTAGTGCCTAGTATTAAATAGTCATACAAAATTTGAAGTTGTAGCGTAAACTGTGGGTGCCAAAAACACATATTTGTTTACATGTTTGGAAACTAAATAACGATCGAAGAATAGTCACGTTATAAAACTGATTAACATCCGTAAGAAGGCCTCGTAATATGGGATCCAGTAGAAAACCAATCCAGTAAAAAATATCTACCTATAAAGCGTCGATGCCCACCTGTTTTTACAATTCAACGTTCAAAGATTTATTATTTCCATTCATCTGTAATCTTATTTCGAAAAAATGGCGGGCTTGCAATTTTTTTGCGAAAAAAAAGACTTCATCGGTCGTTTTTTCCGTGAAGCGTAGTGTAAGGCAGCTTGCTCACTGAAGGCAATCTGCAACTTTTAATTTGCGAAGATGGTGCTCTGTAAAAGGTATCGTTGCTTATTTATGAGTAGTTCCTGTCAGAAGTGTTTTAGATCCCAAATCACATTGTGGTACTGCTCTTTATATAAGATTCTAAATTCTAGGTAATATTTTGTACAATCTCCAATTGGAAAAAAAAAACTCAGTACTTAAAACTAAATCAGTCATTGCAATCCACAATGTGTACTTAGGTGGTATCTTCATATTGAATAAGTTTATTTTGGGCCCACCATAAACAAGATCAACCAGCTTTCCATGTCTGTAAGTATCCACTATTTTGCATTACTTTAGAACATTTACATGAAAATGTATTGACTGCTAAAACACACTGGAATTACCTATCTATCTTAAAAGTAAAAAAAATTACGAAAGACGAACGAAACGAGAACGAAGTTTTGTCACAGAAACACGTGCATACAAAAAGATAATTCTAATAATAAGTAGAAAATATTGACAAAATATATTTTTAATCACGAGCACAAAGTAGAAATAGTCGACAGCTGCACATCATGACTGTGACAGGAAGGCTTCCACTCAGCATAATGCTGTGCTATAGGGGACCGACAGCACAGCTCTGACTTTCAGTGGTTACCCGAAAAGAACGTACGGAAACCAAGTCAGATTAAATGATTACAGACTAACTATAGGTAACAAAATAACAAGAGGGGCCCGTGGCTAAATAATAACAGCCGCACAGGTCGATCGATCAGGTTAAGCTACGCTTGCCGCGGTTGGTCTGTGGATGGGTGACCGTCTTTACATATCGAGACCCCTCCGTGCCTCGGAAAGCACGTTAAGCCGTAGGTCCCGGCTGTCATTTGTGGATCTTTGACAGTCGTTACGGGTAGTCAGAAGCCCGAAAGTCTGACAACCAGTCTTACCAAGGGGTATTGTATTACCCAGTAACTGGGTTGTGGAGGTCAGATAGGCAGTCGCTCCATGTAAAATACTGGTATTCAGCTGCATCCGGTTAGACTGGAAGCCGACCCCAACTTAGTTGGGGAAAGGCTAGGCAGATGATGACTAACTATAGGTAACAAAATAAAATAAAACAAACGGTTCTTATAATATAATACCAATAAAGTAACTACATAAACAACCAATGATATGAATAAATATGACTAAATAACATAAAGTTTAATATATCCGCGAGCATCACCATGCGTTAATAAATATATAAGTACCCACCCAAGGCATTTATTACACAAGAATATTCAGTGTTTGTGTTGTGAAGTAAGTACATTCTGTTGTCATCCTTCTGTTACAATCTTCCTATCACAAAAAATAAGTAACTGCAATATAAAATCGAGTGTTGCAAAGGGCTTTGATAATATGGCATAGCTACCGGTCCACCATTTTGTTTTTTTTCTAAATAGCGGCCACGCATGAATCTTAAACAAAAGCATAGCTCACATTAATGCAAACAGAAAACATAATAAGACCAAACCCCGTAAAGAGTTACGTTTACGAGATATTAATGTTCAAAGTTGAACACGTGACATCCATATTTTTTTTAATTTGCTTACATCTTGTTGCTTAGATGTTAGAAATAATCACTCTGAAAATTTAAATTAATAAACAAGATGTAAGCAAGATAAATAGGCATGGCCGCCATTATGAAAAAAAAAAAAAAACAAAATGGCGCGTCAATAGGTATGCCACGCTCCTAAAATCTTCAATCCCCTTTCCCGTTGCTGATTTTCCATGGTGTAGACGCAGCTTAAGGCAGAGCAATCTGCCGACGTATTTCCTGAGACGACATGCGCCGCTCGGAGCAATAAGTGTTGATAAGGAACAAGGACTTGCTCGGAAAGTTCCTTATGATATGGTTTTTGTTTTTGTGTCATTTGCTTAAAGGAGCGTATGCAGAGGTCTAGGATTTTTAGTAAAACTCATCATAATATGAGATAGATTAATCTTTTATGTAGTGCATATAAAATAAATAAAAATGACAATTTGAAAATAACAAAGTAATGAATATATAGATAATACAAGGTGCCAATGAAAAAAGAAAACAGTGTAAAATGCAAAGAGGTTAGTCAAGCTAGGGTATAGAAAGAAATGATGCTAGATTATTCTCAGATTCCTCTTGCCTTTGTAGTTTTAAATAGTAAAGAACTGATGAAAAAATCATGACAATCAAAAATTCGGCTTGAATATCACACATTCCCTCGAGCTAAAATCGGAAGTAAAGCAAGCATGTCTAATTAATGTTATAGACATGCTTTAAAATCGCTTCATTTGGCGTCCGTATCCTTTTTCAAAAAGATTTTTACTCGAGTTAAAAAAGGAACACTTTTCAAATCACTTGTCAAATTATTAAGCATAATTTTTACCACTCCTAGGGTGAAAATACTGTGGACACTGACAATCGGGCCGGTCCACTACTTCAGGGTCGCAGAGCGGGTTATGCTCGGAATTTATTTGGGATAAAATCAGGAATGAAGTTATCCGGTAATGAACCACAGTAACCGAAATAGCCGATTGCCTATCCGCGGATTTATCGATATAGCTTGCAGAGTAAGCAAACTGAAGTGGCAGTGGGCTGGCCATGTTTGTCGAAGGACCGATGGCCGGTTGAGCTGACGAGTCCTAGGAGTGGAGACTGCGTATCGGTAAGCATAGTATGGGACGAACCCCAGATAGATGGACCGATGACTTTAAGAAGGTGGCTGGGAAAGACTGGTTGCGGAAGGCGGAGGACAGGGTGTTGTGGCACAGTCTGGGAGAGTCCTATGTCCAGCTGTGGACTGCGATAGGCTGAGTTGATTGAGGGTGAAGAAGAACATTGTGACTGCCAAAACTCAGTGCGCACGCTTGGTGATCAAAGGTGCTCTAAAAATAGGTGCTCAAACGGGAATCCTCATTTCCTTCTCTGAGAGAAAGTCTTTGTCCTGCGGTAAAACAATTGAAGGCTAGTATTATTTTTGTTCATAAATCAAATTAAGGTTTTAATTATTATTGCTTTAATTGAATTGTGAAAGCCTTTTAGCATGCTTTTTGATACATCAGATACATACTGCTGGTTGTAATTACATAATGGATATTTTAATACAATTAATTGATGAAATCAGTCATGGTTCATGGAAATATGTTATAACTCAGTATATTGCTCCTTTATTTATGTGTTCAGTTATAATGAGATAACGATAAATTGTGTTTTACTTAGCCACAGCAATAAAACCTTTTCCTAGATTAACCAGATAGCGTCGGTTGGGGGTAGGATTGATTGGACATTGGGATAATTGTACATAATGTTTTTCATTATAAATTAATCCGGACATTCTAAAATCGACGGATTATTTCTGTTTAATTTCGAGGTTGGCAATGAGAATTTTCTGACAGTAACACTAATGCAAATGGTCTGTTTCCACTTCGCCTATTTCCTTTTATAGTACTAACGATTTATGTTTCATTTTTTTTTAAGAATCAGAAGGCCAATTCCCTTATTTAAACAAGTTCAAAGTTAGATGCATGTCTTCGAATTTGTGGTTCTAGGACATGCTGGTTGCCAGTTTCCTCACGATGTTTTCCTTTATCGTTTTTAGAGCAGTGGTGATGAAATAATTTACACAAAGTAAAGCGTTTGTTTGGGTTCGAACTTGCGACCTACAACCTGTAAGTCACGGCCATTACCATTGTACCAATATTACATCACATTAAAATAAGGAAAACCTCTGAAAACTTTCAATCTGGTATACTAGTGTGCTGGATTACACAAAACAAAAGACATGCCAAACAAATTAACTATACAATGGCCTAAAATTAATGAAAGTCACGAACGAGGAACGCCAATAAATAATTATTTTGTTCCATAGCAAGTTCATTATTTCACGTAAACAGAAAACAGACAAAAGAAACTGAGCTTTTAAACATTCATTTCTCATTTAAGGCACAAAGGCTGCTATAAAAATAAGCTGATTCCTCAGAATATTATTATAGGGTTCCGTATTCAAATAGGAAAGGTTCTTCATTATGTTTGGTCCTATTTCGTTAAAAGGTGACCTCTCCTAAGGCTATTATTTTCTACATGCTAATTTAAATTACTTACTTAACCCTTTAAAAGACATTTAACGATCGTTCTTAAATTGGCGATTTTCTGCCAGTTAGTCCACGTTCGCAAGAACACTTTTTAAATCCGCACTGAATTTTCAACAACAACTGAATTTCTAAAATTGATACACGTGTAAAAAAATCTTTGAATGAAAATATGGTTCAATGAACTCTTCCTAAACTCAATACAAACCGTTCATACGAAGCTAGCCATTTGGGACTACCGCCCGCTACATTAAATCTTCACAACAATATTATTATTTTCCGGTGTTTTAACCGATCAATCAATTTGTCAGCTTTTTCCCAACTATATTGGGGCCGGCATCATCAGGCTTTTTTTGACCTGCTATTGGGGTACTTAAAACACAATTCCAATGTCAATTTGACAATGCAACAGTATTCATTGCGCTGTTTATCTTGTCAAGCAGACAATTTTTAAAAACATAGGAAGCAACGGACTACATATTTCTTTCTTTTAAAATTTTCGGATATAAAATTTTGTTGCTGCATTGTTTAAGTCAAGATTTTGTATTAAAAAGCGCTAAACATTCACGTACAAAAAAAGGATATCACAAAATTTATTCACATACTATTAATTTATCCCGTGAAACTAACACTCATTTTCACTACGCACATCATCATCTGCCTAGCCTTTTCCCAACTATGTTGGGGTCGGCTTCCAGTCTAACCAGATGCAGCTGAATCCCAGTATTTTACATGGAGTGACTGCCATTCTGACCTCCATAACCCAGTTACTAGGTAGTACGATACCCTTTCGTAAGACTGGTTGTCAGACTTTCGGGCTTCTGACGACCTGTTGACCTGATGATATCTACGAATGACAGCCGGGACGAACTGGGCTTAACGTGCTTTCCGAAGTACGGAGGGGTCTCAGTATGTAAAGATTGCCACCCATCCACGGCAAGCGTAGCTTAACTTGATCGATCGACCCGTGCGGATGTTATTACGTAGCCATGAGTCCCGAGGTTTTTAACGGTCATAACATTTATTGTATTAGAGGGGCCCGTGGCTAAATAATAACAGCCGCACAGATCGATCGGTCAGGTTAAGCTAGGCTTGCCACGGTTGGTCTGTGGATGGGTGACCATCTTTACATACCGAGACCCCTCCGTGCCTCGGAAAGCACGTTAAGCCGTTGGTCCCGGCTGTCATTCGTGGATCTTTGACAGTCGTTACGGGTAGTCAGAAGCCTGAAAGTCTGACAACCAGTCTTACCAAGGGGTATCGTATTACTCAGTAACTGGGTTGTAGAGGTCAGATAGGCAGTCGCTCCATGTAAAATACTGGTAGTCAGCTGCGTCTGGTTAGACTGGAAGGCGACCCCAACATAGTTATGAAAAGGCTAGGCAGATGATGATGGAACATTTATTGTATTACTAACTTCTGCCCGTGACTTCATTTAAGTGAAATTTCTTGCTCCCCCGGTCCACCCCAACGTATTCTATCACCTTCTTCGTTTTGGTTTAGCCTTTTTCCTGATTTAAATTTTGCTCGGCTCCTAATAGCTCTAGGGTGATGTTAAATTAAAGCCAGCCTTTCTCAAGAATGGGGCTATCAAATGCAAACAGATTTTTACAAATCCGACTGATAATTCCAGAGATTTACCCGTTCAAACAAACAAATAAACAAGCTCAGCTTTATAAAGATAGTATAGCTAATGCAATCTCCAAATCTCCTACATTTTATGCACTTCTATTAGTCTGGGATGCATTCAAATATTCAAATACTCGGTACGTCTGGTACACTCTGGCCAGTCAGTCAGCATTGCTACTTTTCACGACGGCACGAGCAATTTTCATGTAACTCGTATCGACACGAGAATAGGGTCGGTGAATGTTATTTAAATTTTGCCTAGGTTAGTTTTAGTTTTCCATGCTGTGCTGGTGCTGCTGCTGCGGCTGCGGAAAACCTCAAGCGGCGAAAATATAATAACCTTATCGGAAATTATATTTTCGAGCCGTTTGGGGTTGAAACCCTCGGGTCGTGGGGTCCGAGTGCTCATGGCCTTTTTAAGGAAATTTCTAAACGGCTGGTTGACACTTCCCGTGACCCAAGGGCTGGCTTTAACCTTGGCCAAAGGCTAAGCATTGCCATACAACGTGGTAATGCTGCCAGTCTCTTGGGTACATTACCAGTCGACAGCGATGCGGATGAATTTTTCGACGCTATATTTTAGTTTTTGTATAGTTTTAGTTAAGTTAGGATTTAAATTTGTTATTTTTATTAATTACCCATATTAGCAAATAAAAATTTTGTCGTCTTCCATTCATTTAAAAATCATTCAATATGCCTAGCCTTTTCTCAACTATGTCGGGACCGGCTGAATATCAGTATTTTAAACGGAGCGGTGGTGGCTTAGCGATATCAGACCCGACTGACGAGATGTGGGTAGTGATTTCATCACCAGTGCTCTCAAAATGGTGAAGGAAAACATCGTGAGGAACGCGGCATGTTCTAGAACCAAAAAAATCGAAGATATGTAACATCCACCAGCCCGAACAGAACTGAACGAACACTCCTATCATAGATAGGAAAGACGCCTGTGTTCCAGCAGTGGGAACATTATAGGCTGATTATGCTACATGGAGCGAATGCCTATCTGAGCTCCACAACCCAGTTATACGATACGGCTTGGTAAAACTGGTTGTCAGACTTTTGTACTTTTGACCATCCGTAACGGCTGTCGAAGATCTACAAATGACAGCCGTGACCAACCGCTTAACGTGCTTTCTGAGTCACAAAGGGTTATTGATATGTAATGGATGATCACTCATTCACGAACTGACAACGGCAAGCCAAGCTTAGCCTTTGATCGCCCATACGTCTGATAGTATTTAATTACTCGATCTGTAAAAAATATTATAGTATTAAAATTAATCAATCAAGTCTACAGAACCCCACGCAGACACAAAGGCAAACTTGACCAAATTTTATTAAATTGACAGCAGTTTTTCTTGAGGCGTTGTTTCTTATCTTTATCAATCATTTTGCTTCGATGCTTGCATACAAAGAGGCTTAGCGAGCCCAGAGGACGGTCTCGATGACCTTGACCTTGGAAAAGTATTTTTTTCCATGTAAGTAGATTGTATAGAAGACCCCATTTTTTGCGATGGACAAAATAGCTCGGAGCTTGTTATCTTAAAGCTGAGCAATTGGGGGTAAAAAAGAAGTGTTGGCTGGGTCATTGACTTTGGCTCACTATGCGTCTTAGAGATTATGGAATGAAACACGTTTTCAGTGTTAGAGTTTTGCGTTGAGCGATTTTGATTGAGTGTGCTTTCTCTCTTTGTTTATGCGTCATCTTATTTAATTATTTTATACAAAGTGTAACAGTATAAACGCAAGTCCTGAAGGTAGTTTGTACATAATTGACTACTGAATAAATTTCAGTAACTTTAATTATATATTTTTTTTTACAGACCACAGAGTGAGCCAAATAAAACTAAATCTTATGTCAAGGCAATAAGACTGAATTTTAAATGTATAAAGTAATGCAATAGTCAGCTTTAAAAATATAAGTTTTAGGCATTATAATTTTTATGCTTTTATCTCAATACTCTAATTTTGATGTATGAGGTCTTGAGTTAATTACGAGTATATTGCATATTGTATAAGGTAGCTTCACTGCTGACAACTAAGTATAACATAGTTATTATTCTAAACATTACGCCAATAAAGAAGCACACAGAAAATAAGAAATACAGAGAGTGATATTATTAATATGACTTATAGTGTGTGCAAGAATCTAGAGTTTCTGGAATATGCATTGCATTCAAATAAGGGTCAAATATATATTTTTTTAAACTGTATTACTTCAGAATTATGCCTCCATTAATATTTTTAATTATAATTTCTTTTTGAGGAAGAAATTAATTTTTAAAAAGTGCAATAAAACTGTGGGTACTTCAAATATTTGCAAAGCGACGCCATTGCTCAGAGCAAATGTGACGTGAAAGTTCATGACAAAAAAGTAATTTCTAGCTGATGATAAATTATATTGGTCTAGAAGACATTATTAATAATAAAATTATTTCCATTTCTCGACTGTAGAAGAATGTTATTTTATTGAAGTGGGCTGACTATGTTTGTCGAAGGTCTGATGGCTGCTGGATCGGACAAGTGCTGAAGTGGAGACCGCGTACAGGCAAGCGTAGTGTGGGACGCCCCCAGCTAGATACACCGACGACCTTAAGAAGGTAGCTAATACAGACTGGTTGCAGAAGGCGGAGGACAGGGTGTTGTGATGGCAAAGCCTGGAAGTCGCCTATGCCCAGCAGTGGGCTGCGGTAGGCTGAGTTGATTAATTTTGTAGAGGTATGAGAAAAAAAAAAATTTTTTGCTAGAATATGGTACATAAGGTGTTACAGTAAATTTGTTTCAGCATATCCTGCCATAACATGGCGTGCAAATATTTTCACAATCTATGATCACTCATATTCTATAGAAAACGGAGCATCCTCCGACCAGACGGGTGTTGTGTCTGGTGGGCAACTGCCCGATGATTCATGTCGGGCTGTTGTATCTATGCTAGTTGCGCGGTAAACTCTGCTTGCGAGATGCAGGATTTTGCGTGACGTCAGAATGATGCGTTGTTCGCATGTGGCGCTGTAAATACCGCAACAATTTTACTTAAGGCATTTTTACAGGGACACAGTGCACAAAAAAAACTTTATTTTAAATAAAATACATGATGATGATTATAATTAACTGCATTTCAGAAACTTTGGTTCTAAAAACATTTTCTGATACTAATTTTTGTAACAAAAAAGTTTAAGCAAACGAATAATTAAAATGCAAAGAACGCCACGGAGGGTCGAAAATGAAATTAGTTTATTAAATTAATTAAACATCAAGACACTTTGGGGAGTGAAAATACTTGTTATGTTTCTTCCTTATTTTAATAATAATTGTTATTCCAAAGGGAACTGTTTGTCTTCTTCGCTACTTTGGAGGCCATGTTGACTTGCTGCTAAATGGATTATGGCTATGAAAAATCGTTTTTGTGAATAAGTGTCACTGTGAATGTGTGACCAGAGTATTTTTTTAAGTGTTTTTATCAAAATAGTTCCGTAAGATAATCTTACGATGAAATAAACTTTATCATTTGAATCATCCAATAAATGCGTCAATAGTTTAGGCGTGGAAAGCAATCAGTATATGCAATAGCTACGCCGTAGCTGATGCTGCTACGGCGTAGCACGTAGCGTAGCACGGAATCGTAGAAAAAAAGTGTTATCAAAATTTTCCTACATTAGAACAGAGGGGGGGCAATTCTCGTAATTTTAAGAACGTTCACAGTCTGATCTGTCTCCATTTGTCAAAAATACCTCTAATTTCCCTACATTTTGACAAGATTTCGACATTTCTTTGTCGCCGAGATGAGACTGCGACTAGATTTTGAACGTTTTAAATTACGAGAATTGGCCTTCTGGGCTTAAAAAACAAGTATTTTTAATAAGTCATGTTTTAGTTTAACACACAATGGAACTTGGTAAATAATAAAATTATTATAAACCTTTACCTTGAAGTCTCCACTCTATTCAAGTCATTTTAGAAAATTCAAGAGCAATATTTGGAAAAATATCTCGAAACATTGGGATGTCATCCACACGGGCTCTATTTGGCATTCCAATTAACTTTTATTCAGGTCGACGTTTGACGGCCGTCATAAATAAACTGTTCTATTTACATTTTATATTTAGTTTAGTGTTTTAGAATAAACCATCAAGTTTAGAATGATTTTGTGGTGTTTTGGTGTTATGGAGTAAGCTGCGGTTTTTCAATGTCATTATTTTTGTGCTTTCTTGGGTAAAATTCACAAAATCATTGGCTTAGCCTAGTATGATCATCATTTCAGCCTAAAGACAGCCTCCCCAAGCACCTCCACTTCGACCGGTTCTGTGTTTCTCGCACCCAGCGGATTACATGATCAGCATAATTATCTATTATGTTTCCCACACTGAAAGAAATAACAAGTACATAACAATGAAAAAAAAAAAAAAAAAACTGCTTTAACCGGTTGAATGCCGTAATTACAGACACAATTAAAAAGCCATTGTGTCTCTCGTAGATCTACGTTCCGGTATACGAAGGGTTAAACAGTTTTATATGAGCCTAACGTTCAAAACAGTATTTTTTTGTGATCCGAAAACAGTTAAAGCTTGAGGCAAAATGTTACCGTCATGACAGTAAACGTTAACGTTTTAAGTAGCTAAAAGGTCACAAAATTAACTGTTTTATTAATTTGGTGATATCATTCAAACCATTGAAATTTACTTACATTACAGCAATGGTGGTTTTCCTTTTTTTTCTGTAAATAGTATGTTCAATCATTCAAAGTTACTGTTTTGTCTTTTACTGTTTTACAAATATTTCTTCTTAATACAGAAAGTCAGTAAGTCTTAATGAAATCGCTTTAATGTGCTGTAGTACAAAATATATTTTTTTCAGTGCACTGCTGAACACAGGCCTCCTCTCTGTAAGAGGGAGTTGTCCGTAATACCTACAGAGTCACAGGGACATTGACACGTAACCTGTGACCATGGATTCGAATCATGTCGTTAAATTACATTTATTTTATCTTTAATGATTTGAATGTTAATTCCTTATTATTTTAATTTAATTAGTTTTAATTTAGGGATTTTATTTCTTTTAAATTTTAAATGCCTAATGGCATTAACTCCGCTTCTGTACATTTATGTGCTTGAAGAATTAAATAAATAAATCTTCGGTAGTTAAAAAAAACATTGCTGGTCCATACATTTTCACCGCATAGGTATTATACTTTTCTATGAAACAGCAGATTTTCTCGAGTCAACATGATGCTAAATTCACACGTCACTGGCCAATCGACGTGTGAATTTTTACGCCACCCTGTATACACGCTCGCTCAGAGTAGTTTTCAAAATAGAGACAAACTATTCTATCGTCTTAGAAGTAGTTCGAATACCTAGTAAGTAAAACAAAACCAATATAAATAAATGATGGATTGGTCAGAGGTCACAATAATATCTACAACATTTTGGTTCTAGATCATGCCATGCCGATTTCCTCACTATATTTTCCTTGACGATGATACACACGGTAAGCAAGCATGGTGTTTCATGTTCGTTTATTTCTTCACTAAAAGAGGCATGTACCCTGTAGTGAGAAGATTTATCTTCTTAATATATATAAATTACGTGTCACGATGTTTGTCCGCGATGGACTCCTAAACTACTTAACCGATTTTAATCAAATTTGTACACCGTGTGCAGTTTGATCCAACTTGAAAGATAGGATAGAAAAAAAAAAATATGACAGAAACGTTAGCCACAGCAACGCGTGGCCGGGTCAGCTAGTAGTCATATAAATACAAGTAAATAAAATTGAAGTGTCTGTAAAATAAAATAAAAATTGTCTGTTTTCTGTCTGTTTTTTACGGCTAATCTCCCAAACGGCAGGACCGATTTTGATGAAATTTGGCATGGGATACTTTTGACCCTGGGAGACGACAAAAGCTACTTTTTATCGGCATACCACGCTGGTGAAGCCACGAGTAGAATTTACAAAGTCACGTCGCTACTGGCCAGCAACATTCTCAAACCCCTCACCCTCCGTGTTATCACAACCTCTCTTATCATCAAGATAAACCCAATTAACTTTTATTTAACTGGCTGTCCTTCACGTATCATTAGCCAGAGTTAGGGGCGCACCAGACGTGCGTGCGACGCGCGTTAGGGCAGCGGTAACGCTTATGTGTTTACAGGCCATTTATTTTGAATGTATCGACGCGCAGTTATCTAGATAGGGCTGTATATTGGTTGCGATGGACTGTATGGGCTATTCATGGTGTAGGGGGTCTGTTGAGTGAGTGGGTGTATTTCTGGGTGTTATTTATAATGGAATCAACCATGTTTCACAAAACACTAAGATAAGTTATGATAAGATTTCTTTATTTGTTTAAACATTGTATACATACAAGAGCATGCAAGATATTATATCGTTTGAGTCCAGTCATGTTTAGCCGTAAGTAATATTTCCATATTTTTATGTTATAATGTCAAAATTCAAAATAAGGCAAAAACTTAATGTCAATCAAAGAATAATGTAAAAGTTACTACACATGTATGTCATTAAAATATTTATGTCAAATTTACAAGATTGATGTCAAAATTACAAGATTAGGCATGTCAAAAATTACACGATTTATGCCAATAAAAAACACTATGAATACACACTATGAAATTTTTTTGTAAAAAAAAAAAAAAAAAATGAAACGCGTGTCTATACCTAGACACGAATATATTAATGTCTTTTATTTCAGGTCAGACCTAAAAAGCCACAAGATCAAGATTTATTTCTTGAATTTAAATAAGATTTTTTTAAATTAAAGGCCTCTTTTTTGTTCCTACACCGGTGAGCAGCGTTTAAGCGGGTAACGAACGAATTTAACAAACTCAACGAAATTGTGGTAATCTAATTTGACCATTAAAAGGCACAAGTAAAGGTATTAAAGGTTACATTAACAGGAGCGTGTTCAGCAGAGGACGTTTAGTTGTTGAAATAAGAAACACTTTATTAGTAAGAGCTTCATTCTTCAACTTTACAAAAACTCTCGACCAATAAAAAAATATTTCATCCACCTGTGCAAAAAACTTAGAAAAAACATATATTTAAGCTCATAAAATCATAACTCAATTAACAAAAAACTTCTTCAATAAAAGTTAAAATAGATTTTCATATCAACGACTATGCGCCTCTTTATCAATTCTGCACCGAGAAATCGTGTCGTCCGTCTGACTTTTATCGATTCCTCTTGATATCGGACATCGATTCCATTTTATTCGAGTATTCGATTAGGCGAGAATCGATTTGGGTCAGGGTTGACGTTTGACCTTTGTGTTTTGGGAGGTGTCAGTGTCATTTCACGAGAGTTGATAAATATTTATGTTTTCATCGTTATTTTTGACCGTGACTGGTTGATTTTTAATATGGATGTGTTACGGGTTTTCTCTCGTTAATTTGGGTCGGTTTTTCTTGATTGGGGGTTTGGTTGTTGTCATTATTGTTAGCCAATAGAGTAGGATGTTGCCATTACGATTTTGTGTGTTTTTGTGTGTGACTGATTTCTTAATTGTTGTTTTTTGTGTTTAATTTATAATTTCTATGCTGTTTAGTGATGCGAAGTACTAAGAAGCGAATATTGTTGCATTTATTAGAAAACTATGTAGTAACCGCGTGAATTTACAAGCCTACCTATATTTAAAAAAGTATGTAGTGTGTTTGAAAGCTTTGTAGAGTAATATGCTTCGTGTAATATTATGAATTGAACCGAACTTAATAGTTTTATTCCTAAGATTTCTTGAAGGACATTTTGGTCATGGATAATAAATAAGAAATTATTCGCTGTCCCTGTATTGTGTATTACTCTGTTGTTGAACACTATCCAGACCCTTCATTAATCGTGTCATGAACGATCATAAGAACCATTCTGCCGAAAAAAAAAACTAAGAAGAAAGTGAATACATTTCTTTGCGCTAAACATGACGCAAAGAAAGAACACAAACACAAAAAAATAACAAGTTGGGGGAAAAAATGCGTCATCCACGTCACACGAAAAAATGCGTCATCCACGTAAAACGGACATCGCTCAGCATAATGCTACGATCCTATGCGAAACAGAGCCCCAGCGCTGGTTTTTTTAGCGACAGCCGGTGTTTACGTGATGATGTCAACCGGTGCAGAATACGATGAGATATATAATTATAAAAAATTGGCAACAGATAAAGCTCCAAATCAGAAGTTAAAACGAGACAACAGCAATTCCCTTAAAAACAGAATCGATACTAAAACTTATACCTTTCACTAAGTTATCACGCATAAAACTAATGCAATTAAAACAAATACAAAAAGTGACAATTCGGGTCACAACCTCGACCTCTAGTATCATGAAAATACCCACTTTTCGTTGGCCAAGCTAGTTTTGAATATTAAATAAATGAATATTCGATACGCGGTGCGAATTCTAGTCGAGGGAATCGACTGGTTATGCGAATTTCGATTTTGTGTTTGTTTTAATAATGCTTGTCATCGATTTAGAGATTGCTATCGGTTGTGTTCGGTTTTAGTTTTATTTTAAAAGGTTTTTGGAGAATAAACTTTAATAAGCGTATGCTGTTAAGATTTCATAGTTAACGTTTTTGTCGAGTAACATTGGTTTTTGTAAACGATTTGAAAATAATGCCATTTTTTTAAAGAAAAAGTCCACGATAACGGGCCTATTTCTTAATAAAAAAAACTAGTTTTCTTAGAAACTGGATATTGATACCTGCGCAATACGAATATTTTGTTGAACAAGTTTCTGAGAAGAGACAATTTCGCACGTAATAAAAGTATGACTTCAAAAGATCGATCTTTTTATTTATTTTTTGTCTCTTTGTATTGATTACTTTATAGGCACAGGGCAAAGAAGTGGAAAATGATGGCCTTTGCCCAGCAGTAGGACAATATAGGTTAACGGAAAAAACTATTACTTCGCATTTATTATGTAAAAGTATTTTGTATCTGTGCTAGTTGCGCGGTAAACTCTGCTTGCGAGATGCAGGATTTTGCGTGACGTCAGTATGACGCGTTGTTCGCATGTGGCGTTGTAGATACCACTATAATGTAAAAGAAGAGTAGTCCGATTCGAGGGCTAGACAAATGGCAATCGGTTCGTATTTCTACAACGACTCTCAACAGGATTGACAAAAAGTTTTCGGTACCTTCATCATCATCATTTCAGCCGAAAGACGTCCACTGCTAGACATATGCCTCCCCCAAGCATCGCCTCTTCAACCAGTTCTGTCTTTCAACGCAACATCTTCTGCTTCGCGGTCGCCACTCCAGAAAAATTCGGCCCCATCGGCCATCTGTTCTGCGAGCAATGTGCCCTGCCTACTGCCACTTAATTGGGCAATCCTTCGGGCTATGTCGGATGCCTTGGTTTTTCGCGCGGATCTCTTCATTTCTGATTCGATCACGTAGGGAAATTCCAAGCACAGCCCTTTCCATTGCTCTTTGGGTGAATGTTTGCCTTCTAGTAAGACCCATTGTGATCGACTAAATTTCAGTGCCATAGTATAGACAGATTCTGTGTTGTCAGGTATTGGGGCCGGCTATCATTCGTAGATCTTCGACAGTCGTTACGGGTACTCAGAAGCACAAAAGTCTGAACAGAACAACCAGTCGTACCAAGGGGTATCATGTAACTGGATTGTAGAGGTCGGATGAGCAGTCGCTCCATGTAAAATACTAGTATTCAGCTGCATTTGGTTAGACTAAAAGCTGACCCAATATAGGAAAAGGCTAGGCAGATGATGACTTTATCTGGACTAGTAAAAAAGTAAAAAATGGCTAGGTAGATTGAATAGAGTTAACACACTGCACCAAATCTAAACCAAGCAATCATAATAGGAGGCAGTAATAATCTATTTCATGCTTAAACATAATTCTGTCTCAAGTATAACAATGGCATACAACTAATATGAAAGTCTATCTATCTATAAGTTCGAGCTAGGTTCAAAGTTCTACTGCAGTGGCATCTTGTACTTAGACTCAGGTACTAAGTTGGGACGTGCAACTTGCGAGGTGCCCATCTATGATGTTATTGAGATGAGGCCTTTAAGGCGACGGGGATAAGGGTATGGTTAAAGCCTTTATGAGCAGTGTCAACACTTTTTACCCACCGACACATTACTGTGTCTTGACTCGGGAATCTCGGGATACGCCAATCGAACGGATTTGCTCAGGACTACGTCAAATCACAACGAGTTTTGATTGGCTAACACTGCGTCTGACGGCGTCACGACACGACACAACATATTAATATGAATCCTACTTTAGGAAAAGTTTCGCTATATGAATCTAGTAGATAATTTTGTACATATACAAATATATAAACTCCCGCCAATTTCGAATAGCGGTGGGCAGAAACTACAAAACGCCACTTGCTATGATACTTACAAACTCCTATTGTTTCGACAGCGTACTTTTTTTAAATAATCTGGCAGATATAACAGGCCTTGTTTTTTTTTAATTAGAGACACCCACATTGTTATAAATCTTCATTATTATATCAGTATGTGTATGTATGAAGGTATCTTGCGTTGGCAAATAAAAACTAAGAAATTGCACGATATCTAAAAGATTTTTTAAAACCTTAAAAAGGGTAGTTAAATTAATATACTTGCAGGTCCAGGCTAATACCTACAATATTAATTTTCAGTTAAAAATGATGATCACTTTGAACCGCACAGATCCTATCAATACCGATCATTACCAAAAAACACTCAATCAAATGAACATTGATACCATTACTGATTTCGATACCCATTTATTACCAAGTTTTCCTCTTCATATTTCCAACAGGAGTATCACGAGAAGCTAATTGGCCTGTCACAGTCCCCAACTGTGCTATCGTTACCGCCATTTTCGCGGCCCTCCCCAAAAATTACGGTCCTTCGAGTAGGGTTACCATTCGTTTAGCATAAGATAGTGGGCCGTAATCCACCATGCGGGCCCAGTGCGGATCGGAAGATGTCACATGTCTTCGAATTTTTGGTTTTAGGACATGCTGGTTTCCTCACGAAGTTTTCCTTCACCGTTTTGAGAGCAGTGGTGACGAAATTATTTACACAAAGTAAAGTGCCAAGTGAAGTGTTAAATGATTATTATTATTATTATTAAAGTGCCTGTCTGGGTTCGAATCCATAACGGCCGACATGAATATCTGTAATTTTTACCTGTATTTGACTATAAAATGTCAAAAAACGCTCCGTATTTGGACAGTTGTAATTGTGTGAACATTCACCACTTTCTTAATTTTTCTAACTGAACAGACAGCTGTGCTGCTGGGGAGTTTGTTGCGCTACTTCTTCTGAGCGAAAGCACTAGGAAGTAGTGAAGGGCGAGCGTTTTGGAGGACGATCTTATGTAATTTTTACGTTCGAAATGTGCTGATTCTCTGCCTTATTTGATTAAAGGACTTTTGATTTTATTAGGAAACAAAAGCTTAATACCAACGAGGCAGTCCATTGAGTGTTTTGCAAATGTCGGGCTTCTTGTCCGGACTTTTTAAATGAAATGGTAACCCTAAATCCGAGTTTTAATTGGTCCATTTGATTATTATTGGACGAAAGTTGTTAATTGGTTTCATACCTTTGAAGTTGCCTCTTTGTGTGGCTTGGGTTTCGACTGACTTTAGTCTAGTCTAAGGAAATATAGGTAGGGATATTAAAATATGGTTTATGTGTTTTTAGGTTGAAACTGATAAAGCCGAGTGTAACACAAGCATTGACTGACCTCAATACTAAAAAAACTAAATTAAAATTGGAAATAATCTATAGGTACTGACTTTAATATTACAAATTAGCGGCCCGCCCTACCTTCGCACGAGTGCAATTTTTTTTTAAATTTCCCTAATTTTCTTTCATACAAACCTTGTCCTGGCAATACCAACCACAAGTAAAAAAGAATTATCCAATTTGGTACAGTTGTTTGGAAGTTATACGCGGACATAGATTTCGTCGATTCATTTTTAAATAGATAGATGTGAAAGTAACTCAACGTACGACGCCATCGCGGCAGGCCAAGACGAAGATGGCGGGACGAGCTTGACTCCTACCGCAGGGACTGGCCGACACTCGCAAAAGACAGAATTGTGTGGAAAAGGGAGAGGGAGGCCTAAGCCCTGCAGTGGGACAATATAGGCTAAATATATTAGATTAGAAAGTAACTCTGTATGTCTGTCGATCGATCTGTCTGTCTGTCTGTCTGGTACGGATTGGTTAGGACAAAGGTTACTTTTATTCCGGTAGTATGTGCCCGTGGAATATTTCCCGACCAGCATGCGGGCAAAACCGACGGCAAAAGCTAGTTTTACTATTATGAAAAGCCCAAATTAGTTAGACGTTATTCGTATTACCGGAGAATTATCATAACCATAATATCATTATCTGCCTAGCATTTTCCCAACTGTGTTGGGGTCGGGTTCCAGTCTAACCGGATGCAGCTGAATACCAGTATCTTACAACCCAGTTACCCAACGATACCCCTTGGTAAGGCTGGGTGTCAGGCTTTCGGGCTTCTGCCTACCCTTAACGACTGTCAAAGATCAACGAATGACAGCCGGGACCAACGGCTTAACGTGTTTCCGAGGCACGGAGGGGTCTCGGAATGTAAAGATGGTCACCCATCCACAGACCAACCGCGGAAGCGTAGCTTAACCTGATCGATCGACCTGTGCGGCTGTTTTTATTAGCCACAGGCCACTCATCATCTATATATATCTATAATAATAATGAAGCTGAAGAGTTTGTTTCTTTGAACGCGCTAATCTCTAAAACTACCAGTCGGAATTGAAAAATTCTTGCTGCATTCGATAGCCCAATTATTGAGGAAGGCTATAGGCTACTACATCATGCTAGGACTCCTAGGGACTGAGCAAAAGCAAAAAAAAAAAAAGTCTGTATGAACGCCAAGCGAAAACGAAGTAATTGTGTTGCGTTGTCGGGCGATGCGAGGCGACGCGGGGGCCAAAATTTCACGCGGAAAAAGTAGCGGGCAGAAGCTAGTATTGCTATAAAGTATATAATATAAATAAATCATTATGTAACATTCTCGCGAACGCTACTAGTTACTCCAAAATGTACGTCAAAGCGAGATGATTTATAGACACGAGTTAAAGTTGCGACTTAACTTGTGATGTTATGATCGATGACATGTTGCAGATGCTATCGCACTTAAGCTTATATATTATGTTGTAACTTTAAGTTGAATATCTTCTTTAGGGGTGCTTGCATAACCAAGCGGTTTGATGGTAAAGAAAAGTCGGTACAGTACTTTTATCTCACGAAGCGACGCGCGCTTTACTTGTGTTGACCAAATGTAAAACAAACTGTGAAAGTGTGTGTAAGCGCAGGAACGTAGGAGACAATGGCGTAGTTGGAAGTGTGTGTGTGTGCTTGTTGTTACGTGCTGACGCTACTCGTTTTCGCGTAAATACACAGTGTTTTTGTACACCTGTTAACCACAATTAAAGCACGCGTTGTTTCGTGATACAAAAATGTTATATCCATTGATGCGAAATTAATGATGACAATTATTATGTAATTCCTAGGTATAATTTGAATCCTGCAAACATACTCGATCTTTAATGGTGTTCCATTAATTTAGTAATAGGGGTAATATAAATATATACGGCATAATTTTGCACGAATACTTCAAGTTAGAGAGAGAGATATTTAGAGATTCCTCCTCACAGAGTGGTATCCTTTAGCTCTCAGACTGCTTATCGGCAATGGACTGTGAATAAATCACACACGAAGAAACAAGTAACTGCAGCGAAACGAAACCCGCTTCTTCATGCAAGTACACCATTTTTTTTTTGTTTCCGGGGTGGAAAATCCTCATGGATGTCCGCCGCCTAAGCTAAGAGAGGATAAGGGTGATTTTGCGTAGTTTTTTATGTCAGTACGTTCAGAGAACTTAATTGATCATGAGAGAAGTGGTGGCCCAGTGGTAGCGGCCCCAACTTACGAGTTGTAGATCGTAGTTTCGAATCCAGGCAAGCGCTTTACTATGTGTAAATAATTTCCTCACTACTGCTCTCAAAACGGTGAAGGGTTTTCCTCCACCGTTTTGGGAGCAGTATCGTGACTATTATGGATTTTATATGCGTAGTAGATTTTAATACGCTACGTGGATATTGGGTTCTGGAGGTAAGTTATCCAGTCAATCAATCAACATATTGCAGTCCACTGATGGACATACGCCCCTCCCAGGCTGCGCCACAACACACTGTTCTCCGCCTTCCGCATCCAGTCTTTCCCAATTTTTTAAGGTCATCGGTCCATCTAACTGGAGGGAGTCTCACGCCACGACACTCCAGGACTCGTCTGCTTCACTGGCCATTGATCCTTTGACAAACATGGCCAGCTCAGTGCCACTTCAATTTGCTTCCTCTGCAAGCTACGACGGTAACTCCGCGGATAGGAAATCGCTCCATGTAAAATGCATCTGGTTAGACTGGACGCCGGCCCCAATATAGTTGGGAAAAGGCTATGCAGATGGTGATGAGGTCACGACTATTTGGAATATTAGAAATTTAAGTTCATATAACAACTGCTTTGTTGGTCTAGTGGTCGCAAGCGCTTCTTTTGAGCATGATGTTCCGTGTTCAATACCACGGACAAAGTGTTACTGGGTTTTCCATCTGGAATTTCTGCATGGTTGATGGCAACAGGCTCGCCCCCCTGTTACATGGACCTTAAACATTAACTAGTTGCAGGTGGGTTTAATATAGGTGCCCTTCTGCCTAACCTTTCGGCAAATACAGGGATGATACTCGGCTAAACAAGTGGCAATCGCTTTCGAGTGGCAAGATATTCGTATCCTTTTGATTAAAAATGATTAAACGGATCTCCCATAAGGAACCAATTCAATAAACCATCAAACCGAGCCTTTAGTATTATTAATAATATACAATAATGGAACTATTATTAATGGCAAACCAATAAATGCCGTTCGTTATTAATTTGAAGCCTAGATTTGGAGTGCCCTCGGAACCCACTTGCGTAAGACTCCTAAATAAATTGTGTATTATGTTCATAGGTTGTTTGTGTGGGCTGTTGTAAGTCAACAAGTTTGAACAAGTTTTGAGTTAGATGTTCTCATTATTCTAATTAGGGATTTATATTTTATTTGAATTGATTGTGCTGGTTTCTGCCGATGTATTCTGTAAAAATCTCACCGTGAAAATTTTGGTGAAGTGAACTGACATTCCACATTGATAGTAGGGATTGACAGTTCACTTCAAGCTCATGGTCTCTTGGTTCTAGGACATGCCGGTTTCCTCACGATGTTTTCCTTGCTTCCGTATGGAGTGCAATGGTGATGAAATAATTTACACAAAGCAAAGCGCCTTGAACCAAGCCAAGGGTTTGAACCTACGACCTACAACTCGTAAGTCGCGGCCGTTACCACTGGGCCACCACTGCTCTCAAAAATGCTCTCTATTTAGTTATTTATATATCATAGAAATAAGTTAAAAAACGCACATTTGAAAAACACACAGCTTATTTGAGTCAACAGAACTTCAGCCAGTATCAAAAACTGTTAAAAATACCATTCGAAACTATGATGTTCACCGGCCGATATCATTTCAAATATTCAAATGAAAATATTTCTAAAAATACATTCGCACAGAGAAATCAATGTTTTGGTATCAATTTTTCATACGCCAACCTTTCACCATTTGAAAGGCTAAAATAAAAACCTAGGGATTTGATGCACGAAACCATATGACGGTTTTCATGAAAAACGTTTGCGAAAAACTTTGCAACGTCAATACTGAGGGTAAGCGGTGTTTTGGCAGGCGTTTGAACGTACGAGCTTTGCCGAATGATGGGCACATGCATACATGTGGGTTTTAAGGGCGATTTTAGAAGAAAGTCTTTTGGGCATTCAGACCAAAACTTTGAGAAGAAACCTAGGGTCTCAAAATTTTCTATAACGGGATTTCAGTGATGTCAACGAAATCTAAAGCGCATTTACACAGTATAGGGTAAATGTTATGTTGCCTCAGCCACTGCTTTTCAAAACGGTAAAGGAAAACCATCGTGAGGAAACCGGCATGTCCTAAAATAAAATCGAAGAGATGTGACACCCATTAACCCGCACTGGGCAAGCATGGTAGAATACGGCTTACTCCCTCTCACATATAGGAGGCCTGTGTCCCTAGGCTGATTATGCTAATGTTAAACTAGATCATGCCGCCATTTTTGGACTTCTTCTTCTTCGTGTCGCTGGCACGACTGTATTTTAGATCTTGTTGACCTAAAACTTCGCCACTTCTACAGTGTCGTCGGTGGCAGCGCAGAGGTCAGTTTGACTGCATGTTTTGGGACACAGGGCAGGATAGGAGTTGGAGCATGGTTTGCGATATAGCTCCATACCCACACTCTGTGGGGCTGACTACCTACAGTTATCCAGACGTAAACAAGTATCGCCATTCGTGAAGGTCGTCACTGATTCAATGCTCCGTCCCCCGTAGATCAAAGACGAATCTAAGAATAACTAGTCCTGAAATAATCCCAAAGACGGAACCGATTCGATCAACAATAATTCATGATCAAAAAAATTCTCCAATATCATATACCATTGACATTGCCAGGAGTACCATTCAGCCCGGAAATAATACCTCACAAGTACATCGGGAATATTGAGTGATCGCCTTCACAAAGCCATCTGATTATTATGCGTATTCAATACGACACGGTAAGTACTAACTTGCGCACCCATTGCGTGGAAAGAATTCTTATTCTGTATGCGATTATCCGTTCAGGCGTCAGAAATATCTGTACGAGTTATATAGGTATAGGATTTAGCGATTCGTGATCGGGATAACTTTGAAGCTTGAAAAATGTGTGCGATTTTTTTATGAATGTTTTATCGTATACGAAGATTAGTTTGTATTGTAAAATGTGGTTTTGAGATTTTGGTATTTCGTCAGATTTTCAACCAAACACGTTTAAGTTTTAACATTCTTCAATAAACTCACGTCGTTTTCCCATGAGGGTAGCTGTAGGTAGAAACTACAGCACGCCCCATGCTACCATCCTAATCCTAACATACTTTCTCTCGCCTTTTTTTGTGTAAATTATTTTCGTCACCACTGCTCTCAAAACGGTGAAGGAAAACATCGTGAGGCAACCGGCATGTGCTTGGAGCCAAAAATTCGAATAAAAAAAAAAAACTCAATTGTTTGACTGACCTAGAGGTTTTATACAAGTCTCTTTGTTAGTCTTCTTCTTGTCGCTGGCACGACTGTATTTAAGATCGTGTTGTCCCAAAACATTGCCACTTCCACGGCGTCGTCGGTGGCAGCGCAGAGGTCACTTTGATTTCGTATTTTGGGACACAGAGGGCAGGTGGCAGGTTTTTTTACAAAAAAAATAAAGTTATTTATCACATTGTAGTGTTTTTTTTGGAAGTCGGTTATTTTTTTTGTAAAAAAGTTTTTCCAGTTGTATGTTTGAATCTCATGTACTTATTAAGCATCGCTTCAGTATGAGAATTAATATAATATCAACTTAATTACAAAATATCTGGCTGCGCACTAACAGGGTCATATACCTACTCATTAGTTTTTGTTCTCATCGGACTATGAGAGTGAGGAAAGAGGGACTGCACCTGTGTCTGCGCACACTTGTGCACTATTATATCTCCCGCGCCGAAGGCTAGTTTCCGTTGAGATTGGTCGCCGTGGCCGAAATACGGTCTGGATGACTTTTAGTTGTGCTTAGTCTGTTTTGTTAGTCTGTAACTGTGTGCACATCATTATCAACAGCATCAACGTTTCAACCGAAGGACGTCCACTGCTGGACATAGGCCTCCCCCAAGCACCTCCACTTCGACCGGCTCTGTGCTTTCCTCATCCAGCGGATTCCTGCAGCCTTCACAAGGTCAGCGTCTACCTTGTAGGAGGTCTTCTAACTCTAGGCTACTGTGTGCAGATTGGTCAATTATTAACTGCTGTCGCTGAAAACCAGCGCTGGGGCTCTGTCTTGTATAGGTTCTTAGCATTATGCTAAGCAATGGCCGTTTTGCGTGAATGTGAAGCATGCTTTCCCCCAACTTGGTATTTTTTTTTGTGTTTATATTGTTTTTATGCGTCATTTTTACCGCAACTAAATGTTTATTTTTCTTTCTTTTAAATAAATAGACATAACTGGCGAAATGCGAGAGTAATAAGCACGAGTCTATCCCCTAGTAGAATATAAACTTGATAACTAATTCCAGGACTTAAAACTCAATAAATACCGGCTCCATCTGTAAAACAATAGGTAACTAACAAAATGAAATACGATTGCAACTTTGTCATGGATCGAGCTAATGCGGGTATCACTGAAATTGACGTTCAAACTCCGAGCGTGAGTTGAATCGACAATCGCCGCGCGTCATCGAACCGCGCCATTCGCTTTGGATTTTGCTTTGATTTTTAGGATGAACTACACTATGCGGGACGATATTTAGTGCGAATATTTGGCACCGCTATGAAGTAGATATTTTATTTACCTATACGCACATTGAAGAGCCTTTACTTTGTGTAAATTAATTCATCACCAATAATCTCAAAACGGTGAAGGAAAACATCGTGAGGAAACCGGTACGTTCTAGAACCAAAAACTCAAAGACATATGACATCCACCAACCCGCACTGGGCCCGCGTGGTGGATTACGGCCCACTCCCTCTCATTGAGTGGAGGCCTGTGTCCCATAAGCGGGAACATTATAGGCTGATATTACGTAACCATAAACTGGATATTCTGTTTACCTATACGCGCATTGGAGAGTCCTATGTCCAGCAGTGCTCAATCAATCTGCCTAGCCTCTTCCCTACCTACTATATTGGGGTCGGCTTTCAGTCTATCCGGATGCAGCTGAATACCAGTATTTTACAATGAGTGACCGCCTATCTGACCTCTACAACCCAGTTATTGGGTAACAGGTACGATACCCCTTGGTAAGACGGGTTGACAGAGAAGCTTGTGAAGTCTATAAAAGTACGCAAACTTTAACCCAATGGTTTGTTAATTGTTTCTGTAACTACGTAATTCAACCAGCTAAAAGTATGCTGTTGGCACACTACCCGTCAAAATGTTTTACATAACGTGCGAAAGAAGCTCCCTACCTATCCATCCTTTTCAAAATGTGTTCTCGCTTACCTCATGGCGGCACTAAAGAAGAATGACCAAATTAGTCTCCCCCACTACACCTTCATGGCTCATGTTGTGACACAATCTAATACAATAAATCTACTTCAAGTATGTAAGTAGGGTCCACAAAAGTTGTAAGTCAACTATTTATCTACAACCATTTTTAGGTTTCCGTCTGTCTGTCAGCGGGCTGTATCTCATGAACCGTAATAGATACCTAGACAGTTAAAATTATCATAATTTCAACATACAATAAAAATATAATATAAAAAAAAAGTCTCCATTTACGAAACGTGATTTTTCGGCGTATTATTTGACAAAAAGTCATGCTATTTTATGAAGTGCGATGAAACTTTTAAGTTTCACCTTTAACCCTGCAATTTGTAGTATTAGAGATAACCAAATCTTATGATTTTTTTTTCTCCCACAATGCTTAGAGAAACAATAATATTATTTTAAAATTAATTTGTGCGAATCGACTAATACTCCGATGGGTCTCCATATGTACCGGATGGTCACCCATCAACGCACTAACCTCGGCAAGCGTAGCTTAACCTTCGATCGACCCGTATGACTTTCATTACTTAGCCACAAGCCCCCCCTGTATAGTAATGCAAAGATGTTAATTCGTTACTCAGTTTCTTATCTATTTTGTTGTCAGTACATTTCCGAACGGTGGCATTACAATGGCCCTTTCACAAAATACAGAGAGTACTGAAGTCAATCTACATACAAAGTGCGCTCGAGCAACGCACACGTAGACACCGCTCACGGTCACGATATCTCAGATCGGTTGGGATCAGTGCAAGAGCGAGTACCATCCGCTTGAGACCCAAATGTTACGTACCTAAGTTGAAAACATGATTTTTTAGATATTGTGTTGTTTTTAGTGTCATTTGATAGGTTTAGGTCTAAAACGGATACGGTAATATAAATTGTGTAAATAGGGTAATCCGTTTAGAAGTTATTAGGGATTTTCGATAGTGAAAATTGTCAAAATTGTATATATGTTTTGTTCTGTAAACATTAACAACTTTACAACAATAAATCAAACAACTAGATACGAGTGCCACTACCACAATAGTTTTTTGTGCATAAGCCAAAGTTGACAACCCTAGCGCGACCGCCGAGCGTAGGTTTGAAAATTGAAGTACATACATGTGATTGACTTCTGTACTCTGTATGTTTTGTGGCCCTTTGATGAAACCCCTTGAGATCAATTAGCTTGGTAATCAGCGGGTAATAGCATGTGTAGTTTATGACAAGTTGGGAGCAAGGTTATGTTTATGTTGTACAGGCAGCGATATCGACGCACAAAGTGACCATGAAATCAGCAGATTATTCCAGACCACCTAGCGTAGACATTTTACGTTGGTTATCAAAAAAGCGCGCTATGTTTACGACTTGAAAAAACATTGAGAGTTCTTTATTATGTGTAAGCTCAATTTCAATGTACGGTACAGACGCCTGCACATCTACAGACTTTTCAGAATAAATTCTCTAAATAATAGTGAAAACCGCATTAAAATCCGTTGTCGTATTTAGAAGAACTCTCCTTGGACAACACGACACCCCTTCAAACCACAACATTGTTAACAATATTATGGCGCAAGCACTCGAAATTACGCTTTAACACCACTGCACAAACTGCAATTAAACGAATCTCATTACGAACTTCAATTGTTTCAGCAGCTCATAAGCTTCTACAGTCCACTCTGTGTAACTTAGTAATAGACAGTCAAACGGCTTTCAAACAATTTAAAATGATCTTAATACTAAACATTCCGAGCGTCAATAAGGGTTATAGTGCACTGTAGTAAAGTACTTTAATGAATAACACGATTTAAATCGATATAACATACATGATGTCACGCCTGCAATCGAAAGATTAGGCAGACGTCTACCTTAGTCGAGCTGCCCGAAGCAGCAGTGGTGCCCGGACGTATGAATTGTAGGTCGTGGGTTCGAACCCAGATAGGCGCTTTACTTTGTTTAAATAATGTATCACCACTGCTCTCAAAATGGTGAAGGAAAATATTGTGAGGAAACCGGCATGTCCTAGAACCAAAAATTCGAAGACATGTGACATTAAATCCGCACTGGGCCTGCGTGGTGGATTATGGCCCACTCCCTCTCGAAGAGAGGAGGCCTGTGTCCCAGCAGTGGGAGCATTATAGGCTGATTATGATTCGTATAAGTCCCATGTGAAACGGGGCGAGCCTGTTGCCATCAATTGGGCACAAATCGAAACTGCGGGATGTTACTGAGAAATTCCTGATGGAAAAAACCGAATGACACAGCCCGACCTGGTAATCGAATTTAAGACAGCTACGCATTTGCGAACACTAGAACAACGAGGTAAAAATCGATATTACAGTGTATTTTTAACAGCGTTTTCTTTTTTAAATAGTCAGCCATTGATGTAAACACCATTGAATGTAAATTAAATCGGTAATTTGTTGACAGAGAGTGTTGAGTTAATGAAGTGTTAATTTAATGTGCGGGTTGATGAACGAAACTGATGTATTTGTGCATTTAAACGTGCATGAACTTTTAGTTTTACAATAATAAAAGAAAAAACTGTTTTGTCAGTTTTATTGACATTAAAGCTTTATCTGGCGTTTTGAGGAGGTACTTTTTATTGGTTTGAGGAAATGCTTAATCCTTAGTGGGTAATGCTACACTTAAGAGTATCTCTTATAGACAGGAATGGTAGGCACTCTTTTTACGAATAACGATTCAATAATTATATAACAATACCATGTTGGATGAATCTCACTGAGGATTACACCTTCCTTTCATAAAGCTGTAAATACACATGCCTCTTACTTATGTCAGATTCCTATAATTTACGGAGTGTTATTGCTTAAAATTTATTAAGACTCTCGTATCTTTACCGATAATGAAGCAAAGGCCTCATAGCTTTGCATAGTAGACCCTCCTATATGGAAGTAGCTATCACAGGTAAAATTAGCTCACGAATATATTAATATGCCCAGTT
This sequence comes from Gortyna flavago, assembly GCA_963669345.1. Lineage (NCBI taxonomy): Eukaryota > Metazoa > Arthropoda > Insecta > Lepidoptera > Noctuidae > Gortyna > Gortyna flavago. The sequence continues at coordinate 13,546,793 of OY770145.1, read as the reverse complement.
TGGCAATAAAAAATGCTACCATTGGTAAGCAAAACGATTCGTTTTTTTTTATAAGAACCGAGCATTACTTATATTTGTAAGTAATGCTCGGTTGACAGTCAGTACTTGCATGACATTGTGCCATAACAATTACTGATTGGTGCACTTAACAATCATAAGGGACATTTTACAGCAATATAATGCAAGTTACGTGCATACAGGCATGTGTATAACATGCTTATTATAATATCTCCAGTAGTTTAGATAGTGCACTGTCTGTCATTCACTCATGAAACTGTTTTCTAACTACAAAAGTTGAGCACTCCATTTGTTCACTTCTCTATGACCAAAAGCTCATCGAGTTTGCACAATGTTATACGAATATAATTGTATTATAAAATACCGACAGACTCCCTAGAGTATGGCGCGTGCACTAACCAGAACAAAAGTTATTTCGATTGCAGATTGAGTGGAAGTCTGATTGACAAATTGTATGCTTTTGTTTGGGAGTTTACGAAAGGATTGGTAAAAGTTAACTGGGATATGGTTCTGGGGTTTAGTTTAGTCTATGTTGTTGATTTTGCTGTCGCAAGTTGGGCTGCTCACTTTAGGTTTGGTTTTGATTCTCAGAACAAGGAAAGTAGACTGAGTTTTTCTCAGATTTTCTTCACAAACTTTCTTCAAGTTGTGAGGAGTTTCTCACAATTATACAGGATGGCAGGGACTTAGTACATAGTTCTGGACTATCCTACGATGAAATATTTCGTCAGTTAATAAAAATAAAAATACTGTTCCATATATTTTGACCGAGATCGGAATGAATCAGCGTTTTTCTATGAAACAGCAAATTGTTTTTTGATAACCTTCGACATTATTTTACGTTAGGGTGTTTAGAATTATGTGCTGAATTCATGTATACATCCTGTTTATTAGAAGATCACGTACTGTCACGTACGTATCATAATTTCAACATAAATAATCCAAACTCTAGGTTTTAGAAAAATGCCTTTTAATCTTTTTCCAACTTACTTACGTAGGTACTATCTCTGTAAATTATTATATTTGACCGAATCTTTCTCTTAAATTGAAAAGAATAATTAAACATAAAAAATGCAGGAAGCACCAATATTAATTTGAAATGCTTCTGAATAATTTATTGCAATCGCATGCATATCCGATCAGATATTAACGAGGGCTGAGATATTCAACATAATGGATATTTTTCATATGGCAATCGGATCCAAATATATTGCAATTATTTCGACGATGAATGTATTAAATTATAAATGCAGGTCGTACATTTATTTTGTAATTGCAAACAAATGCGTGCACTGACTAGACAGGTCAACTCAATCTGTGTGGTTCTGTCCTCGAAATAACACTTCACATGTTCTGACCAAGATTATGTCTGGACTTTAAAAGAGACTGTGACCTCTGAGTTTGTTTCGGCTTTTCTTCTCAGAGTCAGATAGAAAACGCCGACCTCATCTAGTTTTCTTTTTTTTTATATAATTGACGTGTAATGTGTTTATACAAACCTACTTACTTACAGAAATAAAATAATTTATCATGGAATGGAACGCTAGTCATGGTTTGGTTATGTTGGGCATATAACGTGCATTCTACATACAAACTCAAAGCATTTATTTCAATTAATCCATTTACTGGCACTTTTGAATTGTCAAGAAGTCGGTCAGTCAGAAAATATGAAGCTAGTTGCCCATTCCAAAGTGTAGTAGGTACTTATAAATCTATCTGAAATAACCTAATAACCAACCTACCTAAACAAAACACATTTTAATACTGTTATCAGTTTTTTAACACACAGCCCTTCCTTCAAACACCGCCAGCATCCATTACACTTCCGACCAAAAAACAGCATCACTCCTTAACATTTACAAAACGTGTAGCGCTCCGTACAAGTTAGTCTTAAACTCTCATATCTCACTCCCCTGAGACTGCTACACAGTGTAATTACCTCCGTTACCTCCGACGTTCCTCCGGGAGGCTGCGAGAGGTCACGTAACTAAGATTTATGCGCTTGCTTATGCTTTGCGGTCGAAAATTCTGCTTAGCTGGCTGGCAGTGTAATGAAGGGTCAAGGTTAGAATGGAAGAAACACAGTGGGTAAAAGTATTTTTGAACTAGTTTTTACCAGTCTTATCCCGTATTTTATAACCGACTTCAAAAAAAGAAGGAGGTTATCAATTCGTCGCTTAGATGTATTTTTTTTATATGTATGTACACCGATTACTCCGTCAATTGTGCACCGATTTAGAAAATTATTTTTTCATTTGAAAGGGTATACTCTCGAGGTGGTCCCATTGTCATCAAGTTGGAATCTGATGAGAGAATCCCATGGAAATCGAGGAAAACCCTAAAATTTTATAGGCTATTTATTTTTTAAAGTGACTTGATCATTTGCTCTCGAAAATCATCATTTGGTAAAGTGGAGCTGAAGATGAAGACCACAGATGGCCACCGGAACTACTCAATAATAAGTAATTCATGGGTTGCGATTCGATTACTTTATTATGGTTGCTAAGCAATTTAAGCTCGTCACAATGCGAATAGTGAAATAGAGCTGATGGTGGACCAGGAGAACTCCTCAACAACTAACGTCCCTGCATCGGGAAAAGCAATATTTTGTAAAAGGCGATGAGCATGTTTTTATTTATTTATTTATTTATTTATTTATTTATTCACATGACATGTTTCCTTTGCCATTACAGATAATACTAAATCTAATGCGACAAAGTAACTTAAAATATACTTAACTATAACTTACATGCTACACAGTACGTGACCCTTGTGAACTCACCCAGTGTACAGGTGAATATGTCTATGGCATCCGCCACCGTGTTGAGAGTGCGCAGCGCACGAGTCAGCGGTGCGCGCCCCAGCAGGTTAGTACGTGCACTCGGCACCACCAGCAGCTGCGGTTTGCGCCGTCGCGCCACGTACCTATCCGGTATATTAAACCCTATTTCTGATAGTATACCTGAGTTTTGTATACTACCTCTTAAAACTTTGAAAATATACGTAGCCAGTGCCACTTCGCGCCTAATTTCTAATTTGTAGTAGCCCACCATACCGAGACAGAATAAAGTAGGATACAGTAACGGGTATCCCGGGTATCTCCCATACAGCTTTAAATAAATAAATCGGACGAATTTGTTCTGTATCCGTTCGAGCATAGTTTTGTATTTTATTTCACTCGGGCTCCAGATGGCCGAATTATATTCCAGATGACTCCTCACAAGAGCCTCGTACAAAGCTCTCAATGCACTGATGTTTGTGAAGTCATTTGCCTGACGCAGCACAAATCCCAGATTCCTGTACGCCTTTTTACAAACGTGTACCACGTGTTTGCGAAACTGCAGATCACTGGTGAAATGAATGCCTAAATCCTTAACCTCCATGTCACGCTGCAGCGGCTCCCCGTCCATGCTGTACTGGTGATGTTGTGGGATTCGTGTGCGTGTGAATGAAAGCACCGAGCACTTTGATATATTAAAGTATAGCTTATTGCGGTGACTCCATTCAGTGACCCTATCCAGGTCGTGCTGCAGCATGTCACGATCCGCAGTGTCTTTTATGACTGCAGACAACTTAAGGTCGTCAGCAAATAGCATGCATGTTGACCTGACTACCTTTGGTAAATCATTTACCATAATAATAAATAATAAGGGTCCCAAATTTGTACCCTGACTGACGCCCGATCTGGTGTAGTAGGGCTCCGAGAAGTGTCCTCCACAGTCCACATACTGACGTCTATCTCGAAGATAACTGGCGAAGAACTTTACGGTATGAAATGTGCAGCCCATACCCGCAAGCCTTGACAAGAGTATGTCGTGGTCAACTGTGTCGAACGCCTTCTTAAAGTCCAGATAGGCTACGTCAACCTGAAGCCCAGCGTCAACAGCTGGTACTAACTGTGTCATCAGGTGAAGCAAGTTCCCCGTTGTACCGCGCCCAGGACGGAAGCCGTGCTGCGTATCAGACAAATGAGGGCCTATCTGTGCATAAAGGCAATTGTGAACAGCCATCTCGAATACCTTGGCTGGCGCGCTCAGTACTGCAATAGGCCTGTAGTCACTGGCATCCGTACCACCTCGACCTTTCGGTATAGGTACCACCCGCGTAAGTTTCCAACGACTAGGAAAGTGTGCCACCGACAAGCAAACATTAAATATGTGCAGCAAAGGTTCTATTAATACCATGCGGCAATCTCTCAAAATGAAGGGCGGGATACCGTCCGGACCCACTGAGCGCTTAGGCGGCAGACCAGTCAGCGCGCGCCGAACGGCCGCCTGCTCGAGGCAGGGGAGGTGCGCATACGCGCCGCTCGGCGCTGCCTTCCCGCACGCCGCCTCCGCGCTCAGCTTGCCCGCTGTCGCGCTGTACACAGAGTGAAAGAATCGTGCATATTCCTTAGCGGATTCATCACCAGACAGAACTCGTCCCTCTTTGATCAATTTGTATTGACTAGAAGTGTCTTTTTTTGACCTTACATAATTCCAGAAAGATTTAGGGTCTGTAGCGAGATGGTTCTGTACTCGATCTCTGTACCGAAGGTGAGAACTCGCTGTTTCCGCCTTCACCTTTGCCCGACACTGAGAGAATGCCTCATAATCACTTGGAGATTTGGTCGCTTTATACTTTTTGTGCAAATTGTATTTTAATTTAATTTCTTTAATAAGATCTAAGTTATACCATTCTGGATATCTTCTATTACTAATACTTTTAGTTTTCGGAGGAATGCTAGCTTCAAAAGTTTCATAGATTTTATCATAATAAAAGTTTAAAGCCAACTCAGGATCTTGAATACTGTATAAATCTTTCCAGTCTATTAAACTAATTAAATAATATAACTTATTGTAATCTGCTTTTCTAAAATTCCATTTCCTATACTGCGACTGAGGGTGTGGTTGTGATTCGCGAGCTGCGGGTGTGGAATGCGTTGGTGTTGTCGCACATGACGCCGCAACGCTGACCGCAAGCGGCGGGTGATACACGTCCACGGGCTGCAGACCTTCGTCGGCAGCGCACACCGTCACCCCATCGCGCCCACTCAACACAAGGTCCAGTTGCCTATTATTGCAATTCGGCACCATGTTACACTGAGTGACCTCACAAAAGGCCACAAAATATTCAAAATAACTACACACATTACTATTGCACGAAACTAGATTAAAATCTCCTAAAATTACTATATTACTTCTATACTTAATACACAATTTTTCTAATAAAGTAAACATTACCATGTACTCAGTCTCTTCTGCCTTTGGTGGTATATACACTACACAGCATAGAAATAAGAAATGACTCTGCTTATAAACACTTGCACATATTAATTCGAATTGTTGGGTATCAATATTAATATCATATGGCATTTGTATTCGTCGCAGTTCAAAACACGGTGTGGCCACTACAAGTACGCCGCCCTGCTTGCGTCCGTCCGCTCGGTCACAACGTAGGATCTGGTATCCTGGCAGTGAAATTTCTGAATCGTAAATTGATTCGTTACATCCCGATTCTGTAATAGCAAATATATCAGCATCCGACGATTCCAGCAGTGATAAAAATCTTGTTGTTTTGGTTCTTAGTCCTCTAACGTTTTGGTATAAAATGTTGTATGCTCTACTGTGTGTCTGTTCGTGGATGGTTTGACGTGGTTGTGGTTGAGCGTCGAAAAAAAATCCATTCACTGAATTCTACATTTAGTGGCCAAACATCAGGGTTACATAATTTTTCAAAGCCGTTTTCTGGTAAGCCTATTTTAAATGACGAATAATTTCTTTCAGTTCTCGTTTTTATCATTTCTACTATAAATTCCGAGTTATTTCCTAATATGTCTTTTATATATTCCTTAATGTTATCTTCAGTAGTACTTTTGTCCAACCTCCATACATGTAGATATTTTTTCCGTTCTACCGCCTTCAACAATGTAACCGAAGTGTTACCGCCTTTCTTTACCGGATTATTTCTTTTGTTGCTTTTCACTTCAATCCATTTATCATTGATATTTTCCGTCACCGCTGTATTTCTGGCCACCGCTGCGTAGGTAGCGCTCAGCTGAGGCTGAGCCGTCGTCTTCGTATGTAAGGGCGACGCGGCCGACAGCGGTGTCGCGCTCGCGGGGCCTGGCTCGGCAACAGCGCGCGGTAACTGCGTCGTCTTTGAGTTGGATACTGTCGCACTCGCGGGGCCTGGCTCGGCAACAGCGCGCGGTAACTGCGTCGTCTTTGAGTTGGATACTGTCGCGCTCGCGGGGCCTGGCTCGGCAACAGCGCGCGATAACTGCGTCGTCTTTGAGTTGGACACTGTCGCGCTCGCGGGGCCTGGCTCGGCAATAGCGCTCGATAACTGCGTCTTCTTAAGAACTATAATTTCCTCTTCCAAACGAGTGCACTTTTTATTAGCTACACTTAAATATTCTCTCAATTTGTTATTCTCTAAGACCAAAGGTGCTACTGAATTCTTAATCTCTTGTATAAGTTTTGTTTCAACAGTATTCAATCTAGCATAAATTTCTCCTTTTAACATATCCGTAACACTCTGGATACTTTCCATCATGTTATTTGCCGATGGGGTAGTATTTACCTTAAAATTAGTCTCTTTACAACTTTTAGTTGATTCCTTTTCGATGAACTCACCTCCTGAGCGGGAGCCGCGTGCCGGTGTATCATCTGTCACTCGTACGCGATGTGTTACGTTCGAGCAGGAATCACACCTATACGAACTTTCCAGCTGGATTTTTTGTTCAGTAAATGTAGCCGAAGTAATGTTTAGACAGATATAATGATATACTGTCTTGCATCCAGTACAACTCAAGAGTTCTCCCAATGCAATCTTTTTATTGCAAGCAAAACAAATCATTTTGAATGCCCGCGTTGCGCGAGTGAGACAAAGCTAAACGTATATAGGCGGGAGTGAACGAGCAAAATGCGCGACTCGCGATACTTCGCACCGCGCACACGTTGACACTGTTTTCACTGTTTGTTTGGGAACTAAATAGTCTCAAAGTCACAATATCCACAGAAATTAACACTGTCCTGCACTTTATGACATTAACAGTTCAGTTTACACACATTTTTAGCGTAGTACACCGCAAAATTAACCATTTTTGAAATTAAAAAACCGGGAGCGCGGCGGGCCACGTTGTCACCGCGCCATTTTCGCGGCGCATGTTGACACTAGACTGTTGACTGTTGACACTAGACTATTGTAACTTACATAAATTACAAGCAGACACACTAAACACTAAACTAAACAGATCCAACAACACCGACTTCCAAAATTAAAGTTATTTTTCAGTTTGTAGTTTTTTTTTTAGATGTCGGTTTTTTTTACGTAAAAAGTTTTTAAGTGAAGAAACAAAAATTTATTTCCGCATAAGTGATCTCTGGGCAACAGTCTCCACACAATGGATGCCTGAGAATGGATGGCGCCGTCGAGGCCGGCCCAGGAAGAGGTGGCCAGATGACCTGGACGCGTACCTTCAGGGTTGGATCGAGGTGGCTCTAGAAAGGGATGCCAGGATGGATTTGCGCAGAGGAGGCCTTTACTCAGCAATGGGACAGTCTAGGCTAAATAAAATAAATTTGTGCGGCTTTCTCTTGACTTTCCCATATAAAATAAGTTTTAAATCTCCAATATACAGTGTGGCAATTAGGTTATCACATTAATTGAAACCACGTATTCTACATCACGTATTTTATATATATGTCGCAGCCAACTGGTTAAATTAGCCGTTCAGTTAACTGCCTGGCCTTTAGAAGTAGTGTTCGCCTCGCTTCCTCCCACGGCTCGAACGCGGTTGATCACAGTTCCAACCTAACCTAACCCACTTGGTCGGGGTGCAATGCCTTAATTACTGCAACCAATTCGGCTCGCGCGTGATTGGTTACAGACTTCCAACCTAAACTGTAATTGAATATCATTCAGGCCGTTAGTTGAACGGCCGCCGTTTAGTTGAAAGGCTAGGCGGTTAACTGAACGGCTAATTTAACCAGTTGGTTGCGACAGACACACTTTTTAATAAAAATGCACACAATTATAATTATTCATAACAATTAACATTCTAGCCGTGGTACCTAATATGAATACCATAAAAATTAATCGCCGAAATGTACTTCCGAACGACTGCACCAAATTGGATAATTCTTTTTTTGTTGTGTTCGATATTGTCAGGACAAGGTTTGTATAAAACTTCGGAAATTGTTTTTTTTTTCAATTTTTTGTTGTTAAATTGTTGATTTTTTTAATAGACTAATAACAACGTTTAATAACCGCTGTACTGTTTAATGTGATAACCTAATCGCCACTATGTATATGTTAGGGTTATTTTAAAGATGACACTTATAATAAACAGCAGTCAGATTGTGAAAGCAAAATAATTCCCTTTAAAAAAAAAAAAAACTCATCTTGGTGTAAGAGAGAGACGTCCAAATCGACCAATCTGGTGCTGTTGGCATCTTGCGGCTTTTCTCGTACTTCACTATTCTAGGTCTTCCACCTTCAGGAGCCACGCTATGCCCTGCTGGGCTTTCCATGATGACAGAATAAAACACCGCATCACCAGAACCTTCTGTCACCGTCCTTGCATACACCATCCTTGTCCAAAATTTTGTTCAAGTCAGCACCCGCAACAAAAGTACCAAACCGGAATGAAGAATCCCCCGGTAACTAATCCGGGCCGTCCGGGAAACGTGTCGGAACCGTGTCGAAAAGACGGTTAATCCCCACTACTGTACTGTTGGCTGTCAGGCGGATTATACTACGAGTGTTCTTTAAAACCGTCAGTGAGATTCGGAATAAAATATGATGGGAGAAGATGTTTGTTTTGATAGGCGAGAAACAGCGAGAGCCACAGAGATTTAGTGGATGTTAACCCTTCTAAGCCTGATTTTCGAAATTAAATTAAAATAAACATCAATGTATTTATTGCAGTAGCCAGATAAAGGGGAAAAAATCAGAATACATACCTATTTGAAATATATAAAAAAAAAAAAACTGGTTAATATTTTAGGCATCTTAACTAATAATATTATAAATGCGAAAGTAAGTTTGTTACCTTTTCACGCCTAAACCGATCATCCTGAAATTTTGCATACGTTGTCAGGTGTACAGAAACGGATATAGGGTAACTTTTATCTCGAAAAAAAGTGCTGTTCCCGAGGAAAACAACAATAATGTTATTATGATAATAGATGGCGCCATGTGTCTTTTGTCTTGATCTCGGACGAAGTCGCGGGCAACAGCTAGTTAAGGCCATAAATTATGTGGCACAAACTGTTAAAATGTACAAACGCCAGCACATCAACCTACCCGTCAAATTTTTCCAATCAACTTTGAATCACTTTAGCGATGACGTTGAAAATCTATTAAAGAAATTTGACAGATTATCTTGATGAGCTTGATGTGCTATAGCGTTTGTACTCATACATAAAGCCAAATATTAAAAACAAAATTTAAAACTTAGGGCTAAAGAATCTAGAAATAAATAGATATAATAATAAATAGATATTGAAAGAAGAATCATAACGTTACTTCCCCGATTATGAAAACAGAAACAAAAGAAAATAATACATTATTTACTTTTATTCTTATACGTTATTACAACCATATTAAACAAATACATACAAACCTACGTACTTACAAGACGTTAGTGGTTACCAATAATTCGAACTAACGCCTGGCTCGACGCCTCCGGGTGTACATTCATGCAATAATTCCTAGATCGGTTATGTAGTCGAGTGCCGGGCATACACGATGATTGACATTCCATTAATCTATGCTCTTGATTCGAGATTCGTGTATAATAATGTTTATACTGGTTACCACAGTATGTCCTGTGGTTTTCTTTTCTTCAAAGGGTAAAAAGGGACCCTATTACTAAGACTCCACTGTCCGTCTATCTGTCTGTCTGTCACCAGGCTGTATCTCATGAACCGTGATAGCTAGACAGTTGAAATTCCCACAGAATATTGTGTATTTCTGTTACCGCTATAACAAAATATACTAAAAACAGAATAAAATAAATATTTAAGGGGAGCTCCCATACAACAAACGTGATTCTTTTGCCGTTATTTAATATAAAAAAAGCCTTTTATTCCCTATTAGTTATAAGAGTTTTAAGTACCTAAATTTAAATAATCTTAATTAGTTTTTTTTTTTTTATAACAATAACCCCCCTCAAGGTGAAGGACTTATTTTATATGTAGTGTTAAATATTGTATGGTGGTACGTAACCCTTCGTGTGTGAGTTCAACTCGCACTTGGCCGGTTTTTTAAATAAGTTAAAAAGCTCTTTGTTCACACACATTTTCAAACGGGAACCCCGTTTTTCCCTTTGGGTACGGGACCCTAAAAACCAATAGCCTAGAAAATAGTACAAACTGGAAAAGTAAAACTCGAGGAGCCAAAAACTTATTGAATCTTTACACCGTATGTGTTAGAAAAAAAAAAACTTATATCCAAAACTTGACACAACTCTCAACGCGAATGTAATACGAATATAGTTTATAAATTATATAGGCTCCATTTATGGGCCATACAGTGATAAAGTTTCAGGGTGGTATAAACCTGGTGTGGGAAGGAACAAGTTTTTACGTCTGTTTGAAAGCGATAGTAGAAGAAAGTTGTTGAGTGTCATGGGAACATTTTGGATGGTTCTTATGGAAAGACAACTATAAAAAAGTAAATGTGTGGCGAATTGTTTCAATATAGACTTATATCCAACTAGCTTCCGCCCGCGGCTTCGCCCGCGAGGTATGTCGATAAAAACTATGCTATGTCCTTCCCCGGGATGCAATCTATCTCTTTGCCAAATTTTATCGAAATCCGTTCAATGGTTTAGGCGTGAAAAGGTAACATACAGACAGACAGACAGACAGACAGAGGTACTTTCGAATTTATAATATTAGTATGGAAGTATGGATTAGAGGTATATTGAAGAATGTCAATGATGATGACGGTAAAGATTTAATTTCTCATTATTTAAGAGGGGCTCGTGGCTAAGTAATAACAGCCACAAGGGTTGATCGATTAAGTTAAGTTACAGTTCCCGCGGTTAGTCCGTGAATGGGTGACCATCTTTACATACCGAGAACCTTCCATGCTTCTGAAAGCACGTCCTGGCTGTCATTTGGTAGACTCTTTAAGCCTCTGGCCCTGGCTGTCATTTGGTAGACCTTTGACAGTCGTTACGGGTCGTCAGAAGTCCGAAAGTCTGACAACCAGTCTTACTAAGGGGTATCGTGCTACCCAGTAACTGGGTTGTGGAGGTCAGATAGACAATCGACAATCGCTCCATGTAAAGTACTGGTATTCAGCTGCATCCGATTAGACTGGAAGCTGACCCCAACATAATTGGGAAAAGGCACTAAAGTCTAAAGTCAGATCTAAAGATCTGTAGACCATTTTTTATTTGACATGTCAGTTTCCTCACGATGTTTTCCTTCACCGTTTTAAGAACAGTGGCGATGAAATTATTTAAACAAAGTAAAGCACACGAATTCGAACTCACGACCTACAACCCTTAAGTGGCGGTCATTACCACTGTGTTATCTTATAAGAGCAAGGAGAAATTATCTTACTCCACATCCTCCCGCCCAAGAAAACCACAAAGGTTGTCAATAAAACTCAGTAGATCATATTATAGCACATAAAAGGTTCTGTTATTACCCGTCATAAAATTAATATGTCCCGCGTTATACTAGGTAAATTGCGGGTCCTTCCACATTTTATTTCCTCTCTTTTTACGACTGTAACACTACAGTGAGATTTTCTTTTTTATTGTTATTTTGCACCTTATTATACCCCACTATAGAGGTTCATTTAAAGAGCCTTTAAAGCTGACCCACATTTGGGCTGGCCATACCGCAACGTAAAAATCTTTCTGCATCACTTTTGTTTAGTTTGTATCAACAATCGAACAATACACCGCACTTTGTTTAACCGACTTCCAAAAAGGAGGAGGTTATAATGTTCGACTTTGTCTTTTTTTAATGTATGTTCACCGATTTCTCCGTCAATAGTGGACCCCATGGAAATCGAGGGAAACCCTCAAATTTTATTGGCGATTTGGGTATTTTTTAAAGTAACTTGAGCATTTGCTCTCGGAAATCATCAGTAGGTAAAGTGGAGCTAATGATAAAGACCACAGATGGCCATCGGAACTACTGAATGATAAATATTTCATGGGTTGCGATTCGATTACTTTAATATGGTTGCTAAACAATTTATGCTCGTCACAATGCGTATGGTATGTGGTTGTTGAGGAGATCTCCTGGATCTTACCAGGAGAACTCCTCAACAATTAACGTCGCATCATCGGGAAACAATTTATGCTCGTCACAATGCGTATGGTGACTGGTTAAATAACTTTAATTTCGGAGGTCGGTGTCAATAAACGAAAATGCAGAACCAACGACACCGACTTCCGAAATTAAAGTTATTTTTCACTTTGTAGTATTTTTTTTTGGAAGTCGTTTGTTTTTTTTTTTTTTTGTAAAAAAGTTTTATAATTGTATGGATATGCGATGTGCTGCGGCCCAATGCGGCTGTAAGTGCTCTTGTCATAATAAGGACGTTCAATTTATTTGTTTATTTTAACTTATAACAGCCAATGTCACGCAGGACATTAGTTAAAAATACAAACACATAAGTTAAATACAATAACTAAAAGTATACGACTAATCGTTCATCTCACAATACTCCAGAGATACTGTCTTCCATTCGCCCGCGAACACATCACAGGCAGGCTTAGCGTCCACGAGACCGCGGAGCGTTGAGCGCAGAGCGTGCGAGGGACAAGAGACTGGGCTCGAGCGAGGTTTAACTCCCAATCACGGCAAACAATCTGTGCCGCCTGTAATAAAATAAGAGCATCCTCAGACGTTGCCTGAGGTAGCAGCGCGGTGCGGGAGGGGTGTGATGACGTGATGCGAGAGCCAGTGATTTAACAACTTGTGACAACTATCACCCCTCCCGCACCGCGCAGCTACCTCAGGCAACGTCAGCGTGGTCATAAATAAAAATAAAAATAAACCGACGAAAAAACGGAGGTGGTTATCACCACCTCCGTTTTTTCGTCGGTTACAAACATTCCTCTTCTTTAAAGGCAGTCATGTAAAAATTTTACGAAATGTCTCTAATCTCACCCCTTTCAGCCTAAAATTAATCCTACCCTAAATAACTGAAATACATAAAAGGATATTTATTTATACGTCACATATTTGCCTAAATGAATCACAGGTACATCACGAGGTGGGGACTGCGAAAAATGTCAAATTTCAATCCGTCTCTGGTCCCGGTCGGCATTCCGATCATTCACGAACCTGAGTATACGAGTACCTACGGGTTTTGGATTGTAGAAATACGGGACATGGTAATTTGGTTTATATTAGTCTAAATGAGTAAGCATGATGTTTTTTGAGATCAGTGGTAGCTCAGTGGTAACAGACGATTTCTAGGTCATGGGTTCCAACCCAAGCAGGTACGTAGTGAAAAGTGTATTTCATCACCACTCCTCGCAAAACCGTGAAGGAAAACATCGTGACGAAACTGGCATGTCCTGGCATTAAAACTTCGAAGACATGTGACTTCCGTAAACCCTCACTGGGCCCGCGAGGTGGATTATGGCTCACTCCCTCTCACACAGAGCAGGCCCGTGTTCTGTGTCCAGCAGTGGTAGCATTATTGGCTGATTATGCTTATGCTTGCCGGTCCCAATACTGAAAAGATTCGCACAGAGTGCCTCAAACATAAGTTAGGCTAAGGCCCGGAGACTCGCTCAATACAAAACACAATATCAATATTCATTCCATGAGCTATTAAAGTTACCCACATAGGAATTGGCAAGTAGGCCAGCAAGCAGTGATCGTATTTGTACGTTCACAAGTTGTTAGGATATTGTGGCAAATAGTTGTGGTTGCAAACTATGGGTTATGATTTACTGGGTCGACGGGACTGTGGTATTTATGTTGTAAACCACAAGGTCGTAGGTAGGACTTAATACGCTGCCTTGTGAGAATCATGGCAAGTGACCTTAATAAATACCGGGCCTGTAATTAAAAGGCATGTATTAAATAGAGCCTCTTATAATTCCCATTTTGCGCTCCTAAAAATATTATAGAACACTCTTATATTAAAATGATTGCGCCACTTTTTGTGACCTTCAAATAATTCTTATGGGTCCTTAAAATACTAAATAGCCACTTACGTGACTGATTTTGAATGTAGCGCCACCCGGTGCCACAGCACAGCTCGCTTCACTCGTTCGGCTCGGGCACAGTTGGTCACAGTTGGTCACAGTTGGTCACAGTTCTAATTTGACCTAAGCCATTTGTTTGGGGTGCCGTAACTTAGTTACTGCGACCAACTGTGAAAAGGTCACAAAGTTAAAAAGAGGCTTAATTATTAAAAAATAAAAAGTATTAGAAGAGCATACATTTTTTGAGGTTCAGTTAAAAAAGTCCCAATAAAAACAAAACATCTTCGTTCTCCTATAGAACCCATAAATCAAGATTAATGCTCGTTGTAAAGATCACCACACTTGCTCTCTGCGTATTGGCGTTTTCAGACTTTTACCACTGAGTTTGTAAAACTAATTGAAACTAGTATTTTGAAATAGCCGGCCGTATTCACACGCTTTACCAAAGCTGTCGACACAGCTCACAGAATAAGCAAGCTGAAGTGGCAATGGACGGGCCATAGCCGTAGAACCGATGACCGTTGGGATAGTCGACGTGGTCTTGAGTGGAGACCCCGGATCGGCAAACGTAAGGTAGGAAGCCTTCAGGCTAGGTGGAGCGACGATCTTCGTAGGGTGGTTGGTAGCAGCTGGATGAGAGTTGCCAAAAATCAAGCTGAATGTCGTGCAATTGGAGAGGCCTATGTCCAACAATGGCTGATGATGATGCACACGCTTTACGCACGTAAAAGAATATGCCACAATCAGTTCAAAAATCTGTCCTATTGCAATAGCTAGTAAGTATACCCATCCTTTTAGGACAGCCCTTTAACCCCCACCATTCGAACTTCAAATCCATAAATAAAACGAACTCAAAGTTGCAGAAGTTTCGAGTTCAGCATCAGCCAGCGTCCCAGTGCCACTAAATTAAGTTAGGTGTAGTGAAATTTATAGTACAGGAGCTAAGCTGACAAGTTAAGTGATGGTGCGTGCAGCTCTTAAAAGTTCCTCCTGGATTGTGGTAACAAGATTATCTACTGGCTCTCCGACTATGTTAGTACTGATTCTGTAGTTCTGTTGCTGGTCACGGATGGAATTTTTATGGGATTTCTGCGATTGTACTGTTGATTAATGGGTTTGTGTTGCAATATATAGATGAAAATATTTATTGGTGTACTTGCTTTGTTTGTTTGTGAATTTTAAGAAACAGTAAATAGTTAGTATTTAGGTATTACTTCCCTAAGAGTTCCTGAGAAAAAAATATTTTGACTGACAAAAAGTCATATTATAATGAGGATTCGCACCGGAAGCGGAAGAACTAAACAAAGATTAATTTTAAGAACGTTCACAGTCTGAAGGCAACTTCCCGTAATTAAAATCGTTCAAAATCTAGTCGCAGTCTCATCTCAGTGACAATCAATGTCAATAACTTGTCAAAAATGTAATGAGACCGGAATAACTTGGAATGAGAAAGTTGAATAAGAAAGATTTCAAAACAAAAGAAGAACTAGCAGGGGATCGAGGAGGGGGTTGGAGGGGGGGATCAGGGGATCAGACCGGAATTAATCGAAATTGGAGGTAATTTTGACAGAATGAGACTGAAATCAGTGGGGCAATTCTCGTAATTTTAAGAACGTTCACAGTCTGATCTCAGTCTCAGTCTATCAAAAATACTTCTAATTACCTTCAGATGTATTAACGTAAATGAAACAAAAGGAATATGTAAGGATTGTAGCAAGTGGAGTTCAGTGGGTTCTGCCTACCCCCGTGGGAAAAAAGCAGGGATTTCTTTTGCGTTATATAATTTTTAGTACTCATGTAAATATCTCCGCTGAGACTTGAAAATATTATTATGGACATGTGCGCCTTCCCGTTCTGGCCTATGGATCCCAGACTTGGTCTTTGACAACCATTCAAAAGTCCAAAATCAAGGTTTGCCAACGTGCAATGGAGCGCAGTATTCTAGGCGTCAAATTGACAGACCATATTCGCCACACCACACTGCGCTCCAAAACACAGATTACTGACGTTGCTCAAAAAGTCGCTAAGCTGAAGTGGGACTGGGCTGGTCACGTCTGCCGTATGCATAAGCTGTGGGCCGAAATAACCACCACGTGGAGCCCTGACACAGGTAGAAGACGTCGCGGCAGACCCCGTAGAAGATGGCGGAACGAGCTGGACAAAACAAATGACCAGTGGTCTACTTAAGCCCTGGATCGAAAGAGCTGGAAGTCAGAGGCATTTGCCCAGCAGTGGGATTATGCAGGCTAACAGTAACTTAAAAGGCGGGTACTCTAGACACAAATAGATATGCATACATACGTATATGAAAATATGTCTGTGGATTTCGGAATCCTCCTAAATCTAGGCGACAGATTGGCTTTACACATTCAAATACGTTAAGACTCGTGGATCCAGAAGCTTCATCTAGGATTCTCTTTATCACGTCACAAACAATCCGTCTTAAATATAATATGAACAAGCACAAAAACGTATTTCAATTTTGTTATTTGTTTTTTATTTTTATCTGGGTTGGCACATGACTCCAACTTTTTAATATAGTACAACAATTTTGTAGCAATCACGATCAGTTCTACGAGTAAAATTGCATTGAACATTGTGTCCAGAAGACGATAGAATTTTTTATCAGCAAACATGTGGCGATTTATATGGCCTTATTATTATGCGTTACACACTCGCTGGGAAAATGAGATCGTGCGTAAAGCTGGATCACGCTGGATGGACGTAGCTAAACACAGAGAAAGAACATTACATGGATCGATTGCCTATCTGACTTCCACAACCCAGTTGCTGGGTAATACAATACCCCTTAGTAAGACTGGTTATCAGACTTTCGGGCTACTGACGACCCGTAACGACTGGCAAAGGTCCATAAATGACAGCCGGGACCAACGGCTTAACGTGCTTTCCGAGTCACGGAGGGGTCTAGTATGTAAAGATGGTCACCCATCCACGGACCAACCGCGGCAGGCGTAGCTTAACCTGATCGATCGCCCCTCGCCGCTGTTATTGTTAATGTTATGATTTATATCCACTGTAAAAAAAGAGAAAAATAAGACTTACAATTTTTTTTTATTTATAGATATTAATATGTCTTTGATTTAATAGGTATGACTACTTTTTCAAATGTTAATAATCAGTCATTGTTATGTATTACATACTGAAAATCAAGCAGCGTTTAACTGTAGAATAGACAAAATGTTCTTTCATATCTTCATTAGGTATTTCAACGAAGTATTCCCGTTTGAGCACCTAAGTATTTATAAAGCACCAAAAGTATTCCCATTTGAGCACTAATCAATATTTTAACGGGGTGCTTAAAGGGGAACAATAATATTTACATAATATATTTTTAGCATAACATAATGCCTGTATTCCCTAAAAGGTTAGGCAGAGCTACACCTATAGTACACCCATATTTCACCAGTTAAGTTTGAGTCCAATGTGATAGGGGGCGAGCCTATTGCCAGCAACCGGGCACAAATCCAGGCTCCGGACTGCTACTGAGCAATTCCAGATGGAAAAACCCATTAACACTTTGTCTGACCTGGCAATAGAATGCAGGACCTCATGCTCAACTGAGGCTATTTCAACAAAGTTTTAGATATACACGAATTATAGTCATTCTAAAAAAAACTCATTAATCTAAGAATTAAACTCAAACTCCACTGCACCACAGGTCATTCTCCTCAAAAAGCCGAGAGCATTTCAGTAATCAGTAGCCTACGATGGTTTATTAAAAAGAAGGTGAAAGCTTTGAGTCCTTCTCATGTTTAATTAAAATGGCCGACATTAAGAGATCTTGCTTTCACTCTATTTGATAGTGGGGTCGGTTAGGCTGCGGATACGAAGTCAGCGGGCGGATATCGGGATAAAAAGTATCCTATTTGTTAATCCTGGTTATAAACCATCTGTGTAACAAATTCATCCAAATCAGGTTAGTAGTTTTTGCGTGAAATAGTAACAAGCATCCATCCTGTACTTTCGCGTTTATAATATTACTAGCTGCGCCCCGCGGTTTCACCCGCATAAGTTTCGATCCCGTAGGAATGTCGGGATAAAAAGTATCCTATATGTCAATCCGGGTTATAAACTATCGGTGTACCAAATTTAATCCAAATCCGTTCACTAGTTTTTGCGTGAAAGAGTAACAAACATCCATCCATCCATCCATCCTCACAAACTTTCGCATTTATAATATTAGTAGGATAGTAGGAAGTAGGATTAGTAGAAAGTAGGTTAGTAGGATTGTGTGCTTTTTAGTCTGTGCAAAATAAATCTATTTGATAAGATTGGTGTAATTAACTGAGATTGTTAATTATGAGATAAAATAAACCACTCATGATTTTCAGAAAATATTGACAACATTTATTTTAATGCAGTGTTCCACAGACTATAAAAAAAGACATTTTACAGAGTAAGTCAAAAATGGAAAGGCGGGAAATTTAAAATATAAATTAAACACTATTTTCTTTACCATATTGTCCCGAAGGTCGCGCTTCACTTCCACAGAGACAAGCTTTTAATTTTCTTACGATTTTTGGAATCACATAAAGTTGTTAATCTATAATTTTGTGATCATGGTAAAACAAAATATGTACGCAAGTAATTTCACGGTTAAATCTATTGGATAACTGTACACTACACGCGGTATTTGGCCAACAATATTAATTTTTTATTTTTTTTGTTTACAGGTAAATATCTTGTCCATCAGTTTTGAAGCTATTTCTGGTTGGTTCTTCAATAAGGCCGGAATAAAAATAAGTAAGAAATAGTCGTATAAGAAAGATGAATGAATATTTTTATATGAAACCTACCTGTCGGCCATATTTTTTTTTCAAAATGGCGGCCACGTTTTTATACCTATACAAGGTGTAACAGAATAAACGCAAGTGCTGAAATTAGTTTGTTCATAATTGTCTACGAATCGATATCAGTAACTTTTAATGATGTATTTTGCCAAACTGACCGGTGATTGAGCCAAAGAAAATTAAATCTTATTTAAAATCTAAAAGACTCAATGTTAAATGCATTAAATAGTTTTAGGGTCAAAACGATCTTCTTAATAAGTTAGCTTTAAAAAAATAAGTCTTGGTTATTTTTTACTATTTTACTTACTTGTTTTTTTTTTAGCTTTTAAGTCAATACTGTAGCGGGGGTGTATGAGGTCTTGCGTTAATTATGTTACACATTGTTTAAATCAATAGCCGACATCAATGGAAAACGGAAAATATAATAACCCGTAAAGCGTCACGCTTCAGAGATATTAACGTTTAAAGTTGATCACGTGACATCCATATTTTTTGAACTTGCTTTGATCGTGTTGCATAAATGTTTAATTACTTTAAACTTTCAGAGTGATTATATCAAACATCAATGCAACAAGATACTCGAATAAAAAAAAGTAAGTCGAAAGTTAAAAAAATATGGATATCACGTGTTCAACTTTGAACGCCAGTGTAAAAATCTATTTCCTTTAATTAATTAGTTTATTGGTTAAAGACGTACGACATACCATCTTTTTCAAAGAAATAATAGACAGCTAGAAAGAACGCACCCTGTATAAAAGTCCATTCAAAACCACCTCTATCAAATGAACTCCTTTCAACAGTTAAGACAGTAACTGAACTGGACTGAACACAATACGCGCGCATTCCACGTCTCACTAGACACCAGTCGTTTATCTTAGCGCTCGCTTTTTTCGCTCGTTCCGCTCAAAAAATAACTAACCATTTACTTAGGTTAGCTCGCGCAGGAAATAAGGTACTAGGTAGTGAATAGAGTCTGGCCAAGATTTTTCTGTTTTGCATGATAATATTAGTTCCAGAGCTTAAATAAATACTTGGAATGCTATGCATGCTATGGTATGGTATGGTGAAAATGATTAGCCAGTCTGTAAAGCTGATAGTGATGACTGTTTCGGGTTAGCCCTTTACAGTTAATGAAATTCAATTCAATTGAATTTTTGGAATTAATTTACCAAACTAAAAAAACCGGCCAAGTATTTTTTGGATTACGTACAAGTGTCGTAATCGGGATGAAAATAGATGCATGCACGGTACACGGGGGTGGCGGTTTATAGTATTTTTCGAAAAGCTATAACGAACTCATATACTTATAAAAAAAAAGGACTCCGCGCCACGCATATCGAAAGTCAAGCACAGTAAGTATGCCGGGACCGCTTGTACAAACACGCCTCACGCTCACATTTATATCATAGTATGCCGACCGGCCGCCATTACGTGACATGACAGCGTCAATCGTCAATCACACACACATAGATCGGTACGGTGCTTCACTTTCGATATGCGTGGCGCGGAGTCCATCTTTTTTATAAGTCTACGGACGAACTAAGTTATTTCTGAGGTTGTAACCGAAAATAAAGTTATCTCAAAAACTTGACTTTTCATACAAGCTTTCAAGCCCTTGTTTTTCGAAATTAATGAACTGATTTCAATGAAACTTCATACGCATAAGCAGGATACAAAGGTCTAAAATGTTAGTAAAGAACATTTTCGTAATGTCTTATTTAAAAAGAGAAAAACGAACTGGAAATGTCTGCTTCTATGGAAAATTTTAAATCAGCCTAGTTTCGCTGTAACACAATTTTACGAAAATGTTCTTAACTATATTTTTTGACATTTATATCCTGCTTATGCGTACGAAGTTTCATTAAAATCGGTTCATTGATTTCGAAAAACAAGGGCTTGAAAGTTTGCATGAAACGTCGTACGTCTTAAATGCTCTTATAAAAGAAGTCACTTAGAAATATCATAATCCTTATAATAATGACACCAACAACAACAATACACACGCTCATGTGTAGTGGTATGTTTTGTTATCTACATGTATGGGGAGTGTCGGCAC
The DNA here is from genome assembly GCA_963669345.1 of Gortyna flavago. Classification (NCBI taxonomy): domain Eukaryota; kingdom Metazoa; phylum Arthropoda; class Insecta; order Lepidoptera; family Noctuidae; genus Gortyna; species Gortyna flavago. The sequence continues at coordinate 13,525,726 of OY770145.1, read as the reverse complement.
ATCCCATGATAAAACAACTTTTTTTCCCATTTTCATCGATAAAGGTCAAATAACCATCCTCTACCTTTATTTAAGTAAATTATTAAACGACCACAATAACACAGATGCTTCAATTAAGTTCATGGAATAGTAATCAATGTTGTTTGCTCAATACCATCCAATATATCATCTCTCAATGGAAAGGTCTTTCTAGGAACCCTTTGAGGTCCGCCATTGGGTTTGCTCACAGCCAAGCAAATACACAAAGCTTAATTATTATTTCTTAGAAGCCTCTCACTCCACAGGGAATATTATGCTCAAATGATTAGCACAAACAAATTGACAAGTAACAATCGCTTTCAAGCGTTTCAAAGGTCAGGTCGGATCTTGTTCGGATGTACAAAGACTTTCAACAGGATTAAATTTTTCGGTAACTTATGTTGTAACTCTTTGACTTATCCATCTTCGTCACCGCTGACAGAAAGTTACTTTGTCTAGGACCTCACTTTAATCGTTCCCGTTGTGCAATTTATTTCAACACCACCGATTTTACAACGGTAAAGGTAAATATCGTAAAACTAACACGGAAACATGTTAAACAAAAAAGAAAAACGACGCAATGGGGATCAGAGAATCAGATCGGAATAACCTTACACAGTGCCCGCGTAGTGGATTGCGGCCCACTTTCTTTTATTTCATCATCATCATAAGTCATAATCAGCCTATAATGTTCCCACTGCTGGGACGCAGGCCTCCACTCAGTGAGAGGTAGTGGGCCGTAATCCACCACGCGGGCTCAGTGCGGGTTGGTAGATGTCACATGTCTTTGATTTTTTGGTTCTAGGACATGCCGGTTTCCTCACGATGTTTTCCTTCACCGTTTTGAAAGCATTGGTGATGAAATAACTTACACAAAGTAAAGCGGTTTCATCATTACTTCTCTTTGTATGGTGAGGGAAGACAATGTAAAAATGACATGTCCTAAAACAAAATATTCGAAGACATGTGACATCCACCAACCCGCAGTGGCCAGCGTGGTGGATTATAGCCCACTCCCTCTCACAGAGAGCAGAGGGGCAATTCTCGTAATTTTAAGAACGTTCACAGTCTGATCTCAGTCTCAATCTGTCAAAAATACCTCTAATTTCCATACATTTTGACAAGTGTTTGACATTTGTTTGTCGCTGAGATGAGACTGCGACTAGATTTTGAACGTTTTAAATTACGAGAATTGGCCTTCTGATCTGTGTCACAGTAGTGGCAACGTTATAACATGCTGGTTACACAAATGAATTCACATCTTACTGACATGCATATTAACTGATAGACAGCCATTAGCATAATCTAAATCTGTTATTAATTTAGGCACAGATTACTGATTTAGGTATCTATAAAGTCGTGATGGGCCTCTGGTTACGGCCTCGTTTCTCATTCATGAGGTTGTAGATTCAAAACCTGGAAAGTAACTAAGAATCTAGAGAGGAGATGATGTTGTGAGGAGATTCATACACGACTCCGCCTTGAAGTGTAAATGTGACTACGTATTCTGTCTGTTCGTCCGTGGAATTGATGTCTGTTTGCCCCAAACACGTACGTGGCTGAATTCTGGGCCGAGTCCATATAATTGCCATCGACCGGCTAAAAAGAAGAAGACTACCAACGTGACTTATTTCAATTCATATGTACAGACGCCAGCATATCAAGCCAGCATATTTCCCAATCAACCTAGAACCTTATGCTTTAGCGATAAAGTTGAAAATCTATTAAAGAAATTTGACAGATTGTAGCAGCTTGATGTGCTGGCGTCTGTAGTTTCTGAGTTTTTCTTGGACATTATTGATATTGGTGAAGGAAAAACATCGTGAGGCAACCAGGACTTTTAAGTAAATATAAGTCTGAAATCGCCAACCCGTCTGGAACAAGCGTTGTGATCAATGAAAGAAAGAAAATATATTTAGTTAGCACAGACTAAATGGCACACAATATAATATACATCAATTGAAAAAGGTGAAAAGTGCGATGTAAAAAAATTGCAGGAAAGTGTACCTTAAGGCTGCGCCAAAAAGGTATAGTTCAGCAAAAAAGCCACACACCTAGTGCCTGACGCTGGTTTTCAACTGGATCCGATGTGGGTCACCACGGATGTAAATTAAATCAGTTTTATACTGCTACATGACGTGTGTATGCATACTTAAACAAAATAAATTTGTGCCAGATAAAAATAGTAACAAATACGTACATAAAAAAGTGGTTTGCAAAATTTGAGCTCAATCGGATACCAACAAATGGTCGAAAATCGTTTGCTTTTGACGGACAACTTACAAACATACGAACAGTGCAACTTAAATAAACGCTTGTAATAGTGTGATGTGGAATAAAATCCTACTATAATATCACACTAATATTGTGAGTGTGTGTGTTTGTGTGTGTTTATATGTTTGTTACTTCTTCACGCTCAAACGTCTGGACCAATTTTGATAAAATTTTGTATGGAGGTAGCTGACACCCTGGATTAACAAATAGGCTTCTGTTTATCCCGATATTTCTACGGATATCGAAACTAACGGGGTGAAACCGCGGGCGTAGTTAGTAATATAATAAATGTGCGCTTAGCTTTATTTCTGGCTTTTGACGTGACAACGTCGTATAAATCGATCGAATTGCTGCACGCACGAAAAAGCATGACTCATTGTCACGTTCCGCCTGAGCCGAGCGTGCAAGCGAGAGCGCGGTACAAGCGATAGAGAGGCACGATCTGCCTCAGCGTTCGGCTTGTGACGCATCTATCTCTTATGACGTTATCACGTAAAATTATCGTCCGTTAACCGATTTTACAGACAACCAACTTTCATCATAGCCTTCTCCAAGAATTGGGCTATCAGATGGAAAAAATATTTTAAAAATCCGATTGGTAGTTCCAGAGATAAGCGCGTTCAAACAAACAAACAAACTCTTCAGCTTTATTATTGGTATAGATTAATATGAATGGCTTAAAAACTTAATACTTTCGGTTCATGCACTACGGAGCGAAGTTCCCGTATATACAGTGACGACCATTTTTTTAAACGGTTCTGTCTATTTGCACTTCGAATAAAAACAAATAGTTCTGTTTTGTCTGGCTGTTTGTTCTAGCATTGCGACAAACGGACCTTTTTTATACTTTTTCAGTTGAAAGTTTAGAGAGCAATTTAAAAAGTGTCAATCGAGGGATTGAGTGATAAAAATGCCAAGTATTTTTGTATCAAATAAATTGACTATTCAGCAACTGACTAAAACTGATATCATACGCTTCACTCGAATGAATGGTTAATGATTTGTTTTGGTTGAAGCACTTACCATCTAATCTCTTCACCACCCTTGGTTGACTGGTAAAGCATGCCTTTGTACAGTTTTTGTGAGCGAAAAGTTTAAATAAGTAAATAGTTCGCTTTAGTGAACGTTTACGCGACTTACGAGTTGTGGGTCGTAGGTTCGAACCCAGACAGGCGCTTTACTTTGAGTAAATTATTTCATCACCATTGCTCTCTAAACGGTGAAGGAAAACATCGTGAAGAAACCGGCATGTTCTAGAACCAAAAATTCGAAGACATGTGACATCTACCAATCCGCACTGGGCCCGCGTGGTGGATTACGGCCCACTCCCTCTCACAAAGAGGAGGCCTGTGTCCCAGTAGTGGGAACATTATAGGCTGATTATGTATGCTACGAGTATAAGTGAACGTTTATTTTTGTTTTATTCCACGTTTACACGACACCTACAAAATAACACGTGAATGAGCATTCATCATTTCATCCTTCTATCATTCGGTAGTCGATACAAAGAGCCGAGTGCTGAAACCCAAGATCGTTGGATCGGTTTACAAAATTTGTTCTGACGTTTCGCTTCGAGTGAAAAATGTCGAATGAAAGACCACAATGAAAAAAAGTAAAACGTCTGATAGATTGCATGAGTATGAGCAATTTATTATTTCTTTTTGTTTCGTGGAAAGTTAGTAAAAGTAAGTTATTGTTTATTTTCTCGGCTATTTATTTACCTAAAGTTATTTTAAATTAACGTAGCCATAAGTTTTAGTATTTACTATTCGTAATTTTCATTAATTTTAACAAAAACCTAAAAATACAACAAAATATGAATTAATTACAAAACAGTCAAGTCAAATTAAAACGCATGCATTTAAATTAAACATAAAACAAAGCGACCATTCCACTTTTATCATCAAAAGCATCTTAGTTATTTTATAAATAGATTTTGGTCCTTTTTAGTGCGGACTCGGCGGCTGGCCCTTAAATAACTATTCAGGTCCTTTACTTTACCCCACAACATGTAAGTTATTACAAGCTTAAGGTGCCAACGTGTGCCGCAAAATGTTTGAAACTTTTTCTAACCTCGGTATAATATGTCGGTTTTATCTTTGCATAGAATTATCGTGGGAAGAGAATGTTAAGACGGGATTAAAATTGTGTTAAGGTTGTCATGTACCTACAGCCTTAACAAAATTTAATGTTGAATTTTGTGGACTAGAGTGGATAGTATGAGTATAGTCTAGTACAATTATATTAACGGTTCAATTTAGATTTTTTATACTTCCTTTGTGCACACACGTTTTTCGGTGTGTAGGCATGGTCGTCAGTGTTGTATGGATCACTAAGGAAGCTTGTTGACTGACACGTTTTTTACGGCGTGAATTATACACCGTATCATAATGAAACCGTGCCGTGTTCAAAGGGCCTAACTACGTAATAGGAACTTATTTTTCTATTTCTAAAAAATTGGGAATCCCATGACTCATTCAGACGTTCACAAGTTACAATACCACAGACATATATCCTCAAACACTGACAAAAACTACAGAATAATAACTTCTCTCTGTTTCAAGGCCGTGAAAAAATTACACAGGCCTCCTCACGGTGAGAGGAAGTGGGCCATAATGAGAGGGATCTCACTGAGAGAAAGCCTGTGTCCCAGCAGTGGGAACATTAAAGGATGATTATGCTACACTCAGTCGAACACTGACAAAAACTACAAAGTAATAATAACTTCACTGTGTTTCAAGGCCGTGAAAAATCAAGAATCAGAGAAAACACGAAACAAAACAGACACCCATATACAAAACTGCTGATTTATGCCTTACAACAATAATATCAAGGCCCAACAAAAACTCATTTTAATGTAAAAACTTGGGCTCCTAATTTGGAAATCATGTCATCAAAAGATTATCTTGGATTTTCCACTCTTTAGGCGCCCCCGGCTGTATTTATAAGAGGATTACTGTTGTGATCCTTGTACTGACGGCGAACGAGATTGGTATGCAGGCAGCTAAATACCTACATATGTTTTTTATCCGTTTGCGACGAAGCGCAAAAGTATATTTATTGTACCTAATCTATAGTATAAAAAATGATGTTGCATATGAATATCTATTGATAGACAAGCCATGACAAAAACTGACTACTCTGATGCACAATGTAAGCTTCAATTAGTGGAGCACAAGCCCATCTGGCCCGGGAACACCGTCACTGCGGGTGAACAAAAAAAATGACATTAATTAGGGCCGCCTGCAACACATATCCGTAAATTCGTTTAGTGATATGTGGTTAAGTCATAACAGCAGTACGGGGCGATCGATCAGGTTAAGCAACGCTTGCCGTTGGTCCGTGGATTGGTGACCATATTTACATTCCAAGATCCTCCGTGCCTCGGAAAGCACGTTAAGCCGTTTGTCCCGGGCGTCATTCACTCCAATATCCACGGATCTTTGACAGTCGTTACGGGTCGTCAGAAGCCCGAAAGACTGACAACCAGTCTTATTGGTTTCGTATTACCCATTAACTGGGTTGTGGAGGTCAGATAGAAAGTCGCTCCATATAAAATACTGGTACTCAACTGCGGTTAGACTGGAAGCTGACCCCAACATAGTTGGGAAAAAGCTAGGCAGATAATGAGGGCTTAACGAATTTAAAACACCGCTCTGTTTCTATCTATAGGTTGAAGACGTCAGAGACAGAATGTTGTTTTAAAGGTGCTGGTGGGTCCTACCTACTTTTTACAGTTATTTCTTAACTTCCAAAAAACCGGCACCATAATTGGGCAACATACAATCATTTTGAAGGATATTGTTAATCCATTCCTTCTTAAATGTTTGAAAACATTGTCTGCTCAACAACGTAAATAACGCAATAAATGTTGTTTAACTGTCAAAATTAAATAGCTACTGTTAGTATACGTTACATAATTATCCCGCAGGTCAGATAAGTTTGTGGCACTATACCTAGATATAGTCTGCATACATATCTGTTTTGACGACTGTACTTTGAAATTTGCTCTCGAATGGCCAGGATACGAAGTTGGATGACAAAGTTTTGGTGCTTTAGTAGATAATTAGGTGGTTCAGCAAGTTATGTGGTGGTGGGATTATGGGGTTAATGTAGTAAGAGAGTTTGGGAAAGTTTTTGGGAAACAGCTCTATACATCCAAGGGTTGTAATACTTGTAATTACATATAATGCCAATAGCTGGGAGGGTTTAGTCGCGCTTCCAAAGACAGCCCAGGGCTATTGATGTGACACAAATTTTTCTTTGGGTGTAATTTTTTTTTGGATGGTTTAACAGTATTTTATTTTGTAGGGACAAAAAACTATTACATGCCAAGTTTAACTAGAGACTCTTAAATTAGCACATACATACATACATACATAATCAGCCTATAATGTTCCCACTGCTGGGACACAGGCCTCCTCTCAGTGAGAGGGAGTGGGCCGTAATCTACCACGCGGGCCCAGTGCGGGTTGGTAGGTGTCACATGTCGTCGAATTTTTGGTTCTAGGACATGCCAGTTTCCTCACGATGTTTTCCTTCACCGTTTTGAGAGCAGTGGTGATGAAATAATTTACACAAAGTAAAGCGCCTGTCAGGGTTCGAACCTACGACCTACAACTCGTAAGTCGCGGCCGATACCACTGGGCCACCACTGCTCACTTAGCACAATACTTAGAAATTAATTTATACTCAATCTATTCCTTACTTATGTTACTACACATGTAACCCACAACATTGTCCACGAATTCACAAAAAAAAAAGTTTAAAGAAAACAGACAAATAGTGTGCATCGTAAAAGATTAGTGAGAAAAGAAGAAAAAATAAATATAAATGTACCTATGAATTTAGTAACACTATTGCTCTGGCCTTATAACGATCTTTGGAAAGAGTAAAAACTCAAATTTAAAGCATTTATTTCAATTAAACCATTTACAGGCACTTTTGAATTGTCAAGAAGTCGGTCAGTCAGAAAAATTTATACTAGCTTCCGCCCGCGGCTTCCCCCGCGAGGTATGTCGATAAAAAATATCCTATGTCCTTTCCCGAGATGCAATCTATCTCTCTGCCAAATTTTATTGAAATCCGTTCAGTGGTTTAGGCGTGAAAAGGTAACATACAGACAGACAGACAGAGTTACTTTCGAATTTATAATATTAGTATGGATGGATGCATTGATGGATGAATGGATGTCAAGCTCCATAAAGTGAGTGTTGTACGCATCAACGAGGCGACAGTAGCATTAGTATAGAGCAGGTCCTTTTTTTTTTTTTTTTTAAGGATGTGAAATCATCTGATGACCCCTCCCGCTCTGGGTGGAGCGGAAGGGAGTGTCAGACTCTTACTGACTAAAACCCATCCGTGTTCCTTCCTTAGCCCTTTATATTCCGGGGCAGCGGTAACCCTTTCGGACAATCCCGCTGCCCCGGCATAGAGCAGGTCCTTAGTTGGAGTTTCTTGCCGGCTCTTCCCCATAAGAAACGACCAATTGGAACCGTGCACCTAGCTTCTGACGTTTCATAAGTGCCCATGTAGTATTTTGATTTGGATTGACACGTAAAGAATGAGAAGAATCAACCAATTCCAATTTATCAACCTAATACATTACGAGGTACCTACAATAGCTACGTACGCACTCATCAGATAATGGAGAATGAGCGTAAAGGAATGAAGCAAAAAACCTTATAAATTGGACCACTTACGCCTTTATCTACTGAGAAGAATGAAAGAGGGACATAAGAATAAAAATCTTACATTTTTACTCGAATGCGGGATGCAACCATCCTATACATATGTATGTCTATGTACAGGGTGTTTGGTAAAAGGATGGACACAATTCTTCTTAGTGTTTAATAGTGTCATATTATCCTCGTTTTCACCTATCTATAACACACTAGCAGCGCCCCACGGTTTCACCCGCATAAGTTTCGATGCCGTGAGAATATCGGGATAAAAACTATCCTATGTTTTTTCCCGGGACTCAAACTATCTATACATCAAATTTTATCTAAATTGGTTCAGCGGTTTAAGCGGGAAGAGGTAACAGACAGACACACTTTCGCATTTATAATATTAAGTATGGATGTCTTAAGTGTCATGGTAGGTAATTGCGATAATAATATATTTCTTTTTAATTACCCAAAATATCGCCACAACCTTTTTTTTTGTAAGAGTTGTAATAAGGGGCAATAATTTTTAGTGCTATCTGCAATTACATTTGTGTAAAACTAGCTGCCGCCCGCGGCTTCGCCCGCGAGGTATGTCGTTATAAACTATCCTATGTCCTTCCCCGGGATGCAATCTATCTCTCTGCCAAATTTTATCGAAATCCGTTCCACTGAACGGATTTAAACCACTGTTTAGGCCTGAAAAGGTAACATACAGACAGACAGACAGAGTTACTTTCTTTATAATATTAGTACGGATTGGTTCTAGAAAATGACTTGGGTGTTTCCAAAGTCGTAAAAATGTATTATGGAACGAAAACATAAAATTTAAAAACTCATAATAAAAATTAAAAATAAACTATGGGCTAGAAAATGACATCCTCAATGCTTCAAAAAATATTGTGCCGGTCCTTCTATCAAACACCCTGTATACATGAACATATACTCCGTCTATCTGAATTTAGTAGATGAAATTTTTATTCCGGAATATATTTTATTCAGGATGTTGAAGTTGTTCGGAGGTTCATGAACCAACTTCTTAAGTACTAGATTGTGGGTTCAAAACGTCGCATGTGAACTGATGTGAAATATTCAATTCAATTTGTTTTCTTTAAAAAGTACTCACAATTTACAGGCACTTAGTCAGTCAGAAAGATAAAGGTAGTTGGCCATTCCAAAGCGTATTAAGTTCTTATGGAGAAAAACGAGCGAGAAACTCTATGTACACTATTTCAAATCAAAATATTGTTTCTGTGTAAGGCCATTTGTACACGACACGGTACCGCCGCCGTAGGAAAAACGTGTCTGATCCATAACAACATATTTAAGCCATACAACAGTTAATTAATAAATCGTAGTTTACCACGGCAAGAAAAACGTATGTACAAAGGACCTTACAATGAGACACAGCAGCCTGTCATTACTACAGTTTGAAAAGGTTTTATTTAAAGTCTCAATATTTATCCACGCTATCACACTCACAATAAGAAATAAAAACACTTTTTTGAGACTGTTTACGACCACGTCTCAAAGAGTTCTTAATTTTAACTCGCCACTCATAAATATGAAAAGACACGATACCACTGGCCACTCAGACAGACCAAATAAATAAAACATTGCTATTAAAAAGCTTTAAAAAGTTAAATACTTAATCAAGCATTTGCGGTATAAGCTATCTGTACAATTTCGAAATCGAATGCTCTTTACCGAGAATCGATTATTTATCGAATATTTCATTTTATTTATTCTCTTTTCACTTTGCGGTTTTGCGGTTCTGGCAAAATGCTTTTGCAAAGAATTGATGTATGAATGGATAGGACAAGAATGACACCGTAATAGTAGATCATGGATATACTAACGTGTTTTTGGAAGGAAATAATTTATCACTTCTGGTGGAGGAATCTAAGGCTAGAGGCTGGAAAAAGTAAGGCATTTAGCAGCTGATGGTTTGAACATTATTATAATACTAGCGGCCGCGACGGGGTGCTGCGCATGGTTGTTACGACCTGATAAAACATCGAGATTTATTTATTATAATGTACTATTATAATTATGTTACTATTTATTTATATTCTATCACACTAATATTATAAAAGCGAAAGTTTATAACCAGGATTAACGCACAGGATACTTTTCATCCCGATAACCCCACGGTATCGACACTTATGTAGGTGAAACCGCGGGGCGCTGCTAGTATTCATATATTATGCACATAAATAAGCCTTCAAGAATAAATTCTCTGAATAATGGTGACTCTGGGTTAATGCCCTGTATGTGTTTAGTTGGTAAGCCTTATTAAAGTAAGTCCGGGGGAGATGGCCCTACTAATTTCGATGAAGTATTGTCGGGAAATTAAGGTGATTGAAACAACCATTTTGATTGTAAACAAAACTTTGGTTATATTTCTTATCATAATCAGTCTCATAATCAACAAAAATAAACTTATTAAAAATTTAAAAAATATCACGAGTGGCCATCTCTCCCCGAGTATCCGGGAGTAATGGCCATAGGGCTCCGGGGGAGATGGCCCTTAGTTTTTTTGCCCTTTCCCTTGCCTTTACAGTCTTTCCGCTCCTTATTTTTCTTTCCGCTGCAGTTCGAACACATGTCTTCGAACTCTGTGCAATTTTCATGTACCCACAGCATACATATTTTACATTGCACCCAGTCTTCTATGAGTTGTGTCTTATAATAGTTTTCAGCGCAGCCCCTGCAGTTGTCTTTTTCCTTGTCTTCATTTCCACTTTCTGAAGAATCGCAGAGAACCATTGGAATTTCTTCGTAACTACTGTCTGAGATCCTGCGAATGGCTTTAAGTTTCGTAACAGTCTTTTCTTTGGATTTTTCAGTCTTTTTTTCTTGTTGTTATATCATTGGTCTTTTTGGTTTATTTTCCTTGTCTGCCTTTACTTTTTCTTTAATTTTTTTCAGCCAAAACATGTCCTGGGCGGTTGTTCATTTGCAATCCAGTCTCATCCATATTAAACAAGTTGCCAGGTTTGTCGAGCAAATCATTTTCACAAAGGGTTTTCTCGAGCATTTCAAAATAAACATTCACCTCTGATCTGTTCATACCCTGACTTCTAGCGTAAGATACCCCTTCTGACTTTCTCAACGTAATATCAGGGTTTTTTTGAAAACTATCAAAAACAGTTGCAGACAATCATATCCAGCCTTTTCAGAATTCTGATTGAATCTGTGTTTTATATGTAATTGCTCCGCAAAACTGAATGCTATTTTTCTCGTATCATCAATAGTTAAAGGAAACCCTTTTGGAAAGACTGCATTTCTTTAATATGTTTACAGAGTCTCTTTTCATTGTCAGCACCAAACGTAGAAGCAGAACCCATAGGTCCCTTTGTGTCATAATTCAGCTTGACTCTTCTTTCTAACGTTTTTCTGGGTATGCCATATATTAAAGACGCTCTGTATACTGACATTGTTTGTTTTTTCACTTCATCCATGGCATTTTTCAGGTCGTCTTCATCCCAGTTACCCCGAGAACCCACCGCCTTCCGCATGTAGTAGTTAGGCATCTGTAAAAATATATTAGTTAAAAGATATTCTTGAAATAACACGTAAGATTTTATGGCCATCTCTCCCGAACAAAATACGGGCTATCTATCCCGATTGTACGGGTGAGATGGCCATATCAATTTAAAAAACTTTGCGTCATCTACCGTTGCACGTTTTTAGGTTAGAATACGAGGAAAGTTAATTACTTTGCCATAAAATAACAAAAGAAAGATAATTGTCTAAAACCTTTTTGGGACCACATTATAGGTCAACCCAATAACTTAATTCAGGCATTGTGTTAAAAAACAAAGTGGATTTTACTTACTTTTTGATTTTTTTTCTCAAACAAATCACGCACAGTCTTGTTGCTGGCCGCGAGGCGAACCGAACTACATTGAAATGACCGCCATCTGTTAGTAAACAATCGCATTTTTATCGATTGGTCATCACTCCCGTACGGCCATCTCCCCCGGACTTACCCTATATAAATCCGTTGCATAGCTTAGAAAAACAAAGGGGTCAGACAGGCATACACGAATAATATACCTTTGCCATGGAGTTGGACAATTCCTTTCCTTTTTCTACTCTACTCGATTCTGAGCCAGTATGCCTTAATCCCAAGTTCGTCCCGCCATAATATACGCCTGGGTTTTCTGCGATGCCGTTGAACGTTTTCAGAAACCCATGCTATAGTGGCCTTAGCCAACCACAGGAATTGCGACGAATAGCGACACTGACAATGTGAAACACTGAATCACACTACCACACTATTATTATAAAGGCGAAAATTTGTGAGTGTGTGTGTGTGTTCTTCACGCTCAAATGGCTGGACCAATTTTGATAAAATCTTGTTTGGAGGTTTTAGGTCTATTACCCTGGATTATCATATAGGCTTCTTTTTATCCCGATATTCACACTCAGACACTTATGCAGGCGAAACCGCGGGGTGCAGCTAGTGTTTCCATCAAATAGTAATGTTTTTTTATTTCATTGAAACAAATTAATGGTCGCATTGTGTAACTTTGGCTTTTCGTGACTTTATTTTAAATTCAAAATAGGAACAAAAGAACTGCATAAATCCGGTAGCCAATATATCATTCGATTACCACTGCTCCAAATTCAAAATGTGTTTGTGTATAAAATACGAATCAGGCGACGCAAACATAGTTCTGTCTCTTTCTAGCTTATGAAATTCACTTTTGTGGGAAAGGGAGGTTATTTTTGCGTTCAATGACTGTATGTAATGTCAAAAAGATGGGGAAAACGGGGAAAACATATTACTTTTGCGATCAGTATGGCGCTTATATATTGTTATTGGCAATTGAATATTATTTACCTACAGTGGAATGTTTTTTCTGCATCAGTTTGGCTCTTGGGAAAGACGTACATATTATTATCATGTATTGTACCGTAAAATTGAATATTGTGTTGGCATCAGTGATATTCGGGGGAGTCAACTTTGGTAGTCAATATTCAAAACGAAATGGTTTTTTTCAGTTTCTGTTCATAAAAATGAATATCGTGGCTGAAGAAACAACTAAATAGGTATTTTGTTTGATAACTTAAAAGATTTTGTGATATTTTTTTTTGTCTGGGATAATTTAATGAAATTTAATTTTAATGTCCAATCAGTTTTTATTTTAATAATGTAATTAATTTTATGAATTTTATGTATTTGTGATTTGTATACTGGGATTTGGTCATCATCTGCCTAGCCTTTTCCCAACTACTATGTCGGAGTCGGCTTCCAGTCTAACCGGGTGCAGCTGAGTACCCGTATTTTACATGGAGCGACTGCCTATCTCACCTCCACAACCGAGTTACTCGGTAATACGAAATCCCTTGGTAAGACTGGTTGTCTGACAGCTTACTTCAAGCCCACCCAAGTTTTCACAGCGTCATTTTTATGGCCTGTCAGATCCATACACGAGGTAGCCAACTGCTTTAACCAGGTAGCCGATTTTGAAATATTAGGTAGGTGGTTTTTCAGCTGTCAGGAATCAAAATTACCACAAGCTGTTAATAATCTCTAAGCACACTCACATTATCACAATTTCCAATTGCACACTATTTCACCATCTGCTTAATCCGCCTCGTACTGAGGACCTCGTTCCCCCAATTTCACAAAAACGCAATTCCTTTTCCTCTCAGTTCAAAATATATTAACTTTGCCCTTACGTGTATGTTTTATTTGTAACTAGCTTCTGCCAGCGACTTCGTTCGCGTGAAATTTCACCCTCCCCCCATTCACCATCTTAGGGGTGGAATTTCGAAAAACCCTTTCTTAGTGGATACCTACTCTTCACAAAGAACACACCCTCCAAATTTCATGTATCTAGGACCAGCAGTTTAGGCTGTGCGTTGATATATCAGTCAGTGAGGACTTTGAATTTTATATATGAAGGCGCAGGAGGGCCATCATCAGAACTCATCTCGCAGGTCGTGGACATAAGGCGGTGAATAAAACTATAATCACTGAAATTAATCTTCTAATATTAAAACAATACTCTCTAGTCTTTAAATTAAATTAACAAATCTTATTTAAAATCACTTTGAATGAGGCAATGAAAAGCGATTCGTCGCAGACATGGTGCGCTGGCGCCGTTCCGACAAAAAGTTTAAAAAAAAAAAAACTCGCTACCATCGACACGACGCTCCGCTAGAGTTGCTTTGGCAGCGACCATAAAGCCACACTTGACGTTGACATTTTGATTCGATGACGTCAACGCGCCGTCATATTATATAGATAGATATAACTTTTTTACATAGATCTTAAAAATAATCTAAAATGATTGTGCTTTTATAAATTTTGTGACTCGGAAACGAAGTGGTCTTTATTCACTTCGCTCATAGACATAATATTCTATTAAACAAAATGGCCTACTATAATCACACATGAACCATAAACTATGATGTTATATTCACACAAATAGTTCAGCATCTGCTAAATCCGCCTTGTACCGTGGACCTCGATCCCCCAAGTTCATAACAACGTAATTCCTGTTCCTCTCAGTATAAAGTTGGGAGCGATATGTCCGCACTAACTAATTTGTTTGTTCCTGTGTTTGAAACGGGCGAGATATTATTGTGTGTGTTCTGTTTTTAAGGCGAGGATGTAGTAAATGGTGTGTATGTGCTGGAACGATGAGCGTATTTATATTTTTAGTTAGTTTTTAAATCCTTTTTTCTCTGTCTTCGTATTTGTGGAATACGAGCTTGAAGTTAGGCTATAGTTTACTCTATATTAGCTGTATGCAATAAGAACGGATATATGAGAGAATTAATTGTCTTAATTATTATTATTTTTGTGAATTTTTCTTATGTTTTAATAATTGTTCTGCTATTCGGGGCGAAGACAAGATGACAATCGGTCCAGCCGTTCTTGAGTTATAAATGGTGCAACTAACCCGACTATGTTTTAAATAGATTACTACCTGCGCCCCGCGGTTTTTTTTAAGTTTCGATTCCGTGGGATTATCTGGATAAAAAGTATTCTATGTGTTAACCCTGGATGTCAGCTACTTCTATACCAAATTTTATCAAAATTGGTCTGGCCGTTTGTGCGTGAAGAAGTAGCAAACATACAAACACACTCACAAACTTTCGCCTCTACAATGTTAGTGTGATTGACAACAACATTTACATAGCTACGTTGCAATTTTAAACAGCAAGACGCACTGAATGGTCGGAAGAAAATATATCTTTTTTCAGCAGAATATCTCAATTTGTTCCTATTAATAATAATTACCTAATTCTATCGCTTTTATGAGAGTGTATTGACAATTAATAATGTTAAACTTAGAATTGCCAATACAAAGTCGAAAAGCACTAAAGTCGAAAGCGCTTTGCGGTGCTTGGCTACGCATGTAGCAATCGTAGCACTGATGGTGCTACGCCGTAGCACTCACGTAGCAATGGCGTCGCCCTCATTTCATTAGAGCTAACATTTTGAAAGTGATTTTTTTACAAATTAAAACTAGTTTCTTCTTATTTTTAGGATTCCGTACCCAAAGGGTGAAAACGGGACCCTATTACTAAGACTCCACTGTCCGTCTGTCCGACTGTCACCAGGCTGTATCTCATGAACCGTATTAGCTAGACAATACTAAAAACAGAATAAAATAAATATTTAACGTGATTTTTTGCCGTTATTTTATAAGTAGTGTTAAATATTGTATGGTGGTACGGAACCCTTCGTGTGTGAGTCCAACTCGCACTTGGCCGTTTTCTTGCATCTGAGGACGGTAAAGGAAAGGTCGTTGAGCCCTTTACACAACCTTTTTAAACGAACTTGTTCTTATTTTTTTCACTACACAATCTTTACCTTTTAATCATAAAGATGTTCTAATTAAAACAAGATGTCTCTAGATTTGATGAAACTTTTTCATTTACCTAATTGTTGCTAAGCTGCTGTGAAGTTGGTTATTAAATTAAATAGGAAACAGGGCGTTGTCTAGGATCTTGTTTTTAACTCAAAGGGTGGGATTTGCATTGTTCTTGTGGATTTTTGTCATTTGCTTTTTGATAATTGTCTTACTTTACAACAAAAAGTTCACCATTTTTTGTTTTGTTTATTTATGTAGATGTGAATTAATTTAAAACTTCAGCAATAATATTCTGTCACTGTTGTCAACTAGAAGAAGGTTATCAGAAGGAGTCGACATAACTCTTTAACAGTGTTCATAATCTCAGATAGTAATTTACATTCCTTTGCTACCTAATCTGTTATCTACTTTAGTGAAATGCATGTAAATGTGGTTGACTTTTAAGTGACCGTTTGTAACAAAAAAGTACTAATAAGTTTTTGGTTGCAATGGAATTTGAACTTTGTTAAGTATGACATTCAGTTTGTTGTTCCATGCCATAACTTCTCAAATTCTTAATTCAAATATGCGTTGTCTCCTGATAGACAGGATAGGACAGACATGGATAGGTACTATGGGGAATTCGCCTCGCATAAAAAAAAGGTTTTTGTAACGTGTTTTCCTCAATGATCACAATTTAGAAGAATGTAAATTAAAAAGCGGGGGATTTTTAATTGTCTAGCCCTTAACACACACAAAAGCATACGAACATAAAACAAAGTAAAGCAGAAAGAAAAAATTGGCAACATCGCATTAGTGAATTGAAAAAGTGACAATGCCAGTTTAGGTCAGTTATACTCGTAGTACGCGAGCTGCGACGTTGCCGCTTTTGTTAAGGTGGTGTTTACATGGGTAACTGAAGTTACTAAATAATGGACAATTGTTAAAACATGGAGTCGCCGCGTCGGGTTAACATAAAAAAAAAATACTCAAAAACTCAACTCAAAGCATTTATTTCAATTAAACCAATTACAGGCAATTTTGAATTGTCAATCAGTCGGTTAGTCAGAAAGATGAAGCTAGTTGCCCATTCCAAAGCGTAGGTACCTATGGAGAAGAACGGGCAGGAAACTCCATGGACAATCTTTTAAATCAAATAATATGGTTTGGATGGTGGATTTGGTTACATCTTTCATGTTAAAAATTATGCATGTGAGAACGATGTAAAACTGAAAAGACGTAAAAAAAAAAACAATTCAAATATTACATTAAAATAAGCCATGGCAGCAAAGAGATGACCAGTCCCTACTGACAGCGCCCGTTCACGAACATGACGCATGTATTAGCACCATTCAGCTCAACCATTTTGAAGGGAGCTGAATGATCCAACACAATCAATCAAGCAACTGAATGCGATGCCAACATGCAGCATTTGTTGTTAGAAATCATCATTTTGACGTTCAAAAGTGCCTTTTATGGCCTATTTAATAAACGTATTTACTTTATATCTTTCCTATTTGAAATAAATGGTTTGGCTTTGACTTCATAATTCTTATACCCTTTATTCCAAATTGTTGAGGTCGGCGCCACATGTATTTTTCTTCCATACTTCTCTATTAGCTGTCATCTCGGTAGTCACCTTCTTTCTAGCCATATCATCTTTCACACAGTCCAGCCATCGTTTCTTCGGTCTTCTCCAAATTGTTGTTAGACATATTGCAACAAAATGTTATGCCATTATGCAGCAATAAAAACCAGGAATTACATTAGTAAGCAATCCATACTTACTTATTTACTTACTAATATTATAAATTCTAAACTAACTCTGTCTGTTTGTCTGTATGTTACCTTTTCACGCCTAAACCACACAACGGATTTCGATAAAATTTGGTAGAGAGATAGATTGCATCCCGGGGAAGGACATAGGATACCTCGCGAGCGAAGCCACGGGCGGAAGCTAGTACAGAATATTTAGAACAATTAGAGGGAATATTTCCGATGGAATTGAAGCAATTATTTCGGTATGCAAGCCTGAAGCCTACATTATACAGTGCGATTTAATTGCCTGTGGCTGTGTGGTTGAAGCAATAATAAAAGTTCTATTTTCGAAGCAGTGTTTAAATAGACGATGCAAGTCATTTGTTGTTTTCAGTTGACAGCGATGCGGACGAATTTTTAGACGTCCATTGATATTTCCCCTCCCATTTTTATATAATTGTACATAATTATTATTTTAAAGACTGTTAGCTTTTTAAATTATATAAATATTTGGATATCTATTAAAAAAATGTTTAAATTGTCTTGTACCACAGGCAATCAACTTGCATGTTAGCATCTTGTAAATGGAGCTGAAGTTTTTCCATCTACGATTTTTTGTGAATTAAACCCACCCACTCCTATTTATTTCTTTATGAATTAATAATGAAATCAATCAATTTAATTACTTCATCACCACTGCTCTCAAAACGGTGGAGGAAAACATCGTGGAAAAACCGGCATGTCCTAGAACCAAAAATTCGAAGACATGTGACGTCTACCAACCCTTACTGGGCCCGCGTGGTGGATTATGGCCCACTCACTCTCACAGAAAAGACAATTGTGTCCCAGCAGTGGGAACATTATAGGCTGCTTAGGCTAAATATTCATTTGAGCTATTCTATCAGCTACACATTCCTTTGAAGCATAAGTAGGTACCTATGTCGGAGCCTGTGTCCCAGCAGTGGGGATATTATAGACTGATTATGGATATGCTACTCCACTCATTTATCCACTACCTCAAGTCATTATTGCCAAGAAATAATTCCTCCAAAAATTGCCCGTGTGCCCACACCTTAAGGGTTAAACGCCACGATCTTTGGTGAGTATTTCAAGTGGAAGTAACGTGGGTCTGATGCTGATTAGATGACGTAACCCTGACGTACCTACCTATAACCCAACTACCCTCACACTCCGTTAGAGTGTGTAGTTAGGCTTTGGTAAGGGCTTACACACGTGGTAAGCCAATTTACGTACGTAAACCGATATTCAGGATAAACATTGTGGGCAATGTTAATTAAGAAAATGTTTCATTTTGTAAAATATTTTATTGTATGTTGAGTTTTTAGACAATTTTTGTGTTGGTACGTATCTAAAATAAAATAGCTACCTATACCGTTTTTTAATCAAAAGAACTTGATACTTTACCACAATTTGTTTTTATACGATTTCTATAGCGCACATGTATTAATAATATTAAACCATTTACCTGACAGGCACTTTTGAACTGTCAAGAAGTCAGTCAGTCAGAAAAATAATAAAGCTAGTTGCCCATTCCAAAGCGTTGTAGGTACCTATGGAGAAGAACGGGCAAAAAACTCCATGGACACTCTTTTAAATAATATTTTTACAAAAATATTAGTTTCATCATTAATGTAATTGAATTTATAATTTTATGTGAGAACGATGTAAAAAAGACGTACGCGTTAAAGCGTCCAGAGTACAGAAAAAAGTAACAAAATAACAATCCAAAAATAAAATAATTAAAAATAAGCCGAGGCAGCTAATTGATGACCAGCCCCAACTGACAGGCGGCTGTTCACGAACATGACGTATTGATTAGCACCATTCAGCTCAACCATTTTGAAGACTCATACTTACTCCTTTTTCTTCGAAATATCGATAGCAAAATAATTTTATTTCAAAATGTTCCCCCTTTTTGCCTGCCTTTTATCACGAACTACATTATGTTAAAATGATGTAATTATTGTCTTTTATTAAAAAGTTTCCTATTTCATTAGTCGTTTCTTTGTATGAAACTACCATCGCTTGCAAAGTCCCGACATTATATCCCAAAATAAAAAATAAAACTTGTAAACAACAAAAAAGAAAGTGACAAACTTTGTATATGATATCCATAATATGGTACGATACAGATCAAGATTAATGATCGGCGTACACTTTCCGAAAGTAGGAGTGAAAGCGTGGGAATGTATCAAGATTATTATTCAAGATGTTCTCCATTTTGTATCGAGTTTGGTGACATATTTGTTATGTTACAAGGGAAAATGTAGGATTTTTTTGAAGATACACCTGCTTATCTTGAGATTATTTGAGATTACGACGTATGGCATTTCATACAAACTTTCAAGCCCTTGTTTTTCGAAATGAATGAACCGATTTTAATGAAACTTCGTACGAAAAAGCAGGACAAAGGTCTAAAAAGTTAGTTAAGAACATTTTTGAAAAATAATGTTACAGCCAAATTAGATCGATTTAAAATTTTCTTCTTTACTTACTTTTTGGACCTTTGTATCCTGCTTATGCGAATGACGTTTCTTTAAAATCGGTTCATTCATTTCGAAAAACAAGGGCTTGAAAGTTTGTATGAAATGCCGTACGTCGTAAAAGCTCGTAAGATTTTTGCAATGCTCTCAGAAATGGTATAGTAATTTATTTCCAAAACTCCGTACACGTTATATCATTGAGGTCTCGAACCCTGCACCTGGAGATCCTCCATGACGTGGTTCGAAGTTTCTCCAATTAAATGGATCAGCATGAAAAGGTTTAGACTAATTATAAATTGAAAGGTAAATACGTAGGTATCTACTAAGTTTTCGCTGTAAGTTGGGTAAGTTCAACTTACAGTAATAAAAACTGGGTATATCATCAAAGTGAAACCGTAACCAACTGGGCCCACCTCATTTAATACAAATACTTATTCTTTTGACTCAAAAAAAAGTTTAGTACTAAAATTTACGAAGTAATATTCAGCGTTCAGTAAAACCTGGAGCCAGAGAATAAAAAAAAAGGGGTCTCTAGATTTTGTTTATTATAAAGCATTATATTACTGTAAAAAGCATTATAGTAATCTAAGGTACACCTCTGCTTAACCCTTTGGGTATTAGACGCGTGGTGTTATGTTATTAAAGTAAGGTCTAAACAAATTAATGTTGGCAATTAATGTTATTTCAAGTTAATCAAATATCAACTTTATTGCAAAGGGAATTAAGTTGATTTCAGAGGCAGCACTATTGAAAAGTTATAAAAATGTTTGAAGTTGTAGCGTAAACTGAACTTTAGTGTGTAGGAATTAAAGTTATTTTTATACTCATTCATATTTTGTTTAAATTTATGGCAAATAAATGCAGATTCTTAGACTCTTCGTTCAGGCGTAAGAGATTGTAAAAGAAAAAAATAAAACTCACATTTAATATTTATCTTAGCCATTTCCATTTTCTACACATTACTTTGAGGCACAAGTAGTTACCTATGTACACAATGAGCGCCCAAGCACAGGCCAATCAGCTTGATCCAGCGTATTGATTGACGCTCAATCAAGTACTTCCGAACCGAATGCAGCTGCCATAGTGATTGGCAATTTGTAGCTTAACGACCGGAATATGTTTCCACGAGATGATTCGGAATCTGATTTTAGGACTACAACAAGAAAATTATTTAAGAAAACAATCGTTTAAATTCATAATCAGCCTATAATGTTCCCACTCCTGGGACACAGGCCTCCTCTCGGTGAGAGGGAGTGGGCCGTAATTCACCACGCGGGCCCAGTGCGGGTTGGCAAATGTCACAGTCTCCGAATTTTTGGTTCTAGGACATGCCGGTTTCCTCACGATGTTTTCCTTCACCGTTTTGAGAGCAGGTGATGATGAAATAATTTACACAAAGTAAAGCGCCTGTTTGGGTTCGAACCTAAGACCTTCAAGTCGTAAGTCGGGGCCGTTACCAATCCCCCACCACTGATAATTATATAAATGCGTACCTGTTATAGTCGCGAATCAAATTTTGATCAAGATACAACCTGACACTGACCTGCAATTTGCAAAAAATGTAAGAAAATTTGAATTTCGGGGTCTACCACTGCACATTCACCTTAAACATTTATTTCTAGAAGAGGTTGGCAGGGGTTCACCCATATTTCCAAAATTATGTTTATATACCATGTAATAGCTAGCCAGAGAAAGAGCCTATAGCCAGAAAACAGGTTTGAATCAGGACTCCGGGATGATATTAAGAAATTTCGGCAGAAAAACCTATCAAAACCTTGCCCAACCTGGGAATTCAACGTAGGACGCGTACCAGAAAAAACCGGTCAAGTGCGAGTCGGACTCGCACACAAATGGTACCGTACCACCGTACAGTATTTAACACTACACATTTAAAAAAAAACGCTTCTTGTATGGGGTCCCGCATAAATTTTTAACTTTATTACGTCTTGTTAAAGCAGTCATTGGTGCACACTCTGTGAAAATGTCAAGTGTCTACCTAATACGTTTCAAAAAATACGGCCCTGTGACAGACAGACGGACTGCGGAGCTTTAGTAATAGGGTCCCGTTGGCACCATTCGGGTAATGAACCCTAAAAACGAGGCAGTCAAACTGCATTATTAAAGATTTTTTCAAAAACTTAGTTGTGTTTATAAAACCTCGTAATAACAAACAAATTTCCATTTTGCTTATCACTGAGCTAAAGAGAGCAAATACTTTCATGAGAAGACCTCAAGTCCTGCTTACCCCTTTCTTCACACTAAAACAACAAACTCTCATTGTCCTTGTAAGTAATATGTTGGTACAATAACAACCCTAAAAGTTTTGTCATCAAAACGTTTATAGGTATCTAGGGGGCGTCAACGAAATGCCTATCTTCATGCGTCACTTAAACTAGAGTTTTGCTCTGGTTTTGTTTATTATTATAATTTCATTTACCTATACAGGTTGGCAACATGACATCGATTTTTCTTCCATACTTCTCTCATAGACCAAGGGGTATCGTATTACCCAGTAACTGGGTTGTGGAGGTCAGATAGGCAGTCGCTTCGTGTAAAATACTGGTATTCAGCTGCATCCGGTTAGACTGGAAGCCGACCCCAACATAGTTTTGAAAAGGCTAGACAGATAATGACTTCTCTCATAGACTTATAAAAAAAGATGGACTCCGCGCCACGCATATCGAAAGTGAAGCACCGTACCGATCGATGTGTGCTTGATTGACGATTGACGCTATCGTGTCACATAATGGCGGCCGGTTGGCATACTATGATCTAAATGTGAGCGTGAGGCGTGTTTATACAAACGGTCTGGCATACTTACAGTGCTTCACATTCTATATGCGTGGCGCGGAGTCCATTTTTTTTATAAGTCTATGACTTCTCTATTAGTCGTCATATCGGTAGTGGCTCACTTTGGTAATGAAATCATCATTCACACAGATCAGCCATCGATTATTTGATCCTCCCCTACTCTTATTGCCATCGACAACCATACAACTTTGCATTGCAAACTTTAAAAAATACTGAAATGTGTCATGTGCCTAATTTAACCAGTCCCAATTTCATATTAAAATCATTATTTTTAGGTTGCATTTCTTGATTTACCTTTATGTAATGGCAACTGTTCTCCAAAGGTCAGTTATTTTATTATTATTACTTTCTTGAAACTCAAGGGATACAAAAAAGGGCCACTCAATGATAAAATTCCATAGTAATTCATGTTAATTGACTTTTACTATGACTTTTACTACCTATTAGATCACGGATAATTCCATTGGAAACTCGTCCCATACATAGTACACTCGTTTTTCTTTCTTCAAAATTACCAGAAAAGCCTTAAAACCTTCCAATAAATAAACTACTTGCTTTAAATAGACAGACAGACGCACAATAACCAAGTGAACAGTTGACAAAAGGTCGTATAAACACGTAACAGAAGTGCTACCTGCTGCCCATATATTACCTCAAGAGCCCGTGACGTCATGTACCCTCTCAAACGAATTGATACCCTGGGACTCAGATGTTAAAGTGCTTTTTTGTTTGCGGGCACAATTTGAAAAGAAAGACCCGCATTGACAAGTGAAATCGTTTCGGAATCTAAAAGTGTAGCTTATGGTAGGTACGAAGATTAATATAATGCTTTGGTTCTAGGTTTCTGAGATCGAGAGATGTTTATTTTAACGAATTCGTTGCCGAATGTCACTGGGTTGTCACGTCTCGCCCTAAGGGTACGAACTACTTTCTTATTTACACTTTTAGTTTCACAGTTCGTAAATAATGATAGGTCTCAAGTGATATGTTGAAAGAGGTCACACGACTTCACACGAGACCAACTTTACCACCGAATAATTTATTGCGTCGAGCATCAATAGAGACATTTAGACAGATAGTCTAACAAGAAAAGATTGTCTATGATTGACCCGAAATTTATAAATAAAATAACGGCAAAAAATCACGTTTGTTGTATATTTATTGTATTCTGTTTTTAGTCTTTGTTGTTAGAGCGGCAACAGAAATACACATTCTGTAAAAAATTCAACTATCACGGTTCATGAGATACAGCCTGGTGACAGACCGACAGACGGATAGTGGAGTCTTAGTAATAGGGTCCCGTTTTTAACCTTTGGGTACGGAACCCTAAGAACGAGTGACCCTATACTTCAAACGGTTTTAACTTTCTTAATTTAATGTAAGTTTAATCTTCATCATCTGCCTAGCCTTTTCCCAACTATGATGGGGTCGGCTTCCAGTCTAACCGGATGCAGCTGAATACCAGTATTTTACATGGAGCGACTGCCTATCTGACCTCCACAACCCAGTTACGGGTAATACGATACCCCTTGGTAAGACTGGTTGTCAGACTTTCGGGCTTCTGACGACCCGTAACGACTGTCAAAGATCCACGAATGACAGCCGGGACCAACGGCTTAACGTGCTTTCCGAGGCACGGAGGGGTCTCGATATGTAAAGATGGTCACCCATCCACAGACCAACCGCGGCAAGCGTAGCTTAACCTGATCGATCGACCTGTGCGGCTGCTATTATTTAGCCACGGGTCCCTACTTAATGTAAGTTTAATATTAATGTAAATGTATATTAATGTATGTGGGAGGGGTTTGTGGCTAAGTAATAACAGCCGCACGGGTTGATCGATCTGGTTAAGCTACGCTTGCCGCGGTTGGTGCGTGGATGGGTGACCGATCTAAAGATATATGAACATACCAAGACCCCTCCGTGACTCGGAAAGCACGTTAAACCGTTGGTCCCGGCTGTCATTAGTGGATCTTTGACAGTCATTACGGGTCTTCAGAAGCCCGTTTAGATTCAATGGTTTTTGTTTAATTTAATTTATCATGTTTGCTAGAGAGATTTGATCCTTATGATTGACCTTATCGATTGGTGCCATAAAAGTACAGGATGTTATTTTTTCGGATTTTAGTCGGTTCGATTTCCGGGTGTGGCAAGCGTATTTTCAAAAATATTTAAAAGCAGTTTTGTTTCTTTTTAAAAATAAAGCAATGTTTCTTTTGAGTAAAATTTACTGTCTTTAGTATTTAGAGCACTTTTGCTCCTGGTACGCTTCGAAAATTCCAACCTGTATTATGTTTCTCGAAGAATATTTATTAAAGTCTCTAGGAGTAGGTGACTCTTTAAATATTTATAGGTGAGTTGCGTTCCCTCCATATTTGAAGCTTTTTAAAATCACACACATCAACACTTAACACTTACATTTATTTGACAGGTGTAAAATAAAAAGAAAGATGGTCGTTCAGTTTCCAGTTCATTCAATAGAGACTGTTTCACCAGATTCCTGTTAGAATGTCTTCGATATTTTTTAGTGCCGTTAAAAAGATTTCCTCTTTTATGTATGTTTTATTATTCACTTTTATTTAATGGTCAATGGAATTGTTACGATTTCGGAACGTGACGCAAGTATTTCTTTATAGGAATAAGGTCTTTATTTAGCTCAGTGTTTTTAAGTTCATTTTCGTTTGTTGGGTAGACCTGCTCAATAAAATGGTATTTACAAAAATCTGATTTCTCACAAATGACAAACCGATTTTTTTTCTTTGTACGCTAACCCTAGCTATTATTTATTTATATTACGAAGAAATGCGGTCAGAAAGACTTTAAAAAAAGTCCAAGTTATAAGTTAAAATTCGATGTTTGGCTCTCGCCTGTTTCCTCCTCCAATATTGGACCAATTTAAAAGATATTTAATAAACTTATTTGATGTATTTGGGAGCAGTGGTAATGGCCCCGACTTTCGAGTTAAATGTCGTGGGTTCGAACCCAATCAGGCGCTTATTTTGTGTAAATAATTTCATCACCATTGCTCTCAAAACGGTGAAGGAAAACATCGCAGGGAAATCTCTTAGAAACAAAAATCGAAGACATGTGAAATCTAATTACAGTATATAAACATCCGAATTGAGAACCTCCTCCTTTTTTGAAGTTGGTTAAAAACAGTCAACATCAGCGCATTTGATAAACCGTGCGATTTTTATGACTTTTCGAGAGATTTCGGTATTATATTATGTAAGTTGTTATTCTTGTATTAAACACACAAATCTTCCGAACTGAATTCTTCAAATTATGGTGAAAACTATATCAGAATCCATTGCGTAGTTTATATTTTAAAATAACTCTTATATCTACATTCTAAAATCACACGGCATTTTACGATATATACCATCACGGTATTATATACATGCATCAAAATACCTAAAAAAAACCATTGAATTTCCAATCAATTGACCATTGAATCTACGACAGATCGCATCAATAAATGCCAGGACTTCGTCTTCGGCGCTATCTAATAAACCGTTCCGAGTCGGGACGGGAATTCTTTAAGCTGCTGAAACCGGTACGGCTTCGGAACGATTCAATTAAGTGTAGGAACTGCCGCTCAGGGGGCATGTGTGTAAGTGGTGTTTATAGGTAGATGATTTGTGACAAGTTATATGTCTATGGGACATCCATTCAACAATGGATGTCAGCTGCCTTGAAAAGAAAGGTGAGTTTAAATTGACGGAAGAACGCTCCGTTACGGTACTCAGTTTTTGTTTTTATTAGCCCATATCGTGTCCCACTGCTGGGCAAAGGGCTTGCCTTTTTCCTTCTAAACCTCTCTGTCTTGTGCGATCTCTGGCTATATTTCCCCTTTTTTTTCTTTTTTTTTTTTTAAGATGGGAACTCATCAAATGACCCCTCCCGCTCTGGGTGGAGCGGAAGGGAGTGTCAGACCCTTACTGACTAAAACACATCCATGTTCCTTCCTTAGCCCTTTATGTTCAAGGGTAGCGGTAACCCTTTCGGATAATCCTATATTGTCCCGGCTATATTGCACCTTTCGTAGGACGGCGATTCCTTCCCTGAGGCGTCCTGTGAGTGACGATCATTGCCCAAGTAAATTTACTTTAATAAATTAAGAGGACAAAATAAAGGGCTCGCGACAAAAAGACAAAATATTTTAGTAGAAAACTTTTAGTGGAATTATTTAAATCTACTATGTAATCATAACTAGTAGGTACCTAGACAAATTTGTATAATTAAGTAGGTACATACATACATGGGTAGGCTATGTATTCTCTAATGCAGACGTTAGCGAACGCTGCTTAGGTTTGAATAGGCCTTTACATTAGGAGTGGTTTTCGTTTTGACAGTTTAACAACATTAATTGCGTGCATATCTCGAACTTAAGAAGCAATGGATTATCAATTTTCTTTAAAATGTTACAGATTGAGATTGATACTATGGTACGCAATTCAGGTCTTACCGGCCCGAAACAATAGACATCAGATCAAATTGGGAGCGTGAGTTTCCGTTCTATTAATTTTAATTCTATGCAAACAGTTTAATTTTCCAAATAAGAGTAAATCTTTGAAGTCGTATTACCATTTATTCGTACCGTTTTAAGAAGAAATTTACAGGCTTTTAAATCCGCTAATATACGTTGAAAGGCTTTTACGGAGAATTTAATGTCGATTTTACTTGTATCAAGATTGTATGGATACAAACCTTGACAGGTGGAACGAATTTGATGTGTCACAGTAATTGTTCACTTGTAAAATGAAGTGTTTCTTTTTACGATTGTTCCTGAGTAGGCTCATAACCTTCAGGTTATTATATAAATAAGATGGGAAGTGCACGTGTAATGGAAAATCACTGTGTAAGGGATTGTTTTTGATAGACCAAACTGGGTCTTTAAAACAAAGAGAGCAAAGAATCTGAAGGCCAATTCTCGTAATTAACGTTCGAAAAACGTTCAAAATCTAGTCTCAATCTCATCTCAGCGACAGTAAATGTACAAATAAACCTAGGGAAATTAGAGGTATTTTTGACAGATTGAGACAGATCAGACTGTGAACGTTCTTAGGTTACGAGAATTGCGCTTCTGTTGACAACACACTTAAAATATATTCGAGTTCTACCAAAATAATAAGACATACAACACAAATAATAATATAAAACACGCAAAATAAAATTTCACAATACTCCAACAGAATAGATCAGAAGAGAAAAAAATGATAATACAATTGTTGAGAATATTGGGGTCACTTCAATAATAGGCGAGTCTACTCTTGAAAATATTATATTCCTCAACATTTGTACGTTAATTAAATTATTAGTGACGCGATGCGCAGAGGCACGCGGTCTTGCTAGTGAGTGACCCCGAGAAGACTGTCGGCGGTTGGCTGGCGACGACGCGACGCGGCCGCTCGGGCCCCCGTCCCCCGCGTTTGCGGGCTCTCGTCGCAGGTGCACAGTGGGTTCGCCGTGAAGTAGTGACACGCACAGTGTGCGCGTTAACACAATTAAAATAAAATATGAAATGCAAACATAAACGAATGAGCAGTTACAAATTATAAGGGCCACCTTAGGAGAGGCCTGCGGGCGGCGAAATTGGGGCCGTGTGGTCGCTCGAGCAGTCAGTCTTAAAGAGGTGCTACGCAGTAAGGACGTGCGGTTGTGGGATCGGCAGCACTCGGTGATGGGGCCCGCTAGGCATGGCGGGCTAATACCAGTCGGGGGTGCGGCGAATGTACAAGTATCTCCCGAGCCCCCGACCTATGGTAGTAGAAGGAACAGTGGGGTTTTAGTCGGTAGGAGTCCGACATAACCCTCCGTTCTTTCCAGACGGAGGGTATTCATGAGGATTTCCCCACGAAAAAAAGAAAAAAAAAAAAGCGAGTTGGACTTACACACGAAGGGTTCCGTACCCCATACAATATTTAACACTATATAATTATGAAATAACGGCAAAAAATCTCGTTTGTTGTATGGGAGCCCCCCTTAAATATTTATTTTATTCTGTTTTTAGTATTTGTTGTTATAGCGGCAACAAAATACAAATTCTGTGAAAATTTTAATTGTCTAGATATCGCGGTTCATGAGATACAGCCTGATGAGAGACGGACAGACGGACAGTGGAGTCTTAGTAATAGGGTCCCGTTTTTACCCTTTGGGTAAACTGAACTAAAAAGAGTCACAAAATTGAAATAAAAATAAAAAATACAGACTTATTAAAAAATACAAACTTACTTTCTCGTTTATCTGACCAAATAAACAAACTCACGCCCGCTTTGATAAAAATAATTTCCAAGCATTTCCTTCCACAAGAATATCACTTCTCCAAACAAATGACATCAAACGGGAAAGGTAATTAATATTTAGTTACATACCTACCTACCTTTTAGTTATTAAGACATCGTGATATTGTTGTTATTATTCTGTTGTAATGTAAATAACGAAATTGGTTTCGAGAACGTGACGAACGTGTACACGTTCGAATATGAGGATTATTTGAAACTAGCTAGTGCCCGCGTTTTCCTCTGCGTGTATTTCGTATTTCATCATGTTTTAATGCAAATATCCAGAGTGAAAAGTAGCCTATATCCTTCTATAGGTTCCAGGCTGTCTATCTGTCACTTCTTAACGATTGGTTCAGTGTAACAATATTTTTATTAAAAAGTGTGTCTGTCGCAGCCAACTGGTTAAATTAGCCGTTCAGTTAACCGCCTAGCCTTTCAACTAAACGGCGGCCATTCAACTAACGGCCTGAATGATATTCAATTACAGTTTAGGTTGTAAGTCTGTAACCAATCACGCGCGAGCCGAATTGGTCGCAGTAATTAAGGCATTGCACCCCGACCAAGTGGGTTAGGTTAGGTTAGAACTGTGATCAACCGCGTGCGAGCCGATGGAGGAAGCGAGGCGAGCACTACTTCTAAAGGCCAGGCAGTTAACTGAACGGCTAATTTAACCAGTTGGCTGCGACATGTCCATGGAGTTTCTTGCTCGTTCTTCTCCTTAGTTTGCTCCTATAATAATGCTATGTCAATCGCTTTATATTGTGCGCTTGGCTTGTATGCTGGCTATGTTTATTTAATTGAACACCCAGCCACCCAGCACCCAGCCACCCAGCACAAACTTTAACGAATTTATAGAAACGTATGGACTCCAACTAGCCAGAAAACGAAAAGCGTTAGTTTTTGGAGATTACAACATTAATCTACTAAATGACGACCGACAAGCAAATATCTATACAAGTATGCTTAATGAATCCGGATATGAGATACTAAATAACAGAAATGTCAACTACTGTACACGTGAAACGAAAACCACTATTGACCACATTTCAACAAATATTCAAGACGATACCTTTCATATGACTTTACTTGACACTCCATTATCCGATCATAAACAGATATATTTGGAGCTGAAAAAACCAAAAGTCACACAAAAGTTAAAGCATGAATACTCAGCCACAGATTACACCATGCTATATAAATCAGTTGAAGAAGCCAAATTTATTAATGAAGACAATGCTTATCTAAAACTAGAAACATTCATTACAAATCAAATTAAAATAAATAAAGTAAAGAAAGTTAAAATTCTAAACAAGCCTCGAGACGATTGGATCATTAAACACGTTATAGAAGTCTTAAATAAGCGAAACGAAGCATGGGGTGAACATAAGAAAGACATTAATAACATTGAAACTGAATTAAATTTCAAGCACATAAGAGATGAAGCCTATAAGACAACACGAAACACAAAAAGGAAGTATTACTTGGACAAATTTGAAAGGTGTCAGAAACAGCCAAAAAAAATGTGGGATTTAATTAATACGCTAGCAAATAACAAACACAAAAACAGTTGCGCTCCCTCAAAGTTAAAAACTGAAACTGACGTAATAACAAATGGGCAACAAATATGCCAACATTTTAATGATTTCTTTTCCACAGTTGGTTCTATTTTAGCCAATAAAATAACACAAACTCAAACTAAATTTACATTAAATAGAACACTATCACAAGCGCATACGCTGCAAACGTTTGAACCAACCACAAAGGAAGAAATTAATACAATAATCGATAGCCTAGATTCTAATACAAGTAGTGGAATTGATGGAATTACTGTTAAGGAAATAAAGTGCATTAAAAACCTAATATTAGACCACTTAACTGGCTGTATCAATAAATGCCTTGAACAAGGGTTATTCCCTGAAAGTCTGAAGGTTGATAAGGTAACTCCAATTTTTAAATCTGGAAGTAAGACTGATCCAGGCAATTATCGTCCGATATCAGTATTACCAGTAATCTCCAAAATTTTTGAAAGAATTATTTACCTTTGTCTTTACACCTATCTAACAGACAGACTTCTTTTTTGAGCAGCAATATGGATTTAGGCCAAAATCAAATACCTTATCAGCAACTATAGATCTCACTACTAAAATAAAAAATGCTATAGACAGCAGACAATATGCCCTAGGTATCTTTATTGACTTAAAAAAGGCATTTGACACAATTAGTCATGATTTGCTTTTAGGAAAGCTAACTGACGTAGGAATATCGGGATCCGCACATAGAATACTTAAGTCGTATCTAGAGAATCGGACACAAATAGTGAAAATTGATAATGATAAAAGTTTGCCTTGTAAATTAACCTACGGAATCCCACAAGGATCAATTCTCGGACCGTTATTATTTTTGATTTACATCAATAGCATCAGCAGTATTAAAACGTCGGGCAGTATCACACTTTACGCAGATGATACTTGCTTATTCTACTTTGGGCACAATCTAATTGACATGGTGAAAGAAGCTCAAGATGATCTGGATATCCTAAATACATGGTTTCGGTCTAATTTGCTAACTATTAACACAAAGAAAACTTCATATATGATATTTGCGGCAAAAAATAAGAAAATCCTCAGTCAAATTCAACTAACAATAAACAATGAAAACATTGCTAAATCAAGCAGTGAAAGATATTTGGGTCTTATTTTAGATACTAAGTTAACTTGGAAATCCCATATTGATTACATTAAGTCCAAACTATCGCCTCTGGTAGGAGCATTGCGTCGAATGTCTACTTGCATTCCTAAAAAAGCTCGCGCAATGATATATAACTCTCTTGTTAGACCCCACATAGAATATCTCATTGAGATATGGGGAACTGCAGCAAAATCGATAATCCAGGATATACAAATACTACAAAATAAAGCAATAAAAACACTCTACAACTACAACTACCTTACACCAACCACCAAAATCTACAATGATACCAAAATACTTAAAATTAACCAACTTTATACACTTAAAACATGCATTCTAATAAATAAAATCATAACACAAGACACACATTCGAAACTTAACTTTAAAAAGAAAACTTACACATATAACGCAAGACGACGAGACAAAATAGAATTAAGAAAACCTAGAACGAACTATGGTAGGAAAAATATACTATACGAGGGAGCAAAACTTTATAATGAAATACCTGATGATGTGATTAATAGTAACAGATGTTACACATTTAAAAAAGCCCTAGAAGAATACATTAGGACAAAGTACTAACACCTGATTGTCACCTATTAAATCTTATAACTATGTTGTTTTGTATAATTTTTGTATGTGATCAGAGAGACTGTATCTACTTTTAACATATATTTCTATACATTTCTCAATATGTAAGTGAACCGTAATGTTCTTTTCTTGAGAAATAAATGTCTTTAAACCGAACAGTGTAACGATTGTAGATCCTACTACATATGTCTTAATATACTATATACAATAATATTATAAACGCAAAAGTTTGTGAGAATGGACGGACGTTTGTTACTCTTTCATGCAAAAACTACTGTACGGATTTTGATGAAACTACAGTAATATAGCTAACATCAGAACAATACATAGGATACTTTTATCTCAATATACACTCATGCGGGTGATACCGCGAGGCGCTGCTAGTAGACAAATTAATAACTTTGTTGTACTACTTGATCATTCAAAAGTAAATGGTTAAATTGAAATTATTCTTTTGAGTTTCAGTGGTTTAGGCGTGAAAAGGTAACAGACAAACAGAATAATTTTCTCATGTATAACATTAGTATAGATTGTGTAACAGCAGACCTTTTAATGAAGGAGCTCGTGCGGAGAAGTCGTACCACCACACCAATTTGTGCCAAAAACGACCTTGATGTGTTTCGATTTGAAGTGTTTCTATGTATATGTCGCAGCCAACTGGATAAATTATTCGTTTAGCTAATCGCCTGGCCTTTGGATGTAGTGCTGGCCTCGCTTCGCTCTCTCGGCTCGCACGCGGTTGATCACAGTTCTAACCTAACCTAACCCATTTGGTCGGGGTGCCCTGGCTTAGTTACTGCGACCAATTCGGCTCTCGCGTGATTGGTTACAGTTCTAACCTAAACTATAATATTGAATCATTCAGGCCGTTAGTTGAACGGCCGACGTTTAGTTAAAAGGCTAGGCGGTTAACTAAACGGCTAATTAAACCAGTTGGCTGTTGGCGAAGAAGGCGTGGCGCATACATAAGGATAGCGTATTGCGTATAGTTTTTGCTAAATGAAAACAAAAATAAAAGTAAAAATAATATCCTTTCTCAAGAATTGGGCTAATTTTTCAAATCCGATTGGTAGTTTCAGAGATAAGGCGTTCAAAGAAACAAACAAACTCTTCAGCTTTATTATTAGTATCGATTGTCATTATTTACACTTTTAGATATTTATGTAATTTAAAACTATATAAATCATAATTTATTGTACAACTTCTTTATGCATGCGGAGTTTGTTTGTAAGTGATTGTTGTGACTTTATCATTATAGAACCAGTGTAAAGAATCGTTGATGAACCAATAATACAGGATGAAAATGAATACATGCGACAAATCGAAATGGGAGATTGTACTCATCATTATGAACAACTTTTACTATGGGACCAAAACTGAAATCGCGAAAAAAAAAAACAGGTGTTCCCTACATTTTGACGAGTTATGCGAACATAAATGTAGGGAACAGCTGTTTTTCGCGATTTCAGGTTAGGTCCCATAGTAAAAGTTAATGATGTTAAGTTAATAATGATGAGTACAATCTCCCATTTCGATTTGTCGCATGTATTAAATTTCATCCTGTATAAATAAATTAATATCTAATAACACAAAAAAAACAAATTTTAATACTCGTAGAAAAAGCTGAAACTGTGTACTGAAATTACATATTTATAAACACATTTATAAGATTAATATCCACTCTGAGAACGTCATATTTCTCATAAACAGGTATGAGCACACAATTGTAATAAAATACGAACGTAAGCATAACATTTACTTAAGTGGCTTGATAAATTATTATACATCATTAGGATAACAAATGACGACCGTGACGCTGTCACGTCTCCAACACCTCTGTGTACTCGGGATTACTTTAACTGATTATAACTTTCTTACATTTTAGTATTATTCTGTTTATTTATTTAATCCCTTATCTTTTATGTACTTTTTAAAATATCTTTTATAATAGATTTTATAATATTTTTCCTTTTTTTGTATGAAAAGTAGTGGTCTACTGCTGTTAGTAGCAGGGTCCAAGCTACCGGTAGGTGGTTAGGGCTCCAGAGATGCAGGAACCTCCTCACAATGCGAGCCGTATTGAAGAGTACTGCCTTCTGAATTCAGGAGAGTACTTGGTAAAGGAAAACATTCGGGTATTATTGTGGCCTCAATCCCATCGAGCACGCATGGTAACCGGACATTTAAAAAAAAATTGTTTTTTAATTTTGTAAAATATGAAACGTTTATTTTCTCTTGACTGTACTTACCTGTCTTAAAGAGAGACCTAGATAAATTTGGATAAGAAAGATTTCAAAACAGAAGAAGAACTAGGAGGGGATCGAGGAGGGGGGGTGGAGGGGGATCAGACCGGAATAAATCGCTCCAAAGGACTAAGGAGACCTCGAGATATGTTGATCGAGGTTTTCGATTATCAGGCCATTGGCTGATACGACAATCGGCACAGTGACAGCCGAGCTCACATTCTACATGTCAACATCCTCGTGTGTTAAGTCGAGATATTTGATTAGATTCTTTTTCTCAGCTTTCACGAGGTTCCCGTCATGTGGAATGGAAACATGTTGTGGTATTATTCTAAATTGTACAAAACCATATTCTGGCTTTTGCTTAAATTGTATAAATATTAGAAAATAAAAACAAGAGAAGCTCTCTTTCAAATATCATCATCAAAACCAACACATATCATACTCCATGCACGTCACAAGAAGAGTTATTATCCAATGATTTATTACCGTCATGACCTTCAGCGTGGCACGTGTCACGTTGTGCTACGTCTGTCTGTATTGTGTGTACGTGGCTTTTATTTAACGAGGCTCGAATTAAGTGTGGCAATAAAAAGTGTCTCGAGTTCAGTGTTCGGTATGGGAAGAGTGCAGTGTGCAGTGGGGTGACAGATTAAGTGTGGTTGATTCTTGTGCGCGATGAAAAATTGTGTTGTTGTATTATTAGGTGTAAATCTCGTATCTAAAGAATAAAACATTAAGTATAAAAAATAAACACAAAACACTGATAATAAATAAAATACACATATTTTAAGTACATAAACTCACGGATTCTTCCCATGGGGATAAACAGGTTGTCACCTGGTACGATTCTTTAACACACTTGTTTTTTTTTATTGCTAAATGGGCCCTTGACCCCTTGGCTCTTGACCCCGATCATGCCTGATAGAAAGCGATAGATGAGGTCTAAGATGGTACGAGCGAGCCCAGAAGATGCCTGTTCACTCTTGATTTGAAGGCAGATGGGTTAAATGTGGGAGGGAACACAGATTCCGGCAGAGAGTTCCACACTCTGGCTGTGCGCATAATAAAAATCTTGGATATATAGTAACGACAATAGACGACGCTTAGAAAACTAAAAAGAAGATAGTAAGATCAATCCTTAACTTCAAGCCACAGTGTTAGAAACTTCACAACAAAACTTGCGCCACTTTCACAGTATGACAACGATCTCATACACTAAGTTTTTATGCTATACCTGCCCAGATCAATGTGAAAACTACCTACTCCTAACTTTATAGAAGAAAGGTTCAACTTTGAAATGTAAATTTACTTTAGAAGTGTAATATCACTTTACATGAAAGGAGATGTTTCAAAATGGGCCAGGTCTATGTACAGTAACTCAAAAAAAAGAGTTAAATCCATAGAATTCAGGAAAAATACAGATAATTCAATTAAATGTATACTGTTCTGGTAGTGAATTGATACTTATCAATTATTTTTATCGACTTTCAACATGGCGTCTCACCGATTTAGTTACTCTGTGCTTAAAAACAAGGACAATTAACCATTGATCATAGAAATAGAACTGTTAGCTGTCACAAAAGTGTCACTTCAGTCACTTTCGTCTTGTCGTCGGTCGTGATTGTGTTCGTTTTGTTTTGAGTTTCTGGAGTTCTTTTTAACAACCTCGCTTTCGTTTTTTGGATTTAATACCGTTTCTTTCCCATCTGTTTACCTAGCTTTCGTTTTTGGACTGTTACCCGGCTTGTGTTGTAAGGACTTCGACTTTCTTGTGTGGTTTCCTCCACAGAAATAAACATGTCAAACGTCATTAATCAATCAAAATGACAGTTTACCGCCATGACAGGTTTTTGTTGTGTGTTGCAATTTCAAGTGTAATTTCTTGTGTTTACCAGCAAAACAAGCCATTTTAAAGTAATTGGACAGTTGAGAACTGTTTTAAATGAATTTTCCTATTTTTTTGTATAGTGTACAAGGACCTGGCCCAGGCTCCATACATTTTGAAACATCTCCTTTATCATAGAACTTAGTTGAAAAATGACTAGAAGCTTTGGCGTGAGTCTTTTAATATTAGATTGAAAGTAGAACTTGGTGCAGCGCGATTGATGGTTTAACTGGTGGTTAGTTACAACGTTTTTACCTAATACCTCACATTTGTGTGAATATAGTACAACATTAATTGTTCCTTGCCAAGCGAAGGGATTGTGGCAACTCATTGCGACTTAAAGAGTGCGCGCCA
This sequence comes from Gortyna flavago, assembly GCA_963669345.1. Lineage (NCBI taxonomy): Eukaryota > Metazoa > Arthropoda > Insecta > Lepidoptera > Noctuidae > Gortyna > Gortyna flavago. Next base: position 13,488,827 of record OY770145.1, on the reverse strand, counting down.
CAAATTCAAATTCATTGATTTCTCACGATGTAAATTCGACTATCCTGCTTTGTGCTCGTGATTATAGATATATAACTTGTTTTTATTTTTCCTTATTATTAGAATTAACTATTTGTAACTAACTGTTTCTGTGACAAATAAACCATTTTTCATTCTATTTTCTTTAAGTTTACAACGTAGTATGTACCTACTTTAATGAAAGGGTCATACAATTTTTACATTCCAGAATTTCATACATGCGTTCTGCAGATATTTAATTTCATCTTGCACAATGCAATTATTTTAAGTAAATTAAAGAAAGAAAAGTTTTTTTTTTTTTTTTTTTTTTTTTTTAAATGGCATCTCGCAGTTCATCCTTTATGAGGATGGCTACTGCTTAACCGGACTTTCCTGTGGATGCCTCGAATTAAGGCCTCCAGCCAGGGCATACAATAACTTAAAAACTAAGCGACAGCGCTAAGGGTAACCCCCTGCGGGGTTCGGACCTCGGCTCAGGGCGTCGCTGGAAGAGGACAGCAAGGGACAGGCTGGATCGGTATTATTATTGGTGTTTAGGGGCGAATTTAAAACTACAGGCTCAGCTGCGCGGGCTGGCTCGAGCAAGGGTCGGGGGGGGCACGGTGATGGTGCGGGGCGTCGCGACGGGCCTCGGCGGCGAGGACGGAAGGACGGATGTCTGAGCTTGTTTTTGTGTTGTCGACTGAGAGTACTCGTGGCCTTACTGCTCTCCTGGAGGAGGGTAGTGGCGTCGTCGGGGATGGTGAGGGTATGCCTTGGTCGGCGAATCCTACTTATGCGGGAGGGAGTGTATCGGGAGGCCGCCGCAATCAGGGGATTGGGGTGCTTTATGGCAGAGTCGAAGAAGCGCTTGGAAAGGCGTTTCATGAACTGCTGGATGGTGGGGAGTCTGAGATCTAGATGCAGATTCACATTTCGGACATAGAAGGGGGCTCCCGTGACCTTTCGGAGGAAACGGTTCTGGAGGGTTTGCATTTTATGCAGAAATCGCGGCTTGGCGTGTGCAAAGACTACGCAAGCATAGGTCATGATGGGACGGATGACCGCGGTGTAGAGGCGCAATTTGCACTTGAGTGACAATTTGCTGCGGGCAGTTATCATAGAGTGGAGCCTACCGAGAGCGAAAGAGGCGCGCGAACGCGCCGTCTTTATGTGCTCGTTGAAGGTGAGGTTGTGGTCTAGGATGACACCTAAGTATTTGGCTCGCTTTCCCCAGGGGATCGGCTTGCCATACATAGAGATCGGGCGTGGGAGGGGGGGGGGTAGTTTGCGCGGTTTCGAGAAGATGACCGCCTGACTCTTATCGGGGTTGACCTCGATTCTCCATTTCCGGAACCAATCGCTCAAGGCGCTTGCGGAGGTTTGGAGGTTTCGAGCTATGGATGACTGGTTGACACCCGAACAGTATATGGCAGTGTCGTCGGCGAAGAGCGCCAACTGTGCCTTTTTACTGTTCGGGATGTCACTAGTGAACAGGGTGAAAATGAGGGGAGACAGAACGGAACCCTGGGGGACTCCGGCGCGGATGGGGTGAGGGGGAGAGAGAGCGCCCTCGATACGGTAGCGGAAAGTGCGGTCCGACAGAAAATCTCGTAAGATGAGCACGAGACGGTCTGGCACACCTAGCAGGTACAGCTTATATAATAAGCCATTGTGCCAGACCTTGTCGAACGCCTTCGCTATATCGAAGAACAGGACGCCTGTCGAAGCACCTCGCTGAAAAGCAGCGCTAATGTGCTCGACTATGCGGTGGAGCTGGTGGATGCACGAATGCTTCGTGCGAAAACCGAACTGTTCGGGGGGGATGAGGCTCTTTGCTTCGGCATAGTCTTTGAGGCGCTTATAAATAAGCCTCTCGTAGACTTTACCGAAAACATTGAGCAGACTGATGGGGCGGTAGCTGGAGGGCTCAGACTTGGGCTTGCCTGGCTTTGGGATGCCTATGACTGTGGCTTCTTTCCACATTTGGGGGAAGATGTTGTTGCTCAGGGCGCCATTGAAGATGGCGGTCATGAGCAGTATGAGGGGGGCGGGGAGGAGTTTGTACACCCTATTGGTGATACCGTCCGAGCCGGGGGCTTTGCGGGTTGCGAGCCCTTTTATGATGTCTTGCACTTCGTCGGGAGTGACGGGAGGCAGAGGATCATCAGGGTCTTCGACTGGCGGGAGGGAGGCTCTCCGTTCGACTTCAGCGTTCACCTCGTCGAGGTGCGCTCTGTCTACTGGTTGAGAGCTGGGAGTGCATTGAGCCTCTAGGCTGTCGGCTAGGCATTCGGCCTTTTCGAGATTTTCGAAAGCGACCGTTTTGTCGGGGCGTGTGAGGGGAGGAACTGTGGCCTCTTCAGAGGAGCGGAGCTTCCTCTGGAGCTGCCAGAAGGCGTGGTGGGTGGGCTCGAGTTCGCCGATCATCTTATCCCATCCCTCGGAGCGCCATTCCCCTATGCGTTTCTTTACAGCACGCTGTAAATGGCGCATGTGGGATTTGTTCGCGTCGCAGGGAAAAGAGTCATAGGCACGAATGGCAGCGTTCTTCTCGGTCACCAGTTCACGTACGTCATCGGGCAGTTTCCAGCGATGGTCTTCCATCACTGGAACTTCCCGTGAGCAATCCGTCAGTACGGATTGAACGTGCTCTGTGAACGAGTCGATCGCCCCAGTCGTGTCTGCGACTGAGATAATTTGCTCGGGGATGGAGTCTAAGTGGGGAGACGTGGTGGATTTCAGTCTTTCGCTTACTTTCCTCCAGTCGGTGACTATTTTGGTCTGGGGGGGCTGGTTGGGGTCGTGCGGGAGGCCCGAATAGGGGGCCAGGTGCAAGATGACCGGGCGATGGTCAGAATCGAGCTCTTGTACCGTCTCGATAGACTGCAAACGGAGGTTTACATTCTTGAGAAGCGCTACATCGAGAACGTCAGGACGTTGGGCGGGGTCGCCCGGGAAATGAGTGGGATACATCGGAGCGATGATATCGAAATTGAGGGAGTCGCCTAGTTTGAACACGATCCTACCTCTGGTAGAGGTCGTGCTGCTATTCCAAGCGGGATGTTTGGCATTGAGATCCCCCGCCATGATGACGGAGTCACTCATACCGAAGAGGGTAGTGAAATCGGTAGAGAGAGAGATGGGATCCTCCGCACCATTGGTGGGCGGGATGTAAGCGGAGATGATGGTGATTGAGGGGTGACCGGTCATGCCGAGCCGACAGATAGAGATCTCTAGCTGAGAGAGGAGGGCAGGCGGGTCTATCGGGATGCAATGGAGGGACTTCCTATAGTAGATGAGGGTACCGCCCTTGTGGCAGCGAGACCTGTCATTGCGAACTATCTTGTAGTTGGCAATGCTCGGGTTCCGCAGATGGGGCTTCAGGAAGGTTTCCTGGACTAAGAGGACATCGAGCTGGTGATCGCGGAGGAACGCGGCGATCTCTTCGCGTTGTTTTTTAATGCCGTTTGCATTGAAAAACCCTAGTCTAAGGGATCGGGGTTTGGTAACGCTCATTCTTTGTAAAGCCATTTGAGCTTTTAGAAGTTGAGGGTTTGCATGACTTGCGTAATCTGAGGATACGCATTGAAAATCTCGGCGATGCGCCGAGGATTGCCGTTACAGGCTTGGATTTCCGCTGCCATGGCATTTGCGGGGGCAATAAAAGCTGCGTAAGCACCGATTATTACCTCCATGCTGCTAGGCTGGGGGCGGGAGGCGGGGGTCGGGGGGGACCTACTGGGACCAGCGGGAGCCCTGGGCGCGGCGGCGGGAAGGGCTACCGGTGGGGCTACTGGGACCGAGGGGCCTACTGATGGCGCGGGGATGACAGTTGCCATCAGCGCTGGGATAGTCGGGGGTGGGGGGGGCACCGAAGCTGCGGGAGCTTTGAGGTGGTTGAGGTTCGCCCATGGGGAGGGCCTTTGGGGACTGAGCCTATCGGGCATCTGGGAGGAAGGGATCGGGATCCTCACAGAGGGGCTTTCCCTTTGCTGACGGTCGCTCGCGCGCTTCGTCAGTTTGGGAGAAGAAGACTTGGGAGCCTTGGGGCAGCCACGGTAGTTAGCCGGGTGCCCGGATTGACCGCAAAGAACGCAGCTCGGTGGCTCTGTGCACTGAGAGCGGTCTTTAGGGCGGGGACAGTCTGACGTGCCGTGGGCACCTAGACACTTGACGCATCTAGGTGTCGCGTAGCAGTGGGATTGGGAATGGCCATACAGTTGACACCTGTGGCATTGTCCGATGAGGTTGGACTTCCTGGGTTTCTCGATAGAGATACCCGAGAGGGAGCAGACTGACTTCACCTTGAAGATGGGGTGATGTCCTTCAGTAGGGTCGCAGATGACCAGGACCATGTCGTAGACTAGGCCCTTCCATGCTTTGTGCAAGCGATGGACTGCTGAGACGGGGATGCCTTGTGAAGCAAGGTCTTCTTTGATCTCCTCGGTGGGGATTTCTTTGGGGACGCGCCTGATGATTACGCGGGTGGGGACTTCCTCCGGAAGGGAGTACGTATGGAAGGAGTAAGCCCTTGTCTGGAGGAGACGGGTAAGGTCCCTGTAGTCCGAGGACGAGGCGACCGTTACCTTAATACCCTGTTGGGTTGAGCGGGCGTTCGTGTAGTTGATCTTTTGATCAACACACGCTTTGGAGATTTCTGTCCATTTGGACTTATCCTGGACATAGATGGGGGGCGGGGGTCGTGGCTTCTTTGCGTTCGAAGCGGGAGGGGTAGCCGAGAGGCTAGACGCGGGATTGGCCTGCGGTGCGGCGGGGGTTGGGGTGGGGGGGCGGGGGTTAGAGGGGATTACCGCGACCGACTTTTTGGCCTTGTTGGCGTGAGAGGAGGCGTTCTTCTTTCTCTTGCCACCCTTTCCGACGACTATATAGTCGTCTTCCGAGGAGGACGAAGAGTCAGAGAGGGCTTCCTCTGAGTCGGATTGAGATTGGGGTACGGACGTGTCCATACTCTCTGGAGTATCTGCTGCGGTAGCGGCTGGCACGGAAGGTGCGGGATCGGGGACTGGCACGGACGGTGCGGGTTTCGGGGCGGACACGGAGGGAGCGGGTGATGGGGCTGGCACAGAGGGTGCGGGTTTTGGGGCGGGCACAGAGGGTGCGGGTTTAGGGGCTGGCACGGATGGTGCGGGTTTTGGGGCTGGCACGGAGGGTGCGGGTTTTGGGGCTGACGCGGGGGTTGCGGGTTTGGGGGCTGGCACGGAGGGTGCGGGTTTGGGGGCTGGCACGGAAGGTGCTGGTTTGGGGGCGGCGGCTGGCACAGAAGGTGCAGGCGAGGGGGCTGGCACGGAGGGTGCGGGAGGGGAGGCGGCGGCGGCCTCGGGGATTTCGCCTGAGTTTGGCGGAAAGAGGGGGCTGACTAGCGCGTCGCTAAAGTCAATGTCGATGACCGAACCGGGAGGGCGTCTAAAATTTATAAGACGTTGGGCATACTGGTTAACGAAAGAGGGGTCCTTGAAGAGGACCTCTTTAACGAACGCCAATATGACCGCGTCTGCCATGATCGGGATGGGGGCGGGGAGAGGGAAGAACCATAGGGGGCGTGAATCCCTAACAACCTAGCACCCCGGGTGGATGGGCCCGGGGGTGTGAGATCCTACCCTCCCTGTCGGGTGTGAGACAGGGAGGTGAGTACCTGAAGTGAGCCCTAAGCTTGTGACCCGTCGCCGATCTTATTGTGCGAACGGGGCCCTAACCAGTCTGTGCGATGGGTGTAGAGACACCCTAGACCGGCTTCTAGTACGAAGGGGTTGACACACCCAACCGTACTAGACGCGAGCTGTGGACAAGGGATTAGTTACGAAGCTAGAGCTGACTAGGAGCCACCCCCAAGGCCAAGCTTCTAGCTCCCGATTCCAATTGACTGCCTCGCCCTGATGGGGCTCGGCGGGTGAGATTGGGGCACCACCCCCTTGGCTTCGTTGGCACCGTGAGGTATCCACCAAGGACCACGAAACTGTGGTTTTTACCCGGAAGGGGCCAAAAACCTCGACGACACGTGTGATGACGATTCTCTCTTAAAGAAACAACTTCTATCAACCACGCCTTGAAAAAGGCGGCTATTGACAGGGTGCGGGCGTAGTCCGGAGACTACTGAGCTCGTTACGGCTAGCGTAGCGAGAGCGGGCGGTGGCGGGGCGGCGAGGCGGTGGGGGCGTGCAGCGAGCGAGAGCGGGCAGCACGACCGTCCACGGCGAGCGTCGAACGGAGAGTCCTCAGAAAGAAAAGTCCGCAACACTACCTATATAAAAGATTATTAATTTAAGATTTACAAGGAACAAATTAATTAATTGATGACAAAATTATACCTATGTCAGTTCAAGAGATAAAGCTTCATATAATGACAGATTAAGAATATAGAATAATTGTGAATTGCAATTGATAATGTTGTCATAACTGTTATACTGTCAAAATGTAGATTCAGTAAATTTTTAACTTTAATTAATTATTATAAGGTATATACTTACCAATATTAAACAAACACAAAAACAAATATTTTTCCTAGTATAACTCACGACACATGTAACCAATCATCGCTCATCCTTCGTTCTAACCATTCTTTAAATTAAATGAGATAAAACCGTGCTGTTATCGAATTGCGATTATGGAATCTCAAACGGTCCTGTCTTAAGAATTGAAGGCTTACAAAAACATCAAGATCAAAGGACCAACTAGATTGTTTCGACATTTAATCTTTCCTGAAATCCTGGTGCCTAACGATCGCAAAGATCAGTCGGAGGAATTATTTGTAAAATGGATAAAGAAGAGATCAGAATTTGTCTGCCTTTTTCTTTTTATTTAAGGTAACTTAATGATAATCCAGTCAGAATAAGGGCGGCTGCATAATCTGGGCTACTCGGGGTGTGTCTCGTGGCTAAGTAATAACAGCAGTATGGGTTGATCGATCGGAGGGGCAATTCTCCTAATTTTTTAGAACGTTCACAGTCTGATCTCGGTCTCAATCTGTCAAAAATACCTCTTGGTTTCCCTACATTTTGACAAGTTTTTGACATTTGTTTGTCGCTGAGATGAGACTGCAGCTAGATTTTGAACGTTTTAAATTACGAGAATTGGCCTTTTAGTTATAAGCTACGCTTGCCGCGGTTGGTCCGTGGATGGGTTACCATCTTTACATACCGAGCGCCCTCCGTGCCTCGGCAAGCACGTTAAGCCGTTAGTCCTGGCTGTCATTTGTGGGTCTTTGACAGTCGTTATGTGTCGGCAGAAGCCCTAAAGTCTTATCAAGGGGTATCGTATAACCCAGTAACTGGGTTGTGCAGGTCAGATAGGCAGTCACTCGGTATAAAAAACTGGCATAGAGCTGCATTAGACTGGACTAATTTTTCATTATTTATGAATCTTATACAAAAAATAACTGATAAATATGTCTAATAATAGCACTATGTAATCTGCATTCGCGATTTATTAGTCAAAAATGTAAACAAACATGAGTTTATGGAAAAATAACTTAAAATCCTACATAATAAAGTTCAGTTTACGCTACAACTTCAGACATTTTTATATATTTTTCAACAGTGCTAGTTACTCTGAAATCAACTTAATTACCTAATAGAATAAAGTTGTAACTTGAAATAATATTAATTTGAAACAAGTTTGAATAGACTGTAGGTACTACAAAACGTCACCTGCTTTGATCCTTACATACTTCTTTTGCGTCGTATACGTTCTTACATCTGGCCATACACGCGTTGCGAGTTCTACACTACTGACCTTTCTGAAAAACATCACCAATCACTTTAATATAACCCATATCCAATCACATCTGCCTTGTGAATGCCTTTTGTTGTTCGCCTTTCATTTATCCTCTCAATAATATGACCAAACCATCTAAGCATACTCGTTTCAATAAGATCGAAAATAATATGATTATTAGGTAAGTCATCATCTGCCTAGTCTTTTCCAGTCTAACCAGATGTAGCTCAATACCAGTATTTTACATGGAGCGACTGCCTACCTGACCTTCACAACCTAGTTACTGGGTAATACCATATGCCTTGGTAAGACTGGTTGTCAGACTTTCGGGCTTCTGACTACTTAACGCTTTAACGTGCTTTCCGAGGCACGGAGGGATCTCGGTATGTAAAGATGGTCACCCATCTACAGACCAACCGCGGCAAGCGTAGCTTAAGCTGATTGATCGAACTGTGCGGCTATTATCATTTAGCCACGGGCCCCTCATTATTATTAGGTAAGTAATTAAACTTATTCTCGTTTTCCGGAAGCTCATTCAATGAGTTGGGATTTATGTTGTTTAGGTCAACTATATACTAACTACGGACTGACTACAGATTTAGTGATCCGAAACTTAATGAGACTTTCAATGACCAAATATATGAATAATGTGGCGATACGAATCAAAGGACAAGATTTATTCAGAGTGGAATGAAACCAAATCTAAGAACAACAATGTCCAACTTGCTTTGAGGTTATTTATTTCTAGTCTATTTTAAGTAGCTAAAAGGTCACAAAATTAACTGTTGTATTCATTTGGTGATATCGCTCAAACCACTGAAATTTACTTACATTACAGTAATGGTGGTTTTCCTTTCTTTCTTTTGTTGTTTTTTACAGTAAATAGTATGTTCAATCATTAAAAGTTACTATTTTGTCTTTTACTGTTTTACAAAAAATGCTTCATAATGTGTAAAGTCAATAAGTATTAATGAAATCGGTATGATGTTGTGTACTAGGAAACTTCCAGTTTACTACTTGTAAATGTAAAAAAAAAAAACATACAACGAATTGAGAACCTCCTCCTTTTTTTGAAGTCGGTTAAAAATATCAAAACTAATAACGAGGCATACCAAATCTACCATGCGTAACTTCACTATATTCAAGCAAGCTGCCACTTACGTTCTTGTAACTCAAGCTTCGGTACTGTACACTTACGAATAAGAAAACATGCCCCGTTTTGGCAACGACAAAATAACTGCCTCATGAAAGGACTAACTTAAGAAATACATTATGCTGATCAATACATACGCGGATTCAAGCGTAATTGCTTTTAACCTCTTTTCAAAGGTTTTCATAGGCTGTTTGACTGCCACTACGTGTTGTGGGGTTCACAAAACGCTGCGTAATCAAGATAAGTGGGACCCCAAGGGTTACGGAACCCCCGCTTTCGAGGGGGTCTTTAATTTGTTTCATGTAATAAAGTTTATCGAAGTTTCATTTTCTCTTTTTACTGTTGATTGGGGAAGTATTTCTCTTTGTTAGTGATGTGAATTACGATAAGGTTTGATTTAGATTGAATCTAGATTTGACAGACTCAATTGCATTACTTCACTTTGATTGTGACTCTCTTGTGTAACTTATCTAATCTAATCTAGCTAGCCTGTATTGTCCCACTCCAGGGCAAAGGCCCCGCTCCCTTTTCCACACAATTCTGTCTATCTGTGTAACTTATTTAATTAAAACTATATTTGTAGAATAACATGAAGTTTAGACAAATTTAATTTAATTGAAAGGTCGAGTTTTTTATAGGCTAGTTATATCCAAAAATCTCAACATGAACAGAACCATAACAATGAAAATCATATTGAAAACAATGATGAATGATTATCATCTCGAGAAATTCCTAGCTATCTATACATAATATGAGATTTTATAGATTCAAATATTTATATAATTTATAAAGCTAACAGTCTTAAAATAATAATATGTACAAGTATATAAAAAGGGGAGGGGAAATAATCAAAGGGCTTTTCAAATTCACACAAATTCGAACTAAGTAAAATATGATTGACGTGTAAAAGTGTTTGTAAGTAGGTACTTACAGAAAATAAATCATTTATCATTTAAGCATTTTCAAATGTCTTTTTTAATGCGCACAGCAAAAGCGTGGAACTCTCTACCCGAGTCTGTGTTTCCGAGCGCATAAAACCCGAATCTCTTCAAAGTGAGAGTGAATAGGCTTCTTCTGGGTAAGCTCACTCCATCGTCGACTTTGTCTCTGTCACCTCTGACCTAGACTAGAGTCAAGAGCAAACCCATATCAAATAAATAGAAAAAGGCATCAATAAATTCGTCCGCATCGCTGTCAACAGGAAACGTGCCCAAAAGGTTGGCAGCATTGCCACGTTGTATGGCAATGCTGATTCTTTGGCCAAAAAATAGAAGCCCTTTACTAAATGAATAGAAGTATCCTTTTTGTTCTGACTAATCTCCGAAACGGTTGGACCGATTTTGACGGGAAAGATACTTTTATTTTAGAAAAAGGATTAGGGTCCCACGCAAAATAATTAAGACCCATGAAATCCAATTTGCTTTCCGAAATGGACGCGAATGAAGTTGCGGGCACAGCTAGTATTATTATAAGTAGGTAGAAGCGTATTGTTAAATGCTGTAAACAAGTTTGGTATGAATCATTATCATAATTTCAGCCGAAAGACGTCCACTGCTTGACATAGGCCTTCCCCCAAGCATCTCCTCTTCGACCGGTTCTGTGCTTCTCGCATCCAACGGGTTTCTGCGACTTTCACAAGGTCGGTTGGTATGTTTTTTTTTTAATTGTTAGCTTTTATAAGATGTAACAGAATAAACGCAAGTCCTGTTAGTGCTTTGTTCATAATTGACTACTGAATCGATTTCAGTAATTTTCAAAATAAGTACTTTTTTCAAAAATTATGTATTTTGCCAAACTAACCGCCGATTGAGCGAAAGAAAATTAAATCTTATCTCAAGGCAATAAAACTCAATTTTAAATGCATAAAGTAATGCTGCGATCCACACGATTTTCTTTATAACAATAGTTAGCTTTAAAAAAGATAAGTTTTGTTCATTGTATTACGCTTTAAACTCGATACTCTAATTGGGGTGTATGAGGTTTTGCGTTAATTATATTACATATTGTCACAGAACAAATAAATAACCAAGACAGAGGGCTGTCAACAGTAAAGTGAACCCGGTTTCGTAAACATGTGTGCACTTAGTGAGGTGTACTTTGATTGTAAATGTGTGCGTGTGAGCGTGAATGCACAGAGCGGAGGTGCAGTTTTGGCATACTTCACTAGTGTTTCGTTCTCAGCGCTCTGTCTTGGTTTTTTATTTGGTCTGAGCATATTGTATATAAAAAAAAAGATTAAATGAGATAAAATAAACGGTGACATCAAATGTTATTAACTACCACCACAGTCACACAGATTTAGGACCTGCCATACCTTTAAAGAAACAATCCACGTAAGTTTGCATTACAAACAGTTCTGTGACAAACTTTGAACATGTTTTACAAATACGCAATTCATTAATATTGATAGATTAATATTCACAGAATTAAACACAAGAGGATTGTAGTTACACCAATGTATGACATTTGTTATTATGTTAGCTCGTTTGTAGCTCCCACGGGATAAGTAGAGATGTGTTGATGTTCACGGGTATATGGCATTGTCAGATTATTTATGGAATTAATATTATAATAACATAGGAAAACACACGTGTAATATAGTGTAGGTACTTAATAGGACTTGAGCAGTGGTGGCCCAGTGTGGTAACGGCCGCGACTTACGAGTTGTAGGTCGTAGGTTCAAACCCATTCAGGCACTCTACTTTGTGTAAATTATTTCATCACCACTGCTCTTAAAACGGTGAACCTTGCTTTTAAAAATTAAAGACATGTGACCTACCAACTCACTCTGGGTCCGCGTGGTGGATAACGGACAGGCCTGTGAGAGGCCTGTGTCCCAGCAGTGGGAAGTTGAAGTGGGGGTGCTTGGGGAGGCCTATCTACATAATGTCTCTAGGCCGACCGCTTAACTGAGACATTGCCTGAGGTGGCTGCGCGGTGCGGGAGGAGTGATAGTTGTCACAAGTTAACAAATCACTGAGCTTTCGCATCACGTCACCACACCCCTCCCGCACCACGCTGCTACCTCAGACAACGTCTCAGTAATGCATTGGACGTCTTTCGGCTGAAATGACGACGATGACGTTTATGTCGCAGCCAACTAGTTAAATTAGCCGTTTAGTTAACCGCCTGGCCTTCGGAAGTAGTGCTGGCCTCGCTTCGCTCTCTCGGCTCGCACGCGGTTGATCACATTTCTTGCTTAACCTAACTCATTTGGTCGGGGTGCCCTGGCTTAGTTACTGCGACCAATTCGGCTCGCGCGTGATTGGTTACAACCTAAAGTGTAATTCAATATAATTGAGGGCGTTTTTTGAACGGCCGCCGTGTAGTTAAAAGGCTAGGCGGTTAACTAAAAGGCTAACTAATTAAACCAGTTGGCTGCGACATATATACCAGTCCCACGTAATAGAGACCGAGCCTATTGTCCTCAAACGGGCACAAATCCAGACCATTTATCCATATTCAATGACAAGAGTATTTTAATCACACCGGACCATTGTATCTATTCTGGGCGGCCATTGAAACTCTAAAATGAGAACCCTAGATAAAAGCGGTGATTGATAAACGTGACTTAGCACGATTTTGGCTAACCGTCACACGTACTTTGGCTAACCATGTGTGTGTCACTCTCAAACTACAAGTGAGAGATAGAGACAGGAATATAACAAGCTAAAGTAAGTGCACCTAATCTGCATTCGCGATTTAATTGCCAAAAATGTAAACAAATATGAGTTCATAGAAAGATAACTTTAAATCCTACACCATAAAGTTCAGTTTTCAATAGTGCTAGTCACTCTGAAATCAGCTTAAATTAAAATAAACTTGAAACAACTTTGAATAGACTTTATTTAGTAACGTTTATCAATCTCGGCCTCAAGTCAGGCCAGGAAAATTAATTCAATAATCAACAGCGTGGGATGCGATCACTCATATACAGTGTCCAATAAGGCAATGTAATTTAATTTTCTCAATAAAGGAACGACGTGGGATGTAACTCAGTTTTCATAATTATAATTTGCTCAAGTAAAGTGTGTGTTGTACGTCAACTTACTTCAATTATAGTAATGGTTGTTCCAGTTGTTATTATAATTAAATATTTGCTATAAAAGAGATCATGCGAGTGAGTGCTCGTTGTATTCATAGATTTCAATGTTCTTTTGGCTGTATTCACTGATTTTATCCAGCTGTGGATGTTCTTCTTTTAAATAGTAATGATGTGTAGTGAATAAAGTTAAATTGTGCCTTTCATCACACGTTTTATTTAAAATAATGAATAGATTAACATTACTTGGCATGTATTTTGGCTTAGATATATTCCCGTCTCTATCTGACACTTGTAGTTTGACAGTTGTGCGACAGTAACAGGAATGATGCTAGGGCAACAGTCGGTCTAAGTAATGTTTTTACATTTAATGTAATTATCTTGACCTAATAATTCATCTTACTCTCACGTGCCGGCTGCTTCTGCTTCTAATAAAGTAGATACAAAGAATACTAATGATTCTATAAAATAATATTATAATACTAAATACTTTAATATTAGATATATTTTTTTTTTTACATAACGTAACAGTAGGTAGTTTTAAAATCGATCTTCTTAAATAATACTTTAATACGAAACAATTAAAAAAACATATTAATAAAATAAAATAAAATATATATAATAATATTTAAAAAATCTCCACACAATGGGTGCCTGAAGATGGACGGCGCCGCCGAGGCCGGCCCAGAAAGAGATGGCGAGATGACCTGGACGCGTACCACGAGGGCTGGTTCGAGGTGGCGCGGGAAAAGAGTTCCTGGAAGGATTTGGGTCTGGAGGGTTTGGAGGTCTTTAGGCCTATAGGTTAACAAAAAAAAAAAAATTACATAGTGTGACACAATGGATAGTCTTATTGCTAAAAGCGATATTTTAACGACAACCATTGGATGGATTAAGGGAGAAAGGAGAGGCCGGTAGTCTGTGGTGTACCATTTACATAAATGCATAAACAAATACACATAAAAGTAGCGTTTAAGGAGAGATATAGTACTTACTTAAACGAGAGATATAGCACATACTTTTCAAAATGAACAAAGATTGCGCGATTAACTCACGTAAATTTATGAAATGTGAAGTCTTTTAACTGTGGATACCTGTACCTATGATATTTTAAACTCATTTGACATTTCACATCAGAAGCGATTGCTTTTATCTATCTCATCAAAAGGTAAGATTTAGGATAATTCAGCGAGTTTATAAAGAATCTTATTAACGTCTTTATTGTTGAAATTGATTTCAGTCAAATGTGTACGAATTAATTCATTAATATTCATGGGGAACCTAGAGGGTTAGATCCACATTGTTTGCTATAATAAATCTGCTAATAGGTAATAGGGAAGCTGTGGTTACTCCTATATGGATTATTAAAGTTCTTCTCTTATGAAATTTCCTAAGATATGGTAGAGCATTGAAGATTAAAAGCTACAGTTTTTCTTTAGGCAGTACTGAATTGCCAGACATAAACACTAGAAGGAATAATATAAGGCCAACGAGCTATATTAAAATCTTGTATAATAGTAAAACGGTATTCGGTATATAGGATAAGATATATTGACTACTGAAAGTGATAATTTCATAGATAATTTCACATACCATGGTTGTCATCACTGTGATATCGAAACTCATAACGACACCCATGGGAGTAAACCGTGGCCTATTATTGATAATGGCAAATAATAAAAGGATATTTTCAATAACCGAACACGTTTCTTTACCAAATTCCACAAAACTGTCATAAAAACGTAATCCCAGCAAATATATGAACATAATGCCTCAAATTCCTTTCTGAATTGGCACGATAAAGCCCGAAATTAACCGAAAGATATGTATATCTGATATAAAATCTCATTCAAATCGGGCCCTATTTGCTATCTTTGCAATAATGAGCATTACATAGTGCTATATCGACAGCATAAATCCATTCGACGTATGAATGGATTCAAAGATAATTAAGGATGCTTTCGTACACAATATTGCCTCAGTTAACGCGGCTAAATTAAAATATTCAAAAGGCTTTATACCGGTGCCAGGAAAACTGGGCGAGGGTGTGATTCCATTGGAGAACGAAGCGAGGAGGGTGTTTTTGGTTTTGTTTAGATTTTTGTATAAAAGGAAAATTCTATAAGCAGGGTTAAATGTTTTGATTATCTTCGGCTTAATGGTGTGCACTGAGTCAAATGAAACGGGGAAATTTGATGTTCAAAATAATATTTTATTTATTGTCGGCGGTATTTTATAGACCAGCATACCTATACGATAATAGTGTTTTATCATACAGCAGTAGTTTTTGGGTGCAACAGTCATTGCAAAATAAATCATCCAGATAAACGAGTTTTACAGATACGTTTTATTTTCGGGAATATACTGATATTCACGAACTATTTGTAGGTTTGTGTATTTCGAAATATTTAATATTTACGTCACGTTCTTTAATAAATTTCAGAGTAGAAAATAACTAGCCTACATTAATTTCGTATAATCACATTACCTCCTGATAGAAAGCGGTTGCGTTATCCACATAGTCTCACATACAACCCTTGCTTATTCTCCACAGAATTTCACGTACGTTTGAGAAATTCTAATAGACGATATCAAATATTCTAACCAACACGTATCTCAAGTGGGTCTAAAGTAAAATTGATGACCTCATATGAGTGGCTCTGACATTTTGGAGAGATTTTAAGGTCTTTTATCAGGTCATCTGTGATTCTGGTCATATTTAATAATCGCCATTTTTCTATATTACTCAGATTTTAGTATTTATAACTTTGGCATTTGGTTTCATAATTTTTATCACACTATTCTGCCGGATGTTTTTTTTTAACCGTCTTGAAATTTTTACAGGATGTTCCACCTATGAATATGAACAACTTTCTCTATGGGACCAAACCTGAAATCACGAAAAAAAAAAACAGCTGTTTAATACAAAAGTTTAATACCTAACCTACTAGACCAAAATGTATGAAACAGCTGTTTTTTTTTCGTGATTTCAGAGTTGGTCCAATAATGAAAGTTGTTCATATTCATGGGTAGAATTTACTGTAAAAATTTCGAGATGGAAAAAAAAAACATCCAGTTTATGCTGAACTTAATGACGATTATTATTGATAATAATGCCAGTCGCTTTAAGATGAGAATATGGTGCGATTGTCTTAAGCACCAGAACTGTCTGTTACTACCATTATTTAGCAGCCAATGACTTATAAAACATTCCCACCTAACTAATTGAGAACTGAAACACCGAATTGTTATTTGTAACAGTACAGTAATCAAGATTATTAAACCAGCATGTCAAACTGAATAATATAAATACACGAGGACCGTACACAAGTAACAAATTAAACTCCAAATCCTGAAATACACATCTGCTATCTCTGTCATTACTACCATTTTTGAGCGTGTTAGAGAAGGATGGAGAATCGCTCTCCAAAACAACGGAATCGAGGCCTAAAACCGTTTCCACTTCCCATTTCGCCCCAGATTAAAATACAAATTTACTCATTGAAAACGTTTTACAGGCAGATTACCTCCGTATTTATATCCTGCTTGTGTGTTGGTAACGTGTGGTTTCTAAGCCTTATACGTTTTGTTATGTAATGGATTCTGGTTGTCTAGAATTTATTGTAATTCAGTTTTTTTTTGTGTGAAAGATTAAAATAGTTTTAATTTTAAAGTGACTCAAAAACACAAGTTTGTTATCACAGTATTGACAGGCAAAACGTTTGTTATTTTTTACCTCCTTGGTTTATAGTGGGTATTTTAATAATCGCCATGGCACAAAATTAGTATTCTGAGGAAATAGCACATTTATAACATTAAATGAAAAATCGAATTTAAAAACTGCAAAGATATTCAATTCGCAGAAACCTATTTTTTTAAGAACCTTTTACAATACAAAAACTTTGTACTTACCTAAAATCTTAATACAAATCTCGAATTGGAAAGAATTTTAACTTATAACAAAATCAAGTCACAAGAAATTCTGAACGCTTCTAAAATATTTAGATCGAAATATATTGAACATTCACGAGAAATTTCTGGTATCAGAATATTATAACGAAGTTTCTACCTTATATACATCATCAACGAGACTAATCAAATTATTATTAAGCGTGTCTTTCGCCTCCCTGGAGTAAAAACCTTTGGGAAAAACAGTGTCAGTATTCCACGGTTCTTTTCTCCACTGTTTTTATGAAATATTCTCGTCTATCCTCATGGGTGTCTTAGACTGAGGGATAATACCAGGAGAATTCTACGGTAAAGTTGTGTTTAATCAAAATGTAATCTCCAAAATAAGTTGTTGTTTAAACGTGTTGGTAATAACTTTGTGGGCCTAATGTGTTCTAATGTCTTTAGATTTAACATTGTTGGCTACATTATTATATGCTATCGCTTAATGAATTCTCTCATTGTATTTTTTTCTTTCATAATATTTGTACACCATCAAATGGAATGACCTATTTAATTTCAAAGTCCCGAACTTAAGGAACTTTTATATCATCACTTTTGTTTACTGTAACATACCTATTCAACTGCACAACTTGCACTACGAATATCGCCCTTACTGCTACGGCATAAAGACGCTGTCAATGTAAGAAAACTACCCTTACATCCTCACATTAATAAATTAAAATGAATTCCATGCTCACCCAACTAGGGCCACAAGTAGCAAAAAATAATTTTCCCAACCCCAGTTCCACGAAAATTTTTCTTCAGCAAGATCCTCACCCGTCGAAACGGCTGAGCCATCCGAACTTGATTAAATTTAAGATTTTGATGGCTCTATAAAAAGGAGAACTGCTCCTCATGATAATAACCTGGTATATGGTAGACACACGGGTGGAATTACTGCAGCCATTTGCATACGTTAATACTGTCCTGGATATTGTCCAAAAGGGGAGGTGGGGGATCATGGTATTTGATATAATTTGGATTCACAGATATACCTTATTATGGCATGTTGATCGTGGGAATAAAATTTGTTAATAATATTTTGGTAACGTATCTCATTTAACCGATCAACCGTTCAATAACCTTGAGAGTAAATTTAATATTTTATAAAGAGTGACGTTATCGACTTAAATGTTTCAAAATTATGGCTTTTGTAATCTATGCATTTGAATAATTCTTCATTTATCAGTTTATCTTTATCTGGCATGTCATTGTTTCATTGAAAAATATTTACATACATGAATATACGTACATACGTACATATAATGAATGGTATAGTCGACCTAATGGCATAATGACCCTATGGTTGAATGTCTTTGTACAAACACTTTTACACGTCAATCATATTTTTATAAAACTAGATGAGGTTGGCGTTTCCTATCTTTATATGTATTTGTTTATGTGACAAATAGATAATTTCAAACTTAGTGAAATTGCAATTCAGTTGGAATTCTTGTCAAAATAAAGCAATTCTAAAGACGATACTTAACAAGTCGTAATTATTTGTTAAAAGGTATTTTTTATACGCCTAGGTTCGCATGGACGCGTCTTTCCCACACTGTTTAGCACAGAGAGTTGAGAATCCAACAGTGTCTTATTGACGCGCTGAGATGCGCTCTGTTGAATTCTCAGCGCTCGGCTTAACACCGAGAGTTGAAAATCCAGTGCGCGATAAAATCCCGCAACGATAATTTTACGTCCTTGCGACCGTGTGTTGGTGGGTGTGTGGGTTTGGTTTTTTTATGTCGTCGTATTTTAATACCTGAGATAAAAAATAGCCTCCGAATCATGATAAACTTTGATTTCAGACAACTTACTTATGAGCTCAACAGTCACTAATGAGACAAAATAACTTTTCTGTTATTACCGATCTTTATGAGATTTCGCGACATCGGAGCAGATACACTCGTACACCAAGTTCCAAAAAATATTTCAGAATCGATTCTCGCTCAGTTTGTTTCGCATGTTTTTGTCAGATTTGTCCAATGTTTTTCATGAATTTATTTCACCTGGAGACGAAAATATTTTTTGGTGAAGTAACTTAAGTACGTAGGTACTACGGATCTACTTTACTACTACTATTATCCCAGCTCGTCCCTATTCTCATGTTGGTTTGGTAAAATATTTTGAAAGGTATATAAGTTTTTGTTAATCCGAGGTACTCCTAGTTAGGTCTCTTTTGGTGATCTGCAAACTTACAGGGTATGGGATTTGTAATATGATTATTTTGTGAAACTTCAACGTTATCCGCTTAAAGTTTATAAAACTGGGTGGGTTTTGGTTACTCGCCTATCGAGATATAGATATCGACAAATAGTTAGTGATAAAAGGATAACTTGTCGTTATTTTTCTACAGTTTAACAGCTGTATTCCAGGTGATTTTTGCTCTTGCAGATGATTTTAAGGAGTGCTTACAAATCGTATGGTGAACACGGTTAATGTTCAATGTGCGTTGATATAGAAGCATCACACGAGCTTTTGAGCGAGTAAAAAGTCTTTAAGATCGAATTTCGGTCATGTTGATCAATTTCAGCGGAAACCAGCCTTCAGCGCGGGAGATATTATAGTGCATAAGTGTGTATGAAGATTCAGAAAGAAGAAAGAAAGAAAGAAAAATTGTTTATTCTGCACAAACAACACGCACATTACAAATTAAAAAAGACATAAAATATACACATACAACATAGTCAAAAGCCTCGTACTCAAGCTTAAAAAATGTTGAAAATTTTGTCCATTGCGTGATGGATGGTGCATTCTCTCTTCCCTCACTCTCGTAGTCCGATGGGACGGCAGTCAGGCACGACTGGAGAGAGATCAGGCGCAGGGCCAAGGGCTTAACGTGCTTTTCGAGATACGGGGGTGTCACACCCCAACTTCCAAAATCTGGCCTGTTACCTCAGACCATATAAAAAACCAAGACAGAGCCCTGAGAACGATACAGTGAAGTATGCCAAAGCTACACGGTCTCCGCTCTGTGCATACACGCTCACACGCACACATTTACAATCAAACTACACCTCACTAAGCGCACACATGTTTACGAAACCGGGTTCACTTTACTGTTGACAGCCCTCTGTCTTGGTTTTTTATTTGGTCCGAGGCTGTTACTAAGAAATTCCCAATGAAAAACCTGATAACACTTTGGCCCAATCCCGACCACGACACCAACGAGACAGTAACAATAGCAGTAAAGCAATATTCTTAACTATTACAAATGTGAACTGTACGTTGAAATAGATGAGAATCCAAATCTCAAGAACGTGCTTCAATTTCTTTAAAATCATGTTAAAGTAATTTTCCTCTTGTTTATTTTGGATCCATTTAATACTCATAACCAAGCAACTGAAAACATAAACACATCTTAACCAAAAACTTAAACACATGCGGATATGTCTATAACCGGTTACATTACCGTCACCATTTTGTAATTAAAATCAAGGATTTCACCACCTACAAGTGTTAATGTGCCGTTTTATGCCACACAATGTTGTTTTCAGTCAAATCTTCGTTTTAAGTGCCCATTAAGATGTTCCAGAAGTATGTTTATATATAGAACATTCTTGTACTTAGATGTTACCGCTTTTAAGAGATAAGGAACAGTTAGTAGGTTTAAAACGAGATTTAACTAAATCGAAATCTGTAGATTGGGGTTTTCTATTAGGAATTTCTGAGTCTCGGAATTTAGAATGAGTGGTTTGTTAATTTCGACGGTTTAGCATTTAGTTAGATATAAAATTATACTAAATAAGAAATCGGATGCATGACAGTACAAGAGTTTTTTTTTTTATTAAAAATAAGACGAGGCAGCTAAGTGATGACTGACCCCCCCAACTGACGGCGCCCGTTCATGAACATGAGCACCATTCAACTCAACGATTTTGAAGGGAACATGCAGACAGTTACTTTCCAACTTATAAATTACTAGCAGCGCCCCGCGGTTTCACCCGCATAAGTGTCGATCCCGTGGGAATATCGGAATAAAAAGTAACCTATGTGTTATTCTGATATATAAGCTGTATGACAAAAAAATCCGTGCAGTATTTTTTGCGTGAAAGAGTAGGTAACAAACATCCATCCATATGGATAATAATCTAATATTATAAACGCTAAAGTTTGTGAGGAATGGCCTCACAAACTTTCGCGTTTATAATATTATCTAGTAGTAGTATGGATGCAACAAGGTTGCTGCTAACAAGTCTGTCGAAATCACAGTGATCTTTATTCTTATTAATACAATGAGGTTACAGTTGGATTGCTCCTGTAAGAGGTGAAATAATTGTGTCAGGACTGTTGACCAGCCGACTCGTCCCAGGTACACGTGACAAAAAGACAAACATCAACCTCAAAATAACCACTCACAGGTTCACCTCTCAATGTTGCCTACAATCGAGCATCAGTGTTGCCAGCCAACATATTTAATTATAATGAGCTTTAAAAGGGACCGCCCTTAACTTAATTAGTTAAAGCTTATCTCAGACAAGTTTCGCCATGTGCATGTTAATGTAACATAGTCGTTAGACATACGGAACCTTTTACTTGGAAACGTGACTTTTTAAGTAAGCGGTTTTAAAGTTTTAAGTTGCCATACTTTAGTCTGTTTGAGAATATGTTTTGTACTTTTTACTGGAGTTTTTAGAGTAGTTTAGCATGGTTAAGTTTAGTAACACAGATGTTTGAATTATAATTCTACTAATATCATAAACGCGAATGTTTGTGAGGATGGACGGATGGATGTTTGTTACTCTTTCACGCAAAAACTACTGAACGAATTTTGATAAAACTTTATAGTAATATAGCTTATATATATTGTTACCTACTTTTTAGGGTTCCGTAACAAAGGGTGACAACGGGTCCCTGTTACTAAAATTCCACTGTCCGTCCGTCCTTCCGTCAGTATGTCACAGTGTTGTATCTTTTGAACCGTAACACTTGAAAATTTTACAGTGTGTGTACTAGACGGTCGCTATAAAAACAAATTATAAAAATGAAATAAAGTTAAAAATGAAAATAAATAAAAAAACGATTCCTGTATGTAAAATAAAATAAGTTAAAAAAGAACTGTTAAAAAAGTGTGTCTTTTTATGTTAGGTCTTACGATTGTGGAATAAAATTACAGTACTTAATCATGATTCTAGGAATGTCTTTCAACAATGGATTAAATTTACTGAACTTTCACAAGTCAGATTTTGTCTTCAGTATTTTCAATGCCGCAATTGGATTATATTAATTTAATTTATTCACAGACTTTCATAGTCAGCCTATAATGTTTCCACGCCGGGACACGGGCCTAGTCTCTGTGAGACGGATTGTTTGCTGGATATCACGTCTTTGATGTTTTTGCTCTAGAACATGTCGGTTTCCTTACGTTCTTTTCCATTGCCGTTTTGACAGCAGTGTTGAAGAAATAATTTACAGAAAGTATCGCGCCTGACTGGGTCTGAACCCACGTCCTACTCGTAAGTCGGGCCGTTACCACTGGGCCAGCACTGCTCTTCCAAGCTCACTTAGAAACAATGATGTCTAATGTCTATTCTTGGTATAGAAAAGATAGAAAAAGTCATGCTACGCGTGTAAAAGACACCGGTGTAGCAATAATACACACCAACATCAGACAATACAAAACACTGCTACAGTGCTAAGATACGACATGACAATCTAACACGCGAGATCAAATTAAACCATAAGCGTGCACTAACCACTCTGTATTAACTAATTACCTAAGATTCATTCATAGAGTAAATTCAGTGGCTCTCAGAAATCAAGAGTTAAATTTTCAAGTGGGTTGGTACCTATATTCTTGTCTAAACACACTGAAACTCGATTCAAATCCTCCTTCGCACCTAGTCAGCAGTACTACTTTCAATTTAGATCTAATTACTAGAAGAAACAATATCAATAATCACACACCCACACCATGATTTGTGTTATCTGGTGTGAGTGTGAGACTCCTACAGTCCTACGACATGACAATCTAACATTCGCGACATCAAATGAAACCATAAGCGAGCACTAACCACACTGCCTTACAGTTAGTGAGCCGGGAATTTATCTACCCCGATTTAATTAAAGGTGGGTATAATTTGAAGGAATGGCTCGAGGGTCGGAATTAAAGCGCATAGGTGAGCGAAGTCAACGTACTGAGTGGAATTTTGTAATTTATGTTGAGAGGAATCGTGTTTTGGTGTTCTGGTTTTTGGTCCTTGTGATTTAAAGGGTCTTAGTACGGCTGAGATGAAGTACGTCAAATATGGTGGTATGAGGTCTTCATCTATCACATAGACGTCAACTACCTATCCTTTGTTTCAAATTGATGTTATTTAAAGTTAAACAAATATCAACTTTATTTTAATGGTGATAAAGTTAATTTCAGAGTACTAGCACTATTGAAAAAGTTACAATTTTTTTTGAAGTTGTAACAAACTGAACGTAGGAATTAAAGTTATTTTTCCATAGACTCATGTTTGTTTACATTTTTGGCAAATTAATCGCAAATGCAGATTAGAAGAAATGGGTTACACGAATGAACGTAGAACTCATCGACGTACAGATGCCAGCACATCAAGCTACTACAATCTGTCAAAAATTATTTAATGCATTTTCAACTTTAATGCTAAAGCATAAGGTTCAAAGTTGATTGGGAAAATTTGTCAGTTTCGGGTAGCTTGATGTGCTGGCGTCTGTACAACCTATTACAATGGAATCAGTATATGATTCTGGATCGGCGTTGAAATTTTTCGCCAAGAAAAAGTCTACCGTTTCCTTTAAAAGTACAATACCGACGCGGTCAAAATGTATCAAACAGCAATTTTAGAATCATGTAACAGATTGTGCGTCGATGTCCGAGCCAGCCTGTATAAAAAAAAACATCAGTAATGTATTAAAAACGATGTCAGACTAATTAATTAAATTATTGATCAGTGGCATCAGATTCAAACTCAATTACTGATCGACTTTGATGCAAGATGCAAACGTAAGCAACACCCTATTTTTTATGATAACAACTTTTTACAATACAGTCTGTCAATGTTAAATCAGCTTCACTGTTTGTCTTAATAAGTTTGTGTAGAAAACAGCAACATCTTGTATAAAATAAACGTTGCGGGAACCAACGAAAATAAATAAAATGATAGGTATACAGCAAAACCAGCAATATCCAATATTATGTGCACTACATTGAAACAAAAAACAGTGTTTGCCGCCATTTTGGAAAACTCGATGTTGCTACGTTTGATCTCTCAACTCCTCAAAAATCAATGTTAATGTAATTTCCTCCTTACAGCTTCAAAATAAATATGTAGATGTCTAATTTTGGTCCATAAGTACATTTTGTAGGGAAAGTCTTTACCAAGTTTGGTGAAACTGTGTAACATTTGAAATATTACTCCCACGTTCTCTTTGAAGACCATTAAGCGATTTATTTACATTTTAGAACCATTAGCGACGTTTATATTTAAATCGCTAAGTAAATAGACATTTAATTTTGTTCAAATTATAATCGGGTTGTTAGGGTTCCGTACCTCGAAAGGAAAAAAACGGAACCCTTATAGGACCAGTCGTGTGTCTGTCCTTCCGTCTATCACAGGCAATTTGCTCCCAATCTAATGGACCGATTTTGTTGTTTGGTACACATATGATCCAAATACAAAGGTCTTACTGTGGGGATCTCATTTTTTTTCATAGGTAATTTAAAAGTTATTTAAGAAAATAGACGAAAATTGACAATTCCCGAAAATGTTCTTAACTAACTTTTTAGACCTTTGTATCCTGCTTATACGTACTCGTACGAACTTTCATTAAAATCTGTTCATTCATTTCGAGAAACAAGGGATTGAAAGTTTGTATGAAATGTCTGAATACAAAATAGTAAAAAGTTTATCAATACATCCCACCCTTAAATATAATATAGTTAACTCATAAGTATGCCTTATTAATATAGGATAAACAGTAATTATTGTATTTAACTCTTGCAAGACATGTAAAGCTTTTTATTTTTTTTTTATTAAATAGATTTAACCAGAACAGCTAACTTGAGATCTGACCACAAAACTGACCAAACTATCGCTCAGTTATTTCAGAAAAAAGTGACAAAATTGGCAAATCGACAACGTAATTGATTTTATTTTTTACGACCTTAAAAGATAAAGATCAGTCTTAAGTTTCTCTCAAGTATTTCTCACGGGACCTGCGTCGCAAGTCAAGTAGGCCATAAACATCTTTTCAGGTTTAAAAACATAAACGTTTTAGTGGTAGTAGAACTCCTTGTGAAAGAGTTAATTTGGGTTGTACCACTTTAACTATTTTGTGCTATCAAGCAGAATTATTGCTGTGGCAAGAAAAGTTTAAAATTGTGAATGATGAAATGGCTAGGAATTAAGTGGATACTGAGATGATGGCTTATAAAGATGCTCCTACTAAGTATCTCATTCCTCTGAAGACCTGCTATTCAACGTCTTGTTTTCAAGTCTCCTTTGCTACATTGCAAAGCCCATTTGTTTTTTTTTTCTTTAATGTCCAACCAACAACTGTACACCGTTTTAATTTTAAAATAATGCATAATCAGCCTATAATGTTCCCACTGCTGGGACAGAGTTAGTTAATCCAGGCCTCCTCTCAGTGAGAGGGATTTTAAAATAATATTGTTACTTTAATCTAAGGTTAGTGTAACAATTTGTTATAGGTTATCACCGCATGCATGCAACATAATAAATACGAATGTGTTTCTGTCTGTCTGTTACCGTCTGTCTGTCTATCTGTCTGTGATTTAAATTAAATTTGGTATAGAGTTAGCTTGCGTTCCGGGAGAAGACATATTAGGAAACTTTTTGTCCAGATATTCCTACGAGATCGAGACACATGCGGGTGAAACCGCGGGTAGGTGCTAGTATTATAATATTAACGACGATACCGAATTCGTAATGGTCTTGAAGCAAAACAGTATCGCTTTGTATATGTCGGAAATACGTCATTCGTTTGACTATGCGGAACGTCATAGCCATCTGGTGGCGCTGGACAGAGTCTAGCCTGAGTTCGTGGGGTGCCTAGAAAAGCGAGCAGCGAGGTGGAGCGGCTCTCTCTTGAACTTTGGACATCGTACGAACAACATGCGCTCAGAAACTGTCCCGCGTTCCGTATCTGGTTGTGTCGTGTACCTACAGTGTGTGATTCGCTGGTGTGATTAATTTTAAATTTGAAATTATAATCTGATTTGATCTGCAAACGGATTTTATATTGCACATAAACCAACACTACCCACTGACATGCCCACATAGCTAACAAGACACACATACCGTCTCCGACATAATTTAAGTCCCATGTTAAAAGGGCGAGCCTATTAGCATCATCTGGGCACAGACACCACTCACCACACTCCGGGTTGCTACTGAGAAATACAAAGAGAGCTTAATGACATCAAAATGGTAAAAAAAAAAATAGCTAGAAGGTTCCTTTGTCACATTTACGGCTTTCCTTTTGAAACAAATTCATTGAAATTAAAAAGCAATTTTATTGCTGGAAAAAATATAGGGTATCGTAGAAGGTGGACAACTAAGTCGCAGATGAAGCCGCGGGAATACTTAATAGCTTTATAAAATTATAGCTTTTACCGAACGATGGAATTAATTTATCCTCTTTGCTTTTGTCATCTCTTACCTTTGATGGCAAGGCTTTATTCGTGTACTTTTATTATGGAATAAAGTAGAAAAGGCCGTGTCTTTTTGTCTCTGCTAATACGAAACTTGCGAGCAGTGCTGGCCCAGTGGTAACAGTTGCAGGCCATGAGTTCGAACCCAAACAGGCACATTTCTTTGTGTAAATTATTTCATCACCACTTCTCTCAAACAGTAAAAGGAAAACATCGTGAGGAAACCGCCATGTCCTTGAACCTTAAATTCGAAGACATGTGACATCTACCAACCCTGGTCCGCGTGGTAGATTGCAGCTCACTCCCTCTAGAAGAGAGAAAGAAAGATTGACTGACTTCTTTAGGGTTCGGTACCTCAAAAGGAAAAAACGGAATCCTTGTAGGATCACTCGTGTGTCTGTCCGTCCGTCTGTCACAGCAAACTTGCTCCGAATCTCCGAATCCGATTAAGTTGAAATTTAGTACACATTTAAGAATCTCTGTGATCCAAACACAGGCGTGTAGCGTAAATAAATGAATTTTGAATATGGGGGCCATTTTTTCGGGGGCAAATAGTTTTTATTTTTTAAAGTTTCTCAATCTGTACCGTGTGATATAAATGTAAGGGCTTACTGTGGGTATCTCAAATATACTCGTATGTTTTTTCATTATTTTGAAGTAAAATGTGTTAAAGTTATTTAAGAAAATAGTCGAAAATTGACCACCCCAACCCCTAATCTCCGAAACTACTGAGCTTAAAATTTAATAAAAAAAAAAAAATCGTTTCGAATAATAATTTAGAAAAATATAGTAACCAAAAAATAACACTTTCTATTTACCAATATCTTAATTCTAAATCAAAATAACCCATCAACCAACCATGACATCTAAACCCTCACTAAGATTATTCCACAGTTCAAACCAACAAGATTACATTCTCCTTAAAGGCGCGGGCCTACCGCGGCGCATTTTAGCTGCGTGTATTAATTTGTTTGACAACGTGGGTCTACGTTTCCACACGAAGACCCGCGACTATGTATAGCGTGGCACGGCGCACGGAGAGGCTACGCACGTACCACTGCAATCCACGGACACGGGCTTCACTGCGGGAGGTGGAACTGGCGGGGAAACTGCGCTGCGATAAGCGAGCTGTACACAGTCGTGGGTCATATTCGTGTACTCCAGTGGAAACGCAGGGTTGAGCTATGTAACCGCGCCTATTCGAGCAAGCCACGCATGTATAAATGACGTCAATTCATGCGTAGCCTCTCCGTGGGTTACGGTGGAAACAACCACAAACATTTTCTTAAAAAGCGAAGCTTAATACACGTGCGTAGCCTCTCCGTGCGCCGCGGTGGGTCCGCGCCTTAACTCCTAGCTAAGATATATCACCTAACTTGTTACATAAGCAAGAAACAGGAATTTAATTTACCCGGTATAACGGTAAATGTAGTTACGGTTACCGGTTATCCCGGTAATGACTTTCAAGAGCCTTTACGGGGTAAAGGGTAGGTGAAATTGCAGGGGGTATGTTGAAATGTGTTTGGTAGGGGGGGTGACTTATGGTGTTTATGTTGAATGGATTAGTAATCTTGATCTTAAGATATGAGTGTTTTAGAGGTATTTGTTAGTAAGTTGCATCAAAACGGGCTTGTGGCTAAGTAATAACAGCCCGCATGGGTCGATCGATCAGGTTAAGCTACGCTTCCGCGGTTGGTCCGTGGATGGGTGACCATTTTAACATACCAAGACCCTTTCCGTGCCTCAGAAATCTGGGCTAGGCTGTCATTCGTGGATCTTTGACAGCTGTTACGGGTCATCAGAAGCCAGAAAGTCTGACAACCAGTCTTACCAAGGGGTATCATATTACCAAGTAACTGGGTTGTGGAGGTCAGATAGGCAGTCGCTCTATGTAAAATACTGGTATTCAGCTGCATCCGTTTAGACTGGAAGCCGACCCCAAAATAGTTGGGAAAAGGCTAGGCAGATGATGATGTTAGTAAGTTATAAGTTTTGGATTGGGTTGATGATATCGTCAAAGTTGCGGAAAACACCTGGATGAAGGACACACGGAAACGGGAATTGTGGCAGAAGAAAGGCGAGGTCTATACCCAGCCGTGGCAGAAGAAAGGCGAGGTCTATACCCAGCCGTGGGTGATTTCGGGCTGAATGATCGGTCTGATCCCCAGAACCCCCCCTCCAACCGATTTATTCCGGTCTGATCCCCTGAGTCGAGAGAATCGTTGAGCTCCTCAACTTCTGAGTTGAGCTGCACGATTTTTGATAAATGCGTGCACTGACTGGACAGGTTTACAAAATCTCTGTGGTGCTTTTCTCAAAAGACCATTTCAGACGTCAATCTACATGATCTTGTTATGACCAAGATTATGTCTGGAATTTAAAAGAGACTGACCTGTGAGTTTATTTCGGCCTTCCTGCTCAGAGTAGTCGGATTGGAAACGCCGACCTCATCTAGTTTTTAAAATATATATAGGTAGGTTAGTTACAAACCTACATTATAGAAAAAAAACATTATTTATTATTTAATTACAGTGTTTATTTATTTATTGAGAACTTCGAACCAAAAATGTACACGATATGTTTACCATACCATTTTAATAGCACTACAAATGTGTTATAAAGTGCTATATGGAATTTGCATTTTAAAACGCTGGTTCCACTAAAATCCGCCAGACCAGTCCCCCAGGGGACTACACAGCACTCAATGTTCCACTATGATACCCTAGGGGATCATATAAAACTCCTCTTTTGAATCTCCTAATTGTTTGAGAACCTTATTAACGAATGAAACCTGTTTACAATGTAGCACTGGCTAATACTAAGGTAACACTGACATTGACTGACATTTACCGATAGCTGATGAATTTTTATTGCACAAGGATTATAATTATTATATTCAACACAAAAAATTATTGAGAAATAAAATTGAATTATTTTTTTTCTTACTTACTGTAAGCAAAAAAATCAATAAAGTGTTAAAAAGTTTTTAGGTTTATCATACACACAACATTCAGTCTTTTTAAAAGTAAAATACTAAAACCAGTCGTGAAAATAATAAAATGTACAGTAAATTACTTAACGGTGTATAAAAAAGATATTTTAATGTCCAACGACAACTCGTAAATGTGAAGTTAAATAACATTGGGTCTTCCATTACCTATTTTATTATATGTGCTATTAACCTTCTTATATTTTCCTTTTTTTGTTTACGGTCGAAAACCTGGAATTTATGAATAGGTATGATTTACTCAACGACCCTATAAATTAGGACCCTATATACTAACGTCACGCAAAATGCTGCATCGCGCAAGCAGAGTTTACCGCGCGACTAGCATAATACATTTAGCGTCCCAACATTAATCGTCAAGCAGTTGCCCACCAGACACGACACTCGTCTGGTCGTAGGTCCTCCCTTTTCATGGAGGTTGTGAGGTGTTTTGCATATCTGGTATATAGCGAATCCGGTGTTTTGCGAGTCTGGTAATTTGCGAATCTGGTATTTAGCGATTCTGGTATTAAGCTTCGGAGCCAACTTTACACCCTGTTCCTCATACCTCTATACCGGTGACCCCGACGAAATATTAATGTTCCATATATGTATATACGTAGTATATGCCATCAATGTAACTGACTGAATGCGATCAGCACATCTTAACTACGTTCAAATGCTGTCAGTGTCAATATTCCATAACAATGATGACTAAAAACTCTTGAACGCGGTTTAGTTCTGCTGATTGCGTTTACTTTTATTTGTGAAATCCGCCCTTATAGCGATTTACAAAAAAAAAAACATAATTCTCTTGTTTATTTAATCTATGTAACTTCGCAAAATCTTTAGATGACTATATTAGATTTAATTTTAAGCCTGATACACTTTGCCCTGCTTTTGATAATGAAATTTGAAGAGATTACTTTAGCGTGAGCACACACATAGGGGCTGCAACAAAAACCGCACTAGCGCCCACGCCAGTGACTTGGGCTAATAGGTTTGAAATGCAGGCAAGTGGAAACTAGTCTCTATATGCTATTAGTTGAATTTTATATGCTTTACAGCGGTAAAGCATATGCAACAGCGGTTCCTTTAGAGAGCTGCTTGCAGTGTTGAGAACTACCAATATAGGTATTGCTAAATACGAAATTAGCATATAAAGGTACTATCTTGGAGATATATATTTTTTTCGTTACCTGATATTGAGTCCCACTGCTGGGCAAAGGCCTCCCCTATTTCCTTCCAAACCTCCCTGTATTGAGCAATCCCTGACCCATATTTGCCTTGCAAACCTCTTCAGATCTTCACACAATCTTCACCGTGGTCTACCTTGACATTCACACACACGACAGTCACATTATAAGCAAATAATTGTTTTTTATTTCAAACATTATAGCACACGTTCTATAATTACTTGACTTCGTCACTTATGTAGAATTTTGTATATCACGACAAATGTACCTAGGCCTAATAATACTTCTTTCGTGTCTATAGAACAAACCCCTTTTACGTACCAACAAGTCACGTCAAAGGCCGAAATAGATGACGATTGCGTTTTTTCTACATCAGGGCGTTTGGGTTCAACCGCCGATGTGCCCTGCCCTTCAATCAATCAATCAACTCAGCGTATCGCAGTCCACTGCGGGACATAGGCCTCTCCCAGACTGCGCCACAACACCCTCCGCCTTCCGCATCCAGTCTACCCTAGCCACCTTCTTTAGGTCGTCTGTCCATCTAGCTAGGGGCGTCCCTCACTACTCTTGTCGATACGTGGTCTAAATTCCAGGACTCGTCTGATCCACCAGCCATCGGTCCGTCAAAAGACATGGCCAGCCCACTGCCACTTCAGTTTGCTTACTCTGCAAGCTATGTCGGTAACTCTGGTTCTTTTCCGGATAGTTACATCAGCCCTGCCCTTAAGGCGACTACATGACCTAAAGCACGGTCACTATCGGATTAAATCGAAAAGAAAGAAAAGCGCGATGACACAACGCTGTGATTTATTGCAAAGTATGAAACAATCATTTATTTAGAAACTATTTACAAAATACTTAATAATAAATAATCCATCACTGAATGCAGTTTGGCATTAGCAATTTAATGGTATATTTTTAATTATAATTAAAATTGTTAATGAAGGGATAAACTGCTTTTAAAGAAACGTCAGAGGTGTATTTGAAGAATTTTTTGATGCATTAATGTACGTTTAATAAATAGTGATTTGAGTTCCATCACTGTTTTAAAATAAGTCTTGAAAATATGACAATGTTTTTTTGGTCAAAATTATTTACGGTTTAGGAGATACACTGCTTTAAAAACCAACTTTATTTCCATTTTCAAGAAACCTCCGCCTTAAGTCGGAGAATTGATGGAATTTCTCTAAGTTAATAATCAAGGAGAGTTTTTCTAGGTATCTAACTATCTAGGTATTTACTTACTGCTAGAGGTAAGATTTATTCTAGGAGATAGTTACTTAAGTTCTTGAGAGAAATGAATGCTTTTAAAAGAGATGGCCAATTTTTCAGCTTACTGCAAGAAAATGCAGTGCTTATAATGGACTGATAGAAAATATTTTTTTGCTGTATTTATGCAATAGTGCAATTATGTAAATCAGAAAAAGGTTCTGTTATAGCAATTATAAATAAAGGTTTATTGGTAAAACATCAAGAACCTCTCAGGACTATATTACTAACATCATAAACAACAACTTTTGTTGTATGACTTTTATTAATTCATCAGACTTTGAAACAAAAATAAAAATATTTCAATCCAACGAATTAAAATATTCGTTTTTCTGTAACGAACTCTACGCGAAGCAAAAGGGTTAGATTGAACAACGAAATTATAAAAGGTTTGTATTTGGTAAATGTATTATGTTTTGTAAAAAGTCATAAAACAAAGTTGTTGTTTTATGATGTTAATCATAGTCTTGCGAGGCTGTTAGTGTTTTACCAATAACCCCGTATTACAAAAAAAAAAAAAAAAATATTAACTTCAGTTGTACAAAAACACATATCTATACACTATGCAGCGAGCGTTACAATTAAGGGAAAGAGTGATTACGATGAACTGTGGCACCCAAAGTAAGCTTTAACTTGTGTTTAGGGTACCAGCATCCTCGCCTATAATTTGAACATAGTATTTCAGTAGTTGTAGGACGAGCACAGTATATTACTATTACGATAACTACTTACAAGTAAGTACATGTGTGTATGTATTGAGTCAGAGACAAGTATGTCAACCTCCTGTCAACTATCGATAATTTGAAAAATGTTTGTGTTGATTCTGGAACAAGATATCCTGTTGGTAAATAGATTTTTAAACCCGGAGCGCGTCAGTCTTTTGTTTTTTTTTATTTAATTGGTATTTTTCTTTCAATTTTGTCTGACAAACTGCCCCGGGTCTCAATCCAGTCAGCAAGGATGCGCTATATATCTACAATGTATCATCACTTCAAAGCAGCCAAAAGCAATAATCCAATAACAAAGTTACCCAAATGAAATACCTAAAATACATTACCAAATACTGAAAACGTTGAAACGTGTCCATTGTCCAATGTTAAGATTGGTGGGAGTAAATTAAGTGGCGTTTGCCACGTATGCCCCATTGAAGTGAAAAAGCCTGTTAGCGGTGTGGTTGCGTCTGAAGCCTACCCGCATTCATGGCGAAATGAAAGCCTCTGGGAAGTTTAAATTTATAATAAAAGGTTTCGTGTGAAGCGAATACAAATTTAATTTAATGTGAATTTTGCAATGTGGTGATTGTTACCTAAGTTTTGTTTTTGTGTGACTTCATTTGCGTGGATATAAGTATCTTTAGCTGGCTGACCATATGATGTCCAAGTCTTTAAGGTATAGTCTGCTTGAGCTGTTTCAATCAGTTCAGCTGTTTAGGTGAAGCTGAGAGTAGTGGTGGCTCAGTGGTATCGGCCCCGACTTTCGATTTATAGGTCGTGAATTCAAACCCGGGCAGGCACTTTACTTTGTGTATTTACTTTCATCACCACTGCTATCAAAAAGGTGACGGAAAACATCGTAAGGAAATCGGCATGTCCCATAACCAAAAATTTTAACAACATGTGACATCAACTTACGCGCACTGGGCCCGCGAGGTGGATTATGGCCCAGTCCATCTCACACGGAGGAGGCCTGTGTCCCAGCAGTGGGGGGGATATTATAGACTGCTTGTGTGTTTAGGTAAAGTTGAATAACAAACATGTTAGCTGGTAATTAGTAATTGGTGAATAGTAGATTTCATAATAGTTAAATAGTTTGTAACCAAAAGATACTGGATGCGACTAAATCAATTTTTTCAGCAATTATGTACAGAGGCCAGCACATCAACCTACCCCAATCTGTCAAATTTCTTTGATAGAATTTCAACCTTACCAAAAAGGAATAAGGTTCATATTCAATTGGGAAAATTTGACAGATTGGGGTAGCTTGATGTGCTGGCCTCTGTACTTTGCAAAATTTTCAAGAAAATTCGAGTAGATAAAACCAGACCATAATATTAAACTAGTTTCATGGTAAAACTCGTAATTTTAAGAACGTTCACAGTATGATCTCAGTCTCAATCTGTCATGAACACCTCTAATTCCCCTACATTTTTGACAAGTTTTTGACATTGATTGTCGCTGAGATGAGACTGCGACTAGATTTTGAACGTTTTTAATTACGGGAACTGACCTTCTGATATTTGCTACACTATTCTTATGGCTATGGTTCCAATAAACTACTCGGATCTTTCAAAAAATAAGTGTAGTTAATATCAGGATTAGTCGCAGCTGCGGGCCTACAGCATTTGTTTGTTCCCTTTGACAGATCTGGTCATCCGTAACCGTCTTGTGTAATCAATTTGGCTACTCTGTCCTCGACAGGAGACCAACTAACATAGACCTCCGAGGTCCTTACTAAAGCACCCTTTTTTTAGTAAATAAAAGGCGATGAGAGGGGGCTAGGAGGTCAAGATAACTGGACTATTTGCAGATTGACCGAGCTGTACGTGTTTTCGGCTTCCTTCATTTTTGTAACGATGTTTGTCCAAGCTCTACTCGATATTGGGGGTAAAACAAACAGATACGTGGGGCTAAACTAGCGGTTTGACCAATAGAGTTAGAAGTATCGTGGTCTATTTTGGTGTAAGAGATTATTTTGTGTGGTATTTTTTTGTTGCTGGGAGTGTATTGTTTGAAGATTTAATGACATGACTTTGACTAAATTTAAACAATCATAACTTAAACATACACACTCACAAACTCCCGCTTCTTTCCTTGGGGGTAGGCAGAAATTACTGACTCTTTTTGCTTCGTTTACGTTCATCCATCTGGGTCATACAAGCACGTCAGTTGTATATTGATAAATAGATTATAAGCAATTTATATGCAACTACCATGTATTAAAGAAAAAAAAAAAAAACTACCGACTTCCAAAGAAGACACTACAACGTGTTGTTTTAACATTGGATTCAACGGAAATAGCAAATGGGACCCATCGTTAATACCTAAAAAATGGGATTCAAAAGCGGGATCCAACGAAAATAAATCTGAAAAATAACTTTAATTTCGGAAGTCGGTCTCGTTGGGTTCGCATATTCGTTGTTCGCCACCGACTTCCGAAATTAGAGTTATTTTTCACTTTGCAGTGTCTTTTTTGGAAGACGGTTGTTCTTTTTTTTTGTAAAAGGTTTTTATTTTTCACTTTTAAGTAGTACTTACCCCACACAAATTCGTGTAACACTACTTGCTATGTAAATATCAGTGACAGGACAGGAACTGACACTAGGAGACAATAGGAGTGACACTTATGTCAAAAATACGTATTATTTGAAGCTAACTCAAAAACTAACCAAGAAAAGTTAATAAAATTTATATGGGATCACCCCTAAGGCTAATAGATTACAAAAAAAATAAATATGGTTAGGCCATCCTAACCATATTTTTTTTTTTGTAATCTATTTACAATGGCCGGAGATATTCAATCAATTAATTCAAAAATTTAATTCGGAAATCATCGATATTGTATTGGTTAGTATTAGAACTTACAAGCTATGTTAGTGTTAGAATCAAAATTAAAATTTAAAATAAAAATCAATATAGCGTAACAAAAAAAAAAACATACAGTCGAATTGAGAACCTTAAGAAGTCGGTTAAAAACAGCGATCACTGATCTCCAATTCATTAGCCAAGTGTGCTAATGTACGCATTACGTCATCCATTGTAGCGCTCATTAAGATTTTAGGCTCTCAGTAATACTTGGCATTTCAGCAGAAAGGTGTCAACTGCTGGACAAATGCCTCCCCCAAGCACCACCACTTCGTCCGGCTCGTCGAATTCCTGTAGACGTAGCGTTGAAAGGCGTCCCACAAAGAGGGTCAGTGACCTTGTTGAGGCCGCAGGAATTTGGCAATAAGTAGCAAAAATGTTCAGGTTTACTTTATTGAACTGTGAATGACACAGTGTAGTGGTGGCTCAGTGGTTACGGCTCCAGTCTTACGATTTGTAGTTCATAAGCTAGAACCCAGACAGGCGTTTTACTTTGTGTAATTTATTTGGCTCTAAAGCTTAATACCAGAATCGCTAAATACCAGATTCGCAAAACACCAGACTCGCAAAACAGCGGATTCGCCATATACCAGATATGCACAATACCAGAAACGCAGAACACCAAAAGTACAGTCCTAAACTATTGAGTTCTGTTCATAGACTGTCTTGTATTAGTACGAGTAACTATTTCTTCGATGGATATTATAACTATCTATGTAACTATTTCTATGGTTATCGTTATTTGATACCAGAATTTTATTTGTATATGCGAAATAGCACCACCAACTTACATTTTTTTTTAATTCAAAGAATACTTTGACAGTCAATGGTTACAAAAAATAACTATACGGATATTTTTTCCTGCTGTGGTGAAAAAAAAAAAAGGTACAACTAATGCTATTGAGGGATGGCACAGACGAAAAAATACAAAAATCCCACCTATTATCACCACTGCTCTCAAAGCTGTAAAGAAAAACATCGTCAGGAAACCGGCAAGATGTAAAACAAAAAAAAAAAAGATGACATAATTATGACATCTACCAACCCGCACTGAACCCGCGTGGTGGATTATGGCCCACTCCCTGACTTATTTATACTGAACTAGCTGTACCCTGCGGTTTCACTCGCGATAAAAGTCTTAGTCCTTTTTTATTGATTCTCTTTACAAATTTCCACCCCCCATTTTACACCATATAGGGATAATTTCGGAGATGAAAACTATCCTATGTCCTTTCCCGGGATGCAATCTATGTCTCTGCCAAATTTTATCGAAATCCGTTCAGTGGTTTAGGCTTGAAAAGATAACATACAGACAGACAGACAGACAGAGTTACTTTCGAATTTATAATATTAGTATGGATTATATTAGTATTAGTAAGTATGGATGATACAGTGGGTTTTTTGAGACTGCGACACTCATTAGTAGATGAATTTTATTGCATCATTATCTTCGTCAAAAAGAGAAAATGCAGTCATCAATGTTGGGATCAGACTGACTGCCCAGGGCAATGTCATTAACGTTGACCTTTATTCATTCATTTATATTCCCTTCATACTTGAGTAACGAGAATTAATTCGACCCAACCGTTTTTTGGACCCAGAAAGCCTAAAAATGTATGTACAGAGGCCAGCACATCAACCTACACCAATCTGTCAAATTTTCCCAATTCAATATGAACCTTATACCTTTGTGGTAAAGTTGAAATTCTATCAAAGAAATTTGACAGATTGGGGTAGCTTGATGTGCTGGCCTCTGTACGATGTTTGTTATGATTACAAACGATGTCCTATGTCCTCGTTATTGCTTTGGCATACCCCGGAGGCATCATATCACACCGTATTTAAATGATCACAATATTTTAAAAATGGCTGCAAGACGGAAACTACATCTAGCCGTTTTAATGTTCGGTATCATGCAAACACACAAACCAGAATACCTGTTTAAAAAAATAAGCTGGAGGCTCGAGCACTACAGCTACTCGGCTCGTTCCACGTCCAACCCGATCTCGATG
Organism: Gortyna flavago; assembly: GCA_963669345.1. Classification (NCBI taxonomy): domain Eukaryota; kingdom Metazoa; phylum Arthropoda; class Insecta; order Lepidoptera; family Noctuidae; genus Gortyna; species Gortyna flavago. The sequence goes on along the minus strand of OY770145.1, from coordinate 13,451,266 downwards.
CCTCGACATAAAACCACAGCCTTCAGAGGATGTTTTAAATTTGCCGCCTCTCGCTGCTGGAATGACTTACCACCTCCCATAAGATCCCTGAAAACAAAACAAAATTTTAAATTACATCTCAAAAAAAACCTATTGGAAAAACAAAAGTATGACCAGCAAATATTTTATAAATAAATACTCACCTAAGGTTTATCATCTATGGGCATGTATGTCAACGTCCAAGCGGCTCGAGGCGGCATGGATTTGTCTCGTCTTCCTGCATCATTGCGATAACAGTGAACAGCTCATGTCTTGATCAAGCGCCGTTTTGAGACGTAACCACGGTAATAATATGATCTATAAACTGTGACGTAAGCGCAAGCCAGTTGCCAGAAACTACGCGTGACCTCACCGGATACGTGAGCCGCGCGCGCCGCCGCAGCGCACGAGCCGGGCGCCCGTGCTCGGCTCGACGTCGCGCAAAACGTCATCACGCTTATAGCCGCAGTGGGGGAATGCGTGGCGAGCCCGGGCCGGGCGAGTCGCCGAGTCGGGCGACGCGGAGGCACGCGGAGGCACGCGGAGGTGAGGGTGGGAGCGAGACAAACCAAACCACAAAACCTGTCTACAACTGTTATTATTTTATTATGATGAACGCACGGTGATGCCTGTATTTTATCATTATTTTTATTTTATGTTATTTTTTTTTTGTTTTTTGTTATCTGTAATATAGTTGTAGTTGCTGCACTGAAAATCAGCGCTGTGCTGTGGGTCCTCTATAGCACAGCATCATGCTGAGTGGAAGCCTTTCTGTCACAGTCATGACGTGCAGTCTTCGACTATCATGCTTTGTGCTTGTATTGTTAAATAGTATATATTTTGTTGTTATTTATTTATTAGAATTAATTTTATCTTTTTGTGTGCACGTGTTTCTGTGACAAATAAACCTATTTTTCTTTCTTCTTTGTGTGTGTTTTTCTCTCCTCTGGTTTTTGTATCGATCTCAAAACTCAAAAATTATGTCAATAGGATATTAGTGTTGAAAAATCTTGTGTCTAGAATAGACTGCTATTTTTTTTAACTAATGTAATTGGTCAGATAGGCAGTCGTTTCATGTTAAAAACTGGTATTCGGATGCATCCGGGCAGACTGCAAGCTGACACCAAAATAGTTGGGAAAAGGATAAGATGATGCTGATGATGAACTAATGTAATTGACTGAAGGCCGTTTTATGTTAAAGTAAAACAAATAAATAACTATATAATTGGGTAATGGAAATCAAGGAGACGGGCAGCAGCTTTGTGATAATCTATCATAATTACGCTCCGCCATCACAAATCCAATTAGCAAGCGTGACAAATGATATTTCTACATTATCTGACAAACACGATTTGGAACAAGATCGATTGCCTTACATGCATTTGTTGACATTTCCCGTCCGAGCATTCACAACTGTCGCGTTTGTGCTCTAGATGTGAATGCACCCTAATCAGCCAGGGGTCAACAACATAAAGCTGTATGTACAAAAGCACATGTATATCACTGTCCGACACATTTCTGCGTCATTGGCGCGTCCCTTTAGTATTTTTCTAGCCGCCTACCTGACAGGCCTGGTACATTATCTCTACATCTGTTTTATACGCTTGTTTGGAGGGTAGGGTTGTCAACTTCGGATGGACACGTATTAAATTGAGGTTAATAAAAAATTTGACGTTATTACTTTTGTGGGACCCCTGGGAGTTTACCTGTTAGATGACATTTGCAAACAAAATATAACTTCACGTATATATTCCCCGAATGGGTAGGCAGAGGTGTACCCACATTTTGTGATTTATGTTTGAGTAGAATGAGCGTATTTTATTTATTTTTTTATTGCTGAATGGCTCTTGACCTCCATCACGCCTCATGAAAAGCGATGGATGAGGTCTATGATGGAACGAGCGTGCCCAAAAGATGCCTAAGGCACTGGAACTTCCACGCATTGACGAAACACAGCAGGCTGCTTGACGTTGGACTCCGGTGGGAGGGTGGTCGCAAACCAGGCGGGCGTTCTCCCTACCACCGCAAGGGAAAAATTGGCCAGTCAAATAAGGTGCTGGGTGTGACTGTCCAGGATGCGCCAAGCGCTCGGTTCACTTGAGTAACTGGCGGAACAAACTGCGCTACACGAGGAGGTTCTTCATGCATCCTAAGTGTGGGACGAACCCTAGCTAAGTGTACAGACGACCTCAAAAAGGTGGCTGGGACAGACTGGTTGCGGAAGGCGGAGGACGGTGTTGTGGCGCAGCCTGGGAGAGGCCCATGTCCAGCAGTGGACGGCGATAGGCTGAATTGATGACATTTTGCCACAATCATCTCATTCCCTGCTATGTAAAATCCATGACGTCTAGGGTAGTCAAATAAATTCATTCTCAAAACGAGAAAATAATTGTGTTTTTGTAAATTGTTGTTGTTTGTACGTCAATTTACCGTGTTATAGGCATTTTATAAATTGTCAAAGGATGACAGTTTTGACTACCAACTTACATCGTATTACCATATCAATAAGTAAATCGTAAATATTATTAAAACATACACATCTTATTGTAACAAATTAGTAGATAAGCAAATTGACAGTTATTTATTTATTTAGAATAAGCACAACACCAGCATCAACTAGGTACCTACCACCTTTTGCCAACTATGTTGGAGTCGGCTTCTAGTCTGACCGGATGCAGCTGAATACCAGTATTTTACATTTAGCGATTGCCTTTCTGACCTCCATAACCCAGATAATGAGTAATACGATACCCCTTGATAAGACTGGTTGTCAGACTTTCGGGCTTCTGACTACCTGTAACGACTGTCAAAGATCCACGAAGACAGTCAGAACCAACTGCTTAACGTGATTTCCGAGACACGGAGGGGTCTTGGTATGTAAAGATGGTCACCCATCTACAGACGAACCGCGGCAAGCGTAGCTTAACCATCGATTGACCTGTGCGGTTGTTATTATTTAGCCACGGTCTCCTCTTTTTAAATAGGGAAACAGGGGATGATTATTATTATTAGGGGATGTTTTACGGTATGTAAGTAGCTAATTTTACCACCTTACATTGTCCATATCATTACGTAAATCATAACTGTCAATTTGCTCAACAATTAATTTCCCTGATTATACGCCGGTATTTCAAAAAAAATATTTATTTATTTATTACAAAATCCACAGCTCTTTACAATTTTAACCTAAACTATTTTAACTAATCCTACAGCCAATTAAGGATGGATGGATGGATTATGTGTTTTTCTATAAAAAATGTGTTGCCATCCGCTATAATTTCACGTTTATAAGGCAAACTATTGTACCAGCCCTTATTCCCAAGTAGTTGAGTTATTTTCGCAATAATCTACAGTATGCCGATGGGACCAACCGCTGAATTTACCGTTTCAACTTCAAACGACTGGAAAATTACCGATTAATAAAGTTTATTTAAACTTATGTTTGGTTATTTTGATTCTTCTCGAGTTTCTGAGTTCCGGGAGCCGGGGTTTATCATTACATATCAGTTTGAAGGAGTTGGGGATTACTTCGAATGTTTTTAGAAGGGTTATCTAAAAAGTTTTATTTCAAAGTAGATTAAGTAGATTAATCTTGAAGTAAGATGGAGCAATTTAAAATTTAAACATAATCTAATTAAAGTTGTCTTTTGGTATAAGACCACGCGTTCGCACGAGTGATTTTTTAACGCGACGATTTTTTATGGCGCACTCGATTTTCAACAGTATAGCTATTGAGCCGAGCATTGAGAATCCAACACAGTGTATAGTACCGCGCAAAAAAAAAATATCTGTTGGATTTTCAACTCTCGGCGATAAGCAGTAAGTTGAAAAGCGAGTGCGCGAAAAGAACTTACCCGTGAAAGCACGGGCTTAGACTAACTATCTCAATAATAACCTTCACTTCACATTTAAACTATAGTCGGACTTTTAATTAGCTGCAGTAAAATGACAGCTTACGTGTTACTTAAATGACTGAAATTGGCGTCTTTTTGTTTTTTCGAGGCCATCAATCAAATCTTGTTTTTCTAGTACAGAATAGTGTAACAAACGAAACTTATTTGACATGCATATCTCTAAACGCAGTCCAAAATGAGTTATAAAGAAGTGTCGTAAAATTTTACTGCAGATAATTAAAAGTCGGAGTATTACTTAAATACTCGTGAGCAGATTCAATGGTTGCTACGGCGTAGCACAGAGAGGTCTACACCGCTACGCACTCGTAGCACATTTGCTACGCTTCAAATTAAGCTTCTATTTTTTCAATATTACTTTTGCATCCAAAACGTTTTTCCTGTTACAATAATTGTCATTACACTAATATGTAAGCAAGCCTTTGAATGTAAACACTCAGGACTGCCCATAACCCCTAGCGTTCCCCTAAAATATAATATTGTGTTGCCAAGTAAGTGTATAGACGTTGGACTTAATTCAATTTTCATACTAATGTCCCCCTTTGAAGTGGTTCCCCATCGGAAGACGTACTAACGAACCAACGTGTAGGGACTTTAGAGGGTAATGTTGTTATAAAATGTGGGGGAAATTGTAAATGATTGACTTTAATATAATCAATTTTCTGGCCCTTGGTGGCTGCTTGTCTTCTTATTGATTCATGCTCTCCTTGTAACAGTTGTTGATTGCGTTTCAATATTTTGTTTGTTTTTTTGTAGACTTGAGGACTTGGCAAGTGTGAAAGCATCTAGATTAGAAGTCTGTCGGGCATTGTAATTGTGTTTTTTCGTTAGGAAATCTCCGTAGCCAAAAGACCGGTATTTTGTTTGCTGATTAATGGCCACAGACTCATCCCTTACAACATAAGACTTATTGTATTAATGTAGAAATATGGATGTGCTGTCCACTTGTGCCTAGCCATTTACAAATAACAGGCGTCATGTTAATATTTATATGAATAGTCCTCCAGACGCCGGTGATATAGTGCAAAGTGTGTGCGCAGACACAGGTGCACTCCCTCTTCGCTCACTCTCAGTACAATGGGACGTCACACAATCCGACACGGCTGGAGAGAGATCAAGCGCAAGACCAACGGCTTAATGTGCTTTTCGAGACACGGGGGTATCACCAACTACCAAACTCCGGGGTTTTGCTTGCGACCACGAAGCCAAAGGGGCGGTCAATGTACATACATCCATAAATAAAAATACCCATATTTCTTTGTCAACCCTAACTATTGACATAATTCAAACAACTTTGTCAACTAACCCTATAAATTGGACATCCTAACATTCCTACCAGAACTTCTGCCTATTGTCAGTATACTCAAACAATTCCACCATCATTACTATTTACCGATTAAACACGGATAACACAATATCGTTATTTTATGAAACAATAGAGAAAATACTGAACTTCAAAAGTCGTTTCAAACTTGGTCCGTAATGCAATTGTTAGTTTTGAAAGACGGCGTTGAATGGAAGTCGGAATTTATCAATTTTGTTATAGAAATAATATTGTTAAAGATGGCATGGTAACGAGTTCTGATGAGTTGTTTATGAACAATTTATTGAAGAGTTCTATATATCTATGTATGTATAGGAGATGGGTAGAATAAAGAACAGTTTCAATCTTATACAGGTTATTGGAAAAACACCAACAACCTATTAAGAGGTCATTGTACTCATCATAATAAACAACTTTTACATTGGGACTACACCTGAAATTGCGAAAAAAAAATTCAGCTTTTCCCTACATTTTGATGATTTAATATGAAGATACTCGTAAATTACCCCCATATTCAATATTCATTTATTTATGATACACTTCTGTGTTTGGGTCACAAATATTCAACTTAATCGGTCCATTAGATTCGGAGCAACTTGACTGTGACAGACGGACGGACAGACACGAGTGATCCTATAAGGGTTCCGTTTTTTCCCGTTGTGGTACGGAACCCTAAAACCATTATTCCCAATCAACAAACCACCCCAAAGAGTACCAATAACGGAACGGAATTAAGAAGATACAAGCGTCCCGAATAATTTTTGGACACGTACAAAAATCCGACATTCATGACACATTTCCGACAGACGGGTTCCGACACAGGTATCAATCAAGGGTTTTTTTGTTTGCAAAGGAAATTCATACGCATCCATCATTTATCATGTCGCGAATGTTTATGACCGACAAGGGTGCTTTTTCTTTTGCCTTTTTTTGAAGGTGCATAGTACATATTCAGTTGCATGGCGGTGGAAAGATTAGCGAACACATACCTATTTATTTATAGGTATATGCTGTACACCGAATTGATTGAGTCCCTCATCCATACATATTATCATCTGCCTAGCCTTTTCCCAACTATTTTGGGATCGGCTTCCAGTCTAACCGGATGCAGCTGAATATCAGTATTATAGATTGAGCGACTGCTTATCTGACCTCTACATGCCGTTACTGAGTAATACGATACCTCTTGGTAAGACTGGTTGTCACACTTTCGGGCTTCTGACGACCCGTAACGACTACCAAGGATCCACGAATGACAGCCGGGACCAACGACTTAACGCGCTATCCGAGGGGTCTTGGTATGTAAAGAAAGATGGTCACCCATCCACGGACCAGGCGCAGCTTAACCTGAACAATCGACCCGTGCTGCTGTTAAAACTTAGCCACGAGCCCCTCATTTACTTAACTTTAATCACCGTTTATAAATAAACCCCTTCATTTAAGCTTTCAACGGTTTTTAAGTCAAAATACCAATGTCCAGAACACTCTTCCTCAAAAGCGATACCAAGGGACACAGTACCGTCGATTCATCCATATTATATCTAGGGCGTGTCTGACGGCTGTTAGGGATGATACCCGCCAGTTGTTTTACCCTCGAGACGGCCAATGTCCCGGTTAATTATGAAACAATTAGAATTTCGTTGGGACATCCCTGAGGTGTAGCGCAAATTTTTCTCGGAATAATTTTTTTCCTGGAATTTTGATGTGCTTGGTTTTTTTTTGTTTTTGTTGTGTGGGATTGAATTTGTGAGTGCATGTTTTTAATCTGAGCTATGTTATGTAATTTATTTAATGCTTTAATTTTTATGTTGCTTTTATTTTTTTCCATTTAACCAGTTATGTGTACTTACACAATAATAACTGATCAGAAGAAAAATAAGTACAAAGGTGATGCTTATTTCTAAAGAAATATTTGTTTTATTATTAAGGCGCTACCAGGAAAATCTAAAATCCTCGAAAAGCTACTAAGCGAGCGAAAGTGATGCAATTACTTTTGAAACGCAAAAGAAGACAGATGGCTATAATACAGACATGTGTACCCACTAATAAGGCGTCAGTTTATGTATGTGTATGTATGTATACACATAAACCTTCCGGACTAATGATGGTGCAAACCGCATCAAAATCCGTTGCGTAGTTTAGGACAACAACGCGGTCAAACGGACAGACACGAAAAGCGACTTTTTACAGATAATCCGCGTTCACGATTTATTTGCTAAAAATGTAAACAAATATGAAGTAATGGAGCAATAACTTTAATGGAGAAATAACTTTAATAAATGTCTGTCATCATCATCATGTTTCTAGCCTAGGTTCTCGTAGGTGGCTTAAGGCCTCTGGCAGGGAGTCCCACATACGTAATGTCATTTCTCAGCGACAAAAAAAAAAAAAAAAAAAGAAAAAAAAAAAAAAAAAGGTGGCTTAAGGCACATTGGATAATTACTCCATCGAGACCAGTTACATAGTAGCATAAATAAAGCCTTCGTGGAAACCAGTTACGAAAACCCGGTTTCCTTGAAGGCCGAAGCGAACTCATTACCCATTTACTGGGTAAGTAAGGTACCCCTTTGTAAGACTAGTTGTCAGACTTTCGGACATCTGAAGACTCGTAACGACTGTCAATTATCCACGAATCACGCCGGGACCAGTCTTGGTATGTGAAGATGGTCACCCATCCACGGACCAACCGCGGCAAGAGTAGCTTTATCTGATCGATCGACCCGTGCGGCTGTTATTGCTTAGCCACAACATACCCCACGAGATATTTTTTTAAATTTTAAAATATTTTTGCCCAAATATTTTTGCCCAAATATTTTTGCTCACGTGATGGACAAGTAAACATATCGCATCTGTAAAAATCCTATAAGAAAACACAACTGAACTCTCCCAGTCCATCACGCTTATTTGTCTGCCATATATTTTCAGTAACGATGTATTCTGGACCGAAAATGAATTATCTCCTTACATTTTTCATGCACCTTAGCACCATTTCCGGGTCCCCAAGCGCCCTATCACATTTGCTCTGACTAAAATCATTTTGACATATCCGAACGCGAGAAAGGAAGTGACGTCAGCCGTCACCAGCGGCAATCAATCATAACATGACAAAGTAGACGCTTCTATCTGATGCTACTTAATGACCGTTATGCTGTGATTTTTGCAAAAATACTCTTCCCATCTCTTCTTCTCTTTGTAAATTTTCCATGAGAGTGAACGAGACAGATAGTGTTTTGTCAGTTCAGCGTTCAAGCGTTCACCGAAAGCGATGTTCTTTTTTAAATTTATCGGAATCTTTTTGTTAGGTTTTCTCTAATCGTAGATGTCAGTTGTCATAATCGCTTTCTTGTCTATTGTTTTTTTTTTTTTTTTTTTTTTCTAATAAACGGCGTTTAGGCTTTATTGCTGGGGAAGCGATAAGCGGTCGTCGTTTGTCTTACTTTTTACGGAACGTTTAAGTTGTCACAGAAAGAAGTGGAGATTAAGTGATCATTGTGATTTGAGCCTACAATTTGTTGATTATTTCTTTGTGAGTGTTAAGGCTTAGACATCGCGACGAGATGGTGCGACGAACAATTTTCAAGAAGTTTCATAGAAATTGTTCTACTAGTCACGTCGCAAGTCTGCGGACCTTTAAGTTATTCAGAAATGATTCTACTAATAACATTCCTAGTCTCTTAGTAGAATGAAACATGATTAACCATTACTATCATACTTAACCCGTCGCGCGTCTAATCGTGTCTGCTAGACACAATATAAATTTTATTGTTATCGGTACACATGTTGTACGCTCGACATGCGAAGAGTTAATTGGCAAACATTGTCTTTTAAACATACACAAATCAGTAGTTTTCATTTTACTTGCAAAAGCTGCTAAAATAAATGAAGGGTCAGCTATGGTATTCGTTCTTCATCATCAAAATAATCCATGAGATATAATTTAAACCATAAAGGTCGGGTAATTATAGAAATAGTTCATTAGAAAACAGTCTACGACATATAAATAGTCTATTGAACCTTTTAGCAACGATTTCAATTTATCCGCCTAGCCTTTTCCCAACTACGTTGGGGTCGGCTTCCAGTCTAACCGGATGCAGCTCTGAGTTTGTTTCGGCCTTTCTTCTCAGAGTAGTCAGATAGGAAACGCCGACCTCATCTAGTTTTATAAAAATATGATTGACGTGTAAAAGTGTTTGTACAAACCTACTTACAAAATAAAATCATTTATCATTTATAGTTGAATACCAGTATTTTTCATGGAGCGATTACTTATCTGACCTCCACAACCCAGTAACTGGGTAACACGATACCCCTAGGCAGGACTACGACCGCGAGTTCAGTGCTCTCTAACAATATTGACCACGTAACTGAAGTTTCTGAAACTTATATGAAAAAGCAACGCTGCCAAAGCTTTTTGTCTGTTTACAATTCGTATTGAAAAAGTTCAATGCACTTTCTTACAACTTCGTATTTACTAGTTCTAGCCTTCGATGTCATCGATCGGGTTTTGTCCTCTTGGTAGAATAATATTTCACCATTCGATTGTATAAATCGAGTAAATAAACAGCTCAATATGTATCCACAGACCTTGCGTGAATGTAGAAGGATCACGGATAAATGGCTTCATAAACTCACTTATGAAGAATTAGAAGCATTTGTAAAAACTTAAACTCACTTTCCAATTGCCCTTTATATGTAAAACATGCGCAAACACACTTCCTGCACAAACTGACACCTCTGTCCCACACACACACCCACCCTCGTACATAAACACACACACACCCTTATACACTCTACGCACAAACACAATTGCACGTAAAAATACACAGTAAAAATATTGTTTAATAGTAAAAATAATATTATCCTTGGACATTTCACACAACGCTATATAGTCCCAAGCTAAGCAACCTAATAACCTAATGCTTGTGTTATGGAACAAATACTTGTAGGTCGAACAAACATTTGTTCCGTGCGGGAATCGAACCCGCGACATACTGCGCAGCAGTCAATCGCTTAACCACTGCGCCTACCGTGTCAAGCCGTGTCGTGTGTCGTGTATGTATTGTATACAAGATATACTTTTCAATACAAAAAATAAAATTGAAGTGTCTGTTTGTAATGTCAAAATAACAGCTTTTTACTAAGTGCTTACGGAAGTACCGTATGTAATATATTTTTGTATACAATAATATACATTTTTTAAGTTTTTGTCTGTCTGTTTGTTCTGACTAATCTCCGAAACGGCTGGGCCGATTTTGACGTGACTTTCACTGGAAAATAGAAATGTTATAAGGAAAAACTTACTTCTATTTGAGAAAAAGAATTGGGATTCCGCGAACAAAATAATCCTTGAAATTTCCGACACCCACGCGGGCGGAGCCTCTTGGCCTCGATCACGCCTAAGCGATGGATGAGGTCTATAATCGAACGAGCGTACCCATAAGATGTCTAAGGCACTGTAACTCCCACGCATTGACAAAACACAGCAGGCTGCTTGACTCCGAACTCCGGTGGGAGGGTGGTCGTAAACCAGGCGGGCCCTACTATTGCAAGGGAAGAATTGGCCTGTTAAATAAGGTGTTGGGTGTGACTGTTCAGGATGCGCCGAGCGCTCGGTTCAGTTAAGTAACTGGCGGAACAAAGTTCGCTACACGAGGAGTCTTCTTCATGCATCCCAAAAACCCTAACATATTGTGTTTTGTTAAAAAAATATTACCTGACCGAGTCATCAGTCCATTGATGATTGTACACAATACACAATGATCAATATACTTCAACGCTATTTCGTTTACAAAATTTAATCAATTATATCAAACTACCGTACCTCAAACAATATTTCAACAAGCAAATTCGCGACCCAAAATAACCAACATACACAAATACTCATACAGCCACACAAAATGGGCCACGCTGTTCGAGATCTTGGCTGGAACTTGGGAATTGGGCGCGTGACAATGGCTCGATGTCCCGACTTGTATATATCTCTCATATTTTACTTTGTAAATGTTTCGCTTTTGTTTTTAGTGCAGTGCTACTGTTTTTTTGGGCGAATCTGCCTGTGTGCCACGTGTAATTTATTGTTATGGTCCTCGTATGGTGGTTTAAAGCTAGGTGTTTCACCGGTCGTTTTTCGGATCATATTCCGTAACATTGTAACGTTTTTTAATAGTGGCTGACTTTGTTGTTTTTGACCACAAAAGAAAAACAACAAAGTTAGTTACTATAGGGGGCAACGTCATGGATGGCAGGACTGGTGTTACTTGGAAGAGGATGACCCATAATATATAGTCCTCCTTATCGATTTTGTTAACGGCGACCCTTTAAAATTATTATTATTTCCTAGCGTACGCCCTTTAATATGACTCGCCAGAGGATCCATCGTTAATACCTAAAAAATAGGATTCAAAAACGGGATCCAACGAAAATAAATCAATTTCGTTCCCTTGTTCAGAGAGGGTGGCAAGCTTTAGAGGAGGCCTTTGCGGCAAGACAATCGCGATACCGGTGTCAAAATTTAATACTGATTATTTTAAGTTTAATTAGTTAATTTATACTTTAGTAATTTACCTTCCTTCATGATTTATGAGATTTTTGAATAAATACTATTATTATGTTTTGTAGTATTTTTTTACGTATTAAATACAATTATTATAAATATTGCTCGAACGGATCATCATCTGCCTAGCCTTTTCCTAAATATGTTGGGGTCGGCTTCCTGTCTAACCGGATGCAGCTGAATACCATTATTTTACATGGAGCGACTGCCTATTTGACCTCCACAACCCAGTTACTGGGTGATACGATACCCCTTGGAAAGACTGGTTGTCAGACTTTCGGGCTTGTGACTACCCGTAACGACTGTTAAAGATCCACGAATGACAGCCGGCACCAACGGCCTAACGAGCTTTCCGAGGCACAGAGGGGTCTCGGTATATAAAGATGGTCGGTCACCCATCCACAGACCAACCGTGGCAAGCGTAGCTTAACCTGATCGATCGAACTGTGCGTTATTTTTGTTGTATTTATTATTAAGCCTGTTATAATGTAGCCACGGGCCCCTCCAACGTGTTGCTCGAAAGGATAATTATTATTATTATATTAACTTTGTTGTTTTCATTGTTTTAGTAATTATATTTTTACTCAGTTCGATGTCGGGGTTCGGAGTAGTCTGTAGACAACTTTTGTTGCTGACGAGATATTGTTTTCGGTAGAGCAGCGTCGTGTTGCTGTCTGATGAGACTGCCCTACGCCAGGTGATTTGTCCGAGGAAGATGATCGATCAGTAAATACAACACTGTTGTTATGTCACTATAACTCTCTATTATTGTAACGTACGATGTGTGCACTCTTCATACGTGTGTTGCTATGTTAATAATCACCACTCTTCTCGAAACGGCGAAGGAAAACATAACCGGCATGTCCAAGAATATAAAAATCGAAGACATGTGACATCTACCAACCCACGCTGGGCGCGTGTGGTAGGCTGATTTATGCTTACGCTTTAATACGTGGTGGTTCAGTGAGTTTAGGCTTTATCCAAACCTGTTTTTTTACCTTGTGTATTTTTGCAAGGGTTTAGGTAATTAGATTTCAGCAATATTGACCCTGTTAACTAAATTCGTTTTACTTTACATTAGAAACTGACCTTGAATGTAAATGGAAAACATTCTAGCTGATTAAAGCCTCAAAGGGTTTTATAAATTAAAAAACCCAATATTCAATCACATTTGGAACGGGTTTCTTTACTTATAACAGCCGCACGTGGAAGGGTAACCATCTTTACCGAGACCTCTCCGTGCCTCGGAAAGCACGTAAAGCCATTGGTCCCGGCTGTCATTCTTGGATCTTTGACAGTCTGTACGGGTCGTCAGAAGCCCGACAGTCTGACAACCAGTCTTACCAAGGCGTATCATGTTACCCAGTAACTGGGTTATGGGGGTCAGATAGGCTGTCGCTCCATGTAAGATACTGGTATTCAGACTGAAAGCCGACCCCGACGTACTATAGTTGGGAAAAGGTTAGGATAGAAATTCAAACACATTTGGCTTCAACATTCGTATATAAACACGCCAAATTCAATAAACCAAAAACTCTTCCTATTACTGAATAATATTGAAAAACAAACTACAGAAAATTGGCGCAAGAAAATACATTCCCGTATTCAATGGCGCTTACAGTTTAAATATGAAACTTAGCAAAGGAACTCTTTATTGAGCCAATATTTACTTGTTACAGGTACATTGGCGAGGGGCCAAGGCTGTACGTTTAATAAGTGACCGTCTTTATCACTGTGCTACGGAATTTATGAGTACATTTTGGTGTGAGGTGAGTACATAGTTTTAAGTATTTTAACGTATTAGTGAGAGGAGATAAATTACAGATTTAAGCCAGTTTGCCTGGCAGAGCAGTGGTGGCACAATGGCAACAGTGGGGTTCGAAACCAAGCAGGCACCTTACTTTATGTAAATTATTACATCACCACTGCTCTCAAAACGGTGAAGGAAAACATCGTGAGGAAACCGGCATGTCCTAGAGCCAAAAATTCGAAGACATGTGAAATCCGCCAGCCCGCACTGCGCCCGTGGTGGATAATGGCTGACTCTTTCTCACAGAGAGGCGGTCTGTGTCCCAGCAATGGGAACATTATTGGCTGATTATTATACCCTACTTACCCAAAGCCTAATTTAGATACCACCAACTCCCAATCCAATAATTTACACCAGAACAATAAGGTGCCGACACTATATAGCAGAATTCGATACTAAACCTCCATGCAATACGTTCCACCGTTAAATAATTCAGTTTCCAGGATGTTGTTCAGTTCCAACGTTAAATTAGATTAAGTGCATGTTTGCAGTTTGCACGAAGCTTTGACTATACATCTTACTGGAGTAATAAAACCATCAAGTAATTTGGACAGACTGCAGTTTTGTAGAATGGGTGATCTTTTCACCGAAACTTGAATGAACGGCACGGTTCGTTCAGTGAATGAACGATCGTGATGAGATTCATGTCGTCTAAATACAGGGTGGCTGCGACATCGACGAATAAACAAAAAAAAAAATCTGTTCCGTACATTTAGACCCCGTAGGTATTGCACTTTCTATGAAACTAATTGTTATATTGAATGTATGAAATAAATTTTGTTTTAGTTCATCCTCCTGGGGCGGTGTATATTCTATTAAGTAGTACTAAAATACTTTCTTGAAGTATCTTAGAGATAATTGTTTTCGGTCGGAATTTTTGTAAGTGTTGGTAACCAGAAGCAGTAAATTAAGTATTGTTTTTTTTTGCAGAATATGTGAAACGGAAACTTTTATCTATAAACTAAAATAAATAGTAGAAAGTCTGCCCATAATTTTCCCACTGCTGGGACACAGGCCTCCTCTGGGTGAGAGGGAGTAGGCCGTATTACCACGTGGGCGCAGTGCAGGTTGGTAGATGTAACATGTCTTCGTTTTTTTGGACATGCCGGTTTCCTCACGATGTTTTCCTTCACTGTTTTGAGAGCAGTGGTGATGAAATAATTTTTACAAGGTAAAGCGCCTGTTTGTGTCTGTGCTGTGTCTGTAAAGAGGAGACCTGTGTTCTAGCAGTAGAACATTATAGACTGATAATTTATATACCTCATGTATGGTGCTCATACCCTTGAAACCGCTAATGACGGTAGATATAATTATTAATTAATTATAGTGTTAGTAGTATTGCTAGGGGCTCGTGGATAAGTAATAACAGCCACCCGGGTCGATTGTTCAGGTTAAGCTACGCTTTCCCGGTTGGTCGGTGGATGGGGTCACATTTTTTAATTTTTATTATTCTCTCTGTTGTGTTAGTTTTTGTCTAGGTCTGGCAGTTTGAGTAATTTATGTGGCCTATCCAAATGTCCTTTCTTTGGTATTGTTCGTCGAATCGTTGAGCTCCTTAAGTTTTGAGTTGAGCTACACGATTTCTGACAAATGCGTGCACTGACTGGACAGGTCCTCTCAATCTGTGTGGTTCTTTCCTCAAAAAACCATCTCAGACATCGATCTACATGGTCTTCATATAACCTGACCAAGATTATGATGTCTGGACTTTAAAAGAGACTGTGACCTCTGAGTTTGTTTCGGCCTTTCTTCTCAGAGTAGTCAGATAGGAAACGCCGACCTCATCTAGTTTTTTTTATAAAAAATATGATTGACGTGTAAAAGTGTTTGTACAAACCTACTTACAAAATAAAATCATTTATCATTTATCATTTATCATTTATGGGTGACCATCTTTACATACCGAGACCCCTCCGTGTCTCGGAAAGCATGTTAACCCGTTGGTCCCGGCTGGCATTTTTGGATCTTTGACAGTCGTTTCGGCTCGTTAGAAGCCTGAAAGTTTGACAACCAGTCTAACCAAGGGGTATCTTGTTACCCAGTGACTGGGTTGTGGAGGTCAGATAGGCAGTCGCTCCATATAAAATACTGGTATTCAGCTGCATCCAGTTAGACTGGAAGCCGACCCCAACATAGTTAGGAAAAGGCTAGGCAGATTAAGAGATACAATAGGTATTTATTTATTTTTACTTAAGGTACTAAAACTGATTCCCAAACTAAGCCAGGGCTTGTATTTTGGGAGTCAATCCTCAAACGTGGAGTAATTTAAGGAGATCGTGTCAACGTGAATATCGTCACGTAAATGTACATTTTGTCTCTAGTACAATGCAATTTGATGAAATGTAGAAGAGACTAAAAATGATACATTATTTTTTTCTAAAAAAATTAAAACGTTTTTACAAAAAAAAAAAAAACAACCGACTTCCAAAAAGGTGATGAGCAGTTGACATTAGGCTATTGGAACTTAGATAAATACAAACTCTCCCACTACAAAGTGAAAAATAAAAACTTTTTTACAAAAAAAAAAAAAACACTACAAAGTGATAAATAACTTTCATTTCGGAAGTCGGTGTCAATAAACGAAAATGCAGAACCAATTTTTCACTTTTTAGTGGGAGAGTTTGTATTTATCTAAGTTACAATAGCCTAATGTCAACTGCTCATCGCCTTTTACAAAATATTGCTTTTAAATGTTTAGATTTTTGTTGATTTTTCAAAAAACCGCTGGTCCGATTTTGATAAAATGGATCATTTGGAAAGTATACTCTTTCCAACAAAAAAAGAATTTTTCAAATCGGTTGTCATGCGACGGAGTAATGCGCGAAGAAACATAAAAAAAAATAAAAAATACAAACATCCGAATTGAGAACCTCCTCCTTTTTTAGAAGTCGGTTAAAAAGCAGCCCAAATGAAAATATCTTTTGTTCAGCTATGCAAAGAATCCGAAATAAAAGAACTTAAATGCAATTCTCAGACTCCCCAGCGCCCCTCACCGACTTAATCCAACAGCGATACTGAAAAAATAAAAGAATTAAAAAACTGAATGAAGGAAGAAAGATTAAATTACAAGACTTTGTAGCCTCTACCACCTTCTACAAGGCATTTAAAAATGGCAGCTGTTGCCAAGTGTTCTGGCAAAAACAAGGACGCAACTGGAATATTTTATTAGGAGTCAAATATGGCTTACATTAATGCACGAACATTTTTAGGAGGTGTAATTATGCGGAGCAAATGTAATAATACTTAGCCGTTTAATTATAGCGTACAATTCTCTGGTCTTTACCGCTTCGTTTTTCAGCTACTGGGTTCTGTATATTTCAGTTTCTCCCTTAAAGTATCGAATTCTTTTTCATTACTTACTCAGGTTGTGGGATTATGTTGACAGACATTCATCACGTTTCGTTTATGAAAAATAAAAGTCCTCTAGAACGTATCTCGTCCACGGCGGCCAATCTAAACGGAGACTAGCCTTTGGCGTGGGATATATTATAATGCGCAAGAAAGAAAGAAAACCAGCCAGTGTGGCCCAGTGGTAACGACCGCGACTTACGAGTTGTAGGTCGTAGGTTCGAACCCAGACAGGCGCTTTACTTTGTGTAAATTATTTCATCACCACTGCTCTTAAAACGGTGAAGGAAAAACTTTTTTACAAAAAAAAAACAACCGACTTCCAAAAAAAACTACAAAGTGATAAATAACTTTTATTTCGGAAGTAGGTGTCGTTATTTCTGCATTGTCGTTTATTGACACCGATTTCCGAAATAAAAGTTATTTATCACTTTGTAGTTTTTTTTTATAAAAAAAGTTTTTATTTTTCTCTTTTTATTGAGAGAGTTTGTAATTTATCTAAGTTACAATAGCCTAACGTCAACTGCTCATCACCTTTTACAAAATATTGCTTTTCCCGATGCTGAGACGTTAATTGTTGAGGAGTTCTCCTGGTAAGAACCTGGAGAACTCCATTCCACCACCACACGCATTGTGACGAGCATAAATTGCTTAGCAACCACATTAAAGTAATCGAATCGCACCCCGTGAAATATTTATCATTGATTAGTTCCGATGGCCGTCTGTGGTCTTCATCATCAGCTCCAGTTTACCAAATGATGATTTCCGAGAGCAAATGCTCAAGTTACTCTAAAAAATATCCAAATCGCTATAGGTTTGCCAATAAAATTTGAGGTTTTCCCTCGATTACCCTGGGATCCTATCATCAGATCCTGATCTGATGATCATGGGACCACTTGGGAAGTATACCCTTTCAAACAAAAGAAAAATTTTCCAAATCGGTCCAGGCGTCTTCGAGAAATCGGGGAACATACATAAAAAAAAAGATTCCGACGAATTGAGAACCTCCTCCTTTTTTTGAAGTCGGTTAAAAAGATCGTGAGGAAACCGGCAGTATTAGAACCAAAAAAATTCGAACACATGTGACATCTACCAACCCGCACTGGGCCCGCGTGGTGGATTACGGCCCATTCCCTCTCACAGAGAGGAGGCCTGTGTCCCAGCAGTGGGAACATTATAGGCTGATTATGTATGCCCTTCAAGCCTCAATAAACAGCTTCTCTTCTTCGCTTTTCTTGAAAACATTAAAGAAAAACTAACTAGAATTGCGGAAAATACCGGATTCACAATCTGAGTTAACACGATAAGTAAACAGGTTAGAATGAGGAAAACCGTGGAAGAAATACTTTTGAAGGAAAAATGTATAAGCGTATTCCGTTGCTTAGTTTTTTCCTATCTAAGTGAAACCGGAGCTTGAGGCAGTACTTTCAGAATGTTTTCGTATCGTTATAATGTACTAAAAATCACGTTTATTTGAACGTAGTTTTGTATACCTAGTTATAATGTAATAAAATCGCGTTTATTTGAACGTAGTTGTGATAAGAGATTCTTGTCAAAGATTTTGTCAGTTGAAGTTAAACTATTATAGTTTTTTAAGGTGGAAAATCCTAATACACCCGGTCAAATTAAATTTGCCAGCAAAACTAAGCGTGATGGGTATCTAAAAATAAAATAAAAAATAATTGAAATATCAGTTTAAAACACTAACTAGCCTGTATTGCCCCACTGCACTGCAAAGGCCTCCCTTTCCCTTTTCCACACAATTCTGTATTTTGCGAGTGTCAGTCAGTCCCTGCGGTAGGAGTCAAGCTCGTCCCGTCATCTTCGTCTTGGCCTTCCGCGATGGCGTCGTGCATTTTAAAAAGCAGTTTTTTTTTTGTGTAAAATTCACACACGTGTTAGGTATTGATATCCTTACACAATAAAAGAAAATGGATTTTCTCAACCATTTACAGGTATTTTTGAATTGTCAAGAAGTTCGTCAGTCAGAAATTATAAAGCTAGTTGTCCTTTCCAAAGCGTAGTAGGTACCTATGGAGAAGAACGGGCAAGAAACTCCACGGACACTCTTTTAAATAATATTTTTACAAAAATATTAGTAACATCATTATTGTGGAATTTATAATTAAATATGTAAAAAAAAGACAAAAGTAAATGGTAACAAAACAACAACCCAAAAATTAAATAATTAAAAATAAGCCGAGGCAGCTAAGTTATGACCAGCCCCCTCGGACGAATCTCATGGGCTGTTTCATGGTGTCATTGAAATTACAGCCATCATTTGAGACAAGTGACACATGAGCTCTGGTACAAGGCTCAATAAAATGAAAAGGTAAGGCACACAGAGAATACATGAACATCGATCACTTGATTGGCGTATGCTGAGCATGAGGTCCTGAGTTCGATTTCCAGGTCGGGTAAAGAGTAATAATTAATACCAAGTCAAATGTAAGTAGTTAAGGTTTCAATTACTCCCCATGTAATATGTACGGTCAAAATAATGCTTGCACTTTAATTGTAATGTTAAATGCAAAACTTTTGGAGCAAAGTTTGTTTGGGTCTTTCTTGTTGTGTGTTTTGGTTTACGAAATACCTTTCCGTGTTTAAGTGTTTTTCACTGATGTAAGGACCTAATGGCCCGATAAAAGGTCCAGAGTGAGGAGTTTCAATTATAGACCTATTCATTTCCCTCCGGTGAAAACACATTTTCAGTGATTTAACACAAGAGAAAACCAGAAAAAGAAGTGCTGAAAGATTTTCCCCCAATGATCAACAATGGTCACTGACCGTACGATACTCCAGCTTAAAATTGTGGCAACATCACCATCGCCACATTCGAACAACACATTACATTGACGTCACGCAAAATCCATTCATCGCGCAAGCAGAGTTTACCACGCGACTAGCATAATTATATACAACGACCCCACATCAATCGTCGGGCAGTTGCTCATCAGACAGACCCGTCCTCCCTTTTCTATGGAGAATGAGTAAACTTTACACCCTATTCCTCATGCCTCTATAAAATCACATAGCGTAATCAGTCTTTAATGTTCTCAATGCTCTCTTTTACCACTTCCCAGTGAGAGAAAGTTGATCGTAATTCATGGAAGTCACACGTCTTCGAATTTCTGGTCTAGTACATGCTGGTTTTACAAAGATGTCTTCATTCAATGTTGAAATAACCACAATTAATTTCCTCGACCGACAACATCACACAGTTACCTTTTAATTTTCTTGAGGAGTAATTTTACCGCTGGCAACATTAAGTGCGCTTACATTAAAAGCGGCGTTAGTGTTAAATGGAATGGAAAATTAACTAATGAATTAGGTTTAGTGGTAAAGCGCGGTGACATCGGCGATGTTGTAGAGAAATGAGAAGCGGAATTCTTGTAAGTACGATCGTTGAATGAAGATGGAATTTAGGTTGTAATATAAAGTTTTCGGGCAACTCAATAGTGGACAAAGTGTAGTGTGATTTGATGGCATCTTATTAAGCATAACCAACCTAAAATGTTCCCACTGCTGGGACACAGGCGTCCTCTTGGTAAGAGGGAGTTTGCCGTAATACACTATGCGGGCCCAGTGCAGGTTGGTAGATGTCACGTTTTTATTTTTTTTTTGTTCTATGACGTGCCGGTTTCCCCACGATGTTGTCTTTCACCGGTTTGAGAGCAGTGGTGATAATTTACACAAAGTAAAGTCCCTGTCAGGGTTCGAACTTACGACCTACTGCAGCTCGTAAGTCGCGGCCACCACTGCTTATCTTATTAGATAATAGAGAAGAATTAATGATATATCTAATATTTTTTTTACTTAATTTACTTATAATCTAAACTATACTTTACATATCTTAAGACTTTAATGCACTTTAATAACTCGTTATTTGCCCATATTTTTGATATGTATATCCATATCTATACATATTAAAAACTAAAGTCACTTTTTGTGTATGCTGTGTGACCGCCTCGTTTTTATAAATTATGCAAAAAAATCAAAATCAAAAGTTATTTTTTATTTTTTTTTATTTGAAATCTGTTTGCTCTTGACTCTAGTCTAGGTCAGAGATGACAGAGATATATTTATATATATAATTTATTTAAACTAGGCTGAGAAACAGCACTTTTCGAACGTCAAATTTACAAAAGATAGTCCCCTAAAACGCCCCCCCTTCACCACTTCCTAGTGCTTTCGTAACGTATTTTTATGCGGCTTTCAACATTATTTAGAGAATAATACATTAATATTAAACTGACATAAATAATAATAAAGAAAACTTGGTATTTTTTTCAAGTCGTAGAAAACCCTACGAGCCAAGGACGGATCGCCAGTTTTTAACAAAAGATGTTAGAGAAACGTAAAAACAGTGTAGTTGCTTCAAAAGAATTCGAAACTAATGGAGATTTCGCGGGCAATACTACAACAAACCCATCGGATCTGACCAAGATTATATCTGGACTTTAAAAGAGACTCTGACCTCTGAGTTTGTTTCGGCCTTTCTTCTCAGAGTAGTCAGATAGGAAACGCCGACCTCATCTAGTTTTTAAAATATAAATGACGAATAAAAGTGTTTGTACAAACCTACTTACAGAAATAAAATCATTTATCACAACACTACACAAAACAAGTGATTACGGATTACTGCACGTACTGTTACTAAAACCCCAAGCGATTACTTAAACTTTTTTTTCCAAACTACCTCTGTACAGCGTTGTGGGTTATATTATTACTAAAATTGTTAATTGAGAGGCTTGTTTTTTAAGTAATAACAGCCGCACGGGTCGATCGATCAGATTAAGCCACGCTTGCCGCGGTTGGTCCGTGAATGGGAGACCAAATTTACATGCCAAGACCCCTCCATGCCTCGGAAAGCACGTTAAGCTGTTGGTCCCGGCTGTCATTCGTGGGTCTTTGACAGTCGTTACGGGCTGTCAGAAGCCCGAATGTCTGACAACCAGTCTTACCAAAAGGTTTCGTATTACCCAGTAATTGGGCTGTGGAGGCAGATAAGCAGTCGCTCCATGTAAAATACTGTTACTCAGCTGCATCTGGTTAGACTGAAAGCCGACCCCAACATAGTTAAGAAAAGGCTAGGTAGATGATGATGATGAGTTGTAAGTTCTTAAAATGCAACTGTTTGCTGTTCCTTTCAATTAAAAATAAAATGAAAACCTCAATAACCAGTACATAACGTTGTTTGTCAAGCAATATTCTTACGCCTGAGTAAGATACAAACTAACATTAACTATAAATGTTTAAACTCGACTCGTACCTACTCTGCATAACCCATGTTGCCATACATTGAACATCGCTAAACTTTAACCTCACAACCAAACACACACAGAAACCTTGTAATAATTAAGATCTAGAATCCACCCACAAGTACCACAGAATATTATAGATACAGAAGGTCTGCTTCACGCTGTGCTAAACGCATGCACACAGACCCGCTTATGGTACAGCAAGTGCATGTGTACTAGCGACATTAATTTGTCTAATGTCTTATGCAAAAGTACATTGTAATGATCATTCAATTTCACTTATTTTTTTTTACCTATTTATCTTTTGCCTGTCTGTCTGAATGCCTCGTTGGTTTAGTGGTCGCAAGCGCGACCGTTGAGCATTAGTCCCTGGGTTCGATTTTGGAAAAAGTGTTATTGTGTTTTCTATTAGAAATTCTCAGTAGCAGCACTGAGTCTGGATTTGTGATTTGTTTGTGTGGCGAAATGTGTGTATACTATGGTACATCTCTGCGCAACCATTCGAGGAAAACAAGCGTGATGTTAACGTTTTATTTACTGTTTGTCAGAAATGTTCTCTCTCAAACTGTCAAGTTACTGAATACGATTAAATGGAACGCACACATAGACGCGTACATACGGCACGTACGCGTCTGTGTGCGTGCGTTTTCGTTCGTTGTAAGACGCCAGCCTTCTGTACTTCTCTATTCTGTGCCAATACAGTGTTCCACACGTCTAATTGAAACCTCAGACGGTATCTAATGCGATACACCTTAATGGGATTAACCAATTAAACTAGTTTTCCGCTAAAATGGGAGACGCAGAGAATACGGAGGTAGTGAGGTGTTACGTTTGCACTTTTAATTTTGTTTAATGTGTCTTGCTTAAGGTGTAGTTCGTTACTATTAGCTCGGTTTTGTTGGCACTGGAAGTTTTATTTTCTTAGCTTATGCTTTTGTGTCCCACTGCTCGGCAATAGTGTTATTTTTGTTAGAAGCTTTTAGTATTTCGTTTTACCTGTCCCGGTGTCTGTCTGTAATCAAATTTTGCAAGTTAAATTTGACCCACTTCCCGGTTTCCGATTGAGCTGAAATTTTTCATGCTTATGTAAATCGAATGACAATACAGTATTGTTTTATTAAAATCTATACTCATGAGCACGTTAAGCCGAATTGGTTGCGGCTGTCATTCGCAAACTTTCAACTCAACAGTCGTTACGGGGTATTCAGAAGCCTAAAAATCTAACAACCACTAACTAAGGGGTATCCTGTTACTCAGTAACTGTGTTGTGGAGTTTAGATAGGCAGCTCATCGCTGTATGCAAAATATTGGTATTCAATAACTGCATCTGGTTAGAAAAGGTTAGGCAGATTGATTGGTCATATGCGATTTCTCACTCAAGTTTCATTATTATTTAGCCTATAATTTACCAACTGCATGGAATCGGGCCTGGTTCTTTGAGAAAGCGTGGACCATAATCGTTCGTGGTGCGTGTTACGACACAGCATCTCGAGAAGTTCCTCAAGGAGGAGTTCTGGCCGAAGCACGTTGTGTACCTCCGGTTTCGTGGCCGGTTACATATGTGACACCAGTCAGTGAAACACGACGCAGACACTTCGTGTGTGTTAGAAAATAAA
Organism: Gortyna flavago; assembly: GCA_963669345.1. Lineage (NCBI taxonomy): Eukaryota > Metazoa > Arthropoda > Insecta > Lepidoptera > Noctuidae > Gortyna > Gortyna flavago. The sequence continues at coordinate 13,427,425 of OY770145.1, read as the reverse complement.
TCGTTTATCATATACTAATTACTTATAAAGTTAAAACACCACTTTCAAATACCACATTTCAGGTATCCAAACTCAAACCTCAAGATTTAATTATCGACACATACCTTCTCGCAATCGGAATTTATAAGTTGCAGAAAATTAGAAAAGTTGGATTCATTTCAGGTGCTTCGAACGCCAGGAATCAGAAGTATGGGAAACTTTTCAGATCTGAAAACGAGAACGATAGTAGGTATAAGGTATAGGGAAGTTTTATAGGAAAATGTGGAATTAATTATGTTCAGCATTTTTATGTTTTGAAATGATTGGTTTTGGTTTGGCATTTGTTTTTTGTTTATGTACAGAGGCCAGCACATCAAGTTACCCCAATCTGTCAAATTTCTTTGATAGATTTTCAACTTTATTGCAAAGGAATAAGGTTCATATTCAATTGGGAAAATTTGACAGATTTGGGTAGCTTGATGTGCTGGCCTCTGTACATAGTTGTTGAATCACGGTTTACGGACGTGTTACGCGCAGCGCTGACACAAAGGCACTAGGCACACCGCGTGCGCATCGTCGACCCCGTTGCTATGAGGGGAAACTGCTGACACAGAACATGAGGCCCGAAGACACCGTCTACGTGACTGAGCCCGCGCACTTCGCATCCACCATCGATCGAGTCAATTTGATTTTTAAAAAATTGTAATTTTTTTATAAAACTAACTTATTTTGTAATTAATTCGTTTTTTTTAGTCCTCCGGCAGTAGCCTACGTCATTGACGGCTTTTTTTTTCAGTGGGAAATTATTAAATAACTTATCTCACTAAGCGAAGCGGGAGGGCGTGTCAGACTTTTACTGATTAAAACCCACCCGTGTTTATGTGTTTCATGTTCGTGTTCAGAAGGCTCAGATCTCAAGTGCGCATGCGGCACGTCCCAAAATACATGGGCATTCCTGAATTCGGGCAGCTGAATTGCCAAATATGAAAGATGTTATAACTTTTTGACATCGATACGCTAAGTACCTATAGGTTTTATAGTAATCTACGCTTTTAAACGGATGTCTCAAAGTCTGGCTTACTAATCGATATCTTGACAGTTGAAGTGCCTGTAATTGTTTAATTCAAAACATATACCTTTGAAAAATTTCAAGTTGATACTAAGGTGACGAACATATTTTGGACGTGATTATACACACCGAAATTGCGAAACCCCATGTGCCAGTAACAGCAGCTGAGACGGATACGGCAATAAAAGTTATGCCAATACATCCCCTAATAACATGCAATAAAGACGAATACTGTGGTTTGAACTCAAGTGACCTCAACTGGCATGAATGCCCCTGTTTCCACTGGACCAGTCAACTAGTACCAATAGTTCATCCGCAAAATGCACTCGACTCAAATTACAAAACGTTAACGTGGTTTTCATTTAATGTTAATCAGGTTTGCGAAATGGTTGCGATGATTAAATGGAGTTTCAATTAGGTACTTAGCTATAAAATATGGATTTGTTATGAAACCAGTATCTATTACATACAAATTCAATAAAAACGCGGGGAATTTGGCTTCGTCTCCCGCGCCCCGTCGCGCGTTGCGTGGCGGGTTGTAGTGTGTGATCCGCCTATGCTTAGGGGGTGTTATACACTTGTCCGCGTCTTCATGATTCAGGAAGGCAAAACCGAAAATATATTTTGCTGCCCGGCTGTGCGGAATCAAGATGGACCCCAACAAGTGCGTACCACGCCTACAAGGTTTAAACTATTCCCTTTTCGCAGTTTTTTGCACACTTTTGCAGTTTCCTGTTAACCAAGAAAGTCTTCAGTCTACAAGGACGTATCTACAGTCAAATAATCAGAGGCTTCAGACCACTGAGCGTTTATAAAAGTATAAAAATATAGCTTATGCAATGATTTGATTGGGGAAACTGATAACAGACGCTTTACTATTTGTTAATTTATGACTTCCATTGATATTTCACTCGAAGTGAAACGTCTGAACCCAAGAAGAATCATAAGTGAAAAATGAATTCATTCAGTGAACCGATCCTACGATGTAGGTTTTTTGTATCTTTCACTCGCATTCCAAATGATTGAAAAATTTAATGAAATGAGCAAATAAGGGTTCATTCCTATGTATTTTTTTCGGTGTTGTGTGAACGTGTGAGTCACCAATTGACACTAGTCAAGCATCTGAAATCAGCTCGAGGGAAGATAGAGTGTATGGTACAGAGTTTAGATTCTTATAAGAAATATATAAATCTAGAATCCAATTAAAACAAAGGAAGGCAGTAGTGTTCTTTAATTTGCCTTATTTCCCGTGCACCACATAAAACTGCACATGAGACTGCAACGACATTGAAAACCAATGCTTGAACGGAATTTATTGTTATATATTTAACCGAAATTTAATACTGGTAATACTGTAGTTTAAATAGAAGACACGTTCTGTGCTGCAAGCGCAGGGTATTATACGTTTAGTTATCGTATCGTTAAGCAAGTCTCTACGTATTTATATTCATGAAAAATTAATTCTTGCCCTTGTGATAATTATGATCAAAAGTAATTTATTCAAATTAAGCTGAGAATCAGCACTTTCGAAGGTCAAAATTACATAAGACAGTCCCCAAAACACCCGTCTTTCACCACTTCCTAGTGTTTTTACTCGTAACAACAAGTGGCGCAACAAACTCCCCAGCCGCACAGCTGTCTCATGTCTGTTTAGTTAGAAAAACTTGTTTCTATACAATATCGATCATCGAAATAATGTTTGTGCTCACTGTATAGTTATTAAATAATCACCCACATAAAGTTCCTTTTAGAAAATGATGGTGATGCACTATGTTTAAACAAATTAGCTAAAAGCTTGTACTAGCTATAGAGCACGGATAAAAGTAATTTCATTTAAACTGAATTTTAATAAATTAAAAAAAAACATCTGTCTCGGATCCAAACAAAAGGATAAAGATGTCACGACGTTTATGTTATTTTATTTGTGGAATTAGAAGGTTCCAAATAGTTCCTAGCGAAGTATAATGGGCCATAATTTTTTCCCCATCAATCAACTCAGCCTATCGCAGTCCACTGCTGGACATAGACCTCTCCAAGGCTGCGCTACTTCACGGTGTCCTTCGCCGTCTGCAGCCAATCTGTCCCAGCCACCTTCTTAAGCCCAACTTCCATCTCCACGCGGTGTCCACTCGTATCCTCTGACGGCCCGATGGCCGGCCATGCTGCCACTTCAGTTCGTTACTCTGCAAGATTTTTACCCATGGGAATCGTCTAAGATGAATAAATCGAAATACCTACTTATCTATTTCGTTCCCTGTCGTATTTTCTCAACTCACAAATCATAGTTAACGGTGACTAACTAACATTGGAAGGTATTGCTGAAACCGAACTTATTTCGCTGCAGCTGCAACTTAAATCCAGACTTTATCCTTCTCTCTAAAATAGTAGGAACTGTTGTTTCAACTTAGCGACACACGGGTACAATTTTTACCAAATACAAAGAAATAGGTAGTATAGGTACCTACAGCTTACAAGTTTTGTAGAAAACAACATATTTATTATTTGTAATTCATCTAAGTTACAATAGCCTAATGTCAACTGCTCATCACCTTTTACAAAATATTGCTTTTCCCGATGCTGGGACGTTAATTGTTGCAACAACCACTTACCATATTTATTTAAACTTTTCGCAAAAAAAGGTACATAGGTGGACTTAATGCCTTAGGCATTCTCCACCATTCAACCAAGGGTGGTGAAGAGATTAGATGGCAGGTGCTTTGGTTGAGAGAAACAATGATTAAAAAAATATATTAAAACTAGGTACACAAATACATAAATAGTTTATATACACATATATACTAATACACATATATAATATATACTTATAATATATATACATACAAATTCAAGAGAAAGAGATGTTGTGATGACTCTACGCTATTTGTTATGAAAATAACTCTGCAATTTCCATAACCATACGCATTGTGACGAGCATAAACTGCTTAGCATAAGTTGCTTAAAAAAATATATATACATAAAGTCGAACATATGACCTCTTCCTTTTTGGAAGTCGGTTAAAAAGAGTATGTAGGGATCGTAGCAGGAGGCGATCTGTAGTTTTTGCTTTCCCCATGGGAAAAAGCCCTCACGCCTTCGTCGTACCAAGAATATTTGGTTGTACATATAGATAAATATAATACGCGTTTGACCAACGAAAAATATTTAATTAATCATACATAATAATTATGTGGTGTAATTACATATTTTTAAAACCCATTTAATGCAGCTTCTGTGCTGACCCCTTTTGCTAACCCTGCACACCTTGTCAGACTATTAGAACGATTTACTTCTCTAAAGGCTTAAGAGATAAACTTCCTTGCTAATTAACTTTGTAATTAATATGATGAAACTGTTCAGACTTGTGTTTCTTATTAAATTAGAAGCAATTTATATTCAAGTGGAAAGTCTGAAAAATTGGATTTCCTGTTTTTATTTATGTTGTAAATGAGGGTAGTAAACCTTACTTTTTAATGCTCGGTTGGTTTACTAGGTCAACTGAAGTTTGTTAGGCCAATACTTAAGTACTTCTATAGACATTGTTGAGATTTTAATTGTAGATCTTGAATTTTTTTGGTTTTGGTTACAAGATCAATTATATTCCATCTAGGTACTTACCGTGTTTTTTAACTGAACACATAATCAGCCTATAATGTTCCTACTGCTAGGATACAGGCCTCCTCTCTGTGAGAGGGAGTGGGCCGTAATCCACCACGCGGGCCCAGTGCGGGTTGGTAGATGTCACATGTCTTCGAACTTTTGGTTCTAGGACATGCCGGTTTCCTCACGATGTTTTCCTTCACCATTTTGAGAGCAGTGGTCATGAAATAATTTACTCAAAGTAAAGTGACCGATCGATTTTTACCGAATACATATCTATAACTGTCTATATATTTAAAATTGAAAGTCCTGAATGACTGATATATCAACGCACAGCCCAAACCGCTAGTCCTGGAGACATGAAATTTGGAGGGTGTGTTCTTTGTGAAGAGTTAGGTATCCACTAAGAAAGGGTTTTTCGAAAGTCCACCCCTAAGAAGGTGAATGGGGGGAGGATAAAATTTCACGCGGACGAAGTCGCGGGCAGAAGCTAGTATCCTATAATATGCCAAGAATGAAGTGAAAAAATAGTAACACAAAATGAAACAGTCTGGAATTAATAATTAGTAGATATAAGAATCAATAAAGCGAAACTTCTCACATAATTCCGACAAAAATCATCAAAAATTACGAACAAAATCTCACTGAAGACAACCAGAACTTCGTAAGAAAACCGCCCAAAATCGACAATAACAAAAGCTAACATCACTAACTTTGACATCTCGCCAGATGGTCATCGTCACATTTTACATCTCTTCGTAAAAACACCCCCTCCATTGCACAATATCTCAGCCTTAATACTTGCCCCAATTCCTGCCGGCCAAGTCCAAAATTAATCCTGTAAAAACTTGGCAACTCAGGCCAAGGCAAGTTTCATAAAATAAATGACAGTATCATGCATAGTAAATATCCCCTCATAATTCTTGCATTAAAACGGGAATTTTTAAAGTGTTATAAAAATGAGTTAAGGGGAAAAACTTGGCTCGTTAGGTGAAAAATGATTGGTGTATCCAATTAATTATAAAAGATTTTTTTTTATAAAGTTGCCAAAACATTGTAATTAATGTCTAACCTAGATATATATATATAACTAGCATTCGCCCGTGGCTTCGCCTGCGAAGTATGTCGATAAAAACTATCCTATGTCCTTCCCCGGGATGCAATCTATCTCTCTGCCAAATTTTATCGAAATTCGTGTAGTGTTTTAGGCGTGAACAGGTAACATACAGACAGACAGAGAGAGTTACTTTCGAATTTATAATATTAGTATGGATTAGTTGCTTGTAGAAATAACTATATTATGACTTAATAAAGCGGTTGTAAAAAGTTGGTAAGTATTTTTTTCACTGAAATTCAGGCTTGCAAGATTGCGTGATTCAAGGAAACGAAAGTAACTCTGAAATAAGCGAGCTATGTGTAACTACAATTTCACACACAAAATACAAACTGACGCTTTCAAATCTATTAAACTATTTATTATTTTTGAGTTTAGTAGAGTTACCTTAAGTTCTTATGATATATAGATAGGTAGGTACTAAAAAATAATTTTCTCACAGGAAATACTTAGAATTAACAATCTTGAATCTGGGAATCAAGACTGTCAATTCTGATCATTCCACACAAAATCTGTAAAATTTTCAGAGCTTTGGGTTTTTTTGAGATAAGTTCAAACTTCAAAAACCTATGGTTAAACAGTCGTTATTTTTAGCAATGTTTATGAATAAAGGGGTATATCTAGTAAATAATGCTGATTAGGACTCTGTGAAAAAAAAAAAAAAAATTACCAGCAGGTTTATACATCCTTATTTAATACTAGCAGCGCCTCACGGCTTCAACCGCATAAGTTTCGATCCCGTGGGAATATCGGGATAAAAGCGTCTTACGTTTTAATCCTGGTTATAAACTATCTGTGTGCCAAATTTCATCTAAATCGGTTCAGTAGTTTTTGCGTGAAAGAGTAAAAAAACATCCATCCAGCCTCACAAACTTTCGGATTTATAATATTAGTAGGAAGTAGGATAGTAGGATTTCTTAACTAACTTACCTACATATTTCACACGCCTATTACAACCTCAGCTTCGACAGTCCATACACTCATGCATTCAAGCTCTAACTTAAACAAAACTTAAACAACTCCACAGCAGGTGCATGGCACTACTTGCAGGCATTCAGGTGTTAAGTTTAAAGATCAGGTACATAAATAGTCGCAAGTTACGTTACGTAATAGTCTACTTGCAGACAAAGGGGGTGCGCGCTGAGAAATGGAGGGGTGCAAGAAGGAATTAGAATTTTAGTTGCATTTATTTAAAAGAATGGGAATTAATTTGCTGTGTATAATGAACTTGGTTTAGGATGTTTACATAAAGGATCGATGCAGGCGAGTCTGTGCAGGTCGGTACCGGTGAAATAGTTCATTAAAATCGGTTCATTCATTTCGAAAAACAAGGGCTTGAAAGTTTGTATGAAATGCCGTACGTCGTAAACGCTCTTAATTTATTCGTTTACCCAAACGAACAGGTAAAACTGATAACCGTTACCTTCCAAAAATCAACCTGCCGAGATCTGTACTGGGAGTCGAGTCCGAAAACCCGTCTCTTTATGCGAGCAGCCTACGTACTAGGTACGATACTCGCACGCACACAATTCCGTTATCCGGCGAAAATAGACAGCGAACGAAAACCGCCGATTGACCATCTGCCATTTTTGGACATATTCTATCGCGCGTTCCAGTCACCAGTATTTGACGTTCTAGACGATGTCACGGGAAAAGCGGGACGTGTGACTGATGTACGTACAAGGAGGCAGGGACATGGACACGCAAACTGTAACCATGAATTCAGAACATAATTCTAAACTTCCTAGCCTCAAAAACCATAAAAACTATAACAGACACTCTAATAGAAAGAGACAGAGAGAGAGAGACAGAAAGTCACACAACGCTTTTCGTTACGTGACTATTTCTACCAGTTTACTCCCACTGAAAGAACTTCGTTACAATAATTTGAATGTTGTAGTGACTATCCACCGGATGAATTAAAAAGTCGGACAGGATTTACCTGAAAATATCTGCCAGATAAGTCAACAAGACCTTAATTATCCGAAAGTGTTGAACAGGCCCAAACAGCTTTTGATACTGAAAATACGATATTTACCCATTATCAACACATTTAAAATTCGCACAACTTTGCTAAAGCCGTCCATACTAATATGGACACTTGGACAGTGGGGAGGGGCTCGTGGCTAACTAATAACAGCCGCGCGGGTTGATCGATCAGATTAAGCTAAGCTTGGCGCAGTCGGTCCGTGGATGGGTGACCATCTTTACATACCGAGACCCCTCCGTACCTCGGAAAGCACATTAAGCCGTTGGTCCCGGCTCTCGTTCTTGTATCTTTGATAGTCGTTACGGGTCGTCAGAAGCCCGAAAGTCCGACAACCAGTCTTACCAAGGGGTATCGTGTTCGTGTGTGGAGCGATTACCTATCTGACCCTCCTCCTCCCCGCTCCCCGCTCCTTGTAAAATACTGGTATTGAGCTGCATCTGGTTGGACTGGAACCTGAACCCTGGTTATTCCACTTATCCCCATTGAAAATCCAAATCAATGGGCAATGGTGTACTTTTCTTTCACAAATCCCCATTGAAAAGACCAACACTGGTGGGGAAAGGCAAGGCAACATGCAGAATGAATGAAAAACAAATATGAACAGTCCTTTACCAATACATATTTAACTCGAACCGACCACAAACAAAGCGCTCATGTTTGAGACTGTGCAAACTATGCAAAATGAAACAGTTGCAATTATGTTCCATGTTTTATGTATTGTATTGGTTTTTGCACGTATTGGTGTTGAGAGGTATTGATTTGTGTGTGTATTGGTTGTGTTTGCAAGTTTGAGACGGTTTTTTAAATTAATAATTTATGGCTAGAGCAGTTTGATAGCTGGGAATTTCCAGTCTTTATTTTTTTGATAATTCAACTACAGCAATTTCGTTCTAAATTTTCGGGTACAGGCTCAATAGGCTTCGCATGCAGGCGAAAACTAAGCCGAAAACAAACCTTAAAAATAATGTGTAAAAAATAGGGTCACTTTGAGGTACCTAAATATCTATGGCTGCGCAGAGGTCACTATGGCTGCATTTTTAGGCTGCGCAGAGGTCAGAATGGCTGCATTTTTTTTTGATGAAAGTCCATGACTTTAGGTATCCTGATCAAAGGAATACTATGCTAAAGAGATACATATTATGTATCTATTTTACTTACACAGGACCAACAAATCTTTATAACGTTTCTTGAGCTAGAAAATTGTTTATAGCTTGTCGCTTCCTCGTCGGGCGGTGGGAGAGGGGCCTACGAGAAGAATAAAATGCAATTCATATCGCTAACACTTGTTTTCGAACCGGCTGCGTTTGGTACACTATTATTATATCTGGTTTTTACTCTAGAGAATATAGGAAAACGTGTGTTTCACGTTTATTATTATTACTCTTTCTACGTATTTGTTGCCTACGATTTTTATCGCGTACAAAAGTTAATCCCTTGCCAGCGATCGATTCGATTCGGTCGATTCTGTTAGAATCTCATCGTGAGAAGTTAAGTGAAGTGAGTTGTCATTCCATCTGATGCTATAGGGATTGATTATAATGACAGCTCACTTCACCTGAGTTATCACGGTGAGATTTTTACAGAATAGCACTGCAGTTGAGCAATTGAGTTTTGATGATCTTTTATTTAGCTGGCTTATGGCAAGTAATTTAATTTAATGTTCTGTGTCTTTTAATTTTAATTACTTTACTTAACCTAGTATTGTATACAGTCAACTATTTTCTAACTGAACAGACAGCTGTGCTTTGAACCTTATACTGTACAGTAGCGATAAAGTTGAAAAAAAATCTATTAATGAAATTTGACAGATTGTAGTAACTTGATCTTCTGGTGTCTGACCATAAAATAAGGAGTATTATATTCTATTCTTTAATTTGACTCTGTTTGTTAGGTACTATATTCATAACACAATAAAATATCTATCAACACTCAAGCAGAAAAACGCTTTTGAATCTTGCGTAAGTGTAGGGTATTTAAGTTCGTGACTGTACTTGTCTATAAAAAAAAAACCTTACTGAAACTTGACGACTGTAGTTTGGTTTGCCATTGTTCCCCGCTCTATTTAAATCTATGGCAGGTCGATTGGCATTCCTAACCCGCAGCATAATCTATGTGCCCACCGACCATGCAACCATACGACCATTGAATACCACAAAACGTAAAACAGAACAGCTCGGCTGTCGTAGGTTGGAACGAATAAGTGATTGTCAAGGAGAGATGTGTTTTTGTTTAATTAAAAAAAAAATTTTGTTGTTATTTTACTCTGAATTACTTTGATATTTAGGCCTGTGTCTTTGTCTGTTAGGCAAGCTTATTAATTACTTAGGTGACAATAGAAAAAAAGATGTGTCTCATTAGAGACAGTTGAGCTCATAAAGGGTATGATTTTTTTTAAGGAACGGCTTATTATGGTTTTATTTCAAGATATAAAATAAGCAAGAATACAATCATAATTTTTTCAACCCAAAAAATAAAAGCGAGTTTTCATCGCTATAAAAAGGTCAAAATGAGCGCCCGTTTTAAGACTACATTAACATTTTTTTAGAAAAGAGAGGTTAGCTGATTCCAGTTTTTCGCAGCCAAGCTTTTGTGCCAGCGTTTGATCGTGTAGAACCGGCACAATAGTTAATTGGAATACTCAATACGTTCGAACTCCTTTTGATCGATTCGAAATTGTCAGAATTTCGAAAACGATATTAATTGAAACCCAAAAGTTATTGCACCTCCATAATGGGAAGTAATTCAATTGATTGATTGAAGGGTTTTATTGATTGTAATTGTGATGTTTGAGTTTGATGAGTATTTGAGAGCTGATTTGTCCGTTAGGCGTTTATAGTACTTTGATCTTTGCACAGCCATTAAATACACATATTTTTTATTATAATATCGAAGAGTAAAGCGGATATTTTCAAAAAGAAAGAACGCTTAGCAAAAACGAAGTAATACCGCGGGCAGGCGATGTGGTGCGACGCGGTGGGGCGGGGGAACAAGAAATTTGACGCGGTCGAAGTCGCGGGCAGAAGCTAGTATGATAAAAAAGTAGACATTTTACATAATTATGGTTTAGATTGCTTTGATTTCAACACGAAAACCTTACAGAGAAGAAGAACAGTAAGCAATTACAACCAAAAAAACATGCATCAAAACTTCTAAACATCCCCTTGTACATTGAAGTACACGTCAACACACAAGAGTTTCGCAGTAATTGATACATGTTTCAATTGTGCGCGACTGTCCCGCGGGAGACAAGATTGTGGGGACACGTTAATTGGTTGTTCAGATCTCATTGTACCTGTATGCGGTTGGTTTTATTCGGTTTTTGAACGGAATTGGTATTCGAAGGCGGAATTGGATGGTTTTATACTCTAGGGATTAATATAACATTTTAAAGTGCATTCATGTTGGATTTTTGGGATTAACGCGAGTAACAAGGTGGGTTTTTGTTTTATGTGTTAAGTTAGAGTTTTGTGGTTTTAATGTGTATGCATTTTACTTTAATTCTGTTACATAAAATTGTAAGTGTAAAAACGTAACAGTAGTTGTTATCAAAGCAATATAGTCAGTAATTTTAAAACTGATAGACAAGGAGAAACTGTTTTTTTTTTAATATACTCTTCTTGTCTATCTTAGGGTCGCGCTACTGCAGCATGAGGTCCTCCAAAGTGTTATTGGATTTTTCTATTATGAATTTCTAAGTAGCATCCTGAAGTCTGGATTTTAGTTTTTACACCTCTGCCTTACCTTTCGAGGATTAAAGGCGTGATGTTAGGTTCTGTTATGTGTATCAGAAATGTGTGGTCATATTCGCGTCAGCGGGACGCAGATAACGTGCCCCCGTGCGTAATTTTTTACTTACAAATTCAATAAAAACGTGCTTTCGCGCGTGGAATTTAGCTCCGTTTCACGCACCCCGCTGCGTGATGCGATGCAGTGTGGACCTCCCCTTAGGGTGTGGCACAGACCATTAAGCTGAACAACTTTCTCCATGGGACTAACATCGTCATCGCAAAAAATATAATCAGTTGTCCAAAACATTTGGGTCGAGTAGGTATTGAAATTTTGTATGGAACCGCTGATAAACTTTAGCTGTTCAGATATTATATATAGCCACATATTTCTGATACACGCTATATATTCAGAAGGTTACCAGTTCAAACCGCAAAACCTGGCCTAGTACCCAATGAAGCTAGTAGGTACAGCTATTACCAGGTATTATGGAGGAGATACTTGCGGTACGTTCAATTATCGGTATGCATTCAGTTACGCAATATTGGGACGTAGGTAAGTGGTTTTGCATAACAAATTGTGGTCATTAGTGAATACCGGAAGACTTGAATGCTAGATTGAGGGTCTATTTTGTGCCTGAGAATATGCCTACTTTTATAAGATATTCTTACACTAGCAGCGCCCCGCGGTTTTACCCGCATAAGTTTCGATCCCGTGGGAATATCGGGATTAAAAGTATCCTATGTGTTAATCCTGGTTATAAACTATGTGTGTGCCAAATTTAATCCGTTCAGCAGTTTTTGCGTAAAAGAGTAACAAACATCCACTCATCCATCCATCCTCATGATATTATAATTATGATATTATGATTAGTGTGATTATGGTAGGATAACATCACGCTAGTAGCCGTTTTACAATGAGTAGACAGGGGCGAACAACACCTTAGTTTCAAAAAATCTTAATTATTATTTATTTTTAGCATAATTATGTTGTCCCTCTGCAGGGCAAAGGTCTCTCTTTCTCCTTTTCACTTCTCTCCGACTTCAGCTAGTGTGGACCAGTACTGTCTGTAATAAATTATTGAGCAAAATATTTAATCAAAATTGGTACAGAAGTAAAATTTAATTAATGGTTTAAGTCTTAGCTGTTATATGAAAAGAAATTTGTCGATTCATGAAAAAAAAAAGAACATAATAAGAAAAACAAAAACCACAGAAAACAACAAATCACTAAAAATTTACACAAAATTATTCGATAAATTGCGTTTCAGTTGTGTTAATGGACTTTTGTTGCTGACTGTACAAACATTCGAACAAATATTTGACTTTCATCAAACAAATACCTAGATTATATGTTATTACTAGCGACCCGCGAAGATTTGACAAAACATCAAAATTTCTCTATAAATTATTTAATATTAAATAATATTAGAGATACAAATAAAACTACGAAATACATTATCTCAATAATGGTGAAAACCGTATCAAAATCCGTTTCGTAATAATAAAGACCAACGCGTTCACACAGACAGAACCGAAAAGCGATTTTAAATTATAATATGTATAGTTGAAAATTCAACTCCGAAATTGAGAACACATCAATCCCAGCATATATCAATGCCAAAAATATAAGCGAAATAAATAATGAAATCCAGTACGACAATTGCTTAGAAGGTCAATGCCCTCTGAATCAACTAATTAATCTTATTCATACTTTTCATAAGTCGTTTAAGACATTACATTCTCCGTGCATGAATTTCTTCATTACGATTCCCCAGAAAATGTGTACTTATGAAATATTTAATTTTCGTCTTATATAAATTTTTTATTACAGCTTAATCTGTACCATCTTTTTTAAGCTAAAGTTTTGACGGTACAAAATATTTATGAGTAATTTTTCATATTTAATAAATACAAAACTCTATGTTTATTTATGAAAAAGTCTATTCATCTACAGTTGTCATCTACAACTGTAGATGAAAAGACTTTTTCATATAAACATTTACGAATTTTGTCAAATAAAATATTATTATTTTACAACAAAATTTAATTAATGTTAAGACTTTTGAGAAAAAACGTCCACTAATATTGGCAGTATTTTGTAAATACAAGGTTAATTTAAATTATGTAGCCAAACTCTGCATACGTAATGAAAATCGATATCTAAACGTGATAAACATGGTAGGTATTAGGAGTTGAAAAATCAGTTTTTGTTTTATCGTGTTTAGATTACGATACCTACCTCGTCTGTATAGTTAATACAGGAAAAACTGTTTTATTAAACTGCTATTCGGTTTTTGACCCAAAAAAACAACATGCTTTTTTCTATTTTCCAACATTTTTCATTTTTGTTTCATCGTGTTTAGATATTGATACCCATTGCGTCTACGAAGTTTTGCTAATTTAAATTGACCCCTTATGTTTGAGATTGATCAATCAGCGTATGGGCCTAATTTTTTTGTAATATGAACACACTGGTCGATTTTATTCAAAGTAAAACCGAAAATACAATTTTGTTGGTCGCTTATTCATTACTGAAGATCGTGACCCTAAAAGGCCTTTGTGGCTTTATAAATGATAATGTTCTTCCAATTCGTTCGGTTCTCGGCTTGTCTTAAGGCGGTCGTAGAGGACCAGTGAGGGCGGTTACTTGGTCTGACCCCCTTCCAACTTGCCCATCACCAGCAACTTTTCAAGGCTATCTGGTTCCCAATAGGCAATGTGACCAAAGTAACCGAGAAACCGAGTAACGGATCGTGTCCATTTCATGCGCGTAGTTATTCGAGGATAGATTAATTCCAATACAATAAATCATACCAGACCGGAATGTTACCATTTCATAAATATTATATTTATAATTATAAATATTCAAAAGTAAAGGTATACTGTATCTATTGAATTTCTTACTAGCTTTCGCCCACGGCATGTCGATAAGGTAAGGTATGTCGATAAAAACTATCCTATGTCCTTCCCCGAGATGCAGTCTATCTCTCTGCCAATTTTTGTCGAAATCCGTTCAGGGCTTTAGGCGTGAAAAGGTAAACAGACAGACAGACAGACAGATAGACAGAGAGACAGACAGACAGAGGTACTTTCGAATTTATAATATTAGTATGGAAGAATGGATTGTTTTATTTATATCTCATGTGTACCGATTAACGTCATCACGCTGGCTGTCGCTGAAAACCAGCGCTGGGGCTCTGTCTCGCATAGAGTCGTGGCATTATGCTGAGCGATGGCCTTTTTGCATGCATGTGGCGCATATATTACCTACCGTGGTAAAGAAATAATAGTCGTCGAGGTTTGATTAAATTAGATTGTGGGTAAAATTAACTTCTTTTGAGGATATGTTCTTTGTGGGCCCGATTTTAGTGTTCCGTAATTATTAGAGTTCCGTAACAATTAGCCTTTTTTAAATTGGGTTACCACTATGTTCGCGCTCCAGCAATGCTAAGCGCTCCTGCAACTGCTCCAATGGATATGTCACGCGCACTTCTACATGCGCTCCCCTTTGTGTTCGCGCTAAAAACCGTCACGAGTCAGAGCGCCTGTTGCGGAGCGTGCAATGTTGCACGCTCTGTGTTAGCGACGTACCCACTACCGGTAGCAGTTGCAGGAGCGCGGAGCGCTGCTGGAGCGCGAACATAATGGATAGGTACCCACCTTTAAACTCATAAGTGGGAACACTTATTGTGACGGACGGGAAACCACGGAACCCTACACTGAGCGTGGCCCGACATGCTCTTGGCCGGTTTTTTTTTCATACAAAATGCAGGTGACAAATCCATCAAAATTATAAAACCTATCTAGGACAACATATTACATAGGGCGAGATATTAGATGTTCGGCGGTTATCCGGCCGCAAACGCACGGAGGAAGCATACTAATGTGCAGGAAATCGTTACAGCAACACTTTTAATAGTCACTTGGTTCACTTTGATCCTCGGTCATGACTGGAAACTAAATCATTTTACGGTAAATAGGTCACCAGGTTATACAGTGAGGATTATGGGAATAATCGTGATTTAAAAGTCATGGGGGAATTTCAGGTGAGCAGTTTTTGGGACCCTTGGGGTTGATATTTTGAGTGAGATACGGGATAATTTGAGGAGTGACGGAACAAAAGCCGTTATTGACAAGAATATGATTTTTTTTAGATTTTTTTTCTCTTTCAAACACTATGCTATAAGATTTTTATCATTATCTGAAAAATAAAAAAATACAAAATGGATTTAACGGTTTTTGATTAATTACTCCTCATTTCAGGTGTGGAGTATTTTGGGACTCTTGAGGTTGATATTTTGAGTGAGATGTCAATGTCAATTAATGTATGTTGTCTTTGGTCTCTGGCCCTGACATCAAGCAATGGACAAAATAGTCAAGAATGTTTAAGCTTGATTACGATGCTTTCGACCACGATGTATGTGTACATTGAGTTGAGGAGTGTGGAATTTTTACCTCACTAAAACCACCCCGGTGATCACCATCAGCACATAGGGGAGGTCCCGGTTCCTCTTAAAAGATCAATTCCGGAACCCCCCCGTGCAACGCCTGTAAGGCACATCCCTGGGGAGACTGAAAAGGGGTCTCCCCTGAGCTTCACTATGTATGTGACCACTGTGCCACCGTCTTCCCATGGGTCATTTGGTAGAAGGACAGAGTCCCCTCTCTGTGCGCCCGCGACCCCTAGATATAGATAAACCTAGATAACGCAAGTATCACGATCTGTATGAAAACCAAGTGTGCCATTTTTTACTACTTATTATTACGTCACAAGCACTATTTATTGATGGGAAAATCAAATCGATTCATAGACGCCGCCGCATGCGGCACCCGTCTCGCCCCACCCTCGAGGCCTAGCGCCAGCGCTCACGCTCAACCAGCCAGCAGCCGGTCGATTCTGTTAGAATCTCACCGTGAGAAGTTAAGTGAAGTGAGCTGTCATTTCATCTGATGCTACAGGAATTGACACTATTGACAGTTCACTTTAAGCTCACTTCACTTACGTTATCACGGTGAGATTTTTACAGAATAGCACTACAGTACACAGGACTGAGCGCGAAAGTGGCTGCTTACGTTCCGACGTGACTGCGTTCTCGCGTTATCTAGGTGTATCTATATCTGTGGGTCACACTCTTAATGTCCCCACATCTTGTTAATCTACCCCATACCCACACTTCGTCCAGTCACGTGCACAGTTCCTCACACATGTCGATGACGACACGTACCGCCGACGAAGATTCCGACCTTTTCTACTGCCCTTATGATTGAGGGACAAGATTTAATGGGATTAAATCTAAACCAACTTTGGCGAGCGTTCGTGATAATATAGAGTAATTCTGGAGTTAATTATACTTTGCTGGAACTGATGGAACTTGAGGATTAGGTAAATAGATCTAGTTGTTGTGTTGATGGGTAAATATTGATGTGGATCATAATTTTAGTATAACTTTGAAGTTGAGTTTGGGTATTTTATTCAAGTATTTGGTATTTGTTAAGGTGTATTTTTTTCGCTTTCACTATTAAGTTAATCTTGAGAGAAGTGATGGCCCAGTGGTAAAGGCCGCGACTTACGAGTCGGTCGGAATTAGCTTTGTGTAAATTATTTCATCACCACTGCTCTCAAAACGGTGAAGGAAAATATCGTGAAGAAACCGGCATGTCCTAGAACCAAAAATTCGAAGACATGACATCTACTAACCCGCACTGAGCCCGCGTGATGGATTACGGATTATTCACTCCCTCTAAGAGAGGAGGCCTGTGTTCCAGCAGTGGGAACATTGTGGGCTGATTATGCGTTATGCAAGGTTTCATTATGAAGGTTTTTAAAGATAGACAAAATTATAATGTCAGCCTGTTACTGTCCCACTGCCAAGCTAAGGCCTCTTCTCATTTAGAGAGAGAGAGAGGCTCGAGCATTGATCACCACGCTTGCTCAAGACGGGTTGGCGATTACAAACTAACTATAAGTCCATTTTCCCTCACGATGTTTACCTTCACCGATGTCAGTACTTAATGCAAAATATAAACGCAGAAAGTACATAATTATGAGTTGAAAAAGTCGCATTGATACTTGCCCGAGGAAAAGAGAACCTGTAACTATAAAATATTACAAATAAATAAAAAATCGTTTGTGAGCGTCAACTCGATAAGCTTTCCGGACTTGAAGTAAAGAAGCACTTTATAAATTATTGAGTGTTCTACTATGAACGGAACTGGTAAAAGAAACACTGAGTGTGAGATAGAAATAAAAAATTCAACATGATTTGATGTAACAAACAAAACACTAAATAACGTTAACGTTGACAATCAAGTATCAAACACGATAGTTCACTCGAAAATAAAAATCAGGGGTAACAAAATGGATACAATCACGCGCATCGCAAAGCATTGAAACTACACTTTGTATGTTAATATTAACGTTATCGTGAGGGAACTATTGGAGATAACGCAAAAAGTGCCGACTACGATGTTCGACTTTAAAAGTCAGAATTTTATTCAAGCAAACTATTCTATTTGCTGGTTATTCAATTCGCAAAGGAATGTTTAAAAAATGCAAAAATACGACGTTATTTTGTAGTCAGTATGGAACTACATTCTTTGGATATTGGATCTAGAACGAGGATATCAGCAAGTAGTTTTGTAGAATTTCAAATGTTGGAATTGTTGTATGTGTTTGTAAAAATTTTGATAATGTAAATGTCTCCAGAATATAATTATGTACGTTTTCTTTCATAAGAAAAGTCTTTTTAACAAAAAATACTATAATTATGACCGAATAAATGTATGTTACAAAAATACTATGCCAGCGGTGACACTGGGTCATATTTACCCGTTTTGAATTGATGCACGTACTCGTATATCTCGCTGTGTATGCAGCGTTGCACTTAGCACACCCGCAACACAAACGCCTAAATTGCACGACCGACGTAAAAAACATTCGTTCACTGGTAAAAAAGAATAATGACAGATTTAAGTCGCCTCGGGTCAGTAGGACCCAACGTCATTGGCGCCGGATTAAAATCAGACAGACATATCACTTTTAAGTGCACAAAATTTATAATGATTGGTATTTATATTTTAATGGTAGTAGTTTGTCTAGTTAGTATACTAAAAGATACATAAATAAAGGATCATAAAACAATTAAAAATGTTGTCTTCATTGGCCCTGGAATGTTGCCAAGCGTAATTATGAATAGAGCAAAAAATAATATCCAGTTTCCTTAATTATTTTACATGAAGTAACTCTACTACATAAAGACTTAATAGTAGCGAAATTGCTTCAAGTAAATCGAAAGAGTTAAAACGAAGTTTCACGTCCATTTTAATTGAAACACGGTAAACTAACTTTGAGAATGGAAGAAAAACACGGAGTGTATCAGCTCCTTATTCTAATAAAACTAGGAGAATCCGATTACGTACGGCTAACTACATAGATTCACAGATTGGGATTTAACCACTAATTGACCTGAAGTGCAATGTTCAAAGGTATTAGTAACACATGCAATGCTAATTGGCTCAGACAATATCATGCGTGAAACTTAGGAAGCTCTGAAACATACACAAGAGCTCCGTCTCGCTCGGTCACGTTATCCTTCTCAGACATACACAGATCTCGAAGACATCTACGATTCCCTCAGTTCAATATATAATCAGAGTCGATTGCCATTCCCGTTTAGAATAATCCCTGGACGGTTTCCTAGCTCGCATCTACGTAATAACTCCCCCGAGTGTACAACTTTTAGCGAAATTAACAAAGTTGGAACCCCTCATTGCGGGTCGGGATCTCGGGAAACATAAATTGTGATGAAATTTGAAAATAAAAATAGGCACAGGAAAATTTAAGTCTTAACTGTTCTGGATTGTTTAAAGGCGGTTAGTTGCTCGATCAATTTAACGCTCGCTATATTTCGTGGGGGCTTCTTTAGATATTTTTTTTTATTGGGAAATTCAGGAGTTTAATAAATAGTTTTATAGAGTTGTTTTAAACTTGTTTCGTGATAGAATTTTGTCGTTACAAATTTCAACGTTGATTCTGTTGCCATAAATAAAACTACGTTATAACCAATTTTGTGTTTAGAAATTCTCTTTTGAACGATTATTAAATAATAACAGGCAACAATATAAATATTTATGAGATTTGCATAAACATTATACCTCTTATTGATGTAAGGTCTTGAATTTCTGTGAGTTTCTTGGTAAGCCACTGACAAGCTTATTTCCGCAGTACGCAGATAGCCTTCACCTCAAAAGTTATGCAGAGAAGACGACTGTTTACTGTACAAAATGAATGATTTCGTAATAAAACTTGCAAAAATTATTTCTATCACAGTTGTCAAATCTATACAAATAAACAAAATTCAATGTCAAAATAACAGATTTTTACTAAATTACGATGGACAAAAAAAATTATTTCTGTCTGTTTATATATGATCAAACGAACTTCCAAGTGAAGTTCGATCATTATTATGATGAGTTGCTTCATTTGAAGATATGATTATAACAATGTAGTTTCCCTACTTACTTGGTAACTTCGCACGTATTTTAAAGATTTTTAAAACTAATTGACGTAATTCCGGTCTGACTGTACCTCGGTTGACACTGTGACGGTTAGCTCATTTTTTAGAGTCCTGTAACTTTATGAGTATGATATAAAACTTTCTCTATATCTGGGAATCTTCAAGCGTCGGGGAGGGAGGGTGATCATATCTTCAAATGAAGCAACTCATCATAATAATGATCGAACTTCACTTGGAAGTTCGTTTGATCATATATTATAACTCGTTGCTTCATTTTTCAGATATGATTATAACAATGTAGATGTTAAGAGTCAGAAAGTTTTGAAATGGAAAATAAACAATAAGGTTTTAAACATTATGGTTTTATTTAAAGACAAATCAGCTTTATAGTAATACTTATGTTTCCGTAACGGTACGTTACATTTACTTATTTCGAATTAACTTCAACGAATTAAACGTAAAGATCTTATCGATAACATGAACACATAAATAAACATTTCTGTAGTGTAATTGTATAATCTTATAATTAATTAATAGGAATTAATAATCAGTCTGGATGTCTGAGCGTAGGTAGGCAAACAGATCTGGCAAATTCGCCTTAAAACGAGCAAATGAGTTAGATGAACTAGTCCACCCTACGGTTTTGCGAATGGTTTCTATATTAACTCCTGCTAAGTTTGCGGCCGAGGTTGACGCGTGCCGTGTACTGTGTGCGGCGAATACACTGGTGTCAATGCCGCTTTCTGAAAATACTTGTTTGATCCATCTACTGATGGTTTGCGTGGTGGCAGGTCTGTGTGGCCGTTTATACGTCAACAACAGATTATTTGTATTCTCAGGTCTTATGTTTTTAGTTATAGAAATATAATCTGAGAGCACCGTAGCTGGACATATACGCGTATTTTCCCTGAAGTATGGCAGGAACAATATTGGCTGGTCTCTGCCAGGTGCGGATGTCTTTATGATGTCTGTTATGACGATTTTGATGCCACTATCAGAGAAAAGTATGTTCTCGAGTTTAATTAAAGACAGCGTCTGTACCCTGTGAGCTGTGCAAATTGCAAGTAGGATCACCAATTTTTTTTTTTTTGTAATTTTTTCGAATGATAGTTCGCTATTAGGGAACCATGTTGAAACATGGTTTAAAACCAATTGGGGATTCCAAGTGGTGGAATACTTGGGTTTTATGGGTCTCAATTTATACGCCCCTTTAAGGAGCCGTTATATAGATTCATTTGAACCAATATTATTGCCTACAAAGGTTGACAGGGCAGAACGATGAGAATTTAGACTGCCATATGCACACCCGTTATTAAATTGTGACGCTAAGAATGACATTAAAGCAGATTTCGAAGGGTCAAATACATTCATGCTGTTGACTGTACAATATTGCCACCACAGCTTAAGTGAGGTATTGTGCAAAGGGTGGTACTCCCTGAAATGAGATTGCAAGAGGTTTTTATTGGGGTTTAAGTAAACGACGTCGGAAACTATAAGATCTTGCAATAGTGGAAACCATGGCTGTGATGGCCAGTTGGGATAAACTAATATGCCGTGTGCATTGTCATCGATAATTTTTCTAAGACATTTTAATACCAAAGAAAATGGAGGAAAAGCGTAGAAGAAATATCTTTGCCAGTCTACCGTAAATGCGTCTACGGATACTGCGTCAGGGTCTTGTTTCCATGAGATGAATGTGGCTTACTTCGCATTATCGCGAGACGCGAATAAGTCTACTTCAGGTTGACCAAAATATTTTATAATGTCTTGGAATGCTTCATCGGAAAGTGACCATTCAGTATCCGGATTGACTACTCTAGACGCGGCGTCTGCTCGGTTTTCTTTGGTATTTACGTATGATGCATAAACCCAAAGGTTGCGCTGTTCACACCATTTCCAAAGGGACCTAGCCAAGTCGTTTAAGTGGGGGTATTGAATACTCCCCATACGATTTACATAACTGATCGCAGTGGTGTTGTCCATGCGCAGTAATATTGTGCAGTTGGTTGCATTACTGGCGAAGGACTTCAAACCAAGAAAGCTGCCATCAGCTCTAAGTAATTGATATGACGATCATTTTCTGAAGACTTCCATTTGCCATGTACTTGAGCGTTGTTGCAAACAGAACCCCAGCCTGACCTCGACGCATCGGTTTAGATTTCAATATCAAAATTTGGCTGCCGCATAAAGTTGCGAGCTGTATTAACGGTTGCTAGCCACCAGTTTAGATCCTCTAATATAATATTAGGTAGTTTAATTTTAGCTTCGTAATTATTGTTATGCTTAAGTAACGCTAGAAACTTCTGACGGTCTAAAATCTTAGTGTATACCCAAGCGTACTTAACGGCTGGGCTAGCGGCGACTAGAATACCGATAAAGCGAGCTAATTCACGGATGGAACATGACTGTAGTTTAGTAAATTTTATAACTAATTCGATAATGCTACGTCGCTTATCGGCTGGCAATTCTATACTGAGACTCCTGGTATCGTAACAAAATCCTAAATACTTGCAGAATTGTCACGGTTTTAACATACTTTTATCGTAATTGACAACAAACCCTAGAAACTCGAGTAGTTTCAAAGTTTCATTTACATTATTAAGACAATTTTCGTAAGTATTTCCAATACATAAAATATCATCTAAATAACAAACTGACTGATAACCGCGATGTCTGAGGTAAGCTATGACTTCCTTCATAACCTTAGTGAATACCCGTGGGGCAACGCATAATCCAAACGGCATGCAATTAAAGCCATATGTGTGAGTCTTTGCGTGCTGTTCGGTAGTCCTCTATTTTAAAATGTTCGCTCTTGATTAGCTTGTTTAAGGTTTTAGGTTTAATATAAAGCGGCTTTCGCCATTAGGTTTTAGTGTGCGGAATATTTTAGAAATAAATTGATCTTTAGTCACATTGCACTCTGAGATAGCCCCTAAAGATTTGAGTTTCATAATGGTTTTCATCATATCTGATTTCTCAGTATATGATAGGTTGTTTTTAGGTATTATTGATTGTTTTACATGTGTATGAAAAGGTATTGGATAACCATTTTTTTACCAATCAAGAACAACATTGTTATTTGTTATTTTTAGCCATCGGTCATAAAAGTGGGTAAGTCTACCCGCATGTACCTGCGTTAACGGTGACTGAGCGGGAGCCCGAGGTTTGTCCTGCGAGGCCGGGCGTTGTGACGGCTGTGCTGACGTCGTGTATGGACGGCGATTCCCCGTCGTCGTTGGCCTTCTGTATGCACCCCCCCCCCCTCTTCGCCGGGTATCGAGGAGGCGGGTTCCAGTTTCCCTGGTAGGACTGACGGGTACTAGGGAGTTGAGGCGGTTTCGAAACCTTTGCCGTCTTTTTTATGGAAAGACCTTGCTTTTCAATGGCCTTGGCGGCTTTAATTTTTTCTGATAAGGACGAGCCAAACGGTGATTCATCCCGTTCCGACTCGTTGATGATGTTTATGAATGCCTTGTCCAAGCTAGGAGTGATTAATTTCACTCGAGCCTGCGTTGCCAAGTAGTGCGAGTCGCAAAGTAAACGGCAACCATTGCTCAAGTGTTTCATAGCTTGAACCTTGTTTTCACTTTTTAGCACACATGCCTCTGTTGATGGCAGTGATTCCCGTACCTAACTGTTGTTGATACGCTGTGAGTGTCATGTCGCGGTTGCGAACCATGTCCGGTACTGCTGCCGAGATTTCAGCATTCAACTTGGGCGCTTGAAGGAGCCTACAATTGTCTGGTACAAGGTACTCTTTCAGTACCTTGTCCTTGTTTTCTTTAGGCATTCCTTTTCTTAGCAAAGGAAGCCACAATTGCGATAGATTATCGTGAATGTTATCGCCGTAGTCAGGCGAGTCTGACGAGGATTCACCGAGTGCCGACAGTAGATCAGGGTCTAACTCAGGTTCCGTGCTGATAGTGGTTTCCTCGAGGGGGCAGGGTTCCGCCTGGCCATAGTGTTGGTCAGCATTGTAGCCAGATTCCGGTACCGCGTCTTGTGGTATATCGGTTGGCACGGGTACTGGCTCCATAATGGCTTCATTATCATTGCCTGGGACCACCTCAGGATCTTCGCTACCTAAAATTACAATTTGTAATCAAGGTTGTGAAGATAACAATTTTGAAGGTAGTGTAAAAATATAATTAATTGATTTTGCACGTTAACGTTACATCTGTTTTAGATTGTACGTATTTTGTGCTTGTTTGTCATCGTTAAAGACTCGCAGTCAATCCCGATGCAATATTGAAGTTTAAGTTTTATAATTTAGTTTTGAACAATGTCAAAGTTATTGACTCGCAGTCAATCCCAGAGCATTAACAAAACTGATATTTTCACTATTCACTTCTAGATCACCAACGAATTAAATATACCTTTGCTTACCTTCATCATCCGATGACGATTGTAACGGTCTTATTATTCGTCTTCGTCTTTCTTTCTCTTAAATTTTTCTAATTTTCTTGGCGTAGTGATCAATTTTTGATTGCGCGCTTCTTTTTGGCATGTTTGCTGAAAGGGCGCGTGCGATAGCTACCGCGCACGAAAAAGGAATGAGCTAACCGTCACAGTGTCAACCGAGGTACAGTCAGACCGGAATTACGTCAATTAGTTTTAAAAATCTTTAAAATACGTGCGAAGTTACCAAGTAAGTAGGGAAACTACATTGTTATAATCATATCTGAAAAATGAAGCAACGAGTTATAATTCCGTCTTATCTCCAAAACGGCGGGACCGATTTGACGGGACTTTCATTGGTAAATAGCTGATATTATAAGGAGTTACTTAGGCTGCTTTTATTTTAGAAAAATAAAAGAATAATTACGGTTCCCCGCAAAAAAAATAAAACCCATGAAATCCAATTTGTTTTTTGACATGTTACAGTTGGCACGGTAAAATAACTTTTTTTCTTTTTCTTCATATTACAGCAGTGCTACTACCAAATTCATGTTGAAACAGTACCCCTAGTACACATTGTTGAACATACAACATCCCCTAAGAACTAAAAAGTTGCACCAACCGCCAACTTTTCAACTCGCCATCACTCGGCACAAAGGGTATGAAATAGTTGAAGCTGTAACATTAATTGGTAACGCGGTATATTAATTAAGAGGGCTCTTAATTAATATACCGCGTTATCAATTTTAATAAGACAGTTGACTAACTTGTTACAAAGTTTCTATTTCACGAGTTATTCGAGGGATAAAAGTCTACAGTTTGCTGAAATTAAATTTTCGCGTCGATTGTTATTCGGTCGGTTTCAGTTTAGTACCTATGATTGGGTTGGTCCTTTGAGGCGTTTGGGGATATCGAGTCCTTTTGAACTAGTTTGTTAGTGTTGTAGTGTGAGAGTTATTTATGCTGAGAGGTTGTAGCTGTAGTGAGGGGCCCGTGGCTAAATAATGAGGGGCCCGTGCCTAAATATTAACAGCCGCACAGGTCGATCGATCAGGTTAAGCTACGCTTGCCGCGGTTGGTCTGTGGATGGGTGACCATCTTTACATAACGAGGCCCCTCCGTGCCTCGGAAAGCACGTTAAGCCGTTGGTCCCGGCTGTCATTCGCAGATCTTTGACAGTCGTTACGGGTCGTCAGAAGCCCGAAAGTCTGACAACCAGTCTTACCAAGGGGTATCGTATTACCCAGTAACTGGGTTGTGGAGGTCTGATAGGCAGTCGCTCCATGTAAAATACTGGTATTCAGCTGCATCCGGTTAGACTGGAAGCCGACCCCAATATAGTTGGGAAAAGGCTAGGCAGATGATGAGGTTGTAGCTGTAGTCTGTAGTTGTTGAAAGGCAGGAAATTATGAAAAAAAAAAAAATTGTGCTTGCTGCACCTTACACGTAAGAGAAGTGAAACTTCTTAAAAAATATAGAACAGGATCGATTAAGTGTGTGAGACAGAGAGAGTTATATCTTTCTTATCTTTCTTGTAACGAAATGTGTCTAAACATGACGCGTTTCGATTCTCGTCCAATTATCGAATCGCCGCCTCAGAAGATTCACTTCAAAATAAAATAGTTTTTTTTATTAGTTTCTAAACCAAGTGTAATTGTGGACCATTCTAAAGCATATAAGGGTTTCTAATTCCTGTCAAAATAAAATAAAAGAGCCAACCTGGAAATAAAAAAAAAAACAAAACACGATGTACAAAAAATATTAAACAAAACGAACGAATCACGCATAAACTAATCAACTAAAGTCACTGACAAACTATCAAAACATTCCAGTCTTACCAACCCAGCGAAAAAGTTCAGCACCCAAACATGAAAGCAGGCCATTTCTTATCAATATACTTACTAATATGTCTGCGGCGACAAACTTCGGCGATCCGTTCACCATCAAATTGATTAAGCACATAGGATAATGGAAGGGGATCCATCTTGCTATAGTAAATAGTTGAGAGATGGCCACTTCAGCACTTTGAAACTTATAGGATTAATCGTTGATGCCTTCAGACTTTGCTGAGGAATTAGGTTCTACAAGAACTGTTCATAATTGAAGATGGAAATATTTGGAGAGATAATGAAAAGGGCCATCAAGGTTAACTAGTGCTGTAATTGCGTAACTCACATTGATTGCAATGTCTTCCTTTTTGACATGCAATCACTTCATAGGTTTGAAAGATTCGTCTGCTTAACAACATATACGAAATAAAAGTAGATGAACTGTCAAACAAAATGAAGGGATTGCTATTTAATGTTTATTATGCAATTACCCCGCAGGATTAGGCAAGGCAAGTGCTGTGTTTGAATGCTTAATATGATTATCAAAAGATTCCTCTCAATCATGTTATGGGCCTCTAAGAAAACTACAAATATAACATGTAAGTTAAGCAAGCATAAAGACAGAAGGTCTGCGGCAACCATTATCATTATGTATAATAGTTTATGGGAATTGAGTCTCCAAAATAATAACCGAAATGATGAAAGGTCAAAAGCGAAGTTTCTCCAATCACCACACTTGGGAGGTGAACTGATTGCTCACTTAATTATAATGCTGTTTGTCATAGGATAAGAAAACACTTCACTCATAATATTACCAGCACATTATTGTCCTACTGTAAGATAAAGATCTTTTCTTATTCAGAGAAGACACGAGCATTAATGATCACCACGGGTTGGCGATTTCAGATTTATGATCATCATCATTTGCATAGCCTTTTCCCAACTATGTTGGGGTCGGCTTCCAGTCTAACCGGATGCAGCTGAGTACCAGTATTTTACATGGAGCGACTGCTTACCTCCACAACCCAGTGACTGGGTAATACGATACCCCTTGGTAAGACTGGTTGTCAGACTTTCAGGCTCCTGACTACCCGTAACAACTGTCAAAGACCCACGGCTGTCAAGGATCCGGGACCAACGGCTTAACGTGCTTTCCGAGGCATGGAGGGGTCTTGGTATGTAAAGTTGGTCATCCATTCACGGAACAACCGCGGCAAGCATAGCTTAACCTGATCGATCGACCCGTGCGGCTGTTATTACTTGGCCACAAGCCCCCTCTTAAACTTGACCTTTCAGATTTATATTATTATTACCTATAACTACTATAATTTCAGGTTTCCTCTCGATGTTGTTCTTCACGAGTGTCAGTAGCGTCCAAAATAAACTCAGAAAGTGCATATTGAATTGAAAAAGTCGCATTAGTATTTGCTCAGATTGATCCCATAACTTTAAATCATACTTTTGATGTAATAGGCAGGAATGAGAGTTACTGAAATCTGTCTTTCTTTAATAGATTTTCAACTTTATAGCTAAAGCCTCAGACCAAATAAAAAACCAAGACAGAGGGCTGGCAACAGTAAAGTGAAGCCGGTTTCGTAAACATGTGAGCACTTAGTGAGGTGTGGTTTGATTGTAAATGGTTGTAAATGCGTGCGTGTGAGCGTGTATGTACAGTGTATCGTTCTCAGCGCTCTGTCTTGGTTTTTTATTTGGTTTGAGAATGAAGCATAACGTTCAAAGTTGATTGGAAAAATTTTACTATTTGAGGTAGCTCGATGTGCTGGTGTGTCTGTACAATAAAAAGCCAAAAGCACCCGAAAAGTAATCAAATATGCAAAATATTACCATTTCAATGTAGCTGACTAAATAGACACAGCAAACGTGAAACAAAAACGTAATTACAAAACGGTGACACACAAAATTACATATTAATTGTGTGCAAAGAAATTAATGGTCCAGCGAAATTAACAGAGCGTTGCAGTTAACGAGGTTTTGGGAAATAAATCTGGAAAAATATACGTAGGTATAATGGAGGTTTTTCGTGGAGTAAACCTGGCTGTGATGCATCTAAATACTCAACTACTTACTATATGGGCATTTTTGGTTAAGATCAATCAATTATTATATACTATTCTATAGTTGTCAGCAAAATACAGGGCAATAAGCGAGAAAATGGCGGAGCAGATGATGGTATCCGCAACTCTACGTCAAAGCGCGTATTTTGCATACGGGTGGAAAAGTTAATTATTCGATCCACCCCAGATACTCAAAGAAAGCCAGCACTGCCTTGGTTTTACTGACAATCTTACGAAGGGTACCTGGGTTTCCGAAGAACTTTTTCGTCACAACCGGCTAATTTAGCAGCATATAAGCTGCTGTCTCGTCTTCCTCCATACAGGCCCTGCACAGAGGACTGTCAAAGTGTGACAAACATTAGCTTATTTATTTTATTTAAATGCAAACGATGAAATTAATGCCAAACGGCATTCCTTACCAGTCAACCTAATAACAATAAAAAAGAGGCCAACGTATATGGATTCAGAACATTCTGTAACGATTCTACCTACTTCTTCTTTCTGCTCTCGCCTCTCTTCTGTAATTGCCCCCTACATAATTGTACAAAGCCTGATTTTTACAGTACCAATAAATCACTCCTATATACTCCCTGAACAAAAAATAAACAATAAAACTTTTTCATCCCAGATTAAATTGGAAGTACCATTTTTATCCTTTGAAATGTTATTCAGAATATTATTGCTCTAGAATAAATATTAGAGGTATATATTGAAAGTTAGATAACAAGAATCTGGCCCACACACATAATGGTTTCATATGTATAATGTAATATTATTTTATTAATTTATTTTATTTTATTTATTTTGAAAGTTAGTTTTCACAAATGAAGTTCATGTTTGAAAACCTTTACTAATATTAAAATATCGTAGATTAACTGAATATATTATATTTGGTTTTGGAACCAACCTGCTTAATAAGTTGTAATACTGAATCTACATCAAAGCTGAATTTGCAATAAGGTTTCATCTTATATTTTTATTAGAGTTCAGATGGGAAAATGTTTTTGATACTCGCGTACAAGTTTCATTACATATTTTATTTATTTTACGTCAATGTCGTATTTTTTGTCATAAATCTTGAAGTTTAATTTTCGATGCTATCTAGTATAATCAGATGATATTGTAATGATTTAGGTCAAATTTTGACTCTATTTTCGTCTTATACTTGTTTAGCTTCTATATGTTTTTGAAGCCTAGAGGGGCTTGTGGCTAAGAAATAACAGCCGCACGGTTCGTTCGATCAGGTTAAGTTACGCTTACCGTTGGTCCGTGGATGGGTGACCATCGTTACATACCAAGACCCCTCCGTGCCTCGGAAAGCATGTTAAGCCGTTGGTCCCGGCTGTCATTTGTGGATATTTGACTGTCGTTACGGGTCGTCAGAAGCCCGAAAGTCTGACAACCAGGTTTACCAAGGGGTATCGCATTACCCATTAACTGGGTTGTGGAGGTCAAATAGGCAGTCGCTCCATGTAAAATAATGGTATTCAGCTGCATCCGGTCGGACTGGAAGCCGACCGAAAAGGCTAGGCAGATGATAATAAGATCTTTTTTAAGTATGTTTTTATCTATCATTTATTTAACTTTTTTTATTATTTTTATTGGAGACTTTTTATTTCTAACAACTTTGCAGTAACACTTTCTGTCTTCATTTTTCCCACCCCTACCCCGACCGCAGTTACTCGTACATCTCTATCAACGAATAACACAGCTGAGTCTGTAGGTACAAATAGCTGTCCGATTGATTGATTGACGACCCTAGTTTGGTCCCATGTCCCAGAAACTTTTTGTTTACCAAACTGGGCCCGAGTTGCTTAAGTTCCCTTGGTTTAGAAACTGTGATGTGTATCGATGGTGAGATAAATAAATTGTTGGTGTAAAAGTGTAGTGTCATTGAGGTTTAATTTACAAGTAAACATGATTTAATTTCGTCTTAGTTAAGCTGTTTTCGTGATAAAAGTGGACTGAAGTAGCTTTTTATTGTAACTATAAAAACTTCGACTTTTTATTTTAATATTGTGATGAAACTGCATTATAGCTTAAAAGTAATGTATTTTATTACAAACAATTATTGAAATTGAAATGTTATTATTAAATAGTTTCCTGATAAAGTTTTCCTGTAAAAACGGGTGACACTAAAACAAATTTTCAAACAAGCTGAGTATAGTCTATAAACAGAACTAAATTGTTTAGGACTGTACTTTTGGTATTTTGCGTTTCTGGTATTTTGCATATCTGGTATATGGCGAATCCGGTGTTTTGCGAGTCTGGTATTTTGCGAATCTGGTATTTTGCAATTCTGGTATTAAGCTTTAGAGCCATTGAAAACACCTACAAGGACACAAACTTATCTTTAAAAAAAAAACAACCTAGAAAATAGGGAGCACTACACACGTTGTCGTCTAATGCAGCATCCCTTTGAACAGAAAACATCAATCGTAAGGGTCTATACATATTCGGATCTCTGTCCGAACCGGTTCGGTTCTCTAAACTTTTATTTTGCTGAGATTTCAGCCTTTTTTGTCGAAGCGGACGAAACAATGCAGAGTGAAACTTTAAGCGAATACGTCTGGATGTGTATAGACTTTAAGCATTGCGTTTTCTTTCATCTCTGTTTTTATCTATAGAGATAGAGGCACAGGGTGTACGGTTCACTCATCCTTCATAGAAAAGGGAGAAACTCCGATCAGACGGGTGTCGTGGCTGGCTTTGAAGCCGTGGGTGCTAGCTGGCTGTGTGACTCACCAGCTCGAAAGCTTGAGGAAGTGATGATGGTGACGTCACGCTGAAGTAGTTGCACTTTTTTGGCCCTTCGATCTTCTTCCTTTGATATTGAATGTTTAATGTTTTGAGAACTGTCTATAGAGAAGTATTTTGCGGTTGTGGTCGTATTAATAAAATATTAGTTGTTATAATATGATTTAGGCCTAGAATAATAAAGTAGATGCCAACCAGTATCAAGAACCACAACAACCACACAAAGTTCAAGATGATATTATTGTTCAAAGCTATTTGAATTTATTGTTTGTTTCAAATAGGTGCGTATATGAATTTTTCTTTAAAAGGTGAACAACGAGCTTATAGAAAATTGAAAAATAAATACACGAAACTTATAAACTATAAATTGTAGTGGACATTGCTGTTTACACATTAGCTGTAAGATACTTAACAGTGCTTTAAACAAAAGGGTTACAGATCAATCAATCTGCTTTTCCCAACTATGTTGTTTTTGGCTTCCACTCTAACTAACCAGATGCAGCTGAATACCAGTATATTACATGGAGCGACTGCCTATCTGACCTCCACAACCCAGTTACTAGGCAACCCTTGATAAGACTGGTTGTCAGACTGGTTTTCTTCAACCTAGATTTTGTTTTATTCATAGTTTTCTAAAGAACACTTTTAACTACAAATTAGCAGACAAAATAAAAAAAAAAATGTTATCGGTACACATGTTGTACGCTCGACATGCGAAGAGTTAAAGAACAGTTCCCTACTACAGTTACTAAAATCTATACTAATACAAACATGAGAAATCAACAAAAACATCAACGTTTCTCTGAGAGAACTCCCTTTGTTCCTAACATTACCTGAGCGTGCCCTAACGTTCATGAATTATGGAATACGCTTGAAGGTACAATGACTGCAGACTTTTATTTATCATCGTTCATTAGTTTGATGTGGGTATCTGGCTGGTTGGGAGTTAGTCATATTAATGTTATGAGGGAACTCAGACCAAATAAAAAAACCGGCCAAGTGCGAGTTGGACTCGCACACGAAGGGTTCGGTACCACCACACAATATTTAACACTACTTAGAAAATCAAGTTTGTTGTATGGGAGCCCCCCTTATATATCTATTATACGTATTCTGTTTTTAGAAACAGATATACACATTCTGTGAAAATTTCAACTGTTTAGCTATCACGGTTCATGAGATACAGCCTGCTGACGGACGGACAGACAGACAGTGGAGTCTTAGTAATAGGGTTCCGTTTTTACCCTTTGTTTCCTCCTCCTCAAGTCGTGCTCCTCATTACTGAGGGTCGTGATCCTCCCTTGAAAACACCTTTTCCTTGACGATGTTACGCCATCTCTGTCTATCCTTGGCTAAGTGAAGCGCATCATGAAACTTCGTGTGAAGTGAAGAGCTTATCTGGTCGGACCATCGCAAAGGGCTGCGACCTCTTGGTCGCTTACCATCCACCTTGCCGGTAACCATCAGTTGTTCGAGGTTATTGCCATCTTTCCTCGCTATGTGGCCGAAAAATTCCAAAACCCTGCGGAGACAGGTCGTAGAGAGTCTGGACTTTATTCCGAGCTCACGTAGGATGGACTCGTTGGTGCGGAATGCAGTCCAGGGTATCTGAAGCAACTTCCTCCAACACCACATCTCAAAGGCGTCTATGCGAGTACGGTCGGCCTTTCTCATGGTCCAAGTTTCCGCTCCGTAACCGAAAATTGAAAAGACCAGCGTGTTGACCAATTTCACTTTGGTGTTTCGCGAAATGTTGCGATCTCTCCATATTTTTTGCAACTGAGCCATAGCGTTCTTGGCCATGCCTATACCGGTTCTCTTTTTCGCAAGACCCTGAGTTGGATATGTTAGAGCCCAGGTAAATGAAATCATCGACCGTCTCGAGATTAAGAGCGCCAGTAAACTCTAATTTATGTCCTCGGTCCACCACCATTAGTTTGGTCTTTGCGTGGTTAATTTGTAGGCCCAGTTCCATGCTGATCCGTTCCATCCTTCTAAGGAGTTCTACCATTTCCGACTCTGAGGCTGCTAGGAGAGTAGTGTCATCAGCGTAGCGGAGATTTGTGAACTTGGTTCCGCCAATCGTCACACCACCTTCCCAGTTTTCACAGGTACGTCTGATAATATATTCTCCATATGCGTTAAAAAGGATGGGAGACAAAATGCAGCCTTGCCTTACGCCTTTTCCGAAACTGAAGGGGTTAGAGTTGGTATGGTCGACCTTCACTACGCCTTTATTTTGAGAGTATAGGGTTTGAATTAGGGATACCAGATGATGCGGTACTCCAAGCTCCAAAAGTACCTTCCACAGACTTTGCCAAACTACGCAATCGAAAGCTTTACTGTAGTCTATGAAGCACATAATGAGCGGTGTGTTAAACTCATATGACTTCTCTATTAGGTGTCGGACGTTGAGGATCTGCTCGCGAGTTCCCTTGCCTTTTACAAAACCAGCCTGTACTTGAGGGATTTGCCAATCCAAAAAGTGACGAATTCTGTTGTTTATAATATATAGCAGTACCTTGCTGGCATGAGATATTAGAGCCAGGGTTCGATAGTTATCACATTTCGAAGTTGAGCCTTTCTTATGTAATGGCAGGATGATTGATTTCGTCCAATCGCTTGGCCACTCACCAGTACGCCATATCACATTACAAATTTTGTATAGGGCATCTATGCCAGCCGGTCCGGAAGCTTTTATTACCTCCGCTGTGATCAGATCCGGTCCCGGTGCTTTTTTGGTCTTAAGTGAGGCTATGGCGGCTTCAATTTCCGAATACATAATATAAGGTTCTTGTGAAGTCCCATGCCACTCACTGATTGATGCCCCGCTTGCCGCATTAGGATTACTGTATAGCGCTTCACAGTATTTCCTCCATCTTTCTGAGATTGCGTTGAGATCTTGGAGTGGGGTGCCATCTTCGTCTTCGATTACCCACGTTTTGGGTTTGACCTGGTTGGTTAGAAGTCGTACTTTCTTAAAAAGGTCAGAACTTTGTATTTTGAGCGCGTGTGCTTCAATTTCCTGGCAGATTCGGTCCACGAAACTGTTTTTATCGCGACGACATTTTGACTGAATGAGGCGGCTGAGCTCCGAGTATTTGTTTTTTCCTCTTGGCTTAACAGACCCAGGGCTTTAAGGTCTTTCCTGTCCTCAATAATTTGCCAGGTTTCCGCTGAGATCCACGACTGCTTGCAGATATTCGGTGTGTGGTTAATGGGGATGGAGTCAAATGCCTTCCAAATCCCGCTTTTAAAATGCTCCCAATGTTCCTCTGCACTAAAGTTATTAGGTTCTGGATATTCCGCCATAACAGATTCTAAAACATTTTGT
Organism: Gortyna flavago; assembly: GCA_963669345.1. Classification (NCBI taxonomy): domain Eukaryota; kingdom Metazoa; phylum Arthropoda; class Insecta; order Lepidoptera; family Noctuidae; genus Gortyna; species Gortyna flavago. The sequence continues at coordinate 13,393,039 of OY770145.1, read as the reverse complement.
AATTGTGAACTCTCTGCCGGCGATAGAATCCGTGTTCTTTGTGGTGGTCGTTTTTTGACTGATTTTAGACGAAGAGCAAAGTTTGCCACCAAAAGACAGTGATCAGAACCGCAGTCGGCACCCGGGTAAGTCTTAACATTGGTGACTGAAGTTCTCCAACGACTATTTATTATGACATAGTCAATCTGATTGCGGAAACGATCGCCAGGAGAGATCCAGGTGTAAAGCCGGCGGTGATGGTGTTGAAAGCAGGTGTTCATGATTGTGAGCTTCCTTCCGATGCAGAACTCAAGAAGTTTGGTTCCTCTGTCATTACGAACCCCCAGTCCATACTTTCCGACTGTGCCTCTTATGTGACCATCTTCCATCGTTTCTCCTATTTTTGCGTTCCAATCACCGATGACAAGAGTTATCTGTCGATTCGGTATTTTGGTCAAGGTTGTTTCAAGCTCGGAGTAGAAACCCTCAATGATCTCGTCCTTGGCACAAGCTGTAGGGGCATATACCACAATGATATTCAGGGTACAAGGCCTCGTACTTAGTTTCAGTGTTAGTATTCGGTCAGAAACAGGGTTATAACCAAGCACAAATTTATTCAGGTGCTTGGACATCCAAATAGCGACTCCGTTACTGCTGGAATTTGTAGGGCCTGAGAAATAAAGGGTGTTCCCACCAGGCGTCCTTTGATGACCTTGTCCGCGCATGTGAGTTTCGGTAATACCCAGCAAAGTAAGATTATGACCTTCTGCTTCCTTTTCCACGATTTCGAGCTTTCCTGGTGCCAGCAATCCACGTACGTTCCAGGTTGCAATACGTCTGTGTTCCCGCACTGAGAACTTGCTGTTGCGTGAATCACCAGTAGCATGACCGCTATCCAAGACCTGGTGATGCGTCTTGGTAGAGGCTTCGGTAGCCAATTTCACACCAGTCAGCCCGGGAACTGACTGGCGCCGGGAGTTAGCCGGATCGTCCAACAAACTCACTCTATCAGTTGTACTTTTCATGGGGGATTTTCTTGGGAAATACATCGTGGTGGGCTCCCACGTCCTTCCACGGCAGACTTTTAGAGATGATTTAGTTCTCAAGGCCACTGTAAGCCGCTTCACGCGTAGTTCGTGAAGGTGTCGGGTTATTTGACCGCCGCCCAATGCTCGGCGTTGAACTTTTTACAGCTGGTTTGTTCTTTTCCAAACAAACCCTCCTCCTTTCTCATCCGGGCTTGGGACCGGCAACGGCGGAGTTAAAGTTAGTACCCTTTGTTTACGGAACCCTAAAAACCAAGACAGAGCGCAGAGAACAATACAGTGAAGTATGCCAAAACTACACCTCCGTTTTTTGCATACACGCTCACACGCACACATTTAAAATCCAACTACACCTCACTAAGTGCACATTTGTTTACGAAACCGGCTTCACTTAATGTTGACAGCCCTCTGTCTTGGTTTTTTATTTGGTCTGAGCGACGTACCATAAAAAATTTCTCAACCAAATGGTGATGATGCGAAAGTTACGTTCAGGTTCGTGGCCCAAATGTTTTCTGAAGCAGCATGTATTTAGGGTACGATGGGACTGTCATACTCTTTGCGGTCTTAAAAGTCCCTAATTAAATAAAGAATTAAAAAAAATAAAGACATACCCCCTTACTAATAAACGTATTATATCAGATAAATAGTTACACACCGATTTCTCTCTTTCAGTCGTCAGTAAATTGACTTTCGAAAGAAGAAGACAAAGCGTCGTGTAACTATACAGACGCTATACAACGTAGTAAGGGAGTAAATAATTAAATGCAAAATAATGTTAAAAACTACAAAGTCAGAAGTTAAATGTCTGACAACCGATCTCATATTATGAGGTCATTGCTATTAAATTATATTAGATTGCTGTATTCAATCAATCTGCCTAGCCTTTTCCCAACTCTGTTGGGGTCGGCTTCCAGTCAAAAAGTAGCCTATATTAAAATCCAGGGTGTCAGCTATCTCCATACAAAATTTTATCAACATTAGTCCAGCCGTTTGAGCGTGAAGAAGTAACAAACATATAAACACAAACACACACACAAACTTTCGCCTTTGTAATATTAGTGTGATTGGTAGGTACTCATCCAAAGAACGACTAGGTATATTATTGTGGTGGTTACGCTATTTTGTACTTCAAAGAAATAGTATTTCATTCACAAAACCTCATCATCATCATCTGCCTAGCCTTTTCCCAACTATGTTGGGGTCGGCTTCCAGTCTAACCGGATGCAGCTGAATACCAGTATTTACATGGAGCGACTGCCTATCTGACCTCCACAACCCAGTTACTGGGTAATACGATACCCCTTGGTAAGACTGGTTGTCAGGTTTTCGGGCTTCTGACTACCCGTAACGACTGTCAAAGATTCACGAATGGCAGCCGGGACCAACGGCTTAACGTGCTTTCCGAGGTACGGAGCGGTCTCGATATGTAAAGATGGTCACCCATCCACAGACCAACCGCGGCAAGCGTAGCTTAACCTGATCGATCGACCTGTGCGGCTGTTATTATTTAGCCACGGGCTCCTCCATTCACAAAACCTAACCTAACATATTATAAATCAGGTGAAAACGGCTCATTTTACACACCCACCGTCTACACCTCACCATCCAGTTTCACACAATACACGTACAAGCCCGTTCATGTCTGTGATAAAAGTTGTATAAAAATCCAATTGAAATCCTAGACTCTGAACAGGTTGTTCTTCAGCGTATACAATGGTAACACATTTCCTTCAGATGACGCGTCACTTACGTTGAAAAGAGTAAATGAGGTGTTGTTACAGAGAAATGTATCGTGTTTCTGTTGTTTAGTTAAGAGATAGAATAGAAATGAAATGAAATATGAGTGTAGCATTATATAAGTACCTAACATTTCGTATATGTATAAAGGTTCCAAAAAAAAAAAAATAATATGCTTTCCTAAATTACCAATTTTACAGGATTTATTCTTCGTTCTTCGTCCCAAAGTTTTGTCCCACATTCCAAAAAATTCTGGTTCGTCCCAAACAATATGCTTTGTTTCAAATCATCTTATAATTAATCTATACAAACGAATAAAATTGAAGTGTCTGTTTGTAATGTCAAAATAACAGCTTTTTACTAAATGCATATTGAAATATCGAAGACATGTGATATAATAGCACCCCGCACTGGGCTGGCGTGGTGGATTGCAATCCACTCTCTCTCACAAAGACGAGGCCTGTGTCCCAGGAGTGGGAACATATACGTTGATTATGCTATTAGAAAAGTATATACGGTACTTGTAACAAAATAACAATTTTTGAATCGTTTGTCTGTCGGTTTGTTCCGGCTGATATCCGAAACGGCTGGACCGATTTTGACAAGACCCTGATTGAGATACCGATTTGACTGTTCACTGGAAGATAGCTGATAATATTGTGTGAATTAGGCTAGTTTACTTTTAGAAAAGAATTAAGGATCCGCGCAAAAAATATTAACCCACATAATCCAATTTCTTGTCCAATATGCTTGCGAACGAAGTCGCGGGCACGGCTAGATTAAAATAAAAACGTTTTAATAAAGAAATCAATAGTACTGTCGTAGGTATTTTATTAACTCAGTGCGGATTTCATCAATGAAACAACACGATCAGTACTAAACCGCGTTCAAGAATATTACACAACAATTTTCACACTGGCAGCTCTTGAACGTAATTTAGATAATTATGCTGAACGCGTTCAGTTTCATTGGCGAAATTCGCCCAAGTGACTGAACTCCCAAGCTTTATGTCAAAGATTTTCTACGATAAAAAATATTGCGTTGTGAACTCTGCCCATCAAACTTTTTACTAACTTTTAAGTCACGTGTCCACCAAAGCCGTGTCTTAAGGGGACTATGACTTAAAACGCGGTCACTGTCCGACTAAATAGAAAAGAAAGAGACGCGCGATGACACAACGCTGGTAATTTATGGCAAAATTTGAAGCAATTGTCAATTACAAAAAATCTATTGTTTGGAATAAAAAATTAAAACACTAGTGCTTTTAGTATGTTGCTTGTAAAATAATCTAATGAAAAATCAGGATGATTGTATGTATATTAGTATGGTTTTTATTGTGATATGAAACATTTTAGAGGTATAGTCATGATTTTTTTCTATCGTATCAAATTAGCAGTATTATGTTTTCAATACACTATCTTACTAGCATATATCCTGAAGAATATCATATATTTTCCGATTTTGTTTACTGTAGTCGATCTTATACTTTTAGGCATTATAAAACTCGGGTTTTTCTTTGGGTTTAGGTCCTGTAGTCCCCTTAAATGTTATTACTAAGCGTCTATCACCGAAACCAATTTAAAATGTCCCAGAATCCACGTGTCTGATATTGCATATTTCCTCCTGTCTACCAAAATTCTCTTAAGACGGCATCGACCAAACGCCGACCGCGCAGTGGCGCCCTCATCGTTTATTTGGTTATTTCTTTTATTTTAGAATGAAAATGCAGAAAATAAGCACGTCAAGTTGTGCTCCTCAAGATTATACGTTAATATTATTATAAGAGGTAGTTTTATATTGCTTAATTTTATTATAATCCTTAAAACGGATAATAGTGGCCACTATTTTCTGTTTTTATGATTATAATCTAACTAAACAATGTGAAACTACCTCTTATAATCAACGTATAATCTTGAGAAGCACAACTAAACGTGCTTTTTTTCCGCATTTTCATTCTAAAATAAAAGAAATAACCAAATAACCGATGAGGGCGCCACTAGTGGGTCGGCGCTCCCTTAAGACTTCATGAAAATTCGTTCTCTCATATATCATAATTATTCTTCACACACCGCTTACGTGGAAAATATTTATGTCCAAAGTACCTTACGTTGTGGCATTACTACTGATTTAGTGACATCATTGATCAAATGCCTCTGGGTTTACCTCAGCGGCTGAATTATACAGTGGTAATGTTAAATAGTGCCTCATGTCCGCTATGTATGGAATTGGGTTTAATATTATGATTACACAAGTTATTTAGTTTAGTAAATTAGTTAGTTAGTTAAGCTGGATTCCTAAGATCGATAAAGGATTGTTTTTTAGGCTTGCGTATCCAAAGAGTGCCAATGACAGCCTATTTCTAAACCTCCGCTGTCCGTCTGTCTGTCAGCGGGCTGTATCTCATGAACCGTAATGGGTAGACAGTTGGAATTTTTACAGAGTGTGTATTTCTATTTCCGTTATAAAAATAAATAAAAAAAGCAAAATAAAGAAAAAAAATGCGTTTTTTTTGCCTTGTGGTACGGAACCATTCGTGTGCGTGTCTGACTCGTACTTGGCAAGTTTTTTTTAATAGTTGCTTTTTGAAGTATCCATAATTGATCCGTTCTTTCTCTTGATTATAGAAACTTTCAATTTGTAAAGGATTTTTTATACGCTTCTATGCTAAGTGACGAGGGCTGACCTTCAATATCGGCAAAGATACAAGTGTAATGTACGGTTTACAAAAATATACCCAGTCAGAAATCTCAATTTGAAACTAACTTTTTAGACCTTTGTATCCTGCTTATGCGTATAAAGTTTCATTAAAATCGGTTCATTCATTTCGAAAAACAACGGCTTGAAAGTTTGTATGAAATGCGTAAGGCGTAAACACTCTTAAGGTTATTATTTTTTTACTCTGTCTCTTTGAAGGATAAAATCAGGAATTAAATTATCCGGAAAAGAACCGGAGTTACCGACATAGCTTGGACAGTAAGCAAACTGAAGTGGCAGCGGCCTGGGTACGTCTGTCGAAGAACCGATGGCCGGTGGAGCAGACGAGTCAAGCGTAGTGTGGGATGCCTCCCAGCTAGATAGACGGACGACCTAAAGAAGGTGGCTGGAGTTGACTGGATGCGGAAGGCGGAGAACGGTGTTGTGGCGAAGTTTGGGGAGGCCTATGTCCAGCAGTGGACTGCGATAGGCTGAGTTGATTGATTGATTGATTATATTTGTTTTACTAGCTTCTGCTGGCGATTTGGTCCGCGTAAAACTTCATGTTTTGTCTTCGCTCGCGTTCTTTCTTATTTTTTTTTCTTTTGCTCGTTTCCTACGAGATGTTAAATAGCCTATAGCCTTCCTCAAGAATATGACTATCACATGCAAAAAGATTTTCTGAAATCCGACTAGTAGTTCTAGAGATTAGCGCGCTCACACAAACAAAAAACAAACTTTTCAACTTTATTATTAGTATAGATACTTTATTATTAAATTAGTATAGGAGCTTACAATACTTGTACTTGAAACCATACAAAACTGTTTTCACGGATTTTTTCGTGCATTACTTATGGCGATAAAATAATTATAATTCGGCCAATAGGAATTAGGTAACATAGACAATGTGTAGGTAACTTGTTCTGTTTTGTTTATAATAACAATTATCATCACACTGCCTATTTCAGTGAACGTCTCCAAAAACCATTTGTTGCAGCAAACTATCCATATAAGAAAGTATCACCAGTATCGTCCATTATGTACACGCCCCACAACCATAACCCCAAACTACACACTCAAACTGGGCGACGTTTTTCTTTTCCAAATCAACATGTATATGTGTAGGCATTTTTCATTTTTAACCCTCGGCACAAGGATAATGGTATATTTTTATTTATGGCAACATAAATCAAGAGTTATCCGTGCCTCATATATTTTTTTTGTATTGGTAACACTTTTTCGGTATGAGATTAGCTGTCCTATGTTTGAGAATGCGTTGTAAAATAAAATATGTTTAGGTAACCACTTAAATTAAAATTCAAGATTTAATGTTGAATAATGGTTCAGGCAGAAGAATGGTTTCAAAATCTGACACTTTGAACGCTGCCCAGCCGAGTCGGATTCGACGATTGACCTCATTGTCGAAGTTGGACCTACCTAACTGGACAGTTTGTCCTAGATAAACATACTCGTCCACGATTTTGCGTGTAGCGTCTCCGATCCTGTCGTGTCCTTAATACCTCTTGTATAAAAGGTCACAATTTTACCCTACTATTTTTGTCTTATCTGGCCCCACGACAATTTTCTTTCTAACCACGTCCTCTACTAGTCCTATTATCAGCAAGCGTGGTGTTAGTAAACAACGCGGGTGCGACAGCGTGTAATTGGGGATCATCTGATATCTAGACACAGTATCTAGGCTTTAGTTAGGTCGAACTTAGTACAAAATAAAGTATTTCTGGGCTCATTACTAAGCTAAATTAAGTTCAATGAGTACTGCTAAGCAGTTGAACTCCTTGCCAGAATATTTTGTTAATTCTAGTTATTTTTTTAAAGTGTTTTTTTTTTAAATAGGTGCCTCACAACTAACATAAGTAGTTACAGTCGCTTATGATCATTTGCAATACCAGAGGCAGTGTAACTGCGTTGGCAACTATTTTTAAGACGCTTTTATTACCTTCACTTGTACCGACATGTCTGTCTGTTTGTTTCGGCTAATCTGCGAAACGGCTGAACCGATTATGACGGGACTTTCACTGGCAGATAGCTGATGTTATAAGGATAAACTTGGTAATACTTTAATTTTAGAAAAAAAAATAGGGTTCCACGCAAAAAAAAGCAATTAAAACTCACGAATTTTGGAAATCCATGCGGGCGAAGCCACGGGCAGAAGCTAGTATTAACTATAAGTCTAATCTCCATTCGCGATTTATTTGCCAAAAATGTAAAACAAATATGAGATTATGGAAAAATAACTTTAAATCCTACACTATAAAGTTCAGTTTACGCTACAACTTCAAACATTTTTATAACTTTTTCAATAGTGCTAGTCACTCTGAAATTAACTTAAGTACCATTAAAATAAAGTTGTAATATTAATTTAAAACACAACTTATAATAGACTTTAGGTTTCCTTACGATGTATTTATTCCTTCAACGATGTCAGAAATATAGGCATATTTACTAAATTCTTCAAAAAATAAAAGCAGCCGACGACAACGTATAAAATATGTAATAACTCCAAAAACATTGACCTTACTTAGATTAAAACAGTTTCCCTATTAAATTCCTCGCCAAAACACAATATTCCCTATAGAGACGCGTCTACAACTTTTTCAGCTTTAATCCAGATTGTAGCCCAAAATCACGCTAGGCATCAATCTTGCAAAAAGTGCTTTTTCATTTAACAAGGACTGAATGAAGATAAATTAACTGTTTCCACGTACTGTCAGAGTAATTGTTTATTTTGGTAAAATTGAACTTAGTTGTTGAAATTATCATCCATTTTGTTCGGTTACTTGAGATAAAAATTAATTACATTTTATTAGATTTGTCGCAGTAGTAGAAACATTTGAAAAAATGAAAAATAAGTTTATTTGTAACAGAAACACGTGCATACAAATAGATAATATTAATTCTAATAATAAGGAAAAAATAAATGAAAACAAAATATAGGTATACTATCTATAATTACGAGCCTAAAGCAGGATAGTCGACGGCTGCACGTCATGACTGTGACAGAAAGGCTTCCACTCAGCATGATGCTGTGCTATACCCACAGCTCAGTGCTGATTTTCAGTGGTTACCCAAACCCATTTATTTGTATGGCGACAATGCTGTAATGAATTTGAGAACAAAGATATACAACGATCTAATCTTTTGATCCGCTTCCAAATTTATATAATATATCTCCGATGCCAAATTGTTTTCGCCTTAGGAAAAAATTATGAATTTTCTGTACTTTAATAAAAATATTATATATAATTATTATTGATGGCCGCCAAAACAAAAATTCCAGAATGGGTGATGTCCTTTGAACTTAGTTTGTGAAATAAATGTGATATTAAATGTAGGTGGGTATACGATGTTTAGTTGTTGTTGTTGTTGTTGTACGATGTTGTTGTTTAGTTTGTCTAGGAAAATAACAAGGCAGTATTAATTTAATTACTTGGTTGATTAATGGGTAAATTACTGTTAAATATCGACTTCTCTATGGTCAGTAAAAATTCGAAAACAATTTTGTTGGCGATTGTGTAGATATTGGTCAGCGGTAGCTTCAGTCGTACGAAGGGGTATCGTGTTACCCAGTAATTGTGTTCTGGAGGTCAGACAGGCACTAGGCAGTCGCTCCATGTAAAATAGACAGATTGAAGAAAAGACTAGGCTGATTGATTGATTCTACAGACACAGCGGTAACCACTATTCACTTCGCCGGCAACGTCGGCAAACTAGCAATCTTTTGAAAATGGTTTGACGTGCTTTGTCAAAACTCTGGGCGGCCAGATTTCAAAATCGAATGTTTCTTGAAAACGTAGACGCGGGAAACAACTAGGGAGCATCACCTATTACCTAGCAAACTGAAAATTAAATTAGGTTTTTTTCGGAAATTCTTAACAGCTATAAAATTGACTTTGGTTGGATTCCATTCATTATAGGGTTGTGTTTTACATCAATCAACTTAGCCTAACACAGTCCACTGGTGGACATAGGCCCCTCCCACACAACACCCTATCCTCCTCAGCATTAAGTCTTCCAAGCAACCTTACCTTAAGGTCCTCCGTCCATCTAGCTGGGGGGCATCCCACACTATGCTTATCGATACGCGGTCTTCACTCCAGGACTCGTCTGCTCCAGTGGTCATCGGTCCTTCGACAAACATGGCCAGCCCACTGCCACTTCAGCTTGCTTACTTTGCAAGTTACGTCGATAACTCTGGCTCTTTTCCGAATATTCTTTTCCATTACATGAGATTGAATAAATCAGTAACAAAAGTTGTTTGATAAACCAGGGGACCAACTTCTCAACATCTCTCAAACAAAGCAAACACCATTTAGCTCATTAACTCAATAAACCGAAAAGTAACTATGCAGTGTTCAGTTCAACATACAAAATGGGATACAGCTTTTCAACAGATGCGGCTCGACAAAGAAGGCTTCCGACTTTTGACTCAACAGAATGTCAGACTGGGTTCTTCGACCAGTTTCTAAAATGAAAAGTTGTCGTATGAGTTAAGGCGCAGATATACGACTTCTAATTATTTTAAATTCAACATCACGTCTAATCGACCGGACTGATTTCTTTGAAAAAAATAAATGTTATACTAGACCATTTGCTTCGTAATTTGATATGTGAATATTTGCAATTATATTTTTTTAACATAGTGTAATTAATTTGTAAAGTAATGTCTACCGCGGACATAAAAACGATAATCACGCAAACACTATCGGGTGTATTTTCATAAAACTTTCACCATATAAAAGACAATTTAATTCCCCGAATTTTAGTATACGGTTTTTATTTGTTTGGTGTTTGATAAGTCAACAATAGATGATTGTTTCATATTTTGCAATAAATTACCAGCGTTGTGTCATCGCGCATCTCTTTCTTTTCTATGCAGTCCGATAGTGACCGCGCTTTAGGTCATGTAGTCGCCTTAATATGATTCTTTGTTGTAATTAGGGCTAATAATTTGGCTTTCTGAACGAAAGTTGTAAATTGTATTTTATTTAGTGCTCATTTGCAGCAAAAGACTCGCTCCCTAATTACATGGGACTGGGCGAAACATGGTTGTGCTATGGGCCAACCTTGCCCAACCCTTGGGTAAGGAGGCGTGATGTTGTGTTCTGTTAGGTTAGTGCCAATTTCCTGAATAAAACTAATTAATTGGTAATATACGCCCTTAGTATTCTAGACAAATAACGATATGAAGGGATTTTTATTATTCCTGACAAGTAGTAGATCACTGTCCTAAAAGCGTATCAAGGGATAGCAGTTTCTCTTTTTCCTACTCGTAATAATATAACTGCGATGATTACTGAAACGACTACCAAGAGTGGTGATTTTGACAAGATAGATGGATATCCAGATATATTTGAAAGTTAAATGTACGTTATTATCAACTTATTCGTAATTTATTAATCAAAATAACAATATAATACACACACATGCATGAACTCACGCCTAATCCCCATGGGGACAAACAAAAATAAAAATATAATATTCTAACTTAACTAAAATAGAGCCAGAGGCAGAGAGGTTTGGAAGAAACATGGGGAGGTATTTGCCCAGCAGTGGGACACAATGTAAGAAAACAAAAAAAAAAACTAAACATGGCGTCGAAAAATTCATCCGCATCGCTGTCGACGAGTAATGCATCCAAGAGAATGGCGCCATTGCCACGTTGTATGGCAATGATTAGCTTCTGGCCAAGGTTGTAACAACAACTCAATGATGTGTAGCCAGAAGCCCAACAGTCTGTCAACCAGTCTTGATAAGGGGTATCGTATTACCCAGTAACTGGGTTGTGGAGATAGGCAGTCGCTCCATGTAAAATACTGGTATTCAGAGCATCCCGTTAGTCTGGAAACCGACCCGAAAAGGGTATTCAGATTGATGGCTACTAGTAATCCTTAGTTCGCAAATCCGACTCGCACTTGGCCGGTTTTTGCCATTATTGTGAAACCCAAGTTCAGATTAGCCGATATTAATAAGAAAGGAATAATTAGGTGGTTTGACCTTGACCCAGTTTTTAGTACGTTCGGAAACTTTCAAGAGTTTGGGCAATTTGGTTGGAGGCCCTCTTGAAGAAGTAACTGCGTAACCTTATGATCAAGATTCTGAAATAGGCAGTCTGTCAAAGTTACGAGTGGTATAAAAATTAACTCTTGTTGTGTATTGTTTTTTAAGCAAAATATTATGAATTCAAAACGTTCATAGTAACTATTTGATATTCACATTTATACTGAACTGGGCCTATTTGGCGCAGCCGTGAGGCACACAATACTATTTTAAGTTTTTCTTGTTTTTTTTTTTTCTATTGTTTTTCTGTGAATTTGTGTGCCTTACTTAACCTGGGTCAAATGACCTTATTTGCTTTCTTTCTTTTCTTTCGTAGCCAGGACGGTTTTCGTAGTTCAAGTGTGGACTTACGGTTGACTGTACCTACCAATCAATGGAAAATTCTTTAATTCTTTATTTAGCATAGGAAAATATTGTGAGGAATTATTGGATACCTCACGTACCCTCGGGCCGTGGCGTCTGAGTGGTCATGGTTTGTTCAACGAAATCTCCAAACGACTGGTTGACACTTGTCCGTGACCCATAGCTGGCTTTTACCTTGGCCAGAGACCAAGCATTGCCATACAACGTGGTAATGCCGCCAGTCTCTTGGGCACGTTACCAGTCGACATCGATGCGGAGGAATTTTTCGACGCCATATTTTAGTTTGTTATTAGTTTTAGTTACGTTACGTTATTATATTTTTTTTTTAGTTTGTAAGTTTATTTTATTTTAGAAGTTTATTCAGTGTATATATTTTTATCCTCATTACTAAATGAATCGAAGAATGAAATTAATTGCTAAAAAGCGAAACCTGAGTGTAGTCAACTAGTTCTCTATACTATTTCCATCACTATTTCCCAAAAAATTATTTACCAAATATACCCTTCGGAATTAATGTCCGATAAATTTTGTCGGAAATCTTTCCCGTTTCAGAGCTTTCAGACGATAGATTCGGCCCGTCCCTTCATAACAAGCCGAGCGAGAAACTAAGACTCATTCATTGAAATAATGACGTTGCTAACGTGCCTTCTCGCGTGGAGGGAAAATTGTGAAAAAATTTAAAGATCGGGAATTTCAGGTTTGTAGGCGAAATTGGTGTTTTTTTTTAGGGGGTTGTGATTTTAAAAAATCGCAGGTGACTAGTTTATTTTGCGCCAGAATGTCAACTTTCATGCGACGGGCGATCTCCTGTGACTGAGCATTTTCCCGGTCGATTTTTGCAACCCGCCGCATGCATGACAAAATTCGAAACCGACTTTACTTTAGAAGTTGCGATTTCAGTCACCTGCGGCCAATCCGAATTGCTATTTAGACAGTTGATTTTCAAAATCACCTGTGTAAAGCCCGAATTAGTTAAAGTTAACTTTTACGTTTTCGTTTAATTGTTGTGATCAGCGAAAACCAACACTCTTTCATTGAAATAATGACGTTGCTAACGTGCCTCTTGGGTTGGCAAAATGGTGGAAAGATCTCTTTTTAAAGATCGAGAATGTAATTTGTGTGAACAATATGATGCGTTTTTTTGTAGGAGGTTGTGACTTTTGTGAATCTGTTGATAATTTGTTCTTTGATGAGTTTCTTCGCGATGATTTTAAGCATAATCAGGCTATAAAGTTCCCACTGCTGGGACACAGGCCTCCTCTCTGTGAGAGGGAGTAAGCCATGGTCCCTGTTGTCTTCGATATTTTGGTTCTAGGATATACCGGGTTCCTCTCGATGTTTTCCTTCACCGTTTTGAGAGCAGTAGTGATGAAATAATTTACTCAAAGTAAAGTGCCTGCTTGGGTTCGAATCCACGACCTGCAGTCGGTCGCAGCCGTCATCACTGGGCGACTACTGCTCTATGTGATCTGATGACTTGATAAGGCTCAATTTGCTGAACTTTGCAGTTATAAGGCATGCATATTACAATTTGTGATCTTAGTATTAATTTAGCTCCATTACCAGTTTACGAGTAGACGCCATATTTTAGTTTGTTAATAGTTTTAGTTAGGTTAAGATATTATATTTTTATAGTTTGTTAGTTTATGTGGTATTAGCAGTTTATCCAGTATTATTTATTTCTTGGATCGCCAACAGAGGCTATCAAAAAATATATATTCTATCGAGTTAACTTGTACCTTTTACCTTTACTTGAGGTTTTCTACCTTTAATTAAGCTTTTCTGATATTATAAGATATCATTTAATATAATATATTATTTTCTCTACAATCTATTTATTCACAATTCATAATTATACCTTACCAATAAGAGATTATTTCCATTACTACGAATTAATTTCAACGTGGTTATTATTAATTACACTTGTCTTAAACATAACACCCTCCTTATAGGCAAAATTGAAATTTCCAACAAATCCATTTTCAATTTAATTGAGAATTCAATTAACTGGTTCAATAACCAGTTATCGGGTTAGTACCTACGTTGACAGGTTAATAATAGATTTTCATTTTCGCAATATGTTTATAGAATGTACCTACCTATATTATTATTAATTACTAGCTTCTGTATTTTCAGTCAGGTCATGGCAAATGCCACTCTCATAAAGATCGGAGACGCTACACTCGAAGTCGTGGACGAGTATGTTTACCTAGGAAAAACTGTTCAGTTAGGTAGGTCCAACTTCGAGAAAGAGGTCAATCGTCGAATCCGACTCGGCTGGGCGACTCGGCTCGGCTGGGCGTTCGAGAAGCTACGCAATATCTTCTCGTCCCACATACCAGAGTGTCTCAAGACGAAATTCTTTGACCAACGCGTGTTGCCAGTGATGAAATATGGCACTGAAGCGTGATCGCTCACAATGGGCCTTATTAGAAGGCTAAAAGACACCCAAACGGCAATGGAAAGGGCTATGCTTGGAGTTTCCCTGCGTGATGGGATCAGAAATGAGGAGATTCGCAGGAGAACCAAGATAACCGACATAGCCCGAAGGCAGGGGACATTGCTCGCAGAACAGATGGCCGATGGGGCGAAAGGTTCTGGAGTGGCGACCGCGTACTGGAAGATGTAGCGTTTGAAGGCCTTCCACAAGGTGGACCGAGGACCTTGTGAAGGTCGCAGGAACCCTTTAGATGCAAGAAGCACAGAACCGACCGAAATGGACGTGCTTGGGGGAGGCCTATGTCCAGCAGTGGACGTCTTTCGGCTGCAATGATGATGATGAACGAAGTAAATTTAACTGTACTAATATTATAAAGAGAAAGGTTTGATTTTTTATGTTTGTTACACTTATACGGTAAAACGGCTAAATAGATTTGGATGAAATTTGGCACATGTAGAGCCCATGAACTGGATTAGTTATAAGATACTTTTATTCTGATATTCGCGGGAGTAGTTAAAAAAAACAGAATTATTGGAAATACAAAATGAACACGAGAAAAAATTCACAAATATTCTATCGCGACAATTCCAACACCAAATAAAATATTTACCCCACAATATAAACTAACTTATTCGCAAAATACAATTTAAAAAAAAAACCTCTAAACCAACGATTCTTTTGGTCGCACAACTGGAAAAAAGTTTTAAAATGAAAACCACGGTACAGATACCAGAGAGCAATGTATTGAGCTTTATTATTAGATTTTTAAACGGTATTGCAAACAAGCATTTCGTCGCGGTTTCGTTTGAAAACGGACTCTCAGTGCTGGTAATTTCAACAAAATCTGTTTCGCGGAAAAGTCGGGTCTTATGTTTATTTATTTGTAGTTTTTTAGTTATTTTTTATAATATTGTGTGATTTTCGTCATTGGTCCGTAAAAGCGTGAAAAGATATTCGGACTGTCGAAGTTTAGAATTCTTAGAAATGGACTAGTGTGTGGTACCTACCTACCATTAATCAAAGTCAAAGACACGTCACGACGCAGACACTTCGTGTGTGTTAGTGTTAGTTCTTAGTGTAATTATAATGTTGTATGTATTTAAAGTATTTTTAAGTTAAATTAATATTGTATTGTATGTGTTTATATGGGCCTTGATGCCAGAAATAAATGGATAAATAAATAAAGCACTTATTTCAATTTGGCAGATAAAAGGCACATTTTTACGTCAAAAATTACAATAGAATTAATTCTAGTCGCCCCTTCCAAAAGGCAGTTTTTGTATGGAGAAGAATGGGCAAGAAACTCCACCGTAATTCCATTAATATATATATATTTTTTTTTGTAAATTTACAAAAAAATTAAACTTGCCTTGACCATATCCTTGCTAATGCCTTAACTAAATGTTGTAAAACAGAAAAAGATACTTTTGTTCTTCTATTAATTATCACAGATTTTCGTAAAATCTGTAAATGATTTTGTTGATAGCAGTATATTCTTTGCGACAGTCGAAATAAAACAGCACACTCTAAAAAAGACTTAGAACGGACAAAGACACTAAGATACTTCGAAGGAATTCCTTCGGAAAATTGAAGAGACTTGGACAATAGAACGAAATAAGGCAACAAATGGACGGGGCGATCAGTCGAGTCGATAGATGTCGTGGTTCCTTTTGTATGAACCGATCCTATAGTGCAATAGTGACGCAATCTGGTTTGAGATACAGGGGATAATAAAATGCTGCAGTTTCTTTCATATGATCTAGGTATTGGGTATCTGAATATCGGGTAACTTTAGTAGGTATGTGTGAGGAAAATTTCGTGAGGAAGGTTTTTATTATGAATGTGGATAACTAGAAGAGCAGTGGTGGCCCAGTGGTAACGGCCCCGACTTACGAGTTGTAGGTCGTGGGTTTCAACCCAGACAGGCTCTATACTTTGTGTAAATAATTTCATCACCACTGCTCTCAAAACGGTGAAGGAAAACGTGATGAAACCGGCATGTCCTAGAACTAAAACATCGAATACATGATTGTGATATCTACCAACCTGCAATGAGCCCGGTAGGTCACAGCTCATTCCCTCTCGAAGAGAGGAGGCTTGTGTCCCAGTAGTGGAAACATTATAGGCTGATTATGTTATGATTAGAAGACCAAAGTAACGATGGATGGGCTGTGTGACAGGTGATATAACTAGAAAGGGGTTGACTGCCGAGATGACGAAAATAACGATGATAATAGAGAAGAAAAAGACATTTGCTCCGACCCTTGAGAGCGTTTACGACGTACGGCATTTCATACAAAGTTTCAAGCCTTTGTTTTACGAAAAGAATGAACTGATTTTAATGAAACTTCATACGCATAAGCAAAGGTCTAAAAAGTTAGTAAATAACATTTTTGAAATGTCTTATTTAAAAAAAGATAATTGGAAATCTCTGTTTCTATGGAAAATTTAAAATCGGTCTAATTTAGCTGTAGGTAACACTATTTGTCGAAAATGTTCTTAATTAACTTTATAGACCCATGTATCCTGCTTATGCGGGCAGGGCCCGCGAGCGACGCGATGGGTCAGGGGACAAAAAATTTCACGCAGATGAAGTCGCGGGAAGAAACTAGTATGTTTATATACAGGTTGGCCAAAAAGTTGTGGACAAAACGAAACAGGGAGATAAAGGAGGTCATTTCCAATAAAAAATCTTACTACAGCATGGCCATAATTCAATTGCCCTAATAGTTATGAATATTTTTGTTTTCTTTAAATAAAATAAAGAGTTCTTTTACAATTAGACAAATTAAAAAAAACGTGATGTAAAGCAATAAAACAAACGGTGTTGTATTATTACTAACAGTTTAACTAGCAGCATGATAAAACTTCAAAATTATTTTGAATTAAAGTAATCTACTGAAATTTGCACCTTGATATGAAAAAACGATGATAAAACCAGAATTAAGAAACAAAGAGTGACGTGTTACACCTCATTTGAATTGGCATTAAATCCGCAAGTTTTTCTGATACATGGCCACTTTTCCGTAGAGCCAATTTTTTTCACAATGTGCTCTTAAAAGTGAGAAATAATTTTTGGTAACGCATTTAAAAAAATATTCATAACTTTTAAGGCAATTGAATTATGGCCATCCTGTTGAAACATTTTTTGTTGGAAAAGACCTCTTTTACATCCCGATTTCGTTTAATTCACGAATTTTTGGCCACTCTATATAGATACAGAAAATATAATAAACAATCGTACTAAATGAGTAAAACCAAAATGGCGGCCGCCACGGTGTGACTGAACTAATCTTGCAATTAGCCCATTTAATGAGCCGCTCCGTTTTAGATTACCCTTACAAATTAATTTAAACTGTAATTATTTCAGTTTCTACTACCCCGTCTTATTAATATATATTTGATTAATGTTCATATTTTATTGTGGATCGTCATGATCATCTGCCTAGCATTTTCCCAACTATGTTGGAGTCGGCTTCCAGTCTAACCGGATGCAGCTGAATACCAACCAGTATTTTACATGGAGCGACTGCCTATCTGACCTCCTCAACCCAGTTACTGGGTAATACGATACCCCCTGTTAAGACTAGTTGTCAGACTTTCGGGCTTCTGACTACCCGTAACGACTGTCAAAGATCCACGAATGACATCCGTGACCAACGGCTTAACGTGCTTTCCGAGGCACGGAGGGGTCTCGGTATGTAAAGATGGTCACCCATCCACAGACCAACCGCGGCAAGCGTTGCTTAACGGTCCCCTCCATTTTATTGTGGATCGTGTGTTTTGGAGGTGAAATAGGCAGTCGCTCCATGTAATCATACTGGTGTTCAGCTGCAACCGGTTAGACTGGAAGCCGAACGCAACATAGTTGGAAGAAAGCGAGGCAGATGATGATGACGATTTTATTGTAGATCTGAAATTAAATCCTTTTTGAATACATTATTATGTTACGACAGTGTTGCTCACAGTAATAAGGCTAGTAATAAGGCAGATGCAGTAGAAATGCTCTTAGTGGAAGGATTTGGTCCAGAAATCGGTATAGTAGGTACTATTACCGTAAGTTTTAGCCTCAAGAAAATGTATATGTCGCAGCCAACTGGTTAAATTAGCCGTTCAGTTAACTGCCTAGCCCTTTCCTTTACCTTTCGGCCAAATTTATTGTAAACCTGTTTCTTTATGTTAATTTGAAGGTGCAAATAAAACACATATTATTATTATTGTTTTAGTAATCTTTTTTTTACAAAATTTTTGTATTGACTGTATTTTGACTGTAATTTAATTATTTCGTTTTATAATGCCAACTAAATCCTACAAACTAAATTTATTTTTTACGCCGTAAATCATATTGAACCAGAAATATTTTTCCATCCATATGTGCATATCTATGTATCATGTTTAAAAAATAAATGTATCTTTATCTTTAAAATTCTCATGAATGAAACTCACTATGAATAAAAATGGGTATCCCCATCAAAATAATTTCTGAAATAGTTTGACCTTAAACCCACTCCTAACCGCAGGGATCTCGTCTCTCATAAATAAATTAAGGTCCTCATTAATTTTTGCATAACAATGTACTATAAATGAATTTAACCTAAGCGTTACAACCGATATCTTGAGCATAAATTAATGTGTTAATCATAATATATTTACTTATTAGCATTTATTGTACTGGGATGTTAACTATGGAATAATTATTAAAACTGCATTAATTAACGCAGGATGCTAAAAAAACATTTGTACTTTTTGAGCACTTAATATCTTTTCTGTTTTGATCGTTTCAACAGAAAAAAAGTGCCCAAGTGCGGTCGGACCATGCGCAGTGAAGGATTCCGTAGTTGGGATAAACATTTGCGCAGGCACTTCTAGAAAAATCACTGAAAAACAGTTATTTCTGCGGTTGTAACTGAAAACATCACTATTTCTCACAAACTATTCATTTAAATAAAATTTTGACTTAGAAACATCATCATCTTTTTAATAGAATCCTGTGATACCCTACACGTTACTGTGCATAAAACTTTTTTTTTTCTAACTGGGGAATGGCACCCCTAATCATTTTTATTATAATTTCACTCACCATTGTAAAGCGGTGCATAGAATATTTTCATCGATGTAGTGCTAATAGTCACTGAGTGGAACGGCTGTGTGTCATCCGGATGGACGGACAGACGGACGGGCAGACGGATATCACGAAATTATAAGAGTTCCGCCAAATGGTAAAACGGAACCCTTATAATTTCTTGATATCCGTCTGCCTGTCCGTCCGTCTGTCCGTCTGTACTTCATTCCTTTATCCTTTTTTTTTTGCAGCGAGTCAGTTTTATTCTCATGATCAAAATTCGTAGTAATAAATTCAGGCTTATTATTCACAATCTAAGGAACAAAAACATTAACGATGTTATGCAAAACTACTTACAGTGTTTGTATCCCTGAAAAGTTTCAAGACTATCCAACTGGATTAAGCAGCTCAAAATAAACACGTCTACTTTCTAATTTGACAGATACAGCTTCCACCAACACACATATACCTCAAACTTATTGCCTAACAAACCCCAAGTGGACGATCACAAAAACAGAGCCCAACCCTCATCGTGCTACTCGCACATAACTACATACTGTCTTCGGCTCCAAACGACCGCCCCCCGATTTAATTGTCCAACTTCCTGGCTTTATGCACTTGGCTTTTAATGGCTGCCGGCGGCGGGTTAAAATCTTCATCGTTAGGACCGTGGCGTAGTGAGTGCAGGCTATGAATGAAAAAGATGGTCTGATGTTCAACACCTCTTTTTTTTCTTTTAATCTGTTTTCTTTTTGTTGAAGTTATATGTTATTTCAGTAAATTGTTACTACTAATGGTGTCATCAACTACCCTGTTGGTCTCGTGGTCGCAAATGCGGCTGCTGAGTGTGGAGTCCTGGGTTCGATTCCCGGGTCGGGTAAAGTGTCATTGGGTTTTTCCATTGGGAATTTCTTAGCAACAGTCCGGAGTTTGGGAGTTGGCGGTGTGATACCCCCGTGCCTAGGAAAGCACGGTGAGCCGTTGGCCCTGCACCTGATCTTTCTCCGGTCGTGTCGGATTGACACAAAAATGGTAGTAATAAATACTTTTTACCGTATTTTTACAATCCCAAACTACAATTGAAAAAAAAAATACAGAATAGATTCTGCTTCGCTTCATATCTGTCTGAGTTATACATATTTATGTCACGGGCCATTTGATGTAGAATGTGGAAACTTGGCATCGGTTTAGGAGGTTGTTGCCCAATTATTACATTCGCGTACAAATTGTAAGCCAAGTAAAGAACTTATGATATATTTTTCTGAATGAATCTATTAAAAATTCATTTTGAGTTTACTTTCTTACAACATTTTTTAGTTGCCTACATTATATAGTCTGGTTCATGTGCTCATGTAAC
Organism: Gortyna flavago; assembly: GCA_963669345.1. Lineage (NCBI taxonomy): Eukaryota > Metazoa > Arthropoda > Insecta > Lepidoptera > Noctuidae > Gortyna > Gortyna flavago. Next base: position 13,372,283 of record OY770145.1, on the reverse strand, counting down.
AGTTTCATAATTAAGAATATCGTAAAAAAAAACACAAATTAATGTTCGGTTCCTATAAAAAACCGAATCATTTTGCTGACCAATCATTTCTTTTTGCCAAACTAGGCAGATAAATAGATTCGTAAGCTAATTTTAGCTGTGATAGCTACTTCCATATGAGAGGGTCAGATACAAGAATCTTAATTTGAACCAATAACGCTCCGCTATAGAAATCGCTCATTAAAAATTAATTAGTGTTTTGTTTTTGACCGTCAAGGCTTCAGAATGTTTCTTACAGCAATGCAGCATTGTCATGATAGCCCTTTATCTTCCTCACTCTCTGAGTATCTATAGATAAAGTTTATTTTTCTACGGCTTTCAATAATAATTAATTTATTTTTCAGACAAAGTCCAATAATGTATAAAAAAAAATTACAAAACCTTTTTAATTTTACTTAAAAATTCAGCAATAATTGTAGGCTTTTTATCCGCAAATAACTTTTACTAAACTAAACGGGAGTGTTCTTTTCCGTATTTCCAAAATGCTCCCAGTGTATTCCACCCCAAAGACGTGTTCAAAAACGAGGAGACATTAAGATTCGGGCGAAAACTTGAAGTTTTATAGCGGAATTATTTTAATGAACTGCGGTAATTACATACATTGTAACCGAGTCGGTTCATAAAACAAATAAGCACTTAAGAATGGGAGTCAGAGGCGTTTGAAGCGATGAAAGAGGTTGAAGACTGTAATTATTATGTAGATAGATACTTTTGAGGAATTTATTGGATAGATAAAACATTATGTTTTGTAGGAGTGAATAATAGATAGGTCGGAAACTCTTTAGAAGTACACTATTAAAATTATTAGAGATATAAATGTAACAGCCAACAATGTGAGCATCGCCGTACAACATGGCAATGCTTTTGCACACTGTCTTTTGGGCTCTGTTCCTGTTGACAGCTGACTACTCGTAACGACTGTCAAAGATCCACGAATGACAGCCGGGATCAACGGCTTAACGTACTTTCCGAGGCACGGAGAGGTCTCGGTATGTATAGATAGTCACCAATCCACAGAGCAACCGCGGCAAGCGTAGCTTAACCTGATCGATCGACCTGTACGACTGTTGTTTATTTAGCCACGGGCCCCTCCTTTTTTCGTAATACATGTACATATTATTAATTTAAGTCTGTTAGCTTATGTTACATGTATACACCATGACCTGGGTAGGATACTAATTATGCCGGTAGCACGTTCTCGTGGGAAAGTTTCCGACCAGCCCGGGGGCAAGAGCTAGTACGTTTGATATACCCGCCTTAGCGCCCGCGCAACCTCCTTACCCTGAACGAGGCCTTAGTCTATCTTAAACTACTGGAGATGAAGCGTTGAACCATTCAGTACAATGGGGCAATTGTGCCCGGCTACAGGTAGCAATCAGTGCCCACTGTATTAGTATGAGCAATTTGGGAACCCAAGACGATAGTCTGAGACACGGCTGTGTATTCGATAACCGTTTAGGAACAGGTTAAGGGGGTATGTGGCTTAACGGGTTAGGTATATAAAGGCTATGTTTGTACATACTGACACTATTACTGACACTCCCTACCCAAATATAGTGCGTTTGCGATTTAGTTTCCGAACATGTAAGCAAATGTGTGTTTTTAACCGACTTCAAAAAAAGGAGGAGGTTCTCAATTCGGTTATAGGTTTTTTTTTTTTAAGTTTGTTACCTCAGTACGCCGTCATTTATGAACCGATTTGGAAAATTATTTTTATATTTGAAAGGATATACTTCCAGATTGGTTCCATTTTTGTCAAAATCCAGTTCTGATGATGGGATCCATGAGGAATTGAGGGAGCTCTTCAAATATTATAGGCATACATGAAGAAATTTTGGTATTTTCATTAACAACTCAAGCATTTGCATTCAAAAAGAATAATTTGGTGAAGTGGAACTGATGATGAAGACCACAGATGGCCATCGGAACTACTCAATGACAATCATTTCACGGGTAGCGATTCGATTGCTTTAATATGGTTGCTAAGCAATTTATGTTCGTCACAATGCGTATGATGAAGTGGAGCTGATGGTGACTTCACCATCAGCTCCAGTTCTCCTGGTTCTTACTAGGAGAACTCCTCAACAATTAACGTCCCAGCATCGGGAAAAGCAATATTTTGTAACAGGTGATGAGCAGTTGACATTAGGGTTTGAAACGGTATGCTCTCGAGGTGGTCCCACTGTCACCAAGTCAAAGTCTTATGAAGGGATCCAATGAAAGTCGGAAAATCCTCTTTGGTATAAGGTTTGTAGGTACAGTGTGTTAGTTGAACTCTCTCTAATCAATGAAACCTATTGATAATTCAAGTGTTTGAGTCTGAGAGTCAACACTTACCTATACTCCGACTTTTAATTAGCTGCAGTAAAATGACACTTCTTAATAATAACTTATATTCGGACTACATTCAGAGATTTGGATGTTAAATAAGTTACTATACTGTACTAGAAAAAAAAAAAACATACAACCGAATTGGCACAGCAAAAATTATGTTATATATCTAAATCCTAAAAATAAAAATAATGTAGAAATGTTTTACAAAATATATTTACTTTTCTGAATATTTTTCTACAAAAATCTGTATGCTAATAACAATTACCTAAAAGACGAGAATCAACACCAAAAGATAATCCAAAATCGTGGCATAAAAGTGAAGCACCGCATTATTTAAAAATGCCTTCAAAAGCAGCTATCCTCAAAGCAAACAGCGAGCGTAAACAATATTAAAAAACAAAACAAAATCTACGAAAAAAAAAAACAAACGATTTCATAATCACGCTGGAGGAAAGACAAAACAAATTTGTTTTGGTCTAAAATACGATAATATTTTTGTCCAAGACTTTTTAAGCCCGAAGCATTGTGGTTTGGTACGACAGAATTATGAGCCTTAGCTCGGCATCGGTGACAACACCCTTAATCCTGTATTTTATGGCCCACTGTAACGTTTGGTGAACATGAGGTTAAAGTTATATAAGGACAGTTGACTTTGAATTTAGAATAAAATGTGCTAAAATATTAAATAAGAAATATAATTTTGAATAAATAAAAGCCAATCACTTAGATAGTTCTCGTATGTAAGTAGGTAAATAGTAATATAGTAACAGTATATCTTACTGTAAGCCCAAGTATGCGTGGGCGCTTTTTCAACGCGACGTTTTTTTTACCGCGCTTTCAGGCGCATGGAGACGTACGCTGAGTTAAAAAAGCTCTCGGACGTATATAAAAGAGGTCACTTGGTTAAGTTAGGTAATACTTTGCCTTATCGTCTACCTAGCCTTTTCTCAACTATGTTGTGGTTGGCTTCCAGTCTAACCGAATGCAGCTGATGTCAGCATTTTATAATGGCGCGACTGCCTATCGGAGCTCCACAACCCCGTTACTGGGTAACACGATACTCCATTGCTAAGACTGGTTGTCAGACGTTCGGGCTTCTGAATACCCTTAACGACTGTCAAAGATATACAAATGAAAGCCGGGACCAACGGCTTTACGTGCTTTCCGAGGCACGAAGGGGTGTAAAAACACCAGCGCAGCTAACCAGCGCTGGGGCTCTGTCTCGCACAGGCTCTTAGCATTATTCTGAATGATGGCCGTTTTGCGTGGACGTCACGCATATTTTCCCACATCTCATTTTTTTTTGTACATTTTTTTCTTTCACTGCGTCATATTTACCGCAAATAAACTTACTTTACTTTCTTTCCAAAAATGCCAGTGCGAACGAAGCCTAATAATATCTCCTCTCATGTGTACATACGTCACTTGTTCAGTTTGTAACCTTCCATAAACTTCTAGTAATACTTCGAGTCTCCTTTGTTTTTTAAACCATAGCTGCTTTTATTAAAGCGGTAAGGGTAACTAAAATGAAACTGCTTTGATTTTATAATAAAATCATGAGTTATGAGATCGTATGACAAAGAAATAAGTAATATTATTGCGGCGTAAAAATATGTAACGTAAGCAGGTATTTTGTATGCATAGACTTATAAAAAAAGATAGACTCCGCGCCACGCATATCGAAATTGAAGCACCGTACCGATCTATGTGTGCGTGATTGACGATTGGCGCTGTCGTGTCACGTAATGGCAGCCGGTCGGCATACTATGATGTAAATGTGAGCGTGAGGCGTGTTTGTACAAGCGGTCCCGGCATACTTATCTACTGTGCTTCACTTTTATTATGCGTGGCGCGGAGTCCAGCTTTTTTATAAGTCCATGTTTGTATGTTACGTATGTTTTGGTCGTTGGTCCCATTCTATATTTTATGTGGAAAACAAAAATATGTAGCTTTGACAGCATGTATCATAAAGTTGTGGTCATAAGGGTATTCACAGACCATAAAGCTGAACAATTTCTTCATGGGACCAACATCGTAATCGCGAAAAATAATCAGCCGTTGTAACATTTGAGTTCAGTACACACTTGATAATTTTTTTGCGATTTCGATCTTAGTCCCATGGAGAAATTTGTTCAGTTTGATGGCCACATCCTGTAGATAGACACTTTAGTTTTCCAGCTAGATGAGCAGACGACCTAAAGAAGGTGGGACAGACTGGATGTGGAAGGGGGAGGTCAGGATATTGTGGTGCAGCCTGGGAGAGGCCTATGTCCAGCTGTGGACTGCAATAGGCTAATAGGGTTAATTGACCCTTAAATTTGACCACAGTTTTCTGTTACGTGCTGCTTATAATTAATTCTAATGAGTATCTTAGTTTGTGAGTCAATCGTTTATCAACATGAGCATTTATTACATTACTAGTGGCCCGTCCCAGCTTTTCCGAATTTTCTTTCATACAAACCTTTTCCTGACAATACCAAACAAAAAAAAAAGAATTATCCAATTTGGTGCAGTCGTTCGGAAGTTATGCGCGTACCTACATACATTTCGATGATTAATTTTTATTTCTATAGATATATTTTCTTAACGTTTGATTATTCTTTTTTCAGGTATACCTGTCTTTTCACATGGAATGAAACTACAAACCTGCAAAAGAAGGTAAATTCAAATAACAATAATTTGAATTGTGTGTCGTAGCCGTGAAATATTATAAATATGGAGTATAATGTATTCCTGGAAACATGAAATACAAAGATACTTAAAACTCGCAGCAACATCCTATTCACCTGTATAAATATTAAATACAGATACGTTTATAGAAATCGTACAAAATCTACCAAAGTTGGAATTATTTCAAGAAATATTTTATCATCGATCGTAAGGCGAGGGTTTGGTTTGGAGGTTTTGGAGGAACAACATAATAAAGTTCCTCCATTGAATCTTAAAAGTGAGGATTTATATCCTCACTTGAGGAGCATGATGTTCAAACGTGGATACTGAACGCTGAAGGATACTGTTTTGTAGTACCTAAATTAGCTGATTTTGTAAGCCCAATCCTTCCTTGGAATTTGTAGTGATATACTTACAAAGTTCCAGGACGTTTAAGGTAGCTCTTCTATTCAAATGTCTAATTTGTGGAGCTATCTTACAACTTGAAAAACAGCCCATGGATATTTTTGAAAATTAAGTAGGATTTAGTAGCATTTACACTTTTAGAGGGCTCTAAAATAAATTGTAATGGATACATTGGTCTTCAGTTATCTGCAGTGAAATTGAAACAATTAATAACAATAAAAAATATAATATTTTGAAGCCCAAAAGCATCCACTTTCGGATACTTACTGGATAGAAAAAAACCTTTAGGTACTGTGCAAATACAATTTGATTATCGTAATGTAGTCAGTATAAACAGTTTGTGTGCTAAATGACTTTGATATTTAGTTCATCAGTAGGTAACAATAATAAACTTTATTACTAATGACAGGGGTTTCAAACCGTGTAAAGCCCTTGTGCTAGATGGCTAACTTGTGTTACAAGAGCCAGTGCCAGCTCCTGGAGGCCTACCATGATCTATTTAAAAACGATTCAAAAGCAAGACATTGCAGTTTAGGTTCTTAAACTGCATCGCTCACAGTCGTACCATGACACTCAGCGGCATTTGGATCGTTGAAAGTGAATGAGCGTTAAGAGCTCGTGGTAGGTATCCAGAAGGCACGGCCTAAATTGAATCGTTAAACTGACGTCGTGATACGAATTAGAAGAACAGTTCAGTTTAGGTCCTAAAGTGGATCGCTATAAGAGCTCGTGGTAGGTATCCTGTGACGAAATACTGTTCGAAACTTATGCAATAAGATAAATAAAGGAGAAATGAAAAATACTAGTACTTAATACAAAATAATAATAATATTGTTTTATAAAAACCTTAATGGTGACTCGATTATTTACCAACTTCTTAAGAAAAAGTATAATTAGCCCCTCACTGAGAGGGAGTGGGCAGTAATTCACCACGTAAAGTACAGGGATGTCACATGTCTTAAAATTTTTGATTTTAGGACATGCCAGTTTCTTCAATGTCTTCGTTCACCGTTTTGAGAGCAGTGGTTTTGTAATTATTTACACAAACTAAGGCGCCTACCTGGGTTCGAACATACGACCTACAACTCGTAAGTCGTGGCTCCTTATCCAGTATAAATTGGTTCATCAGTCGATTACCGAGTTCGCGCGGAACTAGTTGGCCGCACCTTAGGTATGTGAGCGGTGGGACGGAGGGGCGGGGGCGCTTTGTCATTACTCAGTACAGCGTTGCGAACACTAGGCAACCCCGCCGCCCTCACCCCCGTCCCCACCTAAGGCGCGGCCAACAGACGGTTATATCTCCTGTTTCTTCACCAAAGACTCATGCATTGAGTCTTTGGAGAAAAAATCATGTAAGTAAGAGGAAATACCCGCAATACTAGCTTATCAAGTTCCCATTACAATAAGACAAGCATTTTTTATTGCGTAAAAGAAAACTTTTGTGCCACAACAAACCGTAAGCCCCTCAAAACATCATTTTCATGTCTCCGTTCATTCTCAGACACATACAGCAACTTTGATTGACAAACACATTTCGTACGGAATACCGTTCCTTTGCTTTCCATTTATCTTTTCTCTTTCCCCTAATAAAATGCAGTGGTAAAAAAGAAACACATCTTCCATTACATTTATTTATTTAGTTTTCCCTTTACGTCATTCTTTGTTGCCGGGGATTGGTTCGTGTGTAAGCGATTAAATATTTAGAACCGTTTCTTTCTCCTATACTTACATATTTGGCAGTGAAGTATGGAAAGTGCTTTTCTGAAATAAAATTGAATGTAGCCTTGTCGCACATTTGCCCTGGATCGAAAGAGGAACAGTAACTGAAGAACTTGAAAATAGAAACAATTTATTATTCGATCTTGAAACACATTTTTTGATATAGTATTTATTTTTAATTATGCCAATCAGACCTACTTAGCGGATAACTACAACTTTTTTTTTTTTTTATAAATGGCATCTCGCAGTTCATCCTTTATGAGGATGGCTACTGCTTAACCGGACTTTCCTGTGGATGCCTCGAATTAAGGCCTCCAGCCAGGGCAAACAATAACTTAAAAACTAAGCGACAGCGCTAAGGGTAACCCCCTGCGGGGTTCGGACCTCGGCTCAGGGCGTCGCTGGAAGAGGACAGCAAGGGACAGGCTGGATCGGTATTATTATTGGTGTTTAGGGGCGAATTTAAAACTACAGGCTCAGCTGCGCGGGCTGGCTCGAGCAAGGGTCGGGGGGGGCACGGTGATGGTGCGGGGCGTCGCGACGGGCCTCGGCGGCGAGGACGGAAGGACGGATGTCTGAGCTTGTGTTTGTGTTGACGTCTGAGAGTACTAGTGGCCTTACTGCTCTCCTGGAGGAGGGTAGTGGCGTCGTCGGGGATAGTGAGGGTATGCCTTGGTCGGCGAATCCTACTTATGCGGGAGGGAGTGTATCGGGAGGCCGCCGCAATCAGGGGATTGGGGTGCTTTATGGCAGAGTCAAAGAAGCGCTTGGAGAGGCGTTTCATGAACTGCTGGATGGTGGGGAGTCTGAGATCTAGATGCAGATTCACATTTCGGACATAGAAGGGGGCTCCCGTGACCTTTCGGAGGAAACGGTTCTGAAGGGTTTGCATTTTATGCAGAAATCGCGGCTTGGCGTGTGCGAAAACTACGCAAGCATAGGTCATGATGGGACGGATGACCGCGGTGTAGAGGCGCAATTTGCACTTGAGTGACAATTTGCTGCGGGCAGTTATCATGGAGTGGAGCCTACCGAGAGCGAAAGAGGCGCGCGAACGCGCCGTCTTTATGTGCTCGTTGAAGGTGAGGTTGTGGTCTAGGATGACACCTAAGTATTTGGCTCGCTTTCCCCAGGGGATCGGCTTGCCATACATAGAGATCGGGCGCGGGAGGGGGGGGGGGGTAGTTTACGCGGTTTCGAGAAGATGACCGCCTGACTCTTATCGGGGTTGACCTCGATTCTCCATTTCCGGAACCAATCGCTCAAGGCGCTTGCGGAGGTTTGGAGGTTTCGAGCTATGGATGACTGGTTGACACCCGAACAGTATATGGCAGTGTCGTCGGCGAAGAGCGCCAACTGTGCCTTTTTACTGTTCGGGATGTCACTAGTGAAAAGGGTGAAAATGAGGGGAGACAGAACGGAACCCTGGGGGACTCCGGCGCGGATGGGGTGAGGGGGAGAGAGAGCGCCCTCGATACGGTAGCGGAAAGTGCGGTCCGACAGAAAATCTCGTAAGATGAGCACGAGACGGTCTGGCACACCTAGCAGGTACAGCTTATATAATAAGCCATTGTGCCAGACCTTGTCGAACGCCTTCGCTATATCGAAGAACAGGACGCCTGTCGAAGCACCTCGCTGAAAGGCAGCGCTAATGTGCTCGACTATGCGGTGGAGCTGGTGGATGCACGAATGCTTCGTGCGAAAACCGAACTGTTCGGGGGGGATGAGGCTCTTTGCTTCGGCATAGTCTTTGAGGCGCTTATAAATAAGCCTCTCGTAGACTTTGCCGAAAACATTGAGCAGACTGATGGGGCGGTAGCTGGAGGGCTCAGACTTGGGCTTGCCTGGCTTAGGGATGCCTATGACTGTGGCTTCTTTCCACATTTGGGGGAAGATGTTGTTGCTCAGGGCGCCATTGAAGATGGCGGTCATGAGCAGTATGAGGGGGGCGGGGAGGAGTTTGTACACCCTATTGGTGATACCGTCCGAACCGGGGGCTTTGCGGGTTGCGAGCCCTTTTATGATGTCTTGCACTTCGTCGGGAGTGACGGGAGGCAGAGGATCATCAGGGTCTTCGACTGGCGGGAGGGAGGCTCTCCGTTCGACTTCAGCGTTCACCTCGTCGAGGTGCGCTCTGTCTACTGGTTGAGAGCTGGGAGTGCATTGAGCCTCTAGGCTGTCGGCTAGGCATTCGGCCTTTTCGAGGTTTTCGAAAGCGACCGTTTTGTCGGGGCGTGTGAGGGGAGGAACTGTGGCCTCTTCAGAGGAGCGGAGCTTCCTCTGGAGTTGCCAGAAGGCGTGGTGGGTGGGCTCGAGTTCGCCGATCAACTTATCCCATCCCTCGGAGCGCCACTCCCCTATGCGTTTCTTTACAGCACGCTGTAAATGGCGCATGTGGGATTTGTTCGCGTCGCAGGGAAAAGAGTCGTAGGCACGAATGGCAGCGTTCTTCTCGGTCACCAGTTCACGTACGTCATCGGGCAGTTTCCAGCGATGGTCTTCCATCACTGGAACTTCCCGTGAGCAATCCGTCAGTACGGATTGAACGTGCTCTGTGAACGAGTCGATCGCCCCAGTCGTGTCTGCGACTGAGATAATTTGCTCGGGGATGGAGTCTAGGTGGGGAGACGTGGTGGATTTCAGTCTTTCGCTTACTTTCCTCCAGTCGGTGACTATTTTGGTCGGGGGGGGCTGGTTGGGGTCGTGCGGGGGGCCCGAATAGGGGGCCAGGTGCAAGATGACCGGGCGGTGGTCAGAATTAAGCTCTTGTACCGTCTCGATAGACTGCAAACGGAGGTTTACGTTCTTGAGAAGCGCTACATCGAGAACGTCAGGAAGTTGGGCGGGGTCGCCCGGGAAATGAGTGGGATACATCGGAGCGATGATATCGAAATTGAGGGAGTCGCCTAGTTTGAACACAATCCTACCTCTGGTAGAGGTCGTGCTGCTATTCCAAGCGGGATGTTTGGCATTGAGATCCCCCGCCATGATGACGGAGTCACTCATACCGAAGAGGGTAGTGAAATCGGTAGTGAGAGAGATGGGATCCTCCGCACCATTGGTGGGCGGGATATAGGCGGAGATGATGGTGATTGCGGGGTGACCGGTCATGCCGAGCCGACAGATAGAGATCTCTAGCTGAGAGATAAGGGCGGGCGGGTCTATCGGGATGCAATGGAGGGACTTCCTATAGTAGATGAGGGTACCGCCCTTGTGGCAGCGAGACCTGTCATTGCGAACTATCTTGTAGTTGGCAATGTTCGGGTTCCGCAGATGGGGCTTCAGGAAGGTTTCCTGGACTAAGAGGACATCGAGCTGGTGATCGCGGAGGAACGCGGCGATCTCATCGCGTTGATTTTTAATGCCGTTTGCATTAAAAAACCCTAGTCTAAGTGATCGGGGTTTGGTAACGCTCATTCTTTGTAAAGCCATTGGAGCTTTTTAGAAGTTGAGGGTTTGCATGACTTGCGTAATCTGGGGATACGCATTGAAAATCTCGGCGATGCGCCGAGGATTGCCGTTACAGGCTTGGATTTCCGCTGCCATGGCATTTGCGGGGGCAATAAAAGCTGCGTAAGCACCGATTATTACCTCCATGCTGCTAGGCTGGGGGGCGGGAGGCGGGCTCGGGGGGGACCTACTGAGACCAGCGGGAGCCCTGGGCGCGGCGGCGGGAAGGGCTACCGGTGGGGCTACTGGGACCGAGGGGCCTACTGATGGCGCGGGGATGACGGTTGCCATCAGCGCTGGGATAGTCGGGGGTGGGGGGGGCACCGAAGCTGCGGGAGCTTTGAGGTGGTTGAGGTTCGCCCATGGGGAGGGCCTTTGGGGACTGAGCCTATCGGGCATCTGGGAGGAAGGGATCGGGATCCTCACAGAGGGGCTTTCCCTTTGCTGACGGTCGCTCGCGCGCTTCGTCAGTTTGGGAGAAGAAGACTTGGGAGCCTTGGGGCAGCCTCGGTAGTTAGCCGGGTGCCCGGATTGGCCGCAAAGAACGCAGCTCGGTGGCTCTGTGCACTGAGAGCGGTCTTTGGGGCGGGGACAGTCTGACGTGCCGTGGGCACCTAGACACTTGACGCATCTAGGTGTCGCGTAGCAGTGGGATTGGGAATGGCCATACAATTGGCACCTGTGGCATTGTCCGATGAGGTTGGACTTCCTGGGTTTCTCGATAGAGATACCCGAGAGGGAGCAGACTGATTTCACCTTGAAGATGGGGTGATGTCCTTCAGTGGGGTCGCAGATGACCAGGACCATGTCGTAGACTAGGCCCTTCCATGCTTTGTGCAAGCGATGGACTGCTGAGACGGGGATGCCTTGTGAAGCAAGGTCTTCTTTGATCTCCTCGGTGGGGATTTCTTTGGGGACGCGCCTGATGATTACGCGGGTGGGGACTTCCTCCGGAAGGGAGTATGTGTGGAAGGAGTAAGCCCTTGTCTGGAGGAGACGGGTAAGGTCCCTGTAGTCCGAGGACGAGGCGACCGTTACCTTTATACCCTGTTGGGTTGAGCGGGCGTTCGTGTAGTTGATCTTTTGATCAACACACGCTTTGGAAATTTCTGTCCATTTGGACTTATCCTGGACATAGATGGGGGGCGGGGGTCGTGGCTTCTTTGCGTTCGAAGCGGGAGGGGTAGCCGAGAGGCTAGACGCGGGATTGGCCTGCGGTGCGGCGGAGGGTGGGGTGGGGGGGCGGGGGTTAGAGGGGATTACCGCGACCGACTTTTTGGCCTTGCTGGCGTGAGAGGAGGCGTTCTTCTTCCTCTTGCCACCCTTTCCGACGACTATATAGTCGTCTTCCGAGGAGGACGAAGAGTCAGAGAGGGCTTCCTCTGAGTCGGATTGAGATTGGGGTACGGACGTGTCCATACTCTCTGGAGTATCAGCTGCGATAGCGGCTGGCACGGAAGGTGCGGGATCGGGGACTGGCACGGACGGTGCGGGTTTCGGGGCGGACACGGAGGGAGCGGGTGATGGGGCTGGCACAGAGGGTGCGGGTTTTGGGGCGGGCACAGAGGGTGCGGGTTTAGGGGCTGGCACGGAGGGTGCGGGTTTAGGGGCTGGCACGGAGGGTGCGGGTTTTGGGGCTGACACGGGGGGTGCGGGTTTGGGGGCTGGCACGGAGGGTGCGGGTTTGGGGGCTGGCACGGAAGGTGCTGGTTTGGGGGCGGCGGCTGGCACAGAAGGTGCAGGCGAGGGGGCTGGCACGGAGGGTGCGGGAGGGGAGGCGGCGGCGGCCTCGGGGATTTCGCCTGAGTTTGGCGGAAAGAGGGGGCTGACTAGCGCGTCGCTAAAGTCAATGTCGATGACCGAACCGGGAGGGCGTCTAAAATTTATAAGACGGTGGGCATACTGGTTAACGAAAGAGGGGTCCTTGAAGAGGACCTCTTTTACGAACGCCAATATGACCGCGTCTGCCATGATCGGGAAGGGGGCGGGGAGAGGGAAGAACCATAGGGGGCGTGAATCCCTAACAACCTAGCACCCCGGGTGGATGGGCCCGGGGGTGTGAGATCCTACCCTCCCTGTCGGGTGTGAGACAGGGAGGTGAGTACCTGAAGTGAGCCCTAAGCTTGTGACCCGTCGCTGATCTTATTGTGCGAACGGGGCCCTAACCAGTCTGTGCGATGGGTGTAGAGACACCCTAGACCGGCTTCTAGTACGAAGGGGTTGACACACCCAACCGTACTAGACGCGAGCTGTGGACAAGGGATTAGTTACGAAGCTAGAGCTGACTAGGAGCCACCCCCAAGGCCAAGCTTCTAGCTCCCGATTCCAATTGACTGCCTCGCCCTGATGGGGCTCGGCGGGTGAGATTGGGGCACCACCCCCTTGGCTTCGTTGGCACCGTGAGGTATCCACCAAGGACCACGAAACTGTGGTTTTTACCCGGAAGGGGCCAAAAACCTCGACGACACGTGTGATGACGAATCTATCTTAAAGAAACAACTTCTATCAACCACGCCTTGAAAAAGGCGGCTATTGACAGGGTGCGGGCGTAGTCCGGAGACTACTGAGCTCGTTACGGCTAGCGTAGCGAGAACGGGCGGCGGCGGGGCGGCGAGGCGGTGGGGGCGTGCAGCGAGCGAGAGCGGGCAGCACGACCGTCCACGGCGAGCGTCGAACGGCGAGTGATTTGCGGGATAACTACAACATAGGTTGGTAGGTAAATAAACACGATTTAACAAACCCTATTTACTTTAGAAATCTATCATGAAGTACATCTGACAGGTTGTCTTCAATTCTAATGCTCCCCAGGTTAAATTAGATACGACATCGATATCTGCCGTCTAGACCTAGAGGCTATATATTTGATATTCTGATCAAAGCATCTGTTTACAGTAACTTGGAGTGGCTGCCATCTTGGATTTGAAGTTGGTCGAGGGAAAGGTATCAGTTTTCTCCTACTGACAGTTGGAAATAATGATGTTTATAGGTTTTATTCAGTTAAAAGTTAAAGCGTTTTTTCCATTATTGAATCTATTTTCAGGTAAAAAAAGGGAAATTAATTTAAACATCCTGCGTCGATTTGCTGAGTTATATAGCCTTTTCATACAATTACTACTGTCAAAGAATGACGGCTGTTGTGACTCGTACCTATATTTTAATCTGTGTATGGTTTTAGTTATGTTAGAAATCATAAATATTTCTAGAATAATTGGTATTTGGAAGTTGGAAGATATTATGATTATGGAAGATATTAGCTCTTGTTCCTGGCTCTGTTATTATAAAAGATTTTCCTTGAACTCAAATTCAAAGCACTAATTCCAATTAAATAATTTTCAAGTAGGTACCTACTTAGGACCTTCAGGTCGTTTAATTAGTCCGGAGAATTAATCAATTGCCCGAAGAATGGATTTCTATAATTTGTTTGAGAAAGATGCCTGTGGGTCCGAGAAAATCCTCAAAGCAAAATTATCTAAACCTAGTCAGATAGGTCCCGAAAATCCCATCGTTGTTTAAATTCCAAGAATATAAACAACGATGGGATTTTTTAAATTTACATAGACAGAGACAGAGGGGAAATTCTCGCAATTTTAAGAACGTTCACAGTCTGACCTCAGTCTCAATCTGTCAAAAATGCATCTGATTTCCCTACATTTTGACAAGTTTTTGATATTTCTTTGTCGCTGAGATGAGATTGCGACTAGATTTTAAACGTTTTAAATTACGAGAATTGGCCTTCAGGTCTTTGCATATTCTCGACTACACTAGCACTCACTTTTCTAAACAAAAAAAAAACCTAATAAAATATTTGACACCCCGTTCTAAACTTGTTTGAATATTCGAATGGAACCCGCACTAGGTAAATTATTATAGCCAGCCTGTACTACATAATTAAGCTTGACTATAGTGAACAACCTTTACAGTACAAATTAATTGAGATTGCGGGTAAAGGGGACTAAAGCCGGGAAATTCGAATTATAAATAGAATAGAATACAGAGTGGCATCACATCGACGCACAACCAGTTACAATGGATTTAACTGGTTTAGATTCTGAACTCCGCTGCGTAAAAATACTTCGTCAGTTTTTTTTTTTAAATGCTCTACCATACTTTGTGACCGCGCAGGTATTGCACTGTTCTATGAAACATCAGATTTTGTTTTTTTTAAATCAATCAATCAAACCAAAAATATTTAATCGTACTGCAGAAACTTCTTCTTGACAAATTCTACTATACAATAGACGAGTTTTTAAATGATAAAGAGTTATATTTATTTAAAATTTTGACATCTGTAATTTTTTAATGTTTTTTATTCATGACATTTTTTAGCATATTTATTTCCACATGTTACCATATTTGTATGCCTTAAGACAAAACATGGCGTACTATTTTATATGCATGACCTATAGTATTCCTATGTTTCACAAAAATCTTTATGATTTATGGTACTTATAGTGTTACAGTAAATTTGTTTCTGCATATCCTGCCATAACTTGGCGTGCAAATATATTCACAACTAGCTTCTGCCCGCGGCTTCGCCCGCGTGGATATCGGAAATTATCCACGGGACAGTACCGGTGAAGTAGCCCATGTCCTTCCCTGGGATGCTATCTATCTCCTTGCCAAAGATTCTAAACATGCTGTTGACGCTGATCTTGGGACTATTCCGGTGACTCCGCTGCTCTTTGAGACACCACTATACTCAGCATGCTGTTGACGCCGATCTTGGGGCTGTTCCGGTGTTTCTGCGGCCCGTTGAGACACCAGATACTAAGCACTCTGTTGACGCTGATCTTGGAACTATTCCGGTGATTCCGCTGCCCTTTGAGACATCAGATACTCAGCATGCTATTGATGCCGATCTTGGGACTGTTCCGGTGTTTATGCAGCCTGTTGAGATACCAGATGCTCAGCATGCTATTGATGCCGATCTTGGGACTGTTCTGGTGCTCTGCAGCCCGTTGAGACACCAGATACTCAGCATGCCGTTGACGTCTAGATTGACACTGTTCTGAAGTTTCAGCAGCTCGTTGAAATGCCAGATACTCAGCATGTTGTTGACGACGATCTTGGAACGGTTCTGGTGTCTGTCTCAGTAGCTCTGTGTGCGCCTGACGCACCGCCTGCTCAAACCTTCGCAGCTCAGTTTGTTGAGACGTCTCGTTAAGTCTAGCTTTTTTTATAGCTCGAGCTTTATTAGAGCTTTATGAAATATTAGACTTAAGCTTTCGAGTCATTATTGTAAGTACTATTTAAAAAATCACAAAATCCGTAGTAATTTTCAAACTAACTAAAACAATTCCAATAGCCAATTATGAGGAAAACTAATCTATGTTCTTCCTACTTACAACACAACCTAAACCTATACGTTAATCTTAAACTAACAAAAAAAAAAACAATTGTAATAATCTAAGTAATGAAATGTGATATGATTTGATTTGATATTTCTTTTTAAAATATCATCTGCATAGCCTTTTCCCAACTATGTTGGGGTCGGCTTACACTTAACCTTGCTTTCCGAGGCACGGAGGGGTCTCGGTATGTAAAGATGGTCATCCATCCACAGACCAACCGCGGCAAGCGTAGCTTAACCTGACCGATCGACCTGTGCGGCTTTTATTATTTAGCTACGGGCCCCTCGGGCTCTTCTTAAAATATACTACCTAAAAATTATAATTATGCCTACTCATTCATTTCATTTTGGCAGTTCAACAACATTCATTGCGTTATTTATTTACGTTGTTGAGCAGACAAATTTTTCGAACATATACAGGTAAAGCGATGGATTAGCGATATCCTTCAAAATGATTCAGATTGAGCGTAGGTATTGTAATTTGTAAAAGTGCTCTGTGCCTCACGTGTCTGCCTGCCCGCGTTCGGGACTTCGGGTCCCCCCCCCCCTTCACCGCTCTGTGCGCCGACGCGCCGCCAATTCCTATGGCGCTCTACCTCAGGTCAATCTTATCGTGATAACTTTTAAAGAATTTGTCCAAATTGCTTGGTGTAAAAGACAAAGTTTATCTACATTAAATACCGAAAGCGATAAATGTATTAATTTTCATAAGAATTAACTAAGTACTCTAAAACGTGCATTGTAAAAAAAGTATCCGATTTAAATGTATTTATGGATCACTATTTTGGATATAATGGCTTCCACATAAAAGGTAGATATATGCTGTCGCGGACTTTTATTTAGAACTATTTAAGACAAACAGTCCCACGATACATTATCTTCGTGTAGCTGTAACGGTTTAGGCAGCGCACGCCAAGATAGCTCTCAGAGGGCAGGAATTTTTCCGACTTACTTGATACTTATCGTATGGGCAAAAACAAATTACACAAAATCTTTATAAATTGTAGCCTATGTGTTATTCTGATGTATAAGCTATATTACTGTGAAGTTTCATCGAAATCCGTTCAGTAGTTTTTGCGTGAAAGAGTAACAAACATCCTTACAAACATTCGCGTTTATAATATTAGTAGGATTAGCGATGCCAATTAATCTAGCTGACAAATTACAGCTTCTATTGATTTGTCTTCGTCTTTTGCTAACCGACGAAATATTTCTATGTTAGTGGGCCTAGAATCATTGCTAAATTCATTGTTGCTACAACGACTTATATATAAAATTTTAAAAAAAATTGTGTATCTACAACATAGGTCGTGTACCCATTGCGTGTGATAAAAAAATAAATAAAAACTCATACAAGTGATTTCGTCGTATCCTTTAAATTAAATCCAACACTTTATTTCAGTCTTGATTTTATAATAATCCTTACAATCCGTGGCAATGCTGCCAGCCTTTTTGGGCTCGTTTCCTGTTGACAGCGATGCGGAAGAATTTTTTGATGCACTTCGATTATTTCCCCTCCCCTTTTTGTATACTTGTAAATATTATTATTTTAAGACTAGAGCTTTTTAAATTATGTAAATATTTGAATATCTAATAAAAAATATTAATTATTAAAAAAAAATCCTTACAAAGTAGATAGTTCTCAACAATAAACAGATCAAAAGTTTTCGAAGAACATTATTTAGCGTGTCTCGTCAAAATACTCTGGTAGACTAAGTCTGTCAAGGCGGATGATGTCGACCAGACTCAATAAGTAATATTATAATTAATTTCCATGGCAAAAATGTTTGATTCTTAACAGTAGCGTCAGGGTAGCCCACGAAATTATAGTTTTCTTATTTTTTTTGCAATTTGTCGGTTAATTTCAGGTTGCATGTTGAACAACATATGATTCGCGACCGTAACAACTATGTATTTACAGAATTATAATCATTTATACAACTCTAAGTTCTTATAATCCTATTGATCAATCATCTGCCTAGCCTTTTCCTAACTATGTTATGGTTAGCTTCCAGTCTAACCGGATGCAGCTGAATTATTGAATGATAGATGATAGTGTTGTACTGAATAGTATTTTACATGGAGCGACTGCGTACCTGACCTCCAAGTCACAACCCAGTTACTGGGTAATACGATACCCCTTGGTAAGACTGGTTGTCAGACTTTCTGGCTTTTGACGACCCATAACGACTGTCAAAGAACTAAGAATGACAGCCGGGACCAAAGGCTTAACTTGTTTTCAGAGACACGGAAGGATCTTACGTATAAAAAAAAGCCTTCAAGGAAACCAGTTAGGAAACCCCGGTTTCCTTGACGGCCGAAGCGGTCACGCATCCACGGACAACGGCAAGCGTAGCTTAACCCGATCGATCGACCCGTGCGGCTGTTATTACTTAACCACGTGCCCCTCTATAATCCTTTTGGTTGATATTTCATGAACATAGTCATTCGATAGCTTAAGAGTCATAATCTTCCACGTGCCGTGCAAGTAGTTTGTATCACAAAGGGCTAATGGCATTGTAAAGCTAGCACACCAAAATGACCTCTATCAACGTTTGCATAAAACAACACTCTTTCAACTTTGCCCATCAGCTTTCAACACGCGTCCTCGCTCCACCTAGCGCCAGTACCTTAGTTTTATATAAATTTCTGGGCGCCATTTTATTACGACCCCAACGGTACATATGTAGTGGGATGAATAATGGAAAGTCTAAGACACATATTGGATTCGACGCACCTAAAGTATTGAATTCGTAGAGGAATAGGCGTAGACTTGTCTTTCAATAACGTTATCTATTTATTGGGTTGCGAAATTAGTCCTTAGCGGCCCGGTAAGGTATATTAAATTGAATGTTTTCGTACCTCCATACAATATTTAACACTCATATAAAAACCGGCAAAAAAATCACGTTTGTTGTGTGGGAACCCCCCTTAAATATTTATCGTATTCTGTTTTTAGTATTTGTTGTTATAGCAGCAACAGAAATACACATTCTGTGCTGTCTAGCTATCACGGTTCATGAGATGCAGCCTGGCGACAGACGGACGGACGGATGGACAGCGGAGTCTTACTAATAGGGTTCCGTTTTACCCTTTGGGTACGGAACCCTAATTAGGGCGAGTTATTAAAGTGATGTTGAAGTTATGAATCGATTTCGAAATTTCATTTTCTTAATGGATAGGATCTCAGGTTCTCCCATTTTATTAACTTTGCTAGAGAAGTTTTTGAGTTAGCTTCAATAATACGTACCTACTTTTTCCACTTAATTTAAATTGATGACGTAATAAAAATAAATTCCTGTCACTGATATTTACATAGAAAGAGTGATAAACGAATTTGTTTGTCATGTTTTTTTTCTACTACTCACAATTAACTAATGTCAGATCTTTAAATAAAACCATTAACCTAAGGAGCAGTTCTCGTATTTTTAAGAACGTTCGCCTTATAATCTCAGTCTCAATCTGTCATAGCAATCTGTAATTTAGCAAAATTTTTGACAAGTTTTTGACATTGAATATCGCTGAGCTGATGCGACGATGATTGCGACTTAAATTTTAATGATTTTAAGTACTAGATTTGGCTTTCTGAGCTCTATGCACGTCTCAGGGTGGGTCCTCAGCACACAATCATTTAACACTTAATTTACAGCCAAAGGGTTGTCTGTATCTTAGAACCAAATGGCTCCTTTAAAGCAACATTATTCTCAAAAAAAGACACGTCTCAAAATAATTTTATAATAGCTTCTTCAAAAAAGCATTATTGCCTCGAGTACTGTCAACAGAATTGTTCTCAATCAAAGTTTCAAGCAACATTAATAATGACGAAATAGCTTCTTTAAGGGCCCCGCCGCCGCCAGGTGGCGCACGGCAGGACTTTCTAAGATCATGCCTGCGGAGCCATACCGCGAGCCCGGCCGAGCCCGCACCTCCACTTCGCGCCGCCAGAGGCGCCAGCCGTCTTCTCGACATCGCATTGTGGCCGTCGTTCAAATCTTATCAGATTATAAATACAGAACTTTTACAATATTCATAATACATCCGATCATAAAAACCAGTATCTTCCATTATTTCAAAGAACACAGCGGCAACAGCCGAAACAGCTTCTAAGATCACGCCAAATGTTTAAGTACTTACCAAGTAATTTAACTAGTAACAAAACTTCGATAAATTCTGTACCTACTAATTAACATTATGTTCAGTGCCTCTATTTATCTTTGAGTCCTCGCAAAGGGTAAATAGGGCTAAAAATAGACGAGGCTTTACTCAAAAGGAAAGACCTAAGTGATGGTTACTTTAGATAGCTTTGAAGAAGACGTTAGCTAAAAGACGTGTTTGGGCCTAAAATAGAAAGAAAGGAAAGTATTTTATTTAAGGACACACACAAAAAATACAAACAGTAAAAAAGGAGCATTTAAAACTAACAAAGTTACTATAAAAACAACCAAAAAAAAACAGAAAAAAAAGACCTGCGCGAGGCTCATCAAAAGGCTCTCTCAGCATAATGATGCGACATGAAATTTAAAAACAAATACCGCAGCGTTGGTAATCTGATCTGCCTTCTATGAAATTGTGTTAGTTAGAAACAAAAATGAAGCAGAAAAAACTGCAGTCTAACTCGATTGTTAGCTTTTAAATTATGTAAAAGCGATAATTAAACGCTAATGTAGGTACCTCCAACCCTTCGAATCAATAGCTAGCACCGGTGACAGATTACGATACCTACACAAAACAGGGGTCGTGAAACCGTGAACGAGTATCTAGGTACACAAAACAGAATCCAACGATCTGAATCGCAAACAAACAACTTGTAACATCGTTAGCGCACACACAGAGCAAGTGGAACGATTTGTAAATCGTCACGGTTTCGTGATGGATTGTGGAATAGTCTTTCAATGCGATATGTTTTCTCTCTAAGATTTGAACATCATATTTGGTTTATTTATAAACGTTGATTAAAGTTAAGAGACGTTCAAACGTCATAAAACAGTCGCTAATTTAGACTTTTCCAGGTCATGGTCTATCCATGTGCGAAGTTTCATCCAAATCCGTTCAGCTGTTTAAGCGTGAACGCGTAATAAACAAACATAAAAAATCAAATCTCTTCTCTTTAAAGATACATAATATTAGTTTAGATGCATTTTAAATGTAAGAAGGAAAATATCGTTAGGACTTAAGGACATACGAGTCATCATGGTTCGTTCCTTTTTGCATGCGAAAGAAGCCTTTGTCCAATGGATTTATTTGATATGATTTAATCAAATTTAAGATTTAGGTACACTAGGTAAAGTTAAGTATTGTCCCTACTTCTGGAGTGGTCCAGAAGTGGAAGAGAAGATATGTGGGTAGCAGACCTCTACATATATTCTCTCCTCAAAACAAAATATAGGTAGCTAAAACTCAACAACATAACTAACAGATTTAGAAAATTAAAATTATATTATATTTAAAATTTAATCCAATTTTTTCATTTTTATTAAATTATAGGTATTTGTGTCAACGTACCCTGACATTCTGTTGGAACAGAAGGTCAGACGCAAGCTTATACTTAGGTACATGAAGTTAAAGCCTTTTGACATGTCATTGTCATCTTTTCACATACTTAATTAAGTAAGTTAAATTATTAATATTATTCATTAGCTTTATGTGTTTGGCCATTTTAGGATGATTTTGCAGATATGTTGGCGTTTGGGTGAGGTTTATGGCTTTACTAGCAGCGCCCCGCGGTTTCACCCGCATAAGTTTCGATCCCGTTAGAATATAGAGATAAGAAATATCCTATGTGTTAATCCTGGTTATAAATTATGTGTGTGCCAAATTTCATCCAAATCCGTTCAATAGTTTTTGCGTGAAAGAGTAACAAATATCCATGTGTGTCAACTGTGAAAGGATAGGTTAATTTAAGTTGTCGTTTCTGAGTATAGATTTATACGAGTATGTGCTCATCATCTGCCTAGCGTTTTCCCAACTATGTTATGGTCGGCTTCCAGTCTAACTGAATGCAACTGAATACCAGTATTTTACATTTAGTGTTTTTGTGATCTAGGTCAAAATTGGTATAATTGCTGACGAAGAAAACATACCTAGGTATTTTTTAGGCACATTGATAGCTAAAAAGAATAAATATCATATCGATAAAATTAGAGCATAAATAGCAACGTGGAACATGACTAACTAGTTTAGTTTAGTAAGCTTAGATGGTTTGGTCATTTTAAAAGGATAAACTAACGGCGACTAACAAAATAAAGTTACTATTATATATTCCGACTTTTAATCAGCTGCAGTAAAATTACACTTCTGAGACTGCGTTTAGAGATATGCATGTCAAATAAGTTTCGTTTGTTACACTATCCTGTACCAGAAAAACAAAATTTGGTTTATGGCCGCGAAAAAACAAAAAGACGCCAATTTCAGTAATTTATATAACACATAAGCTGTCATTTTACTGCAGCTAATTAAAAGTCCGACAATAGGCAGATGTGAGTAGAAATGCCATGACTGGGTTTATGACACACTAGAAGGACATAAATAGTGACCTTCGTGGTGATGTTTTTTAGTAAGGTCAGGTGCATAGTACAAGTGACCGGCGTGCGTGAATGACCAGAAGGCCTATTCTCGTACCTATTTTAAAACGTTCAAAATCTAGTTTCAGTCTCATCTCGGCGACAAACAAATGTCAAAAACTTGTCAAAATGTAGGAAAATTATAGGTATTTTTGACAGATTGAGACCGAGATCAAACTGTGAACGTTCTTAAAATTACGAGAATTGCCGCTAAGATATATGAGCGTAAACTTAGCAAAAAGACTATGTAAGTATCGCAGCAGGTGACGTTCTGTAGTTTCTACCTACTCCCATGAGTATAAGGCGTGAGTTTATGAATGCATGTCATCATCATCATCTGCCTAGCCTTTTCCCAACTATGTTGGGGTCGGCTTCCAGTCTAACCGGATGCAGCTGAATACCAGTATTTTACATGGAGCGACTGCCTATCTGACCTCCACAACCCAGTTACTGGGTAATACGATACCCCTTGGTAAGACTGGTTGTCAGGCTTTCGGGCTTCTGACTACCCGTAACGACTGTCAAAGATCCACGAATGGCAGCCGGGACCAACGGCTTAACGTGCTTTCCGAGGCACGGAGGGGTCTCGATATGTAAAGATGGTCACCCATCCACAGACCAACCGCGGCAAGCGTAGCTTAACCTGATCGATCGACCTGTGCGGCTGTTATTATTTAGCCACGGGCCCCTCGAGTTTATGAATGCATGTATGAAAAAAAAATATGGAAATATTTTAGTCAATCCAAAATTATTTTAAATCCAAGAGAAGTTTAACGACAGACTGACACATACTCCGCTTTATTTACTACACCAGCACAAAAACACGGAGAGCTCAACAATGAATTCTAACTCAGTATTAACTCAAGCAAGAGTGGACAAAAACTTCGGGCTCCGGGCCTAACCGCGACAGTTAGAACACATGAAACATGGAACTAAAGTTTTGTGAATGGAAGTTTCATTCAAATAGTATGGAGATAAGGGCAAATAAGGGTGTTTTTTGAATGGATGCTTGCAATCCTGGGTTGTACATTATATTATATTACCAAGCTATTTAGGTCCGCTTTCAACACAAGTACTAAATACGTTTAGGGCTATATTATTCAAAACATCATTCTATCTCTTCCATTTTCAAACGTTTAACAGCAACAGCAACGTTTAGCGATTTTTTTTTGTTTTGTTTTGCGTGTATGTTATTAGCTGCTAATCTTTAAGGGTTTTTTTTTTAGTTTTAAGGGTTCTGCACTAAAATTATTCTTATGCTTTTTTATTGTATTTTTATAGATTACTACCTGACCGGACAGATGTTGTTAATTCCTAGAACTCGATCACAGCTCCAACTAGCGGGTCTAATTGTGAATCCTAATCATGCACTCGAACACACAAGAAAAGTTTCACTAAAATTGGTCCAGCCGTTTAGCAGGAGTTCAGAGACACACGCACAGATAGAATTATAATATATACAAAGATACATTTAAATAGTTTTTACTTAATAAACAGTTCTTTCTCTATATTATTTTGAGAAGGATTAAGCACAACAACACATTATTATTTTTCTAAAAGATTGTTTTGCCTCCTGTACTATAATACTGGTTAAGTATTTTGTTTACATTTCTTGCGTTTCGTGTTACAATATTGTAAACAAGATACTTATTAATCTTATTTTGTTTGTGTGTTATGTTAACCAAAAATTTGTTCTGAAAAACACGTGTTTTACACACCTCAGTTTTACATTTACGGTGGTTTTTCGCATATTTTTGTTTAGATTTTGATGTTTATGCATTAACCGGTTAAATGCCGTAATTACAGACACAATTAAAAAGCCATTGTGTCTCGCGTAGGTCTACGTTCGACGAAGCGTTAAGCTACGAGTCTGTCAGGTGGAGTAGAGCGTAATTTTTAAATCATTAGGTATTACTTTGTCAAATGAATTGATGATCGATGCAGGTACAACGCTACAAGTTTCTAATGGCGCGCGGTCAAAAAGGAACTATTTTTTTTTTTTTTTTTAACTATGGCATCTCGCAGTTCATCCTTTATGAGGATGGCTACTGCTTAACCGGACTTTCCTGTGGATGCCTCGAATTAAGGCCTCCAGCCAGGGCAAACAATAACTTAAAAACTAAGCGACAGCGCTAAGGGTAACCCCCTGCGGGGTTCGGACCTCGGCTCAGGGCGTCGCTGGAAGAGGACAGCAAGGGACAGGCTGGATCGGTATTATTATTGGTGTTTAGGGGCGAATTTAAAACTACAGGCTCAGCTGCGCGGGCTGGCTCGAGCAAGGGTCGGGGGGGGCACGGTGATGGTGCGGGGCGTCGCGACGGGCCTCGGCGGCGAGGACGGAAGGACGGATGTCTGAGCTTGTGTTTGTGTTGACGTCTGAGAGTACTAGTGGCCTTACTGCTCTCCTGGAGGAGGGTAGTGGCGTCGTCGGGGATAGTGAGGGTATGCCTTGGTCGGCGAATCCTACTTATGCGGGAGGGAGTGTATCGGGAGGCCGCCGCAATCAGGGGATTGGGGTGCTTTATGACAGAGTCAAAGAAGCGCTTGGAGAGGCGTTTCATGAACTGCTGGATGGTGGGGAGTCTGAGATCTAGATGCAGATTCACATTTCGGACATAGAAGGGGGCTCCCGTGACCTTTCGGAGGAAACGGTTCTGAAGGGTTTGCATTTTATGCAAAAAAAAAAAAAAAAAAAATGAAAAAATGAAAAAATGAAAAAGTGTTTATTCACAGAAATAATTTTAAACAAGATATTTTTACCTCCGCCAAACTACAAAGCAGTTTGTTGGCAGACGTAGCTCCTTTTTTGTACTTACTAACATAATTTATATATATTTTTTATGACACTTTTTCAAATACAGGCTAATAAACTATTCTTTTAACTATTTCTTATCTTTAAAAAAAAACAGACATATAGATTTATTTATTATTCTCTACAGTGAGGTTTTGACAAAAAATATTAAAGAGGTACTTATGTATTTTATTTTTGAAGGCGGTTTTTGTGATACAACTGTTTATATCGACTGGAAGGCTATTAAAAATAGCTGGTACCAAAAAATTTCTACACCTTCGACCATAATAATTATTACAAGTGGGCACTACAAATTTTCTCATATTATTGTTCCTTTGAGATCTTGTGCGTATAACATTGTTTTTAAATTCATTGCTACCATATATTGCAGAAATCGCGGCTTGGCGTGTGCGAAGACTACGCAAGCATAGGTCATGATGGGACGGATGACCGCGGTGTAGAGGCGCAATTTGCACTTGAGTGACAATTTGCTGCGGGCAGTTATCATGGAGTGGAGCCTACCGAGAGCGAAAGAGGCGCGCGAACGCGCCGTCTTTATGTGCTCGTTGAAGGTGAGGTTGTGGTCTAGGATGACACCTAAGTATTTGGCTCGCTTTCCCCAGGGGATCGGCTTGCCATACATAGAGATCGGGCGCGGGAGGGGGGGGGGGTAGTTTGCGCGGTTTCGAGAAGATGACCGCCTGACTCTTATCGGGGTTGACCTCGATTCTCCATTTCCGGAACCAATCGCTCAAGGCGCTTGCGGAGGTTTGGAGGTTTCGAGCTATGGATGACTGGTTGACACCCGAACAGTATATGGCAGTGTCGTCGGCGAAGAGCGCCAACTGTGCCTTTTTACTGTTCGGGATGTCACTAGTGAACAGGGTGAAAATGAGGGGAGACAGAACGGAACCCTGGGGGACTCCGGCGCGGATGGGGTGAGGGGGAGAGAGAGCGCCCTCGATACGGTAGCGGAAAGTGCGGTCCGACAGAAAATCTCGTAAGATGAGCACGAGACGGTCTGGCACACCTAGCAGGTACAGCTTATATAATAAGCCATTGTGCCAGACCTTGTCGAACGCCTTCGCTATATCGAAGAACAGGACGCCTGTCGAAGCACCTCGCTGAAAAGCAGCGCTAATGTGCTCGACTATGCGGTGGAGCTGGTGGATGCACGAATGCTTCGTGCGAAAACCGAACTGTTCGGGGGGGATGAGGCTCTTTGCTTCGGCATAGTCTTTGAGGCTCTTATAAATAAGCCTCTCGTAGACTTTACCGAAAACATTGAGCAGACTGATGGGGCGGTAGCTGGAGGGCTCAGACTTGGGCTTGCCTGGCTTTGGGATGCCTATGACTGTGGCTTCTTTCCACATTTGGGGGAAGATGTTGTTGCTCAGGGCGCCATTGAAGATGGCGGTCATGAGCAGTATGAGGGGGGCGGGGAGGAGTTTGTACACCCTGTTGGTGATACCGTCCGAACCGGGGGCTTTGCGGGTTGCGAGCCCTTTTATGATGTCTTGCACTTCGTCGGGAGTGACGGGAGGCAGAGGATCATCAGGGTCTTCGACTGGCGGGAGGGAGGCTCTCCGTTCGACTTCAGCGTTCACCTCGTCGAGGTGCGCTCTGTCTACTGGTTGAGAGCTGGGAGTGCATTGAGCCTCTAGGCTGTCGGCTAGGCATTCGGCCTTTTCGAGGTTTTCGAAAGCGACCGTTTTGTCGGGGCGTGTGAGGGGAGGAACTGTGGCCTCTTCAGAGGAGCGGAGCTTCCTCTGGAGTTGCCAGAAGGCGTGGTGGGTGGGCTCGAGTTCGCCGATCAACTTATCCCATCCCTCGGAGCGCCACTCCCCTATGCGTTTCTTTACAGCACGCTGTAAATGGCGCATGTGGGATTTTTTCGCGTCGCAGGGAAAAGAGTCGTAGGCACGAATGGCAGCGTTCTTCTCGGTCACCAGTTCACGTACGTCATCGGGCAGTTTCCAGCGATGGTCTTCCATCACTGGAACTTCCCGTGAGCAATCCGTCAGTACGGATTGAACGTGCTCTGTGAACGAGTCGATCGCCCCAGTCGTGTCTGCGACTGAGATAATTTGCTCGGGGATGGAGTCTAGGTGGGGAGACGTGGTGGATTTCAGTCTTTCGCTTACTTTCCTCCAGTCGGTGACTGTTTTGGTCGGGGGGGCTGGTTGGGGTCGTGCGGGGGGCCCGAATAGGGGGCCAGGTGCAAGATGACCGGGCGGTGGTCAGAGTTAAGCTCTTGTACCGTCTCGATAGACTGCAAACGGAGGTTTACATTCTTGAGAAGCGCTACATCGAGAACGTCAGGAAGTTGGGCGGGGTCGCCCGGGAAATGAGTGGGATACATCGGAGCGATGATATCGAAATTGAGGGAGTCGCCTAGTTTGAACACGATCCTACCTCTGGTAGAGGTCGTGCTGCTATTCCAAGCGGGATGTTTGGCATTGAGATCCCCCGCCATGATGACGGAGTCACTCATACCGAAGAGGGTAGTGAAATCGGTAGTGAGAGAGATGGGATCCTCCGCACCATTGGTGGGCGGGATATAGGCGGAGATGATGGTGATTGCGGGGTGACCGGTCATGCCGAGCCGACAGATAGAGATCTCTAGCTGAGAGATAAGGGCGGGCGGGTCTATCGGGATGCAATGGAGGGACTTCCTATAGTAGATGAGGGTACCGCCCTTGTGGCAGCGAGCCCTGTCATTGCGAACTATCTTGTAGTTGGCAATGTTCGGGTTCCGCAGATGGGGCTTCAGGAAGGTTTCCTGGACTAAGAGGACATCGAGCTGGTGATCGCGGAGGAACGCGGCGATCTCATCGCGTTGATTTTTAATGCCGTTTGCATTAAAAAACCCTAGTCTAAGGGATCGGGGTTTGGTAACGCTCATTCTTTGTAAAGCCATTGGAGCTTTTTAGAAGTTGAGGGTTTGCATGACTTGCGTAATCTGAGGATACGCATTGAAAATCTCGGCGATGCGCCGAGGATTGCCGTTACAGGCTTGGATTTCCGCTGCCATGGCATTTGCGGGGGCAATAAAAGCTGCGTAAGCACCGATTATTACCTCCATGCTGCTAGGCTGGGGGCGGGAGGCGGGGGTCGGGGGGGACCTACTGGGACCAGCGGGAGCCCTGGGCGCGGTGGCGGGAAGAGCTACCGGTGGGGCTACTGGGACCGAGGGGCCTACTGATGGCGCGGGGATGACAGTTGCCATCAGCGCTGGGATAGTCGGGGGTGGGGGGGGCACCGAAGCTGCGGGAGCTTTGAGGTGGTTGAGGTTCGCCCATGGGGAGGGCCTTTGGGGGCTGAGCCTATCGGGCATCTGGGAGGAAGGGATCGGGATCCTCACAGAGGGGCTTTCCCTTTGCTGACGGTCGATCGCGCGCTTCGTCAGTTTGGGAGAAGAAGACTTGGGAGCCTTGGGGCAGCCACGGTAGTTAGCCGGGTGCCCGGATTGGCCGCAAAGAACGCAGCTCGGTGGCTCTGTGCACTGAGAGCGGTCTTTGGGGCGGGGACAGTCTGACGTGCCGTGGGCACCTAGACACTTGACGCATCTAGGTGTCGCGTAGCAGTGGGATTGGGAATGGCCATACAGTTGACACCTGTGGCATTGTCCGATGAGGTTGGACTTCCTGGGTTTCTCGATAGAGATACCCGAGAGGGAGCAGACTGACTTCACCTTGAAGATGGGGTGATGTCCTTCAGTAGGGTCGCAGATGACCAGGACCATGTCGTAGACTAGGCCCTTCCATGCTTTGTGCAAGCGATGGACTGCTGAGACGGGGATGCCTTGTGAAGCAAGGTCTTCTTTGATCTCCTCGGTGGGGATTTCTTTGGGGACGCGCCTGATGATTACGCGGGTGGGGACTTCCTCCGGAAGGGAGTACGTATGGAAGGAGTAAGCCCTTGTCTGGAGGAGACGGGTAAGGTCCCTGTAGTCCGAGGACGAGGCGACCGTTACCTTAATACCCTGTTGGGTTGAGCGGGCGTTCGTGTAGTTGATCTTTTGATCAACACACGCTTTGGAGATTTCTGTCCATTTGGACTTATCCTGGACATAGATGGGGGGCGGGGGTCGTGGCTTCTTTGCGTTCGAAGCGGGAGGGGTAGCCGAGAGGCTAGACGCGGGATTGGCCTGCGGTGCGGCGGGGGTTGGGGTGGGGGGGCGGGGGTTAGAGGGGATTACCGCGACCGACTTTTTGGCCTTGTTGGCGTGAGAGGAGGCGTTCTTCTTTCTCTTGCCACCCTTTCCGACGACTATATAGTCGTCTTCCGAGGAGGACGAAGAGTCAGAGAGGGCTTCCTCTGAGTCGGATTGACAAAAAGGAACTAACGGCGCCATCTTGTTTTATAAAAACAATTTCTGTGACAATTTCACAAATGTTTGCCAACAACGCCCCCCTGTCAATGTCATTCAGGCGCCTAATGGCTGCGTCAGCGAATAGTAACCGCGTTGCAGATTTGGGCCAAAAAAAAAAAAACAAAAAAACGATAAGTATTTTTTTTGTGCTGTTTTCGCCATCGACGCACTAAGATGAAGATTCAGGCGCCAAAAGATTATTTTAGCACTCCAGTTATTAGTTAGACGGGACGATTCTTCTCAAGATATACCACACATGCCTAGTCTCCTCCTACAACACCCACAAACTCTGACGTTTTTTTAAAACATTGTTATCTCTAATCATGTAAACTTTATCTAAGAAAACCACTTACCGATTTACTACTTAAACAATAACTCCGTACTACTTTATCCCACCCATCTTTTATATCCAGGTTGGTGCTAAAACGCATACATTCTAATTCTGAGCAAATAAAACTAACGAATGCTTAAATACAATGTCTCTTCTAGCATTAATAGATACGTACGTACATAGTTGAAACAATCTGAGTTTAAATCTGCTAGCTCTCCGACTACCAGCTTTGTTGCTCCACATACGTCCTTCCTTGTTTTAGTCATTTAGAATGAAAGGAAACTGGCAAAATCTAGCAAAATAAAGACAGAAGAACTATTTTGTGGTATTACGTCTTTGTTTTGTTAGATTTTGTCTGGTTGGGGAACTTAGCGTAGTTTTTATAGTAAGAGAATAAATGAAAATACGACTATCCTGCATACCTATAATACTATACCTAATAAAATTTTTTTAGAGCACCGTGCGGGATGCGGGATGTAAATTCGAGGTGTTTAAGGCATTGACTGCCAACGCAGAACGCGAACGCGAAGAGGTCTTGTATGCAACTGTACATATGTAATTAGGTATTAAAACACTCATGTGATACTATTAACACACGAGGCGAGTTTAATACCCCTTATTATACAATAGTTGCATAAATAATTATTATTATTTATCATTGAATGTATTTATAAGTTCTCGCGTAATTTTACAATTAGAGGTCAAAATATTTACCAGCAAAAAAGCGAAAATACACAAAAAACTTCCAACTTCTCAGTTATCAATTTCCTTTACGCTTGGGATCGGCGCGATACGAAGGCATGAAACCAATCTAAAGATGAAGTATACTCGGTAAGGTCAGTGATTGATAGTGGAGCCTTCTATTGGGAACCTCTGAAGATTTATGTGCCCCTGGTACCGAATAATTATACGCACCATTCCGTTTTATTGTTGACCTGTAAAATTGGGTTAGGTACGTTATTGAGGTTAAAATTATGATCGCCGTTTGTTTTTGGAGGCTAAGAATGTAGGGTTTTGATTTTGGAATATTTTGAATTAATGTTGTGGTTTTGTTTGGTTCATAGAAATTGTGGTTAAAATATCAACCTGTAACAGCGCTACTGTGGATAAATACACTTTCTCATACAAAAAATTGAATAGGTACTGAAATTAAAATGTTTTCGAAGACATATGCCAAGAGGTGGCTGGCAGTTAGCTACTACACCTATATTATTTTCTGTCAGTTTGAAGTTTTAATCAGATAATAAAAAAAACTGCCACCATTTCGGTCCCAGAATACGTCCGGCGACATCGAGGCAGACACAGGAGAAGATAGTGGTATGAGCTGGACGCGTACAGACAGGATTGGTCCACACTAGCTCAAGACAGAGAAGAGTGGAAAAAAGAAGGGGAAGCATTTGCTCAGCAGTGGACAAAATATACTTAAAATAAAAAAAAATCTTAAATTCTGTAAACTAAAACTCATTTTAAACTTCTGCGCTAATAAGAACCCCTCATTTCATTGAAAAGAAAATACATTATTTCTTTATCAAAGCGTTTCTTTACACACGTTCGTATAAAAACAGCGAATCAATCATTTTTTGGATGCTGTAATTTAATCAATCACCCAGTCTATTACAGTCCCTTGATAGACTTGTGTTGTGATTAATTGATCATGACAATGCAGCAATCCATTTTAAGGGTCCGTATCCTAAGTGTGGCAGCAACGAGACACCATGATTAAGCCTACGCCGGCGCCGTCTAGTTCTGTCTGTCACAGGGCTAACCAGGGTAGGTATCTTTTAAACCTATTATCGATCACTTATGGCGAATAATATTAAAAAAGCAAGTAAACTAAAAAGTAATCAACATCTTATTTGACTGGCCAAATCCTCCCTTGCGGTGGTAGGGCTAACGCCAGCCTGGTTTGCGACCACCCTCTCACCGGATTCCGGCGTCAAGCAGCCTGCTATGTTTCGTTTATGCGTGGAGTTCCAGTGCCTTTGGCATCTACTGGGCATGCTTGTTCCATCATAGACCTCATCCATCGCTTTCCATCAGGCGTGATGGTTGTCAAGAGCGGACCCATTCAGCAATAAAAAACAGTGTTACCTTTAGTGAGACATTGCCCTTTTTTTCGTCGGGGACATCCTCATGGATACCCTCGTTTTAGGGACAACGTAGGGTTATGTCAGACTCCTACCAACTAAAATGAGTTGGGGTCTCGGGAGATACTTGTACATTCGCCGCACCCCCGACTGGTATACATTGCCTTCGAAATGCAAGTCCAAATCACACTCGGCGGTTTTTTTAAAATACAGAGATTATAAATTAAGACGTGACTCATAAGTAAACTACTTCAAATCTCATCATCGTTTGCTAAGGTCCTGGCGATTACGGTCACACCGCTCCTTATCAATGGGTTTAACATTTTCAGAAACGCTACTAAAGTTAAGGCCCTTGTAAAGTATCATGCCTTCTCACTTTTCAGAGTAGATACAGTAGCGACAGAAAGACTTTTAAGCATGTCTAATGAAGTGTCAAAATAAACAAACTAGAGGATTTTTTTTTTTACTATTTACTATTCCCGACCAAGGCCACCAAGAGTTGTGGTGGCCCAGTGTTAACAGCCAGGACTTACGAGTTGTAGGTTCGAAACCAGGCAGGCACTTTACTTAAGTGTAAATTATTTCATGACCACTGCTATCAAAACGGTGATGGGAAACATCGTGGATTACGGCCCACTTCCACCATACTCAGAACTCCGTACTACGTTAGGTCATTCAAGGTTAAAGAGTTATCGGGGGTTGATAGACAGTCCACTGTACCACGATAAAGAATTTAAAATTTGGGACCTACTAACTTTGCCCCAGCTTTTGTCAACACAATACTTTTTATACGGGATCTTCTAAAGCTATTTTTATCTTACTCTTTGCATATTTGCTGACAATTCTAGGCATTTATTTGCCTCGTCGGGACCTTGAATGAGGTCTAATAGGACCTCTATGCAAAGTTCAGGCTTAGTTGAAGCTTACCCGTTTTTTATTAGACAATAGGATGGAAAGATCTGTGAAAGGGTTAGATGGTGTTTTTTTAGTAACGTCCTTTGTTTTTTAGGGTTCCGTACCCAAAGGGTAAAAACGGAACCCTTTTACTAAGACTCCACTGTCAGTCTGTCTGTCACCAGGCTGTATCTCATGAACCGTGATAGCTAGACAGTTGAAAATTTCACAGAATGTGTATTTCTGTTGCCGCTATAACAACAGATACTAAAAACAGAATAAAATAAATATTTAAGGGGGGCTCCCATACAACAAACGTGATTTTTTTGCGGTTATTTTATAAGTAGTATTAAATATTGTATGGTGCTACGGAACCCTTCGTGTATGAGTTCAACTCGCACTTGGCCGGTTTTTATTTATCGATGACTAGCATCGGCCCTCTACTTCGTCCGCGTGCAATTTCACCATCCCCCTACTCACCCTTTTAGGGGTGGAATTTCGAAATAACCTTTCTCAGTGGATACCTACTCTTTACAAAGAAAACACCTTCCAAATTCCATGTCTCTAGGACATTCACATTCATGCTTAGGCTGTGCGTATATCAGTCAGGACTTTGAATTTTATATACGCGGAAAGAAAGTTAGGTATTTGGGTTAAATTCGAAGTTAAATCATTTATTTCAAATAAGCACATAGCAGCAGAGTTCAGTGCACGAGAGCAGTGGTGGCCTAGTGGTAACGGCCGCGACTTACGAGTTGTAGGTCGTAGGTTCGAACCCAGACAGGCGCTTACTTTGTGTAAATTATTTCATCACCATTGCTCTCCAAACGGTGAAGGAAAACATCGTGAGGAAACCTGCATGTCCTAGAACCAAAAATTCGAAGACATGTGACATCTACCAAACCGCACTGGGCCTGCGTGATGGATTACAGCCCATTTCCTCTCACAGAGAGGACGCCTGTGTCCCAGCAGTGGGAACATTATAGGCTGATTATGTATTATGTATAAGCACATAGATGGCACCTTTGATTGTCAACATATGAACATATACAAGAAATTTATTAATATCAATATTAGTCTTTACTTACTATAAATTAAAGTCGCTTTTAGTGTCCTTCTGTTTGCCCGCGTTCTTCTTCTAAACCACACAATGGGTTTTGATGAGGATTTCACCATCAGTAACCCTACCCTCATCGCTCAAAACTTTTATGTTATTTCTTGTGTGTAACCTACCTTCTTCTGATTTGTTTATTTATTTATTTATTTAGTACATGGAGGACTTACAGCTAATAAAAACAGACAAAAAAGAAAAGGTAACCCTAGTCACCAGAAAGCCAATTTATTTTGTAGGTACTTGTTATGCTAAAACGATGTATCCACTAAACTGTAATCCCAAAATGAAATAAAACACTTATAACATATACATTGCCATCAGCGTAATATCGCATAATATCGAAAAAATATATAAACCCACAAAAATCTAATCAATTATAATATAACAAGCAATGCCCCGCGGTTACACCCGCATAAGTGCCGATCCCGTGGGAATATCGGGATAAGCAGTATCCTATATGTTATTTTGATGTATAAGATATATTACTGTACAGTTTCATCAAAATCCGTTTAGTAGCTTTTGTGAAAGTGAGTGTACGTAAGCTTGCAAAATTGCTACCTAAATTGTTTTAGAATAATGTTGAAAAAAACTGAACAGAAACGTTTTATGAAAACCGTAAGGTAACAAAACTACCAACAATATCCTAAGAACATTATTTGACAAGGAGGTCAATCAATTTCAGCTTTCAGGAAGTTCTCGTCACAGCAATGTCAACAATCACTGCACGGTGCTCTCGTCGATCTATCACCAAATACATTTTATTATTAATAAGATACACAACTGCTCTTCTTGAACCGTGCCTCGGAAAGCACGTTAAACCGTTGGTCCCGGCTGTCATTCGTGGATCTTTGACAGTCGTTACGGGTAGTCAGAAGCCCGAAAGTCTGACAACCAGTCTTACCAAGGGGTATCGTATTACCCAGTAAATGGGTTGTGGAGGTCAGATCAGTCGCTCCGTGTAAAATACTGGTATTCAGCTGCATCCGGTTAGACTGGAAGCCGACCCCAACATAGTTGGGAAAAGGCTAGGCAGATGATGATGAACTGCTCTTCTTGAAAGTAATCACCAGTAAGGTCAATCTGTGTCCGTAGTAAAAAAAAGATGGCGTCAAACGACCAAAAAACATTTCCTCCGCTCCTGAAAATTGCAAACAATACCTATCTATCTTTTTATATTCCAGAATCAAAAAAACACAGCAATATTATTTATATAAATATGTACAATCAAATATTATCCATTCTATTTCAATGTCCGAAAACCATTCCAAGCGGCTGCAGGAAATAAAACGTCAGTTTCACAACATAGGCTTTACTGAGGACTGAGGAATGAGGCACAGAACTGTTTTTGCAAGGTTAGGGACTGAACAGATCTGTTCGGTGCGGACCGCAACGCATTGAGTCTTGGTTTTTAGACTGACAAGGCATACCTATAATTCATGGCCAGTGGGGTTCTAAGACAGGCGATTTATTTTGTGTAAATAATTTCATCACCACTGATCTCAAAACGGTGAAGGAAAACATCGTGAGGAAACCGGCATGTCCTGTTGAAGACATGTGTCATCTACTAACCCGCACTGGGCCTGAGTGGTAGATTATAGCCCACTTCCTCAGAGAGGACGCCTGAGTCCCAGCAGTGGGCACATTATAGGCTGATTATGCTCTGGTTATGCTAAGGCACATAATCGATATCTTAAGATGTCATAATGCAAGTTTACGACACCTATCTTGTGTAAGCGGTTTAGCATTGTCAAAATTAAAGAGGAGATTGACTTTGAGTAATGTATGGAAGAATAATTATAGTGACAGCTAGATTGGCTCGATAACTGACAGATTGGCTTTTGCATCTCTCAACCAACTACTTGATACTCCTGATAGATGAAGATGATTGGTGGATATGTTATGTGAAAATAACATCTGTTAATCCATCCAATGTATAATTACCAAAGAGAGTGTTTGAGTAAAGATCGAAATTAATAAACGTTACTTTTCGCACAACTGTCAAACTACAAGTGCAAGAAAGAGAAGGGAACATAATTATCTAAGCCAAAGTACGGGCTTAAGTGACGTTTAGTAATCTCAGCCTTTGGTTCATACACAACAATTTGACATTTTCTTTTTTTGTCCTGACGATGACGATGCACGATTTGATTTCCATTTCAGTATTATTTTGTTATTTCACAGCCACGCGAGTCGTGTTGGTGCGGTGCGTTTAAATGTGTATAGTACCTAAAATGGACAGCTTTTTGCTTCGTAACATTTGAGGTCAGAGGCGGAACAGTGTCGACTGTCCTGTGTTATAAAGTTGTTGCTTTATTTTCTAAATTCATTCGGTTCGTTTCGTTTTGAAGTATTTTTAGATTGGGCTTTTTCTGATGCTGTATTCGTTTGGTATCAGATTGAGTCTCTTGCATTCCACTGCTGTGCAAAAATACTGTATTTTGTAAGCCATACCTAGTATTTATTTATCATGTTCTTGAACGTGCGCTTAGATGAATCTAGTTGAAATGGGAACCTAGCTTTATTATTCTGACTTACTCTTTACGATTCAAAATTTGAAATAAATACTTTGAGTTGAGTTTCAAGTTTATTAAGTTTTATTTTTAACTTATGTTGTCTCACTGCAGATCAAAGGTCTCCCTTTCTCCTTTCACTGTATGGTTTGAGCTAGTGTGGACAAATCCTGTCTGTAGGCGACTAGCTCGTCCCGCCATCTTCTGGGTCTGCCTCGATGTCGTCGGACGTTTTCTGGGACCTGGTGGTAGATTTGGCTCATGACTCGTTCGAAAAGCGGCAAACGTGTCCGGCCCAATCCCACTTAAGCTCGGCTGCTTTTAGAGTGACGTCGGCGATTCGTGTTTTGGAGCGCAGCACTGTGTTCCTAAATCGGTCCGTTAATCTGATTCCAAGAATGATAGTAGCATAATTGGAAAACCACAGACATTTCTTTAAAAATATAGGATTGTGATTGTTCAATGGCAAGGCAGATCCCTTATGTCCTCTAGAGAACCCACTGGTGTGAGGTGAAGCTTTCCCTGCGTTAATTCCTTTCTCCATAATTCAGAGGCCTATTACCTAGCTGCCCAATGACTTTCATAATTATATACTAACCCGCACTGGTCCCTCGTGGTAGATTACCATTCTATCTCACAGAGAGGAGGCCTGTATCCCAGCAGTGGGAACATTATAGGCAGATTATGATTATGCAATGATTTACTTAATTATTTTCTTTTCTTTCTTAAATTCGAATTCGTGACTTCTTTTCGAGCAGCTCCTAATATCCCTGAAACGACATTCTTCGACTTTCCAAAAAAGATAGAATGAAATCTAATAAAATTAATGAGACATCCTGACATGATGTACGGGCACACATTTCATTCCGGACGATTGATATCCACGGTAGCGCGAAAGTGTTAAGATGTTACATCAGGAAGCTTAACAAGAGGGAAAATTCATTCGTTCAAATCTAAAGAAAAAAAGATTTTCTTTTTATTATGTGCCTGATAGTTTTAATGGAGTTTTTACTATAAAGTTTACAGCTGTGTGGGTTTTTATGGTGCAGTTTGGAGATTTAGTGTTTTAAATGGAAGAAAATGAATGGATTCTGATATAGTATGATATTTATTTACAGAGTACGTTGGTGGACTGGTTGTAGGTCGTAGGTTCGAATCCTGACAGGTGCTTCACTTTGACTAAAGCATTTCATCACGTCTGCTCTCAAAACGGTGAAGGAGAATCTCCTGAGGGAACCGGCATGTCCTAGAACCAAAAATTCGAAGAAATGTAACATCTTAGGTTGAAGTTACAAGGTTTGAATTTTTTGGTACTGGGCCCGCGTGGTGGATTACGGCCCACTCCCTATCATAAGAGAGGAGGCCTGTGTCCCAGCATTATAGGCTGATTATGCTATTTCTTTTGTAATTTTTTGTATTCAATATTTTAAAACTTCATTCAATAATTCTAATTATTTTCGGTATGCATGGTTTAGCAGTTCATAATTCTAACATTTTTACGCAATCGGTCTACATATATTATTCCACATAAACTAAGAATTCGATACCTAGCATGAACCTTCATAAAATAGCACAAAATCCGACGCTACGCTATCTCCCGTCCCATGTGTAAACCGCCTTACGAAAGTAATATATATAAATCAAGAGTTTATGAGTTGATCCACACGAAGGCACTAATTAACTAATCATAAAGCCTAGTTCATTTTCATCTTTTTGATGTTGGTTGCAGTGTAGGGTTGTTAAGTTTACCTGCTAGTCATTTATTATGATGTTTTGACGGTGTGGATCCATCAAATTATGCTCATAAATGTCGCATGGTGCCGATTCCCTTGTTTCCAAACTAAAGTTTTAAGTTCAGTGCATCTTCTTTCTATTTCATTAAGAAAAGCATATAAGATAAATTTTAATTTAGTCCTGTCAAATAACACACACACACACACACACTACGCACACACACACTACACACACGCACACTACACACACGCACACTACAATACTCCATACCCTCTCAAGTGTTGAAAAATCAGTTTTTCCATTTAGAATTCCGTAGTAGTAGACGGAGTCTGGATTTGTGCACGGTTGATGGTAATAAGCTCGCCCCCTTTTACATGGGACTTAAAAATAACTGGAGAAAATTATGTGGGCGTGATGTTATGTTCCCACTGCTGGGACACAGGCCTCGTCTCGGTGAAAGGGAGTGGGTCGAATCGAAATCGCGGGCCCAGTGCGGGTTGGTAGATGTCACATGATGTCTTCGTTTTTTTTTGTTGGGTTCTAATTCCTGCCGGTTTCCTTACGATGTTTTCCTTCATCGTTTTTGTAAGGGGAGATATTATAACGGCCTTCATAATAATTTGTAATTTTTAGCCGTATTTGACATTAAGCTGTCAAAAAACGCCCTGTATTTGGACAGCCGTTATTATGACCGTTCGCCGCTTTCTATGACAACCAAAGCTCAAGCGGCATTAATCACTTTGTATCACGAGGGGACGGCCATTTTACTATCCACCGAAGCCTCCAACAACTATCAAAAGATCCTGATTTCGCTAACGAATTCGGACATCAAGTCTGATAGAAAAAGTCGTAATAATTGTGTATTCTATTTCTACTGATGGCTCGCAATCACAACTTTATTCAGCAGCATTTAGTAACAACCCTAAATCAGTTTTATAAAAAAATAAAATACAGTTCATTTAATTCAGACTATTTAAATGTCCATATTTTGTTAGTATTACATTATCTTAAGACTATGTTAGTCATGAGGAGATCAAAAAATGTATTTAAGTAGTTACATCGAAACTAATGATTGAATATAAATTCAAATTATATCCAAATAAATAATTGAAAACAAATTAAAGTTAATAGGTAAATTAAATGAACTTGAAATAAATAAAATAAAATTTAAATAACTGAATTTAAATGGACTAAAATGAAAATTAAATTGAAATAAATAATTTAAAATGAACTGAAATTAAAATTAAATTGAAATAACTGATTAAATTAAAATACAAAGGAATCAGGTTACATGCAGCCTGATGAGCATTCCCACAGCTGCCGAATTTACACAGTACCTAAGTTGGCAGTACCTATTTAATTTAAAATGTATCCATTAAGCACACAATTTACATTTTTATTCGAAACTCACACGAAATAAACGATAGTTACTCTGTTACATACATAGTTGAAATTACTCCATTTTAGTCTTTGTAAATGGTAAATAGTTTACTTTGTATTTCATGCAAAATAACGCAGTTTATTCTACGCTTTCATTAAAATAACGATAGTGTTAAAGCCTAATGTTGATGTGAAGATGCAGTGACCAAAATTTAAAAGAGTATAATAATATTAAGATGGTTTGGTCATGTGAGAAGATAGATGAATATAAGGCGTCTAACAAAAGAACAAGGCAGATGTGAGTGAATAAATCGAAACGCCGTGAGCAACCTTGAAGGAAATATAGTGTCCATAAAGATGAATTTCTTCATTAAGGTCAGCTGCGTAGTACTCGCAACCGGCGTGCGTTTATGACGGGAGCAGCAATACTTCGTAATTTTAAGAAAGTTCACAGTCTCAATTGGTCAAACAATCCTCTAATTTTTCGACATTTTTAACAAGTTCTTGACGTTGATTGTCGCTGAGATGAAATTTTGACTAGATTTTGGACGTTTTTAATTACGGGAATTTTGGCCTTGTGATGTATGAACGTAAACGACGCAAATGTAATGTAAGAATCGTAGCAGGTTCATTATGTAGTTTTTTCCTACCCCCATGGGAAAAAGGCGTTAGTTTATGTATGTATGTGAATCGGTACCATCGAGGAAACTTTTACATCTATCATCTACGACCGATCAGGTCAGGTCGATCGGTCAGGTTAAGCTACGCTTGCCGCGGTTGGTCTGTGGATGGATGACCATCTTTACATAACGAGACCCCTCCGTGCCTCGGAAAGCACGTTAAGCTGTTGGTCCCGGCTGTCATTTACAGATCTTTGACAGTCGTTACGGGTAGTCAGAAGCCCGAAAGTCTGACAACCAGTCTTACCAAGGGGTATCGTATTACCCAGTAACTGGGTTGTGGAGGTCAGATAGGCAGTCGCTCCATGTAAAATACTGGTATTCAGCTGCATCCGGGTAGACTGGAAGCCGACCCCAACATAGTTGGGAAAAGGCTAGGCAGATGATGACACCGTAAGGGCTATTCTTGCTTGCTTTTGTAACGCTTGCTAACAGAGTGGTCATCGTGTGCACGGGATTTGGATTTCAAATTGGGCAGATGTAAATTTCCTCGATGTTACAGACGCCAGCACATCAAGCTACTCGAAACTGTCATAGTTTCAAAATCAACCTTGACCCTTATTCTTTAGCGATAAAGTTGAAAATCTATTAAAGAAATTTGACAGATTGTAGTAGCTTAATATGCAGGCGTCTGTACCTAGTAAAGTAAAACCATGTTTTTCCTTTTTTTGTTACTGCTTTAATAATAATACTGAAGAATGACAGATACAATTGATTATTGCAAATCATTTCACGCGGTTGTTTTGGACATATTTCATTGCCAGGGCATTATGAATCTGTCAATCGGGTTTTCTGCGACACGTATAAAATTGGACACAATGGCTATAAAAATGATGAGATAGGATTTTCATGATGGACTAAAAATATTAAATAAACTAGTTGCTATTCTTGTCACATTTGTAGTGTTAAGCTAGCGTTTTCTAAGACTGCGATGGCCGCCAGATTGCGTCCGCAATTTGTTGTTTGATGACGTCACTGAAAAGGTATTTACTGGTAAGTTGTGTGTTTCAATAGACAGCGTTTTTTGGCAAGGTAAAGTCACAATCCGGTGCAACCATTTTCATAACCAGCACCATTGTGGACGTTATGTCACGCTCAGCGATTTTCGGAACACCCGCAGCATTATCTTCAAAACAGTTGATTATGCATAGAAATTAAGTTTGAGATACGATTTTATGAAGGGGCTTGTGGCTAAGAAATAACAGCCGAATGGTACGATCGATCAGGTTAAGCTACGCTAGCCACGGTTAGTCCGTGGATGGGTAACCATGTTTACATACCAA
Source organism: Gortyna flavago (assembly GCA_963669345.1). Classification (NCBI taxonomy): domain Eukaryota; kingdom Metazoa; phylum Arthropoda; class Insecta; order Lepidoptera; family Noctuidae; genus Gortyna; species Gortyna flavago. The sequence continues at coordinate 13,330,577 of OY770145.1, read as the reverse complement.
GACCCCTCCGTGCCTCGGAAAGCATTTTAAGCCGCTGGTCCCGGCTGTCATTCATGGATCTTTGTCAGTCGTTACGGGTTGTCAGAAGCCCAAAAGTTTGACAACCAGTCTTACCAAGTGGTATAGTACTATTACGCAATAACTGGGTTGTGGAGGTCAGATAGGCAGTCGCTCCATGTAAAATACTGGTATTACTGGGTTTACATAAAATACATAATCAGCCTATAATGTTCCACTGCTGGGACACAGGCCTCCTCTCTGTGAGAGGGAGTGGGCCGTAATCCACCACGTGGGTCCAGTGCGGGTTGGTAGATGTCACATGTCTTCGAATTTTCTGTTCTAATACATGCCGGTTTCCTCACAGTGTTTTCCTTCACCACTGGGTTTGCAATTGTTTTATTATCGAAAACATTTTTCTCGAAGAACAGTATCTAAGCTGATCGAGCTTTAAGAGAACACGCGATCACGTGGTCATTACCGTTCATTTTATACCAACGTGTTCCTCTGTTGCTTCACTGGTGAAACTAGTCCAATTATTATTTTTTATGATAGAATTTATAACTACTACTGCCATATTCCTGTTTTTTTATACGTTTTTATACACACATTAGAAGAAAAACAAAAACGCCAAAAAAGAAAATTGGATCAAAAAAAGTTCGCTCTTAGCGATAACACCGCCCATTGTAAAATTTGTACATTTATATCTGTAATTTATTATGATGTACAGACGCCAGCACATCAAGCTACCCGAAACTGTAAAATTTTCCCAATCAACTTCGAACCTTATGCTTTAGCGATAAAGTTGAAAATATATTAAAGGGCTTACCGGACCTAAACGCAAAAACCGCAAGTTTTAGAAACAATAAAAATTTTTTATCTGTAAATATTAAAAAATTAAATAATACAAATATTTTTCTGATTTTGTTTACTGTAGTCATACAGTAAACAAAATCAGAAAAATATATGATATTCTTCAGGATATGTTGTAGTTAGATAGTGTATTGAAAACATAATACAACTAATTTGATACTATGGAAAAAAAAAACATGAAAATACCTTTAAAAAGAGATTTTCAAGAGATTTAAGGGACTGGAAATTTAGTCCTGATAGTACGTTCCCGTGGGATAATTTCCGACCTCCACGTGGGCGAAGCCGTGGGCAAAAGCTAGGATAATATAATACATTAATTAGTAAGGGAATGTTTGGTTGGAGCGATCCTAATAATAACTATATTTTTGCTCGTTCAAAGTCCGCACCTTTTAGGAAACCTAATATTTGACCATGCTCTATTTAAATTTACCAGCAACCATAACTGTAGGTGTTGGAAACCAAATGCGAAAATGTTTCAACTGAAAAGTGGTTAATTAGGTGCAAAAATCAACAGTCGGCTTTAGGCCGCGGTCAGGTAATAAAGTTATGATTTTAGAAGGTCCACTGCACACAGGAAATTATTAATAATCTGTAGCTCTAGGCTTATCTTCGAATAATAAATCTTTAAAGTCCCTTCAATCGAAACCACCGTGGTTTGATTGAATTAAATCAAGTTTCTTGAAATGAAAACCCGTACTGTCTCTGACCCAAACGGCTGTCTACTTTACGCCAATTAAGATATTCGCATATAGGTACGAGCAGTTGTCCAGTGGTCACAACCGCGACTAAGTGTTATAGATCGTGGGTTCGAACCCAGACAGGCGCTTTACTTTGTGTAAATTATTACATCACCATTGCTCTCAAAACGGTGAAGGAAAACATCGTGAGGAAACCGGCATGTCCTAGAACCAAAAAATTCGAAGACATGTGACATCTACCAACCCGTACTGGGCGTGGTGGATTACGGCCCACTCCATCTCACAGATAGGAGGCTTGCGTCCTGGCAGTGGAAACATTATAGGCTGATTATGATATATGATTGAGTTGTCTACGGTGCTCGTAGGATCCTTTGGCGCTTAAACGACATAGATCTGTATTGAAAAACAAGATGGCGGCGTTACGCGTCAAAAGGTCCTTGGGGAGTCTATTCACAGTACCTACCTACGAGTACCTCAGATTTTGCATCACGGTCAAAATCAGAGTGATCTTTATTCTCATTATTTTAAGGTTGCTGTTGCGTTACTGCCACTGACAAGTCTGTAGAAATCATTGTGATCTTAATTCTCGTTACAATAAGGCTGCTGACGAAACGTTTAGTGAAGTCTGGCATAACTCGACGAAAGTGCTACTAACCTGTTAGTAGCACTTTAGTCGAGTTATACCAGACTGGTTACTGTTCCAATTTGTCATTGAAAACAAAAGACGATTCGCAACTATTTCAATTTACTTGTAACTAAGTTTTGAATGTGGTTATTCGTTAGTACTTCGTTAGTTGTGCACGAAGAATTATAGATAACCTTCTGCATCATTCTGTGCCACAACTCCGCGATGGGATTTAAATTTCATGCAACCCGACGTGTCAGTGTTGACGTATGAAAAGTTGTCTAACCCATATTAAAAGCGATTAAATTCAACTTTTTTCGTACTACTTTTGGCTGTTTGTTTAGGATACTCTGTTTTTCGTCGCCGGCTCGTAGCTAAATAATACAAGCGCATGGGTCGGTCGATCAGGTTAAGCTACGCTTGCCACGGTTAGTCCGTGGATGAGTGACCATCTTTACATAACAAGATACCTCCGTGCCTCGAAAATTAAGTTAAACGTTGGTCCCGGGTGTCATTCGTAGATTTTTGGCAGTCGTTACGGGTCGTCAGAAGCACGGAAGTCTGACAACCAGTCTACCATGGCAAGAGGTATCGTATTACCCAGTAACCGGGTTGTGGAGGTCAGATAGGCAGTCGCTTCATGTAAAATACTGGTATTCAGCTGCATCCGGTTAGACTGGAAGCCGATCCCATCATAGTTGGCAAAAAGATGATGATGATTCTGTTTTTAGGTCAACGTTGTATGCTTGTTGTGTTCTATAGACTTAGGATTATGTATTCACGATTTGTTTTGATAAAAATTGAGGGTAATAATGTCCGCGATTTATTTACAACAATAACCTACATTATTAGTATTTCAATGCTCGTGCTATTAAATCTTTGTTTTAGTAAACAAAGGAATACTAACTGTCCCGCCATATATTTTTTTTTCAAAATGGCTCCCACTCATAAATCATAATTAAATCGATAACTGACATCAACGCAAACGGAAATTATAATAACACGTTAATCTGGGAAACGTGACGCTTTAAGGCTTAAAGCGTCGTTCAAAGTTGATCACATGCTACATCCATATTTTTTGTAGGTACTTGCGTATATCTTGTTGTTTAGATGTTTAAACATAATCACTCTGAAAACTTAAAGTAACGAAAAATCTAAGCAACAACATGTACGCAAATTACTTATTGATTTGAAACCCACTGCTGTGAAATGTAGGTGCTGCGAGGTGTTTTTCTCATTCGTTTTTAATTAAACAGGCTAGGCACAATAAAATCGGCTAAAATGATAACGGTGGTGGTTGCAGATTCCTATAAGTAATTACAAGATGGACTGCCTCGGTGATCTTGTGGTCGCAAGCTCCATTGCTGACCATGAGATGCTGGGTGGATTCCTTGTTGATCGGCCGAAAGTGCAGTGTGCTGTGCCAAGGTTGCTGATGAGGCTGAGGGTGATGACCAGGTATGCGCGGTCACGCTGAAGTATTTGCACGAAGGCTGCGCTGACGTTCATACTCGGGGTCACCAGTATAGAGGTATGAGGAACAGGGTGTACAGTTCACTCATCATCTATAGAAAAGGGAGGATCCTCCAACCAGACGGGTGTTGTGTCTGGCGGGCAACTGCCCAATGATTCATTTCGAGCCGTTGTATATATGCTAGTTGCGCGGTAAACTCTGCTTGCGAGATGCAGGACGGCGAGCTGCCCATAGCTCGCCGTCCGCAAGCCCGCGCCTACGGTGGCCGGGAATCGGCAATGGATGATTGGATAGGATAATTTATTTTTATGGTTTTGTTATGCATCCATACTTGTTAGCCAGTGACATTCTGGGACATTCTATACGTTCCGCTCTCCGAGCGACGTCGTATAGAATGTCCCAGAACATTTTTGTGGGCGCGTTTCGGGGTGCCTCGCTTATTCTAGATATAAGCTTCAATGAAGTTAAATAATGAAGTAAACAATCTGTCTCCGTCCGTCCTGTGGTTACAAAGTTAGATGCAATTTTTAACTGGATATAAACCGCTAATATTATCAGAAGGGTAATTATATTAGACTAGCTTCTAGCCGCGACTTTGTCAGCGTAAAATTTCTTGTTTCCCAGACCTACCGCGTCGCATCGCATCGCCTCCTCGCTCTATTATCTCGTTTTCACTTGGCATCTTTCTTACTGTTTGCTTGCCTCCTAAGAGTCCTAGTGTAATGTTAAATAGCCTATAGCCTTCCTCAAGGATTGGGCTATCAAACACAAATTTTTTTTTTCAAATCCGGCTGGTAGTTCTAGAGATTAGCGCGTTCAAACAGACAAACAAACTCTTCCGCTTTATTATTAGTATACATATTTGACAGTATGGAATAGCCAAAATTCAACATACAAGATGTGCTAGAAGAACAGAACAAGAATTAGCTTATTCAACTTTGTACAGTATTTAATTAATGCAAGACAACAGTGTCAATCTGTCAAAACTACCTCTAATTTCTCTACATTTTGACAAGTTTTTGACAATCGTTTTTCTCCGAGATGAGACTGCGACTGGATTTGGAACGATTTAAATTACGAGAATTGGCCTCCTAATAACGCCACATAAATTCACCAAATTAACTTCTGTTCAAAATTTTACACCGAAATTAATGTTAGTACTTCAAATAAACCAGAGAATTATGTCAGTGAATACCTCAAATCTCAGTTGAAATTAATTACTAATAAAATTAATAGCACTGTCGAGTTAATAAACCGACGTTCAAACTTAGTTAAGTGATGCTTTATGAGGTATTTGAAGTAATTTGTTGTGAGTATTATGGACACCGCTTTTTATTGCTTTCTGTCTGCTTTGAACATTTTCTTGAGAAAGAAAGAAAATACGTTTATTTGCGGCAAACATGACGCATCAAAAGAAAAAAATATATAAAAAAAAAGGTGGAGGAGGGAGGGGGGGGGGGAGGTTTGTTTGTTTTTGAGTAGCTGTGATGTTTGTGGTCTTGGGTCCGTTTTAATACATTTTTAGGCCCATTTCTATACAACAAATTAAATAAGAAATTAAGTATCTTTTAATTAAATAATAATGACTGTAAAAAGATTATTCTGCAATATTTATATTATACAGTGATTGTGATTTACTCGTTGTCTGTAAATAAAACACGTTAGTTTATATTAATATTAGTTTTTAATTGGTGTTGTCCGTTTTCTTTTTAAATTTTAAGCATGTTTCTAGCCTGAAACAGGTTCTACCTAGTTCAGGCAAATGAGCAACTGTGTCCTCTATAATTTTCAAGTTATGTTATTATAAATCTTCACCATTTTTATAAATAAACGATATTATTATTTATTTTATTTATATAATAAACGGCTTAAAAATAATTTGAAAACTCACTTTAAATAAATTAATATATAAAAACCGGCCAAGTGCGAGTTGGACTCGCACACGAAGGGTTCCGTACCACAAGGCAAAAAACACGTTTATTGTATGGAGGCCTTCAAGAAACGCCTTTTACGTTTACCTTTATTTATTTTGTAACGATATTTCGTTTATATTATTTGTTTTTATAGCGGCAATAGAAATACAGACTGTAAAAATGTCAACTCTCTATCTATTACGGTTCATGAGATACAGTCCGCTGACAGTCAGACGGACGGACAGTGAAGGCCTAATAATAGGGTTCCGTTGGCACCCTTTGGGTACAGAACCTATAACCTACCTACCTTGAACATACCCTGCTAGTTTTGTTCACCCCATCTGCATGCGATGTCTTGATTACCGCAAACTTGATAGGATTACTCGTAATTAAACGTAATTAAGTTCAGTTCATTGTGGCTGCTACACTACTTGTTACCCGTTCGGATAGTACTATCACTGTATTATGTTTGTGGAGGGTAAGTAATTTGGAGGTCACAGAACCAGCCTGTAATTGAACCACTGAGCAATGCGGTGGAAATGCCTACTTTTCATTGCGACTTTACATAACATTTCTTAGCGAGATCGTACAGTCAGCAACAAAAGTCAATTATCACTTTAGTGAATAAATCTTCTTCTTTCCAATTAAAGCACTAGGAAGGAAGGAAAGACGGACGTTTTGTGGGACTGTCTTAAATATTTAATTTTGACATTCAAAATGTGCTGATTCTCTGCTGAATAAATTCTTTCGATTTTTTTTAAATCTTTGGTCGCAAAATTCGAAGACATGTGACATTGCATTGGGCTCACGTGGTGAAAGAAAGAAAGAATAAAGTTTATTTGGACACAGTTCATGAAACACAAAATAAAAAATTACAAAAAAAAAAAAAAAGTTTTAAACAACAATAATGTGTGTCTCACGGCTGCGCCAAAAAGGTTAATTTCAGCATTAATGCCAGACAGATGCTGTCTGACGCTGGTTTTCTAATGAACCTTTAGGGAAATGGTGGATTATGGCCCACTCCCGCTCAATGAGAGGGGACGCCTATATCCCAGCAGTGGGATCATTATGATTATGCTAAGCAGCGTTATGCATATACAGAGTGTCCGGTAATTAATGGATAACCACTTAAGGAGTTATTGTACTTATCATTATGAACAACTACTACTATGGGACCAAACCTAAAATCGCGAAACACTCAGCTGTTTGATACATTTTGACGAGTTATGCGAACATAAATGACGTAGGGAACAGCTGATTTTTTTCCGCGATTTCATGTTTGGTCCCGTTGTAAAAGTAGGTAAAACATCTCCTTAAGGGGGAAGCGCTAAGGTAGCCCGCGAAATTCAAATTTTCTTACATTTTTTGCAATTTGATGGTCAGTATTAAGTTGTACGTTGATTAAAATACGATTCGCGGCCGTAACAAATATGTATTTACAGAATTATAATCATTACAATTAGTAATACAACTTGATATGTCAGTGTAATCCTAAAATGTCAAGATTTCATGAAATAGTCATTCGGTGGGATTACTTGGTCTTAGAGAGTTATGTTGATGACTTTCATGATTATAATTCTGTAAATACATATTTGTTACGGCCGCGAATCATATTTTAATCAACGTAAAACTTAGTACTGGCCAGCAAATTGCAAAAAACGTAAAAAAATGAATTTCGCGGGCTAACCTGGCGTTTTCACCTTAAGAGCGTTTACGCCGTACGACATTTCATAAAAACTTTCAACCCCGTGTTTTTCGAAATGAATGAACCGATTTTAATGAAACTTAATACGCATAAGCAGGATACAAAGGTCTAGAAAGTTAGTAAAGAACATTTTCACCGGATACTGTATTAATTACCATAATTACAATTTACATGTACACTATTCAAATCGATCGAACCATCTCACCCAATTGATTCGACCTATCGAGAACAGTTGTTAATTGGATTATACATACCCTTTGTTGGTTCACTCGTTACTCCCCTGTAATTTAGTTAGTGCGGTGTGGTGTCGAAGTTTAATTCATTCGAGCATTGAACGGGTCTTGAGGAATGTGTGCGAAGAACCAACGCGGCAACGATGGAACGGTGAACAGGAATTTCAAGACTTGTGCCTAGATCGAACGATGTATACTGAGTATGAGTTTGAAGAGGGCAGTGTTTATTTGTAGGTTGGTATCGAATTTAGGTCTTGCCTGTTGAAGATCGAGTGTAGAACCTAGAATGTATATTTTACTATTTAAGAGGAATTTATGTTTGTACAGGCATCGAGGTATTGAAGTTCTTATGTTTAATTTAGGGCATGTGGTGATGGGTTGAAGGACTGTTTTCATTGAGGTTCACAATTAGGTAGTCATGTTACTGTTAGCCTGTGTCATCCCACTGCTGGGCAAAGCCCTCTCCTCATGACTTCCATCTCTTTCGATCCAGGGCTCAAGTGGACTATCTGATCGTTTGTTTTCTCCAGCTTGTCCCGCCATCTTCTACGGGGTCTACCACCATGCCTTCTAGCTGTCAGGGCTCCACGTAGTGGTTATTTCAGCGCAGTCCCACTTCAGCTTAGCGGCTTTTTGAGCAACATCAGAAATCTGTGTTTTGGAGCGCAGTGTTGCGGTGGTGGTCATCTATTGCTGATTTTGCTCTAAGAACACTATAATTTATGATGTTATCATAATCACCATGTTTGGCACGGACTCTAGTGATAACTATAAGTTGATGAAAGGATGACAAAAACATTTGAACCATAAAACAAGACAAAACCAGTCCAAATACCGTTTTAAAAAACCGTTATCTTACTACAAAAGGAAAGTTTAAAATCCATCATTTTGCCGCGAAACCAACAATTTGCAGTCGTAAGCATTTGCCCGAAAATTTTCGCTCGCAACGGATTTGCGCGGATAAAAAAAAAAGAAATTTTCGCCCATCCGCGACGTAAAACCGCACAATTTGGAAGCTGTGCGTTGGTTTTAAAAAAGCAAAGCTTAATTAAACGCTTTGGACTGAATTTGGAGCGATTGAATGGAGTCATTATTTCTGTAAGAAAAAATGAACAATCGTTTGGAATTGTCGATTGAAATAGATAGTAAAATGGGATCTGGAATACGTAATAGAGGCAGCTATTCAAAATCTTATCTTATTGTTATCTACTTCTATAATTTTCCGTTACAGAGAAGGAACGACCATTACTTTTGTTCAGTGCGTATTGGCAGTAACAAACTAAGTATTTAGTCATAATCTATGGATCCTTCAAAATATTTTCTTAGTACAGAAAGTACATTTTAATGCATGCTGCGTGATGCATGCGATGCTGGCAGCCTTTTGAGCACTTTTCCTGTTGACAGTGATGCGGACGAATTTTTTGATATCTTATGATTATTTCTTGCTTTTCTTATTTTATAGTCATGTACATATTATTAATATCAACAAACATTATGAACAACTTTTGGTATGAGACAACACCAGAAATCGTGAAAAAAAAATCTGCTGTTCCCTACATTTATGTTCGCATAACTCGTCAAAATGTAGGGAACAGCGGATTTTTTTTTCGCGATTTCATGTTTGGTTCCATAGTAAAAGTTATTCATAATGATGAGTACAATGACCCCTTAAGAGGAAAACAGTGATTAAAATTTCACCCAGTAAAGTCTATTAGCTTATAATTATTGTGTAAATATTATCATGTTTGAAACTAAAATGCCTCTTAATCTCACATTTAAAACCCTTGCCCAACTTTTAATTTTATTCCCAAAATACTTGAAAAATGGATTTGAGTCTTACTGTTACTGTTAGCCTGCATCCCACTGCCGGGCAAAGGCCTATCCCCATGACTTCCAGCTCTTTCGATCCAGGGTTAAAGTGGACCACTGGTCATTTGTTTTGTACAGCTCGTCCCACCACGCTACGGGGTCTGCCGCGAAGCCTTCTAGCTGTGTCAGAGCTCAATTTGATTTTATTTTTATATGCACTTGTTTCTGTGGCACATACGAGTAAACCTGATTTTCTTCTCTTTCTTTCTTCCATACAAGTAAATAAAATAATTGAAGTGTCTGTGTGTAATGTCAAAATAACAACTTTGTGTATGTCTGCCTGTCTGTTTCTTTCGGCTAATCTCCGAAACGGATGGCCTGATTTTGACGGGACTTTCACTGGCTGATGTGAGAAATTGGGTTCCGTGCAAAACAATTAAGCCCCATGAAACCCAATATAGATGCCTTTTCACGCCTAAACCACTGAACGGATTTCTATGAAAAATTGGCAAGGATATAGCAATAGTAGACTATTTTCTGTTCCAGTAGCACGTTACCGTAGGATTATTTCCAACATCAGCTCGGCTTTGAGCTAGTTCTAAAATAAAAATACACACTTCGTATTACAAAATAATATAATGCCAAACAATAGCGTTCAACTTTAATATTAATTACAATAGAAACTCGATATTCATCGTCCTAGAATATTTTTTTTTTTAATTAAAATTTTGTTTCGTTGCCGAAGACAATAGAATTAATTCAGTTGGGATTTATTAAAAAAAAATTGAATTGTAATAATTAAAACAAAGTCATTCTTCATTTTTAATAATTTGAATAGAATTATAATTTGAGTTTTTAACCATATTTCAGTAACCATTTATATAAATCTAATAACTCACTGCTAAAAATTTTAATTTATGCAAACTATTCTAAATGTTTTAACTTGGGTTGACCTTACATAATAAAGCCGATTTTAGTAACGGTTTTAAGGATTTATGTAAAATAAATGTCGAAAGTAAAATTACAGCAGTTAAAATCTTTTCAAAGGTAATTGGCATATCTAATAGAATCAGTAATCCATTAATTGTTTATAATTTAATGAAAAGATTTGAAACAAAATTTTACCATAAAGTTGTTGCCAGTCTTCGTAAATCTCTTTTGAATATTTTGTAAAACGAGTCAATCCCATAAAAGTACACTGTTCTTCAAGATACAGGACCTCTTCGGTATGAGTGACTCCGTCATCATGGCGGGGGATCTCAATGCCAAACATCCCGCTTGGAATAGCAGCACGACCTCTACCAGAGGTAGGATCGTGTTCAAACTAGGCGACTCCCTCAATTTCGATATCATCGCTCCGATGTATCCCACTCATTTCCCGGGCGACCCCGCCCAACGTCCTGACGTTCTCGATGTAGCGCTTCTCAAGAATGTAAACCTCCGTTTGCAGTCTATCGAGACGGTACAAGAGCTCGACTCTGACCATCGCCCGGTCATCTTGCACCTGGCCCCCTATTCGGGCCTCCCGCACGACCCCAACCAGCCCCCCCAGACCAAAATAGTCACCGACTGGAGGAAAGTAAGCGAAAGACTGAAATCCACCACGTCTCCCCACTTAGACTCCATCCCCGAGCAAATTATCTCAGTCGCAGACACGACTGGGGCGATCGACTCGTTCACAGAGCACGTTCAATCCGTACTGACGGATTGCTCACGGGAAGTTCCAGTGATGGAAGACCATCGCTGGAAACTGCCCGATGACGTACGTGAACTGGTGACCGAGAAGAACGCTGCCATTCGTGCCTATGACTCTTTTCCCTGCGACGCGAACAAATCCCACATGCGCCATTTACAGCGTGCTGTAAAGAAACGCATAGGGGAATGGCGCTCCGAGGGATGGGATAAGATGATCGGCGAACTCGAGCCCACCCACCACGCCTTCTGGCAGCTCCAGAGGAAGCTCCGCTCCTCTGAAGAGGCCACAGTTCCTCCCCTCACACGCCCCGACAAAACGGTCGCTTTCGAAAATCTCGAAAAGGCCGAATGCCTAGCCGACAGCCTAGAGGCTCAATGCACTCCCAGCTCTCAACCAGTAGACAGAGCGCACCTCGACGAGGTGAACGCTGAAGTCGAACGGAGAGCCTCCCTCCCGCCAGTCGAAGACCCTGATGATCCTCTGCCTCCCGTCACTCCCGACGAAGTGCAAGACATCATAAAAGGGCTCGCAACCCGCAAAGCCCCCGGTTCGGACGGTATCACCAATAGGGTGTACAAACTCCTCCCCGCCCCCCTCATACTGCTCATGACCGCCATCTTCAATGGCGCCCTGAGCAACAACATCTTCCCCCAAATGTGGAAAGAAGCCACAGTCATAGGCATCCCAAAGCCAGGCAAGCCCAAGTCTGAGCCCTCCAGCTACCGCCCCATCAGTCTGCTCAATGTTTTCGGTAAAGTCTACGAGAGGCTTATTTATAAGCGCCTCAAAGACTATGCCGAAGCAAAGAGCCTCATCCCCCCCGAACAGTTCGGTTTTCGCACGAAGCATTCGTGCATCCACCAGCTCCACCGCATAGTCGAGCACATTAGCGCTGCTTTTCAGCGAGGTGCTTCGACAGGCGTCCTGTTCTTCGATATAGCGAAGGCGTTCGACAAGGTCTGGCACAATGGCTTATTATATAAGCTGTACCTGCTAGGTGTGCCAGACCGTCTCGTGCTCATCTTACGAGATTTTCTGTCGGACCGCACTTTCCGCTACCGTATCGAGGGCGCTCTCTCTCCCCCTCACCCCATCCGCGCCGGAGTCCCCCAGGGTTCCGTTCTGTCTCCCCTCATTTTCACCCTGTTCACTAGTGACATCCCGAACAGTAAAAAGGCACAGTTGGCGCTCTTCGCCGACGACACTGCCATATACTGTTCGGGTGTCAACCAGTCATCCATAGCTCGAAACCTCCAAACCTCCGCAAGCGCCTTGAGCGATTGGTTCCGGAAATGGAGAATCGAGGTCAACCCCGATAAGAGTCAGGCGGTCATCTTCTCGAAACCGCGCAAACTACCCCCCCCCCTCCCGCGCCCGATCTCTATGTATGGCAAGCCGATCCCCTGGGGAAAGCGAGCCAAATACTTAGGTGTCATCCTAGACCACAACCTCACCTTCAACGAGCACATAAAGACGGCGCGTTCGCGCGCCTCTTTCGCTCTCGGTAGGCTCCACTCTATGATAACTGCCCGCAGCAAATTGTCACTCAAGTGCAAATTGCGCCTCTACACCGCGGTCATCCGTCCCATCATGACCTATGCTTGCGTAGTCTTCGCACACGCCAAGCCGCGATTTCTGCATAAAATGCAAACCCTCCAGAACCGTTTCCTCCGAAAGGTCACGGGAGCCCCCTTCTATGTCCGAAATGTGAATCTGCATCTAGATCTCAGACTCCCCACCATCCAGCAGTTCATGAAACGCCTTTCCAAGCGCTTCTTTGACTCTGCCATAAAGCACCCCAATCCCCTGATTGCGGCGGCCTCCCGATACACTCCCTCCCGCATAAGTAGGATTCGCCGACCAAGGCATACCCTCACCATCCCCGACGACGCCACTACCCTCCTCCAGGAGAGCAGTAAGGCCACGAGTACTCTCAGTCGACAACACAAAAACAAGCTCAGACATCCGTCCTTCCGTCCTCGCCGCCGAGGCCCGTCGCGACGCCCCGCACCATCACCGTGCCCCCCCCGACCCTTGCTCGAGCCAGCCCGCGCAGCTGAGCCTGTAGTTTTAAATTCGCCCCTAAACACCAATAATAATACCGATCCAGCCTGTCCCTTGCTGTCCTCTTCCAGCGACGCCCTGAGCCGAGGTCCGAACCCCGCAGGGGGTTACCCTTAGCGCTGTCGCTTAGTTTTTAAGTTATTGTATGCCCTGGCTGGAGGCCTTAATTCGAGGCATCCACAGGAAAGTCCGGTTAAGCAGTAGCCATCCTCATAAAGGATGAACTGCGAGATGCCATTGTTAAAAAAAAAAAAAAAAAAAAAAGATACAGGATTCTATTCTAGTTTGAGGGGCAGGGACCTTCTCATAGTTATGTAATAGCCCATCCCTAATTGAAATAACACTGATGTTAGGTAAAATAAATATTACTTACTTAGTTTTGATGAACGACGTTACAAATTAAATTACTCTAACTAAATAGAATTTGAGTGACTGTTGTATTAGAAATTAATGATAACGGAAGTATTGGTAACGTCGTTCCTCTTATCTTATTTTACACTAGCTGCGCCCCGCGGTTCCACCCGCATAAGTGTCGATCCCGTACGAATATCGGGATAAAAAGTAGCCTATAATGTTCCAATTGCAGGGATACAGGCCTCCTCTCGGTGAGAGGGAGTGGGTCGCAATCCACCACGCGGGCCCAGTGTGGCTTCGTAGATGTCACATGTGTTCCAATTTTTGGTTCTAGGACATGCCGGTTTTCTCACGATGTTTTCCTGCACCGTTTTGAGAGCAGTGGCGGTAAAATTATTTACAAAAAGTGAAGCGCCTGTGTGGGTTCGAACCTGCGACTCTTAAGTCGCGGCCGATACTACTGGGCCACCAATGCTATTATTTAAAGTTAGGATATTGATAAGGTTAATAAATTATTTTAATTTCCATATTATTGCTTTCGACAGTACCCGTTGTGGTGGTCAGATAGGTAGTCGCTCCATGTAAAATACTGGTACTCAGCTGTATCCGGTTAGACTGGAAGCCGACCCCAACATAGTTGGGGAAAGGCTAGGCAGATGATGATGGAACAACTTAGTTAAATTGTTCCAACAAATATTGAAAAATCATATTACTGTGCCTTTCATCGAAATACGCTCAGCCGTTTAGATTTAAAAGGGTAAGACTGACAGATACTTTCGTATTTATGATATTAGTTTGGATTACATAGTCAGTTTTTCGATTGCAATATAACTTGCGAGCATCAGTAATATTTCTAGTAAGAACCATCAAACTTTTCATCATACATTTACCAAGAAATCTAGAATTTTCTTTATCAGAATAAATTACTCCTGAATAGGTACATCAGTTTTCATTCTATAACAGTTTCCAATTTTACTAATCAGATAAATGACTGAAAGTGAATAAATCCTAATACATTTTGGCCCATTGTACCGATGAAGCATTGATCTCGTGTCCTACAACTCAATTCCGCGTTTTAATCAAGACTGGGGAGATTGGGCAAAAATTGCTACATCTCGTTAACCCGGCCTTATGGCAGTATTCCGATTAGACGGGGTTGTGGTACGTGTGCGTACAGACTAAGGGAGAATGGGGTTGTCTGTTAGTGTTTAAGTTTTGGCAGTCAATATTTTTTTCTGATAGTGATGGCTGCAGACTTATGAAAGCATTAGGTACCTAAAGCCAAAATTACATTACGAAATTAATGGCATGAAATTACATAAAGAAAGGATGAAAAATATTGTAGGTTTATGGCACACGCGCAGGAAATACAAATAGTAAAGGCATTTAAATCAAACAAAGTAAACATTACTGCCCATGCATTTCTCAGAGAAAAGCGTGGTACAAGATCAACAAGGTTGCAAGTGTCAAGGTAGCACGCGAAATTAATTTCGTACGTTTTTTCCAATTTGCAGGTCAGTATCAGGTTGGATGTTGATCTAAACATGGTTCTCGGCCTTAAAAAATAATTATTTATAGAAAGAAACTCTTTAAGTTCACTTTATTCTATTGAATATTTCTTTTTCATGAAATCGTGACATTTGAGGCCAATTTTTTTTTTAATATCATTTGCAATCTGTTTGTCTAACCATAATCTGATGTGGTTGATCTTTAAATTAGATATCAGATCCAAGTAAATTATATGTTGTATAATATCACATGAAATAAATAAATATTTACAACAAGAACTACACCTACTCTGTACACTCACAAGGCACGCCTCCAGACGTTGGTACATTAATCCTTGCGTCTAATAGTTAAGTAGGGCGGGGTACATACTCGTGATTAACTCACAGACTAAAGATGACTTACCGTGGGAAGTAAACACTGATTATAGAGTTGAGCAGTCACGATCAAGGTCACTGGGTTAAGTTGGGTAATACTGTTTGCGGACGAAAAATATGACATAAAAGTTTTTTTTTGAGATACTGGTTTTGCGAGCACCATCTGTTACATGCACGTCAGTCACTAGTCATGAATATATGAGCTACTAGCGGCGCCCCGCGGTTTCACCTGCAGAATTGTTGATCCCGTGGTAATATCGGAATAAAAAGTATCCTAGATCCTAGAGACTGGATTTGTGTCCGTTTGATGTTAATAGAAAAGAGGAAGACCATTTCAAAGATGGGCAGATGACCTGAAAACTACTGCGGGGTCATGGAGGAGAAAAACTCACGATCGTGAGCTATGGAAAAGTCTGGGAGGGGCCTATGCTAAAGAGCAACGCAATCTGGAGATTTCAGATGTCTAAACTATTAAATTAAATATATTGTTAAACTTCATAGTTTGTAAGATTGCTAATAAAGGCTATTCGAATTTGAATTCGATGGTAATAAGGTTCGCCCTCTGTGGGACATTGGACTTTAACATTGACATAACATAACAAGTGGGTGTACTATAGATACACCTCCGCCAAACCCTTTGAATAATTCAGGCGTGATGTTCTGTTATGTATGTTAACAAAAAGTAAAGCGTCTGATATCGGCTTAAAACAAAACAAGAACGGAATGACAAGTAGTTGTGTTTCCTTACCATTTCTCACGGAGACATCCATAGGTCCTGTTTTACGCGAAGGACTGATGACATCATTGTCCCCTATTGTTTACATCATACGATTCAAATTCCTATGGGTCATATACATTCTTGTGCCTTCAATTGTTTGGGTCTTAAATTCGCTTATAGAGGTATGTTTGTGGGAATTTGACCTTTGTGACATGTAGATATTATAGTGATTTTATTACGGTAGGATTAGGTGACTAACATAGATAATCTGTGGGAAACTATGTTTGATGAAAACGCTTACCATTATTATAAGCACTGCCATCAAATTCCCTTCAACACAGTAGTAACAAACAGTTCTTGGAACTATGGAGCTTGTACGACACGTTTAATTTTCTGGGAAACACTCGAAAGTTCTGGGTTTTGGTTACTCGGAAATTGTGTGAATTTCACTAACTAAATTGTTTGTGGTCAGCCAATATAATCGCGTTCAAGAGCTGTCAGTGACATCATTGTTGTGGATTTATTGATACGGACCGCTCTTGAACGCGGTTTAAATGTCAGTGGTGCTAATAGCGTTCAGTTTCATTGGCGAACGTCACCTTTAATTGAGCAAATGAAAGCGAATGTTTTAAAAATAACTGTAGCTCAGAATTAATGTCGCCCCTTTACCCGTAACTGTTATTATTGGTAAACAAATTTTGTTTCTTAGCTCTTTAGCTTGTTTAAGCTACATTGACGGGCGGGTGGGTTATTTTCGAAAGTGTTCTTTTCTCACAGCTCTAAGCTACATTTACGGGCAAAGCCATGTAAATGCAATGTATGGTGAATTTTATGGTGAGAGTGTACTTTCGTCTAACTGCATAAATTGCCTAACGATTATGCATGTGTTTAGGATGGCTGTTATTATTAGCCTGTGCCACTCTCTTTCCACTTTTCTCTGTTGAACGCTGTTAAGGACTAGTTCTTGTTGAAGGAGTTTAGCTTATCCCGCCATCTCCGTCTGGGGCCAGGTCTGAGTGGAATACCTCGTAAGTTTGGCCCATTGGGCGTCTGACATGCGGCAAATGTATCCAGCCTAATTTCATTTTAGCAATACTCTTATGTGACCATAGACTTATAATAAAAGATGGACTCCGCGCCACGCATATCGAAAGTGAAGCACAGTAAGTATGCCGGGACAGCTTGTACAAACACGCCTCACGCTCACATTTACATCATAGTATGCCGACCGGCCGTCATTACGTGACACGACAGCGTCTATCGTCAATCACGCACACATAGATCGGTACGGTGCTTCACTTTCGATATGCGTGGCGCGGAGTCCATCTTTTTTTATAAGTCTATGTATGTGACTTTTAATTATTAATACTAATATTTGGCTTGGTTGAAGAAGTTTTGTGAAAATGGAGTGTTATGCAAAATCTAGAAATGTTCGTGTCGTTTCATCATAACATTGTCATCTTCTTAACAACGGCGCCATTCCAAAAAGCCTTTTACTCGTACTACCCGCAGAATGAAAATAAGTTTTACTATACATATTGGGCTCGTCCGTCTGTCCGTCCATTTCCTACGCCAGCCGCCATTTCCTGCAAGCGTCTCGGCCGTAGATCAAACGTCTGCGTATGAATGAGACAAATTGCAGGCAGGGAGTTTTGGAATTACCCCATATTGCATTGGGTATATCTAGGTAGCTATATAGATTGTAAAGATAATGAGTAAATTACAGCACTTATCACTGGCACGTTATATTTATAATCACTTCGTTACCAAATTGGTGATTTTTTCTGCGGTTTCATAAATTTTGGAGGGAGAAGTTTTGTCTGTAAAAGTGTCTTTAAATTTACTTGACTTCTAAGTGACTTGGAAAAGTGTCTTTAAACGAACAACTTATAGAAAATCATTTTATTATTTCATATAATTTCTGGTCAACTCATTAAGTACTCTTGTTAGCTGTTAATTAAACAAAAGAAATACTATTCACTACAAAAGTTAATATTACGATTGACAACAGATTTAATTTAAAAGGCTTTTGCAGGTTGTTTTTTACGAAAAATAAGAGACGAAGTTTTATGTAGCATGTTGCAAAAAAAAAAAACACAGCTGATTGCTAAGAATTTTCAAGGGAGACGCAATGATTTTATAGTTTGTCTAATTCATACTCCTTGTAAGTCAATCTTGCCTGGTCAACCGTTTTACGATATTCGGGATGTTGGACATTGTGATTTATAAATTGTCCGATATACCTGTGTCTCGGACCGAAATGCCAATTGTTATAATAAGTATTAGGATTGTGTTCGATGGTCAGTTTATTGTCAATTGATGACGTTAATGATTAACTGGGAACAAGGAAACTGCCGTTCCTGAAATGTAGTTGAAATTCGGGTTTCAGGGCTAAGCAGTTCTAGTTAATATTTTTTTTTTTTTTCTTATAATTGGGCTGAAAAATCTTTGAAAACTAATTAACTAACACTCAAATATTTATTGAAGTAGACATAAAAGAAGTGTGATCACAGATGTAAATAGACCTAGATAACGCAAGTATCGCTAGATCTGTATGAAAACCAAGCGTGCCATTTTTTGACTACGTCACAAGCATTATTTAGTGATGGGAAAATCAAGTCGATTCAAAGACGCTGCCGCGTGCGGCACCCGTCTCGCCCCACCCCCGGGGCCTAGCGCCAGCGCTCACGCTCACCCAGCCAGCAGTACTCCGGGGCAGCGGGATTGTCCGAAAGGGTTACCGCTACCCAGGAACATAAAGGGCTAAGAAACGAACACGGATGGGTTTTAGTCAGTAAGAGTCTGACACTCCCTTCGTGGAGCGGGAGGGGTCATTTGATGATTTCCCATCCTTGGGTTGTGTGCGCTCGGACACAGAAGCAGGTAGAGAGTTCCACTCTTTTGCTGTGCGCATTAAAAAAGACATTTGAAAACGCTTAGTGCGAATTGGTGGAAAAGCAACTTGGCAGGGATGGTAACTTGCAGTTCGTCTGGATGTGAGAAGGTAGAATCATTTACTTTAAAATAGTAATTTCGCTGCGTATTGTGTAAATGTTTATTACAGTATTTTCACATTTATTTTACCTCTGATTTTGCATCAGCATCAAAGTAACAGTGGTCTTTATTCTCAATTTACGAGACTCGTTTTAGAGATACAATTACAAATTTAAAAAAAAAAAAGGAACAAACATAAAACAAAAGAACCCGCACAACCACAAACCTGAATCTAATTAGCTACTAAAAACCAGTTTCCCAATAAAACAAGCGAGGATCGCCTGCCTAAAGTAGAGCAAATACCAGCCCGAAGCACAGATTAACTAACACGAGTTCGACCGTGAAAATTAACGGTAGATTCAAGCCTTGCTTAGCCGCCTGGCCTGTCTATTTTGATTAGTTTGCGATGGTACTTACCTAGGCTATGTTGCCAAGTTTCAAGCATTTGTCGGAGATTTGTACGGAAATGCAGCTTTCAGTTTGACTAATGATTTGAGGCTCATCATTCCAAACATCACCACACGTACACACACATCCTAACTAACACTCACCGCCCCTTACACGATGACTTTCCCTTTCTATCTAAACATACACATCATAGAAATGTAATGATACACATCAACTGACTTAGTTTTTAGCTTAGTTTAATTTATTTTATTTTTACTTGTTTTTCTTTAATCTACATAAAGCTGTACTGGTTAGCTTGATTTCTTACGCATGCAGCGCCAAACTTAGAAGTTTGGCGCTGCATGCCGGCCGAGATACAGGTTTTACCTAGTTCGGTTGCAGATGCTCCTATTTTGTATTTTATTTATAACGAGCGGCCCGCCCCTACTTCGCAAGGGTGCAATTTTTTTTTTAGAATGAAAACAAAGAACAAAAAAAGAATTAGCGAAATCAGTTCAGCTGCTCTCGAGATTTGCGCTTAGCAACACATTTAGCGATTCATTTTTATATTACAGATAGCTTACTAGTTTTAAATTGTTTTTGTACAATCTTTTTTAGTAAAATTTAATAATTATTATTATTAAAAAAAAAATAGGCTGATATACCGGCTGACTTTTTTTACCGTCTGGACAAAAAAAAAAAAAACAAATTAGTCGACAAATAATATAAAAAATCAACTTAGAGGCAAACTTCTCTACGCGCGGAAATCGTCAATCGTCAGTGAATTCGTAGCGACATTCAATCGTTTGATTGAAGCCGGAAGCCGCATCGGCCGGTTGACAAAGCCGACCGGTAAAGGATTGAATGCCGAACGAGATTTTTTATTTTAGTTTTTGTGTTTCTTTTTTTGTTATCTGGCGGCAACCATAAATGATGTATTTATCTGTTCTGTGCATAAATGCATATGAAGGTAACGGTACTTGTAACAAAAAAAAAATTGTTTTGTCTGTCAGTCTGTTCCGGCTAATCTCTAAACCGGCTGGACCGATTTTGACCGGACTTGCACTGTGGCAGATTGCTGATATTATAAGGAGTAACTTACTTTTATTTTTGAAACAAAAAGGATTAGTAAAGAAACACATTATTGCTTTGCGTAATCCACTTTTACGAAGTCGCGGGCACAGCTAGTAAAAAATAAAACAAAATCTCTTTGTCTGTCCGTAAATAAACCCTAGAAATAACAATACAAGTACTAAGCCTACCCAAGCCTATACAGGGTGAAATTGAAAACATGCGACAAATCGAAATGGGAGATTGTACTCATCATTATGAACAACTTTTACTATGGGACCAAACCTAAAATCGCGAAAAAAAAACAGCTGTTCCCTACATTTTGACGAGTTATGTGAACATAAATGTAGGAAACAGCAAATTTTTTTTTTCGGCTGTCGTCAAAATTTTTCTTTTTCTCTTCTGTGTTTTATCATTGTTTTCTTCTTCTTCTAATGCAATAGCCAACAATACTACAGCAACTTCGATTTATTCCGGTCTGAACCCCTGAGTTCCCCCCTTCACCCCACCCCTACTCGATCTCCTTTTCAAAAAATATTTTTATATATTATATATTATTTCAAGAATGAAACTATTTGACTAGGCGCAGAAACGGATACGTTCGCAAGCGACGGTACGGAGCAGATCGTATGCGTTGACATGCTGCCGATGTTCGTATCCTTTCCGATCCGGTGCGGTGCGAACCGTTTGGTGGAAATAGTCCCTTTTTTGTGTGCGAAAAGTTTAAATAAATAAATAAACGAGCAAATAGATACCAATGATACCAACAACGAATACAAGAGAGCAGTGGTGGCCCAGTGGTAACGGCCGCGACTTACGAGTTGTAGGTCGTAGGTTCGAACCCAGACAGGCGTTTTACTTTGTGTAAATTATTTCATCACCACCAAAACGGTGAAGGAAAACATCGTGAGGAAACCGGCATGTCCTAGAACCAAAAATTCGAAGACACGTGACATCTACCAACCGCACTGGGCCCGCGTGGTGGATTACGGCCCACTCCCTCTCACAGAGAGGAGGCCTGTGTCCTAGCAGTGGGAACATTATAGGCTGATTATGTCACATGTTATGGAACTAATATAAGACAAATAGCATTAATATCTCCGAAATGTCCTTTTACTTTATTGGAACACTATCTCAAAGGAACCATCACTATAAATTGTCCATCACTGTAAGTGTCCATACAACCATACCGAGAATAACGTTCAAAGTGCACATATGCTTCAATATTACCTCTTACCTCTTGCATGCATTCAGGTGTTCAGCTAGTAAATAAAAGATTACTTCGACCGAACGTCGCCTTGGCTATCCGGAATTTGCATAAACTACGCCATTTTGGGCACTTAGTCGACCCATTGTGTGGGACCTTAGTGACTGCAAGCTTGGATGTTTTCATTGTGTGTTAAGTCTGAAATAATAAACTATTACATTATGCTCGACTTGGCGGGGGCACTGCCCTGTCCCCAGATTTCAAATCTAGAGTAGTATAAAAGCAGACGATTACATCAAATTACTATAGTAACATAATCCGAAACTTGAATGTGGTGTCCTTGAGACAGTCGAACAGATGGGCATGGTTTGGTCAGGAGCTCCGCACTCGCTGTGGGTGTCAAAGGGATCTATAATCCTCAATTTTGCTTAGTATTTCGTTCAAGTGTAGTTTATTGTTTTAACACGAAACATACCATATAGCACAACATTTTTGTAATCAGATTTGTACATCTGGCTGTACAAATCTGATTACAAAAATTTTGTGCTATATGGTATGGTATGGTTTTGTGTTGTATTGTGTGTTTTTTGTGTGTGTGTTTTGTGTTTTTTTTTGTGTGTATTTTGTTATTTTGTGTATTTTGTGTTTTGTGCAATTTTGTGCTATATGGTATGTGGGAAAATTAATTGTTTTTAAGAGGTAATTTCTGGAAATTACCTCTTAAAAACAATAAATTTTCCCTTTTTTATAAATTTATAAATATTAGTTTACATAGCATAGGCCGCGATAGGGTGCAATGGCCGTTTTGCGTGGATGTGACGCATGTTTTCTCCCAATTTGTTTTTTTTTTCTAGGTATGTTTTTTCTTTTGATGCGTCATGTTTGCCGCAAATAAACGTATTTTCTTTCTTTCTTTCATAGTGTTCTAGTTACACATTATCCGTTAGTGTTGCCTTTAGAATGCATTCAGGTGTTCACGAAGTAAATAAAATATGACTGCGACCAAAGTCGCCTTCTTGGCTATTCGAGTTTGCATACAGAGATCAATGGATCTCTGTACGTGTATGTGTCTCTTGAACCCCTTTCTCAATAACTAGACTGTTCACAAATGTGTGAACAGTCTAGTTATTGAGAAAAGAGTTTTACATTCAGTTTAAAACTTAAAACTCTTGTGATGTTTACAGATTTGGCTGAAGTTAAAGTCAAATCGTTCATTTTAATTAGGCACATTAAAGGGATTTTGTAATGTAATAAAATGTAATAATATCATATAATTCAATTAGCAACCACTGGTTTTGTGTAGTGCAGAATTTTATGGCTAAATAATAACAGCCGCACAAGCTGATCGATCAGGTTAAGCTACACTTGCCACGGTTGGACTGTGGATGGGACGGTGACCATTTTTACTTACCGAAACCCCTCCGTAACTCGGAAAGCACGTTAAGCCGATGCTCCCTATTGTCATTCGTAGATCTTTGACAGTCGTTACGGGTAGTCAGAAGCCCGAATGTCTGACAACCAGACTTACGAAGGAGTATCGTATTACCCAGTAACTGGGTTGTGGAGGTCAGATAAGCAGTCGCTCCATGTAAAATACCAGTATTCAGCTGCATCCGGTTAGACTGGAAGCTGACCCCAACATAGTTGGGAAAAGGCTAGGCAGATGATGATGATGCTGAATTTTAATTGTCTTTTACTCAGGCAAAGACAAAGATCTGGCATTGTCCCTACTCATTAGTTAATATGTTTAGAGATATCAGAGACATGTTGATTACAAAATTGGGTCAAGGATATACCTACAAAAAAAAAATGTATCACACACTCCGGGAGTGCCGACAGAAGTGAAAACAAAACACAAACAGAATACTTTGCCATCACTCACTGACATATCGGATAACATCAAAACCGAGTACATCCCGAGGACAGCCGAACACATCCGAAGCGGGTATTTTTTGAATCGTCTTGTAAACAAAACACGCGCGATATCGCTTACGGTAACAGTGGCGCAAGTTCAGTGGTTTTTTCTCATCTCAAAAATATGCCCAACGCTCCTAAAGAAGTTTTCACTTAAAAAAAACTTAGCCCGTACTTTCTCATAGCTGGGCCTCTCCTAAATGTTTAAATGTTTACAAGAACTCTATTCCCATTTCTTTAATCGTTACAAAACCATAAAAAAACACGCATTTGGTAAGGGGGTCTTTATATTATTTCGCACCGTAGTAGACAAAATGAAAATATTTTATTTCACATAAACCTACATGGGCACTTATGAAACGTCAGAAGCTAGGTGCACGGTTCCTATGGAGAAGAACCGGCAAGAAACTCCACGGTTACTCTTTTAAAAATAGTTGGTTTTTACAATGTTTTCAAGTTACAATAGGTATGGGAGGACAGCGTAGGCCTGTCAACAAGTACCAGGTACTTGATAATATAAAAAATCATCTACAGAGCTAAAGTTAGAGCACTACCATACTGTCTTTCAATAAACACACTTTTAAAACCGAAGATAAACTCAGCTTACTAGAACTGCAGGAAACCACTCGCATAAACATTAAGTTGCTTGCACCATATTTTTCCACATAATTTTCTCTCAAGCCTCACCTCGTGTGCCTCTAATATTGCCTGCATCGCATTCAGGTACTGGGGCGGTAAATAAAAGATTATGTGGTGGTTAAATTTTCAACTAGCCAGGTAGCCACGTAGCCAATTTTGGGATGCGCAGTTTCTGAGCGGTTTTCTTCAAGCTCGTAATACTAAAGAGGCTGTTTGGTTAAGTTTGTGAAACATTATTTTAAGAAGAAGAAAAATAATTTGATTGTATATCTGGTTGTTGAAACATAAATGAAGGGGTGACAAAAGAAGTTTTAGTATTAAAATTATGCGTCAGAAACGTTATTTTTATAAATATGTATGAAACATTTTAAACAAAAAAAAAACTTAAATAATTACTAGGGCTTAAGAGAATAAAAGTTAAAAGCACAATATCAGCAAAAAAAAAAAGCCTGGAAAAATCTACAATGTAGGTATAAAAAAGTGCTTTATAATTTTTCATTTTTATTTAGCTCTCTTCGTTTGCACTGTTTTTTAGGGTTCCCTACCCAAAGGGAAAAAACGGGACCCTATTACTAATACTCCACTGTCCATCCATACAATCCATACAACAAACGCGATTTTTTGCTGTTATTTTATAATTATGTAGTGTTAAATATTGTATGGTGTTACGGAACCCTTCGTGTGCGAGTCCAACTCGCACTTGGAGTTTTTTTTTATTAATAATAAAACTATATTTTTATTGTTAAAATATTTTTTAATTCAACCTGGCAATTTTCCTTACTTATTTTCAACCATTAAGCATCACAAAACAGTGGTTCTCCAACTACCATACAAGTTACTTCAAAGTTATAATAAGCACTGTAACACTGCCTTAACTTGGAACTTAGTCGAGATAGCCCACACTTTGTTGACTTAAATATTGTTAATAATACAAAATGCCGTGTTAGTTTCTGTGAACAAAAGTTGGTACGCTAGTTAAAAAGTAGGTCCTGCAATGTAATTTAAGAATAGTTTTTGTTTGATTTTCTTGAGAAAGTGAGGTGGTTGACGCACTTTGCTGGCAAGCGCTTTTTTTTTTGTGTGACTCCTCAAATGACCCCTCCCGCTCTGGGTGGAGCGGAAGGGAGTGTCAGACTCTTACTGACTAAAACCCATCCATGTTCCTTCCTTAGCGCTTTATGTTCCGGGGCAGCGGTAACCCTTTCGGACAATCCCGCTGACCCGGCAGGCTTCAGCCCTAACGGGCCCCTACACTGCTGCTGACATCTCTTTGTACCTCTCACTACGTGGCAAGTGCTTCATCATCTGCCTAGCCTTTTCCCAACTATGTTGGGGTCGGCTTCCAGTCTAACCGGATGCAGCTGAATACCAGTGGTGGTGAAGACATTAGATGGCAGGTGCTTTGGTTGAGAGGAACAATGATAACAATAAAAAACTAGGTACACAAATACATGAATATGTTATATGCACATACATACTATTTACTATAATATATACTTACCCCCTTACTAATAAACAGATGAATAGTTACACACCGATTTCTCACTTTCAGTCGTCAGTAATTTGACTTTCGAAAGAAGAAGACAAAGCGTTGTGTTCGTTCGTTTATTAGTAAGGGGGTTAAAATATAAATATACACAAATTCAAGGGAGAGAGGTGTTGATATGACTCTACGCTATTTAGTATAATATCATCTTTCACACAGTCCATCCACGTTTCGTAGGACTTCCCCTATAACTCTTATAGCCATCTGTGGAAGGCTCATACTCAAAACTTTCCTCATGACATTTTCATACATACAAAATATACCCGGCGATAAAAATATTATCGCTTATTTAAAACTTTTAATGAAATAAAACCAATAAAGTCTTTAATTTAACCACGTCGCTTTCGCACCATATTATTATTGTCCCGAAGAATATTTTATTTCCTCCATCCATCATTTCTTGGGTCGTAATCATATAGCCATTCACAATTTCACATTTTATACTCAATGTCATGATACACTCAACATGTGTATACTTCGCCTACAGACACTGAGGCCAAAACGTGCAAAGTACATTAACCAAAAGTACTTGAAACAGGAAGACCCAAACCTCACACTTCATAACCCCGTACCTAACGAAATAATCTCAAACTCATATGAAGTTACAGAATTTATAATATCTGCAAAACTTTGGGTAACAAGCTTTACACTCATGCCAGTTTTCACTGACACTAGGCAACACCTAAATAAAAGCGTGCTGTTGGACTTTCAACTTTCGACGCTGGGCCGAGCGTTGAATATGAAGCAGACACTTTCAGTTAGACGTTCGTTTATGTGTTAGTGAAACGAACATGAGTAATATTTTACCTGCTCCAACCTTTATAACGTTAGACCCTTTAAAATTTGCATTTATTACGCATTAGAAATTTTGAATGACATAATTAAGTCTTAGGACAGACGGACGGTTTTATGATTCTGTTTTATGACTTTTTTAGTCTGTGTACCTTCTGTCTGGTTATCCTAAAATAATATTACGTCAGAACGTTATCTATTCAGCGGTCATTTTGGTATTCATATTAATTTTATTTTTATTTGCTAGTAAATTTATATTTTCTCTTATACTTAACGATACTTTAGGAATTATTGATGTTCAAAATGGAGTATTTGCAATTACTAGTTTTATGATCAAATTCTATCATACAAAACTTCAAAAAGCACGCCTGACGTCAGTTCATGAAAAAAAAAAATCTTTTCTTATTTAATGTGACTTTTCTTCAACGGTGGCGACCTCTCGCGTCCGGCCCTGGTTCAAGGCATGGTCCGGAGGCGAGTAATGGGTAGTTCGCCGTCCGATCAGGACCAGGCTCGTGCCAGACGGCGCTTATGTGTTGTCAGCATCAAAGGAGGGGCTCGTCAGGGCCGAAGCCTGCCGGGGCAGCGGGATTGTCCGAAATTGTTACCACTACCCCGGAAGATAAAGGGCTAAGGAAGGAACACGGATGGGTTTTAGTCAGTAAAAGTCTGACATTCCCTTCCGCTCCACCCAGAGCGGGACGATTGACGATTTCCCATCCATAAAAAAAAAAACTTTTCTTCACAAAATACAATAGATAGAGATATATGCGATATACTTTTAGAATATGATCTTAGATTTCTAATTGTTTCGAGAAATGAAGGGAGATTGTCAAGGTGATACTTATGTTGAAGAAACTGTTTTTTTCTATTTTGTGTAACTTGTTAAGTATGTGGAATAGAGATTTAACATTTTGGTATATGTTTTTTAACTCTTTGTCTAGTATCATGTAAAAGGAATACATGATTCAGTGAATTTTTCTCGATACAAAAAAAATGCAAAGTTATAAGTATCTATTTTTTTTACCTTTTTTCAACATCAATGGAATTTACTTTAAAACATAGAGAATTATCATATCAAAGTTTACTTAAAGTAGCTTTAAATTTAATTCATTTATTTTGTTAAAAAGGAGTAAATTCGTTTTGGCACATATTACGTTGTTTTATTCCGAGCGCACGCACATTATAGCCATCACTCTTCTTTTGCGTTTCAAAAGTAATTGCATCACTTTCGCTCGCTTAGTAGCTTTTCGAGGATTTTAGATTTTCCGGGTAGCGCCTTAACTTTTTATGCACATCAGACACAGTTTTCAAGCTAAATTGTAAACGATATCTCTGTTTTGGTTAAGCTCGAAATTCATTCGTATCATAATCAGCCTATAATGTTCCCCCTGCTGGGACACAGGCCTCCTCTCTGTAAGAGGGAGTAGGCCTTAATCCACCACGCGGGCCCAGAGCGGGTTTGGTAGATATCACATGTCTTCGAATTTTTGGTTTAAGACAATGCCGGTTTTCTCACGATGTTTTTCTTCACCGTTTTTAGAGCAGTGGTGATGTAATAATTTACACAAAGTAAAATGCCTGCCTGGGTTCGAAACCACGCCCTAGTGCACGTATGTCAGTGCCGATAGCACTCTGCCGACACAGTGCTCTAAAATATGGTGCTATGGGCCTTAAATTCCAATTTCATTAAAAAACATCTACTTTACGGCCCCTTATACAAAACAGGATTAAAGGTGGATGTTTCCCTCCCCCTCTACCCTGTAATGCATATGTAAGCGAGATGCAAACATATTTATCGACATAACAAAGTGCTGTAACGACTTAGGGCTTTTTACACCCGTGTGACAAATGGACCTTTTAACGTTGTACGTAGCGGTATGGCTGTGTTCTCACGGTGCGACAAATGTACGGGATATGGATGGTAAAGCGTAATTTGAGAGAAAATGTGAAGTTCTATAAGGTATATCCGATAACGAATTGTCATGCTTATCGAAGTTAAGTGCTTCGTCGCAGTAGCTGTGTGGTAATTTTACCTTTTCAATTTTGCAAATGAGGAATGCAAAGAGAGTGCTATGGTTCTTAATGAAAAAAAAAATTATATTCCGTAAAAAAAAAAAAACATCACAAAGTGAAAAGTAACTATATTTTTGTTTTTTTGCCACTTAATTCCGAAATTAAAGTTAATTTTCACATAAAATTGTAGTGTCTCGTTTTGTTCTTTCAGAAGTTGTTTTTTTTTAACATCCCTCTTTTTTTAAAGTCAGATAAAAAGGTGTAGATATTCGTGGAAACTGACTTAGTGTCTAAGTTAGCGTTTTTTTAAATAACGTTATCATACAAAATATAATAAAAAAATCGTCCTAAATATCTATAATTATTATGCAGTAATAATTAAATGTGTTTTTGCTGTCGGGTGAACAAAAAAGCTTTTTGTTCAGAACAATTAAAATTAAATAATTTATTAAGTGTCTATTATTATTCAAAAAACAACACTGAAGTTGCCCTATTTATGGATTTTTGCTTGGGCTTATAATTTGAAAACCAAAAAATCATACACATAGATAGGTAGAATATTCTTTATTATGTAGGTACTTCCACCATAACAATTACGTATTTTAATAACAATTACGCATTATATTTTTTGTGGCTATAATTTACTAATTACTACATGCTATTTTTTTATTCCTTGTTTTAATTGTAATACACAACAACTTAGCATTGAAATCAATGAGTGAACAATTAGTCATCCCCTGTTTTCCTACCCTTAGGGTTAGATTTTTTTTACCAAAATTATATGAAACCAACTTCGGTGTATACCCTTTCTAATAAAAGAATAATTATCAAAATCGGACTAGTCTGTAAAAAGCTATGCGCGGTCATACATAAAAAAAATATACGCGTCAACTTGAGAACCTCCTCCGTTTTTTTTCGTCGGTTAAAAATGTAGACATTTTACAAGGGGTGACACAATGGGCGGTCTCATCACTAAAAGCGATCTTTTCAAGACAATCTATGGTAATACGCATGTAGCCTACTTAATACCTACTTAAGCTTAATCCACACAAAGTAAAAACCAGACTTTACTATGCTTACGTCAGTTTTTTACCGCTTACGGCTACCACCATTTTGTTTTGTTCGCTCAGCGGATAATGCGAAAATGCGTTGTTCATAAAATGTGTGCGTGCATTTTGAGTGTTCTGAAAAAAAAAAACGTTTTTAACTTTTTACTGCCAGTCTGTTTGAAACAGGCCACATTTTATTATCTATGGCATTTTTATATTTATTTTCATGACGATCACATTTACAGTCCGTCCACAGTTATTTTAAACTAGTTTTAGTTTTATTAAATTATTTATTAATTATAATTTTAATGATCACGTGTTTAAAATACTGTAAGTTTTTTTAAATATTATTGTAGTGGCCACACTTATGTTAGGTACCACGTTGCATGACTAATTTGTCATTGGTTTGTGTTACATGAAATTTCTGTCTATGTGGCTTCAGCCTTAAAGATTAAGTACCTCATCATAACCATCGCCACCATTATTTCAGCTGAAAATCGTCCACTGCTAGACATGAGTCTGTCCCGTGGTGCTACATCAACCAATCCTGTGCTGCTCGCATCCAGTGAATTCCCGCGACCGTTATCAGGTTATCTGTCTACCTTGCGGTCGCCACTCTAAAACTATACTATAAAAATATTCCGTGTTTATTGGCGTTCGTCCACAACCCAGGAATTGGAGTACACAATGGACAAAAAAATATTTCAAACCTGTTTTTTTTTTCAGTATTAATTTTTATTGTCTTTCATTCCGCATGCGGAAATCATTCACATGTTCTGACATTGTCAGGTTTATAGGATAATGTTTTGTTTTTTATCACACAATAGTAGGTACTTTGATTTGCGTGGGACTCGTTATTTAATTTTTATGACTAATTGGAAAAAAATCTGATCTGCAATTCATTTAACATAACGTAAACCTAATAAATTTTATGCGGTTGTTAAATATAACGTAGAAGGTAGCAAAAATTGAGAAGCATGTAATTTTTTAATCTAATCTAACATTATAAAGAGGAAAGATTTGATTTTTTGTATATTTTTTTGTTACGCTTCACGCTAAAACCGATTATCCGACTTTTGGTCACGAATATAATTTTTAATACCTACAAAATTACAAATTCATCCAAAAATCGTGATGGAATCTTAATGAACTTTATGCTAGCGAAATTTTTTAATTTCGCTAGCATAAAGTTTTTTTTACTGCAAGCTGATATTTAAACATCCGTAACAGCTTTTTAGCAGTCAAGCACATCTTTGATAAAAATCCTGTTTCCTTACGACGACCATGCTTACTACTAACACCAAGCTTAGGGAATAAAACCCTTTGAAATTTTAAATAAGTACGAAAGAATAATTATAAATCAACAACTTTATAGATCTAACCAATATAATTGCTAATTAATATTCTGCAGTAACCACAAACAGAAGGCCAATTCTCGTAATTTAAAACGTTCAAAATCTAGTCGCAGTCTCATCTCAGCGACAAACAAATGTCAAAAACTTGTCAAAATGTACTGAAATTTGAGGTATTTTTGACAGATTGAGACTGAGATCAGACAGTGAACGTTCTTAAAATTACCAGAATTGCCCCTCTGATATTCTGCAAAAGTTTATAAAAACAAAACACAAACCTCAAACACTTTACACAGTGACAACACTACATTTCAACAAACTAAATGCAAAAGCTGCTTCAAATTGCGGCTAAAAACTTAGCCAAGAAATAAACTAATACCTCACAAGATAAAAACTCATTTTGACATCGCACAATAGAAAACTTGTTACTTTAAAGCTCGCTGCACACCCTATTTTGCGACAGAACAAAATGACACAGAATGTAATCCGACTTACTGAAGTGGAATTTGCATAGCTGTCTTATTGTGAAGACAATTGAATTGAAAACAATGTGTTGCTGTACTAAATAAATGAGTTTATATTTGAAATCATATGTGAACTAGTTTAAGGGGTTTATGTTATTAGTACTTTGGTTAATGTGATCAGTGGTAACGGCTCCGACTTATGAGTTAGTAGATCGTGGGTTTGAAACCTGACAGGCACTTTACTTTGCGTAAATTCATCATCAGTGCTCGAGAGTTCTATGTAGGAAATTTCTACTTGAGCAGAACTAACGTGGTTATGTTCCACGAGATGTTGTCTTCTCCTTTGTCTGAAGCCGCTAAACCGCTGTTTATGTTATTTAGTCGTAAGCCATTATTTAGTAAGTAGATGTATTTTAGTTAAAGTATGTATAAAAAATCCTTAAATAAATTGAAATAAAAAAAATCATCAGTGCTCTCAAGACGGTAAAGGAAAACATCGTGAGGAAACCTGTACGTCTTAGAACCAAAAATTCGAAGACATGTGACATCTTTCAACCCGCACTGGGCCTGCGTGGTAGATTACAGCCCACTTGAAGAGAGGAGGCCGTATCTCAGCAATGGGAACATTATAGGCTGATTATCCTTTGGTTAATTGATGACTACACAGTGAGTATGTGCAGTAACTGTGTTGTGGAGGTCAGATAGGCAGTCGCTCTAAGTAAAATACTGGTATTCAGCTGCATTCAATTAAAGTGGAAGCCGAACATAGTTGAGAAAAGGCTAGGCAGATGATAATGTTACACTATCCTCCTTACTAATAAACGTATTATATCACCTATATAGTTACACAGCGATTTCTCTCTTTCAGTCGTCAGTAATTTGATTTTCTAAAGAAGAGACAAAGCGTTGTGTAACTATACAGACGATAT
Organism: Gortyna flavago; assembly: GCA_963669345.1. Taxonomy (NCBI): domain Eukaryota; kingdom Metazoa; phylum Arthropoda; class Insecta; order Lepidoptera; family Noctuidae; genus Gortyna; species Gortyna flavago. The sequence continues at coordinate 13,298,175 of OY770145.1, read as the reverse complement.
ACAACGTTTATTAGTAAGGGGGTATATCTGAAAGTCAGCTACCTCTATACAAAATTTTATCAATATTGGTCCAGCCGTTTGAGCGTGAAGAAGTAACAAACATATAAACACACAAACACACACACAACCTCAAACCTCATACATACACACTCACAAACTTTCGCTTTTACAATATATGTGTGATATATAGTATAGTATAGACTGTATGGAAGTATGGATTTTTCAACACACATATAAACAGACAAGAGAAAATAACAGAAAATACAAAGGTGATACTTATTTCTACAGAAATCTCTTTCAGTATGCCTGCGATAGGAAAGTAGATAAAAACAGATGAGAAATTAATATCAATATTTTGTAATTAATATGATGCGCTGTTGTGCATCCAATTTCTAATATAATTTTGTCAGTAAGTGGCTGTCGAAATGTTTAGGATACGATCACTTCCTTAAATGGAGCTGTAGCGATATCTACGCCACATGCGAACAACGCGTCATACTGACGTCACGCAAAATCCTGCATCTCGCAAGCAGAGTTTACCGCGCAAATAGCATAGATACAACGACCCGAAATGAATCATCGGGCAGTTGCCCGCCAGACACAATACCCGTCTGGTCGGAGGATCCTCCCTTTTCTATAGAGGATGAGTGAACTTTACACCCTGTTCCTCATACCTCTGTAAAGCCAATATTTTACATGGAGCGACTGCCTTTCTGAACTCCATATTTCAGTTATTAAGTAACACGATACCCCTTATCAAGGCTAGTTATCAGGCTATTGGGCTTCTACTGACTCCAACTGTCAAAGATCTGTAACGGCTTAAGGTGCTTTCCACGGATTGGTAAGGCTTGGTATGTAATGGATCCATCCACCATATGGATTGACCTTGGTTATGGTTTCTTAACCTTGAAGATTGACGTTATTACTTAGCCCGAGCCCTTCCTACGTTCCCCAAATAGAAAAATAAAACACAGAACAAACGAGAACCTTGAAAAAAATCCAATCTATATCTCATACACTGAAACGCTTTAAACAGATTGACGCTGAGAAAAAAGTCGCGTAAAACTGCGTTTTCTCTTTGTTCCCGGCGTTTCTGGATTTAATCGTATTTTTCTCGCATATACAGGTCTTTTTACCGTCCACATCTGTCTGCGGACCTTATTTGTTTTGGTTTACGCTACCTTTTTCATTATGGTGTAAATGGATATTGGGACGGAATGGCCGATGCGGTGGAGTGCGAAGTTTTGGTGATGACAGCAGCTGGTTATTGGGATTATTTATGTTTATCATGTTCAATACTTACTAATAAACGTATTCTATCAGGTGAATAGTTACACACCGATTTCTCTCTTTCAGACTTTCGAAAGAAGAAGATACAGCGTTGTGTAACTATACAGAGGCTATACAACGTTTATCAGTAAGGGGGTTAATCTATGATCATTTTCAAGGGTATTTATTTTTTAAATATCGCACCGTTATGCTGATAGGAGCCTTTTTGTCCTCGCACATGTCTTTTTTATGGTTTGTTTATTTTTTTGTTTGTATGTAGTTATTAATAATATCTTCCGTAGGGACTGGCACTCGCAAAAGACAGAATTGTGTGGAAAAGGGAGTCTAAGTTGATTTTTGATTGACCGTAAAAAGAAGGTCCTAAATAAATGGTTGCAATGGAATTTGAACTTTAAAATATTGTGTGACACTGAGTTTGTTTTTCTAAAACTTTACAATTCTTTGTTTCTTGTTTCTGCCCACGACTTCCCTACCTACTACTACCCCATCGCATCGTATCGCCTGCTCGCGCTATGACTCCGTTTTCGCTTAGCGTGATGTTAAATAGCCTACAGCCTTCCTCAAGAATTGGGCTAGCAAATGCAAGAATATTTTTTGAATCCGACTTTTATCTCCAGAGATTAACGCATTGAAATAAAAAACAAACTCTTTAGCTTTATTATTAGTATAGTATATAATATATATATTCTGAATTTAAACATTGCATATGTCGCAGCCAACTGGTTAAATTAGCCGTTCAGTTAACCGCCTAGCCTTTTAACTAAACGGCGGCCGTTCAACTAACGGCCTGAATGATATTCAATTACAGTTTAAGTTGGAAGTCTGTAACCAATCACGCGCGAGCCGAATTGGTCGCAGTAACTAAGCCAGTGCACCCTGACCAAATGGGTTAGGTTAGGTTAGAACTGTAATCAACCGCGTGCGGGCCGGAGAGCGAAGCGAGGCGAGCACTACCTCTAAAGGCCAGGCAGTTAACTGAACGGCTAATTTAACCAGTTGGCTGCGACACATACATTATTTGGATGGCAGTAGTTGGATATAATATTAATAAGCTTTGCTTCTGGGTCTTATACCTACTTGTTAATCTTAGGTGCGATATGTAGTCGATTTTTATAAAAATAATCGTTTTTAGGGTTCCGTACCAAAATGGTAAAACAGAAGCCTTATGGTGACTCAATCTGTCTTTTTGTCTATCTGTCACAGCTGGATACCTCAAGAACTACTAATGCTATCGACTTGGAATAGTTTTAGATGACGTTCTCAAACATTTTTCGTTTTTTCTTTAGGCCGCATTAGTTTCGACTTTTGATGCCCTTATCTCCGAAGTTTGCAAAGAGAATTCCGATGTTGCTTGTAGGTGTATGTTATGTATTGATATATCCTTTGGCCGTTGTGACCCAGAAAATAAAGAGCACCAGGTCGTGCGTAAAAAAAAATTAAAAGTATAATTAATGTAATTTGGCACATGTGAGTGGAAACGCCCTAGAAGGACATTACAGTGACTTCATTGGTGTTATTCTTCTGAAAGTTCAGATTCTTAATACTGGCAACCGGCGTTCTACCTTTTGCCTACCCCCATGGGAAGAAGCGGTGAGTTTTCAGTATGTATGTAGGTAGTTTATGTTCTTTCTAAGTTGGAAATAATAATGAAAATTCGAACCAGAATCTAGAACTGTGTAGACGAAAATCATTACTATAAGCAAGCTTTAGGATCAATGATTTATCTGATTATGAAAAGATAGGTCTTTAAATGAAAACAAAATTATATTTATTTACAAGCAAAACTCATAAGCATACGCCAATAACACTTCAACAAAAGGATAAACGTGTCTATATAAAAATAAATGAGCGATCAATCAAACTAGAATAGACCATTATCCACACTGAAAAGGTCGCCCTGACCTCCATAAACACTCCGATTACTACCCTTCACTTGGCAAGTTTGTATATATGAATGATTTATCAAACATATGCCATTATCGTACACGCGAAGTTTAGCCAAGTTCGACAAATAAATTATCGAACTTGAATTTGATATAACTCCCTTCTTGAATTTTGGGATCGTATCTGCGCACTGGGTTTCCTATAAGGTTGTTTAAGGATTATCTAATGCCTTGACTTAACTTATGCTATAGTGACCTGTTTCCCTTTCTCTTTTGTAATCAGGCAGAGACTCAGAGTTCAAGAACTATGTGCATAACTCCAGCTTCCTCATATGTGATAGAATAATTCTACCTATGCCAATATTTAAGGCATAATAGCTGCAATCAAAGTTCCAAGTCTTAATTTAGCTGCCACAAAAACTTCGTTAATATGAGTCGTTTATTAAGATCGAATTTGGTTAAAAACTAGAAACCAATGCCATTTATCTGCCTAGCGTTTTCCATTCATGGACCAACCGCGGCAAGGGTAGCTTAACCTGATTGATAGATCCGTACGGCTGTTATTACTTAGCCACAAGCTCCTCCTAGCCCCTCCTAAAAGCTAGAAACCAATGTGATTTAATTAATTTCAAAGTTAAGGACAAAACATATTAGTGAGCATTTCCTTTGTTGGCTTGAAGCACTAATTAATGAACTCAATATACTCAATGTTTCATGAAATGAAGTGTTCATTTCTATAAGTAGATCTTTGAATAATCAGCCTATAATGATCCCACTGCTGGGACATAGGCTTCTCGGCGAGAGGAAGTGGGCTGTAATCCACCACGCTGGCCCAGTGCAGGTTGATTGATATCACATGTCTTTAAATTTTTGGTTGTAGGACATGACGGTTACCTCACGTTGTTTTCTGTCTTTGTTCGAACCTACGACCTACAAATCGTAAGTCGCGGCTGTTACCACTGGGCCACCACTCCTACCTTCCCTAAGCAGATCTTTGAGACTCATTCAATAATATTTTTTTGTACGAGTAAATATTTTAAAATTTCGCCTGCATTTCCTATCTGAGTAATCCCTGAGAAGAAATGCCGAAACAAACTCAGAGGTGGTCCCTTAAAGTACAAACGTATTATTATTAAGATATTATGTGAGTTTTACAATGCAGGACTATGTCTGGAAGATGTAGCTCACAATAGGTAATACCGGGCCGTGCACATACAAAGATAAGTAAGATATTTAACAGTGTTTATGACGTACGGCATTTCATACAAACTTTCAAGCCCTTGTTTTTCGAAACGAATGGACCCATTTTAATGAAACTTCATACGCATAAGCAGGATACAAAGGTTTAAAAAGTTAGTTAAGAATATTAAAAAAAAAATAGTGTTACAACCAAATTATACCGATTTTAAATTTTCCATAGAAACAGAGATTTCCAGTTATCTTTTTTTAAATTAGGACATTTCGAAAATGTTCTTTACTAACTCTTTAGACCTTTGTATCCTGCTTATGCATAAGAAGTTTCATTAAAATAGCTTCCTTCATTCATTTCGAAAAACAAGGGCTTGAAAGTTTACATGAAATAGC